>OZ005743.1:64307217-65630903 GCA_963930735.1 Dioctria linearis
GACCTGTTGATGAGTTAAACCAAGACTTGAAGCTTGTCACCAAAAATTAATGAATTGTGTGATGAAATAACAAATTAGAACATTTTTTAGCTTTTGCTATATACCGGAGAATCCCAAAAAAAATCTTTCTTGAAACAAAATTAAGTTTAACCCGGTAAAAAGTCCAAAAGAGTAATCTTTTTATTTATTTTTCCTCCTGGGCTTGTATGGGAGTGTTTTTTCCTCATATATTTCACACCCAGAATTTATTCCGAGCTTATATGAGAAGAGATCAATTTGATCTAGTTTCAAGCGTCTGCAGCAGGCAGGAAACCAAGGTGCACCGATGGGTGTAAGGTTTTCTGCTGACACGAAACGCTACTTCTTCTTCCTTTTCTTCTGTATTTTTCAGCCCACTACATGGTGTATACAGGTTCGATTCGCTTCGATTGAATCTGTTTCTTTAAAAAAAATTTAAAATTTTTTTAATAAATAAAAAATTTGTTTTTTCTATTTTTCTCAAACTTTTCATTTCTTTCGTCTTTTTTTCAATTTTTTCATTTTTTTTAAAAATCACCAATTTCGCTATTTGGGACCTGTTGATGAGACAACCCAAGACTTGAAACTTGTCACCAAAAATTAATGAGTTGTGTGATGAAATAACAAATTAGAACATTTTTTAGCTTTTGCTATATACCGGAAAATCCCAAAAAATTCTTTCTTGAACAAAATTAAGTTTAACCCGGTAAAAAGTGCAAAAGTGTAATCTTTTTATTTATTTTTCCTCCTGGGCTTGTATGGGATTGAATCTGTTTCTTTAAAAAAAATTTTAAATTTTTTTAATAAATAAAAAAATTGTTTTTTCTATTTTTGTCAAACTTTTCATTTCTTTCTTCTTTTTTTCAATTTTTTCATTTGTTTTTTAAAATCACCCAATTTCGCTATTTGGGACCTGTTGATGAGACAAACCAAGACTTGAAACTTGTCACCAAAAATTAATGAGTTGTGTGATGAAATAACAAATTAGAACATTTTTTAGCTTTTGCTATATACCGGAGAATCCCAAAAAATTCTTTCTTGAACAAAATTAAGCTTACACCGGTAAAAAGTCCAAAAGAGTAATCTTTTTATTTATTGTTCCTCCTGGGCTTGTATAGGAGTGTTTTTTCCTCATATAATTCACACCCAGAATTATTCCGAGTTTATATGAGAAGAGATCAGTTTGATCTATTTTCAAGCGTCTGCAGCAGGCAGAAAACCAACCTGCACCGATGAGTGTAAGGTTTTCTGCTGACACGAAACGCTTCTTCATCCTTTTCTTCTTTATTTTTCAGCCCACTGCGTGGCCTATATAGGCTCGATTCGCTTCGAATGAATCTGTTCTTTAAAAAAAATTTAAATTTTTTTTAATATATAAAAAAAATGTTTTTTCTATTTTTCTCAAACTTTTTCATTTCTTTCTTCTTTTTTTCATTTTTTTCATTTGTTTTTCAAATCACCCAATTTCGCTATTTGGGACCTGTTGATGAATCAAACCAAGACTTGAAACTAGTCACCAAAAATTAATGAGTTGTGTGATGAAATAACAAATTAGAACATTTTTTAGCTTTTGCTATATACCGGAGAATCCCAAAAAATTCTTTCTTGAACAAAATTAAGTTTAACCCGGTAAAAAGTGCAAAAGTGTAATCTTTTTATTTATTTTTCCTCCTGGGCTTGTATGGAGTGTTTTTTCCTGATATATTTCACACCCAGAATTTATACCGAGTTTATATGAGAAGAGATCAGTTTGATCTATTTTCAAGCGTCTGCAGCAGGCAGAAAACCAAGCTGCACGGATGGGTGTAAGGTTTTCTGCTGACACGAAACGCTTCTTCTTCCTTTTCTTCTTTATTTTTCAGCCCACTGCGTGGCCTATATTGGCTCGATTCGCTTCGAATGAATCTGTTCTTTAAAAAAAATTAAAAAAAATTTTAATAAATAAAAAAATTGTTTTTTCTATTTTTCTCAAACTTTTCATTTTTTCTTTTTTTTCTTTTTTTTTCATTTGTTTTTCAAATCACCCAATTTCGCTATTTGGGACTTGTTGATGAGTCAAACGAAGACTTGAAACTTGTCACCAAAAATTAATGAGTTGTGTGATGAAATAACAAATTAGAACATTTTTTAGCTTTTGCTATATACCGGAGAATCCCAAAAAATTCTTTCTTGAACAAAATTAAGCTTACACCGGTAAAAAGTCCAAAAGAGTAATCTTTTTATTTATTGTTCCTCCTGGGCTTGTATAGGAGTGTTTTTTCCTCATATAATTCACACCCAGAATTTATTCCGAGTTTATATGAGAAGAGATCAGTTTGATCTATTTTCAAGCGTCTGCAGCAGGCAGAAAACCAACCTGCACCGATGAGTGTAAGGTTTTCTGCTGACACGAAACGCTTCTTCATCCTTTTCTTCTTTATTTTTCAGCCCACTGCGTGGCCTATATAGGCTCGATTCGCTTCGAATGAATCTGTTCTTTAAAAAAAATTTAAATTTTTTTTAATAAATAAAAAAATGTTTTTTCTATTTTTCTCAAACTTTTCATTTCTTTCTTCTTTTTTTCATTTTTTTCATTTGTTTTTCAAATCACCCCAATTTCGCTATTTGGGACCTGTTGATGAATCAAACCAAGACTTGAAACTAGTCACCAAAAATTAATGAGTTGTGTGATGAAATAACAAATTAGAACATTTTTTAGCTTTTGCTATATACCGGAGAATCCCAAAAAATTCTTTCTTGAACAAAATTAAGTTTAACCCGGTAAAAAGTGCAAAAGTGTAATCTTTTTATTTATTTTTCCTCCTGGGCTTGTATGGGAGTGTTTTTTCCTGATATATTTCACACCCAGAATTTATACCGAGTTTATATGAGAAGAGATCAGTTTGATCTATTTTCAAGCGTCTGCAGCAGGCAGAAAACCAAGCTGCACGGATGGGTGTAAGGTTTTCTGCTGACACGAAACGCTTCTTCTTCCTTTTCTTCTTTATTTTTCAGCCCACTGCGTGGCCTATATTGGCTCGATTCGCTTCGAATGAATCTGTTCTTTAAAAAAAATTAAAAAAAATTTTCAATAAATAAAAAAATTGTTTTTTCTATTTTTCTCAAACTTTTCATTTTTTCCTTTTTTTTTTTCATTGTTTTTCATTTGTTTTTCAAATCACCCAATTTCGCTATTTGGGACTTGTTGATGAGTCAAACGAAGACTTGAAACTAGTCACCAAAAATTAATGAGTTGTGTGATGAAATAACAAATTAGAACATTTTTTAGCTTTTGCTATATACCGGAGAATCCCAAAAATTCTTTCTTGAACAAAATTAAGTTTAACCCGGTAAAAAGTCCAAAAGAGTAATCTTTTTATTTATTTTTCCTCCTGGGCTTGTATGGGAGTGTTTTTTCCTCATATATTTCACACCCAGAATTTATTCCGAGTTTATATGAGAAGAGATCAGTTTTGATCTATTTTCAAGCGTCTGCAGCAGGCAGAAAACCAAGCTGCACCGATGGGTGTAAGGTTTTCTGCTGACACGAAACGCTTCTTCTTCTTCATTTTCTTCTGTATTTTTCAGCCCACTACATGGTGTATACAGGTTCGATTCGCTTCGATTGAATCTGTTTCTTTAAAAAAAATTTTAAATTTTTTTAATAAATAAAAAAATTGTTTTTTCTATTTTTGTCAAACTTTTCATTTCTTTCTTTTTTTTCAATTTTTTCATTTGTTTTTTAAAATCACCCAATTTCGCTATTTGGGACCTGTTGATGAGACAAACCAAGACTGGAAACTTGTCACCAAAAATTAATGAGTTGTGTGATGAAATAACAAATTAGAACATTTTTTAGCTTTTGCTATATACCGGAAAATCCCAAAAAATTCTTTCTTGAACAAAATTAATTTTACACCGGTAAAAAGTCCAAAAGAGTAATCTTTTTATTTATTTTTCCTCCTGGGCTTGTATAGGAGTGTTTTTTCCTCATATATTTCACACCCAGAATTTATTCCGAGTTTATATGAGAAGAGATCAGTTTGATCTATTTTCAAGCGTGTGCAGCAGGCAGAAAACCAAGCTGCACCGATTAGCGTAAGGTTTTCTGCTGACACGAAACGCTTCTTCTTCCTTTTCTTCTTTATTTTTCAGCCCACTGCGTGGCGTATACATGTTCGATTCGCTTCGAATGAATCTGTTCCTTTAAAAAAATTTAAAATTTTTTTAATAAATAAAAAATTGTTTTCTCTGTTTTTCTCAAACTTTTCATTTCTTTCTTCTTTTTTTCGTTTCTTTCATTTGTTTTTTCAAATCACCCAATATCGCTATTTGGGACCTGCTGATGAGTCAAACCAAGACTTGAAACTTGTCACCAAAATGAATGAGTTGTGTGATGAAATAACAAATTAGAACATTTTTTAGCTTTTGCTATATACCGGAGAATCCCAAAAAATCTTTCTTGAACAAAATTAAGTTTAACCCGGTAGAAACTGCAAAAGAGTAATCTTTTTATTTATTTTTCCTCCTGGGCTTGTATGGGGAGTGTTTTTTCTTCATATATTTCACACCCAGAATTTATTCCGAGTTTATATGAGAAGAGATCAGTTTGATCTATTTTCAAGCGTCTGCAGCAGGCAGAAAACCACGCTGCACCGATGAGTGTAAGGTTTTCTGCTTACACGAAACGCTTTTCTTCTTCCTTTTCTTCTGTATTTTTCAGCCCACTACACGGTGTATACAGGTCCGATTCAATTCGAATAAATCTGTTTCTTAAAAAAAAATTTAAAATTTTTTAAATAAATAAAAAAAATGTTTTTTCTATTTTTCTCAAACTTTCTTTCGTTCTTCTTTTTTTCAATTTTTTCATTTGTTTTTTCAAATCACCCAATTTCGCTATTTGAGACCTGTTGATGAGTCAAACCAAGACTTGAAAGTTGTCACCAAAAATTAATGAGTTGTGTGATGAAATAACAAATTAGAACATTCTTTAGCTTTTGCTATATACCGGAGAATCCCAAAAAATTCTTTCTTGAACAAAATTAAGTTTACACCGGTAAAAAGTCCAAAAGAGTAATCTTTTTATTTATTTTTCCTCCTGGGCTTGTATAGCCGTGTTTTTTCCTTATATAATTCACACCCAGAATTTATTCCGAGTTTATATGAGAAGAGATCAGTTTGATCTATTTTCAAGCGTCTGCAGCAGGCAGAAAACCAAGCTGCACCGATGAGTGTAAGGTTTTCTGCTGACACGAAACGCTTCTTCTTCCTCCTTTTCTTCTTTATTTTTCAGCCCACTGCGTGGCGTATACATGTTCGAATCGCTACGAATGAATCTGTTTCTTTAAAAAAAATTTAAAATTTTTTCAACAAATAAAAAAAAAATTTTCTCTATTTTTCTCAAACTTTTCATTCCTTTCTTCTTTTTTTCATTTTTTTCATTTGTTTTTTCAAATCACCCAATTTCGCTATTTGGGACCTGCTGATGAGTCAAATCAAGACTTGAAACTTGTCACCAAAAATTAATGAGTTGTGTGATGAAATACCAAATTAGAACATTTTTAGCTTTTGCTATATACCGGAGAATCCCAAAAAATTCTTTCTTGCACAAAATTAAGTTTACACCGGTAAAAAGTCCAAAAGAGTAATCTTTTTATATATTTTTCCTCCTGGGCTTGTATAGGAGTGTGTTTTCCTCATATAATTCACACCCAGAATTTATTCCGAGTTTATATGAGAAGAGATCAGTTTGATCTATTTTCAAGCGTCTGCAGCAGGCAGAAAACCAAGCTGCACCGATGAGTGTAAGGTCTTCTGCTGACACGAAACGCTTCTTCTTCTTCCTTTTCTTCTGTATTTTTCAGCCCACCTGCATGGTGTATACAGGTTCGATTCGCTTCGAATGAATCTGTTTCTTTAAAAAAATTTTAAATTTTTTTAATAAATAAAAAATTGTTTTTTCTATTTTTCTCAAACTTTTCATTTTTTTTTCACATCACCCAATTTCGCTGTTTGGGACCTGTTGATGAGTCAAACCAAGGCTTGGAACTTGTCACCAAAAATTAATGAGTTGTGTGATGAAATAACAAATTAGAACATTTTTTAGCTTTTGCTATATACCGGAGAATCCCAAAAAATTCTTTCTTGCACAAAATTAAGTTTACACCGGTAAAAAGTCCAAAAGAGTAATCTTTTTATATATTTTTCCTCCTGGGCTTGTATAGGAGTGTTTTTTCCTCATATAATTCACACCCAGAATTTATTCCGAGTTTATATGAGAAGAGATCAGTTTGATCTATTTTCAAGCGTCTGCAGCAGGCAGAAAACCAAGCTGCACCGATGAGTGTAAGGTTTTCTGCTGACACGAAACGCTTCTTCTTCTTCCGTTTCTTTACAAAAAATTTTAGATTTTTTTAATAAATAAAAAAATTGTTTTTTCTATTTTTCTCAAACTTTTCATTTCTTTCTTCTTGTTTTCATTTTTTTCATTTGTTTTTTCAAATCACCCAATTTCGCTATTTGGGACCTGTTGATGAGTCAAACCAAGACTTGAAACTTGTCACCAAAAATTAATGAGTTGTGTGATGAAATAACAAATTAGAACATTTTTTAGCTTTTGCTATATACCGGAGAATCCCAAAAAAATCTTTCTTGAACAAAATTAAGTTTACACCGGTAAAAAGTCCAAAAGAGTAATCTTTTTATATATTTTTCCTCCTGGGCTTGTATAGGAGTGTTTTTTCCTCATATAATTCACACCCAGAATTTATTCCGAGTTTATATGAGAAGAAATCAGTTTGATCTATTTTCAAGCGTCTGCAGCAGGCAGAAAACCAAGCTGCACCGATGAGTGTAAGGTCTTCTGCTCACACGAAACGCTTCTTCTTCTTCCTTTTCTTCTGTATTTTTCAGCCCACCTGCATGGTGTATACAGGTTCGATTCGCTTCGAATGAATCTGTTTCTTTAAAAAAAATTGTTTTTTCTATTTTTCTCAAACTTTTCTTTTCGTTCTTCTTTTTTTCAATTTTTTCATTTGATTTTTCAAATCACCCAATTTCGCTATTTCGGACCTGTTGATGTGTCAAACCAAGACTTGAAACTTGTCACCAAGAATTAATGAGTTGTGTGATGAAATAACAAATTAGAACATTTTTTAGCTTTTGCTATATACCGGAGAATCCCAAAAAATTCTTTCTTGAACAAAATTAAGTTTACACCGGTAAAAAGTCCAAAAGAGTAATCTTTTTATTTATTTTTCCACCTGGGCTTGTATAGGAGTGTTTTTTCCTCATATAATTCACACCCAGAATTTATTCCGAGTTTATATGAGAAGAAATCAGTTTGATCTATTTTCAAGCGTCTGCAGCAGGCAGAAAACCACGCTGCACCGATGAGTGTAAGGTTTTCTGCTGACACGAAACGCTTTTCTTCTTCCTTTTCTTCTGTATTTTTCAGCCCACTACACGGTGTATACAGGTTCGATTCGCTTCGAATGAATCTATTTATTTAAAAAAAATTTAAAAATTTTTTAATAAATATAAAAATTGTTTTCTCTATTTTTCTCAAACTTTTCATTTCTTTCCTCTTTTTTACATTTTTTTCATTTGATTTTTCAAATCACCCAATTTCGCTATTTGGGACCTGTTGATGAGTCAAACCAAGACTTGAAAGTTGTCACCAAAAATTAATGAATTGTGTAATGAAATAACAAATTAGAACATTTTTTAGCTTTTGCTATATACCGGAGAATCCCAAAAAATTCTTTCTTGATCAAAATTAAGTTTACACCGGTGAAAAGTCCAAAAGAGTAATCTTTTTATTTATTTTTCCTCCTGGGCTTGTATAGGAGTGTTTTTTCCTCATATAATTCACACCCAGAATTTATTCCGAGTTTATATGAGAAGAGATCAGTTTGATCTATTTTCAAGCGTCTGCAGCAGGCAGAAAACCAAGCTGCACCGCTGAGTGTAAGGTTTTCTGCTGACACGAAACGCTTCTTCTTCTTCCTTTTCTTCTTTTTTCTTCAGCCCACAGCGTGGCGTATACAGGTTCGATTCGCTTTGAATGAATCTGTTTCTTTAAAAAAAATTTAAAATTTTTTTAATAAATAAAAAAATTGGTTTCTCTATTTTTCTCAAACTTTTCATTCCTTTCTTCTTTTTTTCATTTGATTTTTCAAATCACCCAATTTCGCTATTTCGGACCTGTTGATGAGTCAAACCAAGACTTGAAACTTGTCACCAAGAATTAATGAGTTGTGTGATGAAATAACAAATTAGAACATTTTTAGCTTTTGCTATATACCGGAGAATCCCAAAAAAATCATTCTTGAACAAAATTAAGTTTAACCCGGTAAAAAGTGCAAAAGAGTAATATTTTTATTTATTTTTCCTCCTGGGCTTGTATGGGAGTGTTTTTTCTTCATATATTTCACACCCAGAATTTATTCCGAGTTTATATGAGAAGAAATCAGTTTGATCTATTTTCAAGCGTGTGCAGCAGGCAGAAAACCAAGCTGCACCGATGAGTGTAAGGTTTTCTGCTGAAACGCTTCTTCTACTTCCTTTTCTTCTGTATTTTTCACCCCACTACATGGTGTATACATGTTCTATTCGCTTCGAATGAATCTGTTTCTTTAAAAAAATTAAAAAAAAAATTTAATAAATAAAAAAATTGTTTTTTCTATTTTTCTCAAACTTTTCATTTCTTTCTTCTTTTTGTCAATTTTTTCATTTGTTTTTCAAATCACCCAATTTCGCTATTTGGGACCTGTTGATGAGTCAAACCAAGACTTGAAACTTGTCACCAAAAATTAATGAGTTGTGTGATGAAATAACAAATTAGAACATTTTTTAGCTTTTGCTATATACCGGAGAATCCCAAAAAATTCTTTCTTGATCAAAATTAAGTTTACACCGGTAAAAAGTCCAAAAGAGTAATCTTTTTATTTATTTTTCCTCTTGGGCTTGTATATGACAATAAATTTGTTGTCTGGGAGCGACGTGGATTCTATGAAATTATCACAAGAACAAGTTGCAAACGCCCTTTTAAATCCACAAGTTTTTATTTCGTCAATTAACTTTAAAAAAACATCAATAAACAAAAAAACTTAACAACCGCGATTTCGGACAATGTGTCCATCATCAGGTATTATTTGCAACTAAACTAATTACACTAATGTGTATACATATAAATACGTTACAGAGTAAATAAATTAAAACTATACATAGGACTTCGAATACAAATGTCATCTATGGAAACTGAATACACCAAAATACAGAGAAAAGCATTACAAAGTAAATAAATTAGACCATACATAGGACTTCAACTGCAAACATTAATATATGACAGAGTCTAACAACGAGAGACTGAATAAACTAGATTTTATTATAGCTTCTTCTGAATTCATCAAAGGTTTGTCTGCAATAGCCATGAACAAAGATTCGTATGCGTCTAGCTTAAATTTTTGTCGCACTACTTTAATAATATCGGGATCCGGAGAGAGATTGTGTCCGGTGCTTATCATATGTAGGGCTACACTTGAATCATTGGTACTACTGTTTAGAATCGCTTTTCTATGTTCTGTCGCTCTCTTTTGAAACGTACGTGCTGTTTGACCGATATAAATGCTATCGCAGTCTAGACATTTTTCACGATAAATACCTGATTCCGTAGATTTGCTCTTGGTATCTTTAAATTTGCAAATCGATCTACTTAACTTATGCGTACTCCTTGTGATCAGATCGATGTTATGTTTTTTAAAAATGTTTTTAAGTTTATTCGTGAATGTGTGGTAAAAGGGAACACAAATACGAAAATTCGGACCTTTGTCTATTGCTGGTAATAGCGTTGTTATCTGTTTAAGATCAGATTTTTTTTTGGTGTTTTCGGATAATGTCTGTAGCGAATTTCGTGCTATAACCATTTACTTTAGCTGCCTCAATAATAAAGGCGACTTCATTATCGTAATCAGTCTTACGCATTGGGATGTTGGCTAATCTATGAGCCATTGAATGGAATGCAGCTTTTTTATGTTGACCGCAATGGTAGGAATCAGACGTAATAAACCTATTGGTGTTAGTAGGTTTTCGATAAATTGCGAAATTCACTCTTTTCTCTTCGTTACGTTTTACTAGTACATCTAGAAAGGGTAGCTTTCCGTCTTCTTCTAATTCCGCTGTGAACTTTATCGTATTATACATCGAATTCATAAATGCGAGAAAATTTTTTATGTGTCTTTCATTGATAATAGCGAAGATGTCATCGACGTACCTCCACCAAATACGAGGTAATCTGCCAGCTTTTTTTAGTTCCATTTCAAAGTGGCACATAAACAAATTAGCTAGATAGGGTCCAAGTATTGATCCCATACTGACACCGAATGTTTGCTGATAGAATATGTCCCTAAATTGGAAAAAATTCTGGTCCATGCTAGTTTCTGCGATTTTTCGGAAAGCAGCTTGTTTATTTGCGGGAACGTTGTGTTTCTGAAGATGTGATATCATGGCTTTGATAGCTAAAACAACCGGTACGTTTGGGTATAAGGCAGTCACATCAAATGACACCATGACCTCGCCTCTTCTGAATTCGATATTTTCGATACGATTGACAAACTCTAGCGAATTCTTCAAATTGTAGCCCTCTGGTGCTGGTAAATTGTTCAACTCAGTGAGCATCCATTTTGCCATCTTTTCGGTAGGACAGTCGATATTGCACGAGATTGGTCGCATGCCTGGCTTATGAGTTTTTGGTAAAGCGTACAATCTAGGAACAGAGGGGTTAGGTACTGAAAATTTACGTGCTAGATAATCAATTCCAGTCAGCTTTTCGACGTATTGTGCTGCTGATCTTGCTCTTGATATCATTAAATGTATGGGATCTCTATTATTGCCATTTTTCCTTGTATATGAGTGTTTTTTCCTCATATAATTCACACCCAGAATTTATTCTGAGTTTATATGAGAAGAGATCAGTTTGATCTATTTTCAAGCGTCTGCAGCAGGCAGAAAACCAAGCTGCACCGATGAGTGTAAGGTCTTCTGCTGACACGAAACGCTTCTTCTTCTTCCTTTTCTTCTTTATTTTTCAGCCCACTGCGTGGCCTATATAGGCTCGATTCGCTTCGAATGAATCTGTTCTTTAAAAAAAATGTAAAATTTTTTTAATAAATAAAAAAATTGTTTTTCCTATTTTTGTCAAACTTTTCATTTCTTTCGTCTTTTTATCAATTTTTTCATTTGTTTTTTTAAATCACCCAATTTCGCTATTTGGGACCTGTTGATGAGTCAAACCAAGACTTGAAACTTCTCACCAAAAATTGATGAGTTGTGTGATGAAATAACAAATTAGAACATTTTTTAGCTTTTGCTATATACCGGAGAATCCCAAAAAAATCTTTCTTGAACAAAATTAAGTTTAACCCGGTAAAAAGTGCAAAATAGTAATCTTTTTATTTATTTTTCCTCCTGGGCTTGTATGGGAGTGTTTTTTCCTCATCTATTTCACATCCAGAATTTATTCCGAGTTTATATGAGAAGAGATCAGTTTAATCTATTTTCAAGCGTCTGCAGCAGGCAGAAAACCTAGCTGCACCGATGAGTGTAAGGTTTTCTGCTGACACGAAACGCTTCTTCTTCCTTTTCTTCTTTATTTTTCAGCCCACTGCGTGGCTTATATAGGCTCGATTCGCTTCGAATGAATCTGTTCTTTAAAAAAAATGTAAAATTTTTTTAATAAATAAAAAAATTGTTTTTTCTATTTTTCTCAAACTTTTCATTTCTTTCTTCTTTTTTTCATTTTTTTCATTTGTTTTTCAAATCAACCAATTTCGCTATTTCGGACCTGTTGATGAGTCAAACCAAAACTTGAAACTTGTCACCAAGAATTAATGAGTTGTCTGATGAAATAAAAAATTAGAACATTTTTAGCTTTTGCTATATACCGGAGAATCCCAAAAAATTCTTTCTTGAACAAAATTAAGTTTAACCCGGTAAAAAGTCCAAAAGAGTAATCTTTTTATTTATTTTTCCTCCTGGGCTTGCATAGGAGTGTTTTTTCCTCATATAATTCACACCCAGAATTTATTCCGAGTTTATATGAGAAGAAATCAGTTTGATCTATTTTCAAGCGTCTGCAGCAGGCAGAAAACCAAGCTGCACCGATGAGTGTAAGGTCTTCTGCTTACACGAAACGCTTCTTCTTCTTCCTTTTCTTCTGTATTTTTCAGCCCACCTGCATGGTGTATACAGGTTCGATTCGCTTCGAATGAATCTGTTTCTTTAAAAAAAATTTTAAATTTTTTTAATAAATAAAAAAATTGTTTTTTCTATTTTTCTCAAACTTTTCATTTGTTTTTTCAAATCACCCAATTTCGCTGTTTGGGACCTGTTGATGAGTCAAACCAAGGCTTGGAACTTGTCACCAAAAATTAATGAGTTGTGTGATGAAATAACAAATTAGAACATTTTTTAGCTTTTGCTATATACCGGAGAATCCCAAAAAATTCTTTCTTGAACAAAATTAAGTTTACACCGGTAAAAAATCCAAAAGAGTAATCTTTTTATATATTTTTCCTCCTGGGCTTGTATAGGAGTGTTTTTTCCTCATATAATTCACACCCAGAATTTACTCCGAATTTATATGAGAAGAGATCAGTTTGATCTATTTTCAAGTGTCTGCAGCAGGCAGAAAACCAAGCTGCACCGATGAGGGTAAAGTTTTCTGCTGACACGAAACGCTTCTTCTTCTTCCTTTTCTTCTGTATTTTTCAGCCCACTGCATGGTGTATACAGGTTCGATTCAATTCGAATAAATCTGCTTCTTTAAAAAAAAATTAAAATTTTTTTAATAAATACAAAAATTGTTTTTTCTATTTTTCTCAAACTTTTCTTTTCGTTCTTCTTTTTTTCAATTTTTTCATTTGATTTTTCAAATCACCCAATTTCGCTATTTGGGACCTGTTGATGAGTCAAACCAAGACTGGAAAGTTGTCACCAAAAATTAATGAGTTGTGTGATGAAATAACAAATTAGAACATTTTTTAGCTTTTGCTATATACCGGAGAATCCCAAAAAATTCTTTCTTGAACAAAATGAAATTTAACCCGGTAAAAAGTCCAAAAGAGTAATCTTTTTATTTATTTTTCCTCCTGGGCTTGTATGGGAGTGTTTTTTCCTGATATATTTCACACCCAGAATTTATTCCGAGTTTATATGAGAAGAGATCAGTTTGATCTATTTTCAAGCGTCTGCAGCAGGCAGAAAACCAAGCTGCACCGATGGGTGTAAGGTTTTCTGCTGACACGAAACGCTTCTTCTTCTTCATTTTCTTCTGTATTTTTCAGCCCACTACATGGTGTATACAGGTTCGATTCGCTTCGATTGAATCTGTTTCTTTAAAAAAAATTTTAAATTTTTTTAATAAATAAAAAAATTGTTTTTTCTATTTTTGTCAAACTTTTCATTTCTTTCTTTTTTTTCAATTTTTTCATTTGTTTTTTAAAATCACCCAATTTCGCTATTTGGGACCTGTTGATGAGACAAACCAAGACTTGAAACTTGTCACCAAAAATTAATGAGTTGTGTGATGAAATAACAAATTAGAACATTTTTTAGCTTTTGCTATATACCGGAAAATCCCAAAAAATTCTTTCTTGAACAAAATTAATTTTACACCGGTAAAAAGTCCAAAAGAGTAATCTTTTTATTTATTTTTCCTCCTGGGCTTGTATAGGAGTGTTTTTTCCTCATATATTTCACACCCAGAATTTATTCCGAGTTTATATGAGAAGAGATCAGTTTGATCTATTTTCAAGCGTGTGCAGCAGGCAGAAAACCAAGCTGCACCGATTAGCGTAAGGTTTTCTGCTGACACGAAACGCTTCTTCTTCCTTTTCTTCTTTATTTTTCAGCCCACTGCGTGGCGTATACATGTTCGATTCGCTTCGAATGAATCTGTTCCTTTAAAAAAATTTAAAATTTTTTTAATAAATAAAAAAATTGTTTTCTCTGTTTTTCTCAAACTTTTCATTTCTTTCTTCTTTTTTTCGTTTCTTTCATTTGTTTTTTCAAATCACCCAATATCGCTATTTGGGACCTGCTGATGAGTCAAACCAAGACTTGAAACTTGTCACCAAAAATGAATGAGTTGTGTGATGAAATAACAAATTAGAACATTTTTTAGCTTTTGCTATATACCGGAGAATCCCAAAAAATCTTTCTTGAACAAAATTAAGTTTAACCCGGTAGAAACTGCAAAAGAGTAATCTTTTTATTTATTTTTCCTCCTGGGCTTGTATGGGAGTGTTTTTTCTTCATATATTTCACAGCCAGAATTTATTCCGAGTTTATATGAGAAGAGATCAGTTTGATCTATTTTCAAGCGTCTGCAGCAGGCAGAAAACCACGCTGCACCGATGAGTGTAAGGTTTTCTGCTTACACGAAACGCTTTTCTTCTTCCTTTTCTTCTGTATTTTTCAGCCCACTACACGGTGTATACAGGTCCGATTCAATTCGAATAAATCTGTTTCTTAAAAAAAAATTTAAAATTTTTTAAATAAATAAAAAAACTGTTTTTTCTATTTTTCTCAAACTTTTCTTTCGTTCTTCTTTTTTTCAATTTTTTCATTTGTTTTTTCAAATCACCCAATTTCGCTATTTGAGACCTGTTGATGAGTCAAACCAAGACTTGAAAGTTGTCACCAAAAATTAATGAGTTGTGTGATGAAATAACAAATTAGAACATTTTTTAGCTTTTGCTATATACCGGAGAATCCCAAAAAATTCTTTCTTGAACAAAATTAAGTTTACACCGGTAAAAAGTCCAAAAGAGTAATCTTTTTATTTATTTTTCCTCCTGGGCTTGTATAGCCGTGTTTTTTCCTTATATAATTCACACCCAGAATTTATTCCGAGTTTATATGAGAAGAGATCAGTTTGATCTATTTTCAAGCGTCTGCAGCAGGCAGAAAACCAAGCTGCACCGATGAGTGTAAGGTTTTCTGCTGACACGAAACGCTTCTTCTTCCTCCTTTTCTTCTTTATTTTTCAGCCCACTGCGTGGCGTATACATGTTCGAATCGCTACGAATGAATCTGTTTCCTTAAAAAAAATTTAAAATTTTTTCAACAAATAAAAAAAAAATTTTTCTCTATTTTTCTCAAACTTTTCATTCCTTTCTTCTTTTTTTCATTTTTTTCATTTGTTTTTTCAAATCACCCAATGTCGCTATTTGGGACCTGCTGATGAGTCAAATCAAGACTTGAAACTTGTCACCAAAAATTAATGAGTTGTGTGATGAAATACCAAATTAGAACATTTTTAGCTTTTGCTATATACCGGAGAATCCCAAAAAATTCTTTCTTGAACAAAATTAAGTTTACACCGGTAAAAAGTCCAAAAGAGTAATCTTTTTATATATTTTTCCTCCTGGGCTTGTATAGGAGTGTGTTTTCCTCATATAATTCACACCCAGAATTTATTCCGAGTTTATATGAGAAGAGATCAGTTTGATCTATTTTCAAGCGTCTGCAGCAGGCAGAAAACCAAGCTGCACCGATGAGTGTAAGGTCTTCTGCTGACACGAAACGCTTCTTCTTCTTCCTTTTCTTCTGTATTTTTCAGCCCACCTGCATGGTGTATACAGGTTCGATTCGCTTCGAATGAATCTGTTTCTTTAAAAAAATTTTTAAATTTTTTTAATAAATAAAAAAATTGTTTTTTCTATTTTTCTCAAACTTTTCATTTTTTTTTCACATCACCCAATTTCGCTGTTTGGGACCTGTTGATGAGTCAAACCAAGGCTTGGAACTTGTCACCAAAAATTAATGAGTTGTGTGATGAAATAACAAATTAGAACATTTTTTAGCTTTTGCTATATACCGGAGAATCCCAAAAAATTCTTTCTTGCACAAAATTAAGTTTACACCGGTAAAAAGTCCAAAAGAGTAATCTTTTTATATATTTTTCCTCCTGGGCTTGTATAGGAGTGTTTTTTCCTCATATAATTCACACCCAGAATTTATTCCGAGTTTATATGAGAAGAGATCAGTTTGATCTATTTTCAAGCGTCTGCAGCAGGCAGAAAACCAAGCTGCACCGATGAGTGTAAGGTTTTCTGCTGACACGAAACGCTTCTTCTTCTTCCGTTTCTTTACAAAAAATTTTAGATTTTTTTAATAAATAAAAAAATTGTTTTTTCTATTTTTCTCAAACTTTTCATTTCTTTCTTCTTGTTTTCATTTTTTTCATTTGTTTTTTCAAATCACCCAATTTCGCTATTTGGGACCTGTTGATGAGTCAAACCAAGACTTGAAACTTGTCACCAAAAATTAATGAGTTGTGTGATGAAATAACAAATTAGAACATTTCTTAGCTTTTGCTATATACCGGAGAATCCCAAAAAAATCTTTCTTGAACAAAATTAAGTTTACACCGGTAAAAAGTCCAAAAGAGTAATCTTTTTATATATTTTTCCTCCTGGGCTTGTATAGGAGTGTTTTTTCCTCATATAATTCACACCCAGAATTTATTCCGAGTTTATATGAGAAGAAATCAGTTTGATCTATTTTCAAGCGTCTGCAGCAGGCAGAAAACCAAGCTGCACCGATGAGTGTAAGGTCTTCTGCTGACACGAAACGCTTCTTCTTCTTCCTTTTCTTCTGTATTTTTCAGCCCACCTGCATGGTGATACAGGTTCGATTCGCTTCGAATGAATCTGTTTCTTTAAAAAAAATTGTTTTTTCTATTTTTCTCAAACTTTTCTTTTCGTTCTTCTTTTTTTCAATTTTTTCATTTGATTTTTCAAATCACCCAATTTCGCTATTTCGGACCTGTTGATGTGTCAAACCAAGACTTGAAACTTGTCACCAAGAATTAATGAGTTGTGTGATGAAATAACAAATTAGAACATTTTTTAGCTTTTGCTATATACCGGAGAATCCCAAAAAATTCTTTCTTGAACAAAATTAAGTTTACACCGGTAAAAAGTCCAAAAGAGTAATCTTTTTATTTATTTTTCCACCTGGGCTTGTAAAGGAGTGTTTTTTCCTCATATAATTCACACCCAGAATTTATTCCGAGTTTATATGAGAAGAAATCAGTTTGATCTATTTTCAAGCGTCTGCAGCAGGCAGAAAACCACGCTGCACCGATGAGTGTAAGGTTTTCTGCTGACACGAAACGCTTTTCTTCTTCCTTTTCTTCTGTATTTTTCAGCCCACTACACGGTGTATACAGGTTCGATTCGCTTCGAATGAATCTATTTATTTAAAAAAATTTAAAAATTTTTTAATAAATAAAAAAATTGTTTTCTCTATTTTTCTCAAACTTTTCATTTCTTTCCTCTTTTTTACATTTTTTTCATTTGTTTTGTTAAAAACCAATTACGCGTTTTGGGACCTGTTGATGAGTCAAACCAAGACTTGAAACTTGTCACCAAGAATTAATGAGTTGTGTGATGAAATAACAAATTAGAACATTTTTTAGCTTTTGCTATATACCGGAGAATCCCAAAAAATTCTTTCTTGAACAAAATTAAGTTTAACCCGGTAAAAAGTTCAAAAGAGTAATCTTTTTATATATTTTTCCTCCTGGGCTTGTATAGGAGTGTTTTTTCCTCATATAATTCACACCCAGAATTTACTCCGAATTTATATGAGAAGAGATCAGTTTGATCTATTTTCAAGTGTCTGCAGCAGGCAGAAAACCAAGCTGCACCGATGAGGGTAAAGTTTTCTGCTGACACGAAACGCTTCTTCTTCTTCCTTTTCTTCTGTATTTTTCAGCCCACTGCATGGTGTATACCGGTTCGATTCAATTCGAATAAATCTGTTTCTTTAAAAAAAATTTTAAATTTTTTTAATAAATACAAAAATTGTTTTTTCTATTTTTCTCAAACTTTTCTTTTCGTTCTTCTTTTTTTCAATTTTTTCATTTGATTTTTCAAATCACCCAATTTCGCTATTTGGGACCTGTTGATGAGTCAAACCAAGACTTGAAAGTTGTCACCAAAAATTAATGAGTTGTGTAATGAAATAACAAATTAGAACATTTTTTAGCTTTTGCTATATACCGGAGAATCCCAAAAAATTCTTTCTTGATCAAAATTAAGTTTACACCGGTGAAAAGTCCAAAAGAGTAATCTTTTTATTTATTTTTCCTCCTGGGCTTGTATAGGAGTGTTTTTCCTTATATAATTCACACCCAGAATTTATTCCGAGTTTATATGAGAAGAGATCAGTTTGATCTATTTTCAAGCGTCTGCAGCAGGCAGAAAACCAAGCTGCACCGCTGAGTGTAAGGTTTTCTGCTGACACGAAACGCTTCTTCTTCTTCCTTTTCTTCTTTTTTCTTCAGCCCACAGCGTGGCGTATACAGGTTCGATTCGCTTTGAATGAATCTGTTTCTTTAAAAAAAATTTAAAATTTTTTTAATAAATAAAAAAATTGGTTTCTCTATTTTTCTCAAACTTTTCATTCCTTTCTTCTTTTTTTCATTTGATTTTTCAAATCACCCAATTTCGCTATTTCGGACCTGTTGATGAGTCAAACCAAGACTTGAAACTTGTCACCAAGAATTAATGAGTTGTGTGATGAAATAACAAATTAGAACATTTTTAGCTTTTGCTATATACCGGAGAATCCCAAAAAAATCATTCTTGAACAAAATTAAGTTTAACCCGGTAAAAAGTGCAAAAGAGTAATATTTTTATTTATTTTTCCTCCTGGGCTTGTATGGGAGTGTTTTTTCTTCATATATTTCACACCCAGAATTTATTCCGAGTTTATATGAGAAGAGATCAGTTTGATCTATTTTCAAGCGTGTGCAGCAGGCAGAAAACCAAGCTGCACCGATGAGTGTAAGGTTTTCTGCTGACACGAAACGCTTCTTCTACTTCCTTTTCTTCTGTATTTTTCACCCCACTACATGGTGTATACATGTTCTATTCGCTTCGAATGAATCTGTTTCTTTAAAAAAATTAAAAAAAAAATTTTAATAAATAAAAAAATTGTTTTTTCTATTTTTCTCAAACTTTTCATTTCTTTCTTCTTTTTGTCAATTTTTTCATTTGTTTTTCAAATCACCCAATTTCGCTATTTGGGACCTGTTGATGAGTCAAACCAAGACTTGAAACTTGTCACCAAAAATTAATGAGTTGTGTGATGAAATAACAAATTAGAACATTTTTTAGCTTTTGCTATATACCGGAGAATCCCAAAAAATTCTTTCTTGATCAAAATTAAGTTTACACCGGTAAAAAGTCCAAAAGAGTAATCTTTTTATTTATTTTTCCTCTTGGGCTTGTATATGACAATAAATTTGTTGTCTGGGAGCGACGTGGATTCTATGAAATTATCACAAGAACAAGTTGCAAACGCCCTTTTAAATCCACAAGTTTTTATTTCGTCAATTAACTTTAAAAAAACATCAATAAACAAAAAAACTTAACAACCGCGGTTTCGGACAATGTGTCCATCATCAGGTATTATTTGCAACTAAACTAATTACACTAATGTGTATACATATAAATACGTTACAGAGTAAATAAATTAAAACTATACATAGGACTTCGAATACAAATGTCATCTATGGAAACTGAATACACCAAAATACAGAGAAAAGCATTACAAAGTAAATAAATTAGACCATACATAGGACTTCAACTGCAAACATTAATATATGACAGAGTCTAACAACGAGAGACTGAATAAACTAGATTTTATTATAGCTTCTTCTGAATTCATCAAAGGTTTGTCTGCAATAGCCATGAACAAAGATTCGTATGCGTCTAGCTTAAATTTTTGTCGCACTACTTTAATAATATCGGGATCCGGAGAGAGATTGTGTCCGGTGCTTATCATATGTAGGGCTACACTTGAATCATTGGTACTACTGTTTAGAATCGCTTTTCTATGTTCTGTCGCTCTCTTTTGAAACGTACGTGCTGTTTGACCGATATAAATGCTATCGCAGTCTAGACATTTTTCACGATAAATACCTGATTCCGTAGATTTGCTCTTGGTATCTTTAAATTTGCAAATCGATCTACTTAACTTATGCGTACTCCTTGTGATCAGATCGATGTTATGTTTTTTAAAAATGTTTTTAAGTTTATTCGTGAATGTGTGGTAAAAGGGAACACAAATACGAAAATTCGGACCTTTGTCTATTGCTGGTAATAGCGTTGTTATCTGTTTAAGATCAGATTTTTTTTGGTGTTTTCGGATAATGTCTGTAGCGAATTTCGTGCTATAACCATTTACTTTAGCTGCCTCAATAATAAAGGCGACTTCATTATCGTAATCAGTCTTACGCATTGGGATGTTGGCTAATCTATGAGCCATTGAATGGAATGCAGCTTTTTTATGTTGACCGCAATGGTAGGAATCAGACGTAATAAACCTATTGGTGTTAGTAGGTTTTCGATAAATTGCGAAATTCACTCTTTTCTCTTCGTTACGTTTTACTAGTACATCTAGAAAGGGTAGCTTTCCGTCTTCTTCTAATTCCGCTGTGAACTTTATCGTATTATACATCGAAATCATAAATGCGAGAAAATTTTTTATGTGTCTTTCATTGATAATAGCGAAGATGTCATCGACGTACCTCCACCAAATACGAGGTAATCTGCCAGCTTTTTTTAGTTCCATTTCAAAGTGGCACATAAACAAATTAGCTAGATAGGGTCCAAGTATTGATCCCATACTGACACCGAATGTTTGCTGATAGAATATGTCCCTAAATTGGAAAAAATTCTGGTCCATGCTAGTTTCTGCGATTTTTCGGAAAGCAGCTTGTTTATTTGCGGGAACGTTGTGTTTCTGAAGATGTGATATCATGGCTTTGATAGCTAAAACAACCGGTACGTTTGGGTATAAGGCAGTCACATCAAATGACACCATGACCTCGCCTCTTCTGAATTCGATATTTTCGATACGATTGACAAACTCTAGCGAATTCTTCAAATTGTAGCCCTCTGGTGCTGGTAAATTGTTCAACTCAGTGAGCATCCATTTTGCCATCTTTTCGGTAGGACAGTCGATATTGCACGAGATTGGTCGCATGCCTGGCTTATGAGTTTTTGGTAAAGCGTACAATCTAGGAACAGAGGGGTTAGGTACTGAAAATTTACGTGCTAGATAATCAATTCCAGTCAGCTTTTCGACGTATTGTGCTGCTGATCTTGCTCTTGATATCATTAAATGTATGGGATCTCTATTATTGCCATTTTTCCTTGTATAGGAGTGTTTTTTCCTCATATAATTCACACCCAGAATTTATTCTGAGTTTATATGAGAAGAGATCAGTTTGATCTATTTTCAAGCGTCTGCAGCAGGCAGAAAACCAAGCTGCACCGATGAGTGTAAGGTCTTCTGCTGACACGAAACGCTTCTTCTTCTTCCTTTTCTTCTTTATTTTTCAGCCCACTGCGTGGCCTATATAGGCTCGATTCGCTTCGAATGAATCTGTTCTTTAAAAAAAATGTAAAATTTTTTTAATAAATAAAAAAATTGTTTTTCCTATTTTTGTCAAACTTTTCATTTCTTTCGTCTTTTTATCAATTTTTTCATTTGTTTTTTTAAATCACCCAATTTCGCTATTTGGGACCTGTTGATGAGTCAAACCAAGACTTGAAACTTCTCACCAAAAATTGATGAGTTGTGTGATGAAATAACAAATTAGAACATTTTTTAGCTTTTGCTATATACCGGAGAATCCCAAAAAAATCTTTCTTGAACAAAATTAAGTTTAACCCGGTAAAAAGTGCAAAATAGTAATCTTTTTATTTATTTTTCCTCCTGGGCTTGTATGGGAGTGTTTTTTCCTCATCTATTTCACATCCAGAATTTATTCCGAGTTTATATGAGAAGAATCAGTTTAATCTATTTTCAAGCGTCTGCAGCAGGCAGAAAACCTAGCTGCACCGATGAGTGTAAGGTTTTCTGCTGACACGAAACGCTTCTTCTTCCTTTTCTTCTTTATTTTTCAGCCCACTGCGTGGCTTATATAGGCTCGATTCGCTTCGAATGAATCTGTTCTTTAAAAAAAATGTAAAATTTTTTTAATAAATAAAAAAATTGTTTTTTCTATTTTTCTCAAACTTTTCATTTCTTTCTTCTTTTTTTCATTTTTTTCATTTGTTTTTCAAATCAACCAATTTCGCTATTTCGGACCTGTTGATGAGTCAAACCAAAACTTGAAACTTGTCACCAAGAATTAATGAGTTGTCTGATGAAATAAAAAATTAGAACATTTTTAGCTTTTGCTATATACCGGAGAATCCCAAAAAATTCTTTCTTGAACAAAATTAAGTTTAACCCGGTAAAAAGTCCAAAAGAGTAATCTTTTTATTTATTTTTCCTCCTGGGCTTGTATAGGAGTGTTTTTTCCTCATATAATTCACACCCAGAATTTATTCCGAGTTTATATGAGAAGAAATCAGTTTGATCTATTTTCAAGCGTCTGCAGCAGGCAGAAAACCAAGCTGCACCGATGAGTGTAAGGTCTTCTGCTTACACGAAACGCTTCTTCTTCTTCCTTTTCTTCTGTATTTTTCAGCCCACCTGCATGGTGTATACAGGTTCGATTCGCTTCGAATGAATCTGTTTCTTTAAAAAAAATTTTAAATTTCTTTAATAAATAAAAAAATTGTTTTTTCTATTTTTCTCAAACTTTTCATTTGTTTTTTCAAATCACCCAATTTCGCTGTTTGGGACCTGTTGATGAGTCAAACCAAGGCTTGGAACTTGTCACCAAAAATTAATGAGTTGTGTGATGAAATAACAAATTAGAACATTTTTTAGCTTTTGCTATATACCGGAGAATCCCAAAAAATTCTTTCTTGAACAAAATTAAGTTTACACCGGTAAAAAATCCAAAAGAGTAATCTTTTTATATATTTTTCCTCCTGGGCTTGTATAGGAGTGTTTTTTCCTCATATAATTCACACCCAGAATTTACTCCGAATTTATATGAGAAGAGATCAGTTTGATCTATTTTCAAGTGTCTGCAGCAGGCAGAAAACCAAGCTGCACCGATGAGGGTAAAGTTTTCTGCTGACACGAAACGCTTCTTCTTCTTCCTTTTCTTCTGTATTTTTCAGCCCACTGCATGGTGTATACAGGTTCGATTCAATTCGAATAAATCTGCTTCTTTAAAAAAAATTTAAAATTTTTTTAATAAATACAAAAATTGTTTTTTCTATTTTTCTCAAACTTTTCTTTTCGTTCTTCTTTTTTTCAATTTTTTCATTTGATTTTTCAAATCACCCAATTTCGCTATTTGGGACCTGTTGATGAGTCAAACCAAGACTGGAAAGTTGTCACCAAAAATTAATGAGTTGTGTGATGAAATAACAAATTAGAACATTTTTTAGCTTTTGCTATATACCGGAGAATCCCAAAAAATTCTTTCTTGAACAAAATTAAGTTTAACCCGGTAAAAAGTCCAAAAGAGTAATCTTTTTATTTATTTTTCCTCCTGGGCTTGTATAGGAGTGTTTTTTCCTCATATAATTCACACCCAGAATTTATTCCGAGTTTATATGAGAAGAGATCAGTTTGATCTATTTTCAAGCGTCTGCAGCAGGCAGAAAACCAAGCTGCACCGATGAGTGTAAGGTTTTCTGCTGACACGAAACGCTTCTTCTTCTTCCTTTTCTTCTTTATTCTTCAGCCCACAGCGTTGCGTATACAGGTTCGATTCGCTTCGAATGAATCTGTTTCTTTAAAAAAAATTTTAAATTTTTTTAATAAATAAAAAAATTGGTTTCTCTATTTTTCTCAAACTTTTCATTCCTTTCTTCTTTTTTTCATTTTTTTCATTTGTTTTTTCAAATCACCCAATCTCGCTATTTCGGACCTGTTGATGAGTCAAACCAAGACTTGAAACTTGTCACCAAAAATTAATGAGTTGTGTGATGAAATAACAAATTAGAACATTTTTTAGCTTTTGCTATATACCGGAGAATCCCAAAAAATTCTTTCTTGAACAAAATTAAGTTTACACCGGTAAAAAGTCCAAAAGAGTAATCTTTTTATTTATTTTTCCTCCTGGGCTTGTATAGGAGTGGTTTTTCCTCATATAATTCACACCCAGAATTTATTCCGAGTTTATATGAGAAGAGATCAGTTTGATCTATTTTCAAGCGTCTGCAGCAGGCAGAAAACCAAGCGGCACCGATGAGTGTAAGGTTTTCTGCTGACACGAAACGCTTCTTCTACTTCCTTTTCTTCTGTATTTTTCAGCCCACTGCGTGGCGTAAACAGGTTCGATTCGCTTCGAATGAATCTGTTTCTTTAAAAAAATTAAAAAAAATTTTAATAAATAAAAAAATTGTTTTTTCTATTTTTCTCAAAGTTTTCATTTCTTTCTTCTTTTTGTCAATTTTTTCATTTGTTTTTCAAATCACCCAATTTCGCTATTTGGGACCTGTTGATGAGTCAAACCAAGACTTGAAACTTGTCACCAAAAATTAATGAGTTGTGTGATGAAATAACAAATTAGAACATTTTATAGCTTTTGCTATATACCGGAGAATCCCAAAAAATTCTTTCTTGATCAAAATTAAGTTTACACCGGTAAAAAGTCCAAAAGAGTAATCTTTTTATTTATTTTTCCTCCTGGGCTTGTATAGGAGTGTTTTTTCCTCATATAATTCACACCCAGAATTTATTCCGAGTTTATATGAGAAGAGATCAGTTTGATCTATTTTCAAGCGTCTGCAGCAGGCAGAAAACCAAGCTGCACCGATGAGTGTAAGGTTTTCTGCTGACACGAAACGCTTCTTCTTCTTCCTTTTCTTCTTTATTCTTCAGCCCACAGCGTGGCGTATACAGGTTCGATTCGCTTCGAATGAATCTGTTTCTTTAAAAAAAATTTAAAATTTTTTTAATAAATAAAAAAATTGGTTTCACTATTTTTCTCAAACTTTTCATTCCTTTCTTCTTTTTGTCATTTTTTGCATTTGTTTTTTCAAATCACCCAATTTCGCTATTTGGGACTTGTTGATGAGTCAAACGAAGACTTGAAACTAGTCACCAAAAATTAATGAGTTGTGTGATGAAATAACAAATTAGAACATTTTTTAGCTTTTGCTATATACCGGAGAATCCCAAAAAATTCTTTCTTGAACAAAATTAAGTTTAACCCGGTAAAAAGTCCAAAAGAGTAATCTTTTTATTTATTTTTCCTCCTGGGCTTGTATGGGAGTGTTTTTTCCTCATATATTTCACACCCAGAATTTATTCCGAGTTTATATGAGAAGAGATCAGTTTGATCTATTTTCAAGCGTCTGCAGCAGGCAGAAAACCAAGCTGCACCGATGGGTGTAAGGTTTTCTGCTGACACGAAACGCTTCTTCTTCCTTTTCTTCTTTATTTTTCAGCCCACTGCGTGGCCTATATAGGCTCGATTCGCTTCGAATGAATCTGTTCTTTAAAAAAAATGTTAAATTTTTTTAATAAATAAAAAAATTGTTTTTTCTATTTTTCTCAAACTTTTCATTTCTTTCTTCTTTTTTTCATTTTTTTCATTTGTTTTTCAAATCAACCAATTTCGCTATTTGGGACCTGTTGATGAGTCAAACCAAAACTTGAAACTTGTCACCAAGAATTAATGAGTTGTCTGATGAAATAAAAAATTAGAACATTTTTAGCTTTTGCTATATACCGGAGAATCCCAAAAAATTCGTTCTTGAACAAAATTAAGTTTAACCCGGTAAAAAGTCCAAAAGAGTAATCTTTTTATTTATTTTTCCTCCTGTGATTGTATAGGAGTGTTTTTTCCTCATATAATTCACACCCAGAATTTATTGCGAGATCAGAGATCAGTTTGATCTATTTTCAAGCGCCTGCAGCAGGCAGAAAACCAAGCTGCACCGATGAGTGTAAGGTTTTCTGCTGACACGAAACGCTTCTTCTTCTTCCTTTTCTTCTTCATTTTTCAGCCCACTGCATGGTGTATACAGGTTCGATTCGCTTCGAATGAATCTGTTTCTTTAAAAAAAGAATTTAAGTTTTTTTAATAAATAAAAAAATTGTTTTTTCTATTTTTCTCAAACTTTTCATTTCTTTCTTCTTTTTTTCAATTTTTTCATTTGTTTTTTCAAATCACCCAATTTCGCTATTTCGGACCTGTTGATGAGTCAAACCAAGACTTGAAAGTTGTCACCAAAAATTAATGAGTTGTGTGATGAAATAACAAATTAGAACATTTTTTAGCTTTTGCTATATACCGGAGAATCCCAAAAAATTCTTTCTTGATCAAAATTAAGTTTACACCGGTAAAAAGTCCAAAAGAGTAATCTTTTTATTTATTTTTCCTCCTGGGATTGTATAGGAGTGTTTTTTCCTCATATAATTCACACCCAGAATTTATTCCGAGTTTATATGAGAAGAGATCAGTTTGATCTATTTTCAAGCGTCTGCAGCAGGCAGAAAACCAAGCTGCACCGATGAGTGTAAGGTTTTCTGCTGACACGAAACGCTTCTTCTTCTTCCTTTTCTTCTTTATTCTTCAGCCCACAGCGTGGCGTATACAGGTTCGATTCGCTTCGAATGAATCTGTTTCTTTAAAAAAAATTTAAAATTTTTTTAATAAATAAAAAAATTGGTTTCTCTATTTTTCTCAAACTTTTCATTCCTTTCTTCTTTTTTTCATTTTTTGCATTTGTTTTTTCAAATCACCCAATTTCGCTATTTCGGACCTGTTGATGAGTCAAACCAAGACTTGAAACTTGTCACGCAAAATTAATGAGTTGTGCGATGAAATAACAAATTAGAACATTTTTTAGCTTTTGCTATATACCGGAGAATCCCAAAAAAATCTTTCTTGAACAAAATTAAGTTTAACCCGGTAAAAAGTGCAAAATAGTAATCTTTATATTTATTTTTCCTCCTGGGCTTGTATGGGAGTGTTTTTTCCTCATCTATTTCACATCCAGAATTTATTCCGAGTTTATATGAGAAGAGATCAATTTGATCTATTTTCAAGCGTCTGCAGCAGGCAGAAAACCAAGCTGCACCGATGAGTGTAAGGTTTTCTGCTGACACGAAACGCTTCTTCTTCCTTTTCTTCTTTATTTTTCAGCCCACTGCGTGGCCTATATAGGCTCGATTCGCTTCGAATGAATCTGTTCTTTAAAAAAAATGTTAAATTTTTTTAATAAATAAAAAAATTGTTTTTTCTATTTTTCTCAAACTTTTCATTTCTTTCTTCTTTTTTTCATTTTTTTCATTTGTTTTTCAAATCAACCAATTTCGCTATTTGGGACCTGTTGATGAGTCAAACCAAAACTTGAAACTTGTCACCAAGAATTAATGAGTTGTCTGATGAAATAAAAAATTAGAACATTTTTAGCTTTTGCTATATACCGGAGAATCCCACAAATTTCTTTCTTGAACAAAATTAAGTTTAACCCGGTAAAAAGTCCAAAAGAGTAATCTTTTTATTTATTTTTCCTCCTGGGCTTGTATAGGAGTGTTTTTTCCTCATATAATTCACACCCAGAATTTATTGCGAGATCAGAGATCAGTTTGATCTATTTTCAAGCGCCTGCAGCAGGCAGAAAACCAAGCTGCACCGATGAGTGTAAGGTTTTCTGCTGACACGAAACGCTTCTTCTTCTTCCTTTTCTTCTTCATTTTTCAGCCCACTGCATGGTGTATACAGGTTCGATTCGCTTCGAATGAATCTGTTTCTTTAAAAAAAGAATTTAAGTTTTTTTAATAAATAAAAAAATTGTTTTTTCTATTTTTCTCAAACTTTTCATTTCTTTCTTCTTTTTTCAATTTTTTCATTTGATTTTTCAAATCACCCAATTTCGCTATTTCGGACCTGTTGATGAGTCAAACCAAGACTTGAAAGTTGTCACCAAAAATTAATGAGTTGTGTGATGAAATAACAAATTAGAACATTTTTTAGCTTTTGCTATATACAGGAGAATCCCAAAAAATTCTTTCTTGAACAAAATTAAGTTTACACCGGTAAAAAGTCCAAAAGAGTAATCTTTTTATTTATTTTTCTTCCTGGGCTTGTATAGGAGTATTTTTTCCTCATATAATTCACACCCAGAATTTATTCCGAGTTTATATGAGAAGAGATCAGTTTGATCTATTTTCAAGCGGCTGCAGCAGGCAGAAAACCAAGCTGCACCGATAAGTGTAAGGTCTTCTGCTGACACGAAACGCTTCTTCTTCTTCCTTTTCTTCTGTATTTTTCAGCCCACTACATGGTGTATACAGGTACGATTCGCTTCGAATGAATCTGTTTCTTTAAAAAAAGTTTAAAAATTTTTTAATAAATAAAAAAATTGTTTTTTCTATTTTTGTCAAACTTTTCATTTGATTCGTCTTTTTTTCAATTTTTTTCATTTGTTTTTTCAAATCACCCAATTTCGCTATTTGGACCTGTTGATGAGTCAAACCAAGACTTGAAACTTGTCACTAAAAATTAATGAGTTGTGTGATGAAATAACAAATTAGAACATTTTTTAGCTTTTGCTATATACCGGAGAATCCCAAAAAATTCTTTCTTGAACAAAATTAAGTTTACACCGGTAAAAAGTCCAAAAGAGTAATCTTTTTATATATTTTTCCTCCTGGGCTTGTATAGGAGTGTTTTTTCCTCATATAATTCACACCCAGAATTTATTCCGAGTTTATATGAGAAGAGATCAGTTTGATCTATTTTCAAGCGTCTGCAGCAGGCAGAAAACCAAGCTGCACCGATGAGTGTAAGGTTTTCTGCTGACACGAAACGCTTCTTCTTCTTCTTCCTTTTCTTCTTTATTCTTCAGCCCACAGCGTGGCGTATACAGGTTCGATTCGCCTCGAATGAATCTGTTTCTTTAAAAAAAATTTAAAATTTTTTTAATAAATAAAAAAATTGGTTTCTCTATTTTTCTCAAACTTTTCATTCCTTTCTTCATTTTTTCATTTTTTGCATTTGGTTTTTCAAATCACCCAATTTCGCTATTTCGGACCTGTTGATGAGTCAAACCAAGACTTGAAACTTGTCGCCAAGAATTAATGAGTTGTGTGATGAAATAACAAATTAGAACATTTTTTAGCTTTTGCTATATACCGGAGAATCCCAAAAAATTCGTTGTTGAACAAAATTAAGTTTACACCGGTAAAAAGTCCAAAAGAGAAATCTTTTTATTTATTTTTCCTCCTGGGCTTGTATAGGAGTGTTTTTTCCTCATATAATTCACACCCAGAATTTATTCCGAGTTTATATGAGAAGAGATCAGTTTGATCTATTTTCAAGCGTCTGCAGCAGGCAGAAAACCAAGCGGCACCGATGAGTGTAAGGTTTTCTGCTGACACGAAACGCTTCTTCTTCTTCCTTTTCTACTTTATTTTTCAGCCCACTGCGTGGCGTGTACAGGTTCGATTCGCTTCGAATGAATCTGTTTCTTTAAAAAAAATTTTAAATTTTTTTAATAAATAAAAAATTGTTTTCTCTATTTTTCTCAAACTTTTCATTTCTTTCTTCTTTTTTACATTTTTTTCATTTGTTTTTTCAAATCAACCAATTTCGCTATTTGGGACCTGTTGATGAGTCAAACCAAGACTTGAAACTTGTCACCAAAAATTAATGAGTTGTGTGATGAAATAACAAATTAGAACATTTTTTAGCTTTTGCTATATACCGGAGAATCCCAAAAAATTCTTTCTTCAACAAAATTAAGTTTACACCGGTAAAAAGTCCAAAAGAGTAATCTTTTATATATTTTTCTTCCTGTGTTTGTATAGGAGTGTTTTTTCCTCATATAATTCACACCCAGAATTTATTCCGAGTTTATATGAGAAGAGATCAGTTTGATCTATTTTCAAGGGTCTGCAGCAGGCAGAAAACCAAGCTGCACCGATGAGTGTAAGGTCTTCTGCTGACACGAAACGCTTCTTCTTCTTCCTTTTCTTCTGTATTTTTCAGCCCACTACATGGTGTATACAGGTTCGATTCGCTTCGATTGAATCTGTTTCTTTAAAAAAAATGTTAAATTTTTTTAATAAATAAAAAAATTGTTTTTTTTATTTTTGTCAAACTTTTCATTTCTTTCGTCTTTTTTTCAATTTTTTCATTTGTTTTTTTAAATCACCCAATTTCGCTATTTGGGGACCTGTTGATGAGTCAAACCAAGACTTGAAACTTGTCACCAAAAATTAATGAGTTGTGCGATGAAATAACAAATTAGAACATTTTTTAGCTTTTGCTATATACCGGAGAATCCCAAAAAAATCTTTCTTGAACAAAATTAAGTTTAACCCGGTAAAAAGTGCAAAATAGTAATCTTTTTATTTATTTTTCCTCCTGGGCTTACATGGGAGTGTTTTTTCCTCATCTATTTCACATCCAGAATTTATTCCGAGTTTATATGAGAAGAGATCAATTTGATCTATTTTCAAGCGTCTGCAGCAGGCAGAAAACCAAGCTGCACCGATGAGTGTAAGGTTTTCTGCTGACACGAAACGCTTCTTCTTCCTTTTCTTCTTTATTTTTCAGCCCACTGCGTGGCCTATATAGGCTCGTTTCGCTTCGAATGAATCTGTTCTTTAAAAAAAATTTAAAAATTTTTTAATAAATAAAAAAATTGTTTTTTCTATTTTTGTCAAACTTTTCATTTGTTTCGTCTTTTTTTCAATTTTTTCATTTGTTTTTTCAAATCACCCAATTTCGCTATTTGGGACCTGTTGATGAGTCAAACCAAGGCTTGAAACTTGTCACTAAAAATTAATGAGTTGTGTGATGAAATAACAAATTAGAACATTTTTTAGCTTTTGCTATATACCGGAGAATCCCAAAAAATTCTTTCTTGAACAAAATTAAGTTTACACCGGTAAAAAGTCCAAAAGAGTAATCTTTTTATATATTTTTCCTCCTGGGCTTGTATAGGAGTGTTTTTTCCTCATATAATTCACACCCAGAATTTATTCCGAGTTTATATGAGAAGAGATCAGTTTGATCTATTTTCAAGCGTCTGCAGCAGGCAGAATTAAAATTTTGTAAAATTTTAAAAATTATAAAAATTTTAATACATAGTGCTCTAGATACATCTAGGGATATGTACGGTGGAGGACGCTAGGCATACGATCAAGCACTGCAAAAATTTTAATTCAGCTTCAGCTCCTAGATAAGATCGGTATCGGAGTGCAGAGGCTGGATGAGGAGTCGTGAAGAAATCATGGAGTCAATTGGCCACCCCATGAAGATAACATGGCACCTCGCTAAACAGTACTGTATTTTCTGATAGAGTGCTCGGGAGGGATAAACACGAACCACACTAGCCAACACTAAGCACTGAGGTGAACAGTATTTGAAGGCGAATGCGAAAGTAGGCACGAAGGTGATGGATCGGGACATAGAGCCCGAAACACAATTAATTTCAAATTAATACGAGCACCAACTTGGGACATTGGATGGACGAACAGGGCGGAAAACCTTTAGAGTAATAGCCAAGAAAACATATACAGATAAAATCTGGAGAATAATTTCAAATAAACTGCCAGAGACATCAACCATGCTTATAATCTAACACAAGAACAAAACACAGCATAACGAAAACATAAACACAAACAACACGCAAAAGCACCAACACCATACAATATGCACACTGAAGGACGACAAAATCACAACTCGAAACAGAAAATACTAAGCAGATCTAATATTATAACTATCCTCAGACAACAGTCCAAAAAGAGATAGCGATGACTCTCCGGGAAGTAACAGGAGGCTTCAAGAACCTCACCAACCGTGAGATATGTCCGGACATAAGAGCGTTGCTCTCTTATGGCCCTAAATTCATTATACCAAGCACCAAACCGAACCAATTAGATCTTATAGACACACTAAATAGAGTAGCAGATCAGATCGGAGAGAAAGAACCAATGCAATATAGAAGCAAAACAAGAGCATTAGCAAAAACAGTAAACAAATATACAAAGGAAATCAATAGAAAAAAGCCTTCCAAAATTGAACAGAAATTAATAGCTACCCTAAACAAGTTAAGAAAACTCCTAAGCAAAAGGAAAGACATCATCCTAATGGAAGCGGATAAAGGGAAAGTAACGGTAGCCCTGTACAAGAGCCTGCATGACGAACTACTAAACAAAATGATTGATCAAGGAATACAAAAAGGCATCTACAATTCAATAATAAACAAGGACGTTGCGAAACTACAAAAAACCCTAGAAAGCTCCTACAAATGGAGGCTCCAAGCAATAACAAAACAAGGCCTACATGTCAGAAAAGATCGAGAAAACACAATACATCATAAAAGGAAGGAAGCCAGGATGCTAGCTTAATAACTATCAGAATGAGATTAGCATACTCCATCCAGTAATTAAGATCCATAAGGAGGAACTCCAGATGAGACCAATAGTAGCAAGAACAGGATCGATAAATACACCGTTAGGGAAGCAAATCAATGAAGCCCTGGACAAAATGAGAGATTTAGAATGCCTCAAGATTGATCTGAATGTCAAGAACAAACTGAAACTGATCTCAGAAATAAAGGAAACAAAGATTGCAGAAGGGTATGTCCTGTTCAGCCTAGACATAACTGACATGTTCAATAACGTTGATTTGGACAGTTTAAAATGCAGCATCAGAACAATAATAGGATAGCGGATGAAGGGAGCTTACAACATAGACAGCCTACTGGAACTCATCGAATTTGACATCAAACAGGCGAATTATTTCAGAGTCAAGGATCGCATATTTATCCAAAAGAAAGGAGCCCCAATGGGAGGTAAAACCTCCACAAAATATGCCAGCCTATATATAGACTTGGCAATCAATAAAATATACACCAAATTGAAAGAACTGGGGGTCAAGATAATGAAAATATATGTAGATGATTTCCTACTATATGCGAAGGAGGGCAACATTACACAGATCAAAGAATTATTAGAAGAAGAATTACACATGCAACTCACTATAGAGAAGGAGAAAGAAGGAGGTTTCATAAACTACTTGGACATAACGTTCCAAAGAACTGACAAAGCATTCCTGACGAAATGGTATAAGAAACCAATTGCTTCTAACAGATTGATTAATTACTACTCTAATCAACAATACAATACAAACGGATCACCATAATAGAGAGAATAAATTATGCCCTCACGATTACGGAAGGTAAATACGTTAAAGAAATCATTTACACATTAAGGGATGAGCTAAGAGACAATAACTACCCGCAAGCACTAAATAAAGCAAACTTCCTAAGAGCAATTAAAAAAGGCAAACACGCAGAAGACAAGAAGGATATCATAATGGCTACAGTTAGGCAAATATTTTCGATCCCAAGCCAAACCAACGAAAGATTTGAATCTGAAGTAATAAATACCTCCCAAAATGGAAGAAGTAGCAATGGAAACCAGGAAGTAGAGGAAGGTAGTAGAAAGCGCAAGTTGCTAGACAAAAAATTTGTTAAAATCCAGTACCATGGAAGCGAAACCGCAATATACAAGAGAGACATAAATAATATTACATCAGATGTGAAACTAATACAATATAACCCGCTGATATCAAACCTAAGGAACAAATACAAAGAAACAAAGATAAGAAAGCAGGTAACGCACAGGTACAACCCAAGCAATGCGATCCAACACACCACGATCCCGGAACAATGGAACAGCATATTACTATATAAATGTGCAAACTGCGAGCAAAAATTCATAGCACACACGGGAAGAAAGGATATACAGGAGACGGCACAAGCGCACCACAATAATGCGAAAGGAACCCTAGCGCTGCACGTAAAGGAACAAAAGCACATGATCCAGCATCATATACAAATAGTGGACAAGGTTAGAAGCAGAGCAAAAGCTGCAAAATACATAGCAGCATATATTGCCTGCAATGATGGCAGCAGACAAGGAACCATCATCAGCCTAAATGCAGAACAGACGACGAACCATTTCAGAAATAGCACAATACAAGGAAGATCCACCATAGTGAACAGAAGGACATGAAAATAACCTCTTTGAAGTATACGAACCACAGACAGAACTAACTAAAAGTAAATTTGATAAAACGAGATATATATGAAAAGACATATACAACCGAGTAAAAATACTTAACAAAACTACACCGCATCAATGTACTAAATTTTCCAATAATAATCCAAAAAAAGGAGGCGACCCCCGAACAAAAAACTGAATTAATTAATTTGTCACAATAATGAAAATGAAGAACAGCGGCAGGCAGGCTGTAAGAAAATTTGAGCAACATCTTGCACAAACTAACAACAATTACGCATAGTAGGTATCTAAGATAATAAAAAAGAAAATAGATCAAATCCAGTAACAAGAGAACAGGCATCTAAAGACAACAAGAAAAATAAATAAGGTAAACTATTAAGATAACGAAAAAACAGCATAAATTTGTTTTTTAATATAAATTTTTTTTTCAAATATATAAATAATACATGGAAGGATACATGCATACGAATTTGATAGATTTAAAGTACATGCATGCAAAGAACTATTAACCATAAGGAATTTGAGCCCTTAATCAACCGGCCAACACATAAAATAGACCACACAACTGACTACAAGAGGCAGCACCACTACTTAAAGCAAGTAAACACCCCCCAATAAATAATAAGAAACTATGAGTAAGAGAACACAGAAGATTGTTGTAAGATTGTTAAAATTAATATTAAGATAACTAGAAACAATTTACAAAACGCAAACCACGACAACAACAAAAGAAACCAAATAACATACAATAATAGAACTTATCCAAAATGGTTGCAAGCTGGAATCAAAAAGTGGTCTATAAGTTAATAAGAATTTTTATTAACGCAATTTAAACAAAAAAAAATTTCAAAAATAAACCGAGATATAAATATGCAATTCCACAAACTCAACATGGTAGAAATGCAGCAATCACCAAATGTATGTAATATAAATGAGATCAATGCAGCAATGCAACACAGGATCTACACCGCATAGGAAGAACTAAAGGCACTTTCACATCAAACACAAGAATCGAAAAAATGTAAACCAAAAAACTCAATTTATTCCATTTTAAAACAAGATTTTTGCTCCAATGATTAATAAAATCATGGGAAATAGGATAAACTAATAATTTTAGTAATAAAATAGTATATTTATCTTAAAATATTTAAGAAAACACAACTTTTATGATTTATCGGACGAATTTTTCCGCCGAAAAAGTTTTTCGGCCGATAAAACATAAAAGTTGTGTTCTTCTTCAAAATCTGAAATAAATGTACCTATTTGCTCAGTAAAATTCTTAGTTTATCCTATTTCTCTGGATTTTATTAATCATTGGAACAAAAATCTTGTTTTAAAGTGGAATAAATTGAGCTTTTCGGTTTAAATTTTTCTGTTCTTGTTTTTGATGTGAAAGTGCCTTAACACGCAATTACCTGAAATAGGAAAGGAAATATACATAAAATATTGTAATCAACAGTAGAAACTATGTAGTATAAAGTTTTGAAACTGTGAATTTTTGAGATCTAAAGGATTTTATAAATAATTTTTTAGAATTTTTTGGGTTTTTAGAAATTTGGGAATCTTTGAAGATTTATTGAGATTGTAAGCAATACATCCAACAACAAAAGCAAGTACATTTATTTAAAGGACCATCTGAATTAGATCTCCCATACGACAACTGGTAGCCAACAACAGAAAGTTGCAGTAGCTTAATTTATTCTTAAGAATCCCAATAAACAATCAACGAAACTATAAGAAACAATAAAATGAAATCAAACTAGATAAAAGAAAATAGAACAGCGAAGCAAACAGACGAACTGATCTTAAGCAGAATGCAACGCAAATCTATCAACAGCTTGAAAAATAATATAGATATAGAAAATAAAAAATTTAGAATGAATTCACATCAAGGCATAAGGAATACAAGACATTCTCATTAATAATAATAATAAAAAAAATTTTGACACGAGAGTTAGGACATGTTTCACCTTACACCGTATACACATTTCTATTAAAAAGACTGAGAAATGAGTGAGAATATTGTGTTCATTGTACCATACTTTCCTATACAAACGGACACAAATGGCGGAACGTGGTTCATAATGAGAATGCCTTGTATCTCTATACCTTGGGTTCGCATAGAAGCATCTTCTTCTACCCATAACTACATAAACCATTGAGGCAAAACACAATGAGCCTCAACGAACCAAAAAAGGAAGGTGGGATCACACACGTAAAAAATTTTAGGGTTGGATTTTTGAAATTTGAAAGTTTTCAATGGAGTTTTGAAGTTTTAGAATTTTGAAAGTTTGGAAAGTTTCAGAAGTTGAAATTTTGATTCGAAAAAAGTTTTTAAGGGGTCTTGAAAGTTTTAGAGTTTTAGAGAGTTTTAAAGAATAATAATAAAAGTTTTAGGCTTTTGAATTTTGAAGTTTTGGGTTTTTTAAGAAATTTTGATTGGTATTTTGGAGTTTTTGGGATTGTTAAAGTTTTTTAAAAAATTCTAATAGGAATAAATAAATCTGCACACACATTTCATCTCTACTTATTTAATGCTCAGCTGCTATTAAGCACAACAACGTAGATAAAGTTAGACTAATGTTTAGACATATATATATGTATGCAAAGAGTAATAAATATTCAACGCACATTTATAGTTTTTCGTGTACCTAACACAAAATAGAGAGTGATCAAGCACTCAATAAATATATAAAACCGCTGATGACGCTCTGTGGCTAGAGCAGAAAACGTTACGTTAATGCCAATTAAGCAGCCTACACGGCAAAAATGCAATATAACATATTGCTAGAATAGGGTTAAAATCGGCGGAGGCACATACGTCAAATGTGCCATAAGCCTACTCATGTTAAGTGCCATCATCGTTACATTTATCGGGACGTAATGAGGATGAACTTAACACACAACAAAGTCAAAAAAAATTTTAAATGCAAGATCATAAGCAATGAAAGCAATAAGAACGACAAATTTCCAAAACAATATAGCATAACGGAATGCTCACTGAATATAATATGAACAAGAAGAGAGAGGAAAAGCAAGTAGAAAAACCACGCAAATAATTTAACGATAATTTAAAAGCACATGAATTGATCTTATATAATATATCTATTTGTTAACAAGCAACCTGCATAATATACTCACCCACAAAATACAAGAACGCATCACGCTAGACGAACACGCAGTCATGCCCCAAATCGTCTATAACAGGGGATAATGCACATCACTTACCGTTTCACATAACACCAACAAACACAGAAATTAGAACAGACATGTAAAATAACAATAACAACTTAGTATAAACAACACCATCCTGTGAGACAAACATCAGATGAGATAAACAACAGAATAAGCAAGAAACACACAACATCCAAAGTTTTTTAAATATTTGAATTTTAAAGATTTTATATAATAAATTCTATCTCTGCGGCCAGACATTGAACCAAGATTTGATAAATATCAAGGAGCAACAGAACCTCGTTCGAACATAGCAAGACCCAAGGATTAACAAATATAAAACTAAATTATAAATAGCTAACATCCATAACCGGCAATGGTGAAACGCATCAGTAAGATACTGAGAAACCACGGTGGATAAACTACCAGCATGCACTGTTGGAAAGTAGTGCACCATCTGATTGCACAGCACTTCGCCAACCAACAGTCCCCACTATACATAGTGCTCTAGATACATCTAGGGATATGTACGGTGAAGGACGCTAGGCATACGATCAAGGACTGCAAAAATATTAAAAATTTTAAAATTTAAATTTTAAAAAAAATTTGAAATTTTAATTTGCTATATACCGGAGAATCCCAAAAAATCCTTCTTGAACAAAATTAAGTTTAACCCGGTAAAAAGTCTCCTGGGCTTGTATGGGAGTGTTTTTTCCTCATATATTTCACACCCAGAATTTATTCCGAGTTTATATGAGAAGAGATCAGTTTGATCTATTTTCAAGCGTCTGCAGCAGGCAGAGAACCAAGCTGCACCGATGAGTGTAAGGTTTTCTGCTGACACGAAACGCTTCTTCTTCCTTTTCTTCTTTATTTTTCAGCCCACTGCGTGGCCTATATAGGCTCGAATCGCTTCGAATGAATCTGTTCTTTAAAAAAAACTTAAAATTTTTTTAATAAATAAAAAAACTGTTTTTTCTATTTTTCTCAAACTTTTCATTTTTTTCTTCTTTTTTTCATTTTTTTTCATTTGTTTTTCAAATCACCCAATTTCGCTATATGGGACCTGTTGATGAGTCAAACCAAGACTTGAAACTTGTCACCAAAAATTAATGAGTTGTGTGATGAAATAACAAATTAGAACATTTTTTAGCTTTTGCTATATACCGGAGAATCCCAAAAAATTCTTTCTTGAACAAAATTAAGTTTAACCCGGTAAAAAGTCCAAAAGAGTAATGTTTTTATTTATTTTTCCTCCCGGGCTTGTATAGGAGTGTTTTTTCCTCATATATTTCACACCCAGAATTTATTCCGAGTTTATATGAGAAGAGATCAGTTTGATCTATTTTCAAGCGTCTGCAGCAGGCAGAAAACCAAGCTGCACCGATGAGTGTAAGGTCTTCTGCTGACACGAAACGCTTCTGCTTCTTCCTTTTCTTCTGTATTTTTCAGCCCACCTGCATGGTGTATACAGGTTCGATTCGCTTCGAATGAATCTGTTTCTTTAAAAAAAATTTAAATTTTCTCTATTTTTCTCAAACTTTTCATTTCTTTCTTCTTTTTTCAATTTTTTCATTTGTTTTTTCAAATCACCCAATTTCGCTATTTGCGACCTGTTGATGAGTAAAACCAAGACTTGAAACTTGTCACCAAAACTTAATGAGTTGTGTGATGAAATAACAAATTAGAACATTTTTTAGCTTTTGCTATATACCGGAGAATCCCAAAAAATTCTTTCTTGAACAAAATTAAGTTTACACCGGTAAAAAGTCCAAAAGAGTAATCTTTTTATATATTTTTTCGTCCTGGGCTTGTATAGGAGTGTTTTTTCCTCATATAATTCACACCCAGAATTTATTCCGAGTTTATATGAGAAGAGATCAGTTTGATCTGTTTTCAAGCGTCTGCAGTAGGCAGAAAACCAAGCTGCACCGATGAGTGTAAGGTTTTCTGCTGTCACGAAACGCTTCTTCTTCTTCCTTTTCTTCTGTATTATTCAGCCCACTGCATGGTGTATACAGGTTCGATTCGCTTCGAATGAATCTGATTCTTTAAAAAAATTTTAAATTTTTTTAATAAATAAAAAAATTGTTTTTTCTATTTTTCTCAAACTTTTCATTTCTTTCTTCTTGTTTTCAATTTTTTCATTTGTTTTTTCAAATCACCCAATTTCGCTATTTGGGACCTGTTGACGAGTCAAACCAAGACTTGAAACTTGTCACCAAAAATTAATGAGTTGTGTGATGAAATAACAAATTAGAAAATTTTTTAGCTTTTGCTATATACCGGAGAATCCCAAAAAAATCTTTCTTGAACAAAATTAAGTTTAACCCGGTAAAAAGTCCAAAAGAGTAATATTTTTATTTATTTTTCCTCCTGGGCTTGTATGGGAGTGTTTTTTCCTCATATATTTCACACCCAGAATTTATTCCGAGCTTATATGAGAAGAGATCAGTTTGATGTATTTTCAAGCGTCTGCAGCAGGCAGAAAACCAAGCTGCACCGATGAGTGTAAGGTTTTCTGCTGACACGAAACGCTTCTTCTTCCTTTTCTTCTTTATTTTTCAGCCCACTGCGTGGCGTATATAGGCTCGATTCGCTTCGAATGAATCTGTTCTTTAAAAAAAAATTAAAAATTTTTTAATAAATAAAAAAATTGTTTTTTCTATTTTTCTCAAACTTTTCATTTCTTTCTTCGTTTTTTCATTTTTTTAATTTGTTTTTCAAATCACCCAATTTCGCTATTTGGGACCTGTTGATGAGTCAAACCAAGACTTGAAACTTGTCACCAAAAATTAATGAGTTGTGTGATGAAATAACAAATTAGAACATTTTTTAGCTTTTGCTATATACCGGAGAATCCTCAAAAAATCTTTCTTGAACAAAATTAAGTTTACACCGGTAAAAAGTCCAAAAGAGTAATCATTTTATTTATTTTTCCTCCTGGGCTTGTATAGGAGTGTTTTTTCCTCATATAATTCGCACCCAGAATTTATTCCGAGTTTATATGAGAAGAGATCAGTTTGATCTATTTTCAAGCGTCTGCAGCAGGCAGAAAACCAAGCGGCACCGATGAGTGTAAGGTTTTCTGCTGACACGAAACGCTTCTTCTTCTTCCTTTTCTTCTTTATTTTTCAGCCCACTGCGTGGCGTATATAGGCTCGATTCGCCTCGAATGAATCTGTTTCTTTAAAAAAAATTTAAAAATTTTTTAATAAATAAAAAAATTGTTTTCTCTATTTTTCTCAAACTTTTCATTTCTTTCTTCTTTTTTTCATTTCTTTCATTTGTTTTTTCAAATCACCCAATTTCGCTATTTGGGACCTATTGATGAGTCAAACCAAGACTTGAAACTTGTCACCAAAAATTACTGAGTTGTGTGATGAAATAGCAAATTAGAACATTTTTTAGCTTTTGCTATATACCGGAGAATCCCAAAAAAATCTTTCTTGAACAAAATTAAGTTTACACCGGTAAAAAATCCAAAAGAGTAATCTTTTTATTTATTTAGGAAGAAGATATAACGTTACATTATCTAATAAAATTGGGATGACACCGCACGAATGGTTAAGCAAGTTATTGCATTATTATTAATAAGTTTTGTTGAATAAATGTAATTTTCATATTATACCTATTGTATATAATGTAGTTTACCTATAACGGTTCTGTTCACCTGTTTTTCTTTATTGATTTATTTTTATGAAGATCAGATGTTCATTACAAAAGGGATTGTTTGTATCTTGTATTTTTTTTATATACTACGTTATTATTTACTTTTAATTCTATCTTTATTTTTCATTTACATTATTTTAAATATTAATTACGTTTGTTTCACTTTTTTATGGAATAATTTACGTATTTATTTCGTACTGTATAGTTACCGAATCTGATATTAAAAGAAATGTATCCTTTTTCTTCCTTTGTATTGTTTATTATATGTTGGGAAGGAGATGGGAGTTGTTGGGTATGCTATAAATTGAACAGAAAAGGTTACTGTGTCCGTTTGTCATTGTCTGTAATTATTGCAGTTATTTTCCTGTACTTAAAATTTTGGATTTATGTTACTTAGAAACATGAGTCCATTGGATGTACGCATATATAATGTACACTTTTTTTTTAAACATATTATAACATTAATTTTAGAAAACCTCTGCAGTTTTTCTATTGGGAGCAGAAGTTATGTTAAACCTTATATCCCTTGGTTCAGGCGTAGGCATATCTTCCAGGTCTTGTTCTGGAAGTGTAAGTTTATATTCACGCGTTTTTCGATGGGTTTGAGAAGAATTTGTTCCTGACCCTTTTGGAAACGAATGGATTCTAGAAGTTTCTCTAAATCCATGTTGTTTGTAATATTTAGAGTATGCGTTTGAATATGCGTTTCCTTTGGGGAAGGTGTTATGTTCCATATTATATTAGAAATGTTTATTGCTGGCATGAAATGGGAAAGTAGTCACGCTAGTGTTGCGCGCCGGCAACAAGGGTCCAAGTTTATTTAAATGTTGCGCGCCGGCAACAAGTGTTAATCAACCGTAGAGGATGTGTTGGGACCAATGAAGAAGTCCGTGTTTTTCACTTGATTTTACTTTATTACTTTAACACTTTTTCTTTTGTACAAATTTACACTTTTACAATTTACTTTAGAGCTTTACTTAGGACAAATATGCTTTGACTTTAACACTGTTTTTCTTTATATTTTCCACTAGAGGCCTTACCTTTGGTAGGGGGACTCTCTAGCTTCAATTGTAGAATATTTCTGATTTTCCTTGCATCAGAACTCTCTATTTATTCAAAATCAATCTCCAGTGGTTAATACTCCCTTCAACTTGCAGATTGATTATTTAGCAATTTTCCTGGTAACCAATCAAAAATTACCTATTGAGCATTTTTCTTGTGAATAACAACCCAAAATCACCTATCAAGCATTTTTTCCAATAAAGGTGAAAATTTATTGCAATAATGCAATTTGATTTTTCACCCGCAAATTATAGAAAATAATTGAGAACAATTGTATGCGCTTCTGCTAAGGCAATTTCATTTGGTCAATATGTTGCACAGCGGGTGTGCGGTAAAATCGTTTAGCGAGTACCATGCTTTACTTCTGATTGTTCTCAAGCAAGAAGTCCAAAGGTTCTTATTTACATGTAGAAAGGTGACAGGCCTTGTCTACCTAAGAATTATTACAGTGGACATGGGTACATCTAACGATTACTCATTATGTACAGCAAATTGACCATAGTCGTGTGCGCATAGCTGTTTGTTTATTGTTTTGGCTCTCATTGTGGGATCAGATAACAGTGATTTACGTACGAATGGGAATTGCTTGGTTGATTTTTTAGGTGATGCGTTATGTTATTGCTTGATCATATTATTTGGATTATTTGGGGCATTCATAACACCTTCCCCCCTGAAAAACAATTTTCTTTTATATTCTTTAAGAGGATATAAAAAAAATTTGAGAGTTGCTGACGCTCGGAAATCTAGAGTACATAATTTGATTAGTACTACGATATGATATTATATGGTACTTAATGGTATGTATGATACAAATATATGTTAGATTTAATTGCTATGTATTATACAAAATTAGATTTAGTTGCTATGATATTGATATTAGCTTAATCGTTTATGATTTATATATGCTTGATTAAAAGATATTTTTTTTTTGTTTTATGGTATATATGTCGTGTTTCTTATTTTACAAAAATTAATGTTACCAAGTGTGGGATTATAATAGTATTATATAAAAGCAACTTATTTGAGAGATACTTACTTAGTTGATTGATTTTTTTGAGAGCACTTGGTGGAATTGCCTTGATAACATTTTTTCTAAACACTTGTTTCTATTTCCACAAAAAATTTTTATTAAATTATAGGTTTGTTAAACGAACAAAACTGACGCGTTCCGCCTTCTTCCTCAGAGCTACTAACTAAACTGAGTCTATGTGCAAACTACATAAGGAAATATCAGCTGTGTACTAAAAACTAGCATAATGGAACGTAACAAAGTAAAAACGTGTATGTAAGTGACAAACTAACGAACTAACGTATACAATTAAATAAGCAAATAAATACATAAATACGTAAATGCCTAAATAAAGAACAAAAAACATGTATGTATGTAACAAGTAACAAACTACTGTACGTTAACAAACAAATGAATAAATAAATAATAAATGAATAAATACATAGCAAAATACACAATTACAATTTCATAAGATCTGGTTCAAGTAAAGGACTTTTATTTGTGAAGTCTATTTGATCGTTCAGCAAGATCCCGCCGTTAAGTTTTGATTTTTTAATTTCATAAATTTCGTACTTATCTAGTACATGTCCGCCGCGCAATCTATGCAACAATCTATGTATATCAAGCGTTGAAACATTATTTAATTTTTGTTTTTCCTCGTGTTCCAGTGTTTTTAAATCTTGGTTTAGATCGAATAGAGCTTGGTGATTTACGTTTTTTATTGTAATCATTTTCGGGAGTTCGAGTTTTGTTTCTTTAAGATGATTAGCCATTGTTAGGTTAATTGAGGGTAAGTATGAATTATTTGAAATTGATATTCTTTCAGAATGACCGTATAGCGTTAGGTCGTTGCTTCTTATGTAGCAATTTGAAGAAATATCTAAGATACCGTTTCTTTCGATTATTAGCGGTTCGATTCTGTCGCCGCATATATTATCTATTGTTAGAGGATTCCGAAGACTGAATAACCATTTATTTGGGTTGTTTAATTGAATCCAGAAAGTAGATGTTTTTATTGTTTTTACATCGCAGGATTTTGGAATTTCCGTAGTATGTTTTAATAGATCCATTTCGCATTGTTTTGTTCGGCATTACTATTAAGGATTGGGTGTGTTATTTGACACAGATGAGTATTTGAGAAACTCAGTTGGCATTTGTCGAAGCCTTCTCTATTCATGGGGTAATGTTTTTCGCAATTAAAATCTACCAATAAATATTCGGTAGTAGGTTTTATGTAAAGAAAAGTGGTGTTTACCATATTTGGGAATGGTATAACTTTGTATGCCTGGAAAATTGTGTTTAGGGGTAATGGGATTTTAATTTCGATGATGATATGATTCTTAATTTTGTTTGTAGTTGTATTGCTAACTTTATATAAATCGATAAGGTAAGGTAGTTCCGGAAGGAAGATTTTTCCTAATAACTGTAAGGATATCTTCCAGTTGAAATGGGGTGATAATTAATGGATTAGGGATGCCATGTTTTGTATCTAAAAGCATGTCGAGAATTGCTTTTTGAGAATTTTGGTATCTCATGAGTGATAGTGTACTGGCGGAAGTGATACTTTCTAGTTCTAAGTTTATGAAGGTGGAATTCGTTTCAGCTATTATGAAATTGAATGCTATAGAAATTTTGTCAAATTTATGGATGTTATGGAGTTTTTTATTTTTGTTTTTAATTCCTACCACTGAATTTTCGTTTGAGGCAATTTGTACTATCTCGTAAGGACCTTCCCATAAGGGGGATAACTTATTTTTCCTGGTGTGATTCTTCACTAATACCTTGTGACCAATTATAAAAGGTTTTGGCTTAGTAACGTGATCATAGTACGTTTTGGATTTTTCCTTGTTCCTTATAAGGTTTTCTCTTGCTATTTTGTGAGAATATTTTAGACGCGGTTTTAGTTCACTGGCATAGTTATCGTAGTTGTACGTAACTTCTGGGTCCTTTTTTAGTGATGCTGGTATTTCTGCGTGAAATCGAAATAGTAATTTGTGAGGCGTGTAGCCTGTACTTGAATGATTAGAATTGTTGTATGTGAACATAGCGTAAGGGATCCATGTATCCCATGTTAGTGGATCTGTAGACACATAGTTTCTAAGGTATTCAGCAAGCGGACGGTGGCTTCTTTCTAGAGCTCCGTTTGTCTCTGGGTGGTATGGTGTAGTTTGCAACTTATGTATTTCCAAAAGTTTGCAAATTTCACTAAATAGAGAACTTGGGAAGTTTGATCCTTGGTCCGTTAGGATTGATTCAGGTTAACCATGTTTACAAATGATGTGGGTTCAAATTGCTCAGCTACCGTTTTGGCTTCTGCGTTCGGTAGGGGAATTGCATCTGAAAATTTAGTCAGATCATCTTGGAATATTAATAGAAATTTGTTGTTTTGATAACTTGTTGGTAGAGGTCCAACAATATCCAAGAAGATTTTTTCAAATGGTTTTTTGCTTGTGGTAGTAATCTTCATAGGTATTTTCTAGTTTGCACCTGATTTATTGATCTGACAAGATGAACATTTCTTGATGTACTCTTGAATGTCTTTTTTCATGCCTGGCCAGTTATAGATTTTTCTTATCTTCCCGATAGTCTTCGTTTGTCCCTGATGACCGCCTAAAGGAGTGACATGGTAATCCCTAATTACCTGCTCAATGTCCTTTGGGTCTTTTAATTGTACTATTTTATTGAGGAAGAAAATAGGCCTTGTGGCGGAATCTTTAAATTCTTCAGCACGTATGAGTTTCAACTTGAAATACGAAGTGCTGTTCAGGATTGGTATGGCAATTGGAATTATCTCTTCGTTAGATGACAATTCTTTGAATTTTTTCTTCTTGTTAATTCCTGATCTTTTTGTTCTTTAAAAGGGAGGGGTGCGTCCTCCACTATATATGTAGTAATCCCTTGTTTGTATTCTTTGATTTCTCCTAAAGGAATTTGATAATTATCAGACAGATAGGTTTTTAATAAATTTTCGAATGTTGTGCTTATTGTCGGAATTGTGAAATATTTTCTTTTGATATTCCGTGTTTCCAGTAAATTGTTTGGACTTTCTCCTATTATTTTAGGAGTTTGGTTTGATTGTGCTCTCTGTTGATTCCTAGTTATTACTTGAATATTTTTGGATTCTGGTATTATACGACTGAGTGCATCAGCGTTAAGATTAGTTTTCCCTGATTTGTGTATGAGCTTGTAGTCATACTCTTCTAGTTAATCCTCCACCTCATCATTCGGTCTTTGAGATTCATGAGCCACGTAAGGGGCTTGTGATCTGTAATAATCGTAAATGTCCGACCATATAGGTAAGGACGAATCTGTTCTACCGCGTAGATATATTATTGCTAGTAGTTCCTTTTCTATAGTTGAATATCTAGTCTCAGCCGGATTTAGGGTGCGGCTGGCATAACAGATGGGTTTGTCTTCTCCAATTTTCCCTTGTGATAAAACTGCGCCGATTGCATAGTTACTTGCGTCTGAAGTAACTAAAAATTCTTCGCTAAAACGAGGATATTTCAAAACAGGCGGATTTAATAGTTTGTCTTTCATGAGCGTGAAAGCTTCGTCGCAGAATGCATCCCATTTGAAAGTAGCACCTTTCTTTAATAGAGCCGTGAGAGGCTTAGCTATTTTAGCGAAATTAGGATTAGGATTTTATGTCTTTTTCCTTCTTGGGTACTGGGCAAGTATACTGATCATGTTGCAATCCGCCGTCCAGGACAATTTAACAAGTGGATATATTTTTAGCATGGGAAATTTTGTGGCTCGTTTTCACGCTTCAGCAATGTTGGACTGTGGGAAGGAATTGAACAATTCTGATTGGCTGATTCTTTCTCCGGTCTGACATGCTGATTTTGGGGAATGGGTCACATGAAGATTCCTATAGGTCAATTCAAGTGACCAATGAGAAGGCTAAAACAACTTTAAAAGACTCGTCACTGGACATGAGGAGCGCAGTTTTTGAGCACAGTTTTGAGTGAGCGGTTTCGAGTTGGAGTTTAAGTTCGCGGTTTTAAAGAATTAAATGAATATCGGTGGTTCTCGCGTTTTTAGTAGAAGTTTTCGATTATCTTGTAAAACTTTAATATTAGAGTTTATTTTGTAAAAGTTTTCATGTTTTAAAATTACAAAAGTTTCGTATTAGAAGTTTTTCTTTGTTAATTAAAGAATTCGAGTAAAATTAAAATCGTTTGTTCTTTCGACTCGTGTGGTACAGCAGTGTACACCCACTTTTACATATTTATAGTTAACCTTTTCCGAAAAGGAAAAGTATTGTATATTTACAGAAAACTCGTGAGGACAACCAGGAGCCAAGGACCACAGTGTGTTCTCCTTCTCTCTTTGAACAGGATACACAACAATTTTGGCGCAGCCGGTAGGATAGTGCTGGAGAAGACACCCAAATCCTTTATCTTGGGGCTGAGTCTGGCCTTGAGGGCACTATCTTTACCAAAGGACCTACTCTCCTGAGGACAACGAGTAACAACCAGCCGAGATCTACAAGCCTGTGGCCTAGACAGGTGACACGAAGTGTTGATGAGCAACAACAACTCCCCGGAGGCACCACAGGAAGAAATACACATTGCTGCACAGCCAGTTCAACCTGCTCAACAATCTTCCTTGCCGGGCGACCCCAAGGACAACTCGCCCCGGCTCACAGGAGGCAACCCAAAGGACAAAGAGAAACAGACTCAACAATCTTCCTTGCCGGGCGACCCCAAGGACAACTCGCCCCGGCTCACAGGAGGCAACCCAGAAGAACAAATCGAGACATCTCAAGGAAACATCAAAACAGCCTGCAAAACACGCCACCATCTCAACTAGCTCATCAACTAGGAATCTCCCTACGCAGCGGAACTATCTTGCCAGGAACTGGAAAAGTAAGTCTTCAGTTTTATTTAGATAAACTATTAGAACAAGTGCGAAAATCCGAAAAACTATCCGTTCATCAGTGTGATAGTCTAGATAAGCAAATAAAGCAATCACATGAACAACGGAGAGCAAAAATAACAAATTTTAAAAAGGAAACTGAGAGGTTTAAAAAAGATCTCGAACAATTTTCCGGATTTTCGCACTCCTATTCATTAAATCAAAGTGAAATTAGTATAGACGAAGCATCTGCGAGTGATATTGTTTTTAATTGGTTAGGCGATTCCCTATTGGAATCCACTTTAGAAGAAATAAGTGAAAATATAAGTGTTCCGCACATTCTCGAAACAAATAAAATTCTCACAATGCCAGTAGATTACTCGAAAGTAGTCAAGTTGACCGCACAAATGGTCCCTTTGTTTTCGGGTGAAAATAACCCATAGCGTGGCATAGAGCTGCAAACTTTCTTGGGATGTTGTAAACAAGTCCTTCAGTGCCTAGCTGAAGAGGAAAAGAGTGCCTTTATACAAATTCTGCCTACCCGTCTTCGCGGGGAAGCTTATCAACTAATTACTTCGTCCAGTTGGACATCTTTAGATGAGCTTGAGGCCCTGTTGAATAGAACTTATCTTCCTCGAGAAACATACGAAGAATTAGTCAGTACTAATTTCTTGCCGACAGTTTCCAATGGAGAATTTCGTAGTTTTTACTCAAATAGTAAAACACTTCCTAACTCAGTGTAAACAAGCCGTCGGAATAAAATACGGTGCTGAGGTCTACAGAACTACAACACCACAGTTGGAAGATTTTGCAATTACAGCTGTGAAAACTGGGTCAACCAACCCGCACTTAACGACTTATCTATTGGCTCAACAGGATAATTCACTGGAAGACATAATTAAAAAAGCTCTAGATATGGAAAAATTGCAACAATCCATGGTTTTTACACCTGTTGCCGCTACTCAAACACCAGTCCACATTTTACCCGCATGGGCACAGACTAATCTTTTCCAGAGCCCAAATCAACTCAAAGCACAAAACGCCTACACTAGTTCAGTAGCTAATCCACCCAAGGAGACCTCTCCTGCAATTCCACAGTTCCAAACAGGAACTCTTGGGACCCCACCTCCAATAGCTTCTCACCCAGTTCAAAATGCATTACCAGTGGGCACTCGATATGGCCAGCAAACCTCAAGGGGCCCCCAAAATTCTCACAGGGCCCCCAAAATTCACTTATGACACGAGTCATCTGCAATTTCTGCAGGATTAAAGGGCACACCTATGATGAATGCTTAAAACGCAAAAATACTCCTTACTGTACAAATTGTCGCAGCTATAATCACGATATTCGCGATTGTAAACGCAATCGCCCTAGATATAATAATGGTTTCCAGGGTAAACCATCAAATGTGCCAAATAAAGTAAACATAAACCAGATTCAAACTAAATGTGATTTCTGTGGACGTCGGGGTCATATTATTACCGAGTGCCACCAAAAACGAAAATGGGAGGCACATGGAAACTCGAAACAGTCGACCAAAAATCCCCAGGCTCGACTTTAAAGCTGCAGAATTTTGGTAAAGGGTCCCCTCTATCCACAGTATCAGGAATCCCCATCGTAAAACTCCCCTTAGACATCGCCCAAAGCGGACACGTGCAATTAGTAGTAGACACAGGGGTTGAAGAAAGCTTAGTTAAGAAACAAGCACTCAACGTCCCTAGCTCAATAAATACACAAAAAACTTACACACTACAAACACCTTTTGGTACCGGCAAAACTCTGGGAAGTTGCCAAGGGAATTTCACTCTTAAAAATAAGAGCCCTTGTAACTTTCAAGTAGTGCAGCACTTGCCGAACGTCTCTGGTGATGGGTTATTAGGAAATGATTTCCTTTCGACTAATTGCAATATTGAGGGCCCTAAACAAACACTAAGGTTTCTTCGTACAGAAACTAACCCCAAAGAATTTGCTATCCCGCTATTAAAAGCAAGGGATAAGAAGGCACCTCCTCAAAAGCTTGTCCTGTCAAGGTCAGCTACAAAAGTGATGGAACATGCAGAGGTTAAGCTGTCAACTTGTAGTGTCCCCTTTGTGAATAAACACAAGTCAGGAAAGCTTAAACCTATTCATATCACTAACCAGCACGGGACTGATGAAATCAGGCTGTTCGACGAACCTGAAAAGAAAAAGGGGGAATTCATCAAGGTAGAAATAAAAATTATGCAACGCAAATTACCGGCACCTGGAGTATGCCACAGGTGAAAAAAATCCCTCGATGATCTGAAATAAGAAAAGGAAACAAATGAATTACATATCAAATTTGAACTATTAATATATACAAAGGAACAAATAAACATTGAAAAAAAGAAAAACAAATAAAAAAACTAAATAATTACATATCAAGGTGTTTTTATTGATATTCAAACATATTAAAACATACAACACAAGAGCAATTAGTGGACATTTCAGGTGAGAAAAACCACCCAAAACAATCTCACCTGTACAGGTGCCCACTAATGGTAAAACTCAGGAAAACTTATAATAATTCACCAAAGTTTTATAATTACCTGTACTATATGACATCCCACGATGAAAACACTAGAAAACACTACACAAAACCACTATTAAATTAATAAAATTAATAAAAACAAATCGCGCGCGTTTGACACATCGAATTAAAAATTACACGGGAACTTCAATCTCCCATGACATACGATATGTCAAATTGGGGTAGAATCTTCGCGCGATTCTAATGGTCGCGTTCGTTTCGCGGTATTTTTCGCGGGATTCGCGTAATTCGCGATATTTACAATTATAATTGGCACCAATGAGTGCGAAAGAGAAGTACCGTGCGAACAAGACAAAACAGCAAAAGTCATGAAAGGAATTAGTTGGAATGAACTAAAAATGGTGCGTCGATAAAGTAGACCAGAAATTCGTAAAAATTAATAAAAATCAAGAAAATTAAGATTAAATTCTTATGGTAAACATGCCAAAAAATGTAAAATTCATTTTGGCATATACCAATAATAATCAAAAGTCTTAATTTATATACAAAAGGGCAATATTTTGATAATTTCACATTATGGATAGTGAAATTGAAACAAATCTGTCTATAAAAGGCGTGTCATTCCTTCATTCGATCTCTTTTTCTTTCGAGTTGTCATCTAGTTAAAATATGCCAAGCTGGTCATAAATTACTATATATGCAAGTTTATAAATTAAAATCAATAGTTTGTGGTAAAATCAATAGTTCATTAGTGTTTTTTCTGAACTTAGAAAATTTATAAAGTGTTCATCAAGTTCACCTACGAATTTAATTGGAATTTGTGGTTTTTACAATTGGTTACCAGTTCAAGTTGTGAATTATACGGATCGGCAAAAGAAGTTAACCATTTAGTATTTTCTGGGCAATTTAATTGGTTTATACTCATCAAGAAGGTAATTATTTTACTCAATTTTCTAAACAATTTGAGGTTAAGGGACAAAGGTAATTGCATGCCATAAGGGTATAATTACTGGTCACAAATTAACTAATCAAATTGAATTTAACATTAATAAAAATTACTCTTTTCATTTCAGCAGTTATTAGGTATAAATAGATTAAAGTACAATTCTTATTGTGGTCACATTTTGCCGAAGACATGCCTTTATGGTATTTTTGGCAAGACATGTCTTAACAATAAAGATTTGGCTAAAATCAATTATTGCGATTAATTTTAAGTAATTTAGCTAAGAGTGAAATTTGTTGTAAAATAGATACATAAATAAGAAGTGAATTAAAAAAAATGCATGCGTGTGTCAGTCAGAAATATATTTGAGTAAAGATTAATTTTTTATATTTTACATTAAAAAGAAATTATTTTTAAAGTTAAATTGTGCTAAAATTGAACTAAGCGTAGAATTATTGAATATTTTTAAATTAAGTGAATTTGATGATTAAAAGTGAATGATAACTAATGATATCTCTTTTTATCGCTACACTACCCACCACCATTTTAAATTTTCAGAACACCACAAATGTCCATGTCGATTATCGGAATTGACGACAAGTGTGAGTTATAAACGTAGATCACTATATGTCAATTACAAGAATTGACATATCGTGTCTTAAAGTTTTCGTTTATTAATAAGTTCATAACATTTTTTGGTGGTTCCATCCAGGAATTCATTAGTTCATTCATTTGCTCATCCAATTCATTTATTTTGTTCATTACAAAAAACCCCGCAAAGGTAGAAAATATAGTTCACAATAGTTCACATTGTACAGAGGTGAATCTAGTACATTTGCAAGTCACATAAATTTATCAAGGCAAATTCTACTAACTTGCTACAAGTAGTCAGTTCTTAGTACAATTTGTATGAGTTGCAAGTCAATTTCTAAATTTTAACGAAATTTAAATTAGCACAAGAAACTTGCATTCAGTTACAATTGAGTTAAAAATTCAAGTATACTCAAATATATTAAGATAAACTTAACAATGACTGAATTAAAGGCAATGCTAAATAAGGAACAGGCAGTGAGAAGTTGTCTGCAAAAAACGATCGAGAATGGAAAACAAACATTACTCGAAACACACTCAAAGGGCTATCTCGAAGCAAAGCTTTCTGAAATCAGACGAGTTTGGATAGAATACGAACAGATTGATCAATTGATCAACGAATACATCATTGAAAATCCTCCAAAAACCACGCCGAAATACATTCTTGATGAAACATTTACAAACTAGAAACAGATTACTGCATATATATAGGCGGATTGTATGATGCAATCCATCCCACAACAGAAGTGACAGATTCCACATTGTGGTTAGCACAGCAAACACGTGTGGAACAACAACAACAACAACAGAATGTTCTCCCAAAAATTACTTTACCAAAATATGGTGGCGATTATGATAGCTGGCGTTCCTTCCACGATTTGTATATAGCTGTAGTCCACAATAACACAAATCTGAAAGATGTTCAAAAATTATATTATTTAAAAGGGTCACTACATGGAGATGCAGAAAAACTATTACGGCATACTTCAATTACGAACGACGATTATTTACCCGCATGGAATAAATTAAAGGCGAGGTATGAAAATAAAAGGATCTTAGTGAATCATCATTTGAAGCTATTAACAAGTCAACCAAAATTGAGTACAGAGACAGCTGCTGGTTTAAAATCTCTAATTGATACTACAGAAGAGTGCATGCAGCAATTAAGGAACATTCAAGTGGACAAATCAAAATGGGATGTGCTACTTATATATTTAATAGTACAAAAACTACCTTTTATAACATTAAGGTTATGGGAAGAACATCAGGGAGCATCACAAGAGCTTCCTCAATATCAAGAGTTCAACTCTTTTTTAAACACTCGATTGAAAGTACTAGAGGCAATTTCAGATACATTGGTGCACAACCCAAGTCAAGCCAAAGGTATCAACAAACCAACTACAACCAAGGCATATCATGTAGTTAGCTCCACAAAATGTTCTGCATGTAATGGAGATCATTTCTTACAAAAATGTAACAAATTCCTAAAAATGGATGTACAAAGCAGAAAGAAATTCGTTGCTACAAACAAACACTGCTACAATTGTCTTTCTAAAAAGCATTCAGTTACAGACTGTTTAAGCAGGTATAGGTGTCTCAAATGCAAGAAAAGGCATCATACCACACTGCACGAGGATGTAAAAGCAAACAATTTGCATCCCAGGAATGTAGAGGCAATCAATCTACACAACAACACGGATAATGAGGCCAGGCAAACAAGACCAGTAATTAGTACGAATACTGAATCATCACAAGTGACTCAAACCTATATGAATAGGGAGAGATCGTATGCCTTATTGTCAACAGCTTTAGTTAAGGTTAAAGCTCAATCAGGAAAGTCACAAACACTTCGATGCCTTATCGACTCAGGGTCCGAGTGCTCATTTATTACCCAGGCTGCATGCCATAAATTACAAGCGAACTACATATCTACAGCGGTAATTGTAACAGGACTAAATAAAAGTTCAATGAGCAATCTGGATAAACAAACCAAACTATGGTTGCAATCCTGTGGTCCAAACAAGGTAAAAATCGAGGAAACTTTCTTAGTAATTAACAACATAACTGATAATTTGCCAACCAAATCAATTGCCAAGGGAAATTATCAACATCTAGATAAACTAGAATTAGCAGATCCCACCTACTGGAAGCCTGGCAGGATAGACGCTCTACTAGGTGCCAAAGTATACGCTAAAATTATACAGGAAGGAGTTGTACAAGGTACAGACAGTAGTCCAACAGCAATAATGACAATGTTCGGTTGGATACTCCTCGGGACTGCAGAGAAAACGACGAGTGAAACCCATGTTAAAACATTCATGGCTGCGACTAAATAGCTAGACAAACAGCTCAGACAATTCTGGGAAACAGAGGAAGTTTCCACAAATCGTATCCTAACAAAGGACGAACAACTATGTCAAACCATATATGAAAGCACATGCATTAGGTTAGACACAGGAAGGTATCAAGTGAAACTACCTTTCACAGAGAACACGATACCAGTTTTAGGTAACTCTAGACAGCAGGCAGTCAGGCTTTTTGAGAGCCTACAACGGCAATTCTCAAAAAACTCTGAATTTCAATCTGATTATGAAAAATGTCTAGATGAATATATTGAATTAAAGCACATGGAGGAAGTAGATTTACCACAGCACCAAGAGCAGCATTACTACATTCCACATCATGCTGTGTTTAAAGATAGCACCACAACTAAACTACGCGTTGTATTTGATGCCTCTGCAAAAACCACGAATGGAATGTCACTTAACAAGTTTCTGTTAAATGGACCAACTCTTCAGCCTACGTTGTTTACCACACTATTAAATTAGAGAAAGTACAAAATCGTTATAAAAGCAGATATTGAGAAAATGTATCGCATGATTCAAGTACATCCGGATCATCAAGAGTATCAAAGAATTGTATGGCGACACCCAAAAACAGGCATGATAACAGATTACAAACTGAAGACAGTGACCTTTGGTACCACGTCTGCTCCATACTTAGCTATCAGGACACTCCAACAACTAGCTGAAGATGAACGTCACAAGTGGCCTCTAGCAGCAGAAGCAATATATCAAAACTTCTACGTGGATGATTTGTTAGACGGAGCTGACAACTTGAATCATGCAAAGATGGTACAACATGAGCTTATTCAAATGTTGAAATCTGCAGGATTCAATCTACGTAAATGGTCCAGCAATGACAATAGGCTGCTACACGATCTTCCTCCAGAACACAGAGAGCCAAAAACCTCATTTACCTTTTCTGAAACTGAGTCAATAAAAACGCTAGGAATTATATGGCATCCTACGCATGATTACTTCACTTTTAAAATTAAACCTCTGTGTGAACCTGCAATTCTAACGAAACGAAGTATTTTGTCAGGAATCGCATCGTTATACGATCCATTAGGCTGGTTGGCTCCGGTTGTGGTAGAAGCTAAAATCCTAATGCAGAATTTATGGATAACAGGCTCATCATGGGATGACCTTGTGTCAGAAACAATTGGTCAGCAATGGAGAACCTTTGTAGCTAATCTACAAGCACTGGAACAAGTTCGCATCCCAAGATGGGTACAGTATACTGCAAGAGCACAGATGCAGATTCATGGATTCTGCGACGCTTCATCAAAGGCATATGCCGCAGCAGTGTATTTGCGAGTGGAGCAGGAGAATGGTGAAATAGTGTCACACTTACTAACTGCAAAAACTAAGGTGGCTCCTATTAAACCAACAACAATACCACGGCTAGAGCTGAACGGTGCCCTATTACTGACGAAGCTAATTAAAGTTGTAGTGCAAGGCATGCATTTACAAGAAATTCCAATAGTAGCTTGGACGGACTCCACGATTGTTATGCATTGGATTAAAGAGCATCCCTCTAAATGGAAAATTTATGTCGCCAATAGAGTAGTAGAAATCCAAGACTCATTGAAATACAATCATTGGCGACATATCTCATCAAATCAAAATCCAGCAGACATAGCGTCACGAGGAATTTCATCTACTCTCTTAGTAGATAACAAATTATGGTGGCATGGGCCAACATGGCTCACACAAGCGCAAGAAAAATGGCCAAAGCACAATCCAACGACAGAGTCAACAATACTTGAGAAAAAACCTCCGTTAACAACTAGTCTATTAGTGAATATAGAAGACAACATCCTGCTAAGATACTCGTCATTCACACGTTTAGTACGTGCCTTAGCAACAATACAACGATTTTGCTACAATTGTAAAAATCCCAAAACCAAAAGGGTTCAGTTTCTCAGTAGCAATGAGTGTAAGCAAGCCGAAAAAACCATATTTAAGTTGGTTCAATTGACAGCATTTCCGGAAGAATATGAAAACTTATTACAAAAAAAAACCTTTATCTAAGGGGAGCAAACTTCTCAGACTAAACCCAATGTTGGATAATGATGGATTAATGAGAGTCGGAGGTCGATTAGATAATGCGTTGTTACCATACAGCAGGAAACATCCAATACTATTGCCACGAGATCATCATATAACATTAATCCTAATCGACAAACTACACTTAGAAATGTTGCATGGAAGTACAGCTGTGGTTCTTAACGCTAGTCGAAATTCAGTTTGGATTCTAGACGGAAGACGCTGCATTTCAACGAGATTACACAAGTGCGTCAAATGCTTCAGACAACGACAGGCAACGACGTCACAGTTAATGGGCAATCTGCCAGCAGCGAGAGTTAACATCTCTAGACCATTCTCCAAAGTTGGAATTGACTATGCGGGACCAATCACAATTAAGGCATCAAACTTAAGAAATGCAAAATTACAAAAAGCATATTTTTGTCTGTTTATTTGCATGGCAACAAAGGCAATACACTTGGAATTAGTGTCCAGTCTGACATCCGAAGCTTTCAATGCCTCATTAAAAAGATTCATAAGTAGAAGAGGCTGATGCAATGACATCTATTCGGACTGTGGCACCAATTTTATTGGAGGTAAATCCATCCTAGAAAGGGACCTTCAAAAGGCGATCAAAGAAGCATGGCCAGAAGCAGCTGAATACTTAACATCGAAATCAATCAATTGGCACATGAACCCACCTGCGGCCCCTCATTTTGGAGGATTGTGGGAAGCTGGTGTTAAGTCCACAAAATACCATCTGCGTAGATCGATTGGGAACGCAACCCTCACCTTTGAAGAATATGCGACGCTGCTAACACAAGTAGAAGCCTGCCTTAATTCAAGGCCATTATGTCAAATCAGAAATGATCCAAACGACCAATTAGTTCTAACTCCTGGACATTTTATCATTGGACAATCATTACACGCCATACCAGAACCAAACTACACAACTGAAGAAGCAAATTATTCCAACAGATGGAAACATGTCCAGCAAATCATGCAGCAATTCTGGAAATATTGGTCCAAGGATTATCTGAACCAGCTGCAAAATAGACCTAAATGGTGTAATACAGAACCTAATCTTCAGAAAGGAGACGTAATATTGTTGAAGGGCGAAAATACATCACCAACACTGTGGCCTTTAGGAATTATCGAAGAAGTATATCCAGGTTCTGATGGTCTAGTACGAGTAGTCAAAATAAAAACTCAAAGGAACACATTCACTAGACCAGTAACCAAAATTTGTCGTTTACCAAGTAATTAAGTGTTAATTAACAAACATGTGTTGTCCTAGCACATCTGTTAATTGTTGTGTTGTCCCATAATAATAAAAAACATAGTACTAATTCATTTATTTTACAGATGTCAAATTACAACGACAGTACGAACGTCCTAGACCTCTATGAGGACGTTGATTTTGATTGGTCACTGCAGGACAGTGTCCTCGACCCTAGCTGGTACGTTGAAGAAGGCTGCGATGTCCTAACTGGGCAACCCAAAAGGAACACAGGAGAGCCAGGCAATTCAACGACAGCCATCGATGACCAGGTGGATCAGGACATTCTGGACATCTACGATGATTTAAATTTTAATTTTTCGCTGCCTAGTAGTCCTGTCAATCCCGGATCAAACTCAAACGAGTTAGACAAACTGCTTTCCGACATCATGGAAGCTACAGCAGAGCCTAAGCAAGCTGTAGAGACGAATCCTGCCCCATCCACGTCAACAGCAGCAACAACTGTTCGAACAGCTGGTCTACTGGTAGCAGCAACTCCGCAAACAGCCCCAGTGATGAGCGAACCTGCAATAATAAACGGAGCTACAGTGACTGACCTGCAGAGTCTCAAGGTCTCCACCAACATCGACGACGTAAAGATGAGGGCAGAAAATTCTTTCCAGAAATTCGTCACCCGAGAAGACATAGAAATCTTTCTGCCAAAAAGGGTAATCCAGAGAATAGATTTTGAACAAATCCAACAAAGACGAAATAGGCAAAGAGTAATTAATTTACCTGATCGCTATCAAGTCACGTTGAGAGTTCTCTCGGACGGAACATTAAAATTCCTCAAGTACCACAAACGAGGCATCAAGGCAATCAATCAACGGTTGAACATGGCTGTTCAACCGGGGGGGGGGGGGGGGGAGAATGTTCGACGAACCTGAAAAGAAAAAGGGGGAATTCATCAAGGTAGAAATAAAAATTATGCAACGCAAATTACCGGCACCTGGAGTATGCCACAGGTGAAAAAAATCCCTCGATGATCTGAAATAAGAAAAGGAAACAAATGAATTACATATCAAATTTGAACTATTAATATATACAAAGGAACAAATAAACATTGAAAAAAAGAAAAACAAATAAAAAAACTAAATAATTACATATCAAGGTGTTTTTATTGATATTCAAACATATTAAAACATACAACACAAGAGCAATTAGTGGACATTTCAGGTGAGAAAAACCACCCAAAACAATCTCACCTGTACAGGTGCCCACTAATGGTAAAACTCAGGAAAACTTATAATAATTCACCAAAGTTTTATAATTACCTGTACTATATGACATCCCACGATGAAAACACTAGAAAACACTACACAAAACCACTATTAAATTAATAAAATTAATAAAAACAAATCGCGCGCGTTTGACACATCGAATTAAAAATTACACGGGAACTTCAATCTCCCATGACATACGATATGTCAAATTGGGGTAGAATCTTCGCGCGATTCTAATGGTCGCGTTCGTTTCGCGGTATTTTTCGCGGGATTCGCGTAATTCGCGATATTTACAATTATAATTGGCACCAATGAGTGCGAAAGAGAAGTACCGTGCGAACAAGACAAAACAGCAAAAGTCATGAAAGGAATTAGTTGGAATGAACTAAAAATGGTGCGTCGATAAAGTAGACCAGAAATTCGTAAAAATTAATAAAAATCAAGAAAATTAAGATTAAATTCTTATGGTAAACATGCCAAAAAATGTAAAATTCATTTTGGCATATACCAATAATAATCAAAAGTCTTAATTTATATACAAAAGGGCAATATTTTGATAATTTCACATTATGGATAGTGAAATTGAAACAAATCTGTCTATAAAAGGCGTGTCATTCCTTCATTCGATCTCTTTTTCTTTCGAGTTGTCATCTAGTTAAAATATGCCAAGCTGGTCATAAATTACTATATATGCAAGTTTATAAATTAAAATCAATAGTTTGTGGTAAAATCAATAGTTCATTAGTGTTTTTTCTGAACTTAGAAAATTTATAAAGTGTTCATCAAGTTCACCTACGAATTTAATTGGAATTTGTGGTTTTTACAATTGGTTACCAGTTCAAGTTGTGAATTATACGGATCGGCAAAAGAAGTTAACCATTTAGTATTTTCTGGGCAATTTAATTGGTTTATACTCATCAAGAAGGTAATTATTTTACTCAATTTTCTAAACAATTTGAGGTTAAGGGACAAAGGTAATTGCATGCCATAAGGGTATAATTACTGGTCACAAATTAACTAATCAAATTGAATTTAACATTAATAAAAATTACTCTTTTCATTTCAGCAGTTATTAGGTATAAATAGATTAAAGTACAATTCTTATTGTGGTCACATTTTGCCGAAGACATGCCTTTATGGTATTTTTGGCAAGACATGTCTTAACAATAAAGATTTGGCTAAAATCAATTATTGCGATTAATTTTAAGTAATTTAGCTAAGAGTGAAATTTGTTGTAAAATAGATACATAAATAAGAAGTGAATTAAAAAAAATGCATGCGTGTGTCAGTCAGAAATATATTTGAGTAAAGATTAATTTTTTATATTTTACATTAAAAAGAAATTATTTTTAAAGTTAAATTGTGCTAAAATTGAACTAAGCGTAGAATTATTGAATATTTTTAAATTAAGTGAATTTGATGATTAAAAGTGAATGATAACTAATGATATCTCTTTTTATCGCTACACTACCCACCACCATTTTAAATTTTCAGAACACCACAAATGTCCATGTCGATTATCGGAATTGACGACAAGTGTGAGTTATAATCGTAGATCACTATATGTCAATTACAAGAATTGACATATCGTGTCTTAAAGTTTTCGTTTATTAATAAGTTCATAACACAGGCAGTAGAATGTTCATTTAACGGAAACTATTCCCATACCTGCTCGATCCCAAATAGTGGTCAGAATACCGATGAACATACAGGAAGAAATGCTCTGCCTATCTCAGGAGATAGACGAAGGAGTCTTTCTGGCGAACAGCCTTCTACCAGCGGGGGAAAAACAGTGTTACTAGGTATCCTCAATGCAAATAGCCAAGATGCGATCATAACTGACTTTGCATTGCAATTAATACCCACAAAAAATTACTACATCGCACCTTTGTCCGCGGAACAGTATGCAACCCAAGAGAGTCTCATAATTAATAAAGCTCAAAAACATACTGGAGCTCGACCTCCAAACAAAAAATGTTTAAAGGTAACTCAAAGGCTGGCACAGCCTCCCCAAGATGCAATATTGCAGCATCTACGCCATATATTCCCAGACTATGACGAAGCACACGTTCTAGAAAATAACCAACGATTTAGCAAACTAGAATAAGAACTCGAACTAGAGACAACGTTAAATGCCGAGGAGAGAACCTCAATAACTAACCTCTGCTGGGAATATAATGATGTGTTTTTTCTAAAAGGTGACACACTCACCTTCCCAAGGGCTATAGCCCATTCAATACCTCTACTTCACGATCAGGCCCCAATTAATCAGAAAATGTATAGACTACCAGAGACGCAAGGGCAAGTTATTAATGAACAACTTCATGAAATGTTAGAAAATGGAATAGTGCAACAAAGCAAAAGTCCATGGAATTCCCCTCTTCTAGTGGTCCCCAAAAAGGCAGGACCAAACGGAGAAAAGAAATGGCGTGTTGTCGTAGACTTCCGCAAGTTAAACGAGAAAAACAATAGGTGATGCTTTTCCGTTACCACGTATAGAAGACATTTTAGACCAATTAGGTCACGCTCGTTATTTCACCACTCTTGACTTAGCCAGTGGCTACCATCAGGTACTTGTCAACCAAAAAGATCGGCACAAAACCGCTTTTAGCACCAACTACGGACAGTATGAGTTCAAACGCATGCCATTCGGTTTAAAGGGAGCTCCAGCCACTTTTCAACGTTTGATGAATTATGTTCTGACGGGGCTACAAGGTTTGGAATGCTTCGTATACCTGGATGACATAGTCATCTATGGCAAAAATTTGGAAGATCACAATCGCAAGCTCCGAAAGGTATTTAACCGGTTGAGAGAACATAATTTAAAACTACAGCCCGAAAAATGTCAGTTCCTGAAAAGGGAAGTAATATATTTGGGTCACAAATGTTCCAGTGAGGGAGCTCTCCCAGACCCGAGCAAGACAGCATGCGTGCAGAACTTCCCGGTTCCTCGAACAGTGAGACAAGTACAGTCCTTTTTAGGACTTGCTAACTATTATAGCAAATTCATTCCTGAATTTTCAAAAAACCGTACGTCCAATAACAAATCTACTTCGTAAAGACAACAAATTTACATGGACTGAAAAATGCCAAGAGGCATTTGAAAATATTAAGTTAGCACTGATTTCACCTCCTCTACTTATTTATCCTGACTTCACAAAACCCTTTAATTTAACAACAGATGCTAGTAGTGAGGCACTTGGAGCTGTATTGTCCCAAGGGGACATAGGCAAGGATCAACCAATCGCATATGCCAGCCGGACACTAAACAAAGCTGAAAGAAACTATTCGACAATCGAAAGGGAATTACTCGCAATAGTTTGGGCAACCAGGAATTTCAGATGCTTTCTTCAGGGTCGCAAATTTAAGGTATACACGGATCATAAGCCCCTCAAAGGCGTATTCAACGTGAAAGATCCTACTTCACGATTAGTGAGATTCCATCATAAACTATCGGGATTCGATTATGAAATTGAATACAAACCAGGAAAATACAATACGAATGCCGACGCGCTAAGTCGTATACCACGACAGACAAACGAAGATAGCCATGCTAAAACTTTAACAGTAGAAGCGATAATTCACCACCGAATGGATTGCGATTTCGAAGAAGATTCCGCTGTACAAAGTCAATCAGATCCCGCGAATTGCTACGCTATTACTCGGGCCAATAAAGTAAAGGCCCTAATAGCCACAGATACACCTCCGTTAAAAACACAATCTGAAGAGGCGGAAATAAAATTAAATCCAGTAACAGAGACAACAAGCAACACCTCAGCGCCTAATAATATCGACGCTAGTACGACAACAAAACCGGAGGTAATCACTAGCTCAGAGGAAATACAGACGATACTTAAAGATTATCACGATTCCCCTTTTGGTGGACACCAAGGAGTGATAAAAACCTACAAACGCATCAGACGGAAATACTGGTGGCGACATATGCTCAGAGATATAAAAAGATATGTAAAGAAATGCTCCAAGTGTCAAACAATGAAAGCTTCTCCTTTGATAAAAATGCCTATGGTCATTACAGATATCGCCGAAGAGCCTTTTGATAAGGTCTACTTAGATATTGTGGGACCATTAGAAGAAACAAATCAAAACAATAAATACATTTTAACTTTTCAGGATAACTTAACAAAGTTTGTTGACTGGTATCCCATTCCGAATGCAGAGGCAGCTACGGTGGCACAGATTTTTTTTTGATGAAATTGTAACACGGTATCGCATGCCCAAAAGGATAGTGACAGACCAAGGAAGCAATTTTCTGAGTGAGTTATTCAAAAAAATCTGTAAACTACTACGAGTAAAGAAACTTCAAACGTCCGCATATCACCCTCAGTCAAATGGTGCACTGGAACGGGCCCATCGCCCATTAATAGAATATCTTCGCACAATAGTCGACGAAAATCCCAAAACGTGGGACCGTTTTCTGCGAACAGCTGCGTTTGTATATAACAACAGTGTACCCGAAGGTAAGAAGCTAATTCCTATGGATTGTCTATACGGTTTTACGGCAGAGTTCCCTCAAATTTGAAACGGGAACCAGAGCCAGTATACAATCAAGAGAGCTATTATCATCTACTTCGATACAAGCTACAAAAATCATACGCAACCGCCCGCAAAAATCTCCTCGCAAGTAAGCAACGCTCCAAGGCATACTACGACAAAGCCATACGTCCTATATCTTTTCATGTAGGAGATAAAGTCTTGCTAAAAAGCGAAAACAGAAAGAATAAGCTCTCCCAAATTTGGATAGGACCTTATTTGATAACGGCCATTTCTAGCCCTGTGAAGAGTACTATAAAAGTCGGCAGGCGACTGGTCACTGTTCATAATAACAGACTTAAGCCATATTATGAATAAATTTTTACATTACTTTTTTTTAGATTAGCAGACTAAGACTTGCGTTTACTAACTATACTGACTTAAGTTGTCGATCAGCTTAACCTAATAGAAGTGCACGTTTTCTCTTACCTAAGCTACTCGAGTTTATGTTACTTCATGAGTAAATGAACCACCTTTTCTTCAAGTAACAATAGGTCACCCAATTTTCGAATCATTTTCTTTCCGCTACCCTCTTTGCCACCAGGAGAAAGAAAATTCAATCGAATCTTCACGATTTTTTTTGTTAGTCAAAACTACAGTGTTGTTAACCTCTCACTGTTTTGAGAGCACAAAATTACCTTAATGCCGGTAATCACTACAACGCCAGTCGACTACAAGTTTGAAGCTTGGAACCGCCAGGGTTCAGTCAGACTAATCTTCTTATAATTTTCCTTTTTGTCACGAATACGATTCAAAGTTGAAACCTTTTACACTACTCTGGAGATGATCCGAAAACTTAATTAAAACGAAACCAGTGCTTTCTGCTTAAACGCAAAATATGTGAGTACAACTTATACTTACTATAATATTGTACTAACTTCCTTGTTGGGTACAGTGACTTTTATTCATAAATGATGTTGTATAAGAAGAAAATCAGCCCCCCCTAACTTGGGAAAAGAGTAGCTTCAAATTCACTAATATGTTCACTAATTGCTTGGTACACACCAAATTTACCTGGAATAACGAATCGCGGTAAAATACCACGAACATACTATTCCTTGCGTTTATCAGAAGACGCCGCTCGTTATCCACACCTAAACTAACTTCAACAGGCAACATTCGTTGACTTGTTTGATTATGACATTTCTGCGCGAGACGCGGTAACCAAGTGTTATTAAGTTGTTGATAACCACACTACGAACAAAGTCCGAGAAAGGTAGAACCAGTAGTTCAAACCCGGGAAGGAAGATGTTCCCCAACGTATATATATATTGTAGACAATGCTTTGACATTGAACCTTCATCTGGTTGACTAAAATAATGTATTGATTACTATTACAGATCCCACAGTCTTTCCGATTGATTTTCAAATACAAATAAGCCAAAAGCAAGTCGATTACACCGTGGCACTCTACTGGCGGGAACGGTGAAAGTGAACAACAGCTTTCAAATGCCGGGCCTTTGTACAGATAGAAATGCATATTATAACGTTTAAAGTCCTGTCAAAAAAGCAGGCAACACTCTGTGGAATACCACTCAATAGAAGTGGTGAACACGTATATGTGTTTGTCGTGTTACGCTGAGGTAGTCAGAGGAATAAAAGAATTAACGGAAAAATGTTACTTTTTGGAACTCTCTGTTTATGGCATTAAGAATAATAAAAAAAAAAATCAATCGGAAAGTTAGTACTTATACACCTAATTTGTATATATTGGTATATATCTCTTATTTCCAGCTTGAAGGAGAATTGTCAAAGGCATAAAGGCAGCCATGCACGTTTGGTCTTAGATATAAGCTGGTTCTGCCTCGCCGAACTACATAAAAGTTAGGTATCACGTATGACAAATTATTACGCGATGATACGGTCACAAATTTTACTTCTTTGATATTATCTACTGAAAAATCAATAATTTTTCGTGAATGCGCTTAATCTAGATAATAAAAGGTCTTCTCTTGTAAGAAGTATTATGATGGATAACAAACGACTACCTTCGGATAAACCCATGAAAGTGATCCTACTCTTTCCCAGACCTGGAAAAGGTAAACTTGTATAGCTCCACCACTGGACTACGAATGTTGGCACCAGTATTTAATTGACCTTATTATCTGTCCGCAGTGGGCGGACTATTTCTTAAAAAGGGAAGAAAAAGCGTTTCGTATGAGTAGAAACCTTACCTACTCATCAGTACTACTGAGAGGTTTTGCCTGCCCTAGCCGAGTATACCGTACAAGCTGATAATAATCTTATAGCACATCTCGATTTTCTGCCTGCTTCAGTTGTACTCAATTACAACCAAAACTAGAAATCGTTTCTCTCCACTTTCTATGGACCAAACTCCTAGTACCTCCCATGGAATATGAATCCGTAAACATGTTTTCACTAATTGCAACACGTTCCAGTACTCATGGAAATTTCTTATCACCTGACTGTTCTCTGAAGTCGTTTATGACTGATTCTAGACATTGTCATCGTATTGTCTCATTACTATTATTACTGTCCGGCATGTGGTTCCCATACCAGGAATTAAACCCGGGCCTCCTAGGCGGAAGCCATACTCTAGCGAACGTTGCGTCATACTACTATTCACTCGAACAGGTACCGTGCCGTTGGCCTATACCTGTGATTGTTCTCGTACTACGCAGAAATTCTGTAGTATATAATAGTATTATACATCAGTAAGGAAACAATTAACCCATCTCAAGACAGTCTAACGGATACCTTCACAAGTTATCTACATGTGCATCCTCTCTAGCTGATAAATAATCCACTAGGGGAGCGGATAATACCGTTTAAAACAGGTTAAGTTCATCATCCATTATCTTATCTACATTAACTACGTCGAATCACGTTCGATATTATTTTTCAACCAGAATCCTTCTTACATTTTCTCCAGATGGCAGCCATGTTAACGCTAACCCTGTTAGTCGCACTTAGCGCAACGCATGGCCTAGGGAATCCATTCAAGATAACCAAACTGAATAACTCCGGCATACTCTTTGAAGACGTGGGCAACTTAATAGTATACCACAACACTTGGAATATCTTGACAGAGATAGATCTGACAGAGCTACAGAACCAAACGATGTTAGCGGAATATGCAGAGCATCTGACTCTCCGGCTATGCGGTAATCAGTCGCAGGACGGTAGTTCCAACTTTTGTGCTACCCAACAGGCACACTTGCATGCCATAGTGGAAAATATCAAGAAACGGACTAGTACAATAGAAGAGTTACTATCACGATCCCGGACAGCTCGGTCCATCTTTGATGGAATTGGTAACGCCATGCATTTCTTATTTGGAACTATGGACAGCAGCAATGAACACGAAATTTACAGCCGACTGAGCGAGCTAGAAAAGGATAAAGAGGCCCTAATCAAACTTGAACAGCAACAAATAAGTATAGTAAAGAACACATTGGAAAAAATTCAGAAACCAATATATAGGCAACAAAAGATTGCCTATCAGGTCAATGACTTACAAAATATGACCCAAAGCTTGATTAAGAGACAATTACGACAAGATATAGTCTATACCTTTTACTACAAGTGATAGGAATTGAGTTCCGGCAGCAAGCGTTACTCGACATCATCATTTCCAGCAGAAGTAACCATATTCACCCCCTACTAATATCTCCAAACACCTTAATTGAGGTATACTCCAAAGCACACTCAAAGTGTCCTAATACTCAAAAATGTTTGACTATACTATACCAGACTGCACAAACGCAGTGCCACCTTTTACAAGGAAAATTACTAATTAAAATAACATTACCTATTTTCAACTTTCCCAACTTCAGACTTCAAAAAGTCCATAGCTTCCCAATCCAAATAAAAGCGAATCATTCCTTAGTACCCGACATTGGATATGCATACGTAGGCAGTCATAATAAAACCCAAGAGTTTCTACTTTTAACTGCCGAACAAGTCAAATTATGCAAAAAAGTCACTCACAATATTGAGAAAAATACGTTTGTGGGTCGTCTGAATACTCCAATAATAAAAGCTGCTCTATCTCAGGAATGCATAATAAAACTACTATTCAACCCCCTAAATGAATCCATACATTGCAAACTCAGAGTTCAACTACCACAAAGGGATATACTTATAAAATTGAACCGACCTAATGCGTGGTTATTTTCATTCAATACTCCTTATGATGTTCAAATTATGTGCCCTAAACAATACAATATTTCACGCCTAGTCGGGCAAGGGTCCCTGGTAATTAACCAGCCATGCCAAATGCAAATAGGCGAAAAGACGTTGTATTACGAAGGAGAGGAAAGACATCCCTTAAGTGTTAGTCAACCTGTTTATTTTCCCCCTATAAATGAAACTTTAATTAAAGGTAAAATACCTGAGATTTCTCTCGCTCCACTTGGTAAAAAGACCACAAAATTAGAACTATTGACTGAATCAAATTATACGCGGTGGCACCCACACACTCGGGGAAATCCAAACAAAGCTAATCGAACTAGGGAAATCACATACTCAGACCCATTCTCGGATTTTGACAACGACATCTATCTCATTTAGCTGCTTGCTATTCATACTGTGTGTAATCTACACCGCCGTAAAATACATATACCCCGCCTATTCAAAATGGCAACAAAAGACACCCCAAGAAGCTCCTCATGAAGAAACTTTACATTTACCAGAGAGCACAACTGCTAATAAGCCCCAAGCGGTAAAACGGGCACAATCCCTCCCAAAAACCAAGTCAGTGCAATTAGTAGTATAAATAATATTAAATAAAAAACAAGATCACTCGCAGTTGTTCCAAATATATATCTATTCATATAGAAATCTAGATACCTAGAAAAATAGCCTTAAAATTTTTTGTATGTTTAAAAGACATTTATAATTTTTATACTCTAAACCTAGGCATATATGTATATACCACCAACTCATATAGAAATCTAGATACCTAGAAAAATAGCATTAACATTTTTTGTATGTTTAAAAGACATTTATAATTTTTATATTCTATACCTAGAAATATACCTATTCATATAGAAATCTAGATACGTAGCAAAATATCCTTAAACTTTTTGTATGTTTAAAAGCCGTTATAATTTTTTTTTAGTCAATACATGGATATACATATACCTATTCATATAGAAATTTATCATTAATCGTTAGTGCAAAACAGGCCATGGAAATGGATAATTTTTGTTTATTAACTAGATGGATAAATAGCTACTCAAAGACGTCATAAAATTACTTATAAAAATATTCATAAATAATTTCAAATGTTTTCTGAATCAAAGTAGCATTAATATAGCATAAAAATTCAAATACGTAACAAAAGGTAACATATTAAAAGACAACAACAACAGCCGCCGCAGCAGCAGCAGCAACAACAACAACAGCAGCAGCAACAACAACAACAACATGTGTCTTACCATCCCAAGCAGCCGTGATCAATTTTTACACATCGAATATCATAACATGATCACTCTTGTTTATATGTAAAAGACACCTACAGACCACAACTTACGTTAGAGTTGTTGTTGGTTTTTCAGCAAAAGAAATTTTCAATTATAACTTCGACTACTCTTCTAAGACATCATATCCTACAGATTAATATCAGTTGTTGTTGTTTTCAGTTAAAGAAATTGGGAATATTACATTAAAAAACATAAATCGCTCAATTTGTTTACTTTACTAAACTGGGCGAATTTGTTTATGCAAGGAATAAAATTAGAAGCATTCCACCTGAAGAGCAAAATTACACATTTACTAATTTCCATTACTTATCTAACTGAACATATCTACCTACATTCGCCCCAATCAGCTTCGCCTGATCTATTTTTAGATATATGATCATATGGTGGAATCTTGTTTATAGAAGACACCGACAGATTAATATAATGAAATCTTTAACCACAACTTAGGTTATAGTTGTTGTTGTTTTTTTTTGTTTAGCTACTAATATTAATTACACCTGAGAAAGTAAGATCGCCAATATTTCGAACCATAGCCCGTAGAGGATTGCTGATGAAAATTTTACTCCCCTAGTACTAATACTATTGGTATGGACAAAAAATATCCTAGGGTTAACTTGAATTATTACTACTATTAATTATACCTCAAAAGGTAAGATCGCTAAATTCTCGAAACCCATAGCCCGTAGAGGATTTTTGATAAAAACTTGTCCACCTCTATAACTAAGCCCCCACTGACACCTTCTAGAATCTATTGGTATGAACAAAAATATTCTAGGGTTAACTTGAATTATTACTTATACTAATTACACTTATTCACTTAGGGAATTTCACAACATTTCTTATCCACATAAATACACAGCTGCACACATCCATCCACGCCTTAGGTAACGTTTCCTCAGCCACCAAGTAGCCCAACCCAATATACCAACAAGGCACTCATACTAAAGTAAACAACTAACAACAAACTCAAGCTGACAAGTATACAGCCCCGATATAAATTCGCTTAGGGCATTTCACATCATTACTTATGCCGCACACATTCTACCCAAGCCTTTGTTACAGGTAACGTAGCCCAATCCAACTCACCCCAGGCAGTCCTAGTAATAGTATCTGATATTGCCACTAAAGCTCTCAGCAAACCTCCAGTAGCCAGACACAGGAGGGGCATCTCAAGGACAAATTGTAGCCTCCAAGACCAGGTCAAACTTAACCAGCAATCTCCACCAATAAAGCTTCCACCCATTCACAAATGTTTAGAGCTACGATCTCCGAGATGAAACATAAGTGAACTCCAGAAACAAAATCGAAAACCTATGCTATTTCCTTATGCTGCAGAGTACTGAAAGTGATCTCGTATCCCCAAAACTCGAGATGAAAAATGTTGATGTCAACTTAGAGGCTATGAGTCTGAGATGAAAAATAAGAGAACTCCAGAAACAAAATCGAAAACCTATGCTTTTTCCCTATGCTGGAGAGCGCTAAAAGTGGTCTCGTATACCCAAAGTGGTCTCGTATCCCCAAGACTCGAGATGAAAAATAAGCGAACTTCAGAAACAAATTCGAAATCCTATGCTATTTCCCTATGCTGGAGAGGGGTAAAAGTGGTCTCGTATCCCCAAAGTGGTCTCGTATCCCCAAAGTGGTCTCGTATCCCATCATCCAAGACATAAACCAGTACAGCCAAGACGCAAACCCACAGTTAGTATGGACTCAAACCACCTAGCGAAAGTGGCGAAATCCTTGAAGCAAAAACAGTGTCCCAGGACTGTCCTAGCGTAACTACTTGGGAATTATATTTAGAAACTTTTACGTTATGTCCCTGCAAGATGAAATCTTTGTTTCATACATAACAACTAGGATATATATATATAGTATTCCTATTCCTTGTGGGTTTGTGAGCTAATGAAATCTTTACAAATTATATCTATGTGGAGTGAATCTTTTAGGGAGAAAAACCAAGCGTTTTGCTGCGTTAACTGCATCCAGTAATTAATCTGTTCTGAAGTTAATATTTTACACTTTGATGCAATCGGTTCTTTTTTATCAAATTTATCTCGCATTGGTTTATCTCAGTATTTGCATTTAAGATTGGGAATGAGATCTTGCAGTAAAAATGCGTATGATCCAATGTTGCGCAATTGTGGATATCTTGGACTGTTAATTCAATATAATGTTCGTGATTGTAGTCTATTAATATGCATTCATTCGATGGCTCAATATACACGAAAGATCCGCTAAGGAGTGTGGGTAATGGTATTGCGTTAAAAATTTGATATGGTTCCTTGAAAGGAATGGAGATTCTGAGTTCTATAATTATTTTGTTGTTGAAATTATTCGCTGCGATTCTACTCAATTCGTAAATTAGTGATAAAATATTGTCTCTAGAATTTATGGGAAACATCATTGAATGCACGTTTCAATCCAAATGGCATTCTATTAAAATGGTAATGACCGTAAGGTGTACTGAAAGTAGTTTTTTCCTTATCATGGTCATCCATTTGAATTTGATGAAAGCCATTAGCTAAATCCAATGTACTAAAGTATTTATCTTTTCCCAGCTGATCTAGTATATCAGTAATGTTGGGTAAGGGAAAGGCATCACCGACTGTTATGTCGTTTGATGCGCCTGAAATCGACGACTACTCTCCATGTTTTGTTTCCTGAAAGATCAGGTATTTTGGAACTAGAAGTAGAGGAGAGTGCCATGGGCTAGAACTAGGGCTTATGATTTCTTCATGGAGCATTTTATTTATTTGTGAATTTATCTCAGTACGCTGAGATTCTGGAAGTCTATAAGGTCTTATGTTGACAATGGGTTTTCAGGTAGCGTAGATATTTGGTGCTTAACTGCACTTGTGCAAGTGAGGAAATTCCCTTCTAGATAGAATATGTCATTGTATTCTCGACAAGTATCTAGAATTGTTTGGGCTTCTTCCGCGTTGCAATGAGAGAGGTTTAGCTCGTTCTCGAGATTATTTAGTCTCTGCTTTATTGGATCCTTTTTCGGATTTAATTTTATTATATTATAATTATTTAAATTTCGTAGTTGAGGTTTTATTTCTGTGTGTCTTATAGTGACCTCTTGCTGATTTGAGTTCAGGATTAGGATAGTCGCGTGACCTGTTTTGTCAGGTTCTATTAGCGTATTTCCTGTTATTACTCCTGGTTTCAGTTCTTGGTGTTCACTACAGAAACAACCTCTTTGATTTAGTTTTATTTTTGCTACCATTTGTGTACGTGCCGGTGTTATGGTCGTAGCGTATTGCAAATAGCAATATGCTACACGACGTACTGAAGCATGTAGGCCAGCTGCGTCAAACACACAAAAAGTGAACGCACCCCGACCGAGAGAAATGCGTTTACTCTCAAGCTCGTGTGACATGCGACGTGACAGTGGTGACAAAGAAGAAGAAGACCAGTAACATGTCATATTTAGTGAACAAGTGTGCATGGAAGAAATTCCAGGAATTATAATTATCGAAATTCCTCAACGACATCGGGCCCAGAAAAGTAATAATTCTGATTAAGGTCACATCCAATAAATAAAATACTTCAGGAATCCCCAGAAAGCACCTGATAATCAAGAAGGAAATTAAAAAAGAAAAAAAGAAAAAAAGAAAAAACCCTCCAGTGGTTTTGCGTCGTATCAACAAGGGACTTGGGAAAATAGTGCCACCCAAAGTCAAACGGGAGGATGGGGCTGGCAAAGGAAGGTAGAACACCTACGCCTTCCACCTAGATACAGGTAAGTGACGTAAGGGTCCCTTCAGGACCGAGTGTGTGCTAGCTGTTCGTTTGTTGAAGGCACGATATCTCGTTTTGTATATGGTTGGTAACAGCGGCAGGTTGTTTTGTGGAACCCCCCCCCAACATTCTCCGCCAATAGTCGAGGTGGACTAGCGTGCCGCCCTGTATACAACGCTGTTATCGGGTGTTCTGTCGGCTTATGCTGGCAGTCTGGACTTAACGTCCGAAGTACATCACTCTCAACTTAAATCCAAAACAAAAATGGCGCCCAACGTGGGGCCTCCTCAATTGGACTTCGGTGGTCTAAATGTAACATTTGCTGAGGATTGTGATTACTTCGAGATATGGGCATTTTGCTGTTAGCTAAATAGCCTGACCCGGTAATCGCATAATACGTGGAAATTATATGCGGACCTGGGTTTAATTGTTTGTTATTAGTTTCTTTTCTGTAGAGTAACGTAAAGTTTTTTAAGTTTTGATATTTTGATTTTTGATTGATTTTGTAACGATTGAAGTAAAGTAACGTTTTGAAGTTTTTGAAAGTTTATAAAGTAAAGTAACGTTTTGGAAGTTTTGAATTGTAAGTTCGACTTTAGGTTTGACTTCGGTCAAGCCTCAAGTCTGAACAGTTGATTTTTTTTTTAAATGTTTTTGGATGATCTTTCCCGCTGGCCTTCTGCCATGGAAATGGTGGGTGGCCTCAAGAAATTTTTCGTTTGTGCTTTTGCGGAGACATGTCTCTGTTGGCAAACTGGCTGGACAGAGTTATGAATCTGCGAGACGACTGTTTGGCTTCCAGCTAATTAGTTGACCAGACACATGACCCTGCCCGGCTAGTGAACCAGCTGGACATGATGATCCGGTGAGGAGGGGAGATGGAGTCATCGGAGGATGGGATTGATGCTGGAGACCTTCAGTAATCAGGAGTTGGCATGCTGCTAATTGCCTGGCTGAAGAATCTCTAGTAGCATTCTCAGTCTTTGGTACCTCCGACTTTACTTTTCCCAGATTCTGTAAGAGCTCAGATTTTTTTTCACCGCACACACTCACGTCACTTGCTAGTATATCTGACCTGTAAGGAGGGAGAGCGACCTGGAGACCTCTTATGGGGAGAGTTAGCTTCGGGAAGTGAAGGAGAAAATATATTTTGATCATAAATTTTTGAAACGCGGAATTGAACGGTTAGGAAGGGAATTTTTATTCAAGGAGCGTGCTAACGTTTCCGAACTTTGGATTTTTGTATTTATATCGTATCGAGTCGAGAGGACTTTGCTAATTTTCCGAATCTTTGATTTTTTTTTCCCTTTATTGAAAACTTCTTCGAACGTTTGGGAAGGAAATTTTATTTGAAATTTAGTATCTCGTCCAAACCTTCTACTTTAAATTAGTATTTTGTCATCCTCGCGTTGTGAAAAGCCTGTTATCTCTTCCGAAGCTTCAATCAAATTCTTCGGATTTTTTTTACATATCTATTCCAAACCCTTGGTTTGAAAAACTTTTGCCTGATTTACGACAGATTCTACGATGGCTACGGCGCGAACACCACCGCGAGCAACTGGGGTACCGATGCTTTTGCCAGAACCGTGCTCTGTCTGTCTAGAGAGCGACTGGTCAGGACAGAGGAAGGCAGTGAAGACGGTCTGTGGACATGTGTTTCACAAAGCATGTCTGAAAACGTGGATTGGACAGCATTCAAACTGCCCGTTCTGCAGAGCCCATCTCACTCAGTATGGTTTCACTGAGTATACTGGTGCTGTCCCGAAGATGACAAAGCCTGTAAAGACTGTCAGTCACGATCCATTACCTTCCATGGCAACACTTGACTTACCACCGTTGACAATTCCACCACCTAGTCGACGATCACTCTCTCCTGGAATGCCAGATCTACATTCAAGGACTTTTACCAATCCTAACTCGCGACGAAATAGCCCGCTGCCTTCTCGCAGTAGACATACCTCAGCAGCTACGGATGCGTTGATGGCAGGCTTGCGCCTACAAATGCAAGACCTAGTACGCGAAGGCCTCGAACAGAGCCTCGATGTGTTGCGGACTGAGTTAATAACTAGTGTCCGACAACAGATCTCAGCAGCAATGCCGCCCATGGATTTTTCACGACCACCTCCGTCGATGGGTGACCCAAGACCACCTCAAGATTTTCACGACTCGCGTAGGCAGTCGTCAAATAGACCGCATTCAGCCTTTGGTCAGCCTATCAATCAGCCTAGACCACCTAGACCACCTCCACCACCACCACCTATTCGTAACCCTGCAGGCGTAGGACAGCGACGTTCTGGCAGTCCTATCCGCAGGTGGAATATATCGTATAGCGGTGATAGCTCACGGCTTACTGTCGACGAATTTGTGTGTTCGAGTGGAAGCTTTGACGTATTCGGCCTTAGAAAGAGATTTCGATCTTCTAGTAAGGCACATGACAACCTTACTTTCTGGATCAGCTATGGACTGTTACTGGTCTCTCCTGAGGCAAAATTCCACGCCTTCATGGGAGTATGTGAAAACAGCTCTATTAGCTGAATGGGGAGTACCGCAAGATGACCTTAAGGCCAAAGTCCAGCTGATGTTGCGCAAACAGAAAGCTGGGGAGTCATTTGCGCGATCAACTGCAAAGTCGCTTGGCGGACGGAGAATTCGTAGAGATCGTAAAGTCAAATCTGCTTCCAGACATTCAGCAAAAGGTCTGCCTACATCCCACTAATAACATACATCAACTACGGAGTCTCGTGACTCAAATACATGCGACGCAGCAGCGAATCATGACAGCGAGCAGCTGGAATGCTCATCGCGGCCAAAAAGTCAGCGAGGTGGATGAATTTCGTCAGATTGAGACGAATTGTACACATCGTCTGAACGCAGTGAGGAAGTCCTGCTATCTGCTATTACAACCCCTCAGAATGTAACCTGCTGGAACTGTGACCAGTCTGGTCACTTCTACCAAGACTGCCGGCAGGAGAGACAAGTTGTGTTCTGCTATGGATGCGGACGCAAGAACATTTTCAAGCCCGATTGCAGCCACTGTCGACAGAAAAACTTGAGACGGGTCGGGAATACCACCACCTCTTTCCGACCAGTGTCGACGTCGCGAGCGACAACTTCAACGAACACTTCAGTTCAAGCCTTGAACAAGGAGGAAGGTCCGCTCCATTAGCAGACCTTGACCAATCCCTGAATTGTCCACTGATATCACTCAGTGATTCTGATGATATCAGCAAAACACCTGATAGTACGAAAATTTCATTGAGGGAGACGGAGAATCTGATAGACTTCTCCGCAGATCTTCAAACAAACAAACAAAGTTACTGAGCAGGAGATTTGGTCTCCTGTCCTGTCTGTTTTAAAACGGCCACCAAGCTCTGTTATGACGAGTGGGCGTGAGCCTGTTTTATATCCACTGACGCCGTATCATACGCGCCTGCAGAGTTACAATACAGTAAGAGACCGAATCTTCTCCTCAGTGGCGGTGTTGGATAATTAATGCATTCCTCCGCAAGTAACGAAATATTGTGAATTAGATGGAATATGGTTATTTTCATGAATAGTCTTTTTGCATTATATAAGCTTAACGTAGAATTTATTTTTGACCTTCACTGTAAAATTACTAAATGCATTCATGTTAGTATTGGATTGTTGTGCTTTAAAAATTTATATTTTTTTCATTGTAAACACTTGTGTAGTTAAAGTTACGGTAATTCCGTTTTTTTTTGTATTTGTTATCAGCTTGAAACACAAATTTTTGTACTTCTCACTTCTCGTTGGATAGCCATCGTGTGAGAATCTTACTAGCAGTGCAATCGGCACATTGTATAAGGTTTTATTTAAAATAAATTCCGAATTTATCCAGCATACAGTATTTTTAATTTTGCAATTAAACATAAGGTCCTTCGAGCCGGATACCATTTAAGGAATTTAAATAAAATTATTGGAATATATACGTGCAAGAAATAACACGAAGCATCGTTCATCGTTCTTCATTATCGGATCGAGCACCCAGCGGTATCGAGATAGTGCACAAATTTCTTAGCTAGTCATAACTGGATGGCATATACATAGCTACATATCGACTATAATTATCATCACCTGGAAATTTGATTATTTGTAAAACTCAGAGAAGAGATCATTATAGGGATTTGCAAATCAATTGGATAATTCTCAACAAAATTCAGGTACTGTTATCGTTTATTTTATTCCTAGCAGATGGCATGATTTCTAGCTCATCTATATTATCTACATACATATGGATATACGAATAAGCACATTCAATGGATTATATTCAAATAGCTAGAAATGCAAAATTTTCATTCGATTTAATGGATCTGCATCATATAGCTTAGCAAGAGTGAAATACAGAAAAAATCGAATTTATTGAAGTGAAATGCTAAACTTTAATTTGAGAATCGTTCTTTTTTTTGGTAAAATTAATTTAAGTCTTGCTACAGTGCATTTGGGTGTGAAAATTATTAATTATAAAAACAACTATATTTTTCAAAAAATTATCAGGCATTTGAACTCATTTAATTAGAGAGCCATAGCATAGAAGTGATCATAAATAAATAACGGAACAATACATTTATTTTAACTCATTTCAGTGAACAGAAACTAATTACGGGAACATTGCCGATCGAAATTTTAAATTAAGTTGTATTTAATTGGACATTTATATCTGGGAATTCATTATTTTGTTTTGTTTTTTTTTTTTTGTAATTTTGACTAAGTATGTCGACTAATAACTCTGATACTGAAGAAATTAATGTAGATGGACTTAAGACTCAAAGAGCAACCATACAAGGTTTAACAACGAAATTAAAAAACTTTGTACTGAACTCGAATAACCTTGATATTTTTGATCTAGAAACTCGTCTGCAATTATTAGAAAATTATTTTAAACAGTTTACCCGATTACATTCTGATATTGTGTGTTCCGTTGCAAAACCGGAAACTGAAGCTCAAAAATTTGAGACATTTGAAGAGAGTTATTGTACTGCGAAATCTCAAATATTGCGTTTATGTGCTAAATTTAAGACAGGTGAATTCACCGTCATATCAAGTTCATTACAAGAATCGGGGATAGATGCGATAAATACAGTCTTAACCTCCCAATCCAAAAATGTTAGACTGCCTAAACTTTCGTTACCAAAATTTTCTGGAAGGTATACTGATTGGAAAGACTTTAGCGATGCGTTTAATACGCTAATTGATAAGGACTCTAGCTTAACGGATGTAGAGAAAATCCAATTTCTTCGTTCTTGCCTAACTGAAGGGCCTCTGCAGACAATAAAAGCATTAGAAACCACAGCGGAAGATTATAAGGAAGCGTGGCAACTTCTAACCGCTCGGTTTGATAACAAATGCATAATTTTCCAAGCGCATGTTAAGGCTATTTTCGATTTACCTTGCACCAATCGTAATTCAGTTTCTCAGCTTCGAGAACTAGTGGATTCAGTAAATGCCCACTTGCGCGCTCTAAAAGCTCTCGGAACTGCTGAAGATCTAATTAATACTATACTACTCCATTTAGTTTCGACCAAGCTAGATAATGAAACACTATTTAAGTGGGAAGATGAGATGTCGCTCGAATCAATTCCAACCTGGGATAAACTCTCTAAATTCCTTAGCAATCGTTGTCTCACTTTGGAGAATAGGGATTCTAAGGTAAATACGGCTATAAACTCTGTTCGAGAAAAGGTTTCTACCAAAAGAGGGCATCGTTCGTTTGTGGTCGCTAATTCCCGTCGTTGCTTGTGTTGTAATCGCACAGGTCATTTGATTTCCCAATGTACAAAATTCATCTCTATGACTCCACTGCAAAGATTTTATGAGGCCAAGCGACTTTCTTTGTGCTTAATTTGTCTTGTCAAAGGCCACTCAGTGAACTCTTGTTCGAAAACTAAATGTTCCAGTTGTCAGGGATCTCATCATAAGTTACTGCATCGTAGTAGCTCTTCCGAGAATTTATCCAAGGCAAAAAATTGAAAGGTCACAAGAAAATCCCAACACATCCACCATGTCAACCTCAAATCGGATTGATAACAGACAGCCAGCTGGTAGTGCTACGCCATCACAAACCCTTTGTGCTGTATCTAATCATATCTCGCAAGGGGAATATGTCTTTTTAGCTACCGCAGTACTGTTAATTCGACGTCCAGCGAATTCATAGGTTACAGCAACCATTAAATCAAGGCTGAATGACTTTTATACTAGTGCAGAATTCTGGGTACTGCCTACGATCGCTGACATGCAGCCAAGTCAACGCTTCAACATAGACAATTGGAAAATTCCTGCAGATCTGGATTTAGCTGATCCATGGTTCAACAAACCACAGAAAATTGACTTGTTGCTAGGCGCTTCAGTTTTCTTCGATCTTCTGGAAGAAAATCAGATAAGACTTGGTGAAGAGTTACCTATTATTCAAAGGACTCGATTAGGTTGGATCGTCACTGGTAAGGTAAACCATTCTGTGGTAAAAAAATCCGTATGGCAATCCTGTATAATATCATCAAAAGAGTTAGGTGATATAGCATTAGATGAACTATTGACGAAATTTTGGTGTATAGAGAATTGTGAACTTCCCTCTGTGGCATCAGCAGATCAAAACTCAATCTGTGAAAACCATTTTTGCAAAACCGTAGCACGTACAAATACCGGCCGTTTTATAGTACGCTTACCTTTTAAGGGGGATTCTTCTCAGCTTGGAGATTCGCTTCAAACGGCATACAGGAGATTTTTGGGACTAGAAAGAAAATTAGATAAGCAGCCGGAATTAAGAGCGAAGTACAATGACTTTATGAAAGAGTTCCACAAATATGTCATAACTGCTGACATAACAAAAATGTACCGACAGATTCTAATACATCCAGCAGATGCTGTTTTTCAGTGCATCATATGGAGACAGAGTCCAGATCAGCCATTGGAATATTATAAGTTGAAAACAGTCACTTATGGTACCGCGTCAGCACCTTTTCTTGCCACTAGATGTTTGAAGATGCTAGCTGAAGAGAGCTGTGAACAGTATCCTCTGGGTTCTCGAGTAATAAGCAACGATTTTTATATGGACGATATGTTGACAGGTGGTGATACTCTTGAACAAGTTATTAAGATTCGTCATCAAGTGAGTAACATTCTCCAAAGTGGGCAATTTGAGCTGCGTAAATGGTGCACAAATGATCGGCGAATTCGGGAAACCATCCCTGAAGAGTTGTGCGAAAAGCTGGTAAAATTCAATGAGGCTGATATTACTAAAACTTTATGAGTTGTTTGGGATCCGGTTAATGATCAATTTTACTTCGTTCAAAGGGAAATTTGTTATTCTTCAACAATTACAAAAAGATGCGTAGTTTCAGACTTATCTCGATTATTCGATCCCTTGGGGCTAATTAACCCAATTATTGTACTGGCGAAAATATTTGTACAGGAGCTGTGGATATTAAAGGTCGGCTGGGACGAACCACTCCCCGAAAACTTGTGCTCTCAGTGGGAGAAGTTTAGACATCAGCTAAAGTACATTCACCAGCTCCGATTTCCTCGTTTCGTTGGATTATCACAAGCAACACAACCTATCGAATTGCATGGCTTTGCTGATGCCTCCAATAGGGCATATGGATGTTGCATATTTGTTCGTACAATAAACTCACAGGGAAGTATTTCAGTAAAGCTGCTTTGCGCAAAGTCTCGAGTTTCACCACTAAAGACAATTTCACTACCTCGTTTAGAGTTATGCGGGGCGCAGCTGCTTGCGCGTGTATTTCAACGTTTAACTCTTACTCTCTCAACGCGACAACTGCAGAGATTTTGTTGGACAGACTCTACAATCGTTTTGGATTGGTTAGCGTCTCACCCATCAACATGGACTACATTTGTGGCCAATCGAGTTGCGACCATACATGAACTTCTTCCCAATATAACTTGGCGTCACGTATCTTCTAAGGAGAATCCTGCGGACATTGTTTCACTGGGTATGTTGCCGGAAAAATTAATTAACTGTGACATGTGGTTTCATGGACCAACCTTTTTGCAAAACCAGCAATTATCGAGCGCATCAAATCGGAGGATATTGGAGCCTGAAAGCATTCCAGAACGGCAAAGTACACAGTTTTCACTAATGGCAACCAAATCAAATTCAACTGAGGATCTGATTAGTAGATGTAAATTTCTAAATTCGTTTGCCAAACTTCGTCGCGTTTTCGCATATGTATTACGATTCATTCACAATGCTAGATTGAATACTCGTCTTAAAAATGAAAGACGTTCGGCTGTATTAAGCGCAGATGAATTAGAGAATGCTCTGAGGCGAATTATATGGAACCTTCAAAACACAGCTTTTACTCAAGAGATTAGTGACTTACGCAAAGCAACATCGGTGAATTCTAAAAGTTCGTTAAGAAATTTGTGTCCGTTTTTGGACGAAAGGCATCATCCAGAGCTACTAAGGGTAGGAGGTCGTTTATTAAAGGCAAATCTTCCTTATTCAGCTAAATTTCCTATCCTGCTGCCCAGAAGACACCCGTTTCTTTTCACCCTTTTTACTTATTACCATGAAAGTAATTTTCATGCAGGGCCGCAAGCACTGGTAGCAGCAGTACGTCAACGCTTTTGGGTTATCAATGCTCGTCAATCAGCGCGAACCGTAGTGCATCGCTGTATTCGTTGCTTTCGAACCAGACCAACTAGCATACAGCAACTTATGGGAGATTTACCAGCACATCGTATTCAAACCGTTCGACCGTTTACAAATTCAGGCATCGATTTCTGTGGTCCAGTCTGTGTGCACTTTAAAATTAGAGGTAAGAGGCCATATAAAGCATATGTTGCTGTATTTATTTGCTTCGCGACGAAAAGTGTTCAATTAAAAGTGGTGTCGGATTTGTCTACTCAAGCCTTTATGGCTGCGTTAAAAAGGTTTGTAGCTCGTAGAGGATTTTGCTACAACCTCTACTGTGACAATGCTACCAATTTTGTGGGAGCAAAACGTGAGTTGAAGGAATTACATGAGCTTTTTAATTCCCAGCAGAGAAGACAGGAAATTATCCAGTTATGCGCAGAAGATCACATTAACTTCCATCACATACCTTCTCGCTCTCCTCACTTTGGAGGATTATGGGAGGCGGCAGTAAAGGCGGTTAAATTTCATTTGTTCAGAATGGTCAGTAAGGCCTCGCTTACCTATGAGGAATTGAGCACTGTCGTAACCCAGATTGAAGCCGTACTTAATTCCCGGCCGCTGACTCCCATTTCGTCCGACGCTAATGATTTAGAAGTCCTCACGCCAGGCCATTACTTAATTGGAGGCCCGTTGACAGCAATAGTAGAGCCTGATATGAGTGAAGTCAGTATGTCTCGCTTATCCCGTTGGCAGCTACTCCAGTCTATACAACAACATTTTTGGAAATGATGGTCCAAAGAGTACGTGTCCCAATTGCAGCAACGAAGTAAATGGACTCAAGTTTACACCAACATTCGACCTGGAGCATTAGTTCTAATATCCGAGGATGATACTCCACCATTAAAATGGCCACTAGGAAGGGTGACAGAAGTTCATCACGGTCACGATGGTCTCGTTAGAGTCGTTTCGCTACGCACCCAGTGTGGAACCTTGCAGCGCGCATTTCAAAGGATATGCCCGCTCCCTATTGAATCAACAGAAGTTTGATTGAAGGACACCACCTTCAAGGCTGGCGGTATGTTGGATAATTAATGCATTCCTCCGCAAGTAACGAAATATTGTGAATTAGATGGAATATGGTTATTTTCATGAATAGTCTTTTTGCATTATATAAGCTTAACGTAGAATTTATTTTTGACCTTCACTGTAAAATTACTAAATGCATTCATGTTAGTATTGGATTGTTGTGCTTTACAAATTTATATTTTTTTATTGTAAACACTTGCGTAGTTAAAGTTACGGTAATTCCGTTTTTTTTGTATTTGTTATCAGCTTGAAACACAAATTTTTGTACTTCTCACTTCTCGTTGGATAGCCATCGTGTGAGAATCTTACTAGCAGTGCAATCGGCACATTGTATAAGGTAGGTTTTATTTAAAATAAATTCCGAATTTATCCAGCATACAGTATTTTTAATTTTGCAATTAAACAGGCGGAGTTAGCCGAAATAATGTTTCCTGACTTGGGTATGAGACCGAAAAAGAAAAGATCTACCATTCGTTGGCGGGAATACTGTCGACGGATGAGACTAGAGAGAAAAAAACTGGCACAGATTTCCGTGTCGATGCCAGACGACATTCGACCGTACGCCGAAGTAAAGCTGCTCGGGCGAACTGAGCCTGGACTATTTGATAGTGGTGCCACTGTCAGTATTCTAGGTCAGGGAGCTCTAGAGAAGCTTGCAGAAGCAGATGTCGAATGGAAGAAGTATCGGACACAGGTCCAAGTAGCAAATGGTGCCATGACGACTGTGCATGGTCATGTGGACTTGGATGTCACTTTCCGTGATAAGACCCAAAACGTGCGTTTTTACGTGGTTCCTGGGCTCACACAGGCACTATATCTGGGAATAGACTTCTGGCGTCTATTTGGGTTGGCTCCAGATGTCCTGGGTATAGTCGCAGAAGTGAATCCAAGTGTAATAGCTACCTCTGACACCGACTGCCATATCCTTTCTAGTCTCCTTAGGCCTGGGAAAAACATCGGTGGTCACTCACAAGATTGAAACGAACCACGCGACCCCGATAAAACAGAGGTTTTATCCGATTTCACCGGCAGTACAAAGTTTGATGGATGCCGAATTAGAGCGAATGCTATCACTGGGTGTGATAGAGGAGAGCCAGAGTCCTTGGAGCTCTCCAGTTGTTCTGGTAAGGAAGCCTGGAAAGGTTCGGCTTTGCTTTGACGCCAGGAAGGTCAACTCTGTTACGAAGAAGGATGCCTATCCGCTACCGCAGTTAGACGCACTTCTGAGTCGACTTCCTCCGGCAAACTACATAACGAGCCTGGCCCTGAAAGACGCATTCTGGAAGATCCCACTAGACACTGATTCCAGACAGAAGACCACTTTTACAGTGCCTGGTCATCCTCTCTATCAGTACACGGTGATGCCATTCGGCCTATGCAACGCTCCACAAACGATGTGCCGCCTCATGGATAAAGTCATTCCTTTCGATCTTCGTGAGAACGTTCTCGTCTATCTAGACGATTTGTTAATTCTGTCATCAGACTTTGACTCGCATCTCACGTTACTATCCCGTGTAGCGGATTGTTTGAGGAAAGCTGTCCTCACTATCAACGTCGAGAAGAGCAAGTTTTGTATCAAAGCGACCAAATACTTAGGTTTTATTGTCGGAAAGGGAGGTATGCGAACTGACCCTGACAAAATTTCAGCTATAGCTGACTATCCGTCACCTAAAACTGTTCGGCAGGCCCGACGCTTACTGGGTATGGCGAGATGGTATAGACGATTCATCCCGAACTATGCTGACTTAACTGCCTCCATTACAGACACCTTGAAAAACCCTAGTCAGTTCAAATGGACACCTGAAGCCCAGACCTCTCTTGATCTTCTCAAACAAAAACTTACTTCTGCTCCGTTGTTAGTGAGTCCAGACTTCACGAAACCATTCGTTATGCAGTGCTATGCGAGCCAACAAGGTATTGGTGGAGTGCTGATTCAACTAGATGACGAGGGCCACGAGAAGCCAATAGCCTACGTCTCGAAAAAGTTGAACTCAGCACAAAGAAATTATACCGTCACAGAGCAAGAATGCTTAGCCGCAATCTTGAGCGTACAGAAATTCCGACCCTTCATAGAACTCATGCCGTTTAAGATAGTGACTGATCATGCGTGCTTGAAATGGCTGATGTCTCAAAAAGACCTCAGCAGTAGACTTGCGCGGTGGAGTTTGAAGCTTCAGGGATTCGACTTCACTATTGAGCACAGAAAATGAAGCCTGAATCTTGTTCCTGATGCGCTGTCACGCTTCCATTGTGGTGGCCTGTCCACAAACGAAGATCCTGGCCCGGAAGTTGACCTTAGTTCGCCATATTTCAACTCGTTGGAATATGAAGAAATGAAGCATATGGTTAAAACGACTTCTGATATACTACCAGATCTTTGAGTCAGGGATGGCTTCGTTTACATTCGGACTGTTCCGAGAACAGGCGATACGATTCAGGAGGAAGAGGCTTGGAAGCTTTGGATTCCACGAGGGCTTGTCACCGATGTCATTTCAAGGGCTCATGATCCGCCACTGGCTTCACACGGAGGTATAGGGAAAACACTGGAACGTCTGCGAAGACACTTGTACTGGCCACGAATGACAGTTGATGTCAGAAACTACGTAGGCGCCTGTGACGTGTGTAAGGAAACGAAGGCTCCCAATACCATTCTTAGACCACCTATGAAAGTCCAGTCTGTGACAGAACGACCATGGCAAAAGCTGTATATCGATTTTCTGGGTCCATATCCTCGGTCAGTGAAAGGAAACGTCTGCATTCTGATAGTTCTTGACCACTTTTCAAAATTTCCGATCCTCAAACCGATGAGAAAAGCATCTACACTCAATGTGTGCCAATTCATTGAGACGGAAGTGTTACACATGTTCGGCGTCCCGGAAACGATCGTCTCTGACAATGGAGTCCAGTTTTGCTCGACTCAGTTTACCAGATTGCTGGGGTGAAGCACTTGCGAACGGCAGTTTTCTCGCCGCAAGCAAACGCCTCAGAGCGAGTAAACAGGTCTCTATTGTCAGGGATTAGGGCATACATCCGGAAGGAACATACGAAGTGGGCTGAGCCAGATAGCTAGTTCTCTCAGGAGCTCTTTCCACGGAGCAACTGGTTTCTCTCCCTACCGAACACTGTTCGGTCAGCAAATGATTGAACATGCCAGCTCCTATTCCATCTTGAGGAGCCTTGGGACTCTTAATGAGCCTCTGAGAGTAGATGCTGAAGACAAACCGAGATTGACCCGTGCGAGAGTGCAGGAGAACTTACACCATGCGTTCGAACAGGGTTCAAAAGCTTACAATCTCCGAGCGAAGCCTGTTAATTTCAAAGTGGTTCAAGAAGTATTCAGACGGAATGTTGCCCAAAGCAACTTCCCACAGGAGACTAGTTCTAAACTGGGACGAAAATTTGTTAAGTGTCGGGTTAAAGCCAAGAAAGAAAACTCCTTATACGAGCTTGAAGATCTGCAGGGGAAACCGTTAGGAGTCTATCACGCCAAAGACATCAGGCAGTGATAACCTTTCTAGAAGCGTCATCTACCTATTGTCACTTTTATTCCTGGTAGCCCTAATAAGGCATCCAACCAGTTTCACTGGCAAACTACAGGATGCCAATGTTCCGCTTAGAAGATCCCCCACATTCCCTCATTCCCTAGCATAGTAATGCTTCTCATGTTTCAACCCCCTCCTATCTGGTAACCCTACGGCAGGAAGCTTGTCGTAGGAATTCCATTCGTTTAGATGTCTTCGGAAATTTTAGGAAGAGTACCAGCATGTCACTACTTCGACGACGCCTTGGGGACACACCCTTGAACAATCGCCGGTCGGAGATCAGAGTAAGATGCTGTGCCGGGAAAGCTTAGCGATCAGTTGGTTAGGTTACTGATCGCGGGGATTTCTCAGCATCTCGGTGAAGGAAGGCAGAGAGGCATAGACCAGCTGGATTTTTTATGTTACCAGCTTGTCAATGCACCTTTGGTTTCCAACACGGAGAAGGATGTCGAGGTCTAATCAAAGACTGACGGGTCTTCAGGGATGTGTCCCCGATGCGTCATCTGTTGAGCGAGCCAGAATGTCGTAGTCGATTAGTAATGCCCGCGAGACCGAGTAATAAGGAATGTTCTCATTGGGTCGTGGGTCGAGCCACACATTGGGCGCCCGCAGCGATGAGGCCTATGTTTAAGACCGGCTACCTCAGTCGACCATTTTTCAGCATTGTCTGAACCACGGGTGTTCTAGACCACTCTGCCCTGTTATGGTCGTAGCGGAATGCATATAGCATATAGCAGCTACACTGAGACGTACTGCAGCATGTATGCCGGCGTGCGGTCAAAACCGACAGCCCGAACACACCCCACAATCGACGAGCTCTTACTTGGCTATTGGGAAGAAGAAGACAATCGACATCTGTCTTGTCAAACCGTGCAACGAACAGACGTGAAAATTGGAACCCGAATAAAATCAAGAATTTTCCATCGACATCGACGATCAAATCAACCCCCCAAGAAATCCGGAGGAAAAGCATCAAAAAAGCCGGCTGATTTTGGATTTGGTGGAGCATAGCAGTCTGGTAACCACAGTGTTTATTGTTAATTTTGTTGTTGCTAGTAAAATGTGAAACGATAAATCACTCGATAAACCTATCCTCTCTGTGAATGATTGAAATGGCTCGAAAAGAATGACCAATTTCAAGAAAGGCTCCTTAAATTTGTCGCAAGTCAACAAGAAACGCATGTGGAAGTCTCTAAAGCAAATTTTTGCAACAGAGAAGAGTATACCTTGGCTTGAAAATGCAGTAAAGTAATTTACTTGAATTAAGCCACCACCTTCTTTTCGTCCAGCTAAAAAGTATTCAGACATTTCGGGCTTAATTGCGTTGTATACAAACCCGCAGAGTAAATTGCAGTATAATAATGCTGAATTTATTATTGTAATGAATTTACCGATGGATTTAGCTGTCGGTTACTTGGCATTACGTGGGGCAAGTAGCATTGTCGGCGAAGTTCTAAAATATAAATATGCTGCGATTACGAAGAATTCGGAGAAAAACAGTTAAAGTATAAACATGTCATCATGTAGGTTATAGCTGCTTTAAGTTCTCTCAAAAATCAAACTTTATTAATTAAGTTTTAAGATAGTTATTTGAAAGTCAGCCTTGATTAATTTACAAATACTAATGCTTTATATTCAGGTGAAATAAGTTAATTTTTACTATTGGAATTGTGACATGTGTGTAGGTAGGGTATATTAATTTCCATAAATTTGAACTTGATTTATAAGGTCTGTCTAGTGAGGTGACATAGGATCTGTGTAGGGAAAATAGGACTGCGTGTAAAAAGAGAACGGTATAAGCTTGAATACCAAGTAACCGTAAGCCCACAGTGCTCCAACTTTTTGGTTAATGCTTTTCCTTCGTAATGGAAAATCTGTTGTATTTTTGCCATTGAGTAATCGAACTTTTACCAAAAAAAATTTCAAATACATAAATATGTACATAATTGTGTGCAAAAAAAAATCTTAAATTCTAAATTTTTTTCCATACACAAATAGATTACATAAAAACAAACAATTTTAATATATTTATAAAATTTATATGAAAAGGAAAACATTTCAACCTCGTATAAGCTCGTTTAGAGCATCAGTCGATGTAGACATTACCAACTCTTTACACAATTTAAAAAAACGAAAATCTTCATCACCATATGATAAATGGAAATACACGGAAATCTTAAAAAATTTATATATGTATTATATTGCGAACAAAGCATTTGCAACTAATACTGATAGTTATCAAGATATTATTGGTTACAGTTTCAGAAATCTAGATATTATTTTATTACCCAAGTGTATTTAGCAGAAAAGTTACAAAAATTATCAAACTCTTCGAAAACAAAGAAAGAAATGGAAAAATTTCATTGAATTAACGAATAATTCTTTATTAATTTTGTTTTTACTTAGTATATCTCCGCCTTAGGGATTTTTTTCCTTTTTGTTCACCATTCTTTCTTTGTTAATTTCCGTATTTCAAATCTACTTTTAAGATTTTCTTTCATTATTAGAATATATATTCAATTCATAATAATTTCATTAGAATTAACTTCAATTTAACATTTATTTGTTTAGAATGAACCCATAATTATGTGTATATCTTTTATCGAAAATGTCTTGAGCAAGAATTGTAGTCTAGGACTCTCAATTATAACGTAAACATGAAGTGCTGAACGCTTTTATTTCTCCTTTCACTTTCCTAGAGCCCTCTCACGTGAAGGTCGTCTAGGTCCACTACGCTCCCTCTTTTCAGGTCTACCAAGGGATACTGTTCAATATCGCCCGCAGTATCGTAGGGTGGTTGGGGCAACGGCGGCAGGCGGCATGTTTTCGTGGAACCTCCCCACACTCTCCGCCAATAGCCGAGGCGAGCTAGCGTGCCGCCCTGCAGTCAACGCTGTCCGCCGAGTGATCTGTCAGCTCATGCTGGCAGTCGGGACTTCACGTCCAAGCCAAATCACTCAACATAGTTCCATAACACCTTAGATGCATCTTTATAAAAAGTGCTCTGACTACTCAATGCCGACACAATGATGTGTTATTGTTGAATACTTAATACTTGAATTTATACGGAGATATCCAAATGGCTGCTGCCGCCTTCGCTATTGCTTCCTGGCAAAAATTGCTAGGCCAAACCATCCAGGTATTAAAATAATATTGAAATTTTTACTAATACCACAATTTACAAGCACGATGCCCAAAGAAAATTTTAGATATTATACCTACATTCGCTTGCTACGTACGTTTATTCACGAGCTTTACTTGTTCACCTCACTTTTACTTTGACAATCCATCAGTAGTCGTAACTTTTCTTCCTCTGTCAAAAATTAAACGTGAGGAAACGTTCTTCCTATCGAGTAGGGTGCGTTCGAGTCGTACCACTCCGTCCGTCTGACAGCAGGCCGGCATACATGTGGCAATTTTACTTCAATGGAGCATACTGCTATAGGCAATACGCTACGACCATAACACGATGTTGTATAACTTGGACTAAAATTTCTTTCTGTAATCTTATAAAGTATGGTTACAAATTAAAGTCCAAGTTGTGCTAACATCACTTGGCACACGAAGCCCTAACCCGAATAAGGATTTGGAACTTATGCGCCATTGATCTATGACATGAAATTAATCTATATATATTTATTTACAATATGTGTATATTTTTCCAATAAACGTGATCTTAGCATTATAGTTATTATTGCTTTGCATAAAAGTTTCCCATTGTTTAAAAAAAAACAATTATCTTACTAACATCCTTAAATTGTGTCGTCGCTAACAGTAGTCTTTAGGTTCAGTAGAGTATACTTCTAACACGTGCCGTAAGAGGTACTCCCAGAGCGCAGCCCATCAATAACAATCAATATTCAATTGTTTTTGAATACACAATAGATCGTGTATACTAATTTTAAATGCAAAGATTAAAACAACATTTTCAAATTTTCCCGCCACGAGGATTCAATGCGCGCCCAGTTATGAGTACATATGCTATTTATCGTCCGCACTGCGGTACACTCACTGACTTATAACAATGGACTGAGCGTATTGCCATTTTCCAATAGGAAAGCATGGCACAAGGTTTATAGTTCTCTCTTTCGCCCTATGGCAGAGTTGGTGCTACCAACACAAAATATTGCATTCTGGAACATTTGCTTATGCCATTTGATGTTTTTATGTTGGTTACAGATGCAACCACCGCAGAAGGAATAAGGTAAAGATAGTGTTTACCATGCTCGGTCTCTCTTGCCCATAAGCAGGATTCAGTTAAGAATAACTTTTGAAAATTAAAGTCGGAATGAGTTTAATTCCTTATAAGTGATTAAAATATCACTTGGGCACAAGAAATATAATTTTTTAATTAAATTCGATTTACGGGTGCAAAATTTCATCTGATTTACATGTTTTTTATGTAATTGTTTTAACGGTGATATCCAGAAACACAATATTTTTTGTGCCACATGAAATAGCAAATCGCTCAGTTCATTGTTCTAAGTCAGTGGGTACACTACAAAGGAGACATACTCCAACACTAATTGGCTTGGCTTCACTACACCAAACTGATCAGCATTCCTGTTTGATAATGTTCTAAGGGCAGGACATTATACTTAGGAGTAAGTGAGATGAAGGAAGGAATAAAATTTGTCAAAGCTGAGCGACAAGTTGTCAAATGTGCTTTTGTTTTGGAAGCAGTTTAGTAAATTTAAAATTCTTTTGTGAAATTTAACAAAAGTACCGAATCAATTCTTTTCAAAACTAATTATCTTTGAATTTTATTTAGTGCATAGTTTTATAGTGCCACTAGTGCCTAAAATCTTCATATCAATTAAAAGAACAGAAATGAAGTGCTCGGTCAGTGCTTGCAAATATAAATTGGATTATAGTCCAGGAAAATCATGTTTCAGCAACTGCACTATCTAAATTATCTTTTTTGTTAATAGAAGCAAATGCCCTAGACACACAGCGCTTTTAATGAAGAAATAGCTAACGATTCATTAGTCTATAATAATTCAAAGTCAAAGTGCATTTATTTTTTGAACCCCTGCTTAAAGCAGCGTATAACGCCGGGTTCCACGACAGTATAAAGCTTATCAATTAGTTTACATTATTTATAGCAAAAGAAACAATATATCAACTTAAACAGGATTCAATTAGTTTAAATTAAATTAAATTAACAGCTTATATAGTCATAACAATCTTTAGATTTCACAGTTGAACTACACTTAGTCATTAATTAATTATGATTTATCCGGAGTTGTACTGAGGCCAATGTTAGCCCAGACACCTATTCGAACATCAGTAACAATAACAGTAACAGCAACAGGCATAACATAAACATTCATCACATGCCACCAATCGTCAGCAATCAATACATGAATACACCAGCCCATACAGTTAATCCCAACAACGCACCAAGATTCATATGGCTCGATCAAGGATTGGAAAACAGAACTTAAGAAAGTATAAAATAATACAATATCAAGGAGTATGATGAAGTGCATTCCGTAGAGCAAATATATCCAGCAAAATAAGGTAATGTGGAAAAATAGAATAACGTATCACGTTGGTATTGTTAGATCTATAAATTATGTCCAACGTGTTTGGTTGATTATGTGAACTTTCGAGTGCCACAGAAAGTCAGCTTAGCGGCAGGACTTCATATCTCAGTCGGACAGCTGTCACACTGTAGCTGCCACACAATAGCTGAAGTAAGATGTAGCAAGTATTTGCTATTGAAATACTAGGATATTGGGTTTAGAGATAATAACACAGATGGGTACAAGATTGAATTTCTTAAGAAGTGAGAGCGCTTAAGGCTTTCGTTTTGAACTCGCCAGGCCAGCTGATCTCCCGAATTTCACCCGATAATCCATTCCAGCTCGTGACACCATGTGCGAATATGCTCTTGCCACCAAACTGAGTGTTTATGCTTGGATAGATAAGCCGTTTGTTGTCCCGCCTACTCCAAGAGAAGCGATTCCTTACGTAGCCTGGCAGAAGGCCAAGTCTAGCCATATGTATAAACGATAGGGCTTTAAGCTCATACATACACCGTAGTGACCCAGGTATCAGAATGTCCAACAATGGTCCAACATGAGCTGTTCCTCGAAGATTAAACACGTATTTAGCACATGCTCTAAGTGCTCTCACTAATTTGTTTAACCCGGTCTGCGAAATAGGGTATAAGACGACATCCCCATAAAGGAAGTGTGGCAAAATTAAGGCAGTGAACAGCCCTAGCCTAGTTGTCTCGTCAAAATGCGGAGAGGCTGCATAGAGGGATCGCAGCCCATGATACACTCGCGCGCACATCATGTTAAATTGTTCTTTCCATGTGAGATTGGAGTCCATGAGGAGACCAAGATTTCGAACGGCCTTTGTTGCAAGAGGAATATTATGACCCATTAGTGATATTGATATTATCTGCGATGCCAGATGTGTGCTTCTCTCAGGCCTGATTGCATAGCCAATTGCTTGAGTTTTTGAAGGATTAAGCGCCAGTTCGTTTTGGACAGCCCAGTTCACGACCCTATCCAGGGCCCCGTTGATATTTGATACCATTTCCTGTAGTTCCTCTGTCCGTGCACCTGCATAGATCTGTATATCGTCTGCGTAGATATGAAAGCCCATTCCGTTCCGAGCCTCGCCGACGTCGTCAATGAAAAGCGAGAAGAGTAGGGGAGCAAGAACGGCACCTTGTGGAATGCCTGCTCTCACCCTCCTCATGAGTGGTTCTCCCCAGATCTAACCAAAAACAGCCTGTCGGAGATTTAACTGCCGATCATCTTGCAGGCAGTATTAGAGAACCCAAATTGAGATCTGAGCTTCAATACCAATTTATCATGTGGGACTGAGTCGAACGCTCTACTGAAATCCAGGAGCACATGAACGACAGAGAGACCCTCGTCACCCATGCCTCGCATATCAGCCGTGACTTCCAAAAGAGCCGTATTGGTAGAGTGAAAGCATCTGAATCCTGACTGCCTGCTGTTAAGGAGTCTATTTGCACTGATGGAATCGGTGATTTGGTCCTCAATGACAAATTCCATAACTTTGGATATTGCAGGTAGAATGGTGATTGGTCGCCATTCAGAAATGTTAGTAGGAGAAGCAGTTTTTGGGATCGGCGTAATCATGCCAACCTTCCATCTGCCTGGGAAGTACGAGGAGGTTAAGAGCCTGTTAATGAGATGAGTGATGACTGGTAAGATATAGGATAATAGTTTTTTGTAAATGCATTCACAACCTTCGTCTCGGATACATTACTCAGACTGAACTGTGGTCTGTTGGCGTGGTCGCGATTAGTATTGATTTGCCTGCAATCCTTCATTTGTTGCATCAGTGATACCGGGAACACTACCAGACGCGGATGCTCGAGCAGGAAAAGAATGACCCCCTGATAATGAGTGATTATCAATCTTATGCATATTAGGCAACAGTGTTTCCGGATTCTGCCATACACTGGCGATTGAACCTTGAGTTTCCGATCCTCTGACAGTGGTTTCCGTTGTGATCAAGCTCGTGGTCATATTTGTTGCTTGAGATGACTCAACTGATGACGAAGAAGGCCCTGCATGTTCCGCCACACCACATTAGTAGTCCGCAAACTCGTTTGGATTTAAGTTCGATTTTTGTTTAGCTTTGGATCCCAACCCAATCTCATTCACCTTCTTCCAGTTTATAGCGTTCCCCTCTCTCATTCCCATGAAGGTGTTTGATCGCAGCCTGTCAGTGAAATAGATGACAGCAGATGATTCATTATAAACTGCAGACACACAGCAATTTCTTTAATTAAGTTGCACTGTCAAACTGGTTTTGATAAACTTATGTCATTAAAGAAGCGATATTGGTCGAATTAACGCGATAAACTTTGTTTTTATATATTTTATTTTCAATTCAACAATTTATAAAGGAGAAAAACTTTATATTAAAAGGAATATTGACAACATATAATTTGTTATTTGCATTTCTTTACATTTCTTCTTCTTATTTTTCAAATCGGCAGATGCACAGCGGAGCTCCAGATTTACATTATATGACAAATCTAGCACATTTTTCCTCATTATAGCTATAATGAAGGAGGAAAACACTTCATTAGTGTACTTCATTATCATCTGATTTTCGAGCTATAATGACGTATACCATGTGACACAAGGTATTTTAATGAATAGTTAGTACAAATGTTTCATTAGTTCGTCCTGTGTGTCTAGGGTAAAAGATTTATATAAATTAATTACGTGAATTATTTCAAAATAAAGTAGAAAAAGAACATTTTTTACCGCACAAAACCTTTGTTTTCTTCTTGCAAATTGACAAGTTATTTAGAATAGGGATGGCGTGTAAATACATGTAAAACATGGCCTACCAACAAAACCGGAAATCATTACGCAAAATCTGGCTTATCACATTCCAGTTTGTTATATGTATATTCTAACCCGGGGATTACACGAGTCAGTAGAACTGACTCTGACAGCGATTGACACTTACACAGGCTCGTGTAAGCCCCTACTGACTACTCTTTTTTACTGACCAGTCTGTACTGACAAGATTTTTGACGAGTCAGTACGGACTAGTCAATAAACTGTCAAGCGTACAATTAAGATGGCGGAAATTGAAAATAAAGGGTAGATGCTAGTGGATATTTGTGTTTATATTCCTAATCTGCTCTCTTTTGAGTGAGAAATGACTGAAAAGTGTTTAACATACATTTTATTGTTTATTTTGTAGAGAATAAAGACGGACTAATGAAGAAATTGTTTGATATGATATAGAAGAGGAATGTCTGCACCGCTTGACGACATTTTATTATGATCAGTCTGGTCAATTGACAGAACGCAAATTGGTTTTTGTCAGTAAATTTGACAGACGAAATCAGGACTGTCCGTCAGCTCTATTGACTCGTGTAATCGTTGCGTAATCGTTGCGTAAGGAAAAATGCAACACTGCTGAAATTTATTTTTCCCGCGGACGGGAATCGAACCTACACTTGTTAGAATCGGTCAATGATGGAGAAATAAGAATTTTAAGAACTTTTATTTTTAATGATTCTAAATCAAATTTATAAAGAAGAAAAAACAACCGCCTCGTCCGGGACAAGGCGGTTGTTTTTTCTTCTTGTATTTATAAATTTGATTTAGAATCATTAAAAATAAAAGTTCTTAAAATTCTTATTTCTCCATCATTGCTGAAATGTTCCCATCGACAGCGACAAGGCTAAGCTTTTTAGCCACTGACCACTCCCTAAATCGAACTAGGAGTGACGAGGACCTAATAGGTCTGGCATCACATGATACTGAGTGCTTTTCTTTATTTTTTCTTTAGAAGGAATAGATGGAACAGAATACTGATCACGTGGTACAAGAATATTCGGAACAGAACTTGTTAAGTAAATAAAAATTTGACAGTTGTGCACAACGCAAAATGTAATATTATTTGGAGACCATCATATACAATTTTCAGGTTCAGATAATAAAATATCCTGTTTTAATTACAAAATTAAATCAATTTTTCGTGTCTCTGCTTTTGCTGGCTTCCATTTTCTTGGAGTGATGTTTGGCATTTGACATTTTTCAAATTGTATTCCATTTATTCCAACTAAAGGGGTAGTTTAATAAGAATACATTCAGAATACACAACTGCGAATAAGGAAACACAGAATGGAGTAAACGGAATATTCCGAATGGATAAATAAACACTTTTGGTGCGTTCTAAATCTTCGGAATGAATAAAGAAAAATACTCAGTGTAAAGTGCCAAACACAATTCCACCGTTCCGATTCAAGTCGATCCGTTACGTGCATGAGCACAATTGTTCCGTTCAAACTTACCATCAGTTTTAAATTTCTCATTGAAATTTTTCCAGATTTTGTCTTTTCTTTTTACATCCATGTAAAATTTGTTGCCTTTGTCATAAAGCTCTTCATATTTTTTAATTTCTTCAATAAAAACTTCTTCATCCATCTTGAGTTATACACAAACATTGTACAGGAAATTTTTCTAGGTTATGTCATCCGTAAAAGTTGAAATTTGCTCAACTTCTCCGTTTCGATTCGATCAGTTTCGATCCATTTCGGCGAATGTGTCCAATTACACGTACGTCTCATATAAGCAAATTTGATATTTGTACGTATCGGATCGAAACGGTGCAATTGTGTTTCCCACTTAACTGTACCACGGTATGCACTTATTCTCATTACGAACCAGGTTCCGCAATTTGTGTCTGAACGTATAGGAAAGTACGGTACAAAGAACACAATATTTTCTCTCCTCTCTCTGTCTTTTCAATAGAAATGTGTATACGTTATAGGACGAAAACGTCACAGCTCTAGTGTCAAAATTTTAAAGAGAAAATCTACCGTGGTACTGTAGGTCTGTACCTATATACCTTTGTACTGTACGGTACTGTGTCTTCTATTATACCCACTGACATATAATAAGAATGGACTGAGCCATCTTATCTAATTCCTATAGTCAAAAATGGCACAAATTTGCGCTAAAATCTATTTGTCTCTTTCTAGCTCAAAATTTACACTGAACTGTAACCAATTTTGGAAACAGTACGGCTGTATTAATTGGAATGCATTGGAATTGACATAAAAATTGAGACAAATATATTGTTTTTATACGTCTATCTCTTACAAGCTCAAGGAAATTCGACAAAAAATCTGCAGAGGAGCACATTTTTCAGTAATATTACAAATGTGTTTTTGGGTTAATTAAAACAAGTTTAACTTTTTAAATAATTTTAATTTAATGCAATACTATTTTATAACAACTTTAGTGTTTCCAATCGACAAATAATAATAAATTATGAATCGGTGTGCAATTGTACGAAATAAAGGGTTTTCACAGCCTGTTCAATATTTGTGCCATTTTTGAAGCAAGAACGCTCAGTCCATTCTTATTATATGTCAGTGATTATACCCATTATACCTTACTAATGTACTGTACAATCGTAAATGTCAAAATGTTTTGTTTGTGGGCAAATGACGATCATATTTTCTTAGGAAGTTTGCAGTTGGTAGGAACAAAGGATTTTTAAGGAAATTTTTTTTACAGTTTTCGGGACAAAATATATAAAAATCGTGAAAATAATTTTGCCCACTTCTGCTACGTTGTGAATAGAATTTTTAGAATAATGAGTGAAAATGCCTCTTGCCAGCATTTTGCAGCATACGTCAAAGAATTCGGGCTAGAGACTTTCAGTGTCGTTCACGCATTTTTTTCTACTTGCGTATCAAAGGAGGCTCGACGTCGAAAGGTATTTTTTTGTTTTTCAATGTTACACATATATCTTTATACTTTCATTGATTTCGCGACAAGATTAATAGCTCTCTGAGCGAAACGCAATCACCTGCCAAACAAGGATAATGTCGACCTTGAAGCAACAATAAGTCTTGTGTTTTATACTTTTTTCTATTTTTTTTTATAAATAATTTCTGTACATTTCTTGGAAACACAAGTACGGAACATAAGATCGGGATGGTGCAGAAAAAAGCCAGAGCCAAACCCTTTGGTGTTTTTATTTAGACAAATTCCTATTAAGTAGCTTTGCTATCTAGAATCTAGATATACCTATCTGTAAAATCTTCCGTGATTACACTAAATTTTTGGGTAAAACAAGGCAATAGAATTTAGGTAATCCGAATCAGCTTTCGTGGTTTTTAATTTTGTATGAGGAGTTAAGGTGCCTCGGCTCACTGTTTGTAATTTTACTTAATTACTTTTGATTTGGTTTTTAGCCATTTTTTCTTTTAATGTTAAAATTTTGTACGTACCATTAAATAAAAGTTTCTATCATTTTATTGCAAGTTACGACATATCTTAATTTTGCATAAACTTGATTTGTAAGCAGTCCGATTTATCTGTACGATACCTCTTTCCTTTGATGCTCGTTTAAAACGTAACTCAAACAAAGTTGTTTTATAATCTAATTTACTCTAAAGCAATCAGTGTACTTTTATTTTCGTGTGCGATCACTCAAAGGGCCTATACTCTCTATTGTGTGACTACATTACTGTAAATACTGTAAATGATTTCTACCGCAATGTGTCTGTACATTGCTCCTTTTTTATTTTGCTAAACGACTTTGTATTTTTCTATTATGCCAACTAGCTATTAATTACTCGATGTACCTAACGTTGTAACGTAGCGTAATCTGAGGTTCTTTAATAAATGATTTTTCTATTCTTATCTACTTGAATAACGAATGGTTTGCTTACGAAAATAACGAATTCGGATTTCAAGAATTCCACATGCACATTCATTTTGAATGGTCTTGACAGTTCAACGTATACGGAATCTGCCTTATTTATTGCAGAATAGGGCCTCAGATCTGCTTGGCATCTCAAGCGCAATTTCTTACTACCTAACTACTACTTTGTGCAGGTCAATCAAATATGGAATTGTCTGCCACTCAATTCTCGCATAACTTAATGCGCAATAGCTTTCATTGCTGATGCATCGCTATCCCGATTTCTCAATTCATTACTTTAATTTTACTTTCATTTTCTTCTATTGCTATTTTTACTTTTATACCTATTTCAGAAAAATTTTGTTTTGGGTACTGACCTACGTAGTTAGTTTTATATTTCCATCTTTTGTACCTTGCCTGCCAGTAAATAAAGATATTATCAAGTTTCAATCAACGATCAAAGTTTCAATTCACTCTATATAGGTAAATATGTAATTAGATTCTTACCGCTAGAATATATCGTGAAATATCTTATCTGTTAAGTGACCGTACAAAAGTGCGTATTCAAAAATAAGGAAATTCGCATCTAAAAATTAGTTATTTTCAATTATGAAGGATTAATAGTCGAAAGCAGGAAACTAATATGTAATCTGTTTCCAACGATTTCTTAACAATGCTATTTGAATAATAAAGACTTGCTGTTGCTCTTGGAGTTCCACAAAGATCGATTCTTGGAGTGATTTTATTCTTGCTTTACATTAATGATATCTGTAGTGCGCTAAAAAGTTCTAAAATTGCATTATTTTCGGATGATGGTTTATTGATTGAAGTCGGTGAGAATGCCATTGAGCGTGTAAAAATTAAATAAGATCTGAGGGATAGGATCTAACTAAAAATTTACACCAACTATAATTAGCAGCCAACTCAGCCAACTACTCATAGCCAAGTAAAGCTTTTATTAACAGGAAAGTACCTAAAGCTTTCTAATACAGACAACAACACTTAATTTTCGTAGCCCAGTTTTCTATATTACAAACTTTTATAACTCATAAAATGCACTCGTTCATTTAATGTTAATGTTAATGCTAAGAGTAGGCCGACTAGGCCTCCAGGACCTTGCGGACACCGCGACCATAGTTGGTCTATTGTGCCTTCCCCTAAAGTGGTTAGGCAAAATCGAGTCTTTTAACAAGCTCGATTATTGGTTTTGAAGTTAAATTGGCGAGATAATTGTTCTTCCAGTGATTTGCAGCCTTAGACCTGGGAGTGCTGGGCACTCACATATGACTTGCATCGAGGTTTCATCTTCCTCTTCGCACAGCCGACACAGTTCACTGTCGGATTTGCCTATCTTCTTCTTCAGGAAGTGACGGATGGGGCCATGACCAGTGACTGAGTTAGCAAATAGTCTGAGCGACTGTCTGCTACGTCCAATAAGTTGGCGCGTCTGGAAATGACAGGGGTTGAAGAATTTCTACGCCTGCCTCATACCGGGCGCGCTACGCCAAAGGAGATCCAGCTCCCTGTTTTCCTACTTAAGCAGTTCAGCCCTAAAGTGGCTTTTTGGTAGGCCAAATGTCGGGTAGGGATCAGTATACGCACATTCAGCTCCGGTTTTTCATTACCGTCCACTCCTTCATGTCCAAGGACCCAGACCAAGGTTACTTGGTTGTCCCTAGTCAGTACTTGGAGTTTCGAGTAGCAGCTCCAGACTAATTTCGACTCAAAAACATGAGAGGAAAGACCTAGGAGCGCAGCTTGGCAGTCTGAGCAAATATAGATGTCGGAGTTCTTGCAGCCCTTATTTAGGCTATTCTGAGCTCCAACCTCTATAGCATAGACTTCCGCCAGAAAAATGGAACCATTTAACTTAGGAGATGTCATCTGAAGACTCCCTTTCCTAGTAAAAGGAACTAGCAGTAGCTGATTCAAACTTTCCTTTAACACAGATGACAATGTCATCAATGATCCTTGGGCCTTAAAGCCGTCCTCTTAGAATAAATTTAATAGCTCATCCACAACTAGGAGCCATAGAAGTGGCAATAAAACCCCGCCTTACGGGCAGCCTCTAGTTGCCATGATTGTTGTGAATTCGCCGTTCATGGTAGCTGTTATGCAGCGTTTCTCGAGCATGTTGCCAATCCATCTGACGATGCAGGTTTCTATGCCTCTATCTGTGGATAGTCTCTTGATCGAGTCAAAGAGAGTGTTATCGAATGCGCCTTGTATGTCCATAAAGGAACATGTGAGGCTTTCTCGATAGTCTCTATCAGACTGCTGAGAGCGTCCTCGGTGGATTTTCAGGATTGGTAGGCATATTGAGTGGACAGCTTTTGATGGCTGTCTATTATTTTCTCTACAGTTTTCAGGAGATATAATGTCAGACTGATAGGCCTCGCTGGGTGGCTTTTTACCCGATTTTGGAATAAAAACAACCTTGGGAATATATCCCGTGCACATGTGGTGAATATGTTTTGCATACACACTGTTTAAAAAAAATCAATACTGGAATTTATACATATAATAAAACAGTTAATAAAAGAAACAATGCGTAATCGTCTTAACCTCGATTTATTTATTTTTGTTCACTTTTCACTTTTTTGACATGTTTATGGATGAGACTTTCACAAGTTGTAGGGAATACCAAAGTAGCTCAACCATATTTTTTGGTTTTCTCCTACCAACCCCGTGACTGCGTTCGGCTTCGTTTTTAAGCTATGAATTATTTAAGTCACCGTATACCTAAAGTAACCAAAGCACTGTACTTTTGTATTGCAGCTAGAAGCCTCATCTTTACATATACAAAAAAATGCGATGTTGTTGGGGTTCGTTTTTGAGATATGAATTTTTAAAGTCACCGTATACGCAAGGTAACTCACTGAGGTGAATATGTTGTCGTTTTATACCCTAGATGAAATCATAGGGTATACTAAGTTTGTCACACCTAGAAATAATGATGGTAGAACAAAATGGATTAGATACCCATGCATAAAATTAACAGTTATTTTGAATTTTGCATGTCCGTCCGTCCTTACGATAATTCGAGAACGCGTGTACTTACGAGAGCTGAAATTTTGCACATGTGCTTTAAAAAAAAAGTAAAATCAAGTTCGAAAATGATTTAAATCTGGTAACTCATTCGTAGGGTTGCCATACAAAAATTTCGGTTTTCACTACATATTTGGACACTACCTAAGAACGCGTCAACGCTGAAATTCTGTACAGTGTTTTCATAAAAATACATAGTAAATATAATTTAAAAAATGGACTTAATCGGACTAACCCGTTCTTGTTGTTGCCATATAAAAATTTATGATTTTTACGTATACTGTTAAAATGATCAGTCCCAGACTTTTAATAAACTGAAAAGTTCTTCAGAATATGAAATTCTATAAAATTGGTTATATTGATCTCTGTCTGACGAACCGTTATAGAAATATATGCGAAAACCCACTTTAAAAATCAAACTTGCGTAAATGGATGACCATACGAAATTACATACTATTATTCATCTAAAGAATTAGTCTTAGACCAATTCTAGTTTTTTACTTCTTTCTACTGAGTACCTCTAGCACTTCTTTTCTATGTATTTTCATATTGCGGTTAGAAGCCTTATCGTTCCATGTACAAAAAATTGCGATGGTGTTCGGCTTCGTAAGTCACCGTATACCTATAGTAACGCGCTATGGAAGCACTGCACTGAGAGGAATGTATTGTTTTTTCTACTGGGAGCCTCTAGCACCTCTTTTTTGTATTTTTATTTTGAAGCAAAAAGCTTTAACTATCTTTAACTATCTATGTGCAAAAACATTTTGATGGTGTTTGGCTGAGATATAAATTTTTAAATTCATATTTGTGTTTCGAAAATTTTATTGACTTATCTGTGTAGTTTATCTATAAGTCTGTTATGGAACTATAGTGAGTGATGGACATCGGACGTAAAGTCCCGACTGCCAGCATGAGCTGACAGATCACTCGACGGACAGCGTTGACTGCAGGGCGGCACGCTAGTTCGCCTCAACTATTGGCGGAGAGTGTGGGGGGTCCCACAAAAGATCTGCCGCTGCCGTCAGCCATAATCAAAAAAAAAAATCGTGCCTACCTAACACAAAAAGCCGGCACACATTCGGTCCTGAAGGGACCCTTACGTCACTTACCTGTACATCATCCTTGAAGGCGCAGATGTTTCGGCCTTACTGCACGCCCCAACCACCCATTTGACACTGAGGGCAGCGAGTTCACAGTGTCAATATTTGACCTGTAAAGAGAGAGAGAGAGAGAGAGAGACTAGGTGAGCCTAGACGACCTTCATTTCATGGAAGAATTAAAACGTTCAGCTTCTCATTTTTACGTTATAATTTCGTAGTACCTATTACAAGAGAAAACACGATAACTTAAGTACCATTACTTTAGGAGTAGACAATATTAATAAAACTATGAGCTTTGCGACCAAAACCCTTAATAGGAAAATATAAAAAGGAAAAATCTAAGTAACATATCGTAATATCACCAAGTTAATACTTTTCATCTTAAACAACTACTTCATTCATTACATAATTATAAGTCATCGCCTATCTTGCATTGATTTCCTGCATGTCTACTTACTGTAGACAAATGTATTCAAGTCATGACAGAGGATTGAAAATAAGATTTTAAATAAAGAAATCTTAACCAGTTATTTATATATAAAATTCTTTAAAAGATAAGTTTAAAGGGGTAACTAGGAAAGACACCTCTATGTAACCGCGCGTTTTCAAAGTCTTACGAAAGTTGAAGGATTTGAATAATTAAGATAGAAGCTTATATCTTACAAGCCATATTATTTTACACTTAATCTCTAAATAATTTCCTTTGAAAACTTTATCTCAAAATAATTTCCTTTGAAAACTTTACTTTGCAATAATTTAGCGATTGAAGATTGTTAGTTCACTCATACTTCATACCTACTATGTATATGCATATCTTCCAATTCAAAACTATGCGCTTAAATCTAACTAGAAAAATAAGATCAGGACTCCAAACTACATAGGTAGATAGGTGTACTTATGAAGATATACATATATATATGCAATTATAGTTTTAAATTTAAAATATATAAAGATGTAAAAAAAATTATCAATACGAAAAGGTTCTGCAGTGCGAGTCTCTGCAGAAGCCAAAGTGTATGTTATACGTCAAAAAGAAAGTGCCATATATTAAAATTACTCACATTTAACAATCCTCGGCATGATGAAGCGCTTCAGCATCGCCTCCTAGATAAAAGTTAAACTGTAATTGGATAATTCGACTTGCATGCTCTATCACAAGAACACTTTCTGTTGGGTGGTACTAAGGTTGATGTCACTTGTTACACAAATTATTATATAAAAAAACATATCCTCGGTATTCAAATTGATCCTGGTTAAATTAATTAATTTTAAGATAAAGGCTCTTTCTACTCAACACAGCGATCAGCAATAGGGTTAAGGTGATTCACCTGCACTCCTTCTACGTCAGTAGGTTGGTGTTTTTTTTTTTTTTTTCAGATCATGTATTCGTATCTTTTCGAAATTATTTCAGCCGTAATTTGGAAATATCTAACTAGCTACAATATTTTCTTTGTGTTTAGTTAACGCTACAGCTCCAGCTTACATCCACTCATCAATAGTTTACTTGGAAATGAATTTGCTTTGCGACATATCGCCAGGAAACTGACAGCTTGAGTCCTTATTATTGTCCTGAACAAAATTGTTAACTTCCGGTGTCATTCTAAATTTGTGTTTTCCTTTTTAGGAATTACAGTTTTGTTGCTTCTGTTATTTCCACGCTGGGGGTCTAAGCAAACATAGGTCGAATTATAGTTGATTTCCGCGACGGGATATAAATTACCTAAGTGCGCCAACAAAACTTTGTTATTTTACGAACGCTGATTGTTATCAACCCAAGGATAATTCCTAAAATAGTTTATTTGTTTGATTCGACCTAACGAGATCAATGCGAAAACATTACCTTTTATAGGAGTAAAGTTCCGCGTTACAGTTATCGCAGAGACATATATAAAGAATTTGCCGGCTCATCCCTTTTCCGTTGTTTTGTAATTTGAGAACGTGTGTAGAACATCGATTTCTCCGAGTCTTTTGGAGCCTTCTCTTGTACAGTTGGACAAAACGAGTCCACGGACCTTGTTTTTGGTATTCACAATGCTCTGGCTCAAAGCATGTCACAATAGTACAAATCAGAGTCTCAAGGGACCCCTTTTTCACTTCTACACTGCCCTCAGTTTCTCTACTTAAAGTACATTTCGCAGTCAAATTTTTCTCATTGCTTTTGCGAAACAGTACACTCATTTCCTTTTGCACGAAATATTTTGTAAAATTATCACTTCATAAGATTCCTGATAGTAATGGAATTCTAATTAAGAACCAAGTTATTTGTCAGGTGTCCATTTGAACTGACTAGGGTTTTTCAAGGTGTCTGTAATGGAGGCAATCAAGTCAGCATAGTTCGGGATGAACCGTCTATACCATCCCGCCATACCTAGTAGGCGTCGGGCCTGCCGAACAGTTTTAGGTGACGGATAGTCAACTATAGCTGAAATTTTGTCGGGGTCAGTTCTCATACCTCCCTTTCCGACAATAAAACCCAAGTATTTGGTCTCTTTGATACAAAACTTGCTCTTCTCGACGTTGATAGTGAGGCCAGCTTTCCTCAAACAATCCGCTACACGGGATAGTAAGGTGAGATGCGAGTCAAAGTCTGATGACAGAATTAACAAATCGTCTAGATAGACGAGAACGTTCTCACGAAGATCGAAAGGAATGACTTTATCCATGAGGCGGCACACGTTTGTGGAGCGTTGCATAGGCCGAATGGCATCACCGTGTACTGATAGAGAGGATGACCAGGCAATGTAAAGGCGGTCTTCTCTCTGGAATCAGTGTCTAGTGGGATCTGCCAGAATGCGTCTTTCAGGTCCAGGCTCGTTATGTAGTTTGCCGGAGGAAGTCGACTCAGAAGTGCGTCTATCTGCGGTAGCGGATAGGCATCCTTCTTCGTAAGTGAGTTGACCTTCCTGGCGTCAAAACAAAGCCGAACCTTTCCAGGCTTCCTTACCAGAACAACTGGAGAGCTCCAAGGACTCTGGCTTTCTCTATCACACCCAGTGATAGCATTCGCTCTAATTCGGCATCCATCAAACTTTGTACTGCCGGTGAAATCGGATAAAACCTCTGTTTTATCGGGGTCGCGGTATTCGTTTCAATCTTGTGAGTGACCACCGATGTTTTTTCCCAGGCCTAAGGAGGCGAAAGAGGGGAAAAGCTGTTTTGTGGCTTCTAAGCGTTGTTGATCGAGACTAGAATGGATATGGCAGTCGGTGTCAGAGGTAGCTATTACACTTGGATTCACTTCTGCGGCTATACCCAGGAGATCTGGAGCCAACCCAAATAGACGCCAGAAGTCCATTCCCAGATATAGGCCTGTGTGAGCCCAGGAACCACGTAAAAACGCACGTTTTGGGTCTTATCACGGAAAGTGACATCCAAGTCCACAATACCATGCACAGTCGTCATGGCACCATTTGCTACTTGGACTTGTGTCCGATACTTCTTCCATTCGACATCTGCTTCTGCAAGCTTCTCTAGAGCTCCCTGACCTAGAATACTGACAGTGGCACCACTATCAAATAGTCCAGGCTCAGTTCGCCCGAGCAGCTTTACTTCGGCGTACGGTCGAATGTCGTCTGGCATCGACACGGAAATCTGTGCCAGTTTTTTTCTCTCTAGTCTCATCCGTCGGCAGTATTCCCGCCAACGAACGGTAGATCTTTTCTTTTTCGGTCTCATATCCAAGTCAGGAAACATTATTTCGGCTAACTCCGCTACTGAGGAGAATATTCGGTCTCTTGCTGCGTTGTATTTCTGCAGACGCGTATGATACGGCGTCAGCGGATGTAAAACTGGCTCACGCCCACTCGTCATAACAGAGCTTGGTGGCCGTGTTAATATAGAAATGACAGGAGGCCAAACCTCCTGCTCAGTAACTTTGTCAGCTAAAGGTGCTGTAGGTGTTATCGGGCCATCGAAAATTAAAGACTCTTCCAAAGAAGTGTCTAATAATGTCATGGGCTCCCCAGAAGTGGAAATGGGAGCTTGAAGATCTGCGGAGAAGTCTATTAAGCTCTCCGCCTCTATCAGTGAAGTATTCATACTTGCAGGTGTTTTGCTGATATCATCAGAATCACTGAATGATATCAGTGGACAAGTCAGAGATTCGTCAATGTGATCTGCTAATGGAGCGGACCTTCCTCCTTGTTCGGGGCTTGAACTGGAGGGTTCGTTACAGTTGCTGCTTGTGACGTTGACGCTGGCCGGAAAGAGGTGGTGGTATTCCCGACCCGTCTCAAGTTTTTCTGTCTACAATGGCGACAATCAGGCTTGAAAACGTTTTTGTGTCCGCATCCATAGCAGAACACAACTTGTCTCTCTTGCCTGCAGTCTTGATAAAAGTGACCGGACTGGTCACAATTTCAACATACAATAGTGTGTTTGGCCGAAATGCTCGACACGTCACCTAGGCTGTTGTCACTGCCTGTTGCTACTGCCAGTTCAGGGTCGAAGGTCTGAAAGTTGTCAACTTCGTGCACCCGTTGGTTTCGGTAAGGGTTCCAACTACCAGCTGTCGCAATTCTTATCTGCGTAGCTTGGATACGAGTAACAAGCGATCTCAGCTGTCCTAACGTATCGGTGGGATGCAGGCATATTTTTTCCTGAATCTCAGGCAATAAGTTCGATTTGACAATCTCCAGAAACTCTTGGTCTGGCATGGCGTTCTGTAGCTGATCACGCAGCAACCCTAAATGATGGTGATACATAGCGAATAGTTCACCAGGGTTTTGCTTTCGAGACATCAGCTGTAATCGTATTTTAAGATCATCCTTGGGCGCTCCCCATTCGATGGACAATCCCGTCTTGATAAATTCCCAAGTTGGAAAAGGGTTATGCCGTAATATCGACCAGTACCAGTCCTTCGCTGGTCCTGTTAATAACGTAAGCATTTTTCTGACTAGGAGATCAAAATCCCCTTCTAGAGCGGAGTGCGTGAGCGCTTCGACTCTAAAAATGAATTCATCCACAGAGAGCTCTGAGTTGTTACCGTTATACGTCAGGTTCCATCTTCGGATAGGACTGCCTGATCGTCGGTGTCCTTAGTTTGCAGGGTGACGAATGTGTGGTGGAGGCTGAGTTGGTACGAAGTTCGGTCTGGGCTGACCAGTAGGCTGACCAAAAGGTGATGGTGGTCTCTGAAACGATTGTCTCCTCAGATTGGGGAAATCGTTCGACTGTCTTTGGTTACCTATTTACGGAGGAGGTCGTGCAAAGGGCGGCATTGCTGCTGCTACTTGTTGTCGGATACTATTTGTTAAGTCAGTCCGCAAACCATTGAGGCTCTGTTCGAGACCTTCTCGTATTAGGTTTTTCATCTGTAGGCGTAGGCCTGCCATCAGCGCATCCGTAGCGGCTGAGGTGTGGTCTTGGGCTGTACGCACTGAACTATCTCGTCGAGGACTCGGGTTTAAAAAAGTGATAAAGATCGTCGATTTGGTGGTGGTAAGTCGAAGGTCGGCAATGAATCGCGACTAGCCGCCTGCGCTGGCTTCGCCTTCTTCGGTCTTTTAGGAAAGGCACCAGTGTAACCAGTGAGGTCCTGTGGCGTGAGACGACGTCTACAGTTAGGGCAACTGGAATGTTCACCTATTAAGGTCTGTATACATGCCTCATGAAATACATGTCCACACATGGTCATGACTGGCTTCTGATCGGCTGACCAGCTCGTATCTGTACAGATAGTGCATGGTTCAGGCAATATAGTCACATCGTTCGGCACAGGAGGTGGTGTCCGTACTGTAGCCATACTAAATTTAGTCGTAAGTCAAGTCGAGAGAAAAAAATTTATACCCCAAAGGAGTACTATTTCAAAGTCAAAGGTCGGGATGATGTATGACAATTCCAAAAAAATTCTTCCCAAACGTTCGAAGATTAAGACTGGATACTAAAATATCAGCAAAGAAATTTTTATTATCGAAAGTTCGTCTTATCAACAGTTCGGAGAGATCATCAAAAAAATTCAAACCAAATTCAAATCATGGAATTTCTCCTTCACTTCCCCAGGAGCTAACTCTCATGAAAGGTCTTCAGGTCGCTCTTCCTCCTCACAGGTCAGAAGATTTATACAGGCAAGCGACGTGAATGTGTGCATTGAAAAAAATGTGGAGTTCCTACCGTAATCTGGGAAGAGTCGGGTTGGAGAAGCTAGAGACTGAAAATGGTACTAGAGATTCTTCAGCCAGACAGTTAGCAGTATGCCAACTCCTGATTACTGAAGGTCTCCAGCATCACTTCCATCCTCCAACAACTCCTTCCTTCCTCCTCATCTGATTGTCATGTCCAGCTAACCTTCCAACTGGGCAGAGTCATGAATCTGTCAACTAGTTAGCTGGAAGCCAAAAAGTCGTCTCACAGATTCATAACTCTGTCCAGCCAGTTGGCCAACAGAGACCATGTCTCCGTGAGAGCTCACACAAAAAAATTCTTGTGAGGCCACCTACCATTTCCATGACAGAAGACCAGCGGGAAAGATTAATTTAAAAAAAAATCAAACTTTCAAACATTTCAAAAAAATCAACTAATTGTTCAGGCTTGAGGCTTGACCAAGGTCAAACCTAAAGTCGAACTTCAACTTCAAAAAAAATCAAAAACTTTCAAACATTACGTTACTTTAATTCAAAATCGAGAAACAAATTTCAAAAACTTTCAAACATTACTTTACTTTAATTCAACTACAAAACCAATTAGACTCAGGTCCACGTATCACTTCTACTGGATGTGAGACCTGAGGTCAATCAACTAGCAGACACCAGATGATCGTCTCTCTCAAAGTCTCAGTCCCCAGTACAATTTATATTTAGACCACCGAAGTCTAATTGAGGTGGCCCCACGTTGGGCACCATTTTTGTTATGGAACTATAGTGAGTGATTGACATCGGACGTAAAGTCCCGACTGCCAGCATGAGCTGACAGAACACTCGACGGAGCGGCACGCTAGTTCGCCTCAACTAGCGGCAGGTCTTTTTTGGAACCCCCCCCCCCCCACACTCCGCCAATAGTTGAGCCGAACTAGCGTGCCGCCCTGCAGTCAACGCTGTCCGTTGAGTGATCTGTCAGCTCATGCTGGCAGTCGGGACTTTACGTCCGATGTCAATCACTCACTATAGTTCCATAACAACTCTTCTTACCTAGCTGTAAAATATTTATTTCTTCTAGAAACTACATTTGTGTGCATTGTTTTAATACATTTCATTTTGGGTTTGGATTGTTTCTCGATTATGGATGAGAAGAGAATACATTCCCTAAATTTCTCCCTTGAAGGTTAATTTAATAATGAATTGTACTTTGTAATGTCATTGGCAGATTAAGTTTTGATTCCTGCAGATTTAAATGTAATTAGTCTATAGGTCTGAAACCAGGGATTTTGGGTTTGCGACAGTGAAATCATCTCACACAGGTACGTTGTGGCTATTCGTACTGAATTTTACTTTATAGCATGAAAACTAAATGCAGAATTAAAAAATAAAAACAAAGATTAATTATTAATTAATTAAATATTTTACTGCTATAAAATCATTATTATGTTAATACATTTAGGGCATTAAAAGAACAATTTTAGTTTCAGTTTACATTTTCCACTTGAACTTGAACGTACATCTTTTTGCCTTATTGAACTTAATTATGGTAAAAGATTTATAAAAAAACATCTGAAATATTCAAAACTTCCATTTTATACACAATTTCAGTAATTTATTGCCAAATTTATTAAGATATCAAATATTTCTCTCATTATTCTATATATAGAGTACATATTAGACACAGAGTGATGCCACCACAATTTTCTCTCCAGACAAAATGGCGGAACGTGGTTCGTACCGAGAATATCTTGTATTCTACATACCTTGACACGTATCAGTTCTCGTCCGCCGCGCGCCGTTCCGCCATTTTGTTTTATCTACTATAGCGTGGCGTCTCAAATTGAACATTTTTCGTTCAAGATTTCAACATCGAAAGAAAGGAGTTGCGCTCACGTCAAGTCGGTTGGCTTTGATCATGTTATTAGCTTTGTTTTCTATAAATTTAGGTGATAGTGTCATAAAATTTGCAATTTTTGTTAAGTTTTATCAGGTTATGTGACTTTAGAAATTTTTACATTAGCCCCACGAAAAAATTACCCAAAATACATGTGTGTATGTATTGGTTTAACAGCGCGAGGTACATACATTTATAAATATGCATGCAGCCACGCTACATATTTATCCAGTTTGATCCTAGGAAATTTGTGTTTTTTTTTATAAATTGTGTATAATATAAATATACCGATAGCAACAGGCTATGCGTTCGGTCGGTTGAAACGATTAGTTTTTACCTACGTCCTGCCAAAGGTAATAAGTAATGTCATATATGTACTTTCGTGTTTTGCATGAATGGGGGAAAAGATGGCGAAAAAATCCCTTCATAAAATGAAAATAAAATATTTTAAAATTCGTATTCTGCCGTGGTTCCATAAAATTATTTTATGAATTCTTTTATGAACACGTAACATAAAATATTTAGTACATTCCGGTATGTTTTCTATTACTTTTTGAACAGCTGGTCAATAATTGACATTTGCGTGATACTCTATCAAATCACCCCTAAATAATCATTTTTGAAAGCAGCTGCTTTCTTAATAGCTCTTGAGATACTTTGGGTGTAAAAGTGCTAAAATATGACAACTCCTGACTGGAGTTTGATACGAACCATGTCCGTAGAAATGCAAAGCAGCAGAAAGACATCCATTCCGTTCAATTTTATATTCTAACTCAAAGTGAACGGAATAGATGTCTTTCCAGTATGAGGCTACAGTTACTCTATAAGTATTTGAATTTGTTTTCTTAAAACGAAACATTTTGGGTATAAATTAGAATTATTCATAAGTTTGCAAAATTAGTTTACAAACCACAATATAAGAAGTTTATTAATTAATTATCCAGCCGAAAGAACTTTTGAAGCATAAGGTTGGGCAACTCACATGGATCGTAAGAATCGCGAAGATAGCGTATCCTATGATCTCTTCTGCATAAAATTAAAACCTAGGTAAATATAATTAACTTTTTATATTTTAACATACCGCACCAGTGCAAATTTCTACAATTTCTGACAAAATTGTACTTTTTATGTATGGCGGTGGACATTTTGGTTTTTAATTAAAAGAATTTTCGCACAACAAATGTTAATTGACGCATGTCATTTTCATAAAATGTGTCAAAATACCTTTAAAATATGCTGCTTAGGATCTTTTATGTTATGCTCCATAACAGGAAATATTTTATGTTACGATGCATAAAATAAAATAAAATTTCTGGTACAGAATAGGATTTTAGAGAAATATTTTATTTTAAGGCATAACATAACATAAAATAATAAAATTGTACCGACAGAATAGGGCAATAAGGCCCATTAGCTATGCACTATTGCAGTGCGAAACAATCAGCTAAAAACAAAAATCGAGAGAACGTAGGGTTACCCGATCGACAAAATCTTATTCAATCCCTCAAAATCCTATCAAACTATTCATAATAATGTACTTCGGGGTCACACTACCTCACTTTTTTAAGAAAAAGATGAATTTCCCTTTGGTCAAGATGCTGAAAAGGAGATGTAAAGTTCCTCTCAAATAAAATTCTAATTTTTTCCGAAAATATCAGAGAATCCAGCATGAGCTTCTCCCACTTAATCTCTTCGGAGCAAAACGAATGTAAACAGAAGCACGTGATGTTCAAATATCATAAGAATTACACCAACAAACATTGGTTTTTCTTTTTTACTTTTCCGTTATTGTTTTAAAAATACTCCCACTAACATACATTTTTGTTACAAAATTTCGAATGCCCAGAGTCTCCTCCTTAATCTGTCAAGAGTTAAGTGAAGTGTGTAGTTCTGTTTTAGCAAATGTTATGTTTTCAAGTGTTTAATTATTTTTTAATTCTTTGTTAATCGCTTTAGTGTGTCTAGTTTGATTATTGTGTATTTTTCTGGGTGGAATTTAATCTACACTTTTGTAATTGTATATTTTTAGTGCTAGTGTGATTCTAACGCTACTTTTCTGTGTATAACGTGCTTCTGTTGCATCACCTTACTAAATTAATTTTTCCGTGTCGGTATTTAAATCTTAAATCTCCTTAATTATGGACTGCTGTGGTTTTTGTCGCGCCGAATTCGATGGGTCTTCCGAGTTTATAGCTTGCGATGGTCTCTGTGTCTGTGGTAAAGCGTTCCACACCTCTTGCGTTAAGCTCGAGAAGGCTGCGTTAAATCTGTTAAAAAGGTCGCGCAATTTACTGTGGGTCTGCGATTCATGTGGGCGAGCCCCAGCTCACACTTTTTTTGATACGCTCGCGTTGTACCGGGGGGACCTGGACAACCTTAAGAGCATGGTGGTTGGCCTATCGGACTGCCCTCCAACAACCTAATGCTATTAAAAAAAAAAAAAACGCGATTTTGTCGAGTGAAAGATTTAGCCCGCAAAATACGTCAAGCCCTGTTAGTCAGGCTCCTTCTTCGGCAGGTGTGGCCGTATCTAGCGCAGGGAGTCAATGCGGAAATATTACCACTCTAGCTCTTGCTTCGGAGTCTGCAGTACCGAATACTATTACTTCTGTGTCCACATTAGGGAATGGTAATGGCACCTCCTTGAGGACAGTACCGAAACCTTCGAGTGTTTTCGTCACTCGGTTCTCTCCTGAAACGTTGTGTGATGACATATTGACGTATCTTAAATCCAAAAACATTGCAACAGAGAATGTTTCTTGTCGTAAAATTAGTAAATCCTCGAAACCGATTGCATCCTTTGTCTTAACTGTTTCAGCAGATATGCAGGAAAGTTATTAGATCCCTTATTATGGGCCTCCGGCGCTTTCACTAAATTATTTGTACCTTCCGTGCGCCAACATAGAAATACAGTTAATATAAGCAACGTTATTCCAAAAAACTGAAGTCGCTTTCCCTTTACTATCAAAATGTAAGGGGGTTCGGACAAAAACTGCACATATCTTCAAATCCTCTGTTGCAACTTGTTTTAATATCGTTCCTTTCACTGAAACTTGGCTGCATCACGGCTTTCGTGATGCCGAAATCTTAGACAATTCTTACCAGATTTTTAGGAAAGATAGACATACGGATTCTGAGGCTTGTGGCGGTGGCGTACTCCTCGCATCCAAAAACACTTAACTGCAGCCAAATTGAGGTTTCAAGTTTTTCCAACATTCTTGACACTGAACTTATAGTTCTTAACCTGTATCTGTTAAAACACGACTTATACGTGCTATGTTGCTATATTCCTCCAGACTCCATAAACATTGATGACAAAGGTCAGAATATTTACGACCTACTTACTTCAACATCTAATTTTATTCACGGCAAGATGCAACCTTTTGACGAACTACTACTTATTGGTGATTTCAATTTACCTAAAATACAATGGGTACTAAATGAAGATGACGATGACTATTTTCCTCTTAATATCTTGTCGACAAAGGAATCACTATTCCTGGACACTATGTCATCTCTTGGTCTCAGCCAAATCAGTAATGTAAAGAATGACATGGGGAGGCAGGTGGACCTGGTTTTCTCTACTGACGCGGGTAACCTATTAGTTGAATCTAGCCCCGTAATAATGTCTACTCTTGACAAATATCATCCCCTCTACTATGCTTTGAACCCGAAAACATTACTAATTGTGACGAAACACAATACTTTTTCAATTTAGAAAGGCTAACTTTTCGGAACTTTCCAGTAGACTTACCTCTATTGATTTCAACACATTACTGTCTAGCAATAGTGTTGACGAAGACGTCTCTAAATTTTACATAATTCTTTTCGATTTATTTTCCCCGCACGTTCCCCGCGAGCGACAGCGGTGCTCTAAAACATCTCCGCCATGGTTCAATAAAGAACTAAAACATCTTAAAAATAGAATAAATTGTGGTTATATGAGTGACAAAGGCATTATAAGTCACAACAATTTCCTCACATCCTATAATGGGTTCAAAGAACTTTCCTCTACACTTTATGATGAATATATTCAAAGCATGCGTGCGAAATTATTTCGTGACCCACGTATCTTTTTTAAGTTCATTAATATGAAGAAAAAAACGGACAACTACCCCAATACCATGAGGTACAAAGATTCTGCTAGTGATGATTCATCCGAAATTTGCAATATGTTTGCTTCATTTTTTGACAATGCATTTTCTTCGTCAAATTTCCTTCCTCGAAATGACAACTTCAGTCATATGAACGATTCTTATAACGTTTCATTCACTATCCCTACAATTGCGAGAGAGGATATACTCGATCATATTAATGGGCTTCCAACTGACTTCACGACGGGTCCTGATGGGATCCCTCCAGCTTTCTTTAAGTCATGCTGCCATGCCCTTGCATCTCCGCTGAGAATTATTTTCCAAAAATCGCTCAATAGCGGTTGTTTCCCACAGCTATGGAAAAATTCTTTTATCATACCTATCCACAAAAAAGGTAGTAAGAGTGAAATTTCTAATTATAGACCTATTGCAAAATTATCTTGTATGCCTAAATTATTCGAATCTATCATTTACTCTCAGTTATCAATTTCCTGCAAGAATTTGCTTTCTTCAAACCAGCATGGATTTATCTCGGGCAGGTCTACAACCACTAACTTGTTGGAATTTGTCTCGCCTACCGTTGGCGGGTTTGCAAAAGGCTATCAGACAGATTGTATTTATACTGACTTCAGTAAAGCGTTCGACAAGTTACCTCACTCCGTGATACTCTTTAAAATGGAAAAGTATGGGTTTCACCCAACATTTATAAAATGGACGGAGTCTTATTTAGATAACAGAACATATCAAATACTATTCCGTCATTCCGTCTCCAGAGTCCTGAAAGCTTCGTCCGGCGTACCTCAAGGGAGTCACTTGGGCCCGTTGTTTTTCATTCTATCTATTGACGACATTGTCTCTGTTGTGAGGCACTGCAAAGTATTGATTTATGCTGACGATATTAAACTTTTCGCTCAGATTAAATCTGTTACCGATTGTGAACTGGTACAAGGTGATCTTCACAAATTTTACGTTTGGTGCAAAAACAATAATTTGGCCCTCAATATCGACAAATGTGAGGTTATGACTTTCCACAGGAATCAGAAACCAATCACTTATGATTATGTGTTCTCGGATTCCACGATTCGCCGTCGCGAGGGTGCTGTTGTTGATTTGGGTGTTAAATGTGACCATAGATTGAATTTTATATCCCACATTAACTATATGGTATCTAAGAGTAGTTCTATGCTGGGCTTTATTAAACGTTGGTCTCGAGAGTTCTCGAATCCCACCATAACACTGCGTTTGTACACTTGCTTTGTGAGACCTCTCCTTGAATACGCTAGCCAGGTCTGGTCTCCATTTTACGGTACACACATCGAACGCATCGAGTCTGTTCAGCGGAACTTCCTGCGCTTCGCTCTCAGGCACCTACCCTGGAACAATTCATTGATTCTTCCACCTTATGAGGATCGCTTGAAGCTTTTAAATATGCACTCCCTCGAAATACGTCGCATGGTCGCTGATGTAACTTTTGTGCATCAACTCTTAAACGCGAATATTGATTCTCCCCTTCTACTTAGCAAAATCTCTTTCCGTGATAGTGCGCACAATTTGAGAAGGTTACCTCTGTTGCATGTTAACTCCGCAAGATCCAACTTTAGTATGTATGAACCCATCAATCGCATGTGCATTGTTGTTAATATTAAGGCTGAGCATTTTGTCGTTGATATTTCCAAGCATGTTTTAAAGAAACGTCTATATAATACTTAAATTTCTGTTTCCATGTCGCATTGCATGTCATCTCATTCGGTGTTTGGTCTATGTTTAGTTTAACATACTAATACTAACACCGACTAAGTGATAAAGCGCATGTATTGTTGAGACGTTTATTTATTAAACGTGTCCATGCAGCGAGCTTGTGTTAAGCTGGTTCTGATAGTCAACTTATTATATCCGTTCTTGTTGTGAACGGGATACCCCTCGAACAAGAAAAATTCTGAATAAAGCGCTTAAAAGAAATATATCGGTGTTGAGAATTTTTATAATTGGGTAGCAAATCGTTAGGAATTTTATGAATGAAAATTTTCTTTCATCAATCTCGAATTATATTTATATATTTCCTTAATTTTTGGTAGAGAAAGATTTAAAAATGCTTTGGAAATTTGTTCAACTTAAGGAAAATTCTAATAATCTTGCTACCTTGATATATCTCAAAATTTGTATCTTACGTCGAACATTGCCTATTTTCTACAAATGTAAATATATGTGTGCTACCTAACTCGCAGATGATGTCATTTGAATTCATATTGCGAAATATTTCGAAATCCGCATAATGCTTCTACGTTAAGAAATGTAGTTAGCAAGCATAAAAAATATTCTTAACATAAAGGCATCCACCTGTTTCTCATTCACAATTCAGGTAGTTAAGTATTATCTCTAGAGGAAAACAACAAATTAACCTAAACGGAATGAAATCAAACTGAAATAATCGTAAAAAATTTGAAAAATTGGAAATGGTTCTAACAAGAAAGTTCACTTGCGACAAATATTCATTAAAAAATAAACAATGACTGAAACAGAAGCAAACCCAGTAGACATAAACCTAAACGGAATGAAATCAAACTGAAATAATCATAAAAAATGAACCGAAATTTATCTACTGCATACAAAGATTCGATTTTGTTGTGAAAATTATTATTTTTACGAATCGCGCGTTGTTGCAGGAAGCAATTGATGCTTTAAGTGTTGACATTGGCATTGCAATATGTATTCCACACCAAGATTAAAATATTTAGTGTTAAGTATGCGATTTCTAACCTGCGTGGTGGTGCAGTATCTACTATTTTATATATAAATCGGTTGAAATTATATTTTGTTTTCTATTCTGGTTCAACACAGTACTCCAAATCGATTTTCTGCGTGTACTATTCATGTTCTTAGACTTTGTAAAATTTATTATTTTCTAACGCAAAACATTAAATGTTCGTCGGCCACAATAAAAATATTTGCGTGCTATTACCTCACCTTCTATTTCTTGATCTAACTTTTCAGATCATCGCCCCCATATTAATTTAAAATGTCGTAAAACTCGCCTTACTCAACATTGATATATTGTATTGATACTATTGTATGCCCATGCATTGTATTTAGAAACTATATCGCTAGGTGAATATAGCTGAGCTTATAGTATATCTTTGTTATTCGAATGATGGTGTATTTGTTTATTATAACATAATCGATTGATACTTTTATCACGTGATGCCTTCAAGATCATTTACCTATATAACAAAGAGAATTGTCAAAATATCCAGGGCAAGAATTCTTTATGTTAGTTAAATTTTTCAGTCTTGGGGTTCCTTTTTTGTTGATTGTCACGGTTTTTTCTAATTAGATCGATGTAAAACTCCGTTGGTACCTTCTTCAGAAGATTGCATTACCTACATGCCAGGTTTTCACCAGTTTCGAGCCAACACATGAATTTCAAGGTTTCGTTACGAAGTATTCCATATGCTATCTGTGCAATTTTATCCGTGAAAAAAGCGTTCATGTACCTAGCAAAATGTCAACCTGACTCATAACAGCAAATTTTTTTCATTCCAGTCGATGGCGCTACAAGATTTATAAAGTAAAAATTAATTATACTCTCGTGGTCGAAACATTTGCGGGGAACAGTACAGTATCTGTAGAATGCAAATTAAAATTTAATTGTAGGCTTCATCCTTTACATTTATATTTATTTATTTATTTATATCTCATCACACATTTAGCTGGAATTATGAATAGCTGGTTGGTGCTGTGGGCTTTAATCGCCGAACGCAGATCGCTTATGCAGCTAAATCGTTTATATAACAAAAAATTTTGCAGTCTTTGTAGCCTTTATAAACGCGCATACAATTAATACCATTTAATGAGCAGGATGTGAAAATATTGCATTTTAAATTAATATAATCAGAACAATGTTTAACGTTTTTTATTTATTTAAAGTTCGCCAAATCGTCAGCCTGTTTTTACTTTTCTTGCAAACTGTTTTTGTCTACATTCACACCTTCCTGCCATTCTATGCATATAATTAAAGATTATCGATCTCCTATTCCTACACACGTTCGCGACATCAAGTGGTTGTAATTTTGCTCCATTATGCAAATTTAATTGTGTGAAGCGGCCTTGGCAACGTAGTGATTCTAAAAGTGTAGTAATGCATTGCGGTGCATTTTCTTTTATTCTTGTTTTGTTTTGTAGCATTGGCAATAATTAAAGCCGTAAAACAAGTTTTGTCTCACGCAAATTATGCCTGTAAGCGTTGTTTGGTCGGGTCTGTGAAGATTGCGATTCCACTGCCTATGATGGTATCTACTATCTGGTAAACTGGTAATTTTGTTTTTGCTTTTAGCTTGCTCATCATTAAAAAGAATGATAAATGGAGTTTTTATGTTCAAACGAGCTCATTATTTCAAATAAATACGCCCGCTATTTCTATGGACTTAAGATCCATGTATGTGCGTATGTGTGCATGTTGTGTGTGTGTATATTGTGTGTGTGTGTGTATGCGTATATATATATATATATATATATATATATATATATATATATATATATATATATATATATATATATATATATATATGTGTGTGTGTGTGTGTGTGTGTGTGTGTGTGTGTGTGTGTGTGTGTAATGCGCCGCGAACGAGGAGTCCCCCAATGACGTCATACTCCCCATCATGTGTGGGAGCGAGACAGATACGGGTGATGTGTGCGAGCGAGATAGTTGCAAAAAGTGAATTGTGACCTCCATAAGAAATAACATGGGATTTTGCGCTAGAACTTGCTTACCTACTTGCATCCCTTGAAAAACGTCGCATGGTCGCCGATGTAACTTTTGTGCATCAACTCTTAAACGCGAATATTGATTCTCCCCTTCTACTTAGCAAAATCTCTTTCCGTGATAGTGTGCACAATTTGGGAAGGTTACCTCTGTTGCATGTTAACTCCGCAAGATCCAACGTTAGTATGTATGAACCCATCAATCGCATGCGCATTGTTGTTAATATTAAGGCTGAGCATTTTGTCGTTGACATTTCCAAGCATGTTTTAAAAAACGTCTATATAATACTTAATTTTCTGTTTACATGTCGCATTGCATGTCATCTTATTCGGTGTTTGGTCTATGTTTAGTTTAACATACTAATACTAACACCGACTAAGTGATGAAACGCATGTATTGTTGACCGTTTATTTATTAAACGTATCCATGCTGCGAGCTTGTATTAAGCTGGTTTTGATAGTCATTAATTTAACTTTTACACTTATGTTCTATCTGTGCCGATTAAGGAGTTCTTAGCTTTAAGCCTATTGAGGTCACAGGCAATTTGTTCCGTTAGTAACTGAAACCCGTAATTTAAAAAAAAATATCGTCTAATTTCTATATAACAGCTACAGTTAGTACATAGGGTGTACTAGGTCAAATTAAAGAGGAGACTCTGGACTTTCGAAATTTTGTAACAAAAATTTATGCTAGTGGGGTATTTTAAAAAAAAAAAAACAAAATTTAAAAAGCAAAATTTTGAATTTGAAGCGTCATAACTCTGGAATCGGGAGAGGTACGGGGGTGGTTTAACATTGATAGGAAGAACCTTAAGGTCCTTAAAATAGAATGCATGTGCTGTACTTTTCAAGATACAGGGTGTTTAAAGAAAAAATAAATATTTAACTAATTGTAACTCGGTAGGGCGACATTTTGCACCCCCTCCTGCCATATAATTGTTTACTTGTCTGGACAAGAGGAATCATTTGGCAAAATATAGTCATATTAGTCTGGGACACCCTGTTGTTTTATTTTCAATCCCATGCTGTAGTGTGTAAGTGTGTGTTGTGTGACTTTGAGGAAAAGCCAAGTCAATTGCAATTTATTAAAGGACAAAAAGTAAGGAACCTCCAAGGTAGCCCCAAGAAGGCATCCAATCAGCTTAACTGGGTAATGACATGGTACTAACAGGCCGCTTAAGAAAAACCCTCTTAGCGGTTGGTATCCCTACAATTTTGTGTTATTTTTTACATTTACCAATTTTTATCATATTTTTGCTAGGCAAAAACATGCATAGAGTCCTTCCTTTCCAAGTATTCTTATTTTATTGTGTTGTCTTGTTATAGTAGCCTTAGATATGAGCTGCTGTTGCGGTTAAACGCGCAGCTTATTCCAAATACCTTTTTCCTTATGTGTTTAGAGTAGTTGGGTATAGCTGGGCCTGACCGCTAAACCAGGATCGGTGTAACGCTGGGCCATACTCTCGATATATACATACATGACTTAAACATCGAAGAAAAGAAAACACGTGACACGTTGACAATTTTACAAAATTGCGAAATTTTGGACATGATAAAGGAAGGCATCTCGTTAACAATTCGTGTACAATAGTATAATGTTGAACAGTCCACAACAATCCAAAAATTACCAGACATTTGCAATAGTAAAAAAATTACCAATTCATTACATAGGTCAACGTAATGCTTGGGTTACAAGACCATATTTTTAGATTGGCTGAACTTACCGCCAAAAGCACTTCTACTTGATAATGCACTAGCGCATTCACTAGAAGAAGATCTGATAACGATTGATGAAAATTTTACTCTTATTACTGTATTTTTCGTAACAAAGGCTTTTCAGAAGTGGATGTACACTATATTGTCAGATCGTTGCGACCGTACAGGCGTGTTTCGTTCTAAAAATTTTTAAATTGTTAAAAATAAGTTCGGCATGCTAAACAAAATAAAATTAATCAGTGGATTAACGGAAACATTTGATTTTGATGCGAATGAAAAATAATATGTTTTTTTTTTTTGCTTTAAATCGATGACCGGACTTATTTATCAAATGCAGAAGCTTTTGTGGTAAACAATTTCATAAAAAGTGATGGAATGAAAAACAAAATTCACAAATAACAAAACAAGTTATCAAAAATAATATAGACTCAGAATTAAGGTAAGTGCAATACAAAGTCGTCATGGAGCTGTAGCAGTTGTATATGAGAATGAGGAATCGAGGGAAGAAATTAGAAATACAGTTGAGAAGACAATGAGACGGTATGAGACGAAGTTGCAAGTGGTGAAAAAACCCGAAAATTAAAATTTGTGGAATGAGTGCGGTTTTGACTGAAAATGATTTTAAAAAACAACTTGAGAAACAAAAGATGTTATTGTTGGAAGTATGATAAAAGCTTTTTAGATTTACAAAACAAAAAAGACTTATAATCCATATAATACAATCATAGAGGTGGATAATGATAGATATAAACTGCGACCATGATGCGAGGGATGTAAAATGTCCAGTTTATATGTGTTATTCAAAAACTGAAATGAAAAGAATTCAGTATTAGCAATTTAAGGATATCAAGATAATCTACTTTAACATTTATTAAATAATTACGATGAATTAAGGGAAGTAATTTCAAATAAAACAATCGAGTTAATTGCACTTTCGGAAACTCATTTGACTCTAGATATCGATGACGCAGAAATTGGTTTTGGATTTTGGACGAATATAAACTTTACAGTTACGATTAGTGACAATAAAAGAACATATGGTGTTGCTATATATTTGAAGAAATTTTTGGATGAGGTTATAATGGAAATAAACGCAGTGGTATGGAATCTATGGTAGTTAGCGATAAAGGTGACCTTAAATGAGTATTCAGCTGTGATTGGTGCAATGTATAGATTTCCTAGTGGTAATATGAGACTTTTGTGAACTACGAAGAAATTGTAGATGAGATGAATGCAAGTAATATAGACTTAATAATAGCTGGAAACTTTAATATCAATTGGTTCCATGATGAAGTTTACAAAATAAAAAATAGAACAAGTTATGAGAGACAATTCTGCATTTCAAATAGTTCGGGAACCGACGAGAATTACGGAAAGGTCTAAAACATTGATTGACTATGGTGTAGTGAGCACAGATGAGGTGGAAGCTAGCATACACAGTAATCTAAAAATAAGTGATCATGCAAATATCCAAATAACGTATAAAAATAAGTATAACATAAAACAAAACAGAAGGAAGATTAAAATATAGAAGTTTGAGCTTTTTACTATATATTTATTGTCATTTCAGCAGAGCCAGAGCATTTTCAGACCAAAATATTTATCACAAACTGTGTTGCACCACTACAAAGGCACCCATGTCGAAAAAAACTTTGTCGACGGTCTCTCTTATTGGCTTATCTGAAATCAAAAAACCAAACGGCGTTTCAATCTATAAAGCTGTGATTATCGAGTGAATTAGAATCATTCGAAAATAGTGAAAATTGAGTAATTCACATGTTTTTGAAAATTAATTTTCAAATTTCGTGATTTTTTCGATTATTTTGTTACGAAAAAAAAACGGCTTGGAATTTTTGTATTATTTAATTTACTCGATGATTATACATGTGCCGAATCTACCGTTAAGATTTCAAAGCAATCGGTCAAACCGTTTTTGAGATATCGTGGAGACCAGTTAGAGAAAAGCAGTTTTGAAAAAAACGCGTTTAAAAGATCAAATATGATTATCACCAATAAAATTCGAACACTGAGTGCTCAATTAAGAGTAAACTAACCGTTATATTGGAAACAGGAAATGAGTTTAGAGATATAACGGCTTCTCTATTGTGCATTTATACCTAGGTTAGGTTAGGTAAGAGAGGGGCCGCAAGACAACTAGCCTGCATCACTTAAACCTCTAGTGGGTCCATTGTGCCCCTAGGAATAAACTTTTCAAGCCGCCCCAGATCAATCCTGCTTCCCTTAAGGAACTCAAGATATCTCCAAGACTCTACCTAGATCCATCCTGCTTCTCTCAGGAAACTCAGGATATACTTAAATTCTTTGTTTTGTAGCTCCCCCAGACTTGAAAAGAAGTAGCTGCCTAGTAGCCTGCTTCTTTTATTCATCAGAGCGGGGCAGTCGCAAAGCACGTGTTGGATGGATTCGATTTCCTCCGAGTCCTTCAGCTCCTGCAGAAATCGTTCGCCACTATCCCCAGTCTTCTAGCATATGCAGGCCACAATATTGTCTCGCAATACGGCAGGTATCTCTGTTGGTGCACCGATGGCTTGCCTTTTGATAGGCGCCCCTGATGATTTCCTCCTTTATAGCTCTCGTTACCTGAGATACCCTTATGACCAGGTACCCAGCAAAAGGTCACCCTGTGCCTTTAGCCAATACCTCAAGGCTAGTTTTGCATAACTGGACCAATCTTGATTTTACCAGCCCAGCATCCAGCGCCTTGATGGCTGCCTGGTTATCAGTATAGGTATATGCGTATGTGCCGTGAGGGCGCACTGCACATAGATACCAATGTCACTGGAGTACACTTCAGCCCCTGTGCCCGCTTTTGTCTTGGAACCATCCGTAAAAATAGAACGATCGGATGCTACGACCAACTCTCCCATTCCAGGAACTCCTGGTGGGCATCATTGCATTGATACCCCCACCAAAAGTCAGGATTGGTACTTGGTAGTCTGTTTCTTCCCTGCAATAACTACAGTCTATCTTCTGGAGTATATTGGAGTGCCCAACACCCCTCTCCATCCACAACCCCTCCGCCCACAGCCTGACAGCACTAATAGCCGCCACACCTCTGCAATGAGGTCCAGCGACAGTAAGTCAAGCATGACCTCCAGTGCTGCCGTGGGCGTGTTGCGCAGACACCCAGTTATTCCCATAGAAGCAGCCCTCTGGATTTTTGACAGCACCTCCAGATTACATTTCCTCGTCAGTGTCGTCAACCAGACCATGGAGTCTTAGCAGAGGATGGGCCGAACTATGGGTGTGTACATCCACCGTACCACTTTGGGTTTTAATCCCCAATTTCTGCCAAATATTCTATTGCACGTGTAGAAGGCCACACTGGCCTTCACGCGTTCTTCTAGATTAACCTTCCAGCTTAGCTTGGAATTGAGTATGATTCCCAAATACTTTGCATCACTGAAGCGAGTAAGATCCTCTCCACCCAGCATTGGAAGTCTGAAACTTTGTACCCTCCTCCTTCTTGTGAAAAGGACCAGCTTCGTCTTCGGGGTGTTTATAATCAATCCACTATTATCGGCCCAGTTATCCAGCTTAAGTAGCGCATACTCAAGCCTTTCACTAATAGTAGAGAGAAATTTTCCAGTTACCAGGATGCATATGGCATCCGCGTAGGCAACTACCTTAAATACCGATTTCTCTAATTTGATGGGGATTTCATCCATTACCAGGGCCCCTATTCTGCAGTCTCACTCACTTATGACAGTATGAGAGAAGTCACTCACTACGATCTCACTCACCCACCATTTAGTTATTCTAGAAAACAAAGGGGATGAGATGTACACTGTCAAATAAAATAATCCACCACATTCATGGTGAATATTTTTGATGTGACTTTATATTTGCTTTTGAGCCTAAACTACTAGCCATACAGGAAAATAGTCTTGCATTAATTTAAAGCTTGGTTCCTTACCTTCCCAAAGGCTACACTTCCTATGTACCTTACTTAACAAAATAATAAAATAGTTTTGATTACAAAGTAACCTTACCATTTTACGTTCACTACCTCTCAGCTGAGTAATAATTGCATGTGTGTATATACAGCCAGAGTCTGAATCTGTAGGCAGCTACATTAGATATCATCAGCCCACGGCATGCCATAACGGCACAGCGTCATATACAATGATTACTTAGCTGAGAGTTTTTGTTTGAGGAATCGTAGGCATTTGGTTCAGATACATTTTTTTATATAATTTTGTTGGGAAAGGTATAACAAATTTATTTCGATTCGAAAGATAAGAAAACAAGCTTAAGATTATCAGAATACCATTTTTCTGTATAAATAGTAGTTTAGGGCGGAGGAGCTATTCAAATCAAACACAAATGGCCGTTTCGAGTACCGTATACCCAGTAGTAATATCTCACTCACTTTCCCACAAAAATCTCACTCACTTGCGTTCCAGAATAAAGAAACACGTGGAATCGGGTAAGTGAGTGAGTGAGTTGAGTGAGTGAGAATGCAGAATAGGGGCCCAGTAGCCACAGGAGTGGTGATAGCACCCCCCCCCCCCCCCCCCCCCGCCTGCGGTGTACCTATATAGACTTGAGCATTGAGTTGATCCAATCACATAGACCCTTATCAACTCCCACCGTTCTCAGTCCTTTATATATAACCTCCGTCTTCACGTTATTGAAAGCCCCTTCAATATCCAGGAAGGCAACTAGAGTGTATTCCTCATATTCTAGGGATTTCTCAACAACGGATGCCACTGTATGCAGTGCCGACTCTACCGATTTCCCTTTTGTATAGGCATTCTGGCTACCACTGCCGCCCTGCCATACACTTCTAATATGTACCTTTATCAGTCTCTCCAATACCTTGAGCATAAAGGAGGAGAGCCTGATAGGTCTAAAGTCCTTTGCCTTCATATGGCCTGTTCTGCCTCCCTTAGGAATGAACATTACCCTCACCTCCCGCCAGGCCCTAGGCGAGAAACCAAGCCTCAGGCAGCTTTTAAATATTGGCACTAGCCATTTAATTATGTACGTCAGTGCCTTCTGAAGCATAATGGGTCTCAGTCTATCCACCTCTGATGCCTTAAGGGGTTCAAACGAACAGTCCGCCCATGTTGTAGCGTTTTCGCTGACTATGGAGCTGATCACTTCTTCCTTTCCGCCTTGTAGGTGCCGTTCCCCAGAATTCGACACCGTCGGGCCTATCTCTCCACTGCCAGGAAAGTGTGCATCAAGAAGTGCATTTAACAGCTCCTCATTCATTTCTGTCCAGACCCCGTTCTCCCCTTTTATGAAGGACGGAGTACTATGGTCCTTAGCTCTAGGATTCTTACCCTCCGAAGCCTGGACGCTTCTGTATTAGACTCTATTGACTCGCAGAAGTTCCTCCATGAGGATCTCTTTGCTAGTCTTAACGCCTTCTTAAAAGATCTTAGACCGTCCTTATAACGAACCCAGTCTACTTGATCCCTACTGCGCTTGACTGCTTTAAACAGTCTTCGCGGTTTTTCCCTGAGCCGATCCAGCTCCGCATTCCACCATGGTGGCTTAGATTTGCCACTGGGTCTGCTAAGAGGACAAGCTTCCGGGAACGCCCCATTCAACACATCGGTGACCGTATCAACAGCAACATCTATTGCTGTCTCCGTGGTTAGCCCTTCGCGTGGAGAAACTTCCAACCTGTCTCTGACTATACCACAGAAGCGGTCCCAGTCCGTCCTACGAACGTTCCTGAAAGCCTTAGAATGCTTTACAGCAAATACAACCTCAAAGAGTATCCAAGCGTGGTCTGATGAAGACGCCTGTTCAGACACTCCAGCCGACTTCCAAACCAAGTACATGGTAAAGATAGAGTTCCTTACCTTACGACGACGTAGTACTTCAAGCAGTTGAAGAAGACCTAAGTATTTCGGTACGTGTAGTCCAGGAAAGCACAGGAGTGCTCAAAAGTATAGCTCACCGAATTTTACAAAAACATGAGCTCCAGAATTACTGAAGCAGTTGAAGTTGTCAAGAACGGAAGATTTGCCAGTCTGATAATCCGATCCTTTTCAAGAAGATGTCAAACTTGTATTGCAGCTGAAAGAAGGCAGTTTGAACATCTTTTGCAAGTAATAGATCTTGCATCTAAATAATTGGTGTTTAATTTTAAACTTAAGGAAAATTTGTCCTAAATTCAACAAAAAGCTAGGATCTCTAACTTAAAGCGTCACTATCTGTCTCACTCATACTTCATGCAATGACTCTCCGTCTCACTTAAGCTAGAATCTTAAAGTTACGGTCTTACGGCAAGCTTTGGGTACACTAGAACCATTTTTAGTAGGTGAAGAGAAATTTTTCGAAACTGGGTTTCTTGAAGAAAATATTTTTTTTCCGTAATCTAAGAAATATTGTAGCAAGTGTTATACCATTTTAGAATTCTTATTAAATGCGTCAACTTTTAAAGTTACTTGCGGAACTGGCGCAGTACATTTTTTTTTTCATTACAGTCAGTTAAAGTTGGGTGAAATATTAATGTTCTATTCTTAGTTCGGCAAAATGTGACATTTTCTTCCAAGCTGGAGCAGTTGGCTTAGAACTTAAAGCAACAGGTTACATAAGCACAAATCGGGATTACATAAGAAAAATAAAATTGAAAAAGTAAAGATTTGTAGCAACAGGAGCTAAAAAACCATCACAGGGTGTACATTTTCTCGAAAACAAAAGAAATGTCTATAATTTGAAAAATACATGACTTTGATTTTTTTTTATATTTTTCTGGTAGCTGTCATGATTTAGTCTATCACCCGATTCCGGCTTGACGTTGATTTCTGGGAAACCCTGTATATATAGCAGAAAAATTCACCACATTTTTTGTACAAAGTATTCAGGAAATAAATGCATTGATTAGTTATGTACAATATCATGAACATTGAATGGAGGAAGTGGAATCTAAATGTAGATTTAGAGATGTGAATTTTCCTGAATTAAATAAAATTTATAATAAAATGAATAAGGAAAGATATTATAATCTACTGAATGTTGAAAGTTTAGGACAAGCGCTTTTGAATATTATCATTCTATAGTGGCGAATTTCCAGAGAATTGGAAAAAATCTGTTGTGATACCAATTAAAAATACAAATAGATGTGAAAATTGTATACCTATAAATATGACGGACATACATCAAAATATATATAACAATCAGGATTCAGGAAAATACATTCTTGTGATACGGGTGGTTGAAGAGCTATCTAAGGGAAGGACACAACGTACAATAGTCAATAACTTCATATCTAAAAAAAATTGAAATCAACATTGGAGTGCCACAGGGATCAGTACTGTCAGTTTTGTTGCTTCTGCTTTATATTAATCACATAGGCAATGTGGTAGAAAGCTTAAAAGTCATGTGAACTATATTTGTAGAAAAATTTCCATAAAAGTAAATTACACTACAGTCAGCATACATATTTATAACACAATAGTAAACCCCATTTTGAGTACTGCGCAACTATTCTGTTTATAATAAGTAGTGAAGCATTATCTCGTCTTGAAGAATAAGGGTATGAAAATTCTATTACGATGCAGATATACATCAGTGAGAAGGATGTTGGAGACATTAAAATGGATGAGTGTCAGGCAAAGAGTGTTTTGTAATGTGTTATTCTTTGCACATAAAGATACAGAGATAATTTAATGTATGTATCGAATTGTCAACCAATATAATTTAAGGCAGATAACTTAGTTAACAACTATAGATTAATGCAAACAAGAAGTTTTTGTTCTACAAAGGGTTATTGCTGTTTAATGAAATGCCAAATCATATTAAAAATGAGTTAAACACAATGAGTTAAGAGACAAGTAAGTAATTAAATATCTTAAGGAACATTTAAAAAAACCATTGTTGCTAATAAACATTATCTATCTATGAAAAGATTAACAATTTCTTTGTAGCAATGGTGATATTGATTGTCAGGAGCCCTTACCTGATGACATAGTAAGACAAGTAATAAATGAGCACGACAGTGAAAACGAAGAATAATAGGAGGCATCGGAAGTATCGGTATCAGTTTCAAGCATTTCTACGTGATCAAAACATTACTTTCAAATACAAAAAAAAACTTTGTTTTATTATATATATTATATATTTGTATAAATTTTCGATGTTCGGGTGCCCCCGCTGTACTTGCATTTCAATTATTATTTTATTTTGTATTCAGTTAAGAGCTAGTATATACGATGTCTTATATCGTTAGTTGTATTTTAATATATATATGTTTTTCAGGCTCTATCCTGCTTATGCTATTCTTGTGGGAGCTCTGGACCACAGTTGTATTCATGTTTGCATTGCATTTACTTTGGATGTAAAGGGGAGCATATTTTGGAGCATTTAAAATCGAATAAGCACATAATAGCGCTAGAACTTTGCTACGGAATGATATACTGCAATGCCTGTAAGGATTTCATATATGATCAACCATGCCAATTAATTGCCGAAAATCATCTACGAAAAGAAGCTAGAAGTCTAAATAAAAGTATATCATGGCGACCTTGGTTACCATCACAGGCAGAAGTTAATTTATTACTTCAGCATCCTAGAAGACGACATGTATCGCCTTTATCATTTATTGGCTTGCGTGGTTTACTAAACTTAGGTGCGACATGTTTCATGAATTGTATTGTTCAGGTAAATTTTGTTTATCACTTGTTTTCGTTCAAAGTTATACTTATCACTCGTTTTTTTTTTACCAGGCTTTAATTCACACACCCCTCCTCAGGGATTATTTTCTATCCGAGAGACATGAATGTAGCATAAAATCATCCCTGAAGTGTTTAGTGTGTGAAGTATCTAGGTTATTCCAAGAATTCTACTCAGGCGCTAGTGGTCCCCTATCTCTTCATCGATTGTTGCATTTGATATGGAATCATGCTCGCCATTTAGCTGGCTATGAACAGCAGGACGCTCATGAATTTTTTATAGCTACATTAGATGTTCTGCACAGACATTGTGAGAATTCTCAAAACGAGGGTGGTGATAAAAATTCTTCTACCAAAAGTCAAACATGTCCAACACAATGTAATTGTATCATTGATCAGATATTCACTGGAGGTTTGCAGAGTGATGTTGTATGCCAAGCATGTCAAGGCGTATCTACCACGATTGATCCATTTTGGGATATCTCATTAGATTTAGGTGAAGCACATCAAGGTAGTGGTCCACCAAAGAGTTTAGTTGATTGCTTAGAACGTTTTACACGTGCTGAACATTTGGGATCTAGTGCAAAAATCAAGTGTTCCAGTTGCAAAAGCTATCAGGAATCAACGAAGCAGCTGTCCATGCGTACACTTCCTATTGTTGCAAGTTTTCACCTTAAACGGATCGAACATTCTAGTCTTGTAAGTTCTACCCTTAATATTTTCGACTAAGTTGTATATAAATGTTTGTGCCCACTTTCAGATTGATAAAAAAATTACAACTTTTATATCATTCCCTGCTGAATTAGATATGTCACCATTTATGTCCCAGAAAAATGATAACTGTCATGATCACAGCGATTATCGCTACTCTCTTTATGCTGTGATTAACCATGTTGGAAACTTAGAAGCTGGACACTATACCGCTTATGTAAGGCACCAAAAAGATATTTGGGTTAAATGTGATGATCATATCATTACCACTGCAACACTTCGAGAAGTATTGGATAGTGAAGGGTAAGTAAAGTTGTGTTGAAATACATATATGTTTATCTTGTTTGTTAACACACAAATTAGTATGTATGCCGAGCACAGTCCAATGAAAAAATATATTAATGTACCTATGTATTATCGTGTCTGGCTAGTACATCTATAGATGAGAAGACAACCTAAAAATACTTGTTGGTCGTAGTCTGGTAACTTGGTTTGGTAAAATCGATTTTTTTGTTTTTACATATTTCGAAAGTACTATATATTAAGAATATACTGTAAAAATTTTAGATCTAAATTCGAAATATTGACGAAGTTATAGCACATATACGTGAGTGCTTAGTAGTAACACGCGCCGAGTAAACGGCCGCACCCCTCTATGGACCTTTATAATATATCTGCTTCGAGCGTCGGATACCTTTGTGTATACTAAAAGTTTTATATGTTTCTTCACATATGTACATTTATTTTGAAACGTTTTTACGGTTTGATAATAAAAATTTTTCTATCCAACCGATTGGGCTGAAATTTGGATATGTTATTCTACCTACTCATTAATAGCTGTCGCAGGAACTAGGATCTTTTTTTTCGTCCCTAACTTTCCATTTTCCAGCCCGATTTCCACTAAAAAAAAGTCACTTTTTCTTTCGACGTCCACCATTTTGTTATTTTTCAACAAAATTGTTTAATCCTAGTTCCAAGCAGAATGACAAGCTTACAAACAATAATCTTTTTGATTTTTTTGTTTGAGATGTCCTCAAGCTGCGAAATCACACGGCCAGCCACCTACCTTTTTTTTTAGACCCTCACTTCAGTACTACAAAACTATACAAAAATTAAAAAAAAAAATTTTTGTGCACTCTTACATATTATTAAAAATATATTAAGAAATCAAACCAATTAAATTTTATTTTCCCCTAAAAAAAAAAAAATCCAGAAAAAAGCATTAAAAACGTGCAAGTTACCAGACCTACGACCTTAAGCTTACTTAATGTTTTGACAAATTGCGGTATTTTACGCGATATCTAAAAGACTAATTGTTATGTCACTGTCATCCTTAAGTGTAATTGATTGAACAATTTGTCCATCTTCTTTCAACTCTTAAGGACAAATTCCTTAAAAACTGAGCATTTTCCTTATACCACAAAGATAAAGTCAAATAATGTTAGACAATTTATGTAACTTACTTACAGAAAGCACGAAAAATTATGATTGATTTATTTTTTTAAACATTGTTTAGAGCAAAATAAGCAATATTTATTCTTGTATCTTCAATAACAACATTCATAATGTATAAAGATAAGAAAAACTAACAATCTCTTTTGAAAATAACTTGTAACTTATTTTTAAAAATTAAAAGCGTGAGGCTCAGTTCATTATCAGTTATAAAACTCAAACTTTATAAGAAAAATTTACTCAAAACAATTATGCAGCAATATAAGATTACGATCTGAAGGCATTCGTTACACTTATTTTACCCAGATTAATTTCGTTGAAATCCAGAACATGATAATTTAATAAACTTACTGTTTCTTATGATATCTGAAATAAATTTTAATCTCTGTGAGAATAGGTTTTATTTTCTAAATAATTTTATTAAAATTATTTATCAAAAATAGTTTTTGCGATAGTAATCAGCAATCACGCTTAATACAAAAATCCGTTACAGAAAAGCCAAACGTGAGAGATCGCAGTAAACAGAAAAGAGACGACAGCGGTAAACGCCACAACATAATATGTGCGATTAACTACTACTTTTTTCTTTTTTCTTTGCCTCTTACTATTTTCCATTCTTTTGATGAAAAATTCAATATTGTTTTTTGTCTTTATGTCTGATGTATTAAAAGTCCATTCCATTATGTTTATAAATTTCAATTTGGCATGTTATGGTACTTTTTTTGAGTGATGGGCTTGGACGTGAAGTCCAGACTGCCAGCATGAGCTGACAGATCACTCCGTGACAGCGGTCTCCAGATCAACACGCTAGCACCTCGACTAAGGGGCGGAGAGTGTGGGGTGAGTTCACAAAAAAAACCTGCGCTTTCACGTTGCCATGCACAAAAAGAAATCGTGCCTGTCTTCCTGTAACGGAGACCAAAAACAAACGAAAATGCACACATCATGATCCAGAAGAGACAACATACGTCACTCACCCAAATGTAATTGTAAGGATCGGTTGGCCTGATCCTTTGCCGTCCACGGCCTCCCATGACATCCTGGCTGCTCGGTTAAGATGTCCCTTTTTTCTGTGAATGATAGGGGAAAGGCTCAAGGAGAGGAGAGAAGCAGGTGACTCGACACTCAAAGATTCACGCTCACCATTTTATTTCAATTTCATAGTTGCCTAAAATACAATCCTTGTTGTTCGCGCTTAAATTCACCCCCGTAGATTGGCAATACAATTACCGTTCAATATTGTTGTTCGCGCTTAAATTCACCCCCGTAGAGTACAGACGTCGTGATCGACCGACATTAACTTCATCGTCTATAAACATACTAAATATCGTAATACGCAAGGACAAAGGAATAATACGATAGGTCTACACTGACCGCTAATAAGCCACCCTACAATACTTCTGAAATCTATATAGTTTCGAGAGGCTTGTGCACCAACCTGTAGTGCTTCATATAGCATGAAAAAATAAGTTTAAAATCAAAATATGTACATATTTCAATTTGGCAATTTGTAATATAATCCTCCTTTAATTGCCGCCAAAAATTTAGTTTGATTGTTAACGAAATTTTCCTTTCTCCTTTCCCTGAGATCTAACATAAAACTACACACTAATATGAAATGACAATCTTTAAAATTATTCGTATATACGTAAAGTTCAATACTAGAGTTTCAAAATTTTATACACGGTAAGTTTGTATTATGCCAATATATACTTTAAGTTCATTTCCTAATAGAAAATTGCATCAGCGACGTAGACGAATTTTGTAGTAAGATTTCCCTTATATAATAAATACGGCTAATTAAATATTGTGACGATATGCACTTTAAGTTCTTAGCTTATATATGGAACGATGATATATAAATTTACTGAATGTGCTATTCCGATAAAATGTCTTTGAATAGCGGCACATAGTTTATCTATTACGAATATATGCACTGTAAGTTCATTTGAAAGAAAATTTGCGTTGAGCTGCGTAGACGAATTTTGGTATTAAAATGTTCCTTATATAATAAATATGGTTAATTAAATACTGTGACGATATGCACTTTAAGTTCTTAGCTTATATATGGAACGATGATATATAAATGTACTGAATGTGCTATTTCGATAAAACGTCTTTGAATAGCGGCACATAATTTATCTATTACGAATATATGCACTGTAAGTTCATTTGAAAGAAAATTTGCGTTGAGCTGCGTAGACGAATTTTGGTATTACAATGTTCCTTATATAATAAATATGGTTAATTAAATACTGTGACGATATGCACTTTAAGTTCTTAGCTTATATATGGAACGATGATATATAAATGTACTGAATGTGCTATTTCGATAAAATGTCTTTGAATAGCGGCACATAATTTATCTATTACGAATATATGCACTGTAAGTTCATTTGATAGAAAATTTGCGTTGAGCTGCGTAAACGAATTTTGGTATTAAATTTTCCTTATGTAATAAATATGGTTAATTAAATACTGTGACGATATGCACTTTAAGTTCTTAGCTTATATATATATGAAATGATGATATATAAATTTACGGAATGTGCTATTCCGGTGAAATGTCTTTGAATAGCGGCACATAATTTATCTATTACGAATATATGCACTGTAAGTTCATTTGAAAGAAAATCGTCGAGCTGCGTAGACGAATTTTGGTATTAAAATTTTTCTTATAGGATAAATTCGGTTAAATATTTGGACGATAGGCATTGTATGCAGTGGGAATCCACGATTACAGAATCGTCTCCACCTGACGGCTCGTGTCGAACGGTATCTTCCATGTGGACATGGAAATGCAGCGTCTACTTATTCAACAATAGTCTATATTTAAAAAAAAAAACACACATCTGGTTCTTCCTGTTGTGGATTCCTCTCTGCGAGTCGATATCCTTTTCTGTGCTTCTTTTTTTTTTTTGGTATTAATCTGTTAGGCTCACAAATATGTAACACCAGCACCTGCTCGTATTAAACTCAAAAATGTTGGTACTTTTTGTTAGCAAATAAACTTTTCCTTCTTTTGATTCGGGGTGATCATCCAGCCAATTAACTCTTTAAATCGTTTTCCTTCCACACCACCTCCGCTCGAAAAAAACTTTTTCTTTCTTCCTTTCCCTCCTTACTCACCAAAACCTCAACAAGACTCCCACTTGAATGCCGGCTGTCACTTCTCCCGGCTTCTTCGTTTTCTGTTTCCTATTCGTTTCACCGCCTGTTGCCAGCTGTTCCATTGACAGTCATGAATGGGTAGGTGTTTGTACTATGGCAATGCTAGGTTTACACCTGCGACCATAACAGGCACATAAGGAAGGCATCACTTCTCTACTTTTTTAATTAACTAACCCGTTAAGTATGACTTAAAAATGGAATAATACACAAAATTCTGGTTTTTTGTTAGGTGGATACAAAATTCGGCTATCACCAGAAGAAACTAATAATGCAGCAGTTAGTTTTTAACAACAGTAATGAGATTCTCAGTGTTGGGGGAGGGGGGGGGGTTACATATGAAAAAATCGGATCTCATAGCTTGATCAAAATTGTTAGTCTCATAGCAAGAATCACATAACTTAAATTTTTGCTTACAGTCTTCTATCATCTATGAATGAAACACTCTGTATGCAGAGTGTTCCAGATTAAAATGACTATATTTTGCCAAATCATTCCATTCCTCTCGCCCAGAAAAGTAACAAATCTTGAGTCTTTTCGCGGCCCCCGAAGCTTTGCTTTTATAATGTCTAGAAAAATACTTTGTTGTGGCGCAGACGAAGAGGGCATACTACAAGAGAAATTTCTTGAACAGCTGATCGATAGAAAGAGATTACCCCCGAAAATGATTATAATATTTGAAAGAAAGAATTGCATGTAGCTTTAAGGAAATTGAGCATGTGTGTGACAAAGAGAAATATACTTGTTTTATGTGAAGTAGAAATGTTTACATTTTTCAATAACCCGGCACGTTGTTTTTTACACACTGGTGAATAAGGATGTAGTGGTTCACTGTTGTTTTTTACACACTGGCGAATAAGGGTGTATTGAACAGCTGCGCAAGAAATTTCTCTTGTAGTATGCCCTCGTCGGGCGCAGATTTCGTGGAGGAGAACAGGAGATTGCCGCAGGCTAATTCGTGAGGAGTTCCATCGAATTCTGGCACCAAATTGTACACATCAGCGATGCTGATATTTACTCGTTGAGGTGCAGGAACATTAAGTTATTTGGCATTTCTTTTGGAGTATTAAATGGTAACAAATAGCGTAAGAACCCTCGCGTGAGAATCTAATCTGGGGAGGTGTGTTGGACTCTGTTCTCAGTAAAGTTTGAAGACTTTTAAGAAGAACTTTTCGATATTTATTCCACACACTTTGTATAACACGTAATCCATTTAGGATATTATTTTCGAAATATATATATATATATGTCACACAAGGGTATACAAAAAAATTATTAATAAAATGAAATAGAATTTCGTAGTCGGTGTTTGGAGGATTGTTTTAAAATGGTTGTTTTTGTAACCTTGGCAATTACGCCTTTCTTTTTAATATAATTTTATTTTATATCAACGATTTAAGTTCTGTTAAGTCTCAATATTTCAAGATATTCGGGAAAATTTAAAATTACCATATACATATATGTTTTCTATTAACCAACAACGTCTGGCATAGTAAGCGAGTTAACGCATTGTATGCCTAACAAAAAAAAAAAAAATTTCAACAAGCCTCACAGCAAAATTTCTCACACAGGGGATAGTAACAGATAATTTCAAATGATTTAACGAGCCACATAGAAAGCAAATAATTATATATATATATCTTGTTTTATTTTATTTTATTATTTCTACTATATTCACTTCAATGAAAATTGTAAATTGAATCGTTTTACAATGTATTTACTATTATTGTGTGGTACGCGTAATACACATATACACATACATATGATTTAACGAGCCACATAGAAAGCAAATAATTATATATATATATATATATCTTGTTTTATTTTATTTTATTATTTCTACTATATTCACTTCAATGAAAATTGTAAATTGAATCGTTTTACAACGTATTTACTATTATAGTGTGGTACGCGGAATACACATATACACATACATATGGATTTGTGTTCAAATAGACATATCATTTAAGGCAAATGTTATCACGAAGTTAGAAAAAACTTCCTTTACTCAACTTCGCGTATTTTCATTGCTTTACCAGATTGGTTATTACAATTACCAAGCACAATATGAATTTTATGTAACGAACATGGGATTCGAGGAACAAATTGATTATCAAAATTATGAAAATTATTATTTACGTAGCAGTTAGGTTTATCAAATTTTCTAAAATTCATCCGATACCACGCACTTGGAGTTATTAGTATTTTTATAATTCAAGACTTATGTAATAAAAAAAAACCTTTCCTTTTCCCTTCCAAAACGAAACACTTCCTATAGGAAAGAGGAAAATCCTTTTTCACTGAAAGAATTATAATAAAGTATAAGATCGACAATTAAATGTAATAAAATTCAGGGTCGTCTACATCTCTGAATGAGATTCTTAATATAATTTCGATGCTCCGTTCATAGCCGGCCGAGCTGACAGGAATACCCAGAGCTGCTTGCAGCTACTTGTAAAAATTTGGGCGGAAGTCTTTATTAATTTCTGTTTTCAGTCTTTCCAAATTTACTACTATGCTCTTGTTTTGGAACATATTATTTATTATTTTTGTTTCAACATTTTTATAATTTTCTACAAATGCCTCTCCATATGTTTCAGGTACAACTTCATAAATGAGTCAACTGGCTGTGCCAAAAGTAGATTTTCAAACCTTTTTCAAAGCTTTATTCCCGGAAAATTAAACAATTAAAATTTCCGCACAAACTGTCAAAATAGTTCTGCATGATTTCTCATACGGATCACGCCTTTGTCAAAATTCATTAGAATCAGAAGAATCTCAGAATAGTTTTTAAAATTTTTAAAAATATTTTAATAGGTTTTCCTGAAGAAAAGAACTTGTTAAGGTCTCTTCGATTCCGTTCCGAACGGATTCAATTTAATTAGGCCTAAGATTGTACGAATTAATCAATGTTTTTTGAGAATTTTCATAATTTCCTAGGGGGGAGCGAGTCCGCATTCTGGGGGAGGCAGGGCCTTTCCTGGCCCCTACCTAGTTATGCCAATGTATCACCAGCTGAGATGTACACACAGCTTGTTGATAACAATAGATTCGGCGTCCTCTGTTCGTTGTTGTATGTTCAGCGAGACCAAATATACTCGATCTGCTAATCGCCAGAAGATCTTGGGAAAGAAAATTCCGGGGAGTTTCGTCTCAAGTAATAAAAAAGATCAGGTTGTACCCTGATCATTTGATCCCAGCAGTTTAGCTTCTTCTTGTTATCTTATACCGCTACCACTAATGTTGCGGTTTTCTTAGATTTAAGGTTCTATTTATTTAAAACTTTGTTTTTGGAAAAGGTTATTTATTTAAAACTTTTAGGACTAATTTATTTATTAGAGTTTTTAGAGGATTTGATTAAGAAAAACTATTTATTTAAAATCTTTAATAAAGATTAGTTATTTAAACTTGTGGAAAATTTCTTTATTTAATACTTTTAGAAAAACTTTACATAAATTTATTTATTTAAACTTTTAGAAGAATTGTTTTTTTATTATTTAAATCTTTATTTCTAACTTTTTATGCGTCTTTTGAACTTGTTTTAGGTGATCGACACCACTGCCACCAATGTTGTAATCCCGCTGGCAGTGCTTTCCTAGGGGAATAGCCAGTCAGGAGGAGTTGAGGTTTTCGCACAAATTAAACGCAAAATTTTCCTTTTGATTTAAAGCTTTTTCCCTTCGTCTTTATTTTGATCTATTTATGTTGTTTATTTATTTATATTTTTTTTCTGTTAAAACTTTGAACAATTTAGTAGTACTTATATAAAACTTTGAAAAAATAAGTACTTACAAATAAAAACCAAGGCAAGACTTCACAAATTTCTTTTACCGTCTGAATCGCACGAAAAACGACATTCAGCTCAACTTTTCTCTCTATTCCTCATCTTGCAACTCAGCATAATCGCGAGTCGTTAACATGACGCAAGGGATATAACTTGACAGATAAGAACACACGTGTGAAATTGTTTGTTCTTAAATAATTTTCTGTTTATGTAGGCAAGTCGATGACGGAAATATGAATTTCAAGTGTTCAAGAAAATTGTCCGTTCTTAAAAGATTCTTGTAATTTTTGTTTATGTAATGAAATATGAAATTTAAAGATTCGAGGAATAATTACGAAGGCACTTGAGATTGAAATTTGAAAATTCGAAATATAATGGTCATCACAATTAGGTGTGTTTTGAGATGGGTGGAATGGTCACGATTGGGTGTGACTTGAAATGTGTGATCATTATGATCACTATGTGCATACACTCATATTATATACATCTAACTGTATTATGTACGATTATTACATTGAGAGAAGGCTCTGGACTTTCAAAATTTTGTAAGAAAATGTATGTTAGTGTTAAAAAATAACGAAAAAAAAACGAACGGAAAAATAAAATTACCGAAATTTTTAATTTGAAACGTCATAACTCTGGAGTGGCTAAGGGTAAGGGGGTAGTTTAACATTCATAGGATAGACCTTAAGGTTCTGCATACAAGTCTTCTTAAAATAGGCCGTATACCCTGTACTTTTCAAGATATAGGGTGTTTAATGAAACAAGAGCATATTTTACTAATCACCCTGTAACTCGGTGGGGTAACATTTTGCCCACCCTCATGCCTTACAATTTTTTTTACTTGCCTGGCCAAGAGGAATCATTTGGCAAAATATAGTCATATTAGTCTGGGACATCCTGTATATAAAATTAATTTTAATTAAAAAGTTTAAAGTATTTGATCACCCACCCTTCTGGCTAAAATAACATTCAAAAGCAAATCACTTTAAATTGTGTTATATTTTGTTCTATGTACAACAAAAGAAAGTACATATATATATGTTACACTTCTATAAAAAGAATTATTACAATTTAGAAAATCCCAACTGGCGACGCTGATATCTAACTATTATGCTAGCCAAGTATTAAAGATTTGGGTTTCTTGGTGCTCGCGTTGTTGATTTTGAGATTTCAGAAATAATCAATGGGGAATCCAATAAATTTTGTTAGGCGTAGTTTAAATATCTGCGTTATTTGTCTGTTCTTTAACCGAAAACAGTGCTATCTATCATTATCAAATATCTCTATAATGTATTGGATAAAAAATCTCTTTTAGTTACATGTGTGTGTGAGTTTGGTTCTGAAATTTCGAAAACTCGAAGACCTTTTTATAGATATTCAGCGTACATTAAGTCTTCGAAATTAATTATTCTCTTTTTTTTTCTTTCTAGGTATCTTCTCTTCTATCATAAGAAAGTTCTGGAATACGAATAAAATCAGCCACAACAGCAATCGCCCTGCAAGGGATGTGCATATTGTATACGCTGTACTAAGTACTTAAAAGCAAAGGCAATGAAGGAATTTACCCGATTTCCTTTTGTAATTCGCCTTTTTAATTGTATCTCTTCAGACTGATAACATTTTTTACGTTCTTATTGTATCGAGAAATGATTGAAACGTATATTTCATCTCTAGTAATAGAAGACAAGATTAGTTATAATGAACCAGACTTATTGTTTAAGGCAAGTTAACAATTTTGTACGTTTCGTGTTTATTGTTTTTATTATTATTTTTTTTTAAGTCTGACAATAACTTATATAATTAGTAGAATTCCTGTTTTTTTAAATCTGACTAAATTGGAAAAAATTAATAGTAGATAGAACATCCATTTTCTAGTTTGAATTGTAAAAAAAAATGATATGTACATATATAACCTTTTATTAGTTATTGTTTTTCCATGAGCCAAAATAATCTTCAACCATTTTAAATAATGAAAGGATTTTTTTCTTCTTATTTTAATAGTACAATGATAATTTAGATGCAATAAAATCAGACAGGGCTCTAAATAGTAGTAAAGTTATCTATCGCCTTTAAAGCTATAAGTAAGATAATATGTTGTACTAATTGTTACAAAGAAGCGGTAGGTACTTCTGAAACATTAGCATACATGTTTCATAGACCCACGATATATATATAAGCGATTACAGATTGAGCATGAATTGTATGAGTAAGCCAAACAGGGTATTTAGAAGAGATGATATTAGAATAATCGAATTTTCGCAAAAGTTGTGTTTATAAAATGAATTGTTAAGACGCAATCTAAATCGTAATGCATTACATATATGCGTAATTTATTGGAAATTGTGGACAGAAAGTAAAAAGCTGGAAAAAAATCAGCTACTGATAACTCCCTTGAGTCACTATGTATTCTACCGATTCTCGTGATGTTAGCATTTATCTATTTAAAACTATCTTTTCTTCCAAAACATTTAGACGCAACCTCTTCTAACGAAATTTACTCGAAATTCGTAATGATAATGCTATTGACCTTGTCTTGCTAATTTTCAATTGTTGCCTTATGATAATGACAGTGTTACGAAAGGGTTTAAAGAATACTGGTTCGGAAAATGCAGGCATCAACTAATAGAATTATAAATATTATTTGATGCAATAGTACATTTTGCGGAATAATCTTTTGAATATATAGCGATCTAACTTTTGTAACAAGCATGCGTAGGTTGAGAGTGATGTCGCTTATTTATTAAAGTTTCAGCTGATATTCCATCGTCGCTAAACTACATATTATTAAGTATACCTGATATTTCAGACTTCCGACAACCAATCAGTAAATCTTTCTATCGAAAGCAATAAAAAATATAAATAAAATATTGCTACTTAAATTTACATAAGCTAGTAACAGCTTGATAATATTGAGTGAACGCTATGTTCTTCCACATAACTGCACAGTGGTGGTAGTAATGATCGAAATTATTAGAGCCCTCTAGTTCTGCTTTTTCGGCGAAGACTGCTTAGTTCGGAGGTTGGTTCGAGTTTTAATTAAAAAATAATTACCACTTTTTCTTTATAATAACCATTCCTCACGCCTCAAAAACATCAGCAAAATTTTCCCAATGAGGCATCATCAAAACATAATATACATGACTTAAGATTTTATGCGTGCGATGAACTTGATGTTTCAGATAAGAGTTATGGTTATAAATCCTTTAGACAAGACATTTCTCAGGGCAAAATATTGATGTATGCAATAAAGTTGGTTATGGTTAGAAAAAAAATGGAATTATATAAAAGAGCAGTCTCACATTCTGCAATATCTACAGATAAAGTAAATGAGATAGCCGCGAACGAGAATATCTTTTCTTATTTGCTGGAAGCTCGAAAGAAGAATTTAGGAAACGTAAGCAGGAATAGATCGTAGCGATTAATAAATAAAAATTACTATGGAAGAGCTTAAAAAAAAGTAGATTTTAGAACCTTTGTATAAAGTGTTTTAATATTAAATTAACGGATGAAAGAATCTTTCATTCAAGGTGTGGCCTATCAATCAGCATCCTTGTGGTAAATGTTTGGTCTATGGTACTTTTATCCGTAAGAGCGAAATATAAATTTCCCAAAGTAAAAACATTTTGGAAACCTTAAAATTATAGCAATAATTTTCACATGTATGTTGGTGAATTTTCAATTATGTAATTGAATAAATTATCATCCCTTTTGCGTAGTTTTTTTAAAGGTATTATTAATAATTATTTGCCGAATATTGTAAGTGTAGGAATTTTGTTTGTACTAGCTAGGATAGGAGCCATACTGAGTCCGTAATTGTCTGCTTACACATATCGAACTTATTCGAAATTAACATATTTTCCTAATAATGACGCAAAAATTTACGAACAAATACTTTTCCCCCGATCTTTTAGATTTCTAAAGGTAAAACTTTGATACTAGTAGGGGTTAGTGGTTACTACAGCTGTCTTCGTCAGTCTCATTGCTGTTGGCAAAAATGTTTTTTTGTGTTAACTTATAAGCCAACTCTGATTAATAACACTTAAGACCAACTCTTATAAAATTACTCCTCCGTCCGTCTGTTTGAGTATTATCTTAGAATAATAAAATTACAAGAAGAGACCAGAAGAACACAAAATGTGCAACCATTTCTGTTCGCACCCTGTGCCACATCACCTTCAGTTGAAAAATATTAAGCGATTTTTTCAATAAAAATTATTCTAAAATACGTTACCCTTATTTTGTACTAATGAAATATTAGAGCAATTAATAAAAAGAGGTGCGCAGAATCACAATTGCCTATTTTTTCCCACGCTTACGCAATCACGTTCACCTAAAAATAATGAAAACCACATCAAATGTGCAAAACTGCAATCATAATTAACTAAAAACAAAAAATTCTGATGACAAAATTCTCACATAATATCTCTTCTCCCATTGCCAGGCAGTAGGCAGGCAGACCAAGCAAACCAGCTTCCAAGAATAAAATCGTGCCTGTCGCTACATGAAATGAATGCAGAAAGCAGAACATTACCACACCTTTACGTCTCTACTCCTCTCTAAGTTTGTAAAGTCACAAAACACATCATCAGGACAGAATAAAAATGTTCGTTTCAAGCTTTCGGGTTTTCAACTTGATGACCTACAGCTTAATATTTTTCAACTGGAGGTTATGTGGCACAGGGTGCGAACCGAAATGGTTGCACATTTTATGTTCTTCTTGTCGCTTCTTGTAATTTTATTATTCTAACGTATTATTCAGTTATCATAAGCAAAGTTGGATTAGATTCAAATCCAGGGTGTTTCCCACTAGGAGGTCACAGTTAAGAGCTCAACGGTCATTACCATAACTTTTTTTTTTTAAAAACTATAAACTGTACACTCATCTCTTTAATTTAACCTAGCACATCCTATATGTTATCTGCAGCCGGTAAAGGTTTTATTAACCATAACCTATTCAGGTCGTACCGAAATTAGACGATATTTTTTTAAAATGACGTATTATCAGTCACTAAGGGAACAAAATACCTTTGAGAATAGGTTTGAGAATAGGTTATGAGCACATAAGATGTACTAGGTCAAATTAAGGAGAAGAGTCTACAGTTTATAGTTTTTAAAAAGAAAGCTATGTCAAAGTAAAAAAAAAAAAGGTAAGAAAATCCGAAATTCTTAGTTTAGACCCCAATAACTCTTGAGAGGAGAGGGGTATGGGGCTGGATGAGCAGTCGTTGAAAAGCCCATGAAGTTCTGCATACAATGAGCTCTTAATCGTACGCATTGTACTTTTTAAGATTCAGGGTGGGGTGTTCAGTGAACAACTAGCTTTTTTTCTTAATCACCCCATAACTCCTAAACGGGTGATGTGTCCCCCCCCCCATGCCATACAATTTTTAGTTTGGTTAGGTGAGTACCTCCTGCTCAATTGACTTCCTAATGGGAAACACCCTGCATACAGTGAAAACTCTATTATAACGAAACTCGACAAATGTCACTTTAAACGACAACCATAGGTCTGTTCGCGTACTAGCTTGAAAGTACAAACTTGTAAAACTTTTTGTAAGTTTTTACTCGAAGGCGTTCGCGTACTCGAAAATTGAGAGAGAAATTATTGACGTCACATTTCCCCTCCGTTCAATTTATTACTTGATTTAACTCGAGAAAAATCGTCGAGTAAAAACTTCGAAAGTGTCAGTTTTGACAGATCGTCGCCGGTTTTCCGTTATTTTTAAAGTTTTCAGTTATTTTTCAAGTTTTTAGTTTTAAAAAAATGGAAAAACCTGTTACTCCTCCTCCAGTAGAAGTAGAATGTTCTCCAAGAACATTTCAACGTATTCAAAGTGGTAAATTAAATTTGTTTATTGTATCATGTGCTAGGAAAATTTCACGTCGTTATTACAGATCCCGAATAATTGCAAGTTTTCACAAGGTTTTACTCGAAGTCGTTCGCGTACTTTGTGAGTGTCACTCTCAATTTTACTCTTTATCATACATTTTGACGTTTTTCATGTTTTTACTTGAAAAAGTACGCGAACAGACCTCATAATACCATTTTTGTGTCGTAACGCCATTTCTCACTTAAAGTGACAACGATTATAAGGGTGCAAGTGACCGAGCAATTTCTTTCGTTATAAGGAATGAATAACAAAATATGTACGGACGAAATAAATTTGATTACTTAAAGGGAAATAATATGCGAATTTTTTTTTTCACTGGTTAAAAAGATAAGCTGATTTGAAAAACTGATTTGTAATATGACTCTTCTTTTATGCACCGACAGTGGTCAATAAAGGCAATAAACAAAACAATAGCACGTGTTCACAAAACCGATACCGAAACCGAAAAATGTTGGTACCTTTGTGAGCATCTGGAAACCTGTAAACACATTGAATAAATAACTAATTATTAGTTATTTATTCAATGAATAAACATTGTTCTGCGTAGTTTTTACTATAGAGTGAGAGTTTGTTACATAAGGTGAATTAATATATCGGTTCTTCGAGAACCAACCAAGTTCAACTATAGTTTACTTTATAGAGGGTTTCCACTGCACTTAAATTATGTTATATAAAACCCTGATTTCACCAGCCCGAATCACTCTTGACTGAATTATTTTTACATTCTTTTTTCACCTACAATCTTTACCAATTTTTCCTTAGATATTCTGTAATACATTTGATATATTCGAAATCTTCAAGCACGTTATAGCAATTTTGATATCATCCTTTTTGCAATGGATAGATTCTTCGACATCCTTTTTACTGTAATCCTTCCTGCTCAACCACCACTAAATTACTACACGGCTGATGTCTTTCATTAAATTTTTCAATCAGTTACCTAGTTACAAAAATCGAAACACTAAATCATTTGCATCGATTACTAATTTGTCAGATGATGATGCAATATGCGGACATACAACTATTAAAAATCAATCAGTCGATGACAAGTCAACAGTTGCGACAATTAATTGACTCGGCAGCGTGCAGTCTCCCTTAATAATACCGCCCTATACGATCCATTATCGATTGTGTGATGCAATTATGCTTTTGCAACTGAATTCAGGAAAATCTAGGAATATTTTGTATTATCCTGAGGAATCAACAAGAATAGTAAGCCACACACTTCACTTAATTATTGCACGAATCATTGCCCGGAGGGTTGCCTACGGCTCTGATAAAAGCTCCTCGCTCATACACAATACATTTTTTCTCTAACAACAGCGCGTACATTCTTAGAGCTTAAGATAATACGGTTATAAATTGTTGTTTTTATTTCAGAAGGATGGCATGTGGAGTGTGCAAAATTTGGTGGCTCCAGAGTCGAGATAGACGTTCCTATTAATTAATAAATATCGTCAGTAGGTGAAAATATTTATCGAATATTTTCTAACTCAGTACTAAAACTGTATTATCATCACGATGTACACGCACTGAATAAAACCAGATAGCTGATTGCGTTCGTGTATAGGCAAAAATTAAGAAAACCGTACGGTGTTCTAAACGGCATTATACAGAGTAACGTGTCGTTGCCACCATACACACAAGTTTCCCTTATACTCTAGGAGCGTACCAAAACCATCGAGAAATATTTTCCAAGCCATGAAACAGACTTCCTCATCTACTACATGAGAGCGCTAACATAATCCTAACATTCTAAAATATTTGCAGTGTTCTCATGTAAAACTGACAACAGTTTGATTTGAATAGCTCCTGCGCCCTAATTCATACAGAAAAATTGTCTTCTGATAATCTTAAGCTTTCTTTCTTATTTTCCCAACCGTATTCAAATTTTATATTTTAACTAACAAAATTATTTAAAACCATTTATGTTAACCAAATGACTATGATTCCCCAAACAAAAACTTAACTGAGTAATAATTGCATATGACAATGTGCCGTAGTACGATGAATTCGAATCAATCTGCCTAAAGATTCGCACTATAGCCGCACATACCCTATTGTAACTATTACTCAGCTGGGAGTTGTTGAGCGTAAAATGGTATGCCCTAGACACACAGCACTCTTAATGAAGAAATAACTATTGACTCATTAGTCTATAATGATTCATTATAAACTGCAGACAGGGTAATGCGTCAATCTTCTTCTTCCCCTGACGGGGCTGGAGTCCCAAGGCCCTGGCCTGACCCGATGAGGTATAACAGCGAGCGAGTGGACCTTGAGGTCGTGAGGACACTTTAGTTTATTTAACATTTATGACTTATTCCACACAAATCAACTCTTTTATGGGTAAGAGGGTTGTTTAGGATGATTGATAATAAAGACGGTGGGAGGGAGTAGGCATGATAAGCATTAAGGGAAGTATTGAAGGGGGTTGAGGGAAGGTAGAAAACGGACCATGCGGGGGTGATGCAGAAACTGATGAAGAGGCGATAGTTTTACTTAAACTTGAAGTAAGCCTGCGTTTGTAGCAAAGGTGGTCAAGTCTTTGAGTTTGTCAAAGGCAATGGGAGAGAGCAGTTGCGTCTGTTTGTGTTGAGATCAGGGCAGACAATAATTCTGTGTTCAATAGAGTTTGGCACGTTACATGTGTTGCAGAGGACAAGATCAAGCTTGCCGATTGTTTGAAATAGTTTAGAGTCGTAGCTGTGTCCAGCAAATAATCTGTTGAGGAAACGAGCCTCCTTGGGGGTGAAATCCCAAAAGAGCCAGGGAGGCTTCTTGGGTTTGGGGAAAAAATTTCAGAAAGGCTGAGTCTTTTGTGAGAGACTGGTGGGCAAAGTCTTCAACCCACTCGCCTTCAATGCAGCGCCTGATGTCAATCAGGGCATCTTCAAATGAGACCCTGGACGCCGCTACAGAGTCAAGCTCTAAGGCTTCTCTGGACTTGCTGTCCGCAAATTCATTAAGAGTGATACCTTTGTGGCCTGGGAGCCATATGATGTGATATGAACAGTTTCTATTCTGGGAGGCTAGAGAGTGTATAGAGCTGGCACAACGAAACGACAAGTCATCACTGCGAAGGGCCATGCAGGCGGCCTTGGAATCTGTTATGATGAGTTGATTGTTGCCACTGGTACCAGTCATGAGTTCCATGGCCATCGTGATAGCCATTAGCTCACCAGATGTGGACGATCTGAGAGAATGATATTTCCGTGTAGTAAAGGACATTGACGGGTGACTCACTGCACTAATTCCCGTGTAGGGGTGATTGTACGAGGCATCAGTGGCAAAAATGTTCCAGCCGCTGGTTGTGAAGTCGTCTAAAACGCTACGGTAAATCTGAGTGAGTTCTTCATTGGTTACAGTTGATCTGTTCTTACCCGCTCTTAACAGATAACCGCAGTCCACTGTTATGTTGGGAGACTTCTTGCTGTGAGATGTGATTCCAACATTGGCAACCAGATCGTGGTGAAGGTTTGCAATGTACGCGTAACAGGAGATGTTAGCGCTGAACTGGGCGACATCGTCTAGGGTCACTAGACCGGCAGCCAGCAGCTTCCCTAGCTCCCTAGCGAGCATCAGCTTACCCCGGAAGATCGGAGGAAGCTCGCCCGCAAGAGAGTACAGAATATGGACAGGGGTGGTAGGGGGGACACCAAGACATGCTCTTAGGCAGGCATTGGAAAGAGTCTTGAGCTTACTATCTAGGTGCTTGGGCTTGCATGCCATGGTGGTTGCAAGGAACTCTGTCTTCGATCTGATTACTGCCCTGTACGCTTTCAGAGCCGATCTGGGATGAATGGAATTTTTCCTGGCGGTTAACATTTTTAAAGTGTTGACGTGAAACTGTGTGGAGTTAATGGAACTGCTAACTTGAGACCCAATAGTGAGATTTGAGGTAAACAATCTACCTAGGAACTTAAGTTCCTTGGAGGGAATAATGATAGATCCTCCAAAGGACAGGAACAGATGAGCGATTCGTCTGCAATGCATGGGGACCATGGCGAGCTTGTCTGGATTAATGCTAAGGTTGAGCGATGATGCTGCAGCAGAGAATCTGTTTATTTCATTGGAGAGGTTGGAGAGGGCCTCCGTGAAGGACTTCCCAGACGCAATAAACAGAAAGTCGTCAGCAAATTGTGGGAAATTGACAGAGTCAGATGTAGACTCGTGTAGAGTCCTGGTGTAAGTATTGAAGAGCACTGGACTAAGGACACTAAGGAAATTGACAGAGTCAGATGTAGACTCGTGTAGACTCCTGGTGTAAATATTGAAGAGCACCGGACTAAGGACACTCCCCTGAGGGAGTCCCTCTGAAAACTGGAGGTGGGTGTTGTTTAGGTGGATCGATCTTCGAGATAAGAACATGAGGATCAAGCGCACAAGCTCTGGTGGTATGTTGAAGTCTGTGAGACACCTGTGTAGTATAGCGGGAGAGACTGCTTCATAAGCAGACGAAATGTCAACCGTGAGGATGATGGCTCTATTTATACAGCCATTGATGTGGGGATTAGAGCGATGGGTCTGAAGGTGTTTAGGTCGTTTCCCAACTTGTTCTTTCTTATGGGTACGATTTGGATGCTCCTGAGCTTGTCTGTTAATGAACATGACATCCACAGGGAGTTGAGGTGAGGGGTTAAGCATCTTGAAAGCTAGGAAGGGGATGCCGTCCATGCCAGGCGCTGAGTGATTGGATTTTTTCCTGAGGACTTGGTGAGTTCTTCCGGTGAGAAGGGAGTGGGGGGACTGTCAGGGGAGTCTACAGCTGGGATCCTGGCAGCACAGCGGGTAGGGGATGAGGGACTATTTGGTGAGATGGATTTCAGGAAGGCCAGGGATTTGGAGTCATCCCACTCCTGACTGGAATTGCACCCCTGATGCTTGGCGGAAAGATGTTTGAATATTTTGAAGAAGCGCCTAGAATCTGCCGTGTCAACTCTATCAATGAACTACTTTGATGCATGAAATCCTTTTGCTCTCTTGATGGCTCCTCTCAAGAGTTTGGAGATTGCCTCGTATTTTCTTAGGTGGATTTCCGACGTGAGTCTGGTAAGAGCTAGAAAGGCTTCCTTTTTCAGATTGTATAGGCGCTGGATTTCTGGGTTCCACCAAGCTTTGGGTACGAACTTATCGTGGGGTTTTTGGAAGGTGCATGTCCTAATGATCTCAATATCCTCAATGATTCTGAAAGATGTGGGTAAGAGATTTAACTTTTCAATGACTTTGGTCTTGTTTAGGAAGACCCTAGAGGACGCGGGGGGGGGGTGGTCGGGGGTGCAGACAAAGGAAGCGACAACCGGCAAGTGGTGTGAGTTACCATCCTGATGCCGCTGAGTATTGAGGATGATCGAGTGGGTGGGGAGAGAGGTGAAACAAAGGTCAAGAGTGGTGCCAATCTCAGGATTGTTCAGGCATGGGATAAAGGTAGCTCCGTTAGGCAGGATTATGCTTAGGTTGGAGGATATTAGCGTGTTTTTAAAATGGAAGCCTTTGCGAGTAGAGGTTTCATTACGTACTACTCTAGGGTCCCACATGCGATCCCTCGCATTGAGATCTCCGCAGAGAATGACTGAGGTGAAGTTAGATAGGAACGTGAAAAGGTCCTCTATGGCATCCTTGAAGGTGGATACATCGATAGCGGGTGCCGCATAGACTGAGGCTACCACTAGATGAGATCGGGATTGGAGATTTGGATTACAGCACAGTCAAATGTTGAGTCGAAGGGATTCTGCTATAGGATAGGCCTGAGCGTACTGCCAGGAGAGTCCCTCCATGGCCATCCTGACGGTCGCACCTGACTAGATTAAAGCCTCTCAGAGAGGCAAATTGATTCGATTTGAGCCATGTCTCATTTAGAGACATAACATCGAAGTGCTGTTGGGCATTGAAAAGTTCAAGATAGCTCTTATTGGCAGAAAAACTTTGGATATTGTAATGTAAGAGCTTCAATCTTAAAATGATTGAAAGCGAGTTTTGTTGTATGGATAGTAGTTTAGGCTTTATGGCATATATAAAATAAGTGTCTAGTCACTTTTCCATAAGAATCTATATAAAACATTTTTTTAGAGAATCAGACGCATACATAGATTTCTTTTTCATGGCTTGAGAAGTATTTCTCGGGGGTCTTGAGTGTTCGGTTCGGTGGTTAGATGCGAGTAATCCCTTTCTTGTATGGCTTCGATTATAATGATAAAACATATTTTTAGAGAATCAGACTAGCACGCACACATAGATTTCTTTTTCATGGCTTGAGAAGTTTTTCTCTAGGGTCTTGGGTATTCGGTGGTTACACGCGAGTAATCCCTTGCTTGTATGGCTTACTATTGTTATGATAAAGTTTTAGTTTATATTTGTAATGTTTATGGTAACTAGGAATTTTTGGCATCATTCATAGCTCTTTAGTTATCAATTTCTGCTTTTGATCGTGGAACATGCATCTTTATTGTCTTATTATTATTATAGTTATCGACTCACCTTAGTGACAAGCTCCGCAGTCCCTCTCACTTCACTTTTCGTATTATCGTTGTCGAACGGTGTGACGTGCATTTTTCTTCGAAGCCTTATTATCGTTGTCACTTAAAGTGACAGTCAGGGAATGAATTACATTTGTAAACAAGAGTGAGGTTTGTCTTATTTCGTGGTATTGTTATTTTTGTAACTGTATAATAGAAAAATTATAGACGCGATGTATTCTGCGTATTTGAGCCCTTTAGCTATAAAAGGATGCTTCACCATAAAATATATCATGACTTCAAATTGTTTTTTTGTTGTAGTTTTTACAAAAATGCAAAAAAAATCAATTAATTTTATTTATAAAAACTATTGAATTTTATGTTTTAATGAACAACTTAAAAAGCCACCATAAAATTTATCTTTTTCAATTTTATTTATTTTTCCCGCGGACGGGAATCGAACCTACACTTGTTAGAATCGGTCAATGATGTAGAAATAAGAATTTTAAGAACTTTTATTTTTAATGATTCTAAATCAAATTTATAAATACAAGAAGAAAAAACAACCGCCTCGTCCGGGATTTGAAACCGGGACCTTCCGCTTGCCGGGCGACTGCTCTTACCACTGAGCTAACGAGACAGATGATGAAGGTCCCGGTTTCAAATCCCGGACGAGGCGGTTGTTTTTTCTTCTTGTATTTATAAATTTGATTTAGAATCATTAAAAATAAAAGTTCTTAAAATTCTTATTTCTCCATCATTGACCGATTCTAACAAGTGTAGGTTCGATTCCCGTCCGCGGGAAAAATAAATAAAATTGAATTTACAATTTATTTGTGCGCTTTCATCGTTCCTGGTTAATGCCAGCTGAAAGCAAAACGTGGCTTAGTAGGCTAGTTACAAATTTGATAAATGCAAGAAGGAAAATCATCTGTCTCGTTAGCTCAGTGGTAAGAGCAGTCGCCCGGCAAGCGGAAGGTCCCGGTTTTAAATCCCGGACGAGGCGGTTGTTTTTTCTTGTATTTATAAATTTGATTTAGAATCATTAAAAATAAAAGTTCTTAAAACTCTTATTTCTCCATCATTTTTCAATTTGCATTTTCCTTTTCCTTACACATATTATCTAACATCTGTCACTTACAAAAAACCAAGTGAGTGAAATTGTCACTTAAATGGACATTTGTCTACTTAATACAACAGTAATACGTCCACAGTAGTATGTTTTCGACAAATATCACTTTAAACGACAATCATAATACCATTTTTGTGTCGTAACGCCATTTCTCACTTAAAGTAACAACGAGGCTTCATATAGTTTTTTTTATATTTGACGATATTTTCTCCATTTCTTGAAAAAGTAATCAATAATATTATGCCGTTTTGACTACAATTCAACCTCTTGTATAGCCTCAAGACTAACTCAACTGATGGCCAGCTGGCAAATTACTGCTTCTCTAATCGATTCGGTCGCGTGAAATATATAAATTTTATTCATATTTTCTCCATTCTGAGTTATCTTTTTTTTTTTTATGAAAGTTTGACTTAGTTAAATGTTTTTTTTTATGAAAGTTTGACTTAGTTAAATGTTTTATTTTAACGTTTAATCAGTTCTGCAAGTTCGAGCAATTCATTTCAGAGGTAAAAAGATTTCCTCTTATTTCAAACGATTAACGAAAAACGTTTTTCGGACGTGGAGCCCTACTTATGACCTTGTACCCTAGTTACCTAATTGTGTTGGTCTATTGCACGTACGATTTTCGTCGCCTTTAATTTATTTTCATATGAATCGTCGCCAGATGGGTTTTTTTTTGGTGATAATTTTTTAAAAATCAATCTAAACGATAAAATATTTACATTATGATCCTGTAGGTGTGGTTTGCCCATAAACATTGTATACATGCTTGTTTTCTTGTCTCTGTCTCTTTATTATGAGATAAGAATTAAATATATTGGCTAATATATTAGCTACAGCTGAGGTAAGAGATTTGCTCATTCCCGGACTCATTTGCACACGCTCCTAGTAATTCTTGTGTTATCCAATTCGATCTATAAACGATGGTTTTTCAAAATAGAGACAATGCAATTAAATATATATGATTTAGTTCCTAGATATCTCAGAGCATCGTAAATGGCCTCCTTGGTCGATATCATGGAATGTACCTAAGGTGTATTCTTCATTTTTATGGATTCTTCAAGTGTCTTTACTACGTCTGGTAATGCAGGTTCAATCAATTTAACTTTGTTACATGCATTCTGTGCTCTAAAAAATGTTCCTCCTTTGAGCAAATTTCCAAGGATCTACAAGAGAAAACGAAGGAAAATTCCTTAGTAGTAACATGCTTGCTACTTTTTGCCTGGAAAATAAGGATGAGCTTTAAGATAAAACTTACTATTTCTCTGTCTTCAACTTACCAGCTTTTTCATAATTACCAAATAAATGTCAACGTATTGTCACTTCCAACCATACATATTCAATATAACTGCGTTTTTTATACTCTGGATTTACGAGATCTTATAATAAACATTCATTCATGACATGCGAAATTGTTTTACAAAGTGCAAGTCATTGATTAACACTTTTCACTTTATGAAATAATCATAAATAGTTGTGACATCTCGAAAACCAACTTATTCGTCATGAATGAAGTTTTCAGAACCGCATTGAGTTTCCTCTTTGTTGGTCCCGTACCTTCGACTCATCTGTGACGGCCTTTAAAATTCCATTAATGCATTATGTTCGAAGGTACATACATAAAAATGCATAAACAAATTACCTTATCAACGCATTACAGTTATTTATTTGAAAATATTAAATAGTATCAACCAGAAAATTCCAATTAAAATTACAAGAAAGGCGTTTGTTTGGGACATAATAAACTATGATTAATAAATCAAAAAGTTTTATTATATAATTATATAATCAAACTTAAGTAAAAACTACTTCATTATTATGAGTAAATGAACATTTATCAATAAAAATAAATATGATGACCAGGAATGTTAGTATGTATGATTTTTTTTTAAAAATACTGGACGAAGTTAGGAGTGACGAAAGTGAAATATTGTATGAGAATTGCAAAATATACACAATACCATATTAGTGTGTAAAATGACTGTGCAATTAATTGGTCAGTTTGGTATGAGTATATTTATATTAATCTTATCAGCTGAGTAAATAATGGCTTACAACTAAAAAGAAAAATGAGACTGAATTGAAATTAAAAATTTTTCGAGGAAATAATTTTAAACTCTGTAGTTTATATATTTTGTTTATATAATTATATCAAGTAATATATGATTAAGGCATATAGAGAAAATCGGTGGAAGGTAATTTTATTATAGGAAGGACACCCCCTGAACAAGATAAATAGACTATCAGATATCTGGCCTACAGTTAGAGTCGTCAGTTTAAAACTGGTGGCTTCAGTGAAAAATTTGGGAGTGTTTCTAGCACTCGTGAGAGAGATTTTAAATCTGGTGACTCATGTTTATATAGCAAATACATGATTTTGGTTAAGAGAATGGAGATTTTGTATGAATTATATTTTTACATGTGATAATTATGTTTAATTATTTGTTTTATATCCAAATTGTCTAGATGAAATTGAAAATGTTCAAGTATGCAGCTGATATTATGATAGTAAAACATATATAAGGCGGAACCCTATGGGACGAGGGAAAATTATTCTGCCTTAATCGGTGTTAAAGTGGATAAGAATATAAAAATCTGATACACATTTAAATTTAGAATAACAGTTTTTTCTTTTATTTAAGTAATGATTGTATAACCACAAAACTCAAAATATGTAACTAAATAATTTCGAAAGAAAAAACATTAGATGAACAAATTTTATCCTATTCAATTTATGAATTGTGGAAACATATAGAACAAAATAGTTAATCTAATTAAAATATATATTCTAAAATTGAAGACTTCTATAGGTTTTTCTTATGCACACAATCTTTCTTTTAACATTTTTAATTAATAACTCTACTTAATTATTGCCAAAGGGCAATATATCGTCTTAGTATGTCCAAAGCATACAATGCTTCTCTTTTAGAATTTTTCTGATCAACAGCTTGTTTGTTGTGATCAGTTGAAATTTCAATTTCCTGTTCACCCAATTCATTCAGCGAATTTCTATCTGTTTTTGTTCAAACAATTTAGTCTATGCCCATGCATTCTTTAGTTAACTGTTTCAAAGCGTCAGCTACATTGACCCAAGAGATGATGCTACTTAATGTTGGAGTATTTTATAATGCGTTAGTTCAAAAAGTGCTCACCCACCTTGAGTAAGTACCCAGTCGGTCCTTACGTTTTCTCATTTTTATTCATATTTGTTTATTTCTAATAAAAATTTCGAAATTCCACATTGTCTATTGCCTTGAGGCCTTATACCCTAGGCAGACGGACAAAATCAATGATCATTCGTTCGTAATTGATTTTTTCAAAAATCAAGTTACCCAAGGTTTTGTTGATTAAAACGAAAGTCCTGCCAATTTTGTATGTAATTGACAGTACATTTTTAATAATTAAAATTAAAATTCAATGGTAAATCGATTTTTGAAAAATTCAATTACGAACGAATGATCATTGATTTTGCCCGTCTGCCTAGGGTATTATACGAAATACGAAATACGCGAAAAATCACAAATTTTTTATTTTCTTATTATTTTTGATTCCATTAGCCTGAACAGTTAAGAATATTTTAAGCTTTACAGAGTTGAAAAATTCCAAAAATTGTTAAAGTTACAGCATTTAGAGCATAGAAACTTTTATTTTCTTGGAAGCAGGCGGTAGCGGCGGTAACCGGCCGCACTATACGGAGACAGGTGCGCTAGATCGGCAACTACCCTTTTCTATTGTTCACTTATTATGCCTACATAGAATCGTGTAACGGTAAAGGTAACGGCCCCACATATGCCGCAGGATGCTATTAAATAAGGTAAGATTACATTTATAATAGATAGTGTGCGATGCGCACGGCCACCAACTTAAAACCCGTTTTTCCACGATTCACTTTTTTGAACAACCTTGTGAAAGTTCTAACTATTGAGCGAAGGTTCAGATCACTTTGATATTCTTAGTATCATCACCTATGGGTGTGAACCACAGAAACAAACATTTCAGTAACAAAAAATATAAAAAATAAAATACCGGCAGAAAATTGAGTAAAAAATGTTTCGAATTTTTATTATAATAATTTTTTTTTATAATTTTGTTGGTTCACACTAAAGATACATTCATTATGCAATTATAATTAATTGTTTTTTCCGACATCCACATCGATGTCGAGAATCTTCACCATCAACGCGCTTTATTATGTTATATCTCCCCGCCTTTGTTAAATTTGTTAAACATTTTTTTTTAGATATACTTAACCATGTGCATAAATGACCTGTAAAACAAATTTTCTAATATATGCGTCAATTTTGAAAAAAATTCTCAATATATGCGTAATTTTTTTTAAATCGCGTCTTAAAAAGTACCTTCGAAAATCGTCGAAATTGTTATGGAACTATGTTGAGTGGTTTGGACGTGAAGTCCAGACTATCAGCATGAGCTGACAGATCACTCGACGGACAGCGTTGACTGCTCGGCGGCACGCTCGCCTCGGCTCATTGGCGGAGAGTGTGGAGAGGTTCCACGAAAAACCTGTCGCTGCCGTCTGCCATAATCAAAAAAAATCTCGTGCCTATCAATAAAAACAAACCGGCACACATTCAGTCCTGAAGGGACCTTGACGTCACTTAGCTACATCCAATATTGAAGGCGCAGATGATATGCCTTCACTGCATGCCCCAAACACCCATACGACACTGAGGGCAGCAAATTAGTTTCAGTGTCCCTTGTTTTCCTGCAAAGAGAGACTAGTGACCCTAGACGACCTTCATGCGAGAGGGCTCCAGGACAGTGAAGGAGGAAATAAAAACTAGAATCCGAGCATTTCAATACGTTATAAATTTATTCCTTATTCTCTCTAATGACATCTTTGTTGTGCTCAACTTGTCGAACTAAACATAGAGGCCTTAAGTGTTATTATAATATCCTGGAAGTATATCAAATCATATACTTTTTATACCTAAAACTATATGTACTGACAGTCTTAATTCATACACAGTTCTTTCTTTTTGTTCATTAAATATAAATTACATGACCCCTATACTTCAAGTATATGAAATCAGATACCTTCCTTGTATGAAATTATGTACTGTTCTGTTATACGAAATTTTATACCTGTGCTCTATCAAAGCATATAGCGATAATGTTAATTCAAAAAAAAAATTGGTTCCTGAACAATGTTTTCGCCATTTCCTTGACTATGAATTACATGAATTTATTTGGAGATCTCTCAATTGCAAGTTTTATATAATTTCTTTCCGTGTAGGAGTAATTAATATCCTAGAGGACAAGAGAGTTATTTAAACTATAAAAGTAAAAGATTAAGCATATGTATAAGAGGATATATATTAGGATACAGGACAACTAAGTGATATGCACAGAAATAAGGACAGGTGTTAACTTAAGGATTACCAAAGAAAATGCATAGCATTAAACAGATCTTCAATACCATGAGGCCTCAACAGTAAGCAATCTAGGATTAAAATGCGTATATAGATATATGGTATATGGTATACGTGAATAAAAGAAGGAATGTAAGTAAAGGAGTATAACTAGATGGTTAAGGTTATGTGATTAGTTAGCATAGTTTCATAAGTGGATATATGTATTTGGGAATAAATTACCTGACCTGACTAAGTAGTATATAAAGGTAAGGAAAGTATATAATATAATGAGGGTTGCATTCAGTTGCAATTAATTTTGCCAAAATAATATAATATATATATATAAAAGGTAAAGAAAATATATAATATAGTGAATGTTATACCCTGTCGTAATCAATTTTGCCAAAAATAAAATTCAATAGCGCCTATAATTTAGTATAGATAATGTTAACTTATGAAAGAACTACAATATCAAGTTATGAAAGAACTACGATTTCAAACTTATGAAAGAACTGCAATATCAAAATTTCCGGGTGAGACAAAGTCTGAAACTGGATTGTGCAATTGATAGTATGACATCGACATGACGATTAAAATTGTCACACACAGTTTATCGCGTTATTTAAAATTACATAAAATCAATATGAAATAACTCGTGAATCTCTACGAGTCTTTTAAACAATTACGATATATCCAACCGGGAATACTCTTTCAATATTTAATTGATATTATACTTTTCAGAGAATAAAATTTTTTGCCGCACTCGATCAAAATTACTTGCAATACACGGTTTAGTCTTCTTTTTCCTTTTTCACTCAACATGCCACACCACATCCGAAGAAACGCACTTCTCTCGGTCTGGGTGCGTTCGGGTATTTTGTTTGACAGCAGCCGGCATACACGCTGCAGTATTTCTCAGTGTAGCATATTGCTATATGCAATACGCTACGACCATAACAAAATCGCGCATATAAGGTATTAAGATTCTAAAGCTTTTGATAGTAGACGATAAAAGAAAATCGTGTCACTGTGCTACACCATTGTCGGCATTCATCGGGTACAATTTTTAAACTGCTGAAGAATTTAAAAATAACGCTTAGGTTTGTTTATCTTACTATCAAACGAAGTGTCTAGTTCTGGTCCCAAATCAATTAACTACATCGAACGAAAGTTATCCCTGGAGTACCGTTCTTGCTTCATGTAACTAGATATATCGAACAACTCTGGTCGAATCCTCGATAATGATGAATGATAGTATGACACCACTGTAGATATCGAATTGTGATAGTTTTGTTTTCTCAAGTTTTTAAATTAAAAACCTGTTAAATTTTTCATTATATAATTATATTTAATGGTGTTATAAATTAATATTGGACGGTATCGAGTCATATGGTAAAACCGTTGCAGGGCTCAGCCAATAAATCAGACTCAGGTAAGGTTTCTAGTGGAACTCATGGAAAAGAAAATGCCTGATGGCTTAAAACTAATGAACCATCTGAAAACCCTGTAAAGGCGTGGCAGAAGGTTTATACGCTATTATTGAAGCATAACTTGATAATGTTTAGTGTGATTTTCAGAGATAGACAAACTACAAGTCGTAACTTGATAATGTTTAGTGTGATTTTCAGAGATAGACAAACTACAAGTCGTAACCCCTGGAATATACAAGCCATGAAGTCAATCTCGAAAAGAGCGTAGCCGGCCGGTTAGCGGACGATATAACTCACACACATTTTTGCCTTGTCTTACTGCAGAAGTTTTTCATATAAAGCTAGCTTGGATTTTGTTCAACCGTTATAATTTCCATACATTTGTTCTACATGCTATTTTTTTTAAACCATTAAAAAGAAAACATATTTGGATGCAATTTGCTGTAATTCATCATTAGAAATAAATAAAAATGAGTGTTCGTTTGCACGATGAGCTCTGTGTATATACGGATGGGAGCTATGTTTGAATGTTTCGTAGGAGTGGGCTGCATCCAATCCGAACACATATTCATTCTTTTCTGCCTTGTTGTTTGTTTGCTTCTGCACATCTTAGTTTTAGTTGTAATTTTGAATTTTTTTATTGCCTAGATGAATTATAGTAGGGTATATAGATTTGTCATTCCGTTTGTATTGCATAGTATTTGCTTCACAATCAGTACGTTTACATGAATACTTGAAGTATACTTGAAGTATGGTTGAAGTAATCAAAATATCAAGAAAACGCTTATTCAACGCATAAATTTCAACTTAAGTAATTGGAAATTTAAATTCAAGGAAAATTCAAGTCAAGTAATTGGAATTAATTCAATGAACCGCCTCACCTGAGCTTCAAGTGGATTTCAAGTCAAGTACTCAAGTATTCAGGTAAACGTACTGATTATTGCCAAATATCGCCGATCGTCTTTTACGAATACGTGCAAAATTTGAACCAATGATTAAATTTCTTCGTACTTCATGCCACCTGGTGCACATGGCCTGTTGCCGTGTTTGCTGTTATATTTCCACTCTATTAGCACAATTGGGTTTTAGATTTTTTAATAATTTAATTTTTCAACTTTTCAATAAATATTCAATTGTACTGAAGTTGCGATAACGTCTGCAATTTTACAATGTGTCTATTTATATATATTTAGGGATACCAAGACCCTCGAGAATACTTCCCAAGCCATGAAACAGGAATCTATATGTATGTATGCGTTGTGAGTCTGGTTTCTAAAATGTTCTACGAGTATATTGAAACTTATGGAAAAGTGCCAAACATTGACTTTAAATATGCTATAGAGGAAAATAGTCTTCTAGTAATTTGAATCTTGGTTCCTTACTTTCCTAAAGGCTACACTTCCTATATACCTTACTCAACAAAATAATAAAATAGTTTTGATTACAAAGTAGCCTTACCATTTTACACTAAATACCTCTCCGCAGAGTGATAATTGCATGTGTTTATGTACAGCCGGAGTCCGAATCTGTAGGCAGCTACATTCGATATCATCAGCCCACGGCATCCCATGACGGCACAGCGATATTACAATGATTACTTAGTTGAGAATTTTTGTTTGAGGAATTGTAGTCATTTGGTTAAGATAACTTTTTTTAAATAATTTTGTTAGGAAAGGTATGAACATTTTATTACAGTTCGGAAGATAAGAAAGCAAGCTTAAGATTATCAGAACTCCATTTTTCTTTATGAATAGTAGTTTAGGGCGGAGGAGTTATTCAAATCAAACTTTTGTCACTTTTACATAAGCCCACTGCAAATATTTTAGAATGTAAGGACTCCGTTGGGGAGTCTGTTTCATGGCTTGTGAAGTATTCTCGAGGGTTTTGGCTATGAGGAAGAAAAACTTAAGCATTTTCTTCGCATCGATGTGTTTGTTTAGTAATTGAAGTCGTAAACTACGATATTTTCTGAGTGGGCACATAATTTAGAGGTTGAAACTTTATCAAGTATTGAACAAGTTTTATAATTTCCTGTCACCGTGATTCGAATCATTTTTCATTTCATAATTTTTTTATAACTTTTTTCATTTTTAAGAATTTTCCTAGAGCCTTTGTATGGCTGATATCATATAGACCACTGACAATTCAATTGTAAGTAAGCAAACCGGCATTGGAAAACGTTAAATTTTATTACCGCATCTGTTCATTTTTATAACTATTTCGCTTATATTTTATTTAAAACATTATAATTTATTATTGAAACTCGCATGAAAAACGACTTGCTATGGCAATAACTCCGGTTGTTTCTGCAGCACAGCACAACGCAACGCACTTCATCACCATAATTCTAGACTCTGGAGTCTCGATTATCTCTCGATTTTTTGCACAAAACAATATTTCACTATTGTTTCTCACTATTACAAAAGTTTAAATCACTTTTAATTACGTTTGATTGTATGCACAGAATAAAGGGTCACTACAGTACTAAGCAGCAAATAACATTTTATTGCATGATTCCAACCATCTTGCAACAAGACGCTTATACGGGCGAGAAGGTATAGTTCATCAATCAAGACATACCTAACGGTACTCACTTGCGGTACCAGCATTACTGTACTCAGTCATTGTCTTGTCACTCACCTTATTGTATCTACGTTACGGTACTCAAACCATTACTTTCAAGTTGCTAGATCAAACGTATTATCATGCCAACATTAGAAGAGCTACTTTCTACAGAACGAATTCTACGAAGTAGAGTAGAAACATTAATAGAAAATGGCAGAGCCGTGGAATCTAGTAAAAAAAAACAAGGTTTTTTTTTAAACAAAAAAAGGCGGATATACGGGAGCTATGGGAAAGGTATGCTGCAACAGATTTTGCTGTAAGCAGCTAGTTATTACAGAAGGATGAATCCCATGAATATTTAAAGGGAGACAATTTCGGCGAGTTGGAGGCCAAACACTCAGTATACATGAGTGAACTAACGGAAAGCTTGCGAGCATTTCAAGTTACGGTAAAGGCAGCATCAGATAGTAGCACATCACAATTAGCTACCATGGCCTCACAAGAATTAAGCCTACCCAGAATTAGTTTACCAAAGTTCAATGGCGATTACGACGCATGGCGATCATGCTTGAGCGGTTAAGCGGAGAAATTGCTACGACATACGCCCATTACGGGTAAGGAATATGCACCAGCTTGGTTAAAATTAAAGGAGAGGTACGAGAACAAGCGGATTTTAGTGAATCATCAGCTTAAGGCACTGATCAATCAACCGAAGCTCAATACTGAAACGGCTAATGATTGTAGCGGAAGCTACATAATAATTTTTATGTTTTTGTTAGTAAATAAAAATAGAATAAAATATAATTTGTGATTGTCAGAATAATATTTGCGCTGACTATAAGTAAAATAAAAAAAATCAAATTTGACGTTTAAAGGAAAACACTTTGAAGAAAAAAACTTTAAACACAGATACATACTACTGTACACAATTTTAGAAAATACATATCAAGACTTTTTGGAATGTATTTGTTTTTAAAAATATAGAATTTTGTCAAGGATATTTTAGTTTTAAGTGAATCGCCAGAGGGCAAACTTCTTTAATTTAATTCAAAACGCCAGAGGGCAAATTAAAAAAATAAATAGTTTTATTTAAAACGCCAGAGGGCAAACTTCTTTAATTTAATTTAAAACGCCAGAGCTCAAATTAAAAAAATAAATAGTTTTATTTAAAACGCCAGAGGGCAAACTTTTAAAATAATAATTTTATTGCCAAAAGGCATATTTGTAATTTTCTTAATTCAGACGCCAGAGGGCAAAATCTGTTAAAGAATATTTTAAAGTTTAATGCTAGATTTTTAATAAAATATTAAAAGATTTTAAAAAGTTTTAAAAGAAAAACTTATAAATTAAAATAAAAAATATTATCATAAAATAAAAAATAATTTAATTTCAATTTTATCCTACTATAAATTTAGGATAAATATATATAGATATATATACATATAAATATAACTGTTGAACTGCAGCATCTACATTTGTTGTCTCGATCATCTATCATATTATAGATATTAACAACAACCAGTTCAAATTGGCAACATCCAGCCCCTATAAATAGTTCAATTGGTGACCCCGAAAAGAAAACTAGACAAACCGTTACCCCGAAAAGAAAACTGGACAAACCGTTACTGCGACCAGCACGTTGACCCCAAACAACAGGTCAACCATTTGACACCGAACATTAAAATAACCCGTCGTAACAACAATTCTAAAATTCTAGTTAAGAGATACCCCCTACCAGTGGTAAGGTACCTTCTAATTATAGAATAATTCAAGACAAGAATAAAGAATTAAAAGAAGAACTCAAGAAATTTTTAAACAGAAGAAAAGAGAAGAAAAGAAAATAATTAAGAAGCAAAGAATATTAAAGAAAGAAGAAACAATCAAGAATTCATCAAAGAAGAAAGATGATTAATAATAGAAGAAAGAACATTTTATTTCTGTCAACTACAGAACAAAAAAACAAGAAAAGAATATAGTAAGGTTAAATTTAGATTTAAATTAGATTTAGTAAGACTCTAACCTAATCTGATAGGAATAATATATTATAAAATATATTATATTTACCTTTTCCTTTTTACATTTAATAGTTTTAATTTATATGAAAATATTGTACACAAAAAGACATTTACAACATACTAAGCAATACAAAAGTACAAATTTGGTACAAGATATATCTGTTTTTAAAGGCTATACGTTTCAGAGTGTTTTCGATCCAATGAAATAAGTTATTTTTTCATTTTAGTATCGCGAGCGTTTTGTGATATTTATATATATATATATATTTTTTTGTGGTCTATTACTTTTGTCCAAAAATGCCAGGATACGAAATAAATATTGAGCAGAGTTATGTCGCAGCGGCATCTGTCAAGCTACCAACTTTTTGGACACCATGTCCAGAAGCTTGGTTTATAAGAGTAGAGGCTGAATTCCGAGATAAAGGAATTAGAACCGATGAACGAAATACGGCCATATAGTGCAAGCCCTTCCGCTGGAGACGATCATGAACGTTTTAGACATTCTTCAAGTACCCCCAACTACAGACAAATACGAATATCTTAAAAAACTCTCATTAAAAGATTCAGCGATTCAGAAGAGAAAAGATTAGAACAACTTCTATGTGCCTCAGAAATAGGAGATAAAAGACCTTCTGAATTTTACAGGTTTATGAAAACCCTTGCTGGTACTTCCACAACATTTGGAGCATAATTAATTAAGAAGCTATGGATGAGAAAACTTTCTGCAAATATAAACATAGCATTGGTTGCTTCAAGCAAAGAAAATATAGAGGATTTATTGGAACTTGCAGATAAAATATTTGACGTTACAAAGTTACAATATGTTTCCTCAATAAATGAAACTTTCAATTTACCATTATCCCAACAAAAATTTTCAACGATAAATAACAATGTACAATTATTAAATAAAATAACCATTTTAGAAAACAAATTACAGAATTTAGAAAACTTATTTCGCAACTTTACAATGAATAATAATAATAACAACAATTTTTGTAAAAATGATTGAAGATACAGCACACGAAGTCGTTCACTAAATAATTCAAAACCTGATAACAATACACAGCTTTGTTGGTACCACTTTAAGTTTAGAGAAAAAGCTACCAAATGCATTTCTCCATGCGCTTTTATTAACAAATCTAATCAAAAAAACTAATTGTCTCCTCAGCTTCCAGTATGTCAAATAACATTACTTCGAAAAGACTTTTTCTTTTAGACAAAGTGTTGTGACTCAGGTGCCCAATGCCCCGAATCACAGCCATAAGGGCAATACATCAATATATTGTCCTATACAATATATTGATGTATCTCAAGTTGACCCTGAAAACCAAAAAATATTTCATTCATTTCCATTTAATTTAAATTTCGCTAAAAACCATTCTCCCTTGTTATAATAAAGTGCAATTATGCATAAATTGCATTTTGTTATCAGATACACATTCCACTCACACGGTATGCACACTTACCTACATACAGTGTCTTCTTACTTTTTTTCCGGATGTACAGTGTACATACGTACATTACTTACTTCCTCCAATCTAATTGTATGTACATACATACATACAATTATCAGAATTATTCGCGCCCTCTTAAAATTAAAATTTCAAGACGGGCGCACAAGTGCATATCAAATTACAGTTTTGCATAGATGCATATAGCTTGCATCACAACTTTTGTGCATTTTCTCACGTACGTTTTTTCAACGTCGTGAGAAAACAATAAAAAAAAAGAAAAAGCTTTTGCAAGATATCGTGGGTACCTGGGTGCAATTTGCCCAAACCTCGGGGAGTTCGTTCTTTAATCCCGTCGAGTTGCGAACGTTTTAAAAATCCGTTCCGAACTCATTAATTGAGTAAAAAGTAAAATCTAACTAAATAATTTTGAAAGAAAATCGAATTGAATAATTTTGAAAACGAAAAGTAAAATCTAACTAAATAATTTTGAAAGAAAATCGAATTGAATAATTTTGAATACGAAAAGTAAAATCTAACTAAATAATTTTGAAAGGAAAATCGAATTAAATAATTTTGAAAACGAAAAGAAAATATAATCTGAAGTGCAAAAAAAACATGGAATAACAAAAATCGTAATATAAAAAAAAAATATAGAAAAAAGGAATAACAAAGTGTTTCAGTTTTTAATTTTCCCTTTCCTTGATATCGGCTACTGCTCTCTCCTTCGGAGCACGGAGCGGAGCCTCGTTACAACAAACTGGTGGCAGCGGTACCCCAAATCAGTGCCAGTAAAAATAAAAACAAATTTACTAAATCTAAATTAAAAAGTTATAAATTAAAATAATAAAATAATAATAAAGCCCACACACAAAACAACTGGTGGTAGCCGTGTACCTACCATATAAAATCACTGCTAAAAATTTTTTTTCCTGTAATAATTTCTATTAACCAAAACAAATTTTTATTTAATAATAACTGACACGCATACTAACTGATGGCAGTGTAACTCTCCAAGTTTTCCCAGTGAATAAATAAAATTGCCAATCAGTTTAATTAAAAAAAAAAAAAAATAATTACAAAAAAAAAGCCAGGGTACTTAGTACTTAGAGGAAAATAAAAAAAAAGTTTAAGCGCTATAGCGCTCACCGTGGGAACTAAGGAGGCTTCATCCCTGCCTCACCAAGACGATTAGAAAGAAGGAAGACACCCAGAAAACGTCTCCCAGGAAGCGCGAAGTATCATCACCAACACTATCACCGTCATCATCCTTCAGCGCTTACAACATCCAACAACCAGGACGTCAGACGCAGGATATATACGTATACCACAATATACAACAAATAACCATAGCACCATCATCATCATCATCCCGCAATAATATATTGGATAAAAGCAAAGGTAGCGTGAAAATCTGTTCTCTTTTATATATACCTATATACATATTTTCATTGTCAATATATATACCCCATAAGATTCATTTAAGAGAAAAAAAAAATATACAAGTGAATTCAATTTTTTTTTAAAGAAATAGTGCAAAATTTCCTGGCTTAACTTACGTTTTTTTTTGTATAATTTTTCATTGTTTTATTCTTAGCTTATACTTAGAATTCTTCCTTTTCTTCCATCCATCCTAATTCCAATTCCCACGATACAGGCTGATAAAAAAATATATATATTTTTTTTGTTGTTTTGCGTAACGTCTGGATATTTTTATATTTTCTGGTGATCGACATATTTATTCGCTATATATGAATATATTTATATACGAATAAGTATATGTATAGAAAAAGAAGAACAATTTTTTCCATCTCCTTCGATCTTCGTTTAATTTAATAAAAACTTTACATATTGAAATTAAAATACGCTCTTCCTAGAAGCGACCTCTGCGGTAAGACTTTTCGTGAGCTTGCTGGCCAGAGGACTTCGAACAAAATCAATAATCGATACCCTGCAATAGAGTTTCATAAGCCTATTGTTCAGAGTAAAGATTTTGGTTGGAAGTAGCGATTCTTGCTATTCTTTTCCTTTTTGTTTTAAAGTGAAATTGCATTAACATTTGAAGTTTAACAAACCCCACAAACAGCTCCATTTCATATTGCTACATTTTCCTATTTCACTCTCCTTATATTTAATCCCAAATTTTATTTCAACGAAAGTATTTACATATAAACAACTCATTTCAATAACCTTTCGCTAGTCTGCTTGGTAGCCACAGTATAAAATATAGGTTTCATAACTTATCAATTTAGTCATAATACTTATAATACTTAGCAAAGGTTGGCGTGAATTTTTTTTTTAAGATTATATCACATTCATATTCGTTGTTAAGAGTCATTAAAAGATTTGTACCTTCATTTTCAATTATTGATTTGGTTTGATTTGGTTTCGTGATTGTGATAAGACATATACATATACATTTTGAAACAAAGCTTCTCCTATATGCGACTTTGAAATTTTTTTTTCTCTCCTCGATCAGCTGTTTAGCGTTGCAATATATAGTCATACCTTTAAAATTACAACCAAGTGTCTTTATCTTTATTTAGCGAATATTCTCAAGTTTTAACTGTGAAGGTTTTTGCATCTTCTTCCCAATTTATACATCCTATATAACTGACAACATGACTAACGACACCAATTCTTTCGACGAGCTTTGTTTGTCACAAGTCCCAAAAATGGCAGAAATTAGACAAATTCTGGCCGATTATCACAGAGCGAATAAAAGTAAAAGGACTTCAGATTTTACTTCTGAAAAACTCCAAAATTTGGAAGACGTATGGGCTTCATTTGAAAAAATGGAAACCCTGATTCAAGATCATGAAAATTTTACTGAAACTCATGATTATTTTAAGCAGTCATGCTATGACAAAACGGAGGACTGGTACAATCTTACAAAGGCAACTCTGTCTGATAGGTTGAAATCCATATCAGTCCACACAGAGCGCAAAAATAACCCGTTTTACGTCCCACCTCTAAAAACTTCGCAAAAAACGACTGCAGGTGATAACCAAGACAGCACAGACAAAGATCAATCAAATACAGTACGGCTTCGATTACAAGAAGATAGACAAAAAACATTATCCCATATTATTCAGTCTATAGATAATAATTCACTTGCAACTGCAACCCAGACATATCTAAACCAGAAATTAAACTCGTTGCACAAGTATTGGGATGATTTTGAAGAAACACACAACGAAATTATCTTGAATGTTGGCCCAAACGACAAAGACAGCGAATACTTCGTGAATGATGTTTACATAAACATGGAAACATCATTCTCAGACACTGTAATTGCGCTGCAAGAACAATTGGACTCTCGATTCCAAAATGTAACGAATACTACAAATAATTCCACAGAGCATCACCACAATGTCTCTTTCAGAGATTAATCAAATTTTTTCCTATCTGACGCGAGAACATTAATTCCCAATTTCAATGGAAATCCGAAAGATCTCCACAAATTCATTTCAAGCTGTGATGATGCATACACAACAGCAACGACGACAAGCGAAAAGCACTCCCTCCTTAGCTTAATAAGGAGTAAATTATCTGCAGATGCATATGATATTTTCAGGTACAATCAAGTTGAAGATTGGCACACATTAAAATCAATTTTAACTCAAACTTTTGAGGTAAAAATTCCCAGAACTACGCTACAGTCTCAATTAAATAATTCTAAACAGAGAATAGGGGAAAGCGTGAAAGATTTCCTTCAGAGACTTAGCATAACTCTATCCAAACTAAATGAAGCAACACACTCATATGCAAGCGATAGAGTTCTTTTAAAGTCCCTTTTAAAAGATAACGAGAGCCAGGCCGTAAGAGCAATAGAGGACGGATTATCCAATCAACAACTCCAAACTTTAGCCAAAGTGCATTCCGAAAAATCCTTTTCTGTATTAAAATCACACATCTTGGAGCATGCATCACGCTTAGAGCAGAAACAACTTGTTTCCCAAGCACAAAACAAGATACATCAAACTCCATTTGCGCAAGCAATAAATTCAAGTCTTCGCTGCTTCAAATGCAATAGACTGGGGCATGCTGCATCAAGCTGCCCAGTGATACAACGCTCCACCCAAAATTTCAACGCAGTTCCGAAGCTAAACGTCCTCCAGATTTTAAGAATGCTACATCTCCATCACAGGTCCCTAGTTGTCGATATTGTCATAGGATGGGCCATTCTATTGAAGAATGCAGGACAAGAGCTGCGAATAATAATCGCTTTAACGACAGCCCAGGAAATCAAAATAATTTCCAAAAGGTGAGCAATACTCCACCAACAAACACGGCTGACAGACAGCCTCAAAATAGGAACTGGCAGCAGCCAGTATTCCGAGAAAGTCGAACTTCACCGCCGAGATATAATAATGCCAATATCTCGGCTAGGTCACCTTCTCCAAATAGGAAGAATAATCGTACTACATCGGCATCCAGGCAGGGAATCTGGATTCAGCGGGGGGTAAATTTCGGCAACCCCTCGCAAATAGAAACAACGGCACAAATTCATCGAAAGCCCGAGGCAATATCGACAGGAAACTAGACGAAAATAAATCAATACATATCCCCGTCCAAATAAATAAAAATTCACTAACGCTTTCCTTGCCTGTGGACATCTGTTCTGCTCCGAAGCTTACCTTTTTGATTGATACAGGAGCAGAGATCAGCTTAATAAAACTCCATCCACTGAAACCAGACAGTATCTGCTACAGAGATGCTGTCTGCAATATAAATACTTTGTTTACAGAGTCAACTTCTACAGAAGGACTCATTTTCGCGAAATTATCTCTGGAATCTGCACAAAATAACTCCATCCTAGAACACCCATTTCAAATAGTGGGAAATAACTCCATCCTCTCATACGATGGCCTGCTTGGTCATGATTATTTATCTCGATACAATGCGAGTATCGTCTATAAAAATAAATTCATTTCTCTGGAAGTTAATGAATCTGATTCATCTTATCCATATGAACAATACTATTCAAATTACCCTTATGTTTATTTGAAAAGCGAAAACCCAGAAAAGAGGTCTCGAACTAAAAGTTTATTATATACGGAGATAACATTCTCCAATAAAAATATTAATACAATCCCATCTCCATCAACTGCTTTACAAAGCAATAACAATCGATCTCTATCCAATACTCCATCAGAAATCAAGACCAAAAATAATGAAAATCTATCTCCATCTATAGCCAGAAAAAAGGCTGAATTAAATAAAATTCTATCTCCATCCAAGTCTTCACAAGATATGAAGCAACAACATAAAAGTATATCTCCATCTACAGCCGCACAAAAGGCTAAATATAATAAAATTCTATCTCCTTCATCAACAAATTCACAAAAAGTGAATTCCAGAAATAGATCAGAAAAGAAGTCAAAGAACTTCAATAAAGTTTTATCTCCTTCAAATTCTATCGAGTCGGAATCATCGAATAACTCCTTCCAAATTCCACAAAAGTTGGAATCACATCTCCTTCCAATTAAAAATCCGAAAGAATCGGATAAATTAAATAAAATTAAAATTCCGGGTCGATCAGAATATATTATTGAAATTCCAACTTCTTCTATTCAAAATCAATCGGTCTGTTTCAACAAGGAAATAAGGCCAGGTTTATTTCTTGGAAATTCGATAGTCGAACCAGTCAACGGTATGGTAAAAGTCCTAATCCTCAATACAAATGAGGAGGACGCCGATCTGACACCTTACGAGGTGAACCCAGTTTACCAAGACTTGGACGACTTTGTGGTAATCTCCACAGACTCTGACAGAGATCTAATTAAGGGCAGAATAAATAAACTGCAAAACCTTATCAAACTGGATCACTGTAATTCAGAGGAATCTGAGAGTATTCGCAATATCTGTAGGGAATTCAACGATCTCTTCTTCATAGAAGGGGATTTCCTATCTTATACAGATGCGATTACCCACAAAATCGAGACACTCCAAGACAAACCGCCCATCTATACCAAGCCTTATCGACTTCCCGAAGCAAGCCGAACTGAGATAAACCGGCAAATACAAGAAATGCTTGAGTCAGACATCATCAGACCTTCACATAGTCCCTGGAATTCTCGACTTCTCCTGGTTCCTAAAAAACCAGATGAGAATGGAAACAATAAGTGGCGAGTAGTGGTAGACTTTCGTCGTATTAACGACATTACTATTGGCGATGCGTACCCACTGCCTAATATCACAGATATATATTAGACCAGTTGGGGAAGTCGAAATATTTTACCACACTCGACTTAGCCAGTGGATTCCACCAGATAAAAATGGACTCGAAGAACAGGGAGAAAACTGCCTTTAGCACACCCTATGGCCACTACGAATACAATCGTATGCCATTTGGTTTAAAAGGAGCCCCTGCTACTTTTCAACGAGCCATGAATAATGTCTTATCTGGCCTTCAAGGCATCTATTGCTTCGTATACATGGACGATATTGTAGTCCATGGATGCAATCTCCAAGATCATAATACAAGACTCACAGCAGTATTTAGCCGTCTCCGCAATTTCAATCTCAAACTTCAACCCGACAAGTGCCACTTCCTAAGAAAGGAAATTATGTATTTAGGGCACATAATTACAGAAAATGGAGTCAAACCAGACCCAGCAAAGATTAAGTCAGTTCAGTCCTATCCCAGACCGAAGAAGGAAAAAGATATCAAAGCTTTCCTTGATTTCGTCGGCTACTATCGCCGCTTTATACCAAACTTTTCAAAAATAGCTAAACCACTTACAAATCTTTTAAAAAAAGATATCCCTTTCAAGTTCGTCGCAATTTGTGATGAAGCATTTTGCGAATTACGCAATAAACTTATTTCAGCACCAATCCTATCATATCCCGATTTTGACAAAGAATTTTTTGTCACCTCCGATGCCAGTGACTACGCCATCGGAGCAGTACTTTCACAAGTTGATGATCAAGGAAATCATCCAATCGCCTACGTGAGCCGAGTTCTCAATGGTGCGGAAACTCGTTACTCAACAATTGAAAAGGAGCTCTTAGCTATCGTTTTCGCAGTTGAGCAATTCAGACCATACGTTTATGGCAGACAGTTTACAATTATAACTGACCATTAACCATTAGTATGGCTCATGAATCTGAAAGATCACTCCTCAAGACTGATGAGATGGAGAATACGTCTTGAGGAATATGACTACAAAATAGTCCACAAATCAGGTAAGCTCAACACAAATGCAGATGCTCTCAGTAGAGCAATTCCGGAAAAATCTGAACATTCTGCAGAGCCAACAACCTTCGTAAATGTGGTAACTAGAAATCAAGCCAGAGCTCAGGCGAATATAAATACACCCAACGCAAGTGTAACTGCTCCAAACCCAACTCCATCACCTGTAAACAATTCCTCAGTCATAATAACTGAGACAAATTTTCCCCTTCTACTAACTAAGTATGCAAACCCTAAATTTTTCATCTTGCCAATGCAAGATACAGAACTTGAAAGAGTGTTGGATTCGAAACTAAAATTTTCAGATAAATCCCCACTTTCAGAAACTGAACTGAACTTCTCCAAGAAAAAAGACTCATCAATAATTATATCAAAAACTAATTTACCTTGTCGATCGCAAAGAGATAGATCAGACCTCGAAAAGATTTTAACTGAAATCTGCTCATACACAGAAGCAAATCAGTTAAAACAAATAAATATCTCCTTCCCTATATTAGATCCACATAATCTAATAATTATGAAAAACGCTTTTGTCCAGATCTTCGCTAATAAGCAAATAAACATAAAACTGCATCAGGATTCCATTAAATATTTATCAGACATTAATGACATCGAACAAGTTTTAAAAGATTTTCATTGCCATCAAGGTATTTCCCGTACTATTAAAAGAATCAAAAAGCAATTCTACTGGCCTGGCATGTCAGACGACGTGGTCAAATATGTAAGGAAATGTAAACTTTGTCAGGTGAACAAAGTATCCAGAAACCCTAAAATTCCAACGAAAATCTCGAGTATTAGCTCCAAACCTTTCGAAAGAGTGTACCTAGATGTTGTAGGACCTCTCCCAATTTCTCATTCTGGAAACAAATACATCCTTACATTTCAAGACGGCGACCTTTCAAAATTTTCTGAGGCTATTCCCATAATCGACACCGAGTCCAAAACATTAGCGGAAGCCTTCACGACAACGACAGTTTGTCGACATGGTATTCCAGAAAGTATCCTCACAGATCAAGGTTCTAACCTCATAAGTGGAATGTTCGCCGAGGTATCTAAATTGCTGAGAATTAAAAGGCTCAAAACTACTCCATATCACCCTCAAACGAATGGTGCGTTGGAGAGAAGCCACAGAACCTTAGCAGAATATCTCCGATCTTATGTAGCAAAGGATCCACAAGACTGGGATACATGGATTCCTTATGCCATGTTTGTATATAATACAACCCCTCATTCGAGTACTAATTATACTCCTCGCGAACTCCTATACGGATTCCCAGCCGAAATCCCAAATAATTTAAAATCATCTCTAACCGTTTGCTATAATTACGACAATTATGCAAACGAGCTAAAAGCGCGTCTACAGCATAGTTTCAAAATAGCTAAAGACATAGCCATGGCCAATAAAGAAAAATCCAAACTACAATATGACAAAAATTCGGCTGTGCTCTACTACTTTATTGTGCGTTAGAAGGGGGGGGGGGGGGCAGGGTCAGGTAAATTATTTTCAAATTCCGAAAACACTAATTATTTAAATAAAGATAAATATCATTGCATTTCTATTTCTAAGGTATTCGGAAGAACTTCGCGCGGTACCCCTGCCTGCCTTACATCATCTTTATAAAGGTAAATAAAATTTTAAATTCATTAAATATGCTTATTAAACTTAATTCTACTTAATTCTAATTTCAGGACCAACTTGGGTTTTCCAATACTTTTTGTGACAAAATCATTATTAAAACAGCTTTTAGGGGCAACGGTCCTCTGATTCCAAGAATTCCTTGTATCGGCGGATATACTAGGTATTATTTGGAATTCGAACAGCTCACTCTCCTTAAACGTACATATATATCTTCCAGGACTCACAGCGACGCAGTAGTATCCTTGGTAACTTCAGATGAAGAAAGTATCGTTCAAAATCGATATTGCAATCCATAGAGGTGTCTTCAACCTTCGGGAGGGTGAGTAATTTCTTTATAGTGCTCACGATCTGAAAGTGATGTGAAAATCTTTGCAGAATCAACCAAATTTATTACTTGAGGAGGCAAGACAGGACGAAACCAACATGTACACATAAGTAATCCCCTTGGAATATGTTATAGCAATTATATTTAAATATTTTCTTTACTTTCTAGGGCCACCACATCCCCTACATCCAGAGTTCACCACGTATCAGAATATCCAGTTCATCGCACAGCAAATAACAGCAACTTGCCAGAAACTCAATAGCAATTCAGCGATGGCCCACACCTGCAATGGTACGTTACTGCAAATCAATCTTATTATAGCAAACATAGAATACAAAAATATATTACTTGTGACCCAAAGTAGACAACAAAGGGCCTTATTTAATGCGATAGGCTCAATCTCCAAAGCTCTCTTCGGTACATTAGACGAAGATGACGCCAAAGTTTATGATGAGCAAATCCGTAACCTCACCCTAAACCAAAACTCCCTCCTATCACTTATGAAAAGCCAAACCGCGATAGTCGAAGCAACCGCAAACATTTTCAACAAATCTAAAGCCGCAATTGAAAAGGAATTCATGGTTATGCATAAAAAATTAATTTCAATACAGATAGCTACTTCAATAATGGAAAACAGAACATTGGATAACAAAATATCCATTGAACTTGAATCGCTCATTTCACTAGCCTCTCTAATGGCATTCAGATATCAGAATACCCAGACAGAATTAATTGATCTTTTAACCGATTCAAGGCATGGAAGATTTCATCCTTCACTCATATCCCCCAGAAACATTGAAGAACTTTTATTGAACATCAGACAGGAATTGCCAAACTCAATGATGCTTCCCATAAATTCCAGGCAAAATATAATTACACAAATATACAAATTAAGTACGATATCCGCAAATACCTTCAATAATAAAATATTATTGAACTCCGAATTCCACTTCCATTTAAGGAACCATACCAAATATTCAAAGTAATACCATTACCTACACTGCTTAACGGATCGTTCATGTATATTAATCCATCAAAGGAATATATACTGATAGACTACAATCGCGAACATTATATTGAATTAACTCTCCAGGATATCCACAATTGCGCAACGTTGGATCATACGCACCTTTACTGCCAGATCACATCCCCAGTCTTAAATGCAAATACTAAGGTAAATCAATGCGAGATAAATTTAATAAAAAAGGAGCCGATTGCATCCGATTGTAAAATTTTAACATTAGAACAAGATTGTTTTTGGACGCAATTATCGCAACAGAACGCTTGGCTTTTCTCCCTAAAAGATTCCATCCAGATAGATAGATATTATTTGCGAAAATTCCATTAACTCACAAGTTCTGCAAGGAACCGGAACAATGTATATCTATCCCGGTTGTTATGTTCGCAGCAAGGAATTCATACTGCACGGACATAACGTAAAAATTTCCAAATTAAATTCCTATTTTATCCCAACAGTAAACATTTCCAGTATAATATCAAATATGACGTTCTCCTCAATAGGATCGCATATAAAAATAAATACGTTAAATCTTTCGAATAACACGGGTCTAGATAAACTTCTAGAATTCATTCGTTTCCAACAAGACCAAGAATTAGTTGCTTTAAATCCAATAAATAATCATCATATTCACCACTATGCAATATCATATCTAACGATTGCATTAGTCGCCTCTATTCTATGTGTATATTTATGCGCCAAATGTAAATCAAAAAACCATAAAACCGAAGATATAATCCCTGAACAAGAGCTGGAAAATGTGCCAACTCCGGCACCAAGAAAATTAAGATTTAATATAACTCCTGCACATAAAAGGAAAGCGCAAGAAAACATTCAACACATCTAACTTTCACAACAACAAAACTTAACAGAAAACTATCAAACTATCAACAGTAATCATTTCCCGTCCTTATATTTCTCCACTCTACTAACTCCTTACCCTTCTCAAAAAAAAAGGAAATAAGAATTTTTCTAAAAATAGAAATAAGGTTAAAAGGAAAAGTTCCTGATATTTTTTTTTCTTTCTCTTTCTTTTCTCTCTCTGAAAAATATTTCTTATAATAAAGATAATATTTTCCTTTCTTGATAGAAATGATAATATAATATAAATAAGAAAGATATATGTAAAATAAAAATAAATAATAGATGTTTTTTTATATAGTATAATAAATAAAATAAAGTAAATAAATACAGTATAAAAAAAAAACAAACAAATTGGAAGTAATAAATGTAATTATAAAAACTGTAAAAGCTATCTAGGTAATATAATAATACCATTTTTTCTTTTATATCAAATGTTATAAGGCAATTTGCATTATATGTATATTAAAGTCCTATTGCACCCTATAATTAATGCCACCATTTATAGCTGTAAAATTAAACTTTGTATTACGATAGTTAAGGTAGAAATACGTAACTAAAATTATAACAATACATATATTTTTCAATTTTAATAGTACCTAATATCTTGTTTATATAGGTATCATATAATTATAATATGCATATGTAATCTTAATATTCATTGAGACCGAAAGTTGAACTAATATTCATTGAGAAAGAAAGTTTTCTTCTGAAAAGAATAAAACTTTCTTTTCCCCAGAGGGGAGGGATGTTGTGACTCAGGTGCCCAATGCCCCAAATCACAACCATAAGGGCAATACATCAATATATTGTCCTATACAATATATTGATGTATCTCAAGTTGACCCTGAAAACCAAAAATTATTTCATTCATTTCCATTTAATTTAAATTTCGATAAAAACCATTCTCCCTTGTTATATTATAATAAAGTGCAATTATGCATAAATTGCATTTTGTTATCAGACACACATTCCACTCACACGGTATGCACACTTACCTACATACAGTGTGTTCTTATTTTTTTCCGGATGTACAGTGTACATACGTACATTACTTACTTCCTCCAATCTAATTGTATGTACATACATACATACAATTATCAGAATTATTCGCGCCCTCTTAAAATTAAAATTTCAAGACGGGCGCACAAGTGCATATCAAATTACAGTTTTGCATAGATGCATATAGCTTGCATCAAAACTTTTGTGCATTTTCTCACGTACGTTTTTTCAACGTGCGTCGTGAGAAAACAATAAAAAAAAAAGAAAAATCTTTTGCAAGATATCGTGGGTACCTGGGTGCAATTTGCTCAAACCTCGGGGAGTTCGTTCTTTAATCCCGTCGAGTTGCGAACGTTTTAAAAATCCGTTCCGAACTCATTAATTGAGTAAAAAGTAAAATCTAACTAAATAATTTTGAAAGAAAATCGAATTGAATAATTTTGAAAACAAAAAGTAAAATCTAACTAAATAATTTTGAAAGAAAATCGAATTGAATAATTTTGAAAACGAAAAGTAAAATCTAACTAAATAATTTTGAAAGGAAAATCGAATTAAATAATTTTGAAAACGAAAAGAAAATATAATTTGAAGTGCAAAAAAAAACATGGAATAACAAAAATAGTAATATAAAAAAAAATATATAGAAAAAAGGAATAACAAAGTGTTTCAGTTTTTAATTTTCCCTTTCCTTGATATCGGCGACTGCTCTCTCCTTCGGAGCACGGAGCGGAGCCTCGTTACAACAAAAGAAAATAAATTCAAATTTTTAATTGACACTGGGGTGGACCTTTCAGTATTACCTAACGCTTATTTTAGCAAATTCAAAAATAACCCAAATTTAATTTTAACAGCAGCAAACGGTTCAACAATTAATACATATGGCACAAAATTGTTGAAAGTAGATTTCGGATTAAGACTAGTTCTAACGTATCCGTTCATTATAGCGGGAGTAAATAAACCCATTATTGGGGCAGACTTTCTCGAAAAATTCAATTTATTAGTTGATATTAAAAATAAAAAATTAATTGATGGAAACACGTCAATTGTTGTAAATGGAATTACGGTAAACTCAAATACCCCTTCATCACGTCATTACGCTTTCGATAATGAATACGGCAAAATTTTACAATAATTTCCATCATTAACTCAAGCAAATTGTTACGATGCTCCTGTACGTCATAATATAGTACATCACATTTCTACAAAAGGACAGCTTCCTTCCTCGAGACCAAGAAGACTCGATATACAAAAATTAAAAATCGCAAAGTTAGAATTCGAGCATATGGTTAAATTAGGCTTATGTCGCCCTTCTTCATCATAAGTTTCTTCTCCATTACATATGGTACCGAAGAAAGATTGGCGACCTTGCGGGGATTACAGACGCTTAAATACAAATACTACACCCGATAGATACCCCATCCCACACATTCAAAATTGTTCATTGAATTTAAATGGTTCTTCAATTTTCTCAAAAATTGATTTAGTAAGGGCATATCACCACATTCCAGTAGCTCCTGATGATATTTTCAAAACAGCCATTACTACACCTTTCGGTTTATTCGAATTCACTAGAATGCCTTTTGGTCTTAGAAACGCAGCACAAACATTCCAACGTTGCATGGACCACGTATTAAAGGAACTAGATTTTGTTTTCATCTACATAGATGATATTTTAATAGCAAGCAAAAATAAAAGGGAGCATGAATCACACTTAGAAAAAGTTTTTACACGATTAGAAGAGTTCGGTATAAACATCAATCCCGCAAAATGCATTTTTGGAGTAAATTCTTTAGATTTTTTGAGCCATAAAATTACTAAAGAAGGAATTCTTCCATCTGAGAACAGAATTAAAATAATTGAAGATTTCCCTTCTCCTAATTATATCAGAAAAATTCAGCAATTCATAGGAATGGTAAACTATTACCATAGATTCATTCCACATCTATCTGAATTGTTAAATCCAATATATATAAATTTAACTAAATTACTTAAAAAACCCAAAAATATTAAAAATTTTAATTGGCCAGAAGATTACGAAACCAATTTTAAAAAAATTAAAGAAGCTCTTTCTACCTCCACACTTTTAGTACACCCACTAGAAAACGCGAAGTTTATTCTAACATTCGACGCGTCAGAGGTAGCAACAGGGGGAGTTTTAGAACAATACAATGAAAACCATTGGGGACCTTTAGCTTTTTTCTCGAAGAAATTAACTCCAGCCGAAACAAGGTATTCAACCTTTGACAAAGAACTTTTAGCAATCTATTTAGCCAGACATTTCTTAGAAGGTCGAGATTCCACTATTCTGACCGACCACAAACCATTAACGTCCGCAATCTGGACCAAGACAATTTACTTCAGACATCAAACCTATTAAGGGAAAATCAAACGTTGTAGCAGATTCATTATCGCGAGTATTAATTACTGATGAAAATGATAAAAATATCTGCGAAATAAATAAAAATAAAATAGACTTAGAAATTATCGCCAAAAACCAAGAAAACGATGAAGAATTAAAACACTTAATTTCCATTCAAGGAACTATTACAAGTTCTAAGTTTAAATTAATAGAAACGGAATTAGAAGTTTCCAAAAACAAGATTTGGTGTGATATGTCGTTAAATACCTCTCGACCATTTATTCCTAAACTTTTAAGACGAGATATTTTCGAGATTATTCATACTCCTGGTATCAGAGCAACTGGAAAATTAATTGCAGCAAGATACTTTTGGCCTAGTATGAATAAGGACGTAAATTTATGGGCAAAATCATGTTTATCTTGCCAAAAATGAAAAATTTACAAACATACTAAATCAGAAATTGGCCAATTCAAGATTCCAAAAGGCAGATTTGAACACATTCACGTAGATATCATCGGCCCATTACCACCTTCAGAAGGATTTACTCGCGTATTAACTATTATAGACAGACTCACAAGATGGCCCGAAACATACCCGATAACGGATACTACAGCTAGTACAATGGTTAAAACAATATACGCACAATACATTTCACAATTCGGAATCCCTCTTGAAATAACGACGGATCAAGGCGCTCAATTCGAATCTAAATTATTCGATGCATTTTCAAAATTATTAGGAGCACACAGAATCCGTTCTACACCTTATCATCCACAATCCAATGGAATGATAGAACGTTTCCATAGGCAACTGAAGGCATCATTAAGAACAAAAATGACTCATTATAACTGGGTTTTACAAATACCAGCGATTCTTTTAGGTTTTAGAACCACGATAAAAGAGGATCTTAATTGCTGTCCAGCTGATTTAGTTTATGGGCAGCCACTGCGCATCCCAGGAGAATTCTTTATAGATACTCCAAAACCAACGTTGGATCCATCAAATTTTGTTAATAAACTGAGGAACCACATTCAAAATTTTGTACCAACTAGTACTAGAAAACAGAATAACAAGATTTTTGTACCTAAAGATCTAAAAGATTGTCAATTCGTTTTCGTGAGGATAGATCGTTCAAAACCATCATTAAATAACCCATACGAAGGACCTTTTAAGGTTGTTAACAGAAATGACAAAACGTTTCTGGTCGACTACAACGGAAGAGAGACCAAGATTTCTATGATCGTCTAAAACCGGCTTTTGTGGACATGAATATTAATGACCAAAATATAATGACAAAGCACCATTTCAAGAAAAAGAAAGTTTCGTTCAAGTTATGATTTTTCTTTATGACGCTTTGACTGAGTTGGGTGTTGATGTAGCGGAAGCTACATAATAATTTTTATTTTTTTGTTAGTAACTAAAAATAGAATAAAATTTAATTTTTGATTGTCAGAATAATATTTGCGCTGACTATAAATAAAATATTGTCAGAGTAATATTTGCACTGACTGTAAGTAAAATAAAAAAATTCAAATTTGACGTTTAAAGGAAAACACTTTGAAGAAAAAAACTTTAAACACAGATACATACTACTGTACACAATTTTAGAAAATACATATCAAGACTTTTTGGAATGTATTTGTTTTTAAAAATATAGAATTTTGTCAAGGATATTTTAGTTTTAAGTGAATCGCCAGAGGGCAAACTTCTTTAATTTAATTCAAAACGCCAGAGGGCAAATTAAAAAAATAAATAGTTTTATTTAAAACGCCAGAGGGCAAACTTTTAAAATAATAATTTTATTGCCAAAAGGCATATTTGTAATTTTCTTAATTCAGACGCCAGAGGGCAAAATCTGTTAAAGAATATTTTAAAGTTTAATGCTAGATTTTTAATAAAATATTAAAAGATTTTAAAAAGTTTTAAAAGAAAAACTTATAAATTAAAATAAAAAATATTATCATAAAATAAAAAATAATTTAATTTCAATTTTATCCTACTATAAATTTAGGATAAATATATATAGATATATGTATATACATTTATATATTTATATTAATTAAGAACTGTTGAACTGCAGCATCTACATTTGTTGTCTCGATCATCATCTATCATATTATAGATATTAACAACAACCAGTTCAAATTGGCAACATCCAGCCCCTACAAACAGTTCAATGGTCTCAAATCCCTAGTAAATACCACTGAGGACGGCTTGCAACAACTGAGTTTGGAGGTATACAGAAATTCGTGAGATTCGATTTTAATATACCTGGTAGTACAGAAAGTGCCTTTCACAACTCTTAAATTATAGAAAGAAGAGCTTGGAGCATCGCAAGAGCTTCCAACGTACATTCAGTGTAGTACATTTTTGGACAAAAGGTTGAAAATCTTTGAATCTATCTCAGACACAATCGTGTCCAAGCCTGCATCTTCTAAGCCTTCACTGAAGGCGCGGACACAGACCTTCCACTCTGCACAACACGAGGGATGTCCGGCATGTCAAAAGGGTCATTTTGTAACAATCTGCCCAAAATATCAAAACATAGGTATAGAGGCAAGATTGAAGGTCATTAAGGCAGCAGGTCGCTGCACTAATTGTTTGTCAGGAAATCACACAAGTCAAGATTGTCCGAGCAAATATCAAATCAAAGGCATCACACCACTTTGCACAAGGAAGCACAGAAAAAGTACTGCATAAATAAAATACTTCGTCGAAACCTAAAAACAGCAGACTCTGATGGATTCAATGCTACTCAGAGCTTCTTGAGTAGAGAAACCAATTATGCATTACTATCAACAGCCTTCGTGATTGCACAGTCACCACATGGGGAACCAAAATTATTGCGTTGCCTCATAGATACAGGGTCACAATCCTCCTTTATTACAGAGGACGCTTGTCAACGGCTATGTGCCATTCGAACACCAACACTGGTAAACGTTACAGGAATCAACACAAGTCCTGCAGCGACAACAAGACATCAAACAATATTATAACTTGGGTCACCAGGATCGAACAGTATGAACTTGAAGGAAGACTTTCTCGTTTTGAAGGAAATCACTGGCCATCTGCCGACAAGGATTGTATCCAAGGCGCATTGTGAACATTTCCAGGCCATCCAACTGGCAGATCCAACCTTTTGGAAACCAGGCAAATCCAACCTTTTGGAAACCAGGCAAAATTGATGCCTTACGCGGAGCACGAGTGTATACCCAAATTGTGCAACAAGGCATACGACGAGGAGCTAAAGAAGCACCTGAAACCATTTAAACTACATTCGGATGGATATTACTTGGTTCAGGTGGCGAATTCGGGCAGCAGTTCTGTTCAACATGTGCTGTTACAACAGATGATGGTGACCTCAGTACATAACTTAAAAAAGTCTGGGAGATTGAAGAAATTCCTACAAAATCCATTCTTAACAAGGAGGATGAGAGGTGTCAACAACTTTACCAAACAACACAAACACGTTCAGAAAACGGTCAGTATCAAGTGAAGCTGCCATTTCGAGATAACGAAAGTCCCTTACAGGGGCAAGTTTCGGCCACAAGCACTGCAACGATTTCATAACTGACCATGACAATTGACAAGGAATCCAGAGCTGCAGGAAAGGTATAAACAGTGTGTCAATGAATACATAGAGCTTGGACATATGGAAGAAGTGGAACCACCCACGTCAACTGAACCCAATTACTACCTTCCACATCATGCAGTACTAATGGACAGCACGACCACGAAAACTAGAGTGGTCTTTGATGCATCCGCGAAGACTACAAATGGTACTTCCTTGAATGATCATTTGTTGAAGGGACCAACCCTCCAACCAAAACTGTTTGCAACATTGCTCAAGTGGTGAAGACACAGATTTGCCATGCATTCAGACATCGAAAAGATGTATAGGATGATAAACGTACATCCAGAACACCGCACATTTCAACGCATCATTTGGATACATCCATGCACAAACAAGATTCGAGTTTACCAATTAAAAACTGTCACGTTTGGGACATCGTCTGCTCCATATCTAGCAGTGCGAACGATTCAACAATTAGCTGAAGACGAAAGAGAAAGTTGGCCTTTAGCATCCACGGCGACACTCTCCGATTTCTATGTTGATGACCTGTTAACAGAGCAGATAGTCTCGGTGAAGCAAAAATGCTTCAGGGTGAACTCATGGCAATGATGAAGGCGGGTGGCTTCAACTTAATAAAGTGGGCAAGCAATGAACCACTATTGCTCAGTCATTTATCGCCTGATCTTCTCGAGCTGCAAAATGCATTGACATTTGCAGAGGATGAAGTCATCAAAACTCTCGGCATTCGATGGCATCCTAGACAAGATTATTTCACTTTCGTTATTACGCCTAGGAAACATCCAATGAAAATCGCAAAGCGAACTATCCTATCAGAGGCGGCATCCTTGTATGATCCTCTAGGGTGGTTAGCACTAGTGATAATTGTGGCAAAAATACTGATGCAGACACTGGATTACAGGTTTGTCATGGGATGACCAGGTGTCCGGGTCTGTACAGGAAGAGTGGATAAGGTTTAAGAACGATTTAGAAAATTTGCATGAACTCAAGATTTTCAGGTGGATACAGTATCAAAAAAGGGCACAAATCCAACTCCATGGATTTTGCGATGCATCAGCTAAGGCGTATTCGGCTGTACTATACTTGCGAGTTGAAGATGAAAACGCCAACGTGTGGTCTACATTGCTCCCAGCAAAGACGAAGGTAGCACCCACTAAACCCACCACCATACCTCGGCTAGAATTAAATGGAGCAGTCATTTTGGTAAGGTTAATCAAAGCAACTGTAGAGGACATGCAATTGCAAACTGTTCCTGTGTTTGAATGGATTGACTCAACGATAGCGTTGCAGTGGATCAAGGAACATCCGTCGCGATGGAAAACTTATGTCGCAAATCGAGTTGTGGAAATTCAAGAGACCCTTAAATACGATCGATGGCTACATGTTCCTACCAAAGATAATCCCGCGGATTTGGCATCGAGAGGTACTTCAGCCAGCAATTTAAAGCAGAAATTATGGTGGCACGGACCAGCGTGGCTAATCAAGAAGGCCGAAGAATGGCCGTCACTCAAGGGTAGTAATGTTCACACAGAGTTAGAGGCCAAACCCATCCTCACCTCTCTTTCAATAAACCCCGAAGAGGACATTCTATTGCGATATTCATCGTTTACTCGCTTGATTCGCATCGTAGCTACATTGCAACGATTTGTTCACAACTGCACAAATAAAACAACGAGGTGCACAGGAATTATCACCAGTACAGAGTGGGAGCAAGCACAACTCTCGATTTTGAAGGTTGTACAACAAACAACTTTCGCCGAAGATTACGAACACTTAATAAAAAAAAGCGCGCTGGCAAATAACAGCAGACTCATAAAACTACACCCATTCATAGATCACAACGGATTAATACGACTTGGTGGACGATTACATAATTCATCATTACCATACAATCGTAAACACCCAATTATTTTGCCACAACATCATCATATGACGGCACTCATTATTGACAAACCGCATCGCGAGACCCTACACGGAGGCACCTCGCTAGTTTTAAGCATGATCGAAACAATTATTGGATTTTAAATACCCGACGTTGCATTACAAGCAACCTGCACCGATGCGTGATCTGCGCGCGACACCAGAAGGAAACTTCATGTCAGCTCATGGAAAACTTACCGTCAGTACGAGTCAGGGTTCGACTGGCTATGCAAATTGAACCGGGAAGTTTGGGAATACCGGCCCATTTTCTCTGAAAATAAAAAAATGCTTATGCAAAGTCACATCTTTATTAAAATTACTATTTAAATTTTTAAGTTTTTAGAAAATTCGGGACTACCCTAACATATTTCTTTAATTACTACTTCATTATCAATAACCATTAACAAATCTTTGTTTCCGTTCATTTCATTCAGCGCATCTACATGATCATCACTTAATCTATTTCTTAAGTGATTCTTAATATATTTTAGAATATTAAATGCACGTTCGCATTGAACTTGTGTCACTGACAACGTCAGCACAATTTTTATCATTTTAAACACGTTTTTGTAAACCGCGCTATACAAATTATATTCATGCAATTGTAGAAAACTTGTTTCTTTATTGCTCAAATCTGACAATGAAAAAGAAACGTTAAAGTCTTCTGCTATACTGTCTTAGTGCTTCTTAAAGCGCTGTAAGACAGTGTGCTTGGCAGGTAGGAGCGATTAAGCTCTCTGTTAGCCAAGCGGCTATTCCAAGTGGGAGCTATAGAGCTCTCTGTTAGGATAGCCAGATAAATATAAGGTAGACCTAGAGAGCTCAATTACCTTTAGGTGCAGCCATGTTGGAGTTAGGGAGCTCGCAGTTAGGATCTAAATAAAATAGATACGCACCAGTGGAGTTCAATATAAATATTTCATATAATTACATTGAATTTATACATTATGAAAAGTGCTGACATTACTTATTCCGATCGTTTCAACCAATCACACACCTTCAGCCATTGTTATATTCAATTATTGATCATAATTGCTGTGCATGCAAATAAAGCACAGCGGGCATTACCCAAAGTTTCAGCCAGGTAGAAGTAAACAAAGAAAGGTACAATGTAATGCTTTTCATTGATCGTTTACTCTATCGTACCATATGCTGTTGGTTTTGCTTTTCCTATTGCAAAGCAAAGGCTAGCGTAAAGCTTTGCCGTCGTGTATTCATTGATACATGACACTCATATGTGCTTAATGCACTTCGCTTGTCCATAAACAGGTGGACATAGCTTTTGTTTTATTTTCACATTTTGTATGGCATTCTGCATATACAAAAGAATGCTGTGAATCACCTTATTGGTGTTTTGCCTGATCAATGTTCTTTTTTGTTTTTTCTTTCTGCATGTACTGCAGTGAATCACATTATGGGTGGCTTGTATGATTTACTTAATTTAATTTAATGGTGTGTGTGTGGTGAAGCGCTCTACACAATACCTTAAAACAACATACTAAGCAATTCTTGCATCGATTACATTCACTCATTATTTCCGGTTCCACCCCATCAATCTCCAAATCATAATTTGCAACAACATATTTTTCAGGCAGATTTTTTTTTCAAATATTCCCATTTTTCCACAAAGTCTTCATATTCCCCCAAAAAATTAGACATTACGAAATTAGAATCAAGTTTTTCCATTACTGCTCCTGCAGTTTTAAAATTTTCTGAGCGAACACTTCTTACAAAAAAATTGGGTTGCAAATGTTGAATCTCATTAAACAGCTCTTCGTTATTCAAATTCGTTCCTTAAAATCTTCCACTACCCGTTCGTATATTTTTTTAAAAGTGTCTTTTTCAAACTTTTCTATCAATTTCGTCTACGGTTCTATTTTTGTTACTTTTATTTCTGATTACAGGTAAATTTAATTGAATATTATTCATTCCAATTTCATCATCAACTGAATGGTTTTCAAATTTATTATTAATGAAATGGATAAACTTATCACAATCCGATCTTGTGATTTTAAAATTATTTAAATCAGTTGATATGGTATCAACCGTAGCATGAACCATAGCTACTGCTTTTGATAAGACTAAATTGCCTGTCTGCAAATATTTTGATAAAGTAGTTGTACAGGCAAATAACTTTAAGTATATATGAGCCGTCAATACGGTTTCATATTTAAATAAATTATCTAATAAATTTGAAGCTTTAAAGCGAGCATGTGCAGGAAAAGAAGAATCATTTCGAATGTGCTTTAATGTCAGAGATATTTGATAAAAATTGACGTATCTGGATCACCGTAATTTCCAAATATTTTCCGTAAAGCAGCATCAGTAGACCACCACCTCGTATTTCCGATTGCAGAAATAATGGTTGTTGTATATTTCCGAAGCACAGTTATTCTTTTATATCCTTCTCTCGTAAAAAATTTATAATTTCTGTTATGAGTCCAAATAAAGAAGTTGATTTTATGGTTTCACAAGTTATGTCTTTTAAAATCAGATTTAATTTATGTGAATAGCACCAAACATAAATTTGAAATTTCGTGATTCTTTCCAACCAGGTATGAAAGCCATTATATTCTCCACGCACATTTGAAGCCCCATCAGTAGAGCAGCTAACGCATTTACTCATATCAATTTCATATTTTTTGAATATATTTTCAATCAAACTGCAAAGACCTTTTCCAGTTGTATCATTACAGGTTTTCATAGCGAATATTCGTTCATATATATCACATTCATAAATACATCTCACAATAACAGAACACTGTTCTTTAATAGATACATCCTGTGATGTATCAATATGAATAGAAAACATCCCAGCGCTTTTTATTTGTTCAGCAATTTTTTGTTTAAGCACGATATTTATTATATCAACAATCTGATTTATTGTTGTTTTTAAAAAAAAAGTTAATTTAGATCCACGACCTTTACATTTTGGACCTTTAAAGCTTTTTTTCTTTTTTATTAAATTATCAACATGCAGTTCTAATGTAGTATTATGTTGTTTATATTTTCAAGTGACAAGATGTTTTCATATTTTCCTCGAAAACTTAGGCCACTTTTCCCAACCATTTTAACGATGTTAATTACAATATTGATAATTTCTATGTTATTTTTTATTTTCTGTTTTCTTAGGCTTTTCTGTTTTCAAACAGTAATACATCTAAATTCTTAGAGCCACTAAGTGTAAAATATGAAACACCAGAATTGTTATGCCTTTTATTTTCATGTTCAGAAGTTCTCTGGTATATATGTTTCCAATCATTCATTCCTGTACTTTCGAAGGTACTATTTCCAGACACTGGAGCAAAACACAAGCATAATGAACAGAAGAAGAAATCCATTTACGTGTCGTACCATCTGCTCTAAAATAAATTTTCGAACTATCACAAAACTTCGTTTTAGGTTGAACTGGATGATAGAGTAAAAACTCTTCAACTCTTTATATTTCTTGGTTTTGAAAAAAAAAATTAAAATTAATTTTTGTTCCAACTCCTTCATTACTTGTATCAGTTTCCGTTTCACTGCTATCAGTTTCTAATTTTAGTCCACCATTATCAGCTTCTATTTCATTTATAGAAACATCAACATTTTCCATATCTTGATCATATTTTTGAAGTAGTTCTACATGTTCAACAGATCTGGCTTCAGATTCAGACGATGCCATAATTAGTTCGTCATGAAGAACTTGAGTACCTACTGGTGGAAGGTTTGTGAAAAAAGTTTTTTAAATTTTAGGATTTAGTAGCTTGCTCCGTTAGTATCTTTCTTTTTTTTCTACTCCACCTTTTCTTTTTGGTTTTAAGTTCATTGCACTTTTAGAGAATGGACGGAAAAGAATTTGTTTTAGTTTTACTATTTTGTGATAGAATATAAACTTAAATATTAAACTACAATTAATTTACAAATTGAATAATAATTGTAAGGCTGCAAATAAGACGATATTTACCTGTGAAAATTCCAATAATTTTAAAACAATATATGTTTTTGAAAATAGTAACTTGCTTTCTTGCTACCAACACTTTTATGATTTTGTAAAAAAAGGTCAAAAATTAAATTTATGAGCATTTATTTCCCTATTTTGTTTTTTATACACTGTATACTTCTTTGCAGTTCAAAAACCAGACACAGAATGGCAAAAACGTCTTGAAACTATCCACTAATTATATTATCGAAATGTCCAACGATGTGTTCGCAAAGTCTGGGAATTGTTGAGCAGAAAACAGTTACAATTCTGAACGAATGTTGCAGGTGCACTCAATGAATTTCTGATAGGCATGCAAAGATGGAAGCTACCGAGCGGCGAGCGAGTATGACTGTTGGCATATAGAAGTGTGGGAATCCTTTACGCGTTAGAATGGTGGCGTGCTATATGCAAGTATGACTGTAGGCGTGTTACATTATGACTATTGGCGAATAGAAGTGTGGGAATCCTTTAGGCGTTAGAATGGTGGCGTGCTGCATTATGACTGTATGCATACAGAAGCGTGGGAATCCTTAGGCGTTGGAATGGTAGCGTGATATAATTTGATGTTTTAGCACTAATATTTCCAAAGTGTACTTGTTTATTTTTTAATAATACATATAGATATAGAAATCGGTCGATTGTTCATCGGCCCACTGTAGCGCAATAAGACCGGTCCCGTTGGGTCAGTCCAAGCCTGGTACGAGTGAATATCACCAAACCCTTTACTAAGGTCGGCATTGACTACGCAGGACCAATCACAGTAAAGGCGTCAAAACATCGAAATGCTAAGGGGCATAAGGCCTACTTTTGCATATTCGTGTGTATGGCCACAAAGGCCATATACATAGAATTGGTCTCCGATCTAACATCCGAAGCCTTTTTGGCAGCGTTAAAAAGGTTTGTGGCCAGAAGAGGACTATGTACCGACATCTTCTCAGATTGCGGCACAAACTTCATCGGTGGTAAAATCATTCTCGACAAGGATTTGACCCAAGCTATTAAGGAAGCGATCCCACTAGCTGCACAGCACCTAGCCTCAAGAGCAATTCATTGGAATTTTAACCCACCAGCAGCGCCGCACTTTGGAGGAATTTGGGAGGCTGGGGTCAAATCCATAAAGCATCACTTACGTCGAACGCTCGGTAATTCGATCTGCACCTTTGAGGAATATGCGACCATCTTGACGCAGATCGAATCATGTTTGAATTCGCGGCCATTATGCCACATCCGAAGTGATCTGGAGGATTTATTTATATTAACTCCAGGACATTTCTTAGTAGGGCATGCGCTGCATACGATACCAGAAGCAGACCCCACTGCAACTACGACAACATTATCACAAAGGTGGAGGCATACACTACATATGATGAAGCAATTTTGGGACAAATGGTCCAGAGACTATTTAAATCAACTCCAAAATAGGCCACGGTGGCTAGCACCACGGCCCAATGTAAGGGTTGGAGAGGTGGCCTTTAGGCCTTGTGGAACAAGTTTACCCGGGGTCGGACGGACTAGTAAGAGTAGTAGTCAGAACCCAGAACATTACATTTAGTAGACCTATCACAAAAATTTGTCGGCTGCCTCTTCAGGAAGACAACTATTTGTGACAGCGACCAAGGCTTCTGAGTATTAAATTAGAATCCATATATTTTGTGTGTTCTTTGTCAGTGCCGTCCTCTGGTGATCGTCCTCACAAGGGACTATGTTACTCATTCTTATCTTTTCAGATGTATCAAGCTCAAGAGGAAATGAACGATGTCCTGTACATTAAGGAGGACATCCGCTGTTCACCTCCGACCAGCCCAATAACCGATTTGTTCGTGCGACCCGGATGTGATGTCCTGACCGGATTACCGAAGAGACGCAGTCGAAACACAATGCAGTCAGATGCAGTGAAGGAAGATATCACCAAGATACCACAGATGTCGATGACCAATGCAGGACCCAAATATGTGAAGACTCCGCACACAACCCCATACTTAAGTAACCATCGACTATAAACGGCGGCCAGGTTAATCAATTGCAGAAGCTGAGACCTACAACCACACTCGTAGAACTAAAGATGCGGGTAGATAACACACATCAACGTTTCATAACGTGTGAGGGTGTGGACATCTACCTGTCTCAGGACGTTCTGAGCCGCATAGATTATGAGGAATTACGCCAACGTAAAAATAAGGAGCAGACAATCAACCTGCCGGGCAAATATCAAATTCGGCTGAGAGTGAAAATAATGGAGAACTCATGCTCCACCATTACCACAAGCGTGGCATTCTTAAACTCAAAGAAAAGGTGAACGCAACGGGCGGGAGAATGTTCAGCCACACTTGAAAAAGAAAAAGGTACATTGAAATCAGTGTGCGTGAAGGTCAACAATACCAACTTACCTGCACCTGGGACAAGCGTCAGGTGTTATTATCCCACGCAGGGACCTGAGAGAAAAAATCAAACCATTAGAATACAAATACAACTGAATAAAATATACAAAAAAAACTAGTAATTGTGTAATTATTAAGTGACCAAACATCACTTTCAGAATTACCCATATATTTTCAATAGAAAGTCTCCAGGAAATCATGCTCCCGTGAGCACCTGTTGTTATATGCAAGGAAGGAACATGACTACCTTGAAAATTGACAATTAATATAATTACCATACTTGAACTCATTTTTAAATGGTAAACTAGTGTCTATGGATATATTTAATTTCTAATAGTAGCAATTTATGAATTTAAATTAACATGAATTCAAGAAAACACATAACCAACAATTCTCAAATTATAAGAATTTGAGGATTTTGGCTTTATCCTGGTATACAAAACCACAGAAACACAACAGTAGAAGCACTATAAGCACGCACTCACCTGAAAGCTGTACCTGAAGCACCTGGAAACCTTAATAAAAACAACCCGCGAAAACAGAAACAAAACGACCGCGAATCAACACCTCTTCGATTTCTGTCAACATATGACATATGAAGTTGGGGTCGTTTTTCTTGCGGAATACAGCGGTGTAATTAAAAATCTTCAAAAGCATTCCCATAAAAAGATATTATATAAATAATATTTTTATCATATACCTAATAAGAGGGAAAGAGAAGAACGGAAAGAAAGAGACTTATAACAAGCAGATTCCACATCGCGAAAGGGCCATAGATACCACCAGGGTCAGTTTGTCTAAGCCATATTGAGGAACAGATTTTCTTAAGATTATCAGAAAGAAAAAATTTAATAAACATGCATAATAATCCACGGGAGAATGCTTCACGTAAATCTTACTGCAGATATACAATGTTCATGCTCCAAGGGGTTAAAATTTGCAAATGTTCCACAAAAAAGTCTATGTGGACCATAAAACAAACATGGCGGATCTGGCTATAAAAGAACATCGCTGCGAAGCATCACTCTCTTTCAGTTTTCCGTAGTGACAAGGTGAACATATAAGTTGTAAGGTGCAGTTGACTGAGATTTTTCCAAGGTATTCAAAAGTGCTAATCTTAAATAGTCCAAATATTTGTGCAAGAGAAAAGTTGATTATTAATTGAAATTAATTGAGCGTGAATTTAATACAACAACCTTCGAAACCAATTTACATCGAGTCACAATATACCCATTCCGGCATCGGGATTCCAACATGTGATTGCAACTTTATAACGTTATTCAAGGGAGCAACAAGTGAATTATCTTGTGCAGCAAGGGCTACAAGGAATAAAAGGGCGTGATAAATCATACTGCCCTTCCCTGCAATTTTTTCTGCCTTTTCGTTTTAAATTTTTTCATAAAATTTAGTGAAATATTCCTGTAGATTTTAGCACCTGTAGTAGTAAAAACTTGTGAATTGAAATTTTTTGGTAGATATTAGTGTTTCATAAATTTACATATAGAGATTTAATATTTACATAACATTAGTTATAGCAATTGAATTAATAGAACTTTAGTATTGTAGTGACAATTTATTTTCTTGACGCAATAAATCTCAAGGTGAAGTAAAGCACGCATGTCTGATATAATCACACCCAGAGTGGATTTTGTAAGACCATTCCAAGTGGTTCTTGGAGACCGACAACAATGGCGCTCCACTAAACCGTCCTTCCAACAAGGATCGATGGTGTGGTATACAGACGGCTCAAAAACAAACAGTGGGGTCGTATTGGGTATACGGTCCCAAATGCCATATATCAAAGGCTCTAGGCTCTACCCCTACCGTATTCCAAGCCGAGGTATTGGCCATAGAAGAATGCGCCAATACCTGCATTAAAAGAGCCATAAATGGCTCAACCATTAATATCCTCTCGGACAGTCAAGCTGCCCTCAAGGCCTTAAAGTCCTACACTGTCAAGTCAGGGATAGTCTGGGAATGTCTAAAAACCCTGAAAAATCTATCAAGGAGAAACAAAGTTATCCTTATGTGGGTACCTGGACATGAGGGCCACAAAGGCAATGAAATTGCGGATGGCCCAGCCAAAAGAGGAGAATAATCAAAAATCCCTGTATTGGGAAAGGCTACAAGGACTTCGTCAGGCAAAAAAGTTTATCGACACCTCTGGCGGAAAATCTAAAGAACTCCTACTCCTTAGAAGAACAGAGCTCAAAATGATCACTGAGCTCTTCTCAGGCCATTGCCCCTTGAGGTATCATCTAAACAAGCTGGGTTTGGCTGAGACTACATCCTGCCGCTTCTGTCAGGATGCTCACGAAACCTCGGAGCACTTGCTTTGCAACTGCGAAGCATTGGCCAGGCGGAGATTACTCCACCTTGAACATGCTTTTCCTCCACCAAGTTACGTATGGAACCTCAAGCCCAGAATGGTTCTAGACTTTATTAACAGTCTAAACCTATAAATGGAGCAAATACAACGGGGGACTCACAATAGATCTTTCAGGTCGCAGTGATTGCGAGGCTAACGCCTATGCACCCCTTCACAAATATAATCTAAAGCACGCATGTTTTTATTTATTCTGATCCGTCTCACATACCGCTACACGTTTCATCACATTCTACCAAATTAATTGAGTTCACAGAACATAAATCTAGTTCATTATCAACTGCTATCATGGATGAGCTCATTTCAAAAATAAATGGACTCAAATCCTTACTAGGCAAACAAAACGCCTTCATCCAGCGCACTGATGGCAGAGCTACGCAAATCGAAGAACTACAAGTTCTTTGGGAATGCTTACAAGATTCAGATTCGTATAAAAGTTGTTGTGATGAAACTGAACTGACCAAAGTTTTAAATTCACTCAGCTCAGTCGAAGATGTACTTTACACAGTGATGTCATTATTTAAAAAAAGAATGATTGAACTTAATGCTCAAACTACACATAATACATCATTAAGCCAACAAGACCAACCTTCCGCTGCGAAAAGTGATGTGCGTTTACCAAAACTTCAACTTCCCAGTTTTTCCGGAAAATACCAAGAATGGCCAACCTTTTGCGATTTATTTATAGCATCTATTCATAACAACACTTCACTCTCTGCAGAAATTAAGCTTCAATACTTAAAGGATGCTTTAATAGGAGAAGCGGCCTCCTTTCTTAATCTTTTCATGATTACCGATGCAAATTATGAAGAAGCATGGAAAGAGCTAGATTCACATTTTAATAAACCACGGTATATTATTGATGCACATCTTAAAACATTGTTTGAGCAGACAGAGATCACTCACGCCAATCAGGTTACGTTAGGGTGTCTATTAACTACAATTCGTGAAACCATACGTGCTTTAGAGGCATTAAGGCTGCCGGTAGATAAATGGGATTACCTGTTGATTTATATGATTACTAATAAATTAGACCCGGAGTCCAGACAATTATGGATAAGGGAAACTGCTTCAACTAACGAATTGAAATTCGAATCACTACTCTCATTTATAGAGAAGAGGCGCTTAGAGTTACAGGACCTTTCTTCAAAACGAATCAATATTGCAGGACATAACTCAACTAGGGCAAATGTTCATTCAGCTGTAATACAACGAAGTTGCGTTTGTTGGAATGATAATCACTTATTAATGCATTGTTCACATTACAAATCCTTAGATCCAAGTTCTCGTCGTAATCTTGTGAATAAAAAGGCACTGCGCATCAACTGTTTACAAGGCGGACATAAATTAAATCAATGCAAGTCGTCATCATGCAGAACTTGTGGCAAGCGTCATCACACAACGTTGCACCAGGCTATGGCATCTATAGCCCAACGTGAAGCATCTCATGAAAACGTCAGCAGCTCCACTACGTTCTCAGTTCACACTACTAGCTCAGAAATTATATCAACCACACTATCTACTGCAATAGTTCATGTACTTGACAACAGAAATAATGTCCAAGTATGTCGCATATTACTTGACTCTGGTTCCCAAATATCAATCAGCACCGAAGCCTGCGCTCAGAAATTAGGTCTAAAGAGAAGATCCGCTAGGGTTCATATTAAAGGCGTTTCATCTACTGAAGCAGGATCATCTAAGGGAATCATTACAATCAAAATGTTGTCAATGTTCAATCCTGATATGCAAATCACTGCTGATACATTCATTTTAAACAAAATCACGGATCAAGTTCCTGAAACGTTGATTGTTACACATGATTGGGAATTCGTGAATAACATACCACTAGCAGATCATACCTTCAATAGGCCAGGGAACATCGACATCCTTTTAGGATTTGCTATACTTCGCCAAGGCAAGATAACATGTAGTGGTAGTACACATATTGCGCAGAATACCATACTTGGATGGATTATTGCCGGTCGCTGTACAACACAAACTACGCAATCTAGTCATCTTAATATGCATATATCAGCTGATTTTATCAAGCTACTGCAAAGATTCTGGGAGGTGGAAGACTTCAATCAAATTCCAATCTACACGCAAGAAGAGCAACGATGTGAAGAAATCTTTAAAGAAACTCATCAAAGGCGATCAGATGGTAGATATGTCGTGGATTTACCATTCAGTGAGCATGTTAAGTATCTAGGTGACTCAAAGAGAAATGCGATTAGTCGATTGAATGGAACGACCGACGCTTCAAACAGAACAATGCACTCCGAGATCAATACATAGAATTCATGCGAGAATACCAAGCTCTTGGACACATGAAACCAGTTTGCTGTTCAGAGACCCAGACTAGCTCATACTACATTCCTCATCACTTCGTGACAAAGGAATCAAGCACGACAACTAGTGTTCGACGCATCAAAGAAGACGTCTACGGGTATTTCACTAAATGACACTACATTAAAGGGACCAGTAATACAACAAGATCATAGTTTTGCGATTCAGACTCGGGAAAATAGGCATTACAGGTGATATCATCAAAATGTGTAGACAAGTATTGATTAATCCAAAACATGCACGGTACCAACGCATTGTTTGGAGAGAATCAGATACTGACACGATTCAGGAGTTCGAGTTACAAACGGTTACTTATGGCACTACTCCTGCCCCATTCTTAGCTACGAGATCATTACATCAATTAGCAGAAGATCAACGCAAGGAATTTCCGCAAGCATCACAGGTACTTCAGAGAGACTTCTATGTCGATGATTTGATGACAGGTGTCAACCCGTTCAAGAAGCCATGTAAGTTCAACAGGATGTTGCCACACTACTGAAAAAAGCAGGATTTTCGTTGAGGAAGTATAGCTCAAATTCAGAAAAGTTCTTGGCTTCATTACCCCAGAGCTGCTCGAATGCTCTGTACCGCTTTCTAAAAATCCAGATGATTCTGTTAAAATATTAGGACTATTCTGGCAGCCTGCACAGGACTGCTTTTCATACAGCGTTCAATTGCAAGACCCGGCGATATTTACAAAGCGTCATCTCTTATCTGATACGTCAATAATATATGATCTGCTTGGTTGGATAAAGCCATCCACAACATACGCTAAGTGTTTATTTCAACAACTGTGGCTTCATGGCTTACAATGGGATCATGAACTACCAGAAGCTACTAAACATATGTGGAAAAGTTTCCGTGAAGACCTTCCTAACTTGCAAAGGCTTAAAATCCCAAGATGGATTCCAAATAATTCAAAATGCATCGAATTGCATGGTTTTGCTGATGCTTCTCAGACAGCCTATGCCGCAGTGGTATACGCACGTTGAAAAGATGAAAATCACAAATGGCACATCAATTTAGTTATGGCAAAAAGTAAAGTCGCTCCTAACAAGCAAATATCGTTACCCAGACATGAGTTATGAGCAGCTCTTTTGCTGACGCGGGTACTTGTTCAAGTTTCACGAGCTTGTGTAATTCCAGTCAAATGTTTTTGCTGGACAGATTCTACTGTGGTGTTAGCATGGCTCTCAGAGCATCCATGTAAGTGGAAGTCATTTATTGGCAATCGCACATCCGAGATATTGTCATCCTATCCAGCTCAACACTGGCATCATGTGCAATCCAAGCATAATCCGGCTGACTGTGCTTCAAGAGGCATACTACCAACGCAATTGATCACTCATTCATTGTGGTGGAATGGTCCTGCATGTCTGCATCAAGATGATATACCAAACTGTACAGAGTCATCACTTGATTACGAAAGTGCTAAAAAGGAACAACGCATTACATGTCTACACATATCACCAACGATTGATACACCTTCAATTGCGATATTCATCATTAACCAAACTTCAACGCATCACTGCTTTGTGTCGTCGCTTTATAACTAATTGCAAAATACCACCTGCGGAACGATTAAATCAAAATTTTACAGCCAACGAATACAGCCAAGCTCTAAATGTTTGTATTCGTAAGTCTCAAAGGAAGTCATTTCAGACAGAAATCCTCTACTTAACAAGGCAAGAAACACTGCCAAATGATGACAATCGTTCAACAGAAGTACTGGATCATCGGTTTACGTCAAGCTGTGAAAAAGCATATCACACACTGCATCAACTGCATTAAACAGCGAGCCTCTCCTGCTTCACAACTTACGGGTAATTTACCTGCGCTTAGAGTACGTCCTGATCGTGCATTTCTTCATACCGGTGTTGACTACGCAGGACCAATAATTATGAAAGCTTATAAGGGACGCTGCAAAAGCACTTAAAGGCATACATCGCGCTCTTTGTATATTTTACAACCAAGGCTATACATCTGGAGCTTGTCACCGAATTATCTACGGACGCTTTCCTTGCTGCGCTCAAAAGATTTGTAGGACGCTGTGGACATTGTGCTGACATCACCAGTGACAACGCATCCAACTCCCTTGGTGCACAAAGGAAACTGCTAGAATTGCGTAACTTATTGGAGTCAAAGGAACATAATGCTGAAGTCTCAAGATTCTTGGCAGAATATAACACTCAATGGCACTTCATTCCACCAGCATCACCCAACTTTGGTGGAATCTGGGAAGTGGGGGTAAAATGTGTAAAATTCCACCTTCGCCGTGTGCTCAGTAATGCTCTTCTAACCTATGAGGAGTTTAACACAGTTTTAGTCCAAATTGAGTCTTGCCTAAATTCCAGACCCATTGCTCACAACCAATCCTCCTTTGACCTCGATCCCCTAACTCCTGGACATTTCCTCATAGGAGAACCTCTTGTTGCAATTCCTGAACCTAATATTAATGACATATCGTTAAAAAGTTTATCTAGATGGAAATACTTGTGTACAAACTCTAGGTTTGTCTAAACTAATAACAGGGGTGCCAGATCAAAAATAAATAGACCAATTAAACAATCTTAAATATGTGCTTTATTATAGCAACGAAAATGAACAAAGATATGGAACAAATCAATTAAATAAACAACAACAAGAATATATAACAAATCAACTAAAATTAATGTTGACTTGGTTGTGGTGCTGGAATGAGAAAAGAAGAATTAGTACTCAGAATATACTGGATTTTTAATAGTGTGATGTGGTCTGAACCTTACTGTAGTTCAGTAGTATACAAATATAATAAACCTTACTGTAGTTTATTATATTTCTATATGCGATAATTGTATGCCTTAATGTAGCGTGCAAGTGCTGTTTGGTGTAGTGAATCCTTTGGGTAGGATTAGCTTGGTAGTAACAGCTTAATATACTGTACTTGATAATGAACGTTACTGTAGTTCAGTAGTATATAGATATAATAAACCTTACTGTAGTTTATTATATTTATATGCGTTCTTTGTGGTGTGGTGTCACAGTCGCAAGCTAATGCGTTACGACTGTGGGGCTAAGACTTGCAACGTAATGTGTTGCTCTAGTCTGTGATCAGAAGTGACTGACAAAAATCCCTTTGCTTCACAGGCCTTTTATAGTAAGCAGGTTGCGGGAATGCTTGCTTTGATTTGTACATTCCCAGCAAGTTATTGAGAATGCCTGCTCTGATTTGTTGAAGCAAAGTGATTTAATTTTAGTGTGCGTTCGCACATTTGTCTCGTTTAACTCAACAATATTGGAAGAAGTGGGATCTTGAGTATCTTATGCAACTGCAAGCTAGGACTAAGTGGAGGACGGCTACACCAAACATTAAACCAGATGATCTAGTTCTGCTCAAAGAAGAATCTACCATTCCATGTAAGTGGTCCCTAGCTAAGGTTACATCCGTAATACCTGGTAAGGACAATTTAATTCGAGTAGTCAAGCTGCGCACCAGCACATCAGAGCTAGTTCAGCCCATCAGCAAAATTTGCCTGCTCCCAAGGCATGACTAACTAAAGAAGTGCTTTAAGGTGGGGGGGATGTGTCGACCTGGCAACGCCCTCATCTCCAACCATTGACAGGACCAACGACAGAAGTATCACTGTCACCAGAGTACTCGGCCATCACACACGTAATTAAACTCAACTCTAATTGAACTCTGAAATAAAGTATATACATATATCTAAATTGTGTTAACTAAATCAAAGTCTTTTATTTAATTCGACCTATCCTAAACACTGTTCGGCAAGCCCGACGCCTATTAGGTATGGCGGGATGGTGCCGACGATTCATTCCGAATTATGCTGATTTAACTGCCTCCATAACTGACACTTTGAAGAATCCTAGTCAGTTCCAATGTACACCTGAAGCCCAGACGGCTCTGGAAGTGCTAAAACAAAAACTTACCTCTGCTCCGTTGCTAGTGAGCCCAGACTTCACCAGGCCATTCGTTATACAGTGCGATGCGAGCCAACAAGGTATTGGTGTGGTGCTGATTCAACTAGATGACGATGGCCACGAGAAGCCAATAGCCTACGTCTCGAAAAAGTTGAACTCGCCACAAAGAAATTATACCATCACAGAGGAGGAATGCCTAGCTGCAATCTTAAGCGTACAGAAGTTCCGGCCCTTCATAGAACTCATGCCGTTTAAGATAGTGACTGATCATGCGAACTTGAAATGGCTGATGTCTCAAAAGGACCTCAGCGGTAGACTTGCTCGGGGGAGTTTGAGTCCTGATGCGCTGTCATGAATTCATTGTGACAGCTTGTCAACACCTGAAAATCCTGGCCTGGAAGTTGACCTTAGTTCTCCCAATTTCAACTCGTTGTAATATGAGGAGCTCAGGCATAAGGTTGAAACAGCTTCTGGCAAACTACCAGATCTTTACGTCAGGGATTGCTTCGTCTATCTTCGAACTGTTCCGTGAACAGGCGATCCGATTCAGGAGAAAGAAGCTTGGAAGCTTTGGATTCCACGAGGGATTGTCTCCGTCGCTATCGCAAGAGCGCATGATCCACCATTAGCTTCTCACGGAGGTATAAGGAAAACACTGGAACGTTTAAGGAGACACTTGTACTGGCCTCTAATGACAGTTGACGTCAGAAACTACGTAGGCGCCTGTGAGGTGTGCAAAGAGACCAAAGCCCCCAATACTATTCTTAGAACACATATGGGAGTCCGGTCTATGACAGAAAGACCATGGCAAAAGCTGTACATTGACTTTCTAGGTCCATATGCTCGGTCAGTGAAAGGAAATGTGTGCATGTTGATAGTTCTTGACCACATTTATAAGTTCCCGATTCTCAAACCGATGAAAAAGGCGTCTACTCTCAACGTGTGTCAGTTCATCGAGACTGTACAGGTCTCTTTTGTCAGGGATTAGGGCATATATCCGAACAAAACATACTAAGTGGGATGAGAAGCTAAGCCAAATAGCTAGCTCTGTTACGGGTGTGTCTATGCCGTAACTTGGACCTAGGAGTGCTTGCTTACTGCGAAGATCACTAGCCCATTGAACAAAATTGAATAAAAACACTTAAACACTTTCTTTACTTTTACTACAATCACTTTAATTCATCCTTTTAGAATACTTTTATTTCATCTTATCTTTTAATATTTTAATAGGTTAATATTTTTTCTTCTAGGAACTGGTTGCCTTACCTCTGTTGGGGGGTCAACCTTATTCTTTAGACTTTGGAAAACTTCTGCCTTGTCCCTGAGATGCATCGGCTTTTTATTTAGTTGGATTCTTGCATTGCTCAGCAAAATTGATAATAATAGGTATGGGGGTAACTATCTAGGAAATTCCATATAGGAATTCCAGAAATCGAATATATCGGGAACGCCCTCTGAATATATTGGTAATAGCCAATTTTGCATATTCCTCAATATTTTGTAGTTCCACAAGAGTATTTCCCCTTCATTCAAAAATTCCTTTGCAACCATTGGTCAACCATATATATACGGAAGAAACCAATGTTACAAAAAAACTCAGCACTATTGCCCAATAAGTGGGTCAGTTTCCATTTCACTTTACACAAGGGATTTCCCAATTATGTACAAGTAAAAAGTAAAAATGTCACACATGAAGTTTCTTAATTTTGTGTGAGGAAAAAATAAACGGCATGTAATGACTGTGGGTTAGGTCAGGGTTAACCTAGTGCCATTATAATGCATGAAATTGGTCTCATGCCGTGTTTGTATTTTTGTATACAAAGAGCCGGCGTTTTGCCGCAAAAAGGTTGACGCAACCAAGAATTTATCGTTTTAAAAGAACAACAGAGAAAGTTGTTTCATAAAACGAAAATAGATTTGGTTAACCATATGAACCATATGTGACGTAAAAATTCATAAATAATTTGACGGTGGAATCACCGCGAAATTGCTTGGAATGCAATTTGATGCGCGTACTCGCGTTTGTCAATTTATTATATGTTTGTACGTTATATGTATGTACGTATGCGCGTATGTTTTGCTTGCTAGCTTCAAGAAGTACGTTATCGTGTATGTACGTATGTATATTTGTAATCTTGTACGTAACAAGATTCTTATTATGGTAACGAGTCGTTATTATAGATATATGCATGTTATTATAGATATATGCATATGTACATATGTATGATGTATGTACGTTAGTTGTACTGATCGGGATATTGTGGCGCTAATGAGATAATGATGAATGCAGGTAATGATTCATTCATTACACCATCCCCCTTGGAAAAAGAAAGTTCCGGGAATGAAATGAATGGGACTTTCTGATAAAACTAAGCAAAACGAAAAGCCGATGATCTAGGTACTTACATTATAATTTTTTGTAGATAAAAGTTTATCGGTAACACTAATTTCTAGGTTAGTGGTTTTTTTTTCTTTTTTTTATAATACTATTGTTATATTAATACTATTATATTTGTATTATTTATTTATAGTAAAATTGCAGTAGTGGTAATTTCTAGATTATTGATTATTATAGTAATAAAGATAATAGTAATTTTTGTCTACTGACTATTAGTAATTTGTTATAGTAATAAAAATATTTTAAAAAATTTTGGATAATTACTTATCGTAGTTGTAAAGATATGATAGTAAAAGTACTGTTTCTTAACCTCTAGGTTATTGTAATAATTCTTGTTTGTTACTAATTTTATAGAAAGTAGTTACTAGATTTAATAGTAGGCTAGTTATTAAGTTCTAGATTTTATTTATTATTATTATTATTATTTATTATTATATTTATTTGTATATAATTTCAAGGATTATGACTATATATGACTATCTGTTTTTTTTTTTTGGCGTACAATAGATTAACTTACATAGATTAAACAGCTTTTTGTTTTTCTTGTGCTTTGTAGTTAAACTTGCTTTCTTTTTCGAGTTGTGTGAATATACTTGTGTTTTTTTTTTTTTTTTGAAAATTCGCTTAAGGTGGTTAAGGTTGCATTTAACTGATAGGATGACTTGGGATTTTCGATCTCTAAGTCTTTTGTTGTGTGCTTTTGTTTGCGCCAAGCCTTTTGGCTTTACATTTTTTGCATATTTGGACAATAATAACCATCAGGATTACCGCAAATAGAACATAAGAAATGACATAATGATGAATGTTGTGTGTATTCAGTGTGGGGAAACTTATATTTTCGCTTTGCTTAAGCCGATTGAGTGCTTCACTTAATGAATTTAACTCTTCATTATCGTGAAATTTAACGACGTGTACCTGGTCATTGGTGGAGTTGAATCTTTCAGGATGGGGTAAGTTAGAAGTTAGATTTAATGATGGGAGGTAGTGGTTACTAAGCTCAGATGTTTTAGTATTATGTGCTTGGATAATTAGATCTTGGGTACGGAGATGGCATCCCGTGGAGAGATTAATAATTCCTGTGTTTTCCAAGTTATATGTAGTAATATTATTTCCGCAAATGGCATCGACCACTGTGATTTTTCGTATAGAAAAGAGCCACTTATTCGGTTGAGATAGTTGTATCCAAAAATCCATTTGAGGAACGGCTTTGATATTACAAGAAGATGGTATTTCATGACTGTGTTTGAGGAGTTGTACTTCGCATTGGTTATTTGTAGACTGGGTGTTAAATATGGGGTGTATAATACGGCACAAGAAATGTACTTGATCTTGCGTTTGACAGTTCTGTAACTCAAATCTGTTTACGGTGTAATAGTGTTCTCTATTATAATCGATTACTAAATATTCGAGTGAAGGTTTTATAAAAATGAACTTATCTAGATGATTTGTCGGCAAGGGATGTATTTTCAGAAGCTGGTATTCATCTTTGAATGGGAGAGGGAGCTTGAGGTGAAAAATTATTCTATTGTCGAGAATTGTACTTCTCATGTTACCAATTTGATAGAGTTGTAGAAGGTTATTCTCGTTCTTGTCTATTGGTAAAGTGAGCGTATTGGGTAGTTCTTTTTGGATATTTTCTAGGATATGTTTCATTTGAGGTGGGGTCATTATTGCTGGGTGTGGTTTACCATGTCTAACATCTGTTATCAGATCTAGTAAGAGGTTTTGGGTGGTCTGATATCGTACCATCATTAGTGCCGTTAGAGAGACCATCGTCTCGAGTTCAGTAGTAAAACTCTTCGATAGTTCATCAGTTTGTACGCGATTGGCTAGGTTACTCAAGGCGTTAAGCTTTTTCTCTACATGTAGGAATTGTTCTTTTATTGTCATGCGTGTTTTATTGAATACATTAACTGTCGAATCAACGATGACGGTTTGATTCTTGATTAATTGCAATAGATAGTCTTGGTTGTTTTTTAATTTATCTATATGCGAGTTAAAAGTCTTAGCATCATCCGCGTCGAGAGTGCCAAAAAGGGTCTTGCTTAGGGTTCCTACGGCATTAATTAATCCTCTTTTAAATCGAGTAGTTTCAGACTTTAACAGGAGTGACTTTTGTTTTAGGATTCCGATTATAGTGTATAATTGGTGTGTTATGTCTCTGCATAAGGGAGCCTTATTGTGGTAGTTTTCTATGTAATTACACAACCTATTTGTCTGTTCCGTATGATTACACAATTTCTCAAGTTCAAAATTGAATTCCTCTAAGTCATAATATGTTATTACTTGCCACTCGTTGCTGTAGAGACTTACTCTTCCTACTTCTTCGAAGTAGATTCCTGGATTGTTCCTCAGGATCGTTACTTGCAACGGTTCGTTTTGTATCATTGCGTCTGCACTGTGAGTTAGGAGGATGAAGACGAGAATCCAAATTATCCTAAGATAAATAAAAAATTATTTTCCTAATCGACGTATAGCTTAAGATTATTGTTGTGTACTGTTCTATTTTTGTTCCCTATTTTAATAGTAGTATTTTCCGTAGAATTAATAGTTACTATATCATAGGCTCCTGTCCACAACGGGGATAATTTGTTTTTCCTTGTGTGGTTCTTTAAAAAGACCTTATCTCCTAAGTTAAAGGCTCTCGCTTTCGAGTTTTTGTCATAGAATTGTTTTGATTTCTCTTTTTTTTAGAATAGATTCTCTAGCTATCTGGTGACTATGTTGCAATCTCGCTTTTAGCTCATTGCTGTAATTATCGTAATTGTAATTTACCGTTGGGTTTGCTTTAATTATAGCTGGGATACTGGGTGGAAAACCGTATATCAACTCATATGGACTGTAATTGGTACTGGAGTGTGTACTTGTATTATATGTAAACATAGCATACGGTAACCAAGTATCCCATGTTTGCGGGTCTCGGTTCACATAATGCCGTAGGTATTCGGCCAGAGTTCTATGACTTCTTTCCAGAGCTCCATTGGTCTGCGGATGGTATGGAGTCGTTTGCAGTTTTTTAATTTTTAAAAGTTTACACATTTGCGCAAACATTTCGCTTAGAAAATTAGAACCTTGGTCCGTCAATATTGATTCCGGTATTCCATGTCTTCAGACTATATTTATAACAAAAGCTTCTGCTACGCTTCGAGCTTCTGCGTTCTGTAGAGGTATGTCCTCAGTATATTTCGTGAGGTCATCCTGGAATGTGAGGAGATACTTGTTACCGTTATAGCTTGCTGGCAATGGTCCTACTATGTCCAACGCTATTCTCTCGAATGGTCTCGTACTAGTCGAGGTAATTTTCATGGGTACTCTAGGATTTCTAACAAGTTTATTCATTTGGCATGATTGACATTTCTTTACAAAGTTTTCGACATCTCTGTTTAATCCAGACCAATTATATGCTGTCTGAATTCTTTTAATAGTCCGAGTTGTTCCTTGATGTCCACCTAATGGTGTTTTATGAAAGGATTCCATTATGAGTTCTTGCTCTTTTGGGTCAGATACTATTTTTACTTGGGTTGTGTAAATATTTATTTTGACATTTATATTCTTTAAAGAGAAAGTTATCATATTTTTTAGCTCTGCGTGCGCTACTATGTCCATTTTAGGTATAGAAATATGAACTTCCTGTAAGTTTTTATTTCTGATATAATCCCTGATTTTTAAAAGGGTATTTAATATTTGTTTGAAACTGTCTATAGTTTTCATAGGTAAGGGTGCATTAGCAATTATATACGTTTGTCTACCATTCACGTACTCGCGTAGTTGAGTACTTTGCATTTCCTCGTTCAATGATGGAAACAACTCTTTCAGGTAAGTTCCTGTTGGATCTTCTATTTTAGGTAAAATGAAGAATCTGTATGGTAAATTCTTTTGAGTCAGTATATGTCCTTTTATTTCGGAACAATCATCTGTATGGGGGGATGAAACGTATTCATTATATATTTTATTTAGATCCAGTGTATCTTCAGTCAGACTGGAGGCTTTTGCCTGATTGCGGGTCATTACGTTTATTGATTTTTGGACTGTAATTTCAGGTTCCTTAATTTTGATTCGACTTAAAGCATCAGCATTTGCGTTTTGTTTACCTGGTTTATGGATTATAGTATAGTCATACTCCTCTAGCTTAATTCTCCATCTCATAAGACGTGAGGTTGAGTCTTTCAAACTCATGAGCCATACGAGGGGCTTATGATCAGTGACTATATTGAATTTCCTTCCATAGATATATGGACGAAATTGTTCCACAGCATAAACTATAGCTAAAAGTTCCTTTTCAATTGTAGAGTATCTACATTCTGCAGGATTTAACGTCCGGCTGGCGAAACAGATAGGGTGATCTTTTCCAATTTCGCCTTGCGATAGCACAGCACCTAATGTAATATCACTTGCATCAGTGGTGACGTTGAATTCCTTATCGAATTCGGGGTAAGCCAGAATTGGTGCACTGATGAGTTTTTGCTTTAAGACCTTGAATGATTCATCACAAAACGTATCCCATACAAAAGTGGTATCTTTTTTCAAGAGATTAGTCAGCGGCTTAGCGAGTTTGGAAAAATTGGGGATAAAACGTCTATAATATCCCACAAATCCTAAAAATGACTTGATATCTTTTGGTTTTCTTGGAGTCGGATATGTCTTCACCGCGCTAATTTTACTCGGGTCAGGTTGGACTCCATTTTCTCCAACCACATGACCTAGATAAACGATTTCTTTACGTAGAAAATGACATTTATCTGGCTGTAATTTTAGTTGATGCATTCTTAGTCGATTAAACACTTCTACAAGCTTGGCGTTATGGTCACGTAAATTATACCCATAAATCACGATATCATCTAAGTATACAAAGCAGCGAATACCTTGAAGTCCCGTTAGGGCGGTATTCATCAGTCGCTGAAAGGTTGCTGGTGCTCCTTTCAGTCCAAATGGCATTCTATTATAGTGATAATGTCCAAATGGTGTGCGAAAAGCTGTTTTTTCTTTGTCTTTTGGTGACATCGGGATTTGGTGGAATCCATTGGCCAAGTCCAAGGTTGTGAAGTATTTGGATCGTCCTAGTTGATCCAAGATATCCGTTATATTCGGTAGTGGGTAGGCGTCTCCGAGAGTAACTTCGTTTAAGCGCCTAAAGTCCACTACTACTCGCCAACGTTTTTGACCTGTTTCATCTGGTTTCTTTGGTACCAGTAGCAAGGGAGAGTTCCATGGACTCTTGCTAGGGCTTATGATATTTTGGTCTATCATGTCATTAATTTGCCTATTAATCTCATTTCGTTGAGATTCCGGTAATCTGTATGGCTTGACATAGATGGGCGTAGTATCTATTTTGACTGGAATCGTATGTGCAGCGGCATCAGTATATGTTAATGCGTCTCCTTCTAAATAGAATAAATCATTGAATTCTCTACAAATATTCGTGAGAGCTAATTTTTCCTCTTGGTTACAATGTTCTAATTTTAAATTACTTTCCAATGTTTTTAGGCGGTTTTCTATTGGGTCGGATTTATAATTGGGCCGAATCACCTCATAGTTCCGTACATAATCCCAAATTGGTTCTATATCATTTTTCGCGATTTCAATATCTTCTTCGTTCGTATTCATCATTAGTACTCTTACCATACTATTACTCGTTTGTGCCAAGGTGTTTCCTATGTATATACCTGGTCTTACTTCTTTTTGTTTTATTAATAATTCGCCTTTTTCCTCTGTTATTGGAAGTGATACCATTATTTCTGAACGTGCAGGTAATGTAATTTTATCAGATTTTTGATCATCATTAGCTGTATACAGATCACAGTCGTAGCGTCGTGAATCTGTATCAGATTTTTGATCATTATTAGCTGTATACAGATCACAGTCGTAGCGTCGTGAATCTGTATCTGATTTTTGATCATTATTAGCTGTAGCGTCGTGAATCTGTATCTGATTTTTGATCATTATTAGCTGTATACAGATCACAGTCGTAGCGTCGTGAATCTGTATCTGATTTTTGATCATTATTAGCTTTTGATGACCTCGCGGGTCTTTTTAGAACATACAGCATAAAATAATATATTATTTGGAGGAGAATTGTCAATATGTTTGCGTTATTGCAATTACTACTTGTGGGTACATCGCTCAATGTAGCTGAATTTTTTGCTTCGGAAGTATTGCTTTCATTATTTATTTTATTTATTTTACCCTTTAATGGAGACATTTCTCTGAATTGACATTCGTATTCCTGACTTAAGCAGGCATCTGTGTTTATAATTAGCATATTTTTTGAATAATCTATTACGCATTTGTATTTAGATAGGAAGTCATTTCCTATTATCCCATCATAAGGTAAATTATTACCGTTTGGTATGATATGAAAAGGATATTTTATTTTGCAGTTATCTTGGATGGATATTGTTCCATATGAAACTCCAAATGAAGGAAAACAATTACCAGACAGGGTGGTAATTGTGCATTTTTGCTTCTCATATACGAGAGCGGAATCGTCAGTAGCTTCTGCTCTGAGTAGACTTATTTCTGCACCAGTATCTATTATAAAGTTTGCTTTTGTTTTCTGGGAGATATCGATATGGAAAGCAACCACTAGGGCGCTTTTATGCATCTTTATTGGGATGCTTAATTGGGTGGTTGATGGACTACGGCTTGAATATCTTCCTCGCGGGAGGTTTCGCCGTCTGAATACACCCGCGTGCAATCGTTTCCCAAGGAAAAATTTTCTGGAGTTGTCCATCTTACTTGCTTCATGTGGCGAGGTTGTCCTCTGCCATTATTTTCGGCATTAGGCAAATTTTGAGGTTGGTAAGCTCTTGGATGAGCCCCAAATTGAGCTTGCCTATTTGTTGGGTACTGAGTGCGGCGTTCATCAAACTGTCTTTGCCTACACTCTCTAGCGTGATGGTTTGGTTTGCGACAATAGCCGCATGTAATTCTATTTATTTCCCTTTTTATGTTTGGGTAAGCATTTATTAAGGGCAACTGCTTCCTCTTGAAACAATTCTCTTTAGTGTGGCCTCTTTTTGAGCAATAGTCGCATACTTGCACATTAGGCGCTGTTTTTTGAGTATGGGGTTGAGTTTCCTCAATGCGTTGAGCATGTTCGGAAGCAAAAGTTATGAGCTTCCTTAGTGAGGTCTCTGAACGTGCCTTAACGATGACCTTAAGTTGTTCGCTTTTAAGGCCGTCTTCAAATGCTCTAATGGCATTTTTCTCATTCTCTGAGATGAGATATGCCCTTGCAGAAGATTCTGTGGCTTCATTAACCGTGGCGCTATTCAAATCAGCTAGCTGTTTTGATAGGCGTGAAGCAAAATCATATATGCTTTCCCGTGTAGTTTGTTTGAGTCGCAGCAATTCTCCTTGTATAGCCATACGTGGTCTATGCTCTTGGAATTGCTCGACGAGTTCTGCTTTTAATTCATCCCAGTTTGAGACTTCTTTATATTTAAAGATGTCATATGCCGGGCCAGTTAGCTTTGTTTTTAAAATGCTAAGCAGTATTTTCTTGTCGGCTCTTGGATGTCGTGAATAACATGTCGCAGCACGCGAGGTACCGATGCAGGTCACCTGAGTTTCCATCGAACTCTGGGATCATATTCCGTGCATCCGTTAATGTTATTCTGAGGTCCGATACCCCCGAATTAGTACCAGTAGGTGGATGTTGAGTCATTTTGACTCGATTAGAGGCACGTAATAAACGAGAAGCGCGAGCTAGTTGGGCAACCGTACGTTTATGGCTATTCCCGGCCTGGGCTGAATAATCGCGAAAACGTGTAGCGACTATCTTGCTAACACGCCTTCACTTACTTTTTAGTGGTTAGGTGCGAATGGTGAAGAACACAACACTTTTAACACACGGAATCAATGGAGCAATATACAATAAAGAACAGATACGTGATCAAGAAAAAAAAAGATGCAACGAAATTCTATACGATCGAAATATAAAGTAACACGCGAATATAAAGTAACACAAAGAGAACAAAAAAATTTTTTTTTTTTTAATTTTACGAAAGGCCGGCGAGCGAATGTAATATTTTCGAAAAAAAAACCAAACCCAGAGTTATTTCAAAACAATGAACTTGCTGGCAAAATTCCATATCACATAATCACTTTTAGCAAAAAAAGTTCAACCACAAGAAAATTTAGCCCCAAAATATGTATACTATTAATCAGTTTGCACTTTTTGTTAATTGATAACTTTCTAACTTATTACTTATTATTTTTTCTTTTCACGAATGTGATATATTTAATACATATGTTGAGTAGTGTATAACATGTATAATATATAAAAAATAAGATTTGATTTTGAATTATAATATATATAAAATTCTTAATGTTTTGCAAAATATAATAGACTTGGACTTAGCTTCTTACTTCCTGAGGCTGCTTAACCGTTGGTGGCTTTTGACAATCCTTTGAAATTCTTGGAAGTCCATCGTGTCTTCATCGGATTCCGCTGGTCGGCTATACTCTACAATCTGCTCCTGAATCTTGTTGATTTTGTTTTCCCGTCTGGGACCCGTTTGGTCCATTGTTGTTGTATGAAAAAATGATTTTCTTGATTGGTATTTTCACGATCTCTGAGCGCCTGGCTGAGATCGGGTTGTTATAACAACGCTGGGTACAGCCTTAAGCGCCTGGCTTAGGTTACCTTCGTACTTTTTATTTTTTATGTTTTTCTCGTGTGGTAGCTCGGACATAAAGGATCCCACCGCTGCCACCAATTTTTTGTTACGGGTGTGTCTATGCCGTAACTTGGACCTAGGAGTGCTTGCTTACTGCGAAGATCACTAGCCCATTGAACAAAATTGAATAAAAACACTTAAACACTTTCTTTACTTTTACTACAATCACTTTAATTCATCCTTTTAGAATACTTTTATTTCATCTTATCTTTTAATATTTTAATAGATTAATATTTTTTCTTCTAGGAATTGGTTGCCTTACCTCTGGTGGGGGGTCAACCTTATTCTTTAGACTTTGGAAAACTTCTGCCTTGTCCCTGAGATGCATCGGCTTTTTATTTAGTTGGATTCTTGCATTGCTCAGCAAAATTGATAATAATAGGTATGGGGGTAACTATCTAGGAAATTCCATATAGGAATTCCAGAAATCGAATATATCGGGAACGCCCTCTGAATATATTGGTAATAGCCAATTTTGCATATTCCTCAATATTTTGTAGTTCCACAAGAGTATTTCCCCTTCATTCAAAAATTCCTTTGCAACCATTGGTCAACCATATATATACGGAAGAAACCAATGTTACAAAAAAACTCAGCACTATTGCCCAATAAGTGGGTCAGTTTCCATTTCACTTTACACAAGGGATTTCCCAATTATGTACAAGTAAAAAGTAAAAATGTCACACATGAAGTTTCTTAATTTTGTGTGAGGAAAAAATAAACGGCATGTAATGACTGTGGGTTAGGTCAGGGTTAACCTAGTGCCATTATAATGCATGAAATTGGTCTCATGCCGTGTTTGTATTTTTGTATACAAAGAGCCGGCGTTTTGCCGCAAAAAGGTTGACGCAACCAAGAATTTATCGTTTTAAAAGAGCAACAGAGAAAGTTGTTTCATAAAACGAAAATAGATTTGGTTAACCATATGAACCATATGTGACGTAAAAATTCATAAATAAATTGACGGTGGAATCACCGCGAAATTGCTTGGAATGCAATTTGATGCGCGTACTCGCGTTTGTCAATTTTTTATATGTTTGTACGTTATATGTATGTACGTATGCGCGTATGTTTTGCTTGCAAGCTTCAAGAAGTACGTTATCGTGTATGTACGTATGTATATTTGTAATCTTGTACGTAACAAGATTCTTATTATGGTAACGAGTCGTTATTATAGATATATGTATGTTATTATAGATATATGCATATGTACATATGTATGATGTATGTACGTTAGTTGTACTGATCGGGATATTGTGGCGCTAATGAGATAATGATGAATGCAGGTAATGATTCATTCATTACAGCTCCCTCAGGAGCTCTTTCTACCAAGCAACTGGTTTCTCTCCCTACCGAACACTCTTCAACAGATGATTGACCATGCAAGCTCCTATTCCATCTTAAAGAGCCTTGGAACTCTTAATGAGCCTCTGAGAGTAGATGCTGAAGATAAATTGAGATTGATCCGTGCGACAGTGCAGGAGAACTTACACAATGCGTACGAACAGAGTTCGAAAGCTTACAATCTCAGAGCGAAGCCTGTTAATTTCAAAGTATTATTATTATTTCCAACAGCAGACTAGTGCTAAACTAGGACGTAAATTTGTAAAGTGTCGGACACGTCATCCGGCTATTGTCACTTTCAATCCTGGTAGCCCTAATAAGGCATTCAGCCAGCTTCACTGGCAAACTACAGGATGCCAATGCGCCGCTTAGGACGTTCCCAGCCTAGCGGCCGACATACTTTTTTGAATAACAGAGTTTTTTCCGAATCCCTAGCCTGATAACGTTTCAGAACCCATCCTATATGGTGACCCTACAGCAGATAGTTTGCTATAGGAACTCCACTTGCCTTATGCCTGCAAATTTAAGGAAGAAGACCGGTACTCCAACGACGCCTCGGAGACACACCCTTGAACAAGCGTCGGTCGGAGATCAGAGTGAAATATTAGAGCAGGGGAAGCTCTGCGATCAGTTTTTTAGGTTACTGACCGCGGGGTTTCCTCGGCTCATCTCGGTGAAGGAAGACAGAGGGGTACTGGACGACTAGATTTTTTAGGTTACTAGTTTGTCAGGGAACCTCTGGCTTCTGACACGGGGGATGATGTCCAGGTCTGATCAAGGACTGGCGGGACTTCAGGGATGTGCCTCCAATTCGTCATCTGTCGAGTACATCAGACTGTCTTGAAAATCCCGCGAGGATGAGGCTTAATATTAAAAACCAGCTAGCTCAGCGAGTACTACACTTGACCATCCTTCAAGGTCTTTGACACCAGGAAGGAGTCAGCGGTCCTGCCCTATTATGGTCGCATTTGGGCATGGCGGCAGCTAGGAAATGCCAAGTGTAACCACGGCAAGCCGCCCATGTGAACTTACCCTGACCTCTAGCCGTCAGAGCTGTCAGCGGAACGAGAGAGGCACCATGTGGGGAAACGGAGAAAAGCGAGTCACGAGGAGGTCGGAAATCTGACAGAGAATAAGAGGAAAAAGACTTTTTTTTTAGAGGAAAAGACAAGCCGGCAGCAACCATTTTTGATAGCTCCATAAATTCAATCGTGTTAATGGGAAAAAGTCTTAAATTTTTGATTTAAAAACGTCATTGTGTCGGCAGTGTGTATTTATTGCATTTTTTTTAGAAAATGCATTGAAGGTTCTAATGGTAATTAGTGTAACTACTATAAAATAGTTGAGAAAAAAGAAAAGACACCAAGAGGCAGTATCGTAGTGATCATTTCTAATTGTTAATCAGTTATCCAGGAATGTGTGGCTTCAAAAACCTCAAGAATTCGGTCACGAGCGGCTAAGGATCGGCCACGTCCGTTGGGGCAAGGTATTCTACTTCTGCGAAATCACCTCGTAGTGCAGCGCCGAAACCACCTCAGAAGCACCCTACTGAGCCTCGATGAAAAAGTAGACGGAGGACCTCACAGCGAAATAAACATCTCGTACCTTTATATATAGGAAACTAGACAACAATTATAATCGAGATTAAAATATTTACAAGACTAAAATCGGAATGAGCGTGTAAATTAAAGCCAAAATTAAGTCACATCTAAAAGAAGATGTCACTGCTTTAGACAAGAATTGAGAGTTAACTTGAATTAATGCTAAAATATCCAGATTAGACAAACCAACTAGCACAGCTCACATATGGGCAACATTAACTAAAGTGAATGCCATTTCATCCTTATTCTCATCTAAATAGAAATTAGGCTAAGATTTGAATTGAAATTAAAGTTAGGATACTTAACAACAGATTTTGACTAGAGTAAAATTAGAATAGTAGTACACAACTCGTTGATTATAGTTAGATTTTGAAGGATAATTGGCTAGGGTAAAACGTTTTAATAGATTGGATGACATAATTTGCTAAAGTATAAAGACTTAGTGATATACTAAGACCGTGAATAATAAAGGAAAGAAAAAAAAACAATTTTTATTATAGGTTCCTTATATTACAATTTTAAAGACTTTGTTAAACAATTGATCAAGAATAATTATAAACGGAATTCACTAAAATGATAAGTTCTGAGAATAGTTGACCGAAAAAAGTGAAGTTCAAAATGACCTACCACTACTCTAAGTTGCGAGAACAATAATTGGAAATCCTTCGCAAAAGAGATGTTTTTTAATAGTAGAAAAGAAGTGTTCTTTGGTGTGCGATACGAGTTTCCTAGTTCGGAGGATTCTCATTTTTTTAAATTAATGTGTTACATATCTACAGAGCAGCATGGCGGAATATCCACGGAGGCGCCTCTGCGGTGGATCCCAGCACGACAATGTAAGTGGTAGTTTGTTTTTATGTTTACTAAAAAAAGAAAAAGTTTAACATTCTATGCACAATTCGAACTGTTATGGTATATATGACAGTAGTTTTTGTTGTATTTCCGCGGTAGAAATAAGTCAGCAGATCTGATTTCTTAACGAAACGACTAAAACAGCTAATTGGAACGACGAGTACTTATCTTAACATGAAGACAAGAGAAAGAACAGGAACTTTTGAACTTCAATAGAAACAAAAGATGGAGAAACTTTACTTATCTTATGGTGCCTTAGATTATAAGATTTTTATTTGTTTGTATTTGTACGCACTTTACTTATCTTATTGTTCCTTAGATTACAAGATCTTTATTTTTTTTGTACGCACTTTACTTATCTTATGGCTCCTTAGATTACCAGAATTTTATTTTTGTACGCATTTTGTATACAACTTTTGTATGATTCTTGTTAAGGGAAGATATACTTTATAACGTAATGGAGTTCTAATTTTGTTTTTCTTTCCTCCTCTCACTCTCCTGGAGCCCTCTTAGTATGAAGGTCGACTAGGTACACTACTCCTCTCCTTCCAGGTCATCATAGGGACACTGAAAACCATTTGCCCTCAGTGTCGATTGGGTGGTTGGAGAGAGCAGAGAAGGCCAAACATCTGCGCCTTCCAATGGATGTAGATAAGTGGTGTAAAGATCTTTAAGGACTGAATGTGTGCTACGGCCTTTTGTACAGACAGGCAGGAATTTATTTTGTATATGGCTGGTGGCAGCGGCAGGTTTTGGTGGAACCTCCCCACACTCTCCGCCAATAGCCGAGGCGAGCTAGCGTGCCGCCTTGCAATCAACGCTGTCCACGGAGTGATCTGTCAGCTCATGCTGGCAGTCTAGTTTACTTCGTTCAATTCTTACTTCGCTGTCTGAAATAATACTCCGCCTCCTAGCTGTCAGAGCGCCGTATTTATACTCTACGAATTATCCTAGAACCTTCCTGAATATTCCGTTCTCCGAACCCAAAGTTTACTAAGATGACACTAACCTAAAGTTGCTTCCATTCCCAACAGATGGCGCTTGATTCACTTTGTGGCACGTAAATATACTCGTATATATATATATTTTTTTTTAAATCACTACGCGGCCTGGGAAACATTTAATGCGGCATTAGAGCTGTATGCACCTTAAGCATCGGGCAATCTAATTAATTATGCAATAAAGCTGTGGGAAAAATGCCGCACGAGCACTTGGAGTCAGGATGCCCAGGCTATCATAAAAAATACAAAGAATCGAGGACTGATGGATTGAAACATTACGATTGGGAAATATATAGATAGTAAAATATCACGGCAACGTTAAAGACACATTCTGCACCCGGAACGAATGCTCTCGTCAAAAGGCCACTTCGAGCAGGAGGAACTTAGGCAGCAGGGCTGGTGGATCACATAGGATCATAGGTATTACTTGTATACATTAATTTAGCACAAGATTGGATTTATTAAAATAACTTGATTTAAACGTATAGCGATATACTTGTAAACACTAGTTTAGCGCAACGAGATTGGATCTATTAGTATAATTTGATTTAAATGCATAGCGATGTGCCGGTGTTACATTAGTTTAGTATTATGACAATGGAGCTATTAAAATAATGCTTTTTTTGTATGAAAGAGAGGGGTAAAGCTTTGTACCTACCTCGCATCATAGATAGGATTACTAAGTAGCAAATTTTTTTTATGTTCTCGTTTAGAGTTTTATTTCATTTATATCATCAACTTTGAATATACATATATATTTAGCGCCACGTGTCAACAAAGTGAGTGTCTTGTTATTTTTTGTGGAATGACCACAAAAAGTTTGAGAAAAATAGAAAAAACACTGCGTGGCGGATACAGGTTCGATTCGCTTCGAATGAATCTGCTTCTTTAAAAAAATTTTTACATTTTTTTAATAAATAAAAAAATTGTTTTTTCTATTTTTCTCAAACTTTTCATTTCTTTCTTCTTTTTTCATTTTTTCATTTGTTTTTCAAATCACCCAATTTCGCTATTTGGGACCTGTTGATGAGTCAAACCAAGACTTGAAACTTGTCACCGAAAATTAATGAGTTGAGTGATGAAATAACAAATTAGAACGTTTTTAGCTTTTGCTATATACCGGAGAATCCCAAAAAAATCTTTCTTGAACAAAATATATATATATGTGTGATGGACCTCAGTCATAAGGTTATAGTACCCTTAGTAAACATTTAGCCTACTCATAAATGACATTTACGTTCATCGATTTAAATTCAAAATTGTAATATGCGTACGAAAAAATAAGGTCATTGCCTCTAGTAATCATCTAACCTAATCGCACATGGTATTCAAAATTACAATATACGTATTCAAAATCTTATTCTTAAGGTCACGCCCTTAACAACCATTCGGCAGGTGGTGTTTGAATCAGAGTACTCTGGAGGTTTCACTTATGACTAGGTCACTTTTCTAGGAAAATCTGAGCTAATCATAAATGGTGATTAGATACATTAATTCAGCATCTAGCTGCTGTGCAGCAGAAATCAAAAATTTTTCTCTGACTATTTCTATACTAATTCTGTGATATAATGACTATTCCCATTTGACGATGGGTCAGAATGCTTTTCTTAGACCTCTAAAATGTAAGCTTATAAAAGAATTTGTTCTTTACGTGGTTAATCCTGGTCTGGTGAAGCGCTTCGTCCGACGCATCTGTAACCTTACAAAAGTTTTAAGCCAGGACATTTGTATAAAACTGCAAATTCCATTAAAAATCCCGAATTTCTTTAGGTGTAAAATCTATAATTTATTCATAAATGCATTACTCAAGTTACGCCACATAATTTTCTCACCGATCGCCAGACGAAAATATGATTCCAGGTAAATTAACAAAGCTTTACCTGGGTGGCAAGCTTACTAGAATTTTCTGGGAAAGTTATGTAGTGTGAATTGAGTCAGCACTTTTTATGAAGTACAGGTGCTTATATTTTAATTTGTATATATAAGTGATATTAAATTGAATAAAATTCGTCATTCGTTTTTGGACAATAGCTGGGTTTTATTTAAAATATTTGTTAGTCGCTATTGCTGCCGGTACAAGATCTGAGTACCCCGGGATATTAACAATTAATTTGCCTTTCAGATTTATGAATTTCGTGTAATCGGTGAATCACCGAATGCACAGCAACAAGATTGAGGTGAATCACTTCAGCCTACCAATTTTAACAGGCAAAGAAAAGAGTTTGTTTTAACATTTGGTGACCCTGACGTGATACAGCACGCTCAATCACGCTCAATAGAAGATATTCCATATAAGCAAAGCACAATCTGCTGAGCCATTATACCAAGAAGGATGCCACCGAAGATTGACAAAGCAATGGACCCTTTGGCTGCGACCCAAGGTATTCAGGGCAAGGAGATCCAAAACATTCTAGTCAACTGTAAGAAGGATTCTGTGGACAGGAAAACGTATAGCTACTACGAAGAAAGACTTGCACGTCTGGATGCAGCATGGTCACGTTTTGAAGCTACTGACCAGGAGATCCTAGGCTTACCTTCACCGCCGCTAGACCATGCATAAGTTCAGGCGATATTTATCTACAATAATAAATCAATTCCAGGAAGCCGATGACCTAAATGGGGCAGCTCAACAAGTCGATACTGGGAGGGTACCATTACCACCATGCAGTACGAATATTAGGCGATAAAGTCCTACTTAAGAGCAGAGTTCGAGATAACAAATTCTCACCACTATGGTCAGGTCCGTATGAGATAATGGAGATTAATTCCCACGAAAATTCCACTATTAAAATCAAAAATAAAAACAAAAGAGTCCATAACAATGACCTAAGACTTTTTTCAGAGTAAAAACTTCATCATCTTCAAATATCATTCGGAGATATTAACATAGTGTTATCTTCAAGGTTTCCAAAATGATGCATATAGCATTCATTCTAATTTTCATCCCCTTGATCTACGGCTCAGGAATAGAGGTAAAGCAGCTAAATGCTACTGCAGGCATTTACTTCGAAGAGAGTTGCAGAGACCTGGCGAATTTTAAATCAGAATTCAACAACATCCAGTTCATCGCCCAACAAATTACAGCGACCTGCCAGAAACTGGACAAAAACTCAGCCTTGAGCCACACTTGTAACGGTACGTTGTTACAAATAAATCTTATATTAGCAAACATAGAATATAAGAATATGTTACTTGTGACCAAAAATGGGAAACAAAGAGCACTATTTAATGCAACAGGCTCAATCTCCAAAGCCCTTTTCAGCCATTAGACGAAGATGATGCCAAGCTATATGATGAACAAATCCGAAATCTCACTCTTAACCAAAACTCCCTCCTATCACTTATGAAAAGTGTGGTGTTTGATTTTGTACACACTGCGAGATAATGGATTTGTGGGCTTTAACTACGATTGGGAATTCACTTTTGATTTTATTTATTTAAAATAACAACAATTTACGTTATAATTCATTTATTTTTCTTGTTTTCTGTAATAAGTCCGTTTAACTTATTATTTTATCTATCTTGAGCAATTCACTTTATCACACAAAAATTTATAACTTCTTTCTTTATCCTGTCGCAATCCACTCTATAACTAAGGCACTTATATTTTATTTATTTTTCTGGTCTTCAATTTACTTTTAACTCAGCAACAGACCTGATTGGACTTTTGTCTCAAAAACTACCGCGACGCTGACTCAGGAAAAAACTAAACTTATTCTGCACTCAAAATTAATAAGTTCATTTAAAAAAATGCAGAATCAACTACGCGTAATTTCTGTGCCAGAATTTTTTGATGTTTCCAAACAAAATTATTTTTATTCCCTACTTCGCTTTGTTTACCTGCGAAGTAGGTCATTATTGCGAAGGTAAATCACTCTGCATTAAATTCTGATCAGCCACTAGGTCATTTTTTATTTATGCTGACCGGGCATTGATCAGTGCACGTAAAATGCTTTTATTTTATTTATCTTTGCAATTGCTACGATTGCAAAGAAACTTACATATGAGTTAATTTATAACATGAAAACATTTGAAATTTTGAAATTAATTTTCTCTAAATGAGGAAATAATTATACAACATTCCTTCCCCCCATGTAAAAGAAAAATGATACTAAGGATTAGTATCAGTTTTCGTCGAGAGAAGGAATTAAACTAGTAGTAATGGAGCATGAAAAAAAGAAAAAAAATGTAATGCTGCTGGCTCAGAAGTTTACGAGTAGCTTGATCATCTGAGTTATTAACAAATGCAGGGATATTGATTAGCTTAGGAGAAACTATATATTTTATATTAATTAATGTACCTAATTATACATATTCAGCGGAATAATAATAAATAAATATAAATATAATAATAAAGCAGAAAAATTCCTAATAATAATTAAAACTAATTGTTACAATTTTGTTTTTTTTTCATTAATTTTTTCATTTTTAACTTAGTTATTCTAATACATTAACATATCCAAAAGTGTATTACAAAATTTTTAAATGCTAAATCTAGGTCCTATAGAGATTATTTTTACTTATTTATTTTTTTTATGGTAATGTAATCTAATAATTTGAGACTGTGTGTGAGGGAATGCGGAACGATTTTCGATATTTGTTTTTAAAAGTTGGTGGTGCTGGTGGAAGTTCTAGAGGCAATTCATAAACTCTTTCCGTAGTTGGATGCGTCCTGGGTGTTTCCATTGAAGAAATCGTGGCAACCTCGTGTGGGCTAGCAATGAGGGTGGATGATGTTATTATTGGAGAGGATATATTTATCGTAGAACGTGATTTTTATAATTTTGAGGATGCTTTTCCTTTCCAATAAAGATAAGATAAGATATATAATGAATATAATAATGTTGTTGCAATAAACTTTGTACTCACCTGATCTATATTTGGCAGTTGATTGACTTGATTTCAATAATTTTAATTGAGGTTGGGATTGGGATAGTCTTTATTCTGGTCGATACCTAGAATAAAGTGAGGTGAGTAGTTCTTACTGCAGTCGAAGCCCACATAATCTTTATTGAAGTCGTTACCCACAACAAAGTGGTTTATTAGTAATTTTCTTATTACACTCGTTACCCGTAATAAGAATCTTTATTGTAGTCGTTACCCACAATAAAGTGTTTTGTTAGTAATTTTGCAATTACAGTCGTTACCCGTAATAAGAATCTTTATTGTAGTCGTTACCCACAATAAAGTGTTTTGTTAGTAATTTTCTAATTACAGTCGTTACCCGTAATAAGAATCTTTATTGTAGTCGTTACCCACAATAAAGTGTTTTGTTAGTAATTTTCTTATTACAGTCGTTACCCGTAATAAGAATTTTTATCGTAGTCGTTACCCACAATAAAGTGTTTTGTTAGTAAATTTCTTATTATAGTCGTTACCCGTAATAAGAATCTTTATTGTAGTCGTTACCCACAATAAAATGTTTAATGTTAGTAGTTTTCTTATTACAGTCGTTACCCGTAATAAGTATCTTTATTGTAGTCGTTACCTACAATAAAGTGTGTAGTTTTAGTAAAATTTCTTATTACGGTCGTTACCCGTAATAAGAATCTTTATTGTAGTCGTTACCCACAATAAAGTGTTTAGTGTTAGTAAAATTTCTTATTATAGTCGTTACCCGTAATAAGCATCTTTATTGTAGTCGTTGCCCACAATAAAGTGTTTAGTGTTAGAAAAATTTCTTATTGCAGTCGTTACCCGTAATAAGAATCTTAATTTAGGCGCTATCCAAATAAATCTCCTAATCTAGTCGCAACCCAGAATAAGAAAAATTTATTTCAATTGTGAACCAAATAAAGTGTTAGAATGTGAATAAAAATTCAGAACACTAGGAAATACCACTAAGAAAAAATTATCAAGTCACTCACTCCACTGCCAAACTGAAAAAGAGATCGAGTCAAGTTAAATTGCTGTTTATATAGCCATGGTTTGCACACGGCACCAAAAAACGGTAGTCAAAGGCGCATGACAACAATAATTGGCATAGTAACAATAACCTAGCATAGCAACAATAACCCAGCATAGCAACTGCAAGTCATCATGTGTTTATACAGTGTTACCATTTTAGTTATTGCTGCTATCAAGCTGTTTTTTTGCTAAATATCTTTAAAAATTATTTAAACTAATTTATATTAATTTCAATCAATATGGTATAAAATGACTTTCGCTTTGTTAAATATACTTACTTGCAACGAAAACAAATTAATTTGTACAGTATATGCTACTAGAATTTTAATCAAATAAGATTGCGAATCATATTTACTTCCTCGAACTTGATTCATGGTAATAGGGAAATTTGATTGATCCATGGAATTGTGTTAGATTCGATGTCTCTAGTGCAATGTAGATGGCACTATTTCGTTCCACTACGTACTTTTCTTCCATTTTATCTTAAAGTGTGTTACATTTCTCTAAGTTGTCAACATTGTGTGATATAGTTATATTGACGTGACAGCTGACATGGGAAAAGTTTACATCTGCCTGTTTACATCATGGAACCTGATTAATTAGGTAAGATGATTTATAATTTGTTAAAAAATTTGGTTCTTGGTGGTTTCTTTTGTTGCAGAATCCACGCGGGAAATTATGCTGATTACTGCCGCTCAACATAGCAGTTTTATGGGTAGCAGCGATAACAAGTGTGATAATCGCAGAGGATAAATTGAGCGCTGATTTCGACCCACAAGACACCCCTGAGTGTGAGATCTAGTCTCGAGCGTAAGGGAGGGTGGCAGTTTTAAAATGGATAACTCAGCTTTGATTCAGTTCAAATATAAATTTTATTCAAGTAATTAGCCTAAATATCACAATTCATTTGTTCAAACTTCAAATTCTAATAATAACTTAAAATCTATTAAAACTATTAATACTATTAAAATCCAGTAAAAATTCAACAATGTATAGAAAACAAACAAATTAAAAATTCAAGTAAAAAAAACAAATTCAATATTAACAAATTCCAATGGTAATGCTCCAAATTGAGTTTTTCCCCAAAACGTTCTCCTTATTTCTGAAATGAACGAGAAGAGAATAATTTTTAATTTATTGGAATTAAACTTCCACAAATCAAATATAGCAGAATTCTTTGAGGGCGAGAGCAACGATGTAGCAGAATTATACTTCTGTTACAGCGAATATCAAAACGTATGCGCATTCTGTTACACGATTGGGGATCAAGTGTCAGATTTTGGGAGTTCGGATTTTATAGAATTAGACTTCTATATGAAGGATAGAGCAAAAATTATACTTTTGCTCCGAGGACGGGTATTCAGATTAGACTCTGATGGAGGATATTTTCAGATTAGACTCTGAAATTATAATATGGTGCAAAATTGGATGTTGGATATAAGTAGAATTATACTTCTACAATAATAGAATTAAACTTCTATATAAATGAATAAACAAAATTATACTTTTGTTCAAAGGATAGGAAACAGATTAGACTCTGGTGGAGGATGCTTTCAGATTAGACTCTGAAAACCGAATGGTGATTTTGCTGCGGCTCGCCGCCTTTTTTTAGCCGCCGTGAACAGCTATGTCCCAGCTTCATAATATGTTGCCCTGGCAACGCTTGGTTCAATGGTCCAAATTTGATTGTGGCGACACCAGCTGTTTGACGTAATGTCATTAGATGACATTACAAAAATGTAAATATTCGGAGGGAAGTGGAACTTTGGGTAAGTTTGAGCTATTTTTATTTATTTCACATATTATTAATGTATTTTCTATTTAATTTCAGCTCAAAAATATGTTGAACACCTGTAGGCAGGATTTGGGATGGATTGAATTTGTTCAGGAGGAATCAGATAAGTTTCTTTCATCAAAATATGATACATTGATTTTTGTGTTTCCCTCTTTTTGTATTTTAGGAAAAAAGTTTTCATCGAGGGATGTAATTGATGTGCGGGATATGTATGTGGACTGAACATCCTCCACTCCCACAAAAAAAAAAAACAAAACAAAAAATTGAACAAAAAAATGAGAAGAAAATAAAAATTTTAAGATAGAACTTACTGAGTTTTGTTTGGAGAAGTAATATCCTTTCCTTCTCTTTTTAATTTTTATAGTGATACCGCCGGGTATTTGGAATCGGAAGAAGGATTTTGCACCACGGATTCTATCCCACGGAATGTCTGATGATTTTAATACACGAACAACATCAGGGGTGCCATTCATTAATTCTCTGATGTCCGCTGGTATGTCTGGCCTTTGTGGTTCTGCATCAGTTGACGGGAGATCCTGAAATTGCCTTGGTGGAGTGATTATTGGATCCTTAAATAGTGTTGATGGATTAATCGGGGAATTCATAGGTTGTATTGGCGGTTCTATTATGTTTGCCATGCTGGTTGCTGGCCTTGGATCTTTTGTCGGAACTTGTGCTACATGAGTGTTGATCATTTCTTCTGACAAGCTTGATGGTGTTGAAGTTGCTATAGTTCTTGGCTTTAGATACGGTGACATCATTTGGGTATGAATTTCCGGGCAGTGTTTGGCTTCACGTTTTGTTGTCTGTGTTATGCCAATGGACTCTAATAATTCGGTGGACATAGTTGTGCTCAAATCTGGCATACTTAATGGCTTAGTGCAGGATGCTGTAGGCAGCCGTGGGTGAGCGTGAACCCGAGTTCCTGGGCCGTGTTTCTTTGATCTTGGCTTTGCTTCCACTATGCTGATTGAGTCCAGTTTTTTGTTGTGCGTTGGTATTTGCAAATCTGTCATACTCAGTGGTGTAGTTGCTGAGAGAGGATTTAGCTCAGGACGGCGTGGCCGAGTTGGAATTCGAATTCCTGGACAATAATTCCTTGGCCTTGGTTTGAATTTCAGGCATTCACTTGTTTTGAGCTCTTTTTTAAGCTCTTTTATTTTAGATGAAGCTGGCCTTGCTTCAAATGGCCTGAAGAGCTTGGTTACAGGCACAACTTCATGAGGTGGCCGATTTTATTTTGGGAGCCTTCTTTGGTGTTGGTGGCAGAGGACTCACAGGCCTAATTGGCTTAAAGGAAGCCAAAAGTTCTGGTGGTGTGGGAGGTAGTCCAGCATCCACAGAGTCTAAAGACTCGGAATTAAAAATCTCCAAGAGTTCTTCCATGGCAAAAAAAAAAATTAAAAACCAAAAAAAAAAAAAAATTATAAAAACGAAAAAACTGAAACTAAACCGCACTTGATGTTCACTTGTCACTTTTCAAATTTGAAGTGATTTTTGGCGGATTGAAGATTTATTTATATTTAAATAAAACGGTAGTTTTTGAATTTTTGTATTGCCACAGAGTGTTATATATTGGTGGGAATTTTGAATTACTGGTGAGAGATATCTGTTGAAGGGAGAGGGCAGACCTTTGCGATAGGACGGGTGAGATTTTTTTTCGGTGTTTTAATGGTAACTGCTCGCACTAAATCATTATGACCAGTATGAATTTCAATGATTCGTCCTAATGGCCATTTTCCTATGGGGATTTGGTCTTCGTTTATTAAAACGAGAGTTCCAATTTTTATATTTTCCCTTTCAGTCTGCCATTTATGTCGTTGATGTAAAGTATGGAGATAATCTCTCGACCACTGCTTCCAAAAGGTGTAGGAGAGTGATTGAATGTGTTGCCATCTCTTGAGAGGATGTTGGAGAGGATTGAGTGGGGGAGGTTCACATGTAGTGAGGAGATGACGACCTGTTAGGAAGTGTCCGGGAGTGAGGATATTATAGTCAGTTGCATCATTGGACAGAGGGGAAAGAGGTCGGGCATTTAAACATGCCTCAATTTGAACTCAGACTGTGTAGAGTTCTTCATATGTGAGTTTTGTATCTTTAATGGTTTTGTAGAGATGGCGCTTGGTGGATCTTACACCAGCTTCCCATAGGCCTCCAAAGTGAGGTGATGCGGGAGGGTTAAAGTGCCAAGTTATACCTTGGTTAGCAATTTCGTTAGCTAGATCGACTTCGATTGCTTTGATTGATTTTTCTAGATTTGACTGTAAAAGTCGACTAGCTCCAACGAAATTAGTACCTCGGTCAGAATAAACGTGTGAGCAGAGGCCTCTTCGTGCAACAAATCATTTGAGGGCGGCTAGAAAGGCTGGTGTGGACAAATCAGAGACGAGCTCTATATGTATATCCTTAGCGGCTAAGCAGACGAATAAGCAGATGTATGCTTTTGTTTTCTTCGTTCCTCTTAGTCTTGATGTTTTCCTATCAAGCGGGCCTGCATAGTCTACCCCAGTGTGTTGGAAGGGTAAAGATATGTTGACTCTAGCTGAGGGTAGAGAACTCATTAACTGAGTATTAGGCCTTGCATTGAACCGAAAGCAATCAACACATTTGCGGATGCGATGCCTAATAGTATTGCGGGCGTTTAGTAACCAATAGTGATTCCTTATAGTGCTTAATATTATTTGGGTGCCTCCATGTAATGTGTAATGGTGGATGTGGTCTATAAGGATATTGGTTATATGATGGTTATTAGGGAGTATTATAGGATGTTGTTGGTCGTAATTTAATTGAGATTTTGTAAGATGTAGCGTTCTGCCCGCACGCTACCTTTTTTTTATCTCTCTTTAGATACCTGAAAATGGGCAAAAGGCTATACAATTCCGGAAAGTAGCCCTATGCTACTTTCCCATAAATATACTTACCGGCATAAGCAACATCATACCTAAAAAGGGAAAGGCTTATATAATTTTGAAAAGTAGCCCTCTGCTACTTTCCCATAAAACGACCAGAAAAAAATTTAAATAAATCGCTGGAAAACGAAAAATTTCAATTTGCGCAGAACGCGCGCAAATTATAATCTTTTCCGTAAACCCTGAAAGAAAACGAAATATGTAAAAGAAGAAAAATTTCAAATTGTGCAAAATAGCGCACAAATTGAAATCTTCTACATATGTAAATGCACCCGTTAGTCAATGGATATTCCATTGACCAACGGTAATTCGCCTAGCTGTAATGCATCACACGATCTCACCATACAATGCATTCCAGCAGGCCCAACAAGAATTGCAAGAAATTTTGCGCTCACAGCAAACATTCTGCTGCTGATAACCTACAGGCAAACTTATACACACACCCGTACTGAGACAGCAGTGCAAATGGTTCAGTTCCAGCGGGGAAGAGAATGCTTGCCTGCCGGTGGCGGTGAAGAACGGATGGCTGGGATGTAGGCAGACAGTGTGAGGTCGAGGAGTCTGGTTTTGATTTTCGGCGAATTCGGATCTAAGTACTGATCGTTGGCACAGTTCTCGGTCGGTTTTTTTGTTAGTCTTTTTGGTTTCTTTTTTGTTGGGCGGTACAGTACTAAAGAGATTTTCTTCTGGAGTGCCGCTGTACGGTTTTGGTTCAAGTTTATCTGTAAAAGAAAAAAAAATCGAAAATCTTAGTTTTTAGAAATTATTTAATAATTAAAAGCAATAAACAGTGAAAAGATTAAAAAAGGTTTTCATAATTACTCAGACTATTGAATTTTTACCTGCGTAAGGAGCGCGTAGTGTCTGTTGTATCCAGGTTACTTGTAAAACAAAAAGATCAAAAATTTTAGTTATCAGAAAGTATTTACTAATTAAAAGCGATAAACAGTGAAAAGATTGAAAAAGGTTTTCATAATTACTCAGACTGTTGAATTTTTACCTGCGTAAGGAGCGCGTAGTGTCTGTTGTATCCAGTTTATCTGTAAAAGGAAAAAATCAAAAATTTTAGTTTTTAGAAAGTATTTAATAATTAAAAGCGATAAACAGTGAAAAGATTAAAAAAGGTTTTCATAATTACTCAGACTATTGAATTTTTACCTGCGTCAGGAGCGCGTAGTGTCTGTTGTATCCAGGTTACCTGTAAAAGAAAAAGATCAAAAATTTTAGTTATCAGAAAGTATTTACTAATTAAAAGCGATAAACAGTGAAAAGATTGAAAAAGGTTTTCATAATTACTCAGACTGTTGAATTTTTACCTGCGTAAGGAGCGCGTAGTGTCTGTTGTATCCAGTTTATCTGTAAAAGAAAAAAAATCGAAAATTTTAGTTTTTAGAAATTATTTAATAATTAAAAGCGATAAACGGTGAAAAGATTAAAAAAGGTTTTTATAATTATTCAGACTATTGAAGCTTTACCTGCGTAAGGAGCGCGTAGTGTCTGTTGTATCCAGTTTATCTGTAAAAGGAAAAAATCAGAAATTATTTAGTAATCAAAAGCGATAAACAGTGAAAAGATTAAAAAGGTTTTAATAATTATCTAGACTCTTGAATATTTACCTGTGTAAGAAACGCTGTAGTGTCGTTTGTACGCAAGCTACAAAAAAAAACAAGGAAAATTAAATAGTTTCTTTTGACTCCCCCATTAATAATCAGTGGATAGAAAAAAACCCAAGTATTGTTTCCTTTTTATAATTATTCGTATTCAGTAATACTCACCTGCGTGAGAAGGTTACAGTGAATTTTGTCTACGTTGTACGCAAATTGTATATATACGAAAAGAAGAAAAAAAGAAGAAGATTCGTAACTATACGAGCACCTTGTGGAATTGTGGTCGCTCTGGCACGCAGGGGTACAGAATTGGACCATCTTGGATCACCGATGGCGCTTGGCGGATGCGGATCATTTTAATCAATTCAAGTAAGCATAGTTGTAAGTCAGGTCAAGTCAGGAAGGTACCTACAGTAGGGTAGCTTAGGCCGTTATCGTCAAGTCCGAGAGGATGTCAAATTTTTGAATCAAGGTTAATTAGTCAGGACATTTCTTAGAGTACGAGGACGACAGTGCAAAAATTGTACCGCCAATTTAAAAATTATATTATAAGCTTTGTTATTATCATTACGTTTTTTTTCTTTTCTTTTGGTTTCTGGTTTGTTTTAGTTTCTTTTCAGGACCTCCGCAGTGTAATGCCAAAGGCAGGGTGATCCAGGACCTAGGTTGACGCCACCTCAACTTTCTAGGCTGTTCGTGTAAGCCGATAAAGTAGATCTAAGGTAGCCCGTCGGGTAGGGGTCGATGTTTGATTTTGGGCGTATTTTTTTCTTCTTTCCTTCTTAAATATTCAGGATGAGGTTTTCCCTCGAAATGTCTAGCTAAGTCGTGCATGATGGGGGGGGGGGGGGGGGTCGCGGCACACCAAACGTCCGGCCTAGCACACGTTACCGCATACATCAAACGGGGCTAAGTAAACAATTTTCGTCGTTGACTTTGAGACTTAGCAATGGGTGGAAGGGGGCGATTGGGCCCAAACACCATCAAAGCCGGAGCTTCAATACCAGCTGAAGTTTCCAAGCTCTTCTTTCTCTCTCGTCGTTGAGCGTTCCCTCTCTCCGGCGTTGGCAATGCTCCAGGTGAATCTTAGCGCTTGGCTGTCATTGGGGAGCTATGCGAGCTCCTTGTCTTCTTTCAGCCATTCCTTTTTTTTTTTACAGGTGAAATTTCTGGATGAGATGGCGAAACCACTAGGCCAGGATGCAGCCCAGTGAGCAAGTGATAGCCAGTTTTTTTTGCATATATAAACAAAAGAAAAACAAAAAAAAGAGATGTACTATCTTTTGGAGCCACCTTTAGCGTCCGTCTGTCCGTCCGGTGAAACGTTCTTTTTTTTATGACACAGCTATCCAGCATCGAAGAGGTGTGAGTAACAAGAACCTCCCCTAGCCGACTGGTCGCTAGCGGCAATGTTGCTGTGTCGTTACTCAGACTGCCCCTAAGATGATTTTGTAACAGAAGGGTTTAGCTGCGGTATATGTCTATGCTTGTTGAGCATGGGCATATCCGTCAGTGAAACGCGGTCTGCTACAAATGGCGCCCAAATTGGTTTTTCTTTTGTCTTAAATTTTGTATTTCTGGTCGCTCATTTGTGCTTCGTTACAAATGGCGCCCAAATGCATTCTTTTTTATGGCCTTTAGTCAAGCTTCTCTTGACTAAAGTGCAATCAATATTACTCATTCCTATACAAACTTTGAATTCAGGTTTTGCTGTAAAATCTTAATTTTTTATATTTCTGGTCGCCCATTTGTCGTTACAAATGGCGGTCATACATTGGTTTTCTTTCTGGTTGAAAAGTCCAGATTATCTCCTTCAGAGATAGATCTTATTAATTTACTAAGCTACTGATAATTGTGATATTTCTGGTAAGATTTTTTGTTTGTTTGTTTGTTTTTTTTTCTGGCAACCAATTAGTTTCGTTTAGCAAAGGTGAACTCCTCTCGGTAAGAGCTTTCTCCATAATAGTATTGTTATGTTTCAGACGCGGTCCACCTCAAGCTTCATGCAGCCGGCCTATGTAAGGTAGTCTTTGGTCTCCGTGGAGTCTTGTGCTCTCGTGAAGCTTTCCCTTTTTCCTTCGTTAGGTGTCGAGTCCTGCTGTGCAGGGGGCTATGTCACGATATTTTTGGGTTTTTTTTTTTGGATTTTTCACAGGCTGCATCCTGTTGTGCTCCGTTCATTCATTCATTACTACTCAAAAGGGTGGAATCCAATAACGCTTCTCTTTGTGTTTTTTTTTTGTTTTCCTCTTCTTCAATTGAGTCACTGAGTTTTTGTCAGGGTGCGCTCCCGTTTGGTGGGAGTGGACCTTGTGCTTGGAAGTACCATTTTTGAAGCAAGGCTTCGGTTTGCGAACACCATACTGACGACCACCCTATTTCTGAATCCTTACGAATTGTCAGGCTGATTGCCGACATGTATGGTCCTAGTCCTTGTAGTGAGTTGACGAACGATGTTCGCTCGCCTGATTATATATCCTCGCTACGGGGATTGGGCCAGCCTTTTGGGAACGGACATCAAAACCAGTGGTTTCTTGTGCATAATTTCTCATATGTTCTCATCTGTTTCTTTTGTCGGCAGACGATTCCACAAACGCGAAGCTTGAACGAAGTGAGAGTCACTTTGAACAGAATAATGGAAGACAGGAATAAGTAGGTTAAAAATGCCGTACAGAATTCAAGAATATCAGTTGATTGCTAAGGTACTCTGGCTTGCCTGTATAGATGATTTTATGGAGAGAGAATAATAGCCTTCTCTGACGGTGCTCATTTAGAGAACAACCCAGCAAAGTTGTTAGTTAGAGATGAGATGTGATCAAACGGTCTAAGTCCATACACAAATCTTACACAGTCATTAAAAGCTATATTCAACCGTCTTAAGCAAATGGAATCCAAATGTGGAAAGACTAAGCTACCATTCGTAAAATAAGGTAGAAGAAGTGATCTGACCAGCAATAATCTGGTGCCAATTGGCAGAATACTAGCCGATAACCACAGCCGCCGAAGGCCACCATAGATTTTACCTATCATATTGCCGATATGGTCACAGCATTTTCGTACCAATTAATACACCAAGATTTTTGACACGTCTAGAAAAAGGCAGAGTAAAATCATTAAAGTGACAGGTCGGAGATCAGAGAGCATAACATCATTCCGATAAAAGGCAATACACTGTGACTTGAGTGAATTCAGTTTTAAATTATTATTAGTAGCCCAACGAGAAACATTTTCCAGGTCGGAATTCATGCGATATAAGCAATCTTCTAAGAGGCCGATAGGTCTGCTAATTTGAAGCTGCACGTCATCAGCATATAAATGAATATTGCATATTGCAATTATCAATTGAATTCGGCAAATCATTTATAAACATACTGAACAATAATGGACCCAGTATGGACCCTTGTGGTACACCGCTACTTAGAGGACAAGCACTTGATACAAGATCACCGACTTTCACACGTTGAGATCTTCCTGATAGAAAACTACCGATGAGGGCGACAGACGGATTTGAGAAATTAAAGTTAAGCATTAGTTTAAACAGTAATTTTGGATGATTAACTGAGTCAAAAGCTTTAGAGAAGTCGAGTAAAGTTAAGACACATAGATGATTCATGTCAAGTGATTTTCTTATGTTAGACGTGACTTCAATCAGTGCCATTTCGCAACTATGCAAACGACGAAAACCAGATTGGTAAGGACTGAGGAGGTTACGACAATCCAAATATTCAATTATTTGAAGATACAATAGTTTCTCAAGTACTTTGGCTAAGAAAGAGAGAATATTTATAGGATGGTAATCAGCTGGTTCCTTTACTTTTTTAATCTTAGGAACCGTTAAAACTATTGCAGTTTTCCATATAGAGGGGAACTAAGAGGTGGTTAGACATGTGTTAAAAATCCGTAGCAATGGCTCGATAATCCATGGGAGAAGAATTTTCACAAATCTGGGGGAGATTCCGTCAGGTCCTGTGGCATTGGATCTAATAGTCAAAATAGCATTTATAACTTCAGATTCATCCACACATCTAAAACTAAAATCATCGTCATTGTCATTACCGAATTCAAAGTACGTCGATGGCTTGAAGATGCGTTTTGTGTGGAAGAAGTTTGCAAAGATGAGAAATGATGGTTGAATAATTCAGGATCAATATCGCTGACGGAAATATCTTTGCCGTATACACCTGTCTTATGTAGGTTAGTCCATAGATTTCTGGTACACAGATTTGGTGAAAATTTTTCTCGGTAGTACTGCTTCTTGGCTGCACGAATTTTAGTATTGACCTTATTTCGCATAACCTTATAGTATAATCGACTTTCAATGGTTCTTAAACGCCGAAATCTGCGATCCAAAAAATCTCGTTCTGCAATAAGCGATCTAATTTCAGCTGTGAACCATGGGCAACCAGCATCCATCCTGATACTTCGTACATGTACAGAAACAAAGCGATCATGGAGATAATTTAATACTTCATAAAAAATTTGAGTCTGATCGTTGACAGAGACGCGAGCATTAATACGAGCCCAGGGCAATGATTTGTATTCTTCATCATGTGCAGCCATATTTATGTTCTTATAATTACGAAAGCTAACCATTTTGTAGAGAGGACAATTTCTTATATTAAAGTTGTAAGTAAGGAATAGAAAGTCGTGATCAAATATGGAAGGAGAAGTAATTTGGTTATGGTACAAGACTGCACTCGTATCTGTAGTTAAAAACACATCCAGAAGCGAAGGGTTACTTGAGTTGAAATATGTTGGTAGATTATTAATAACATTCAGGTGCAGAGATTGTAATAAAAATAGAAAAGATTGAGCCAAACTGTTTGAAAGTAAAATATTTACATTAAAATCTCCTTCAATAACAATGTTAGAGTACCTGTGGGCTAAATCATTCAAGGTTTCTTCAAACTCAGGTATATTATATATATAGCCACACCGCCCGCCATTCCGCCAGACCTATCATTCCTGAAAATCCTGAAGCCAGGTAAAGCAACCATAGAAGACGAGATTTCAGAGCGTAGCCAAGTTTCGCAGACTAATATGTATGACATGGATATTAGATCCAGCCAACAAACATTTCAGTCAATTCATCCATTTTAGGTCTCAGGCTTCTAGCATTCAAGTTAAGAATATTCAATCCGTGTGACTGTTTACAAAGTATGTTTAGAAGAACTCCCACCCCGCTCAGGGCATTAATATCGTCAGCCATTCTCATAAATGCAAAAAGTTCGATTTGTAATATAGTCAGTTAAACCACCACGAGAGCCAGCAAACACATAACCTCCATGGGAAAACAGCTCCTCAATCACAAATAAACAAGGAGAAAAGAGAGAAAGAAAGAAAACTAAACTAGAAAAACTAAAGTATATATCACACATAATAAGCAACATTACATTTAAAGATACTGAACAATACATATTTCAAACCCAGTAATCAAATTATATAGAAAGTAACAAACTAATTCATGAAAAAGCTTCTTATTCCCGGTCCAAAGGTAAAGTAACGAGCGACCGCAGCTAATCCAAGTGACTCACACGATGAGCCCGACTTTCACTCCCCAGCTTAACAAACAAATGACCCTCACTTCTGTACGCAGATTTAATTTTGCCCCGCTGACGCAATCGCAGGGCTTCACGGAGCATAGCACTTGTTTTAGGAGTGACACTCTCATGAATAATACAGGGCTTTGAGAGGAAAAGCCATCCAGATCCGACAATCGCATTTGTCCGAAAGTTTTCAGCGCAAGTAAAAATGCCCGCCGCTCGCCAGAACATGAGAATTTAGCGATAATTGGGGTATCAGCAGCTATATTTGCACTTACCCCAGGTTTGCTCTTTACTCGAAAAGCACTTACATAAGCAGATGGTATGTGCTGAATGCGTGCACAGATATTTGGTAAAATATTTCCAGGCCTTTCATTTACTTTGGAGGGGACACCACGAATTACTACATCACTCGCACGCTGTAACTGGCATAAGCTCTCATTTGTTTCCTCCAGAGCAGAGTACTTCGCCTTCATGATGGTTATAGACTGTTCAACGGCATCAAGTCGTTTATTTATCGAGCCAATGACGTTTCTTTTATTTGGTGAGTGCTCGGCTCATTGGTGGTAGATGGACGTTGTATGCGAGGCATACTATTTGCGAACACAGTTCCGTACACCTCTCCAGGGAGGAGACAGTATTTTGTCATTATAGCGGTTTTATAGTATATACATTTTTCCTTTGTATTCTGGCGGGTATGGTATCTTTATCTGTTACTATATTCATATTTCTTTTTATTTTAACGATTGTATGATCACGATATCTCTTGAATTATAATCACCTCCCAGCTACTGCTCCTACCCTGAGTACTGCAGCCACCGATGTCCTGACTACTCATCATAGCCATTGATTCCCCTACGTTCATTCGCTTGGACCGATTGATGGATGATTTCCATCGGAACAATTTGAATCCCTGGCAAAGGGAATGTCTGGAATTTTGCTTTGTGTTATCAGTTTTTTTCTTCATTCGTAATAGGGTGGCCACCTTTCAGGTGCCAACCCTTTCTTCCAGGTTCACCCTTGTTGGGGATTCCTCTTCTTTCCCTATATCTTACAGGATCTAACAACCTGGGAACCGAAGCAGAAGCTTTACCTATCGAAGAGGGAGAGACAGAGAGATAGAGAGATTTTTCTGCGTTTTTCAGCATTGGCTGAAATTTTAACATCTTACGTTTTGTGCGGGAACGGGTGTGCCTCGGCGTCGTTCCGTCATGCCGCCGCCCCCCCCCCTACTTTGTGAATTCATCAGCTTTAATTGAAATTTGAGTAAACAGAAATATTAGTGCAGGATTCTGCCTGGTAATGCATATTTTGAAAGATTTTGGGTGTTACTGCTAAAGCAGCACATATCTATTGATAATTTGGTTTTTTTTTTGTATGCCGTCGTTTCCTTCTTATTTTATATTTTCTTTTTAATCACATAATGTTCCTTTTGTGGATTTCAGCCAATGTTGAAACTGAGGTCAGGTAAACATCGTAAAATATTTGAGGAACTAATTAATTAAACTACAAAACTTAATCAACATAATTGATGCAACCAACCCCAAACGTGACTTTATTTCGGATCGATATATATAGCAGAAAAAGATCTTTCTTTTTGCGAATATATATAGTAAAACTTAATTGCCTGCAAAACACAACCCTAATCGTGCCTGACAGCACTGCAGATTACTTGGGTATATCGTCCATTTTACACATATACGAACATTCGTAATCCCGTCTAGTCGAGGACCGGATTGTGGAAAGCTACCTACTCCTATTTAGAGCAGAGTTATCAGTGCGTCTCACCTAGCTTTTTTCTCTTATTGGTTTCTTTATCTGCTCCGTCGTCTACGATCACAGTAACCCGCGGCATGGACTTCACCTACCTCCACCAGAGGAGCTGGCCGTCTGACAAGGACGCTCTCGGCAAACTGCACAGAATGTACGACAACGAGCAAGCAGATCCGAGTAAGGCCCCCCAACGGTCACATGCCCATAAAAATCCGGGACGTGAGGTAGATTACCTTGACACCCGTGTGAAGGAATTGCGGGCCACCATAATATCGGATCCGATCAAGACCAAAGAGGATCTAGTTCGCCATCGTACACAGGTGTTGCATGTGCTCAGTAGAGCTCGTCGATTACATTACACCTCCCCCTCAGTACAATCCCAAGCGCAGTCATGTGTACAAGACTCCGAAAATCTCTTGGACCTCACGGAAGCAACCTGGGGACATCAAGCTTCAGAACAAACCGAACGTCCTCTCGAAAGCAATGTAGAGGGAGGGCCACTTCAAACCACTCCTGCTGTACAGGAAACGAGCGCTGCAAGTAATGTAACAGGTGCCAAGCCAAAAATAGCAAACAAGGCTACCGATTCAAATCGCCTTTGGAATACACCAAAGCCACGTGATAAAAGTCCACGATCCCATTTAGATGCGCCATACGGTGACCTTCCGTCCTTTGAAGGATTGGCCGATTCCCAGGCGAACCTTCTCCTACCCGGTCATTTCCCGACAAGGCAGCTAGTCAAATCCATAAACGAACGCCTCGATAGCTTAAGCCTTGGTGGTGAAATGTCAAGGTCTCCACTACCACGTTATGATAATCGTGAGCGACGTCAGTCAGGCTTACCCGGGTCTTTCATTCCACCCTCCAACATCCCCAGGAATCCCCAGCCGATGTCAGGCCGAGACCGCGGCAGCCCTGTCTTCCGTTGGAAATTGTTTTTCGACGGCACATCAGGCTTAGACGTAACGGAGTTTCTGTTTCGGGTGGAATCACTAGCTTTGCTGGAGCAGGTGTCCGCCACCGAGCTCTGCGCCGGAATCCACACCCTTGTCACAGGTAAAGCTGCTAATTGGTATTGGCTATATCTGCGCGACCATCGTAATCATTCTTGGCAAAGCCTTCGCTCAGCCATTCTTCGAGAATTCCAGGGTCAGGAAACAGATTACGAAATCCGAAAACTGATTGAGGATAGGAAACAGAGGTCCGGCGAGTCCTTCAGTGACTCCAGGCTGGCGGTACACTCCCTAGTAACCAAGATGAGTACCCCTATTCCTGAAGCAGAACTAGTAGAAATCCTGCGGAGGAACATGAAGCCTGCTCTCCGAGAGGCTTTGTTAATGTATTCCGTCACCAATGTTCTCGACCTCAGGGATATGTGTAATCGTTTTGAGAAGCTTTGGGCTGAATTAAGGACCCCGCGAGAAATAGCGCCACGACGGACGGTCGACGAAATATACTCTGATAGCCAATACTTGAGGCATTCCTTCAATGACCACGCAGTTGCAGTCGAAGCTTTCCAGCCAGAATCCGTCGCCAGAATCCCGCCTAGGGATAACCAGCTGCCTACCACAACTCGACTAATGTGCTGGAATTGCTCGGCACAGGGACACACCTACCATGATTGTCCGAGGACTCCCCGAAGGGTCTTCTGTTATGGGTGTGGTGCCGCAGGGGTCATAAAACCGCAATGTAAAAGGTGTCTGTCGGGAAACCAACGGCGGAGTCAGTATTCTATGGGAGCTCCTCGTGCACTGACTCCCGAACATGCTCCCCAGCGTCAGACCGAAGCAGCAGCCACCAATAGAGAGCCCGAACGATATCGCTAAGTCGGACAATCGATAATGCTGGTCCTGACTTAGTCCCTGCTAGTCCTAATCAATTTCTATACACACCAAGACCACTGTTACGAGATGCTTCTACCAACACCGAAATAACAGATCCCGATTGCTGCCGTTATAGCTCTCTAGACGATCTTGTTTCTAGCATTTCTGCGAATTCCGACAGCTTGTCCTTATATGAGATCTAATACGAATCACCTCAGGAATCCCTCTCCTCCAGAGTCACACCACGCACACGTCGATATTGCAGCCTGCGCAGAGGTTTAAAGGCTGCTATCGCCGAAACGACAATACCGAATGTGGGATTCGACCCCCGGCCTTACGCGTACGTTTTCATTCGAGGAAAAAGAATAAGGGGACTCTTAGATAGTGGCGCCAGCGTGAGCGTGCTTGGTGTTGGATCGGAAGGGTTCTTGGGGAAGCTAGGAATCCCATTTCACTCCATGCCGACTTCGCTCTCCACGGCCGACGGTCAACAACAGCAACTGCTAGGACACATTCGAGTCTTAGTGAAATACGGAGACAAAGTTCGCATGATGAGACTGCATATTGCACCAACTCTGCAGCAGCCTTTGTACCTGGGCATCGATTTCTGGAAGGCATTTGGCCTTGCGCCCGTCATGGTGAATGAGTTGCATATCTTGCCTACACTTCCGCCTACCTGTTCGAAACAACATCAGTTGTCCGAAGACGACGCTCGCCTATTGCAGAAAGCGATCGAACTGTTTCCGTCTTTCAAAACCCAAGGCCTTGGACGTACATGGTTGGTCGAACACGAGATTGATGTCGGTTCAGCGAAACCTATCAAGCAACGGTATTACCCGGTTTCTCCGGCAGCCCAGAAAGAACTATACGGTGAGCTTGACAGAATGATATCTCTGGGAGTCATTGAAGATAGCCAGAGTTCATGGTCCTCTCCTGTCACCTTAGTGCGGAAAGCTAACGGAAAGGTTCGATTATGCCTCGACGCCCGAAAGCTCAACTCGGTCACAGTGCCAGACGCGTTTCCGCTGCCACTCATTGATGGTCTACTTAGCAGGCTCCAAGACACCAAGTATATTAGTGCCATCGCTCTTAAAGATGCATTTTGGCAGATCCCGCTGGCGAAAACATCCAGGGATAAAACTGTGTTTGCCGTGCCCGGCAGGCCATTGTACCAGTTCACAGTCCTTCCATTCGGTCTGTGTAATGCACCACAAACCATGTGTAAACTGATGTGCAAGGTCATCCCCCACCAGCTACATGACCGGGTGTCTGTCTACTTAGACGACCTGCTTGTTACCTCCTCCACGTTAGAGGACCATATTGAACTGCTAGCCCAAGTTGTCACACTGTTGCGCAAAGCTGGCCTAACAATCAACGTGGAGAAGGGTAAGTTTGGGATGCGAGAGGTCAGGTACCTCGGCTTTCTAGTTGGCGACGGATGTCTGAGGCCAGACTTGGAGAAGGTAAGCGCCATCGTAAACCTTCCTAGACCCACGACTGTGAGGAAAATACGTAGTTTTTTGGGAATGTGCGGTTGGTATAGGCGGTTTATACCCCACTTCGCCACCATCGCCAGTCCTTTAACGGATCTCTTAAGGAAAAATGTGAAGTTCATCTGGAGTGACCAAGAAGAAGAAGCTTTTGCTCAGTTGAAAGAGTGCTTGACTACGGCCCCTGTGCTTGCTAACCCCGACTTTTCCAGGCCGTTCTTCATACAGTGCGACGCCAGTACATCGGGCATTGGTAGTGTCTTATTCCAACGCACTGATGATGGTAGCGAACATCCTGTGGCTTTCATGTCCCAGAAGCTGAACGCCGCTCAACGTAATTACAGCATCACAGAGCTGGAGTGTCTGGCTGCAGTGTTAAGCATCAAACGATTCCGACCCTACGTTGAAGGACTGCAGTTTACGATCATCACCGACCACGCTAGCCTTAAATGGCTCATGGACCAACGCGATCTATGTGGCAGGTTAGCACGGTGGAGTCTTAAACTGCAGGCCTTCAAATTCAACATCGAGTACCGAAAGGGAAAGGATAACGTTGTGGCGGATGTTCTTTCAAGAGCTTTCGTGGAAGTACCCATTGAGACTACGGAAATAGAAACCAGTTGCTGCCCCTACGTTGAAACCATCGAACCTGATTCCCCAACCTTTCAAGAACCTACCTATGTGGACAGGCTGCAACGGATAACGTCGAACCCAGATGCGTTCCCTAATTTGAGAGTCACACAAAATCGAATATATATTTGCTTCGCTCCATCGAGAAATCGCATTGTTCACCGTGAAGGTAACTGGAAACTGTGGATTCCTGAAGGTCTAATCAGCTACTCCATCGAGCAGGCACACTGCCAGCCTACCTCGGCACACTTCGGGTTCTCGAAGACCTTGGAGAAACTGCGTCGTCAATATTATTGGCCGGGTATGGCGCCGGACGTGCGAAAGTTTGTCAATGAATGCGACATTTGCAAACAGATCAAACACATCAATGTGTCTCCCAGACCACCCCTAGGCGATATGCGATCTACAGACCTTCCATGGCAGCGGCTGTTCTGCGATTTTCTTGGACCTTATCCACGCAGTCGGAATGGAAACAAATTTATCTTCATCGTGTTAGACCATCTATCTAAGTACGTTCTGTTGAAAGCAATGCCGGAAGCCACCGCCGCTAGAGTAAGTACGTTCCTGGAACAGGAAGTTTTCCACGTTTATGGAGCGCCTGAACACCTACACTCCGATAATGGAAGTCAGTTTACCTCTAAGCTGTTCGCAAACTTACTGGAGAAATACGGAGTGAAGCACATCTTTTCACCGGCCTATTCCTCTCAGTCAAACGCCTCAGAGCGCGTCAATCAATCGGTCCTCGCTGGGATACGCGCCTATGTAGGAAATGAACATCGAAACTGGGATGAACATCTGAGCGAAATCGCCTTTGCTATTCGTAATGTCGTCCACGACTCGACAAAATGCTCGCCCTATTTCCTCATGTTCGGGCGTCACCCTGTAACTCACGGAAGTTCCTATGAGCTCCTTAGGGAGGTGTCGTCAGACAGCGATGGCGCTCTAGAGATTATTCCCATTAACCAAAGGCTCCACCTGATTCGTGACGAGGTTAAGCTTCAACTATCGGAAGCCTACAAAAGGTACTCCATCGGTTACAACCTCCGAGCACGCCCGAAGAATTTCAATTTCACTCCTGGACAGCAGGTCTACGTCCGCAACTACGTTCAGAGCAGCGCTGTGGATGGATTTGCAGCCAAACTAGCTCCCAAATTCGCAAAAGCAATTGTCGTCGACCGTGTTGGCCAGGTGTCATATCGCCTGCGTAGCCCTGTTATGGTAGGTAGTTGATCTTTGAAATGATTCCATTCTTTTAAAACTTCTGTGGATACAGAGTCATCCCAGTCGCATTTAGAGAGCCAAAGTTTCTGAATTAAAATGTTGGCTGTAATAATGCATGGTGCTAACCAGCTTAGTGGGTTGAACAGAGACGACACTTCAGACAGTATTATTCGTTTGGTGTATGTGGTTTTTGTTTCGGGAGTGTTGACTTTGAAAGAGAAGAAATCTGTTGTTGGGTGCCAGCGAATGCCGAGAGTTTTTATCGGTTCGTATTCTGAAAATTCCAGATTCGTTTTTAACTCTCGATGCTCTAATGGAATATTTTTTAGTAAGTCATGATGGTTGGCTGTCCATTTCCTTAGGTTGAATGTTCCTGAGGCTAGAGCTTCAATAAATTCTTGTTGTAGTTGTTGTGCTTCGCTTAAGCTGTGTGCTCCCGAAACCTAGTCGTCCACATAAAAATCTCTCATGATGCTTTTTGCTGCGAGTGGATAACTGCTAGCTTCATCCTTTGCTAACTGCTGCAAAGTTTTAATGGCGAGATATGGTGCTGGTGCTGTGCCAAAGGTGACTGTAGTTAGGACGTAGTCTTTTATTTCTTCCGTTGGTGTATTTCTCCAGATTATTCTCTGGTACTGTTGGTGTTTAGGTGTCATCTGAATCATCCTGTACATCTTCTCTATATCTGCAGTAAATGCAAATCTGTACAGTCGCCATCTCAATAAGGTGGTCCAAAGTGTTGGTTGGATTGTAGGTCCAATCAGTAATTGTTCATTCAATGATCTACCATTTGAGGTGCGTGCTGATGCATTGAATACAATTCGAAGCTTAGTGGTAGTGCTCTCTTTAAACACTGGATGATGCGGTAAGTAATAGAATGGAGTGTTATCATATGATTTGTTTTATAAGAATAGTTGTGTCGGTGGAATAGGCTTCATGTGTCCAAGATGAGTGTACTCATCGATACAAGCTCTGAATAGTTTATACAATTCTGGATTGTTAGATAGTTTTTTCTCTAGCTGCAAGAATTGTTTGACAGCCATGTTTCTAGACTGTCCAAGCTGTGGTGTATTACAGTCTTTGAAAGGTAGATTTACCTCATATTTTCCAGAGGGTAATCGTTTCGTTGTTTCATTATAGAAGTCCTCGCATAATTGATCTTCTGGTGAAAATTTGGGTCTAGTGGAGCATTGCTCTAGTTCCCAAAATTTTGTTAACTGATTATCTGAATCAGTATTTATAATGGTGTGGGTGGATAGCATTGTCGTTGTCATGTTTTTTGTTTCTGGTACTGCTCCTATTAAGATCCAGCCAAGTTTTGTATTTTGGGCAGTAGGTGTATTGCAAGGTCGTCTTTTTATGCCATTTGTTAGAATGGCGGCGTAAATATCTGCTCCAAGAAGAATGTCTATTTCTCCTGGAATAGCGAATTTAGGATCTGCTAGCGGGAGATTGTCGATGTGTTTCCATTTTGAAACTTCGATAGTTTGGGCTGGCAATAGTTCGGTGATCTTTTTAATTACAAGCATGTTGCTTGTTGTATTAAAATTTGAATATAGCGAATTAATTGTGACTGTGGCCTGTTTTAAGGCTGTATTAGTGGGTGTCGTGCCAAGTCCAATTAATTCGTGGGTGGTAGGAGATCCTTTAAGTTGTAATCGTTTAAAGGTTTTCTCGTTCATGATGGACACATGAGACCCAGAGTCTATTAGTGCTCGGAATGCCATTGTGATTCCGGATGGTGCAGTAATGTTTATCAGAGCCGTAGAGAGAATAGCTATTTTCATATTTGACGTTAGAAAATTCTGAACTTGTTGTTCATCATTTCTACAGGCGGGTGTGGTTTGTTTGGCTTCCATGTTGGAATTTTGGGTGGACTGATTTAGTGGTTTTGAATAATTTTGCTCGTAGTGGAGCAGAGTGTTATGATTTTTGTTACAATGATAACACTTTTTGTTGCTAGTGCAGCTAGTAGTTATATGGTTGGGTGATAAGCAATTTTTGCATAAGTGCTTATTTGTGACAACTTCGTGCCTTTGTCGGGTGGTCAAATTTCTAAATGTTGAGCAATGAAAAATTATATGGCTACTTTTGCAATAGCTGCAAGAGGTCTTTTTTGTAGGTGGGTGTGTTGGCGCTGCATTTTTAGTTTTGTTCAAGAGTCCATATGTGGGTTTGGGTGAGAATGGTTTTCTCTGTGTCATATTCGATGACGTACCTTTGTTTCCTATCATTTCTAGAGTTTGGAACCGAGACTCTAAAAATTTTGTTAATGTTTTTAATTTGGGTAATTCTGTCCTATCGTGGAGGCTCTGCTCCCATAACTGGTGTGTCTCTGAGTGTAACTTTTGTACAGTCAAATATATAATTATTGGATCCCAGTTATCTGTTTCTACTCCTAAGTTTTGTAATGCTAATAGTTCCTCAGTAATATTATCTAATAGTTTTTTGATACTTTCGGCGGTATCATGATTAGTGGTTGGGAGAGGCAATATTTTTTCTAGTTGTACGTTGACTAGGACTCGCTTATTTGAGTACCGTTCCTTCAAGAGCTGCCAAGCTGGTTTATAGTTTGCGTGGCATACTTCATAATGACTGAGCAGCTTTTCAGCTTCTCCAATTAGATTAGTTTTCAGAAAATATAGCTTGTCAACGTCTCTTAAATTATTGTTATTGTGAATAACTGAATTGAATAAATCGTGGAATGAAATCCACGTAGAATACTCTCCATTAAATGTGGGTAGCTTGTGTTCTAGGAAGCCTGTCATTGTTGCCTGCCATTGTGCTGGCAGAAGCTGTTTGAGGAGGAATACTGACAGTTGGCGTTGGTGTTAATTTGTCGATATTCCATCTCTTTGATGCCTTCTAAATAAGTCTTCCATTAAATCTTTTACTTCTTTTTGGGACTGTACCAACTCTGACACAGAGTCAATGGTTTCGTCACCAACGTCAGATGAAATGGATTCGCCATCTTTCGACATTTTTAACGGAGAAGAATTCTAATTTTATATTTGACTGAATGAGTTATCCGGCTCGAAGGACCAATGTGAGATCTAGTCTCGATCGTAAGGGAGGGTGCCGGTTTTAAAATGGATAACTCAGCTTTAATTAAGTTTAAATATAAATTTTATTCAAGTAATTAGCCTAGATATCACAATTCATTTGTTCAAACTTCAAATTCTAATAATAACTTAAAATCTATTAAAACTATTAATAGTATTAAAATCCAGTAAAAATTCAACAATGTATAGAAAACAAACAAATTAAAAATTCAAGTAAAAAAAACAAATTCAATATTAACAAATTCCAATGGTAATGCTCCAAATTGAGTTTTTCCCCAAAACGTTCTCCTTATTTCTGAAATGAACGAGAAGAGCATAATTTTTAATTTATTGGAACTAAACTTCCACAAATCAAATATAGCAGAATTCTCTGAGGGCGAGAGCAACGATGTATAATTATACTTCTGTTACACCGAATATCAAAACGTATGCGCAGAACTATACTTCAATCGCAACGTCCTGGAGCGTGTAAGCAGAATTAAACTTCTGTCACACGATTGGGGATCAAGTGTCAGATTTTGGGAGTGCGGATTTTAATAGAATTAGACTTCTATATGAAGGATAGAGCAAAAATTATACTTTTGCTCCGAGGACGGGTATTCAGATTAGACTCTGATGGAGGATATTTTCAGATTAGACTCTGAAATTATAATATGGTGCAAAATTGGATGTTGGATATAAGTAGAATTATACTTCTACAATAATAGAATTAAACATCTATATGAAGGAATAAACAAAATTATACTTTTGTTCAAAGGATAGGAAACAGATTAGACTCTGGTGGAGGATGCTTAAAGATTAGGCTCTGAAAACCGAATGGTGATTTTGCTGCGGCTCGCCGCATTTTTATAGCCGCCGTGAACAGCTATGTCCCAGCTTCATAATATGTTGCCCTGGTAACGCTTGGTTCAATGGTCCAAATTTGATTGTGGCAACACCAGCTGTTTGACGTAATGTCATTAGATGACATTACAAAAATGTAAATATTCGGAGGGAAGTGGAACTTTGGGTAAATTTGAGCTATTTTTATTTATTTCACATATTCACATATTAATGTATTTTCTATTTTATTTCAGCTCAAAAAATATGTTGAGCACCTGTAGGCAGGATTTGGGATGGATTGAAATTGTTCGGGAGGAATCAGATAAGTTTCTTTCATCAAAATATGATACATTGATTATTTGTGTTTCCCTTTTTTTGTATTTTAGGAAAAAAGTTTTCATCGAGGGATGTAATTGATGTGCGGGATATGTTTGTGGACTGAACACTGAGAGTTTAGGATATATTTGCGGGGAAAATCCTTTTCTTTATAAACACAATTACTCAGTTCAACCTATTCTCAAGGAATACGTCGTTTCACTATATTACGTGCCTTTGCATAAGTGCATGAATGAATCCATACACTATGAAGTGCGACTGCCAGCTTTTGGTGCTCATCGTCCCCTGGGGGCGAAGTATGGAGAATTGCCTATTCAACGTTGTTTACACAATGTGGAACATAGAACCGTAGTTATGCTGTATCATCCTTGTGCCTATTATGATCAAGTAGAGATGTTAAAATTATTGGTCGTAAATTGTTTACATGTATCTCATGTTCAATGTCAACGTTAAAGAATTTGGCGGATGAAACCACATCGGAAAAGCAAGCACGTTCTAAGGCTGATGTGGTTTCATTTCTTACTTTCAGGATAGAGATACTGAGGCCAGCATATACTGCTGTCACTGGGTTCGATCCTGAACAGTATATGTAAAAATTTTATGAGCAGATTGCACCTTTTCGTGTTTTGCATGCCTTATTTCAATGTCTAATTCTTTGAAATTTAGAGCAGCTTTTTTAAGTACTTCTTGAAAGTTGGGGTGTGATGAGGTTATGATTAGATTTCTTAGTTTGGTTGCGTTAAAGATAGATAGCCTGAGTGAGGAGTCCTCGAAATTTAATTTGGGAAGGGAAAGGTTTGCATACTCATATGTATTTAGTACATTAATTGAGTTACCTCTTGCGGGAGCTCCCAGTGTCCTAGGGTAAATTTGCAAGATGCATTAAGATATAAGATGCCAGGCCCGGAGAGAGTCTTTTGGAAAACTCTGTTTGGACATTGAGCTTGTAGAATTTTGTCTTCGTGGAATACAAACAGCCAGTGGTTGGGGGTGGTTAATTCCGTCACAACATTGGGAGGCTGAGGTAATAATTTTACTGGACATGTGAGGATATTTTCATTTTGGCTTTTATATAGGCTGTTAGCACATGATTGCTGTAATTGGTAGTCTGCAGAGATAGAGTTCAGTTTCTCGATATGTAGATAGAAGACGACATAAAGTATTGAGCTCACTTTGAAACATGACAACGGTCTGCTGAGTAATATTATTTTTGAAAAGATAATCAGCGTCAATATCTAACAAAGCGTAGACTCCATCGGTTTTTTGGAACGGAAGGGGGTGAATTTTGCTGATGTAATAATCTGGCGAGGTACCTACGGGTATAACAATTTTAATAAGTATATGATCGGGCAGGTAGAGGCTTTGTACCGATATTACCTCATTAATAACGGAAGTATCTCGAAGTAAATGGTTAATCTGGGAATACAGGGTTATGTTGTTATATAAATTTTCCAAGTTCTCTGAACGTAAAAGAAGTGGGTGTAATCGGTGCTGTTGCAAGGCATTTATAATTGTGAAAATTTTCGAAAGAATGTTTTGTATATGCTGTAACTGAGATAATATTGTCAGAATAATCTCGCTCAATTCAGCTTGTATTCTATTTTTATGAATTTCCACGTCAAACTCGCTCATTAACTTCTAGAAGAAAACTATTGACCACCTGTATGAAATGGTCCTGATTTTTTGTCAAGTCTAGTATTGGCGACGATAGCGATTCAAAATTTAACTTCATTAAAGTGGGTTGTTTTTCCAGAAGATGAATGGATTGATCTTCTTGGTTTTCTAACGCATAGAGGCGACTGTAGATATTGTTGGCATCGTCATTATCCATTGCACCAAACGAAAACTTGCTAACTCTCCCACCAATATCCAATAACCCTCGTTTTTCGCGATGTCGCGCAAAGAAAGACGTCAATTCAGATATTTCTTCCTGGACGTCTATTATATTTCTTTTAAATAAACTATCTCGGAAATTGCACCTACCCTCTTTATTTTTACCTTTGAAACTGCACAAGTTTAATAGGTTGTCATCTCAGTACCTCAGAAAATCAATGGCTGTTGTCCAATTAGGCATTTTCATACGAGTGACCACCGTCCACGTCGTGTGGTAAAATACTGCAGTTCCTATTGGTTCCATCAAGACTTCCCTTTCCGGCTCCAGTAGTTTTATGTCGATCCATTGCCACGTAAATGTGGTCATTAAAAAGCGGAGTATTTTCATACCTAAGAAAATTCAGCGGTAGGACAGATTCTTTCTTTGTATATTTAGCTAGAGATAAAGGAAACGAAGAGAAAAAAAAGACAGAATAAGAGGAAAAAAAATATTTGTATGTTTTACTTATTTCCAAAGTTATAATCTATTATTATGTACACGCCGTTTACAGTTTTTAATTCGTATCACCGTATTTACTTCCGAAGGTACTTAAATTACATTGTACGGTCCTAACCATTCAGGAGAAAACTTTCCTTTTTTAACCAGGTTCTTTAGCAGCACTTGATCGCCAATATCGAAAATTAAAGGCCGAGCCGTTTTGTCATATTGGGTTTTGGAGCACTCTTTTCTTTGTAGTAAATTATTACGCGCAATTGCATATGCTTGTTGTACATAACTTCTTAATTTGAAGTAATAGTCTTCAAAGTTGTATACTGGTTCAGGATCTCGTTGCAAATTGTTAGGAATTCCCGCAGTGAAACCGAACAAACAGTCCATAGGCTTAGTTCCTCTATGTTTGCTGTTACTTCGTACGAACATTGCTGCCCTAACATGTTCATCCCATGTACGGGGGTTAGACTCAACGAAAATTTTCAGATTCTCGACCAAAGGCCTATGAGAGCGCTCCAAAGCTCCATTGCTTTGCGGATGGTACGCGGTAGTCTGTATTTTCTTGACCTTAAGCATTTTACATACTCTTTTGAACAAATCGCTTGTAAAGTTTGTCCCTTGATTTGTAACCAGTACTTTGGGGATTCTGTCACACAGTCCATGAACCTCGTCAAATCATCCTCTAAAGTTAAGATATACTTAACATCTTCACTCGTTTCTTTTAAAGGGCCTACAAGGTCCAAATAAACTTTCTCGAAAGGTTAGCGAGCGGTGTCTGTTATTACCACGAGCATTTTATTTTTACGGCTAGCTTTATAACGTTGACATTTAATACAGTTTTTTATGTATTTATTTATATCTGATAACATACCTTTCCATTTAAATTCCCTGCGCATCTTAGAAAATGCTTTCCACACGCCTTGGTGACCGCCCAGAGGTGCATCGTGGAAGTTATGTAGGATAGTCTCAATTTCGTTCCTATCTTTCAAGATTCGGATTTTGCCTTTTGTGCTAATTTCTTCCCCATTTGTTTTATCATCATCTTCTTCGTCTGAACTGAGGGAAGTCTCCTGTATGTGTACATCCATAGTAGAAGGCACCGTGGTTGTGTGATTCAATGGTATGTCCTGTATACGTTGAGGCTCCTCTGATATTAAAGGCAAGTTAAATGGGCCCTGTTTGGCTTGAGATCGTGTAACAACCAAGCAGTTGCTTTTGCTGTTTTCCTGATCTTGAGTCGCGGAACTTGCTAATTCTGCGCTAAGATGTGAAATTATGGAGAGCGCATCTGCATTTGTATTATATTTGCCGGGCTTATATTCAATATCGAAATCATTGTCTGACAATTTCACATGAAACCGAGCTAGACGCGAAGTGGTATATTTTACCTTGAATATTCCTTTTAAAGGCTTATGATCCGTATAAACCGTAAATTTTCTTCCCAACAAGTAGCATCGAAAGTTTTTGACCGCCCACACAATGGGCAGGAGCTCTTTTTCTGTTGTACTATAATTTTTTTCTGCCTGGTTCAGGCTTCGACTTGCGTATGCTATGGGTTGATCTTTGCCTACTTCTCCCTGAGAGAGCACAGCTCCCAAAGCATCATTACTGGCGTCGGTAGTTAATATGAACGGCTTAGAGAAATCAGGGTATAACAAAAGTGGAGGTGTAACTAAAGCATGTTTTAGCGCACAAAAAGAATTTTGGCATTCTCCGGACCATTTAAATTTCACATTTTTCCTTAGTAGTTTGTTTATTGGGGTTGCTATTTGAGAAAAATCGCGAATGAACTTCCTGTAATAATTTGCCAATCCCAAGTAATATTGCACTTGTTTAACTGTTTTGGGAGTTGGAAAATTTTGGACACTTAAAGTTTTCGCAGGGTCTGGCAAGGCACCTTCCTTACCACATTTGTGTCCTAAATAGATAACTTCAGACTTTTTCCATAGATGACAATGTCATCTAAATAAACGAAAAATTTAAATCCCTGCAAACCCGTCAAGATATGGTTCATTATGCGTTGAAACGTTGCTGGTGCTCCGGTGAGTCCAAAAGGCATCCGTGTAAACTCATAATGTCCATAATTAGTGCTGAAGGCAGTTTTTTCTCTGTCTCGTTTATCTACTTGTATTTGATGATAACCACTTGCGTGACCCAACTGATCTAAGATTTCTTCTATTCTCGGTAACGGGAAAGCGTTCTTGACAGTAACTTCATTTAACTTGCGGAAGTCGACGACAATTCTCCATCGTTTGGTACCATCCGAGCCAGGCTTTTTTGGTACTACCAGTAATGGGGAGTTCCATGGGCTTTTACTAGGAGTTATGATATCATTTTTGAGCATTTCCTGAACTTGTTCATTTATTATCTCCTTTTGACTCTGTGATAATCTGTAGTTCTTCTGGTTAATTGGTGCCTGGTTTTCTTTTACCTGTATTTTATGTTTTAGTACTGGTGTGTACGTCAAAAGATCATCTTTCAAATGAAATATATCCTCATAGTCTTTACAAATTTCCCATATTCTACCCCTCTCCCAGGGTTTAATTCTTCATCTAGGCTTATTTCTTCATGTAGTTTTTGCAATCGGTTAATGTCGCGATAAATTCTTTGGCAAGTACTATTCTTCTTTACTACAGTTGCTGTCTCCACTGAGTTTATTTCCTTACTTTCATTCAGCATTTTCTTCTTCAGTTTCTAAACTTTTCCTTCACTAAATCTTACTATATCATATACTATATCACTTTCTCAATCTTGGGATTAATATTTTTCAGTATAACCGCCATTTCATTGATGTTTACTATACTTATCACAATATGTTGGTCCTTTGGATGCACTATACAATTTGAAATGAATACTCCAGGGCTTAGCTCTTCGGCTAAACAAATCAAATCTCCTTCATTTGAACAAACTGTCTTGACCAAAACTTCTATTCGAGCAGGAATATGAACTTCTCTCGAAGTCAATTCATTTTCCTTATGGCACTGAACATTAGTAAATTGTTCAGGGCTGCTCTCTTTTTGCGAGTCTTTTATTTGATCAGATAGCATAATGCGGGCAGATTTTTGTTCAGCATGCCTTGGCTTGCCGAGATTGCGGGTTGCTCTCTGAGTCTCCTTCCCACAATCCAACTTTGAACTAGCCTTGGCACTTGAACTTTCTTTTGAATGCGTAGCAGTTTCTTCAAATGGCACTTCGAATTCTACTTTATTGATTTCCGTGCGGGGAAAAAGTAGTCGTTTTCTAGGACCTTCAACATTGCAATTTTCTTGGAGAAAGTCATTTCCTAACAATCCATCTTCCGGAATATTAGTACCCGTGCTTACTACATTTAATTTACAGGGTAACTCCGATTTCAACACAAAAGTTCCTGTACAAGTCCCTAAAGTATTTTCTTTGCCATGTACTGAATTTATTCGAATTTGTTCATTCTTATTTCCTTTGGTTCCCGTCTTCAGAACGTTTTCCTTAATAAGAGTTACCTGGGAGCCAGTATCTATCAAAAATTTTGTTTCACGCTTTTTACTTACATCTAACGGCAACTTAACTATAGAGTCATGAGGAGTTTGCGATTCAAAATTTCTTACTTCGTTAAGGCTCTTGTTTATGTCTAAGAAAGTTACTGCCGATCGGGGTGGAATCCGATCAGCGCTGTCAAGTTTCCCGAGTTTTCTTGTTCTTCTTCCCATCGTCTTTTCGTAGCGCAGTTAAACTCTGTACGGCCATGCCTTTCGCAGAAATCGCAAGTGACGATTACCTGTCTTATTTCCGAGGGTCGATCACTTACTCGCCAACAGCTTCTTGCACCGTGACCCGAAGTCTTACACCTTTGACAATAAATCGAGTTATCGGAGGCTCTGCAGTCTCTACTCAAATGATTTGGTTGTCCACACTTAAAGCAGGTAATGGGGGCTGAGTTTCGTGGAGGAGCACCATGTGCGGTACGTCTAGGATACTGGAAGCTTTCATATCGTGTTCGGGGCGGGTGATTTTGTTTTTGATATTGATAATACTGTGGATATATGGGTACACTTGGAGGTTCTGAAAAGTGTGAAAAAGGTCTACGGCTATTTAGCCCATTCCTATTTATTTCGCTTTGGCCAGGGAGATTATTTACACTACCAAAAGAGAAGTTATTGGAGTTTACACACCACCGTAAATTTGATTTTCCGTGTCTTCCATAAAGCAAACCTTTTTTATTAAATCTGTAAAGTTTGAGCTATCTGACATGCAGGCATATTGCTTGAGTGTCATACTTAAAAGTCCTCTTCTAAAAACTTGTGTGGCCATATTTTGATATTCTTTTATTATTGATTCTGGATCTGTTTTGCATTTTTGTTTCAAGTTCAGCTCGCATTCTTCTAAACGTTGTTTTACTCGTTGACCAAACTGTCTCACTGGTTCTGCATTGAGTTGTCTACACCTTTGCCTGTCAGGGGTGAGATCTGCTAAATTTTTACAGGGAAAGTAATAGGCCGTTAAGGTCTCCTGCAATTCCTCCCATGTTTTAAAACTGGTATTCTTGCAAATTTCATAAGGAATTTTACGCAATTTTAGTTTGGGGAGAAAAGATAAGAAAAATGCCTTCTCTTCTTCATCCAAAGAATTGCAATATGCCTGTGAAATATTCAAAAACACATGCAAATCGGATCCTGCTGTTGAAGATGGCTCACCGGAAAATATTGGCACTATTTTGTTTATGGTATCTATTATGGTGGACGTTGGTTCGCAGTGAAAAGACTTGCTAAGACTGGTGCTGTTATTGGGGTTAGACATTGTTCCAGAAAGAGTTGAAGTTTGTGTTATTTCGGATGGTGGAGAAGTTACTTGAAAGTGTTCTAAGTCAGTGAAAAGATCTTGATTTTTCTGAGCCAACTGCTTAACTAAGGTGGTTCCTTTCGCAATTTTTTCACAGAATGCCCTAATCTGGTTGTCCGTTTCTTCGGCGGTTTTAAGCAGTAGATCAGTAGCCGTAGTTGAATGAACTGAATTTATAAAGGTTTCGGCAGAACTCGTAGTGGGAGTAGGAGGTTTCGCTATTCAATGACCTGATCGCAGTACTGTTTCTTCAAGTGGTTCAATATCACCTAGAAGAAAACTTACTTCCCTATTTTTGGGTCTAGGGGCATCTGCGTCTTCTAATCTAGACATGCGCTATACCGAAAAAATAAAAGAGTTTTATAATTTCACTCATGAAATTGCATTTACTAGAAGCTCAAAATTTAGTTAAAAGAACTATTATATTTTATTCACACATAGTCAACAAAGTAATCTTCAGAAAATGAAACGTCACGCCCTTAGCAACCATTTAGCCTACACCTACGTAGATGGCAGTGAATTCGGCGGATGGTGTTTGAATCAGAGTACGCTGGAGGTTTCACTTATGACTAGGTCACTTTTCTAAGAAAATTTGAGCTAATCATAAATGGTGATTAGATACATTAATTCAGCATCTAGCTGCTGTGTACCAGAAATCAAAAATTTTTCTCTGACGTGGTTAAACCTGGTCTGGTGAAGCGCTTCATCCGACGCAGCAGTAACCTTACAAAAGTTTTAAGCCAGGACATTTATATAAAACTGCAAATTGCATTAAAAATCCCGAATTTATTTAGGTGTAAAATTTATAATTTATTCATAAATGCATTACTCAAGTTACGCTACATAATTTTCTCACCGATCGCCAGACGAAAATATGATTCCAGGTAAATTAACAAAGCTTTACCTGGGTGGCAAGCTTGCTAGAATTTTCTGGGAAAGTTATGTAGTGTGAATTGAGTCAGGACTTTTTATGAAGTACAGGTGCTTAGATTTTAACTTGCATATATAAGTGATATTAAATTGAAAAAAATTGTCATTCGTTTTTGGACAATAGCTGGGTTTTATTTAAAATATTTGTTAGTCGCTATTGCTGCCGGTACAAGAACCGAGTAGCCCGGGATATTAACAATTAATTTGCCTTTCAGATTTATGAATTTCGTGTAATCGGTGAATCACCGAATGCACAGCAACAAGATTGAGGTGAATCACTTCAGCCTACCAATTTTAACAGGCAAAGAAAAGAGTTTGTTTTAACATTTGGTGACCTTGACATGATACAGCACGCTCAATCACGCTCAATAGAAGATATTCCATATAAGCAAAGCACAATCTGCTGAGCCATTATACCAAGAAGGATGCCACCGAAGATTGACAAAGCAATGGACCCTTTGGCTGCGACCCAAGGTATTCAGGGCAAGGAGATCCAAAACATTCTAGCCAACTGTAAGAAGTATTCTGTAGACAGGAAAACGTATAGCTACTACGAAGAAAGACTCGCACGTCTGGATGCAGCATGGTCACATTTTGAAGCTACTGACCAGGAGATCCTAGGCTTACCTTCACCGCCGCTAGACCATGCATAAGTTCAGGCAATATTTATCTACAATAATAAACCAATTCCAGGAAGCCGATGACCTAAATGGGGTAGCTCAACAAGTCTATACTGGGAGGGTACCATTACTACCATGCAGTACGAATATTAGGCGATAAAGTCCTACTTAAGAGCAGAGTTCGAGATAACAAATTCTCACCACTATGGTCAGGTCCGTATGAGATAATGGAGATTAATTCCACTTTTAAAATTAATAATAAAAACAAAGGAGTCCATAACAATGACCTAAAACTTTTCTCAGAGTAAAAACTTCATCATCTTCAAATATCATTCGGAGATATTAACATAGTGTCATCTTCAAGGTTTCCAAAATGATGCACATAGCATTCATTTTAATTTTCATCCCCTTGATCTACGGCTCAGGAATAGAGGTAAAGCAGCTAAATGCTACTGCAGGCATTTACTTCGAAGAGATTGGCAGAGACCTGGCGAATTTTAAATCAGAATTCAACAACATCCAGCTCATCGCCCAACAAATTACAGCGACCTGCCAGAAACTGGACAAAAACTCAGCCTTGAGCCACACTTGTAACGGTACGTTGTTACAAATAAATCTTATATTAGCAAACATAGAATATAAGAATATGTTACTTGTGACCCAAAATGGGAAACAAAGAGCACTATTTAATGCAACAGGCTCAATCTCCAAAGCCCTTTTCAGCCATTAGACGAAGATGATGCCAAGCTATATGATGAACAAATCCGAAATCTCACTCTTAACCAAAACTCCCTCCTATCACTTATGAAAAGTGTGGTGTTTGATTTTGTACACACTGCGAGTTAATGGATGTGTGGGCTTTAACTACGGTTGGAAATTCACGTTTGAATTTATTTATTTAAAATAACAACAATTCACGTTATAATTCATTTATTTTTCTTGTTTTCTGTAATAAGTCTGTTTAACTTATTATTTTATCTAATTTGAGCAATTCACTTTATTACACAAAAATTTATAACTTCTTTCTTTATCCTGTCGCAATCCACTCTATAACTAAGGCACTTATATTTTATTTATTTTTCTGGTCTTCAATTTACTTTTAACTCAGCAACAGACCTGATTGGACTTTTGTCTCAAAAACTACCGCGACGCTGACCAGACTCAGGAAAAAACTAAACTTATTCTGCACTCAAAATTAATAAGTTCATTTAAAAAAATGCAGAATCGACTACGCGTAATTTCTGTGCCAGAATTTTTTGATGTTTCCAAACAAGATTATTTTTATTCCCTACTTCGCTTTGTTTACCTGCGAAGTAGGTCATTATTGCGAAGGTAAATCACTCTGCATTAAATTCTGATCAGCCACTAGGTCATTTTTTATTTATGCTGACCGGGCATTGATCAGTGCACGTAAAATGCTTTTATTTTATTTATCTTTGCAATTGTTACGATTGCAAAGAAACTTACATATGAGTTAATTTATAACATGAAAACATTTGAAATTTTGAAATTAATTTTCTCTAAATGAGGAAATAATTATACAACATTCCTTCCCCCCATGTAAAAGAAAAATGATACTAAGGATTAGTATCAGTTTTCGTCGAGAGAAGGAATTAAACTAGTAGTAATGGAGCATAAGAAAAAAAGAAAAAAAATGTAATGCTGCTGGCACAGAAGTTTACGAGTAGCTTGATCATCTGAGTTATTAACAAATACAGGTATATTGATTAACTTAGGAGAAACCATATATTTTATATTAATTAATGTACCTAATTATACATATTCAGCGGAATAATAATAACATTAAAAAGAAAAATTCGTAATAATAATTAAAACTAATTGTTACAACTTTTTTTGTTTTTTTTTTGTTTTTTTTTTTTTGCAACAAAATTAATTTTTTCATTTTAACTTAGTTATTCTAATACATTAACATATCCAGAAGTGTGGTACAAAATTTTTAAATGCTTAATCTATGTCCTATAGAGATTCTGTTTACTTATTTATTTTTTGTATGGTAATGTAATCTAATAATTTGAGACTGTGTGTGAGGGAATGCGGAACGATTTTCGATATTTGTTTTTAAAAGTTGGTGGTGCTGGTGGAAGCTCTAGAGGCAATTCATAAACTCTTTCCGTAGTTGGATGCGTCCTGGGTGTTTCCATTGAAGAAATCGTGGCAATCTCGTGTGGGCTAGCAATGAGGGTGGATGATGTTATTATTGGAGAGGATATATTTATCGTAGAGCGTGATTTTGATAATTTTGAGGATGCTTTTCCTTTCCAATATAAATAAATTCCTACGACTATTAGAAAGGCAGTTACTAACGAGAGAAGGCCGGTGTTAGTATATGTACTGCCCGTAGTCAGAGCGTACATGCAAAAATGAATAATGTGGTGAAAATTTATGCCACTGGTATAAAGTTAGTGGTTGTAATTGTTTGTCTACAAATTATACACTTCACTGTTAAACTAGAGCTTTAATATTCGACAAATTTAAAAATACAAATAGCTCACTTTATCAAATTTCAATAAATGGAAAATATAAGATATATAATGAATATAATAATGTTGTTGCAATAAACTTTGTACTCACCTGATCTATATTTGGCAGTTGATTGACTTGATTTCAATATTTTTAATAGAGGTTGGGATTGGGATAGTCTTTATTCTGGTCGATACCCAGAATAAAGTAAGGTGAGTAGTTCTTACTGCAGTCGAAACCCACATACTCTTTATTGCAGTCGTTACCCACAACAAAGTGTTTTATTAGTAATTTGCTTATTACACTCGTTACCCGTAATAAGAATCTTTATTGTAGTCGTTACCCACAATAAAGTGTTTTGTTAGTAATTTTTTTATTACAGTCGTTACCCGTAATAAGAATCTTTATTATAGTCGTTATCCACAATAAAGTGTTTTGTTAGTAATTTTCTTATTACAGTCGTTACCCGTAATAAGAATCTTTATCGTAGTCGTTACCCACAATAAAGTGTTTTGTTAGTAAATTTCTTATTACGGTCGTTACCCGTAATAAGAATCTTTATTGTAGTCGTTACCCACAATAAAGAGTTTAATGTTAGAAAAATTTGTTATTGCAGTCGTTACCCGTAATAAGAATCTTTATTTAGGCGCTATCCAAATAAATCTCCTAATCTAGTCGCAACCCAGAATAAGAAAAATTTATTTCAATTGTCAACCAAATAAAGTGTTAGACTGTTAATAAAAATTCATTACACTAGGAAATACCACTCAGAAAAAATTATCAAGTCACTCACTCCACTGCCAAACTGAAAAATAGATCGAGTCAAGTTAAATTGCTGTTTATATAGCCATGGTTTGCACACGGCACCAAAGAACGGTAGTCAAAGGCGCATGGAAACAATAATTGGCATAGTAACAATAACCTAGCATAGCAACAATAACCCAGCATAGCAACTGCAAGTCATCATGTGTTTATACAGTGTTACCATTTTAGTCATTGCTGCTATCAAGCTGTTTTTTTTGCTAAATATCTTTAAAAATAATTTAAACTAATTTATATTAATTTCAATCAATATGGTATAAAATGACTTTGGCTTTGTTAAATATACTTACTTGCAACGAAAACAAATTAATTTGTACAGTATATGCTACTAGAATTTTAATCAAATAGGATTGCGCATCATATTTACTTCCTCGAACTTGATTCATGGTAATAGGGAAATTTGATTGATCCATGGAATTGTGTTAGATTCGATGTCTCTAGTGCAATGTAGATGGCGCTATTTCCACTACGTACTTTTCTTCCATTTTATCTTAAAGTGTGTTACATTTCCCTAAGTTGTCAACATTGTGTGATGTACTTATATTGACGTGACAGCTGACATGAACTTGGGGGAACGAAATGGCCTCCGTTGGGACAAGGAGTGATTTTTCAATTCATTAAGAACTTAATGGTAAAGTTATTTCAAAAAAGAAAAGTTAAAGCTAAAATTAAATTAAAAGTGATTCTGGCAAGGATAAATAAAGAAAGGATTACCCACAAGGGCAATCCATACACAGAAAGTTTTAAGACAGGAAGGTGCTGCGCAGACCTCAAACCAGCGCTCAACAGGACGGGTTTAGAGGTAAAGATGACTAGGAGAAGAATATTATCATCGGATTTGGCAGTAGTTCCCGATGGAGCTAATATTGATGGAATTGAAGAAAGTGCGGCTATGAACACAGGCACGCTGCTTGGGCGGCCTGTACATCAAGCGGAACGGAACCGATGGCGTCGGTCACCAGATTTAAAACACTGAGAAGACAACAGCAGCGGAACAAAACAGTACAAGATTGGCAGTTATGAATATGTCAAAAGTAGTTTTGTGTGGTGGATACCTCAGGCTTTTATTTCCCTAGTTTGTAAGTTAAAAAAAAAAAAAACCAACAGGTCCAGATAATATCTATTCACACCGGTCGCAAGTGTGAGTTGTAATCAGGTTATACATTAGTGACATTGTGAATTAATCTTACGCCATTTGCTCGTCTGTATGAAAATAAAATCATAAAGGTCAAAGCTGTTGAGCAATACATTTCAGCCATAACATGTATATTCAGTTAAGAATTATAAGTTAGAAATCAATATGTATTATTTCTGAAGTCGAATAAATGAATTGAATTGAATTGAAAATTGACAGCTAACATGGGAAAAGTTTACATCTGCCTGTTTACATCATGGAACCTGATTAATTAGGTAAGATGATTTATAATTTGTTAAAAAATTTGGTTCTTGGTGGTTTCTTTTGTTGCAGAATTCACGCGGGAAATTATGCTGATTACTGCCGCTCAACATAGCAGTTTTATGGGTAGCAGCGATAACAAGTGTGATAATCGCAGAGGATAAATTGAGCGCTGATTTCGACCCACAAGACGCCCCTGAAAGTTTAGGGTATATTTGCGGGGAAAATCCTTTTCTTTATAAACACAATTACTCAGTTCAACCTACTCTCAAGGAATACGTCGTTTCACCATATTATGTGCCTTTTCATAAGTGCATGAATGAATCCATACACTATGAAGAGCGACTGCCAGCTTTTGGTGCTCATTGTCCCCTAGGGGCTAAGTATGGAGAATTGCCTATTCAACGTTGTTTAGACAATTTGGAACATGGAACCGTAGTTATGCTGTATCATCCTTGTGCCTATTATGATCAAGTAGAGATGTTAAGATTTTTGGTCGCAAATTGTTTACATGTATCTCATGTTCAATGTCAACGTTAAAGAATTTGGCGGATGAAACCACATCTGAAAAGCAAGCACGTTCTAAGGCTGATGTGGTTTCATTTCTTACTTTCAGGATAGAGACACTGAGGCCAGCATATACTGCTGTCACTGGGTTCGATCCTGAACAGTATATGTAAAAATTTTATGAGCAGATTGCACCTTTTCGTGTTTTGCATGCCTTATTTCATTGTCTAATTCTTTGAAATTTAGAGCAGCTTTTTTAAGTACTTCTTGAAAGTTGGGGTGTGATGAGGTTATGGTTAGATTTCTTAGTTTGGTTGGGTTAAAGATAGATATCCTGAGTGAGGAGTCCTCGAAATTTAATTTGGGAACGGAAAGGTTTGCATACTCATACGTATTTACTACATTAATTGAGTTACCTCTTGCGAGGAGCTCCCAGTGTCCTAGGGTAAATTTGCAAGATGCATTAAGATGTAAGATGCCAGGCCCGGAGAGAGTCTTTTGGAAAACTCTGTTTGGACATTGAGCTTGTAGAATTTTGTCTTCGTGGAATACAAAGAGCCAGTGGTTGGGGGTGGTTAATTCCGTCACAACATTGGGAGGCTGAGGTAATAATTTTACTGGACATGTGAGGATATTTTCATTTTGGCTTTTATAAAGGCTGTTAGCACATGATTGCTGTAATTGGTAGTCTGCAGAGATAGAGTTCAGTTTCTCGATATGTAGATAGAAGACGACATAAAGTATTGAGCTCACTTTGAAACATGACAACGGTCTGCTGAGTAATATTATTTTTGAAAAGATAGTCAGCGTCAATATCTAACAAAGCGTAGACTCCATCGGTTTTTTGGAACGGAAGGGGGTGAATTCTGCTGATGTAAAAATCTGGCGAGGTACCTGCGGGTATAACAATTTTAATAAGTATATGATCGGGCAGGTAAAGGCTTTGTACCGATATTTCCTCATTAATAATGGAAGTATCTCGAAGTAAATGGTTAATCTGGGAATACAGGGTTATGTTGTTATATAAATTTTCCAAGTTCTCTGAACGTAAAAGAAGTGGGTGTAATCGGTGCTGTTGCAAGGCATTTTGTACATGCTGTAACTGAGATAACATTGTCAGAATAATCTCGTTCAGTTCAGCTTATATTCTATTTTTATGAATTTCCACGTCAAACTCGCTCATAGTGCCATTAACTTCTAGAAGAAAACTATTGACCACCTGTATTAAATGGTCCTGATTTTTTGTCAAGTCTAGTATTGGCGACGATAGCGATTCAAAATTTGACTTCATTAAAGTGAGTTGTTTTTCCAGAAGATGAATGGATTGATCTTCTTGGTTTTCTAACACATCGAGGCGACTGTAGATATTGTTGGCATCGTCGTTATCCATTATACCAAACGAAAACTTGCTCACTTTCCCACCAATATCCAATAACCCTCGTTTTTCGCGATGTCGCGCTAAGAAAGTCGTCAATTCAGATATTTCTTCCTGGACGTCTATTATATTTCTTTTAAATAAACTATCTCGGAAATTGCACCTACCCTCTTTATTTTTACCTTTGAAACTGCACAAGTTTAATAGGTTGTCATCGCAGTTCCTCAGAAAATCAATGGTTGTTGTCCAATTAGGCATTTTCATGCGAGCGACCACCGTCCACGTCGTGTGGTAAAATATATTGGTTCCATCAAGACTTCCCTTTCCGGCTCCAGTAGTTTTATGTCGATCCATTGCCACGTAAATGTGGTCATTAAAAAGCGGAGTATGTTCATACCTAAGAAAATTCAGCGGTTAGGACAGATTCTTTCTTTGTATATTTAACTAGAAATAAAGAAAACGAAGAGAAAAAAAAGACAGAATAAGAGGGAAAAAAAATATTTGTATGTTTTACTTATTTCCAAAGTTATAATCTATTATTATGTACACGCCGTTTACCGTTTTTAATTCGTATCACCGTATTTACTTCCGAAGGTACTTAAATTACATTGTACGGTCCTAACCATTCAGGAGAACACTTTCCTTTTTTAACCGGGTTCTTTAGTTGCACTTGATCGCCAATATCGAAAATAAAAGCCCGAGCCGTTTTGTCATATTGGGTTTTGGAGCACTCTTTACTTTGTAGTAAATTATTACGCGCAATTGCATATGCTTGTTGTACATAACTTCTTAATTCAAAGTAATAGTCTACAAAGTTGTATACTGGTTCAGGATCTCGTTGCAAATTGTTAGGAATTTCCGCAGTGAAACCGAACAAACAGTCCATAGGCTTAGTTCCTCTATGTTTGCTGTTATTTCGTACGAACATTGCTGCCCTAAGATGTTCATCCCATGTACGGGGGTTAGACTCAACGAAAATTTTCAGATTCTCGACCAAAGGCCTATGAGAGCGCTCCAAAGCTCCATTGCTTTGCGGATGGAACGCGGTAGTCTGTATATTCTTGACCTTAAGCATTTTACATACTCTTTTGAACAAATCGCTTGTAAAGTTTGTCCCTTGATTTGTAACCAGTACTTTGGGGGATTCTGTCACACAGTCCATGAACCTCGTCAAATCATCCTCGAAAGTTAAGGTATACTTAATATCTTCACTCGTTTTTTTTAAAGGGCCTGCAAAGTCCAAATAAACTTTCTCGAAAGGTTCGCCAGCGGTGTCTGTTATTACCATGGGCATTTTATTTTTATGGCTAGCTTTATAACGTTGACATTTAATACAGTTTTTTATGTATTTATTTATATCTGATAACATACCTTTCCATTTAAATTCCCTGCGCATCTTAGAAAATGCTTTCCACACGCCTTGGTGACCGCCCAGAGGTGCATCGTGGAAGTTATGTAGGATAGTCTCAATTTCGTTCCTATCTTTCAAGATTCGGATTTTGCCTTTTGTGCTAATTTCTTCCCCATTTGTTTTATCATCATCTTCTTCGTCTGAACTGAGGGAAGTCTCCTGTATGTGTACATCCATAGTAGAAGGCACCGTGGTTGTGTGATTCAATGGTATGTCCTGTATACGTTGAGGCTCCTCTGATATTTAAGGCAAGTTAAATGGGCCCTGTTTGGCTTGAGATCGTGTAACAACCAAGCAGTTGCTTTTGCTGTTTTCCTGATCTTGAGTCGCGGAACTTGCTAATTCTGCGCTAAGAGGTGAAATTCTGGACAGCGCATCTGCATTTGTATTATATTTGCCGAGCTCATATTCAATATCGAAATCATAGTCTGACAATTTCACATGAAACCGAGCTAGACGCGAAGTGGTATATTTTACCTTGAATATTCCTTTTACAGGCTTATGATCCATATAAACCGTAAATTTTCTTCCCAACAAGTAGCATCGAAAGTTTTTGACCGCCCACACAATGGGCAGGAGCTCTTTTTCTGTTGTACTATAATTTTTTTCTGCCTGGTTCAGGCTTCGACTTGCGTATGCTATGGGTTGATCTTTGCCTACTTCTCCCTGAGAGAGCACAGCTCCCAAAGCATCATTACTGGCGTCGGTAGTTAATATGAACGGCTTAGAGAAATCAGGGTATAACAAAAGCGGATATTTTAGCGCACAAAAAGAATTTTGGCATTCTCCGGGCCATTTAAATTTCACATTTTTCCTTAGTAGTGTGTTTATTGGGGTTGCTATTTTAGAAAAATCGCGAATGAACTTCCTGTAATAATTTGCCAATCCCAAGTAATATTGCACTTGTTTAACTGTTTTGGGAGTTGGAAAATTTTGGACACTTAAAGTTTTCGCAGGGTCTGGCAAGGCACCTTCCTTACCACATTTGTGTCCTAAAGAGATAACTTCACGACGTAAGAACTGAAACTCTTCCGGTTGTAATTTTAGGTTATTTTCCCTTAGTCCCTCGATCATTCAGACTTTTTCCATTGATGACAATGTCATCTAAATAAACGAAACATTTAAATCCCTGCAAACCCGTCAAGATATGGTTCATTATGCGTTGAAACGTTGCTGGTACTCCGGTGAGTCCAAAATGCATCCGTGTAAACTCATAATGTCCATAATTAGTGCTGAAGGCAGTTTTTTCTCTGTCTCGTTTATCTACTTGTATTTGATGATAACCACTTCCCAAATCTAAAGTTGTGAAGTATCTTGCGTGACCCAACTGATCTAAGATTTCTTCTATTCTCGGTAACGGGAAAGCGTCCTTGACAGTAACTTCATTTAACTTGCGGAAGTCGACGACAATTCTCCATCGTTTGGTACCATCCGAGCCAGGCTTTTTTGGTACTACCAGTAATGGGGAGTTCCATGGGCTTTTATTAGGAGTTATGATATCATTTTTGAGCATTTCCTGAACTTGTTCATTTATTATCTCCTTTTGACTCTGTGGTAATCTGTAGTTCTTCTGGTTAACTGGTGCCTGGTTTTCTTTTACCTGTATTTTATGTTTTAATATTGGTGTGTACGTCAAAAGATCATCTTTCAAATGAAATATATACTCATAATCTTTACAAATTTCCCATATTCTATCCCTCTCCCAGGGTTTAATTCTTCATCTAGGCTTATTTCTTCATGTAGTTTTTGCAATCGGTTAATGTCGCGACAAATTCTTTGGCAAGTACTATTCTTCTTTACTACAGTTGCTGTCTCCACTGAGTTTATTTCCTTACTTTCATTCAGCATTTTCTTCTTTAGTTTCTCAACTTTTCGTTCACTAAGTCTTACTATATCATAATCTTCCAGTTTCTCAATCTTGGGATTAATATTTTTCAGTATAACCGCCATTTCATTGATGTTTAGTATACTTATCACAATGTGTTGGTCCTTTGGATGCACTATACAATTTGAAATGAACACCCCAGGGCTTAGCTCTTCGCCTAAACAAATCAAATCTCCTTCATTTGAACAAACTGTCTTGACCAAAACTTCTGATCGAGCAGGAATATGAACTTCTCTCGAAGTCAATTCATTTTCCTTATGGCACTGAACATTAGTAAATTGTTCAGGGCTGCTCTCTTTTTGCGAGTCTTTTATTTGATCAGCTAGCATAATGTGGGCAGACTTTTGTTCAGCATGCCTTGGCTTGCCGAGATTGCGGGTTGCTCTCTGAGTCTCCTTCGCACAATCCAACTTTGAACTAGCCTTGGCACTTGAACTTTCTTCTGAATGCGTAGCAGTTTCTTCAAATGGCACTTCGAATTCTACTTTATTGATTTCCGTGCGAGAAAAAGTAGTCGTTTTCTAGGACCTTCAACATTGCAATTTTCTTGGAGAAAGTCGTTTCCTAACAATCCATCTTCCGGAATGTTAGTACCCGTGCTTACTACATTTAATTTACAGGGTAACTCCGATTTCAACACAAAAGTTCCTGTACAAGTCCCTAAAGTATTTTCTTTGCCATGTACTGAATTTATTCGAGTTTGGTCATTCTTATTTCCTTTGGTTCCCGTCTTCAGAACGTTTTCTTTAATAAGAGTTACCTGGAAGCCAGTACCTATCAAAAATTTTGTTTCACGCTTTTTACTTACATCTAACGGCAACTTAACTACAGAGTCATGAGGAGTTTGCGATTCAAAATTTCTTACTTCGTTAAGGTTCTTGTTTATGTTTAAGAAAGTTACTGCCGATCGGGGTGGAATCCGATCGGCGCTGTCAAGTTTCCCGAGTTTTCTTGTTTTTCTTCCCATCGTCTTTCCGTAGCGCAATTAAACACTGTATGGCCATGCCTTTCGCAGAAATCGCAAGTGACGATTACCTGTCTTACTTCCGAGGGTCGATCACTTATTCGCCAACAGCTTCTTGCATCGTGACCCGAAGTCTTACACCTTTGACAATAAATCGAGTTATCGGAGGCTCTGCAGTCTCTACTTAAATGATTTGGTTGTCCACACTTAAAGCAGGTAATGGGGTCTGAGTTTCGTGGAGGAGCACCATGTGCGGTACGTCTAGGATACTGGAAGCTTTCATATCGTGTTCGGAGCGGGTGATTTTGTTTTTGGTATTGATAATACTGTGGATATATGGGTATACTTGGAGGTCTGAAAAGTGTGAAAAAGGTCTACGGCTATTTAGCCCATTCCTTTTTATTGCGCTTTGGCCATAGAGATTATTTACACCACCAAAAGGGAAGTTATTAGAGTTTACACACCACCGTAAATTTGATTTTCCGTGTCTTCAATAAAGCAAACCTTTTTTATTAAATCTGTAAAGTTTGAACTATCTGATATGCAGGCATATTGCTTGAGTGTCATATTTAAAGGTCCTCTCCTAAAAATGTGTGTGGCCATATTTTGATATTCTTTTATTATTGATTCTGGATCTGTTTTGCATTTTTGTCTCAAGTTCAGCTCGCATTCTTCTAGACGTTGATTTACTCGTTGACCAAACTGTCTCACAGTTTCTCCATTGAGTTGTCTACACCTTTGCATGTCATGGGTGAGATCTGCTAAATTTTTACAGGGAAAGTAATAGGCCGTTAAGGTCTCCTGCAATTCCTCCCATGTTTTAAAACTGGTATTCTTGCAAATTTCATAAGGAATTTTGCGCAATTTTAGTTTGGGGAGAAAAGATAAGAAAAATGCCTTCTCTTCTTCTTCCAAAGAATTGCAATATGTCTGTGAAATATTCAAAAACACATGCAAATCGGATACTGCTGTTGAAGATGGCTCACCGGAAAATATTGGCACTATTTTGTTTATGGTATCTATTATGGTGGACGTTGGTTCGCAGTGAAAAGACTTGCTAAGACTGGTGCTGTTATTGGGGTTAGACATTGTTCCAGAAAGAGTTGGAATTTGTGTTATTTCGAAAGGTGGAGAAGTTACTTGAAAGTGTTCTAAGTCAGTGAAAAGATCTTGATTTTTCTGAACCAACTGCTTAACTAAGGTGGTTCCTTTCGCAATTTTTTCACAGAATGCCCTAATCTGGTTGTCCGTTTCTTCGGCGGCTTAAAGCAGTAGATCAATAGCCGTAGTTGAATGAACTGAATTTATAAAGGTTTCGGCAGAACTCGTAGTGGGAGTAGGAGGTTTCGCTATTCTATGACCTGATCGCAGTTTCTTCAAGTGATTCAATATCACCTAGAAGAAAACTTACTTCCTAATTTTTGGGTCTAGGGGCATCTGCGCCTTCTAATCTAGACATGCGCTATACCGAAAAAATAAAAGAGTTTTATAATTTCACTCATGAAATTGCATTTACTAGAAGTTCAAAATTTAGTTAAAAGAACTATTGCATTTTATTCACACACAGTCAACAAAGTAATCTTCAGAAAATGAAACGTCACGCCCTTAGCAACCATTTAGCCTACACCTAGATGGTAGTGAATTCGGCAGGTGGTGTTTGAATCAGAATACTCTGGAGTTTCACTTATGACTAGGTCACTTTTCTAAGAAAATTTGAGCTAATCATAAATGGTGATTAGATACATTAATTCAGCATCTAGCTGCTGTGCACCAGAAATCAAAAAATTTTCTCTGACTATTTCAATACAAATTCTGTGATATAATGACTATTCCCATTTGGCGGTGGGTCAGAATGCTTCTCTTAGACCTCTAAAATGTAAGCTTATAAAAGAATTTGCTCTTTACGTGGTTAATCCTGGTCTGGTGAAGCGCTTCATCCGACGCAGCAGTAACCTTACAAAAGTTTTAAGCCAGGACATTTGTATAAAACTGCAAATTGCATTAAAAATCCCGAATTTCTTTAGGTGTAAAATTTATAATTTATTCATAAATGCATTACTCAAGTTACGCCACATAATTTTCTCACCGATCGCCAGACGAAAATATGATTCCAGGTAAATTAACAAAGCTTTACCTGGGTGGCAAGCTTGCTAGAATTTTCTGGGAAAGTTATGTAGTGTGAATTGAGTCAGGACTTTTTATGAAGTACAGGTGCTTAGATTTTAACTTGCATATATAAATGATATTAAATTGAATAAAATTTGTCATTCGTTTTTGGACAATAGCTGGGTTTTATTTAAAATATTTGTTAGTCGCTATTGCTGCCGGTACAAGAACCGAGTAGCCCGGGATATTAACAATTAATTTGCCTTTCAGATTTATGAATTTCGTGTAATCGGTGAATCACCGAATGCACAGCAACAAGATTGAGGTGAATTACTTCAGCCTACCAATTTTAACAGGCAAAGAAAAGAGTTTGTTTTAACATTTGGTGACCCTGTCATAATACAGCACGCTCAATCACGCTCAATAGAAGATATTCCATATAAGCAAAGCACAATCTGCTGAGCCATTATACCAAGAAGGATGCCACCGAAGATTGACAAAGCAATGGACCCTTTGGCTGCGACCCAAGGTATTCAGGGCAAGGAGATCCAAAACATTCTAGTCAACTGTAAGAAGGATTCTGTGGACAGGAAAACGTATAGCTACTACGAAGAAAGACTCGCACGTCTGGATGCAGCATGGTCACGTTTTGAAGCTACTGACCAAGAGATCCTAGGCTTACCTTCACCGCCGCTAGACCATGCATATTTTGCTACGGATTTCTACCACAAGATAGAAGCCATCTACGAAAAGTTCAGGCAATATTTATCTACAATAATAAACCAATTCCAGGAAGCCGATGACCTAAATGGGGCAGCTCAACAAGTCGATACTGGGAGGGTACCATTACCACCATGCAGTACGAATATTAGGCGATAAAGTCCTACTTAAGAGCAGAGTTCGAGATAACAAATTCTCACCACTATGGTCAGGTCCGTATGAGATAATGGAGATTAATTCCCACGAAAATTCCACTATTAAAATCAAAAATAAAAACAAAAGAGTCCATAACAATGACCTAAGACTTTTTTCAGAGTAAAAACTTCATCATCTTCAAATATCATTCGGAGATATCAACATAGTGTCATCTTCAAGGTTTCCAAAATGATGCATATAGCATTCATTCTAATTTTCATCCCCTTGATCTACGGCTCAGGAATAGAGGTAAAGCAGCTAAATGCTACTGCAGGCATTTACTTCGAAGAGATTGGCAGAGACCTGGCGATCGCCCAACAAATTACAGCGACCTGCCAGAAACTGGACAAACACTCAGCCTTGAGCCACACTTGTAACGGTACGTTGTTACAAATAAATCTTATATTAGCAAACATAGAATATAAGAATATGTTACTTGTGACCCAAAATGGGAAACAAAGAGCACTATTTAATGCAATAGGCTCAATCTCCAAAGCCCTTTTCAGCACATTAGACGAAGATGATGCCAAGCTATATGATGAACAAATCCGAAATCTCACTCTTAACCAAAACTCCCTCCCATCACTTATGAAAAGCCAAACTGCGATAGTCGAAGCAACCGCAAATGTTTTCAACAAAACTAAAGCCGCAATTGAAGAGAAATTCATGGTCATGCATAAAAAACTAATATCAGTGCAGATAGCCACATCACTGATGGAAAACAGAACATTGGATAACAAAATATCCATTGAACTTGAATTTCTTATTTCCCTAGTTTCGTTAATGGCATTCAGATACCAAAATACACAGTCGGAATTAATAGACATTCTAACAGATTCAAGACACGGAAAATTTCACCCTACACTTATATCACCTAAACCAATAGAGGAAATTCACAAATTGAGTACAATAGCAGCGAATATTTTCAACAACAAAATAATTATATTACTCAGAATCCCCATTCCTTTTAAGGAACCATATCAAATTTTTAAAACAATGCCATTACCTACACTCCTTAACGGATCATTAGTGTATATTAAACCATCGAAGGAATACATATTAATAGATTACAATCGCGAACATTATATTAAATTAACCGTGCAAGATATCCCCAATTGCGCAACGTTGGATCATACGTATTTTTACTGCAAGGTCCCATCCCCAATCTTAAACAGGAATACTAAGATAAACTAATGTCAATTAAACTTGATAAAAAAGGAACCAATTACATCGAAATGTACAATATTAACATTAGAGCAAGTTTATTATTTGTCGCAGTTATCTCAGCAGAATACCTGGCCTTTCCTGCGTGGAATAGGAACAATGCACATCAATCCCGGTTGTTATTGTTGCGAGCGTGGCCTTTGGTTCGTTATTTAAAACACAATATTAAATAATTAATATATAAGTTCTTTATTTCACTCTAATCATATAAAATTCATAAACCTTCAATTAATCAACTCAACTCTAATTATCGCTAACACTGTACTTTCAATTATTCCAATCTAATTACATACAACACTTCCGCCTGTTTATTACTGTCGCTTGTTAACACTGCAACGTCTAAGACAAGACACTTTCTATTGTACGTAACACTGCCCCCTTCTTAAATTTGTTCGTCCCGAACAACAGGTGGTCCACGGTCTTGATGCTCGTAGTATTGACACAAGCGGTCCAAATGAACAATTTTATGCTTGCCTCTTGTGCCACGCTGAATCCTGTATACCACGTCATTAATTCTAGTTACTACTGAATACGGTCCTTCCCAGTGTTGTTGCAATTTTGGAGAACGTCCCTTACGTCGTTTCGGGTTGTAGAGCCAAACACGATCACCTTCGTTAAATCCTGCGGAATTAGCACGTAAGTCATAGCGGGTCTTCATCCGATCAGTGTTTGTTGCTAATTTCGTCCTCGTGGCCTCGTGTACATTAGCTAATTGTTGTTTGTGCTCCGATACTTAGTCTTCTGGTAACTTTTGTTCACCTCTGGGAGTACCGAATTTGGGGTCGCTAGGTAAACGCATCTCTCTTCCGAATATGACTTTAGCTGGGGTTTGTCCGGTAGTACTATGAATGGCTGATCTATAAGCCATTAGGAATATAGGAATATGTCGATCCCAATCGCGTTGATGATAGTCAGCTACTTTCTTTAGATGCTCGATCAATATTCTGTTGAAGCGCTCTACCATGCCATCAGATTGTGGGTGTAGAGGAGTTGTTCTAGTTTTTCTTATTCCCAACATTTTACACATCTCCTGGAAAGTCCGCGATTCGAAGTTCCGTCCTTGGTCCGAATGAAGTGCGTGAGGCACACCAAACCTACTGACCCAATTCGTTATTATTTGTTCGGCAACTGTGGTTGCCTCTTGATTAGGGATTGCATAAGCTTCAGGCCATTTACTGAAATAGTCAATGGCAACTAATATATATCGGTTACCGCCTTCCGTTTCTGGAAAAGGTCCAGCGATGTCTATAGCTATCCTTTCAAAGGGGGCTCCGACATTATACTTATGCATTTCTCCTCTGCTTCTGTGTTGCGGCCCTTTGCAAGCCGCACAGACAGTGGATCTGCGGCACCACTCCTCCACATCTTCTCGCATATGTTGCCAATAAAACTTTTCTCGTATTTTGGAAATCGTTTTGTTTACTGCCAAATGTCCTCCAGAGGTTCCACCGTGCATTTCTTCTAGAACATCTTTGACGTTTGATGCCGGCACGACTATCTGCATTCGGAAAGATTCGCCATTAGGTGCTTCCCACTTGCGTTTTAATATACCACATTCAACATGAAGAGAGTTCCATTGAGCCCAGTAACTTTTCAGCTTCTCACTCCGTTCCGAAATATCCTTCTAGTCTGGTCTTTCCATGTCTTCTTTCCAAGCAAGAATAGGTGAAATGTTCGGATCTTCTCGCTGACCTGTAGATGGTTCCACGGTTACCAACTGTATAGTTGCTGTTGTTTCTTTTTCTTCTATTCGGGCGCAAAGTTTGCACTCAAGTTTACATGGACGTCGTGAAAGGGCGTCTGCATTTCCATGGATACGACCTCTTCGGTGTTGTATTTCAAAATCATAAGCCTGGAGTCGCTCTATCCATTTCGCCACTTGTCCCTCAGGATTCTTAAACTGCAGAAGCCATTTAAGCGCTGCATGGTCGGTGCGAAGGATGAATTTCTGCCCGTAGAGATATTTATGAAAATGTTTTGTGCTTTCCAGATCTGCTTTAACGTTTTCAAGTTGCTCGGTGACCTTTTGTTGAACTTCCGAAACCTTTTGTTGAAAAACCTGCTCAATTCCTTCAATTTTCAAATTTTGTTCTTCTAAAGAACTTTTTAGAAAATTTTTCTGACCCTCAAACGAGTTTCTAGACAATTCTCCAGAGAACTCTTTTGTTCGTCCAAGCGCGTTTCCATAGATTTCTTCTGCTCATCTAAACGGGATTCCAGAGAATTCTTTTGTTCAACAAAAGCATTCTTTTGTTCGTGCATAGATTTCTTTTATTCGTCCATAGATTTCTTCTGTTCATCTAAACGGGATTCCAGAGAATTCTTTTGTTCCTCGAGAGAATTCTTTTGTTCGTCCATAGATTTCTTCTGCTCATCTAACCAGGATTCCAAAGAATTCTTTTGTTCCTCAAAAGCATTCTTTTGTTCATCGAGAGAATTCTTTTGTTCATCAAAACGGGCTTCCATTTTACTCATTAAAGTACTCAAAGGCTGTTCCATTTTCATCGCAGGCTCGTCTTCAGCTTCGGTTTCTTTTAAGTTCTCTTCGAAAACAAATGCTTCAGGATTCTTTCCTTCCTCTATCAGAGCTTGTCTCAGTCGCTCGACGAGAACATTCTTTGGACCTGTCGTTTGTAACGACCGGTTCCCTAACTCCACTTTCAAATCCTGTATCCGAAGCTCCTCCAGTTTGCGCCCCATTACTTTAATAATTCACTCACAGTTGAATATTAATTATTTTTCAGAACTTTCAAAATTTAACACAGTTTCTCAAAATTAATCACACTTTGAATTTTTAAGTCAATTGCCACCACTTTATTTCGCGAATTTATTTCACTTCTGACACCAGTTGTTGCGAGCGTGGCCATTGGTTCGTTATTTAAAACACAATATTAAATAATTAATATATAAGTTCTTTGTTTCACTCTAATCATATAAAATTCATAAACGACCTACTCACTGGAGCTGAGAGCATAGAAGATGCGAAGGATCAATTAGATGAACTAATTAGCATGTTGAAAGCAGGAGGATTCAATCTGAGGAAATGGACAAGTAACAATTCGTACTTGTTGAAACATCTTCCCCCAGAACAGCGCGAATTCAAGGATACGTTGATGATTTCGGACACGGAATCCGTAAAAACGTTAGGAATTCGTTGGCATCCTAAATCAGATAAATTTTCGTTCTTGACCAAACCTTGGAAAACGCATGCCAAGGTAACCAAACGAACCATTTTGTCAGATATTGCATCACTGTACGATCCTTTGGGTTGGTTAGCACCAGTTGTAATTACCGCAAAGGTGCTTATGCACTCATTGTGGGTCACGGGATGCGCATGGGACAATAAGGTTTCCGAAGCCATTGAACATCAATGGGATAGTTTCAAAAATAATTTGAAATCTATCGACAACGTACAAATTCCTAGATGGATTAACTATTCATCAAATGCACATATCCAAATACATGGCTTCTGCGATGCATCAACAAAGGCATTCGTTGCAGCAGTCCATCTACGTGTAGGAGATAAGAATGGCATGTTTACAACTACTTTGCTTACTGCCAAAACGAGGGTAGTTCCTATAAAGCCAACAACCATACCACGTTTGGAGCTAAATGGAGCTCTATTATTAGCAAGACTGCTTCAAGCTACAATGAAGGACATGCGCTGACAACAGATTCCAGTTTTTGCTTGGACAGACTCCACAATTGTCCTGCAATGGATAAAGGAACATCCCTCACGATGGAAAACGTACGTTGCAAATCGTGTAGTAGAGATTCAGGATATCGTACGCTTTGAGCGATGGCGTCATGTGTCAACGTGTCATAATCCTGCGGATGTGGCCTCAAGAGGAGTGCCTGCTGCGGATTTAATAAATAATCAGCTATGGTGGCACGGCGCATCATGGCTATCGGCGGAACAAGATGCATGGCCAAAATTTAAGGATATTTCGGAACAAATCAATCTAGAGGCTAAAGAACCTATTGCGATAAATCTTTTAGCAAAAGTAGATAACCAGTTCCTTCTACGATACTCGCCTCGTTCGTATAGTAGCTATGATGCAACGATTCATACACAATTGTCGGCATCCTCATAATAAATGCTCACAGTATATCGGTTCGCTCGAATGGAGCCAGGCAGAACTAACAATATTTAAACTAGTACCACAAACTGCGTTCGCAGATGAGTACAAAATTATATTGAACAAGAATCCGTTGTCGCAGAATAGCAAGTTGATTAAACTTAATCCCTTTATGGACGACAATGGATTGTTACGAGTGGGTGGTAGACTCGATAATGCTTCAATTCCATACAATAGGAAACACCCAGTCATCTTACCACATGATCATCATGTCACATTAATTTTAATCGACAAACTACATGTAGAAACTCTACATGGCGGTCCCTCATTGGTTCTCAGCACTAGTCGAAATCGATTCTGGATATTAGATGCTAGACGTTGCATTACCAGTCGATTACATAAGTGCATTACATGTTTCAAATATCGCACTACGACTAGAAGCCAGTTGATGGGAAATTTACCAACCCCGCGAGTAAATGAAACGAAGCCATTTACTAAAGTGGGAATTGATTATGCCGGACCTGTAACAATAAGAAGCTCAAAGTTACGCAACGCCAAGTTACAAAAGGCATACTTCTGTATCTTTGCTTGTATGGCTACAAAAGCTGTACACTTAGAATTGGTGTCAGATCTCACATCGGAAGCATTCCTCGCAGCATCAAAGAGATTTCTAGCTAGAAGAGGATTGTGCACTGACATATATTCAGATTGTGGCACCAACTTCATTGGTGGAAAATCTCTTCTGGAAAAGGATTTACGACAAGCCATTCATGCCTCAACACCAGAAGCAGCAAAATATTTGTCCTCCAAGCAAATCAACTGGCACTTTATCCCCCAGCCTCTCCGCATTTCGGGGGAATTTGGGAAGCGGGAGTAAAGTCTTGGAAGAACACTACAATACTCCAAATGTACGCTTGAAGAGTATGCAACCCTATTAGCTCAGGTCGAAGCGTGTTTAAACTCTAGGCCACTATGCTATGTTAGAAATGATCCAGCGGATTTATTTATCCTTACACCTGGACATTTCTTAATTGGCCAAGCACTAAATGCGATTCCCGAGCCTGATTATACAAATGAACCTGTAGTATTGTCCAAAAGATGTTAGTACATTCAACAATTGAATAAACAATTTTGGGATAAGTGCTCAAAGGACTACTTTAACCAATTGCAGAACAGACCCAAATGGTACACAAGGCAAACGAACATGCATGTTGGAGATGTTGTCCTTGTCAAGAGCGAAAACATGCCACCCACTAGCTGGGCAATGGGCATAATAGAGCAAATACATCCAGGTGCCGATGAGCTAGTGCGGGTGGTACGAGTCAAAACGCGAAATGGTAGTTTCTTACGACCAATGGCTAAAATTAGTCCTCTACCACTAGCATAAGACTAACTGCCTGTTATTAGTGTCGCCATGTGTCTGTCCAGAAGTGTCACATTGTTGGCTGAGGGTCGTCTTCATTTTTGTTACACCATATTAACAAGCTACTATATCAGATGTCATCCACATATGAGCAAGAGGATACGCTATACATTTTAGAGGATATCCAATTTAGCCCCCCAGGAAGTCCTGAACTCAGGATGCTACGCGACCCTGGCTGCGATGTCTTTGGAATGCCTCGACAAGAGTTGGCCCACGAATTGATGCCATCAGGGAGCAGGAATCCACCAGCAACCGGTCAGGAATCAACTCACAGATCCACGGCAAGCGGAAGCAGGAATCCTCCAGCGACAAGAACTGCAATTGCGGCAGAACCCACGTTCATTGGTTCGACTCCATTTACTGATCCGCATCCGGAACAAACAGCAGTGGTTAATGGCGGTAGAGTCTCGGCCTTAACAAGTCTGCTTCGAGCCGCAAACATAGATGAGTTTAAAATGAGAGCCGCTAACAGCTTTCAACGCTTCGTCACTCGAGAAGGCATCGACATATACTTGCCACGATATGTGCTACAGCGCATCGATGTCAAGGCGATACAACGGCGACGAAACAGGGAGAAAACTATTAATCTCCCAAATATGTATCAGGTTCGACTACGAGTATTAAGGGATGGAACAATGATTTTTCATCATTACCACAAAAGGGGTATACGTCGACTAAAACAATCGTTCGTTGAACGAACTATTCAACGGGGGGAGTATGTTGAACACACCTGAAATAAACAATAAAAACATTAGAAGAAATCTATTAAGTATTTCTTACTTCCCTCAGATTTTCCTGATTCTTCCAGTTACAGCTGCAGGTACATCCACCAAACAGATATTAGTTTAAAGAAACTAATATAACAAAGTAGCATAAAAAAACTATTGAAATAAGCAAATTACATGCAGACTGCCAAGAAACCAATTTCTTGGCAGTACAACAACAAAAACATGCAAAATGCAAATAGTGCAATTTCTGTGCAAAATTCATATGCTCTGCATAATAAACATTTGCAAAACATGCAAATATGTTTAAATATGCAAAACATAAAAAATTGCAACACGCACATACATTATAATTAATGAAATGCAACAATTTATGCCATTGTTGACATTTCAAAATTCACCTTTCCAACATGAATAATTATCAGAATTTACATATTTCCTGCAAATTATTCATGCTGGAACTTACACAAAATTAACAATAAACACTTAGATAGTGATAAAAGACACTTACCTGGATAATTAATCCATGAGTTGCTATAAAAAATACACAAAACGACACGGCACTTTCACACAAAATTATCGCGTTCGCGACTGTCAACTTGACACGGTGAAAAGCTGATTTTATGAAGTTGGTGGCGCGCTACCTGTTGGTAATACTTAAAAACCGCGAAAGTTACCAGGTAAAGGTAAAATTAATTCCCATAATAAGTGGGAAAGAGAAAGAAGTGGAAACGAGATGCAAGAAAAATGAGAAATATTTGCGTTCCACAGTGGAAATTGTCATAATATGGCAGGGAGCCGCCATCTTGATAAATTTCAGAAAAATTAAAATATTAAATAAAATAACTTACGAAAATTCATGGATAATTTATAATAAATTAGTTGAAGGAAATTGGCACATTTTGACATAAGTATACAAGTCAAGCAAAGTCGAAAAATATGCTTAATTTGCATTTTTCTTGTGGAACATATGTCAAAATGGCCGCTTACAGCCTATAAAAAGGGGGCAATTCGTAAGATCTCCCTCAGTTTTTCGACAGCGATCACACATGCCTAAGCATAAGATCCAAGAGTTTAATTCAAATCAAGTTTTTTTTTTTCAGTTCCAGCAATTAAGCATACGATAAAAAGTGCCATATTTAAGGCACATTGTTATACATGCTTAAAATTTGTGTGCAGTTGGTGTTGGCAAATAACAGAAGTTTTGGTTGAATTTCTTAAGATAAGTATTGTGTGGATATCAATCAATTTAGTTATTAAGGTTTCTTGCATAAAAATTAAATATATGCCAGCTTTCGGTATTTTAATAATACATGCAACGAAACAAAATAGTTAAGTAGTTAAGTTAAAATAAGTTTAAAGTGAATTAAAAATAAGTGCATAAAGCGAGAAAACTTTAGAAAAGGCTATACATTGCATTTAGTTGAATATATGCCAAAATACGGCATAATAACTACACATGCAATCGAGCAATTAATGAACAGAATTAAATTGTAGTGAATTTATGAATTTGAGTGTTTCGTAAAAGAATTATGCAATAAATACAGCATTAAACACAAGCACACATATCTATTTTTCATACCGCTATACTGTCCACCTAAATGCCGTAATCTAGCTGTAGTTATCAATTGCAGCTACATTACTAACCACATATGTATAACGTATACCCATGGCTTAATTTTTGAATCGAAAGAAATTTTTCTTCCCCGAAAGAATAAAACTTTCTTTTCCCCAGGGGGAGGGATGTTGTGACTCAGGTGCCCAATGCCCCGAATCACAACCATAAGGTCAATACATCAATATATTGTCCTATACAATATATAGATGTACCTCATAAAAATCAAAATTAATTTCATTCAAAATTCCAACCTAAATTCAAAATGCATTTATCAGACACTCATTCCACTCACACGGTATGCATGCTTACCTATATAAAGTGTCTTCTTACTTTTTTCCGTATGTACAGTGTACATACGTCCATTACTTACTTCCTCCAATCTAATTGTATTGTTACATGCCTAAAACAAATACCTAATTATAAGTGGATGGAATTAAAAAAAAAAAACATTAAAATATTTCCAACATAAAATTTTTACATAAGCTAACCATGCTTAAAACATGGTTAGCTTATCAATTCAATCAGTGAAGAAAATTGCGTCAGCACAGAGTTGAAACAAAATTATTCCCATGGCAAATTTTGCCTTCGGCAAAAATTGCCAGTAGAAATATTTAATTTGAAAAATAAAATAAAAGACAAATCGTACCTTCAGTACGATTTGTCGTGGAAATTGCAATATGTATATACGCACGTACATACATATCACAAAAAAGCTTTCGCGATAAGAAGAGCGCGCCGCGAAAATACATTGTATGTATATGCGCGCGGGAATTCTTATCGTCGTGACGGTTGCTGATGTTTGTAAAAGCATCAAGTTTCAAGCCTCCGTCCAACGAAAAATATTCTGGACTTGTTTAATCAAGTCCAGAATAAATAAAAACTTTTCTCAGGGTGAAAGTGCAACTATGCATTTTGTACCCTGAACGAAGGCTCTTGATCGCGGCAAAAGTGATCAAGAGCCGAGTTGATTTTTAAACACTTTACGTGGCGGTTCTAGAGTTGATTTTTAAACACTTTACGTGGCGGTTCTAGAGTTGATTTTTAAACACTTTACGTGGCGGTTCTAGAGTTGATTTTTAAATACTTTACGTGGCGGTTCTAGAGTTGATTTTTAAACACTTTACGTGGCGGTTCTAGAGTTGATTTTTAAGACACTTTAAGTGGCGGGTCTGCTGTCGATTTTTAAACACGAAGGCAGTCGAATTGGAAACGGGACGAGTTGTGATAAAAATATTATAAGCGGCGGTTTAAAAAAAAAGAAATAGAGTTGGTTTGAAAAAAAAAATAATCAAACAAAACTTGAAAAGGTCGGTTCGCGGGCTAGGTACATAGATAAGAAAGAAAAACCCAAAAAATAAACGAATGGTTGAATGATTGAAAGAGGTGTTATCAAAACCCAAAAAAAAAGTGCATAGAAAATAAGCTTTGATACAAAGACAAGTTTTTAGAGGTAGAAAGAAATCAAAAGGTGAAAAAAAAATGTAATCGAAATGTTTTTAAGTGAAAGTGTACCTAAAGGAAAGTAAGAGGAAAAATTAAAGAGAAATAATAATAATAAGAAAAAGTGTTTTGGATAAAAACCCTGCCAGAATCACACGAAGGTACGTAACAAAATTGGCGCAGACGGTAGGATAGAGGAAGCCTACTTTAAACAACGAAGTATAAGCGCTTGAAAACCCCCTATCCTACGAATCAAAAAGGAGTTTAGGACGAGTTCGAATACTGGGCAAGACACCCTACCCTCCGCCTGAAGTTGAGTCTGGCTTCAGGAGTATTTCGATCTTGTTGGCTCTCAACGCTCGGGGTCGGACAGCTTTAACTGCCTCTCTTTGAAAAACACGCAGCCACCCCCTCATCAAAGCACAAAGTGCCAACGTGGGACAATAGCGGGCTTCATCCCAGCCCAGGAACATAAGACGTCCATAGCCGAAAATTCCAACGCGAAACTTGAAGGAAGAATCCTCAACCGACAATCTGCGAACCGGAGGTGAAAGGGACTACGAAGTAGGCAACGCGCCCCCCTTTCAGCTTTTATCCAGGGGAATTTAAGTAGGCCATGCCCCCCCCCCCCCCCGGCAGCAAAAGAACTTCAACCACAAGAACCAGCGATCCTGAGTTGAGAGGGACCTCGAAGAAGGCATTAAGCCCCCCTCTCAATTTGAACCGAGGGAATTAAGACGGCAGAAGCCCCCTTGCTGCAAATTTTACATACGGTGGCCCATGAGCGAGGAAAGCTCCCACCAAGAGACGCCGCAGGAAATATTATCATCTCTACCAACTCCACAACAATCCTCCTCACCGGGCGACGCACAGGAAGATCCGTCCCGGTACGAAGGAGGCAACGCGGGAGCAACATCGGCAACAGAGGGTGCTAATCAAACACCCGCAACAAATTCAACAGCAAAAGGGCTAACACTCAGGAGTGGGAGAATCCTTACAAAATCCTTAGAAAATTATTTAAAATATCTAGAGGGGAAAGTGCGAGACTCCTCCGAACTTTCTGTTATACAGTGCGATTCTATCGATAAACAGCTCAAAAAGTCCCGTGAACGGCGGCTTGAGCAAATCGCGCAATTCAAAGAAAGTACGGAAAAATTTAAAGAAAGCTTAAAGCAGTTTGGGGAACTCTCGCACTCTCTCGAAACCGAAATTACAAATAATAGTGTAGAATTAAGAGAAGGTGCCATTGAAGACAGTGTCAGTCATTCCACCGTGAGTGAAATCCTATTGAATTGGCTGGGCGACTCCCTTTTGGAAACCAGCATAGAAGAAACTAGCTTCCCAAAAGTATCAAACTTTAGCTTCAGAATCCCCAATATAAACATGGCAGATTACGCGAAAATCGCCAAGCTAACTGCCCAGCTCGTTCCCCTATTCTCGGGAGAGTAGCAGCCAAAATTGAGCGTTGAGCTCCAAACTTTCCTAGGATGCTGCAGGCAGGTAATCCAGTGCATTTCGGTGGAGGAACTATCAGCATTTTTGCAAATCTTCCCCACCAGACTTCGAGGCGAAGCTTATCAGCTTTTTGCCTCAAATATGCCTACTACTTTCAAAGAGGTAGAAGAACGGCTAAATCGTACCTACCTGCCTAGGGAAACTTACCAGGAACTAGTAAATAAATTAATCACTACCAGGCAGTACCCTTTGGAAAATCTCACAGCCTTCACGGCACGAGTAAAACAAATACTGGCACTCTGTAATGAAGCAGCTGAGTCCAAATATGGCGCTACAGCAGCCCCAGCTGTGAAAACACAGCTAGAAGACTTCGCTAAAAACGCACTAAAAACAGGAGTCAATAACCCGTATATGTGCCAATACCTTCTGACCAGGACAGACGGCACGGTGGATGACCTAATACAAAGAGCACTTGACATGGAACGTCTCCAGCAAAGTGCTCTATTCCTGCAGGTCAGTTTCAATCATGTGCAATGCAGAATACAATGCAAAATCCTGCTAGTACAGCCATACCACATTACGCACAAAAAACACAACCTAGTGCATCTGCAAGTCATAATGGATACAACCCAGGCTTTATACCCCTTACACAGGGATCCTGGCAAAATAACGCGCACGAAAATACAAATAGTCACATACCGCCGGCACAGTTGACACAGGCACACACACCATCGCCGAATATCAAACAGGAGCCAAGATCTCCTAATAAAAATTTTAATGTACAAAATAAAAATAATTATTTAAATAAAATAAATTGTAGTTTTTGTAATTTAAGAGGCCATTGATACGCCGTACTGTGTGAACTGCAAAATGTATAATCATGACGTGCGTGACTGCAGAAGGAACAAAAATAGTTTTCAAAGACCCCAAAACAGAGAAGCACCAAACCAACGTCCTAGAGAGCCGCAAAACGCCAATAACAAATCAAGAGTCTATAATGTGCGTAAAAAGTGCGAATTTTGTGGTCGTTCTGGACATGCAGCAAATAACTGTCAACAAAAACGTAAATGGGAAGCTCGGAGTCAGGGAAACGACGTACAGTCGACCCAAAACTCCCTGGCTCGACTATAAATCTCCCGTCTAATAAAATAGGGTCTCCTCAGCAGCCCGATTCCAGTGTCGCTACAGTAAAACTTCCTTTAGACATAGGCCTGAACGGCCAAACTAAACTAGTAGTAGACACAGGCGCTGAGATAAGTATAATAAAGAAAATGTCATTAAAAGACCTCAAACAAATTAACCACAATGAGGCATGTACACTTCAGACCCCATTTGGTACCGGAAAGACGCTGGGAAATTGCCAGGGAAAATTCGTTTTCAAAAACAAAATTCCCTGCAAGTTTAAAGTCGTAAAGAACTTGCCTGGCTTTTCCGATGATGGACTTCTAGGAAATGATTTCCTAGCAAAAAACTGTAACGTTGAGGGTCCTAATAAGGCACTAAGGTTTCCTCGCACGGAAACTAATCCAGACGAATTTGCTTTGCCATTAGAGTTTGAAACTGACTACGCTACTGAGCTACATTCTGAAAAAGCAGTCGAAGTAAGAACACTTGCAGAAGAGGTAGAGTCTAAACAGGCTGAACTATCCACCTGCAGTGTCTTCAAGGCTTCTCAAACGAGAAAAGCTGGCTGCCAAGCTCCAAAAGAGCCCAAGGAATGTGAAAAAAGCTGTCTGGGCGAACAAGAGACCGACGAAATCAGGCAGCAATTGGTTACCTTTAAGGAACAAATCTGCCTACCTGCGCAATCTCAAATTGTTGCCCCAGTCCCGCTACAAACTCAAGAAGAAATGCTCTGTTTATCACAAGAGATAAGCGATGGAGTCTTCTTGGCAAACAGTTTGCTGTCATCTGGAAAAGGATTAGCGCTGGTCAGTGTTCTCAACGCTAACAGTCATCAAGTAGTCATACATAGCTTAAAGTGACAGCTATTTCCAATAAACGACTACACCATAGTCCCAATAACACACACAAAAGACCACAACCAAACGCACATTCCCATACCAAATAAAGAGGCAATATCAAGCAACACAAGAGACGGAACTGAGTGTCTAAAGCCTGCCAAAAAGGTGCATATAACTCTTCCGTCCAAAATTCCGAGGCATAAATCACTATTAAACAAACTACGGCCATATAAGCACGGTAGCGAGTCGCTAAAGCACACAACACAAAAAATTCTACATGGTCAAAAAGCAGTAGCATTGACGCGCATGAGTATATCACACAACCTAAGGCAAAAACGACACAGGTGTACCAAACTCAGCCGTCAACAAAGCAGGAAGCAAATACCCTGCAGCATGCTAAAAATAATGAAATAAAGCCTCAAAAGGAATCAAATAAGCCTCATCTACCTACAGGTAACAAGTTAAACAGGAAGAAAAAGTCAAGCAATTGTACAACATGTACGATATCTATACCTGGATGATGAGATTCCGGACGACATTAAGCAATACCCGCGTATTTCTAGGCTAGAGCAAGAACTCCGCCTAGACCCTAATTTAACCGCGGAAGAAAAAATTTCGATATCAGAACTCTGCGAAGAGTATAACGATATCTTCTTCCTCAAAGGTGACAAACTCACCTATACAAATGCGATAACGCATAATATTCCATTGGTGCAAGATCAAGCACCAATCAATCAAAAATCAATCACAGCGGAAAGTCATTAACGAGCAGCTAAAAGAAATGCTAGACAGCGGGATAGTCCAGTCCAGTAAAAGCCCTTGGAATTCACCTCTACTAGTTGTCCCCAAGAAAGCGGGGCCTGACGGTGAAAAAAGGTGGCGCGTCGTTGTCGACTTTCGTAAATTAAATGAAAAGACAATTGGAGACGCATTCCCGCAACCCCGAATCGAGGATATTCTCGACCAACTAGGTCACGCAAGGTATTTCACCACACTCGATTTGGCCAACGGCTATTACCAAGTTCTTGTCGACAAAAAATATCGACATAAAACTGCTTTCAGCACAAGCTATGGGCACTATGAGTTCAAGCGTATGCCATTCGGGCTCAAAGGAGCCCCTGCCACATTTCAACGCCTAATGAATTTCGTACTAACAGGCCTACAAGGCCTCGAATGTTTTGTCTACCTAGATGACATCGTCATCTATGGTAAAAATTTAAACGACCACAACGAAAAGTTGAGAAAAGTCTTCGACAAGTTGAGAGAGAACAACTTGAAACTGCAGCCAGAAAAGTGCCAGTTTCTAAGAAGAGAAGTTGTTTACCTAGGACATAAATGTTCTAGCGAAGGAGCCCTACCAGACCCAAGTAAGACGGCCTGCGTCCAAACATTTCCTGTTCCAAAAACAGTAAGGCAAGTTTAGTCATTTTTAGGACTTGCCAATTACTACAGGAAATTCATTCCAGACTTCTCCAAAATTGTACGTCCAATCACAAATTTATTCCGAAAGGATGTAAAATTTACTTGGACAGAGAAATGCCAAGAAGCATTTCAAAGCATAAAAAATGCTTTAATTTCTCCACCACTTTTAATTTACCCCGATTTTTCGAAATCTTTTAATCTCACTACAGACGCAAGTAATGAGGCTCTAGGAGCTGTTCTTTCTCAAGGAGGAGTCGGAAAGGACCAGCCCATTGCCTATGCAAGTCGCACATTAAATAAAGCCGAAAGAAATTACTCTACTATTGAGAAAGAGTTATTGGCTATTCTCTGGGCTACCAAGAATTTCCGGTGCTGTCTTCAAGGCTGGAAATTCACGGTCTATACTGACCATAAACCTCTCAAAGGTGTCTTCAATGTGAAAGACCCTACTTCCCATTTGGTGAGATTTCACCACAAATTATCTGAATTCGATTACAACATCGAATATAAACCAGGGAAGTACAACACTAATGCCGATGCACTAAGTCGCATCCCTCAAGCATTAAAAGAAGACAGTTTAGGCAATACCTTAACGGTAAAAGCCCTAGTCCACCACACGATGGACTCAGATGTGGAGGAAGACAATTCCACAAATAATAAGAGAAAGAAGAAATCCGCTCATTGTTTCGTCGTGACTCGAGCTCAGAAGCAAAAGGCTCAAGAGACAATAAACAGCTCCAGTTTGGAGACAGAAGAGCACACGAAAGCGGAGCAAAACGAAATTCAACTCACGGAGGCGGAAACACTAAACCCAGCATCGCTTGATCAAAAAGTAAGTACTGGCAAGACACCCGAAGTTATCACGAGCCCTACGGAAATCCGAACAATCTTAAAAGATTATCACGATTCTCCATTTGGTGGCCATCAAGGTGTCATAAAAACTTACAAACGCATAAGACGCAAGTATTGGTGGAGACACATGCTTAGCGATATTAAAAAATACATTAAAAAATGCCCGAAGTGCCAGAAAATGAAAGCATCTCCACAATATAAAATGCCAATGGTTATCACGTACATCGCAGAACAACCGTTCGACAAAGTTTACCTCGATATTGTAGGTCCATTAGAAGAGACCACATCAGGTAACAAATATATCTTGACCTTCCAAGATAATTTAACAAAATTTGTCGACTGGGATGCAATACCTAATGCAGGAGCAGTCACAGTAGCGCAAGTTTTCTTTGATGAAATCGGTACGCACTATCGCATACCCAAAAGAATACTCACCGATCAGGGAACAAATTTCCTAAGTGAATTATTCAAAATAGTATGTAAGCTTCTAAAGGTAAAGAAGTTACAGACTTCAGCATACTACCCACAGTCTAATGGAGCACTAGAGCGTGCACATAGACCCCTGATAGAATACCTGCGAACAATCGTAGATGAAAATCCCAAAACGTGGGACCAATACCTACGAACCGCTGCATTCGTGTATAACAATAGTGTACACGAGGGTACAAAACTTACCCCAATGGACTGCCTATACGGCTTCACAGCGGATGTCCCATCAAATTTAAAACGGGATGCCGAACCCGTTTACAATCATGAGAGCTATTATTATATACTGAAGTATAAGCTCCAAAAATCATATGCCACGGCACGAAAGAACTTATTGGCAAGTAAAGAGCGCTCAAAGTGGTACTACGATAAGACAGTACGGCCCATAACTTTCCATGTAGGAGACAAGGTCCTCATCAAGAATGAAAGCAGAAAACATAAGCTTTCCCAAATCTGGGTAGGACCTTATCAGGTAATCGCAATACCAAGTGATGTGAATACCACAATCAAAATTGGTAAGCGAACAGTAACGGTACATAATAACCGTTTGAAACCATATTTCGAATAAAAATATATCAAACAAAAATGAACCAGGTTGACTTGAAATTCCTACTACAGTGTCCATTAAACCTCATTTCAATACCTCCCCATAAACATTTGCGGTGGAGTCACTCCACTGCCCAGTTTAAAACGGCACAAGGCAAGTACAAATAAACTTAAAGGATAGTTTTCTTCTTCCGAATTGTCCACAGAAATGGCGCTAAAATTCATCATAGTTGCCCTTTTCATCCAGTACACAACTGGAGCAATTGCCGACAAACCTTATGTAATGACCTAGCTAAATGGCTCGGGTATATTTTTCGAGGATCTGGGAAATCTGATGGTATATCATGACACCTGGAATGTCCTCACCGAGATAGACTTGGATGAACTATATGCACAGATAAAGCTAGCAGAATATGCAGAGCACTTAGTGCATAAACTCTGCATAAATATAACAAACCCAGAAGACCTCTGTAACGTGCAGCAACTACACATACACGCTATTATAGACAGCGTACGAAAACGCACGGAAATTATAAGGGAACTAGTACCAGGAAAACGCAAGGCCAGATCGCTATTTGATGGAATAGGCAATGCCATACACTATTTGTTTGGAACTATGGACAGCAACAACGAAAAAGAAATTTACAGGAGATTAGAAGAACTTGAATCGAATACACAAGCCCTAGCCGAGCTAGAGAAACAACAAATTAGTGTTGTAAAAACTACCTTGGAAAAGATTCAAAAACCGCTGGCTATGTTAATAGACAGACAACAAAAAATAGCACACCAGATAAACGATCTCCATCATGTGGCCGATGATTTAACTAGGAGGCAACTAAGACAAGAGATTATATAAAGCTTGTTGCTCCAAATCATCGAAGTTGAATATCGACAACAAGCCCTCCTGGATATAATAATGGCTAGTAAAACCAATCATATTCATCCACTCCTCATGTCTCCCAAAAATCTGTTGGATATATACCGCAAGACGGCCTCGGATTGCCCAAATGACCAAAATTGCCTATCTGTCCTATATCAGACAGCAGGAGCTCAGTCGCTCCTTATACAGAACAAATTGGTGGTGAGAATTACTCTCCCAATTTTTAACCTGCCAAAAATTAGGCTACAACAGATTCAATGCTATCCTGTATCCAAGTCAGCAAATTATTAATTAATTCCAGACCCTGGTTATTCATACATAGCCAATAGCGCAAAAACTCAGGAATTTCTCTTATTAAGAGGCGATGACATGAAAAGGTTCAAAAAATTAACAAGTAATTTGGAAGAAAACACGTATGTAGGCCGGCTGAACACGCCTATAATCAAAGCGGCAACGTCCAACGAATGTGCCATTAAATTGCTATACAACCCTTTAAATGAAGTGCCCAAATGCAAGACCAGAGTACAAATCCCACAAAAAGACATGCTGATCAAATTAAGCAAGCCCAATACGTGGCTATTTTCATTTATCACCTCCACGGTGCTACACATCACATGTCCAGATCACTTTGTAATCTCGAAACTTGAAGGACAAGGGATATTAGAGATAACGAAACCATGTCAAGTTCAAATAGGTGACAAAGTGCTTAAATACGAAGGTCAGAGTAAATTTCCACTAAAAATTATCCAGCCGAATCAATTTCCTGAGCTCAACCACTCTCTACTCAAAGTAAACCTGACTGAACTTTTACAAAGAACTCAAAACCACAGTCTGGGGAAAATCGAAATCTTAACGGGAGACGATATCCATAAATCAATTTATACCGACACCCATTCGCTGGAAGAAATCCAAAATAAAATAAATAAATACCAGGAAAAAGTATCGAGTAAAAACTCCCATATCCTGTCCACAACTTCTCTATCATTTACGAGCCTACTAGTTCTGGCCATAATGATCGCTGTGGCAGTAAAATATCTTAACCCTGTTGTCATCAAGATGAGACAACAGAGAAATCAACCACAAGGTAACCCCGAAATTTCATCAGAGGGAATTCCTTTAGAAGAGCGAACTTCTGCTCCCAACCCAGTTTAAGGCGAACTAGGAGCCTCGCTAAAACAAAATCAGTCCAAATCGTTTAGAAATGCGAAACTGACACTGTCAAAATGGACCACTTGGTCAAGTTAAAACAGTTTTATAACAAAAGTAGACCTGGTAAAATATGTACAACGATATACATAGAAAAATGTTAACCTGAAAAATAAAATATACTAAAATATGGAACAGGCGGAAAGTCCTAAAGCACATTAAAACTAAATCTCCATAAAAGATAGAAAAAAAATGAATTAAAATAAAAGAAAAAATAATATATGAAGTTAGGAATAAAATAACTAAGGAAAAAGTACCCAAAAATGCATAGTTAACAATAAAATTAAATGTATAAGATTCCTAAATAGATAAATAGAAAAAGAAGAAGTTTTACTAAGGTACTACTAGTAACAGAAATAACAAATCAATAATAATAATAACTAGTATTAGAGTGACAATACTAACTTAAAAATTTAGAATGCATTAAATAATAAGCTAATCTCAAAAGGAATAAATGAAAAAAAATTTTTTTTTATATATATATTAGAACATAAAAGGAATAAATGAAAAAAAAAAGTTTTTTTTATAGATATATATTAGAACATAAAGAACAATGTCAAAAACATACCAATATAAAATAATAATACATAAATAGAAAAAAAAAGATACCTAATACCAAGCTACTACTCCTATCATTATAATAACACAAAAAATTTTTTTTATTGTATACATATAGACAATTACCTAAGGTAAACAGATAAAGGCAAGAACCTTTCAAAATAAGAACAAGACAAAAACTGAATGTAAAGCCTAACCGAACCGACCAAGACCCAAGCCGCAAAAATAGCAACCACAACAACTCCCCCTGAGAATTATTCCCTTTCAAAGAATTAAGCAGGCCACAGACGATACAATTGTTGGTCCAACTGTTGTACCAATCTGTGTTGGCATACAACCGTTGTATGGTTGGATAGTTGGATATGCATGCAGGTCAACCACTGTTGTATATGCAACCGTTGTATGGTGTGTGGGCTTGTTGTTCAACCGTTGATCCGATTTCATTATCTGTCAAGTTTTTTATTGTAAATGCGTTGTAAAAAACAAACCAAAATGGTGTCAATTAAGTATAAGGACTTCTGGGAAGAGTTTATTAATATATTATTAATTTTCAAAGACATAATCACAGCTGAAAAACAAATGCACATTTTATTTTTTTTGACAACCGATGACATTATTTCGGAAGAAATTATTGCTGAAGAAATCGGTCCGACAGCCGTTGGACCAACAGTTGTATCGTCTGTGGCCTGCTTAATTCTCTTTTTCTCAGGGGGAAGATTATTATGTACATGAGACATACCTGAAAAAAGGGTACGCAAAAAGAAACTATGAAAACAAATACCCTGAAAAGAAAAAAAGGGGAAAGAAAAAGAGAGAAAAAGATTAATATTTTGGAACCATTTTTATTATTTTTTTTACTTTTTATTTTTTTTTATTATTTATTATTATTATAAGAAAAGAAAAAGAAAAGACAAAAGAATATTTTTTTTCTCCTTCAGGAAAACATCTCACTGCCACTCAAGGTCCCAGTCATCTTCAGCAACAGCCTCAACTCCGAGAGGGGGAGGGGTGACCATCAGTGGCCGGATGATCGCGGTAATAGCCGGCTCAAACACCGGGTGGCAGCAGGCACATAGACCATGTCGTCCATATATATTTAGGGCACCGCCTGAAAGAAGAAGACAAAAATGGGATAAGTGTCGGGAATTCAAAAAAAATTTTCAATAACACTCACCTCTGACAACCCAAGCTGGCCCTGGTGCGGATATAAGGGCAAGTCCACAGTATAAGTATGGCCGGCTACGGCGTCCTCGCCCCACACGGTAAAGGGCCGCTCCCCGCGCCTTAACAAAGCTAGCCGGATCGGGCCTCGCCATCCGGGAATTACGTGCATTACGTAAATGGAGCTGGCCACGGAGGTGAGACCCGGCGGGCTATGCTGGGGCTTGTTGTTCAAGCGTAGTGTAAATAACATTATAAAGCCTCAATGTTACAGATTTTTTTTTAAAAAGCAACTCGGCAACTGTCACGGATGAGGAAGAAAACTCGAGTGAACCTCAATCAAAAAGTTTTCTTCCATCCAGGCCATCGCAATTCCCGAGATGGTGATCCGACACCTATGATAAGAAATTCAGAGCGGTGGCTAAACAAAATAGTTTTGTTTATACCACCAATACTAAAAGTTTTCCTTGCGTTTGTTTTTTCCTTCTCAAGAGTCATTCCTCTCCCAAGAATGACTCTCGTTCCGTTTGGCGTGGGAGGAATGTTACATCCCTAAAAGAAATACCTAATTATAAGTGGATGGAATTAAAAAGAAAAAAAAACATTAATATATTTCCAGCATAAAATTTTCACATAAGCTAACCATGCTTAAAACATGGTTAGCTTATCAATTCATTCCATAGAGTTGAAACAAAATTTGCCAGTAGAAATATTTAGTTTGAAAAATAAAATAAAAGACAAATCGTACCTTCAGTACGATTTGTCGTGGAAATTGCAATATGTATGTACGCACGTACATACATATCACAAAAAAGCTTTCGCGATAAGAAGAGCGCGCCGCGAAAATACATTGTATGTATATGCGCGCGGGAATTCTTATCGTCGTGGCGGTGGCTGATGTTTGTAAAAGGATCAAATTTCAAGCCTCCGTCCAACGAAAAATATTCTGGACTTTTTAAACAAGTCCAGAATAAATAAAAACCTTTCTCAGGGTGAAAATGCAACTATGCATTTTCTACCCTGAACGAAGGCTCTTGATCGCGACAAAAGCGATCAAGAGCCGATTTGATTTTTAAACACTTTACGTGGCGGTTCTAGAGTTGATTTTTAAACACTTTACGTGGCGGTTCTAGAGTTGATTTTTAAACACTTTACGTGGCGGTTCTAGAGTTGATTTTTAAACACTTTACGTGGCGGTTCTAGAGTTGATTTTTAAACACTTTACGTGGCGGTTCTAGAGTTGATTTTTAAAACACTTTAAGTGGCGGTTCTGTTGTCGATTTTTAAACACGAAGACAGTCGAATTGGAAACGGGACGAGTTGTGATAAAAAATATTATAAGCGGCGGTTTAAAAAAAAAAGAAATAGAGTTGGTTTGAAAAAAAAATAATCAAACAAAACTTGAAAAAGGTCGGTTCGCGGGCTAGGTACATAGACAAGAAAGAAAAACCCAAAAAATAAACGAATGGTTGAATGATTGAAAGAGGTGTTATCAAAACCCAAAAAAAAAGTGCATAGAAAATAAGCTTTGATACAAAGACAAGTTTTTAGAGGTAGAAAGAAATCAAAAGGTGAAAAAAAAATGTAATCGAAATGTTTTTAAGTGAAAGTGTACCTAAAGGAAAGTAAGAGGAAAAATTAAAGAGAAATAATAATAATAAGAAAAAGTGTTTTGGATAAAGCCCCTGCCAGAATCACACGAAGGTACGTAACAGTATGTACATACATACATACAATTATCAGAATTATTCGCGCCCTTTTAAAATTAATATTTCAAAACGGGCGCACAAGTGCATATCGGATTACAGTTTTGCATAGATGCATACAGCTTGCATCAAAACTTTTGTACATTTTCTCACGTACGATTTTTAACGTCGTGAGAAAGCAATAAAATATAAAAAAGCTTTTGCAAGATATCGTGGGTACCTGGGTGCAATTTTCCCAATCCTCTGGGCAGTACGTTTTTCAACCGTTGAGCGAAACAGTTCGGGATCGCGCGAAAAGTATAATCTATCGTGAAGTACCGATCTTTCGGAATTTTCCCAAATTTAATTGTGAAAGAATTTACAATTTAGTCTAAACTAAATAAAGACATTTAATCGGAAAGTCAATCAGAAGTGTGTTTAATTTTTCGTCTACTCAGTGCTTGCTCTCTCCTTAGGAGCACGGAGCAATCCCAACTACAACACAATTTATTTTCGCTTATTTTTCCTGGTACGATTGTTTGCTTGAGTTTAAACCTCGACTTTGATTACGGCTTCGACGATCTATCTTGATGGAATAGTACATCTATCGTCGAAGTTATATAGGCGAACTTTAACCTGTTTTGTCGGCTTTGTCAACCTCGACTGAATTTCTTTTGACTTTTGAATTCTGGGATCAGACGGATTAGGGTATCCTTATTCCAATAGTACTTAACTGTCATTGACTGAGTAATTTTCTGATCATGGCTACTCTGCGAACACCACCTCCCGGTGAAGATCTCGTATCTAGACTAGACCAGTTCACCATCTGTCAAGACGGAGACTGGTCTGCTCACAGGAAACCAGCCCTGACCATCTGTGGAAACCTATTCCATAAAGCGTGTTTGCGGACATGGATAGGCGAGCAAAGGAACTGCCCAAACTTCAGGTGTCCCCTCACACAAAAAGATTTCACCACGCACACAGGTACAGTTCCGAAAAGAAACCATATTCGACATGATAGGCAGATTAATACGTCTCATCAACTTCCGCAGCTGAATTTGCCACCACCGACAGCTCAACCTTCAATTCGTAGATCCTTATCTCTTGGCTTACAGTCAGTAAACATGTCTCATATTAGTTCACGCATGAATAGTCCCATGCCTGATACGAATGGTCAAGGCTTGGTAGCGTCCGAAGCGTTAATGGCTGGCTTAAGAATACAGATGCAAGACCTGATATGAGAAGGAATTTCACAGATTATGAGTACACTGCGAGATGAACTCTTTAATAATTTTATTCGGCAAACTTCTGCTGCGCTTATTCCGCCAGTAGATACTACTAGACCACCACCACATCTGGGTGTGCCTAGAGTACGACAAGGACCAGATAGTTCACATGAATCGATGCCTAACAATGACATTCCTGAGGTACAAACATATCAGGATGCTCGACCTCAACGTAATTCGGGGTCTCGACGATCAGGAAGTCCGATATGCAAATGGAGCATCTTATATAGCGGCGACAGTTCCAAACTTTCGATAGATGAATTCGTCTTTCGAGTGGAAGCACTCACATACTCGGCCTTGGACGGAGACTTTGATCTCTAGGTCCCGCACATGACAACCTTGCTTTCTGGTCCAGCTATGGACTGGTACTGGTCCAGCTATGGACTGGTACACGCCTTCGTAGGAGTACGTAAGAGCAGCTTTGTTACCTGAATGGAGATCTGGAGATAGTAAAATCAAACCTGTTGCCAGACATTCAACACAAAATCTGCCTACATCCTACAAATACGATAGCCCAATTGCTATATCTCGTGACTTAAATACAGGCTAGGCAGCAGCGAATCGCGATTGCGTGCAGCTGGAACACCTACCGCAGCCCAAGAGTTAGCGAGATAGAAGATTATCGACCGAAGTGTCCAGATCAGTCCATATCGCCTGAATACAGTGAGGAAGCAGCAGCAGTATATGCTATTTCAGCAAAACCAAAAGCTGTCTGTTGGAATTGTGATCAGCAAGGTCACTTTTATCAAGACTGCTTGCAAGAACGACAACAGGTACTCTGTTACGGATGTGGACGCAAGGATGTATTCAAGCCAAACTGCAGACAGTGTATACAGAAAAACTCGAAGCTAATCGGGAATCACAACACCTTTTCTCTACCGATTGTTACATCTCGAATGGCAACAGCTTCAACATCCCCAGATCAACCACTGAGCAAGGAAAAGAGTTTGCTCAATCAGCCGACCGGATCGAACAGACATTAGACTGTCCGTTAATATCACTCAATGCTTTTGGTGATAGTAACAATCCCTTAGACAGTCGCAATGTTAATGATACCTCCTTGATGGAAGCAGAGAACCTAATTGACTTCTCTGCAGATTTTCAAGCTCCCGTTTCCACCTGTAGGGAGCCCACGACACTGATAGACACTTTCTTGGAAGAGTCTTTAATTTTTGACGTTCCGTTAAAACCAACAGCAGTTTCTTCTGGCAATGTTGTTGAGCAGGAGGTTCGGTGTCCTGGCGTGGCAATATTAAAACGGCCACCAAGCTCTGCTATGACGAATGGGCGTAAGCCTTTTTAAATCCGCTGACACCTTATCATAGGCGTCTGCAGAACTACCATGCAGTACGAGACCGCATCTTCTCCTCAGTAGCTGAGTTAGTAGGAATCATGTATCCTGACCTAAACCTTGGACAAAGAAAGAAACGATTGACCGTTCGTTGGCGAGAATACTGTCGACGAATGAAGCATGAACGAAAGAAACTGGCACATATTTCCGTGTCGATGCCAGATGGCATTCGACCGTACGCCGAAGTAAGACTGCTCGGATGAACTGAGTCTGGGTTACTTTATCCTGGTGCCACCCTCTAGCAATAATAAAACTCACGAATCAATAAAACAATAAATCTTTCAACCAAAGAAAACACACAAATTGCATTTAAGACAATATGCTGTTGGCCCAGTGCCGTACTCGGGGATGAGATCATCCGCCCTTAATTATTTTGAAGGATTTGAGATATGATTAGCAAAACAAAGTTTGATTTAAAAATTAATTAGTTTTTATTAACATTTTATTTCTACTTTCTCTCATTATTTCCAAGTTAGTTAACATATTTACTCTTTTGTTGATAACTTCCACTTTCTCGTAATTCACAAAATTGCTTCAATAATATAATGATCTATTAATTTCTACTTTTTCTGATTATTTCCAAGTTAGTTAACGATTAACGCTTTTATTGGTAATTCCCACTTTTATTATCAATTATTAAAATCTTAGTTTAATTTGGTAAAAATTTTCCGGACTGACCCGATCGGCGTTTTAAGAAAGAACTCCCCAAGGTTTGGGCTTGATGCCCCCAGGTACCCACGATCGCTTCAAAAGCTCTTTTTTTCTTTTTATTGTTTTCTCACGACGTTACAAAACGTACGTGAGAAAATGTAAAAAAGTCAAGCTATATGCGTCTATGCAAAACTGTAATCCGATATGCACTTGTGCGCCCGGTTTGAAATATTAATTTTAAGAGGGCGCGAATAATTGTGATAATTGTATGTATGTATGTACATACAATTAGATTGGAGGAAGTAAGTAACGTACATATGTACAGTGTACATATAGAAAAAAAGTAAGAAGACACTTTATGTAGGTAAGTATGCATACCGTGTGAGTTGAATGTGTGTCTGATAACAAAATGCAATTTATGCTTAATTGCATTTTGTTATAATAAGGGAGAATGAATTTGGATGCAATTTAAGTTTTGAATAAGTAATTTTATATTTTCAGGGTCATCTTGTGGTACATCAATATATTGTATAGGACAATATATTGATGTATTGACCTTATGGTTGTGATTCGGGGCATTGGACACCTGAGTCACAACATCCCTCCCCCTGGGGAAAAGAAAGTTTTTTTTTTGAAAAGAAAACTTTCTTCTTGTAAAACTAATTTATGACTTAAGTTTTATAGATTTTTTGTAAGTAGACCTTGATATGTAACTATAGTATAAAAAAACGTTTTGTTATACGTATTACCGCATACTTAATGGAAATTCTAAATTATCGATTTTCTGTATAATATTTAAAGTAAGGATATATGAGGAAGTTAATGGGGGTAATTAAACTAAGAAGGAGATGTTAGAGTGTTTGCGTTAATCACAAATTTATTATATTCTTATTTCTTTTTAGCAACGAAACCATCTCACTGCTCTTTTTGCTTATATTCTATATAAATATTTATTTACTTACATAACATAAAAGGATACAAAATGCCAAAAGCGGTGTTATAGAGAATATTTGAGTATATCTAAATGCTACAGGTAGTGTATTAATTACCTCATCATATTGAATAATTATATATATATATATATAGATATGTATATAATTATAATACCATTTGCTCCTCTTATTCTTACTTCTCTCTTTTCCTGTTTTTTTCTTTTATATTTGTTAATTATGTTTTCCTCTTATTATTATATTAGTGTAGTTATTTATTTTTATAAGTAGATATATTCGAATAAAAATCATTCTATTCGAGTCTTCCAGGATGTTTTTTTTTCTTTATACATATACATATTACCTAAACATTAGTTATAAAAAATTGTTTTTTTTTTCTTCTTGTTTAGCTTTTTGTTTTTTTTTTAAATTTGCAGTTGCATTTTCTTTTCACCATAGAGTGCATTTGATTGTTGGGATGAGGATAGGGTTATTGAAAAAAATGATAAAAATTGTGAGAGAAGAGGATACTTTTGTTCGTGTCTTATGTTTGGTGTAGTTTGTATACCTTAGAACTTTAAATTGGAAGCATATCAATAGTATATATGTAAATTATATTATAAATTTTCTGTATTTTTTCTGGTGGGAGCAGGAGTTATTTTAAAATCTTCTCTTCTTGGTGCCGGGGTAGGCACATCTTCTAGTTCACGTGCGGAAATGTGCCCAAAAGTGCTTTGGAGATTGAGCCTATTGCATTAAATAGTGCTCTTTGTTTCCTATTTTGGGTCACCAGTAACATATTCCTATACTCTATTTTTGCTATAATAAGGTTTATTTGTAGCAACGTACCATTACAAGTGTGCGCCATCGCTGAATTGCTATTGAGCTTCTGGCAAGTTGCTGTAATTTGTTGAGCTATGAACTGGATGTTGTTGAATTCTGAATTAAAATTCGCTAGGTCGTAATAGGTGACGATTTTCGATTCGTTTGTGTAGAGGTTGGCTCTGCCAATCTCTTCGAAGTAAATGCCTGCAGTAGCATTTAGCTGCTTTACCTTTATTCCTGAGCCGTAGATGAAGGGGATGAAAATTAGAATGAATGCTATATGCATCATTTTGGAAACCTGGAAGATGACACTATGTTAATATCTCTGAATGATGTCTGAAGGTGATGAAGTTGTTACTCTGAGAAAAGTTTTAGGTCATTGTAATGGACTCTTTTGTTTTTATTATTGATTTTAATAGTGGAGTTGTTCTGATTCTTCTCCTTTTGGCTGATGGATCTTGAAATGCGTCCCTCGTATCGGAGTGCTCTTGTTCAGTGCATTGCATGCTTTCGTGGCCTTCATCGTGAGATTGACCTTTTGCGGACGGGTGAGTTGGCATTTGAGGCAGCGGCAAGTGTCCTCCTTGCCCGTGCTCAGAATGCTGATTAGCAGCTGACACAACTTATTAACTGGGCCTTTTTTTATATCGTTTTTGTATCTCACCGATACTAAACGTACTATGCCGTCAGTTCCGGGATGCAGCTGCACAATTCGACCGAGGGACCACTTCTGGGGTAGCAATGTGTCATCCTTTACAATTACTCACATATGCTTGGGTTTTGACCTTGGGTTGTCCACCTGCTTCTTTGCTGCAGCAAGCTTAGTTATTCCTGCGACCGTCTCTTCCAGATATGCTGCTGTAAGTTTTCCATCTTTCGTAAAGCACTTGGTTTGTCATGTCTGCTCAGGAGGTGCTAACAGCGGCCGTCCAATTAGAAAATGGCCTGGGGTGAGTGGCTCTAGGTCGGTGGGATCAGCCGACAGCTGCCCGATTGGTCTTGAATTAAGGCATGCCTTGACCTGAGATAATACAGTGCTAAATTCTTCGTAGATTAGCAGATTTTCGCCTAAGATTCGCTTGAGATGCCTTTTTACGGATTTAACACCTGCTACCCATAGGCCTACCATGTGTGGGGTTGCTGGCGGTATGAATTTTCATTCTGTACCATCATTGGCTGTTATTTCTGCAGTCCGTTTCGTGCTTTCCGCAATTGCTGTTTGGAGATCCTTGTCTAGTTTTCTTTTTGCGCCAACAAAATTGGTTCCGTTGTCGCTATGTATCTGACGACAATGTGCTCGACGGGCTACGAACCTATTGTAGGCAGCCAGAAATGCGTCGGTTGTAAGATCGCTGACCAGCTCCAAGTGAACAGCCTTGGTCACCATGCATATGAATAATGCAATATATCCTTTGACTGCCTTAACTCCTCTTCCCTTTGAGAACCTTGTTAGGAAAGGGCCGGCATAATCAACTCCACAGTGGGAGAAAGGAGGCGAGGGCGTTATACGCATTGCCGGCAGATCACCCATTATTGGCTGTGCTGACTTTTGGTTGAACCTTAAGCATTTGATGCACCTGTGAGTTCTTGATTGAACTCTACTTTTAGCCTTTATTATCCAGTACTGTGCTCTTACATAATTTAAGGTGAGCTGTGCACCGCCGTGCAATGTTTGTTGATGGGCGTGCTCTTTTATCAGATTTGTTACGTGATGCTTCTGTGGCAGCAGTATCTGGTGCTTAGCATTCTCTGACAACGTTGAGTTATTTATTCTGCCTCCGACCCGTAAAATACCTCAATTATCCAAAAACGGACGTAGCGAAAGTATTTTGCTGGAATTTGCTAGCGGTCTGTTTTTGCGCAGTCTGTCTATTTCATCCGAGTATGCCTCTTCTTGAGTGATTTTGATAATGCGCTCCTTTGAGCATTCCAATTCTTCTTTTGTTGGGTGATCGCAGAATTGCCTGTCAGCTTTGGAAGTTTTACAATTGGCGATAAAACGCTATCAGTAAGCTATCACTCGTACTTGGCGAGTGAGTGTAGAACACGTGAAAAAGTCCATTGATAACATCGTTGCGTTAAGTGCTCATGCGGCCGTTGCTTTTGTGCCAACGTCTGTGCTAATTTTGAGCTTTTGCACTGGCCAATCGTCAGGATGCTGATATAGCCAAAGCGGGCCTCTCCACCATGTGTTGTGTGAAACTAGCTTGCAAGGCAAGGTTCCTCTAGACGCAATGTCGGCAGGGTGTTCTGTGGATGACACATGCCTCCAGATGCTTGTGGGAAACGTTTCCTGTATTTCGGAAATTCTGTTTGATATGAAGTTGTTCAAAGTATTTGGATTTTGTGATAACCAGGCCAACACAATTTCAGAATCACACAATGCGTGCACAGCGGGTGATTCTAATTCTAAAATTGCGATTGTAGATTTCAGCAATTGCGCTAGTAGTAATGCCCCACATAACTCGAGACGTGGAATTGTGATCTTCCGTTTTAGAGGAATGGCCTTGGTTTTGGAGGTTAAAAGGGGGGTACGTATGTGCCCGAAAAGATCTGTCGAGCGTGAATATATATCTGCGGCATATCCCTTCTCTGAAGCGTCACAGAATCCGTGTAACTGAATTTCTTGCTTCTTTCGATAAACTATCCATCTAGGGATTTTTATTTCTTGTAGATTGTGTAGCTCTGTTTCAAGTTATTCCCAGGCTTGGATTATTTCTGGCGTAGCCTTTTCATCCCAGTCTATGTTACTTTTCGAAAGTGACTGCATAATTACCTTCATTCTCATCACAACTGAAGCCAGTAGCCCTAGGGGATCAAAAATACAGGCAATTCTAGATAGCAGCACACGCTTTGTTAAGCTTGGTGCCGTTTTCTCAGGCTTCAGTTTGAATTGAAATTCGTCCTTTGTCGGATTCCAGTGGATCTCTAATGCCTTGATTGTATCATGCTCTTCTATTTCAAGGAGTCCTTCTTCTCTGGCTTCCATCGGAATATTTTTTAACAGGTCTTTGTGATTTGAGGTCCACTTTCTCAAATTGAACCCTCCCTTGCGTAGCAACTGTTCTAATTGTACCTGCAATCCTAGTGCTTCGGTAGTAGTATCTGTTCCTGTAAGCAGATCATCTACATAGAAATCAGATGACAATGTTTTCTTTCCAATGGGAAAGGCATCTCCTTCGTTATTAGCTATTTGATTTAGTACTCTTACTGATAGGTAGGTAGCAGGACCAGTACCGTATGTTAGGGTGTTAAGCGTGAATTCTTGCACAGACCCATTCGGTCGTGGTCGCCACAGTATTCTTTGGTAGTTTCTGTCTTCTTTTGCAACAATCACCTGCCTGAACATTTTTTCAATGTCAGCAGTGTATACATATCGGTGCTTTCTCCAACGTAGAAGTATGTTACTCAAATTTTGCTGAATTTTGGGTTAAGTATGAAGTATGTCATTCAGACTTAGACCGGATCGTGATTTGCTTGAAGCATCAAACACCACTCGCAATTTTGTGGTGGTGCTGTCCTTTTTGTACACTGTATGATGCGGCAGATAATAAACATTCACTTCGGTTCCTTTATCGAACTTCACAGGACTCGTGTGACCTAATGCTAGGTACTCAGCCAAAAATTTGTTGTATTCGATCATGTCGTCTTCATTCCTCTTTAATCTTTGCTCCACCTGCAATAAACGAGCTAATGCAACAGCTTTGGAATTGCCCAGTAGTTCTGCTGGACTCTTAAAGGGCAGGCGTACAATGTATCTTCCTTTATTGTCTCTTTTGTGAGTGACTTGAAAGCTTTCCTCGCATGCCTCATCGTGATTATTATCTGTTTCCGGCTTTATGTCCCAGAATTCCTCTATTTGTTGGTCAATCTCCGCAAGTGAGAGGAAACTTGTTACTCTGGCTGTTGTTTGCTGGCCATTTGGAGTTGTTCCAAATAGTATCGAGCCTAATTTAGTATTTTGCGCTGCCGGTGTACCCTCTTTTATTCCTTCTGAGATTATGTTTGCATATACTCCGGCACCGAGTAGAAGATCGATTGGACCGGGTGTGTCAAAGTTGAGATCAGCCAAGACCATATTGCTACATTTGTTCATATCTATTCCATTTAGGGGCCTTTCGGGAAGATAAGAGTTGAGCTTCTGTAAAACCAATGCTTCTATGCAGAGATATATGCCTTGTTGTTTGAGTCTCAGCTTGATTGTTACCTTGCTGTTAGATTTTGCTGTTTATGCTTCACTTACTCCAAGTATGGTAGCTCTGATCCGCTCTTTATGAAGCTTTAACATTTGGACGGATTCTTCAGTGATCAGATTTACCTGTGAGCCAGGATCAATTAGGGCTCTGAGCTGCTCTGTTTGTCTGTATATGTTTTTTATGCTTACCAATGCAGTCGGCAGTAATACATGATATGTTTTTTTGCTATTTGCATGACAAACGGTAGCATCATTTTTATGGTGGTGTCTGGTGTCATCATATGTATTTGTTGATACATTGAGTTTATGATGACTTCCAAGTTGTTGATGAAGCAAACTGTGATGCCTCCTTTTACAATAAATGCAGGTCTTATTTGATTTGCATTTTTCTGTCTTGCTGTGAACGAGGCAATTTGAGCAAAGACCATTTTGTGCGACCAGCTGATTCCGGTCATGCACATTCATTCTCTTGAAGTCTGCACATTGATATAGCTCTCTGGGTGTTGCTAGACTCTCTTCAAAAAGGCGAACCGATTCAGTATCCAGTTTCCTCATTGCAATGCATACCATTATAGGCCCCCATTCATCAGTGTTACAATTTAAGTTCTTCAGTGCCTCTAGGCATTCCCGTATCAAATCATACAACATAATGACGTCTTCTTGGCATCTGTGCTCAGTTTTCTTTGCATCCATTATTGTGTTGACGTATGTTGTTATGATTTTCCGGTTATTGTTGAATCTGGCATTAATTAAGTGCATTGCTGTGCTATAGTTATTATTGTTAAGCTGTAGATGACCAATAACTCTTTTTGCGTCGCTTTCCAAATGACAAAGAAGGTACTGCATTTTTTCAACACTCGACAAGCATGTGTTGTTGTGTATGACGTTCGTGAATATGTCTATGAACGAATTCCAATCTATGTAATCTCCTGCAAATTTGGGAATTTTTATTGCTGGGAGCTTTGGAAGGCTATTGAACCTGCTTGTGTCATAATGCGGCTGAATGTTTGCGGGTTGCTGTGGTAGCGGCAATTGATGCTGTGTCGGAGGCTGTTGCGGAAACTGCCATTGGTTTTGCATTGCAGGTTGTTGCGGAAACTGACCTTGATTTTGCAATGCAGGCTGTTCTGGAAACTCGGCTTGTTTCTGTACTGCAGGTTGTTGCGGAAACTGACCTTGATTTTGTTCCGCAGGTTTTTTTGCTGTGAGTTTTGATTGACTGTTACCATTTAAAATGCCTTTGCTGCCGCTTGCCTAGATCTTGCCAGCAGAAGTTGCAGATTTGAAGTGGCCTAGATCGCATTTTGGTACAGGGTGTGAGTCTTTTCATACAGGCTTTCAGTAACGTATGGATGATTGTTCGTTATTGAGTCTTGAAGGCGAATATGAAATTGCTCAAATTGAGCCCAGAGCCTTTGTGTGTCTGCAAGTGTGTTTGCAATATATTGTCGAGTTTTTCTCTCTGGTCCATCCTTTTTCAAGTTGCCAAGTTGCCGCGAGATTTCCTCTGCCAGTTCCTTTTGAGCGAGGATTATTTCTTCTGCATTGGTGGCCATTGATCTGCTGTTGAAATGCAATAGGTCTTATTTATTTTAACTTAATTGCTATGAAGAGCGAATTCGCAGCTATGCGGGCGCGATATATGTAGCTCTTATAGAAGCAACGTTGCGTTGATTCTATGCGGGCGTTATGTATGTAGTTCTTATAGAAGCAACGATGTGTTGATTCTATGATCACTGTGATGGATGAGTTAGCTGCAACAATCTTTTTAATCAGCAGTGTGCTGATTCTGTGAGCAGTATATTGAATTTATAATTTGCCGTTGGTGACGACGGCTCGAAGGACCATGTACAGATCTGTAATATAAAATGCTGGAATTAACGGTGTGTTAATTCCGGATTAGCAATGATTACCGATCTGCTTACTGGATTGTGGAAGAGTTTCAGTAAAATTAAACACTTGAAAGTACTTTCTTACTTTGAGCAATTTAATTAATTTGGTTGCTATATATATACATACATATATGCTGTCAGCAATCGCATTTCTTCAGAGTGCATTGCCTCATGAGAAACGTAAAATTTGTTCGTCAGCAATTTTGCTGACTTGGTTTACTAGTGACGAAATTGCGAATGTTGTTTTGTGTCATGAGTCAATGCACTTGGAAAAAATGCGCGCAGTCAGAATTGACCTCATATGCCGAGCAGCAATTATTAAATTATTAAAAGAAAACTCTTAATTATTTTAAAATTTTACGGCTGGCTTAAAAGTGTTTGTTCAGGGCTGAACATATTTAATTGAATCTTGATGGAGTTTGATGTCTATTTGTTTATTAGCGAAGACCTGGGTAAAAATATTTTTAATAATTATTAGATTTTGTGGATCTAATATAGGGAAGGAGATATTTAATTGATTTAACTGATTTGCTTCTGTGTATGAGCAGATCTCAGTTAAAGTCTTTTCGAGGTCTGATCTATCTCTTTGGGATGGACAAGGTAAATTAGTTTTTGAAATGATTATTTTGGAGTCCTTTTTTGTGAAGAAGTTCAGATCAGTTTCTAAAAGTGGAGATTTATTTGAAAGTTTTAGTTTCGAAGCCAACACTCTTTCAAGTTCTGTATCTTGCATTGGCAAGATAAAGAATTTAGGATTCGCATTTTTAGTCAGTAAAAGAGGAAAATTAGTCTCAGTTATTATGACTGAGGAATTGTTTGATGACGATGGAGCTGGGTTCGGAGTAATAATACTCGTGTGGGGAATGTTCAGATTTGCATGAGCTCTAGCTTGATTCCTTATTACCACATTTACGCAGGTGGTAGGTTCTGCGAAATTTTCGCCTACTATCTGGAATAGCTCTACTGAGAGCGTCTGCATTTGTGTTGAGCTTTCCTGATTTATGGACTATTTTGTAGTCATATTCCTCAAGACGTATTCTTCATCTCATCGGTCTTGAGGGGTGATCTTTCAGATTCATGAGCCATACTAAGGGTTTATGGTCAGTTATATGTGTAAACTGTCATAAACGTACGGTCTGAATTGCTCAACTGCGAACACGATAGCTAAGAGCTGAGTAACCAGTTTCCGCACCATTGAGAACTCGGCTCACATATGCGATTGGATGATCTCCTTGATCATCAACTTGAGAAAGAACTGCTGCGATGGCGTAGTCACTGGCATCGGAGGTGACAAAAAATTCTTTGTCAAAATCGGGATATGATAGAATTGGTGCTGAAATAAGTTTATTGCGTAATTCGCAAAATGCTTCATCACAAATGGCGTCGAACTTGAAAGGGATATCTTTCTTTAAAAGATTTGTAAGTGGTTTAGCTATTTTTGAAAAGTTTGGTGTAAAGCGGCGATTGTAGCCGACGAAACCAAGGAAGGCTCTAATATCTTTCTCCTTCTTGGGTTTGGGATAGGACTGAACTGACTTGATTTTTGCTGGGTCTGGTTTGACTCCATTTTCTGTAATTATGTGGCCTAAATACATAATTTCCTTTCTTAGGAAATGGCACTTGTCGGGTTGAAGTTTGAGGTTGAAATCACGAAGGCGGCTAAATACTGCTGTGAGTCTAGTGTTGTGATCTCTAAGATTGTATCTATGGACTACAATATCGTCCATGTATACGAAGCAATAAATACCTTGCAGACCAGATAGAACATTGTTCATGGCTCGCTGAAAGGTTGCAGGGGATCCTTTTAAAACAAATGGCATTTGATTGTATTCGTTGTAGCCATTCGGTGTGCTAAAGGCAGTTTTCTCCCTGTCCTTCGAGTCCATTTTTATCTGGTGGAATCCACTGGCTAAGTAGAGTGTGGTGAAGTATTTCGATTTCCCCAACTGGTATAATATATCAGTGATATTAGGCAGTAGGTACGCGTCGCCAATTGTGATGTCGTTAATATGACGAAAGTCTACCACTACTCGCCACCTTTTCTTTCCATTCTCATCTGGTTACTTGGGAACCAGAAGAAGCGGAGAATTACAGGGACTATGGGAAGGTCTAATAATGTCCGACTCAAGCATTTCTGTATTTTCCGGTTTATTTCCGTTCGGCTTTAGCTCTTGGAGAGGAGGAGACAATTTTTATGAACCCTTCGATTTTTTGTTTTGAAAATTTTGCGTGTAGCTCTTGAAAAAGTTTTTTGAGGACTTTAGGATATCGTAAATTTGAACAGTTCCTTTTTAATTCTCGATTTTCTTCTTAGTCAGTTGATTACATTTTGGACTATACCTTTGCAATTATTTTTCTTAATCCAGTTACCAATCCCGATATTGAGCGTCGACCTTGACAAAGGCCTCGACGATTTTTTTTTCTGAGTATAAAGTACTCCCAATTCTGAAATTTAGTTATATTTTTGAATAGACTTAGATATTTAGTTATTTATGGCAGGAAATATTTGGTGAATTTTTTTTATTCTTGTCGAAAACTTAGTATATACGTTTGACACACTATAGTCGTGAATTAAGACCTTGCATCCTATAATACGTGTCTAAGTAGCATCATTGAAGTTGTGTGTTACCCTTTAGTTAAGCACCAATCCTGAGTTGGCGAGAATTGTTCTGAATCTTTTATTGCATTTTTTTTAATTGGAAATTCTGCTGTCGCGATTCTAGCCTCGACAATACCGGCTTTTCCTTGCCCGGACTACGTGAAATTTACGTCCGAAAACTGAAACTATCTAGCTTGAACTCTTGTGCGATATTGTAGTATATTAATTTTTGCAGTTGAGTCGGTTAAATTCACATGATGGCTACAGTGAGAACACCACTTCCCGTAGCAGACAGTGCGACCAAGTTGCCCGAACAGTGCACCATCTATCAGGATGGAGACTGGTTAGTCAAAAGAAAGCCGGTTGTGACTATCTGTGGACATGTGTTCCATAAAGCGCGCCTGCGTACGTGGATAGGGGAAGAGCCAAATTATCCGAATTGTAGCAGTCGCCTCACGCAGTATGACTTTACGGTCTATACAGGAGCCGTTGCGAAGAAAACACTTACGAAGCCTGGAAATCAAAAGCTTAGGTCCCTGCGTTCGATCTGCCACCATTAACGATCCCGCCAGTTAGCCGTGGATCCTTGTCACCAGGTATGCCAAATGTGCATGATGACCTTTTCCCACCCTAGTTCACGAAGAAATAGTCCACTACCTACTGCTCATGGTTAGGGTTTACTAGCGACAGAGGCCCTGATGTCAGGTCTTCGCATGCAGCTGCAAGACTAAGTTCGTGAAGGTTCCGAGCAAAGTTTGGACACTCTGCGTGCTGAAATATCTAACAGCATTCGACAACAAATATCGGCGGCTTTGCCTCCAGTGGATGTCTCACGTCCACCTCCTCCTGTGGGTGAACCAATACCTCCGAGTCAGGGGCCATCGTCCGGTTCTGGTCAGCATGGGCCAAATACCAGACATTTTCCACCGACTTCATTCAGTCGAGCCCCGTCCAGTTCAGGACAACGACGATCTGGTAGTCCTATCAGAAGATGGAATATTTCCTACAACGGGGATAGCTCTCGGCTTACAGTAGATGAATTTGTCTTTCGAGTGGAGGCGATCACATACTCAGCTCTGGACGGAGACTTCGATCTCTTGGTTCGACACATGACAACCCTGCTTTCTGGTCCAGCTATGGACTGGCACTGATTCTCCTGAGACAAAACTGCACGCGTACGTGGGAGTACGTAAAAGCAGCTTTGTTAGCTGAATGGGGAATACCAAGAGATGCCCTTAAAGTCAAAGTGTAACTGATGTTTCGAAAGCAGAAATCAGGGGAATCTTTCGCCATGTATCATCAAAACCTGGTATCTGCATGATCAGTCACAGAACCCCTTGTCAGATGTAGAGTTCCTGTAGATAGTAAAGTCAAACTTGCTGCCAGACGTTCAACAGAAAATTTGTCTACATCCTACAAACACTATAGCTCAATTGCGATCGCTCGTAATTCAAATACAGGCTACACAGCAGCGAATCGCGACCGCGTACAGCTCGAATACCTACCACAGCTCAAGAGTTGGCGAGATAGATGATTATCGGGCAATGTGTCCTGATCAGTCCATATCACCTGAGCATAGTGAGGGAGCAGCAGCAGTATCTGTTATTGCAGCACAACCAAAAGTTCTCTGTTGGAATTGTGACCAACCCGGTCATTTTTATCAATAATGCGTGCAGGAGAGACAACCAGTGTTCTGCTATGGATGTGGACGCAAAAATGTCTTCAAACCAAATTATAGGGACTGCTTGGCGAAAAACGAGAGACGGGTCGGGAATTCCAACACCTTTTCTCGACCATTTTCAACATCTCGAACGGCAAGAGCTGTGACTACTCTAGTTCAAGCCTTGAACAGGGAGGAAGGTCCGCAAAAACAATCTACCTGACAGTCCTAAAGCAGAAAATAATCCGTTCATGGAATCGGAGAATCTAATAGTCTTCTCCGCAGATTTTCAAGCTCCCGTTTCCACCTGTAGGGAGCGCACGACACTGATAGACACTTCCTTGGAAGAGTCTTTAATTTTTGACGTCCCGTTATCACCAGACGCACCTTCCTCGAGCAATATTGCTGAGCAGAAGGTTCGGTCTCCTGGCGTTTTGATATTAAAACGGCCACTAAGCTCCGGTATGAGGAGTGGACGTGAGTCTGGTTTATATCCGCTGAAGCTTTACAATACGCGTTTGCAAAATTACAACGCAGTACGAGACCGCATTTTCTCCTCAGTAGCTGAGCTAGTAGGAATTATATATCCGGATCTGGACTTGGGAAAAGAAAGAAACAATCGACCGTTCGTTGGCGCGAATACTATCGACGAATGAAGAAGGAAGGAAAGAAACTGGCCCATATTTCGGTGGCGATGCCAGATATCATCCGGCCGTATGCCGAGGTAAAGCTGCTCGGGCAAACTGGGACTGGGTTACTTGATAGTGGTGCCACTGTCAGTATCCTAGGCCAGGGAGCCCTAGAGAAGCTAGCTGAAGCAGAAGTTGAATGGAGGAGCTATCGTACACAGGTTCAAGTAGCTAACGGTGCCATGAGAACTGTCCATGGTCATGTGGGCTTGGACATCACTTTCGGTGCTAAGTCCCAAAACGTGCGTCTTTACGTCGTTCCTGGGCTCACACTATATCTAGGAATAGCTACATGTGATATTAACTGTCATGTGCTTTCAGTGCTAGACCACCAACGCGAGCGAAACAGCTTTTTCCTTCTTTCGCTTCTTTAGGTTTGGACAAAACATCCTTGGTGACTCACAAGGTTGACACGAATGAGGCAACTCCAATAAAACAAAGGTTTTATCCGATTTCACCCGTAGTGCAGAGTTTGATGGATGCTGAGCTGAGACGTATGCTGTCGCTGGGTATGATAGAGGAGAGCCAGAGTCCTTGGAGCTCTCTAGTTGTACTAGTGAGGAAGCCCGGAAAGGCCCGGCTTTGTTTTGCCGCCCATCGGCTGCCGCAAATTGACGCACTTCTGTGTCGACTTCCTCCGGCAAACTACATTTCAAGTATGGACTTGAAAGACGCTTTCTGGCAGATCCCACTAGACACTGATTCCACAGATAAAACCGCTTTTAGTGTACCTGGTCACCCTCTGTATCAGTACACGGTGATGCCATTCAGCTTAGGCCACACTCCATAAACTATGTGCCGCCTTATGGACAAAGTCATTCCGTTCGATCTTCGTGAAAATATTCTCGTCTACTTAGACGATTTGCTAATACTGTCATTAGATTTTAACTCTCATCTCACTCTGCTATGCCGGGTAACGGATTGTTTGAGGAAAGCTGGACTCACATCAACATTGAGAAGAGTAAGTTCTGCATTAAAGAGACAAAGTACTTGGGTTTTATTGTCGGAAAGGCGGAATAAGAACTGACCCCGATAAGACTTTAGCCATAGTTGACTACGCGACACCTAAAACTGCTCGGCAAGCCCGACGCCTACTAGGTATGGTGGGATGGTATCGTCGATTCATTCCGAACTATGCTGATCTGACTGCCTCCACTACGGATAACCTGAAAAATCCTAGTCAGTTCTAATGGACACCTGAAGCCCAGACGTCTGTGGAACAATTGAAGCAGAAACTTACTCAGCGGTAGACTTTCCCGGTGGAGTTTGAAGCTTCAAGGTTTCGACTTCACCATCGAACACCGAAAAGGAAGCCTAAATGTCGTTCCTGATGCCCTGTCGCGGATTCACTGTGACAGCATCTCACCATCTAAAGATCCTTGTACGGAAATTGACCTTAATTCTTCGTATTTTAACTCGTTGGAATATGAGGAGTTGAGGCAGAAAATTAAATCAGCTTCCAACAAACTACCAAATCTTTGTGGCTTCGTTTATATTCGGACGGTTCCGAGATCAGGCGATCCGATTCAGGAGGAAGAGGCTTGGAAGCTTTGGATTCCACGTGGGCTTATCTTCGTCGTTATTTCAAGTGCACATGATCCGCCACTGGCATCACATGGAGGTATATGAAAAACATTGGAACGATTAAGAAGACAGTCGGTGTCAGAAACTACGTAGGTGCCTGTGACGTGTGTGAAGAAATTAAAGCCCCTATACAGTTCTTAGACCACCAATGAGAGCTCAGTCTGTGATAGAAATACCTTGACAAAAGCTGTACGCCGACTTTCTAGGTACATATCCCAGATCAACGAAAGGAAACGTCTGTATTTTAATAATCCTTGACCACTTCTCCAAATTCCCGATTCTCAAAACGATGAGAAAGGCATCTACTCTTAGTGTACGTCAATTCATCGAGACCGAAATATTCCATGTCCAGTGTCCAGTGGTCAGTTCGCCAGACTGCTGGATAAATATGGTGTCAAACACTTGCGAACGGCAGTCTATTCGCCACAAGCTAATGCATCAGAGCGAGTAAGCAGGTCTCTTTTTGCAGGGATTAGGGCGTACATCCAGAAGGAACACACCAAGTGGGATAAGAAGCTGAGCCATTTAGCTAGCTACCTCAGGAGCTCAATCCACCAAGCAACTGGCTTTTAACCCTACCGAATACTATTCGGTCAACAGAATATTGATCATGCGAGCTCCTATCACATCCTGAGGAACCTTGGAACCCTGAATGAACCTATAAGAGTAGATGCTGAAGAGAAGTTGAGATTGATCCGTACGAGAGCCCAGGAGAATTTGAGCTACGCTTTTGAAGAGCGAAGCCTGTTAGTTTTAAAGTCGACCAAGAAATATACAGATGAAATTTTACCCAAAGCTATTTCCAGCCACAGGCCAGTGCTAAGTTGGGACGCAAATTCGTGCAGCGTCGTATTAAGTCAAAGAAAGGAAACTCCCTTTAAGAGCTTGAAGATCTGCAGGGAAATTATAATCCTATTAGCCCTAATAAGACCTCCAGCTAGCTTAACAGGTAAAGTGCTGTCAATATGCCGCTTAGGACCTTCCCACCCTAACGGCGGACATACCTCTTAAAAGTAGATACTGTAGCGTATTCCCCATACGCTACCCTTTTCTTCCCCTCTCCGTTCTTTTACTTTCTTTCGGCTTCCTTACCTTCTGTAGAGAAACCCCCATAACTTTCGCAGGGTACCTGGAAAGGGGTGAAAAAGTTCATATTTTCGAGAAGAAGCCCTATGCTACTTCTCCATTCCAATAAAAACCCTGAAAATAAAAATTATATATTTCCGAGAAGTAGCCCTATGCTACTTCTCCATATAAATAAAAATCCTGAAAATAAAAGTTATATATTTCCGAGAAGTAGCCCTATGCTACTTCTCCACATTGTATCCATCCTGCAAAACAAAAACAAAACAAAAAAAAATATGTAATGGAAAACCCTGAAATGCAGAAGCAACAAAAACAGTCAGTCGAAAAATTCTAAAATGTGCAAAATGAGCACAAAATACAATGTTTCGTTTAAAACTTACCGCTAGTAAGCTAGAATTCCACAAAAACAAACGGCAACTCGCCTAGCCGTAAAACATCACGCGACACCACCATACAATGCATTACAGCAAGCCCTTCGAAAATTCCACGAAAAATCTGTGCTCACCGCACACATTTTGCTGCTGCCAAAGTACAGGGAAACTGATAAACACACAACCGCACTCAGGCAGCAGTGCAGATATTAGCAGTTCGTCCAAAATTTCATGGAAACTAGAGTGCTCGCCTAGCGGTGGTAGCACAGGCACACATACACGAATTCTTGTCTGAAAGAATGCGCCGCCAGGTCGTATGATTCGAGTGCGATACAGAAAGACGATTTTTGTGCGGGGACTAGGCAGTTGGGTGTCAGTGGTGTTCAAAGGCAGTTGCGCGAAAGATTAAGCAGAGCAGTAAAGAATTCCGGCCGGGTAGAACATTTTTTTTTAGTAACGCACCGTGTTAAGGAAATCGCTGTATTTTGTTCTTATTCGATACCTGTGAAGGAAATTATAATTATTAGTGTGTTTTTCGTTGGATTTTTTTTTCGTACCAACTTACCTGACGATATCGGTGGTGAGAACATTTTAGTAACGCGTAGTGTTAATTAATTCACTGGATTTTCTTCGTGTTGGGTACCTATGAAGGAAATTATAATTATTAGTGAGTTTTTCGTTTGATATTGAAGTACCAACTTACCTGATGATACAGGTGATAACGCCCTTTAGTGTCGTAAAGTGGTGTGTAATTCACGGGATCTTATATTGAATACCTGGAAAGGAAGTTGTAATTATCAAGTGATTATTCGTTTTATATTCATTTACTAACTTACCTGATGATATCAGTGTTAAGGTCATTTAGTGACGCACAGTGTTAATTAATGAACTGGATTTTCTTTATATTGGATACCTGTGAAGGAAATTATAATTATTAGTGATAAGAAATAACCTTTTGATAATTACCTGCTGATTGCAGAGACAGCACTATTTGCATGAAAAGTGAAATATTAGTTATATTAGTGATAAGAATTATTTTTGATAATAACCTGCTGATTGCAGAGACGTCGTAACAGCACTATTTACCTGAAAAGTGAAATATTAGTTATATTAGTGATAAGAATTATTTTTGATAATTACCTGCTGGTTGTAGAGACATCGTAATAGCGTTATTTACCTGGAAAGTGGACTATCAGTACCTTAGTGGAAGGAATTAGTTTTGATAATTACCTGCTGGTTGCAGAGACGCCGTAACAGCACTATTTATCTGAAAAGTGAAATATTAGTTATATTAGTGATAAGAATTATTTTTGATAATTACCTGCTGCTTGAAGAGATATCGTCACAGCATTATTTACCTGAAAAGTGGACTATTAGTATATTAGTGAAAGAAATAACTTTTGATAATTACCTGCGGATTGCAGAGACGTCGTAACAGCGTTATTTACCTGAAAAGTAGGTTATTAGTTCTATTATTGATAGATATTATTTTTGATCAATTACCTGCTGATTGCAGAGACTCCATAACCACATTATCTACCTGAAAAGTGGGACTTTAGTTATATTAATGATAAAAATAATTTTTTTAGATAAATTACCTGCTGATCGCAGAGACTCCATAACCACCATATCTACCTGAAAAGTGGGACTTTAGTTATATTAGTGATAGAAATTATTTTGATAATTACCTGCTGATTGCAGAGACAACGTAACATCGTTATTTACCGGAAAAGTGGACTATTAGTAGATTAGTGAAAGAAATTATTTCGGATAACCTGCTGGTTGTAGAGATATCGTAACAGCGTTATTTGTCTGAAAAGGGGACTATTAGCGTATTAGTAATAGTAATTATTTTTGTTAATTATCTGCTGATTGCAGAGACATTGTAACAGCATTATTACCTGAAAAGTGGAACATCAGTGGTATTCGTAATAAAGATTATTATTTGTTTTGATAAAGTGCCTGCGATTGCAGAGACCCCATAACCGCATTGGTTACCTGAAAAGTGGATTATTAGTTATATTAGTGATAAAAAAAAATTTGCTAAATTATCTGCTGATTGCAGAGACACCATCACCGCATTATTTACCTGAAAAGTGGACTATTAGTTATATGGTGATAAAAAAAATTTTTTGTTGAAAAATTACCTGCGAATTACTGGCACGCCATTGCAGTATCGCTGACCTTAATGTGTAAAGGAAAGGTTGTCATGCTATTCACCCCATTGGGCCTTCCGATTTTGTGGCCCCAGCATTAACGTTATAAATGTATATGTACCAGATCTGTAACAATTAAGTATAAAAAAAAGAGGTCAATGTACCCAATGAAATAAAAAAACAGAGGTCAATGATATACAAATAAAAAAGAGGTCAATGTACCCAAACTATCGACGAAATTCCTTTTCTTACCTGGAGAAAGGCGTAAGAGGGTGCACCCTATCAACAGTGTTCCAGTTCAGCGAGTGATTCGTTTTGGCTACCAACGCATAGCATCCAGGTGTCATATGTAGTTAAGTTCATTATTGATTTTTTTTTGTTCTTGTATTTGCATTCATGATCACATCTGAATCCCATATATATATTTTTTTTGTTTATTATATTCATACCTATACACATTAGTTCTAGAACAGCTAGTAGGGTCTAGGTCTAGAATAAGGTTGTTAGCAACTAGCTTTCATTGTAAAGTCCAATGAGGTGAACTACCTGCGACAGGAATAATTGTTAGAGCATTAAAAGAATAAGGGCCATGAGCTCGAATACATATACGTGAAAAGAAGGGGGAACTTTTTTTTGTTTGTTTGTTCCCGCCTTCTCCTTTATATATCTTCCTTTTTTATCTCCGTCATATACGGTGAACACGTCGAAACGTCTTGCTGCTGTGTTCTTTTTTTTTGTGTTCTTTTGGTACGGATCTCACGTAGAACTCTATTGAAATGTGCGGATCAACATATCCATTAGGGGCGGAGGATGATGGACCACGTGGAGAATACCATAATGTAACACACAAACACCAAATGGGGCTGAGCATTTTGATACGGCTTTGGAGGCTTAGCCAGGGTGAATGGGGGCGATTGGGCCCAATATTACCCAAAGCCGGGTCTCAACAACATCGGAGACCCCTCTCAGCTCCCTCACTCTCCCTCAATCTTCATTTGCCAGCGTTGAAAACTCCCCGGGTGAATTAGTACTTGTTCGGCGTTGCTGAGGTCTTCTGTTCTTCTTTTCTTACAGCATTCAATCATATAAATTTTGGTTCTTTCCAGCCTTTCAGGTACCACCAGAAGGAGGAAGCCCATATAGATCCTTTTTTGTCTGTCCGTCCGTCTGCAGTCATACATACCAGCTCTTTTCTTTACTGTCTGTACGTCTCTCTGGTCTATCTTCATGATGATATATGAACATCTTAACAAGCATTGAAGGGATGTGGGTGGCAAGGACTCCCCCTAGCCGACTGATCGCTGGCGGCAATTGCTGTGCAGCCACCCACGCATATCCTGGACATGATTTTTGTAGCAAAGAGGTGTCGGATGCAGTATCCCTCTATATCCAGGTAAGTGTGGATGTACGTGGATCAATCGACTGACAAGCTCTTCGTTACAATACGTTTTGTCCCAAGCCTTCGCTTGACAATGCGTCAAAGCCCCTCCCACATGGTAACTAACGCAGGCTATCCTGTCGTTGGAATTCCAATTTAAATGTCTTTGTAATTTTAATCGCCGCTGTGCTGGCACACTTTGTGCTGAATATTAATTTTTAGAGACCCGATCTGGGTGTTGTGACTTGGAGATGCACCCTCGGACAAGTGTTGCTGTGCGGTTGGAGGGAGATGTCCAGAGCGGAAGAAGCTTTGCTTTCAGTTGGTTAGGTTACTGATTGTGGAGGCTTCTTCGAATCATCTGGGTTGGAGGAGGACAGAGAAGGAGCGCTGACCGACTAACTTTTTAGGTTGCTATCCTGTGAGTGCACTTCTGTGCTTGAATACCAAGACCGACGTCGAGCTCTGGCCAAGGGCTGGCATGACTTCGGGGATGCGACTCTGACTCGTCACGCTCAGAGAAAGTCTGACAAGCCTTCATGGCTTGTGTAGGGCTAGCACAGTGAACATTGCAGGACATTAGTGATCGTGTCGAGTCACACGTGCGCGCCCGCAATGCTGAGGCAAAGTAAGGCCGGTTATTTCAGTGTTGTCTGGTCCTGCCCTGTAATGGTCGATGTTATATGAGGCAGCATGATGCCAAATGTGGCTTCATCCTTAGTAACTATGGCGATTCCACACGGCGAATGTGCTGCCATAAATGATACAACGGCACGGTAGAGCTCTGCCGGGTGAAGCCCTGAAGATTTTTTTTTTCAAAAAAGAAGAGGAGAGTGTGTTAAATTGTAGCGAGAAGTACAGTTCTGAAAAAAACGAGAAGGAATTAATAATCCAAGAAATCTAAGTAATAAAAACAAATTAGAGAGGCGCAAGAAAAACTGCACCAAATTCAACGAGGGTGCATAGAAATAAAGAAACGATTATTTTTATTATCATCCAGCTAGTTTGTGGAGTTTAATCTCGCGGAGGCCGCTGGGTATATAAAATTCATCTGACATAGAGCCTCCTGTAAATTATCGCTCGAATCGATCAGGGTTTGCGGTTAGCCCGCCAAAATATACCTCCAGGTGGAGATTTGGATGGAGACTGAGGCTTTCTGAAATAAAGTTTATATACGGCAACATCGCGCTCTCACAACCTTATACATCCCTATGGCTGCCATGAAATACCTCACGAGATAAGTTTTTTTTTCATCAATATTTTGCTCATTAGCGAATTCTTCCAGAAAATTATTCAATTAAGATCGTGCACGACACGCATCTCAACAAGACAAGCCCATCATTCTTCTACGCTAAACGCCGAAGCCCCCGAGACAATTCTAGGCAGCATCATTTAGCGACACCTGACAGATAACGCAGTACACCTTTCACATCAGTATTTTGTTCATCACAGTGATGCACCAATAGAACGGGACATTGTTCTCCGGGTAATCGTCCCTAATCTTAGCAACCTTAGCAAGGTGCTCACCATTATAAGTCCCCGTCAGAAGGAGTCTGCATCCGCAGTACTGCTGAACCTCAACATCCTCTACGTACGATAGACGCAGGTTATTAAATCGCCATGAACTACTCCCGCTCCAATGGATTAATCTTCATTGTTATACATTTTCGACACGACGGTAGTATAGTGTAGCCCTAACATACTTAATTAAATTTTTATAGATAGCGTGGCATACATACATACCTACATATAAATATCTACCTACCTACCTACATATCTACATACATACCTACCTGCATTCATAATGTTATGACATACTTATTGGCCAAGCACAATGAGTACTCATAACATTAAAATGCTTCCGACACTTGTCATACATGAAGAAATGCGAGACTAGGTCACCCTTACCCAATACACAATCGCATCAACATAAACAAACTAAATCTATTAACGCGACCCACTAAAGTAGCACGCAAATAACAAGCGCAGTGACGAAATATCGATCACTGACCGCGACTCAACATGAGGGCTTCGATGGAGAAATAATAATAAAGTAAGTAATCATAATAGCAATTATTGTTACCCTAAGCTAATTTTAAGTTGTATAAATAAGCTAAGAAAATTAAAGAAAGCAATCATTATCAAAAGTTCACTCATCGTGTTTTTTTAAAACTTAGGTGGAGTTCTGCTATCTAGCTGCTCCCGTATATAGATCACCGGAGTTAACGCTCTAATATCTGCTCCTATTTAAATCACGTTAAGAGTAAAGCCCATAGGCTGCTCTTCGTGCATTTAACTTGATAAACCAGGCAACGAAATTAAAGGTTTATCACATGGCGACCGTGACATCGTAGCTAAATCAAATGTACAATCTTCGAGAAGACCGTGACAAGTTTCAATCTTCGGACAATTTCATCTCTAGAACGTGCCGTATTCTTGTAGACCGTGACATCGAATCGACAATCTTCACGATAAGATTAGAAAAATTTCGAAGCAAGTGTGATATTGTAGCTACTGTAAAGACCGTGTTTTCATAGCATGCACACTACGACGAACCGACAATCTTCTAGAAAACCGTGATTTAGTAACATTCACGCTATTACAATCTTCGCGAAGAACAATTGGACAGAAATAATAACGATGAAAAATTAATCAAAATACTACGTGAAGGAGAGCCAATTAAAGAATAATTCTTTGTGACATCATAAAATCGACGCTACACAAAACGCAGATTATGAGAATTCTAAAGAAATCCTTATATAAAAAAAAAGTAACTAAAATAATTTAAATCTTGGAGCCAGAACATCAGAAGCTGAACCAGAAGTGCGAAATGATAATTACAAATTAGTTCGAAATTTGCAGTACGGGATATAATTAAACAATAAAAATTAGATAGATAATTTAATTTGACGGATAATATTTCTTTTTCTCATAGATAGAGATTTATAGAATAATTATTTAAAAAAATATATCTCAATATTAGAAAATATTTTAATATAAATAATTTTTTTTTCATATAAATAGATAGTAGTAAATTTATATAACCATGGGAAAAACGCAATCTAAAAACTCTGATGACAATGGGGAAATTGTTAATAATCTCGTTATCGATGACACAGTAAAAGTGGATAATAGCCACATAGTAACACTGTTGCCAATAATAGCAATTCTCAAACTGGTCCAAATCATTTACGTTTTTTACAAAGACCATAAGAGGAGTTTAAGAAAAAGATATTCGAATGCAGTACTAAAAGTTTAAATTTTTCTTCTCATTATTTTCGTTCGCAAGAACTTATTATAATCCCATTTAAAATAATTTAAACTCTGAAAACCGCCTTATATTTATTAAATAAATTAACCTTCTTTTAAATTTTCTGTGCCTAAAAAGAAAATATGGCAAAACATTTGAAAATATACCATGAATCCATGATGATTGACGAAAAATATACCAAAGTAATACCATTTGAGAATACGGTAACCATTGAAAAATCAAATCAAAATGCAAAGAATGATAGATATTTGAAAAGATCACACTCAACTGAGAATGTTAGGTCTTATAGCAGTACTAGTAATAGCAGCGCGAAGAAATTTAATCTGAGCGAAATTATGTTTCATTATTTAAACTGCTAGTTTATAGCGGATGCAATAGAATCGCTGAATAAACATACGGAAATAAATCATCGTAAAGATGAACGGCACGATTCGACTTCAACTATAGCAAAGAGACCAACAATAAGAGCAACATTAACAGAGAAATTAATTCACAAATGCAACAAATGCATGTATGTCTCTGATAATATGGGTGATCTTAGAAAACATATCGAAATCAATCATCTAATGGATAACGATCAATGGAAAAAATAAATTAAAAACAGGTATTCAGGATAGGGAACAAGGTGAGTATAAGGCGCTTAATTACGTTAACGCCACATCAGGGGAGGAATTTTCCCAAGACCGTCCGTACGTGATGAAGTGTCACATCCTGCCCGAGGTGTTCCTGCACAGGCAGCTGGTAGGTATCCCCTGAGGTGCTGATGGTTGCCTGACTGAATACGGCGGATCTAGAGAGGAAAACTCGATAAAACCCGCAATCCCAGGTGTAAACAATCGTGACTATGGGATGAATGGCACTGCGTGAGTGTGTCTTATAACGATGGACTCCGGATACCAGGCGACCTCCGGTTTCAACCCTAGCCTTTTCTCGGCATGCCGGATCTGCTGAGATGGACCAACCTTTCCGAGCATACTCGTGGGAGCAAAATTGAAAATCCCGTAAATTCTGAGGGAGGTGCACCTCTAAATGTACCAAAAATCCAATCCGGGGTTCTTAGCGACCCCTACAACATCCAGGACATTACAAGTCCTTCATCTGATGGTGATGTGATGGATACACTCCCCCTAGACGAGGAGGACCTTCTTAGGTCTCCAGAACATAGCGAACAGGACAGCGGGAACACTGAAGTTCCCATTTGCAAAGCACGCAAGCCAAAGCTCTCTGGCGCGCCCAAAAAAAGGTTTAAATGGCTTTTAAAACACGGTCACACAGAAGCAGAGGCTAGAAGGATTGCTGCACTTCAGATAGATCAGCGGAATGAGGAGAGTCCAAAAAACGGACTCGCTCTGACGACTCTTCTCCTAAAGTGGAGCAACCTAGTGCTAAACGCAGCAAGGCAGCAACGGAGAATCCTTCAAAGAAGCACGTCCCCCTTCCTTCACGTAAGCAGCCTTCCTATAAGGAGGTTGCAGAGAGCGTTCGGGTGAGTATTCTTCCCGTCGGTTATCATGAGGTGGCACTCAACGCGGATCAACTGAAGTCCGTACAGGGTGCTATCCTGAGAGAAATCGCGGCAAGAATGCAAAGCCCCCTAAAACCAAGATTCCTGGCCTCCTCATTTAGACCAGGGTGGCTGGTTCTTAACTGCGCCAATCAAGACACCGTGACGTGGCTGAAAGGTGTAGTTGCGGAGCTAAAGCCCTGGAAAGGAGCCAACCATGTGATGGTCGAGGAAAGTGAAATTCCTCGCCCACAAGTCCTTGTGGGATACTTTCCAAATAGCGCTGAGGACCCTACGGATTTGATTGTCGATTACATCGAGGGTCAGAACTCGGGGTTAAAAGTGTCTGAATGGATAGTGTTGCGCAGGGTACAAAAACCCTCAGTTACAGAGCTGACTCTCTCCGTGGACCATAAACTTTTGGTGAAGGCAAAGGCGGGCCCTGGTAAAGCAGTTGGAACTGCAAAACCCAAGTCGAGGACTTCGGAAAAGAAGTCTATAGAGATTAACAAGAAGCCCCCTCCTGTCCGTGCCAAACCGGGCAAAAAGAAAGGTCCTAAAAAATCCACCACCAAGGCTGACAGCGGCCATAAAAAGCCATCTTAGTCATGGCCAATGATCACTTAAGTTGCCTTCAGATAAATCTCCATCATGCTAAAGTCGCATCAGACGTACTTAGCAGGAGATTTATCTCGGAGAAACTTCATCTGGCGCTCATTCAGGAGCCCTGGGTATATCAAGGCCACATCAAAGGACTTCCCACAAAATCATGTAAGTTAATATATAGTAATGAACATGAATATCCTAGGGCAGCACTACTGCTCAACACTAAATTAAACTTTTTTCCTCTTTCACAGTTCATCTCGAGGGACGTGGTTACAGCAGTTGTCGGGGTACCAACTTCAGGAGGTAGCCACGAGGTAGTAGTTACCTCAGCCTACTTTCCCGGAGAAGCGGATTCATTACCTCCCTCAGAGTTAAAACGGTTCATCAACTACTGCAAACGCAGAGGAAAGCACTTCATCATTGGATGCGATGCAAATGCACATCATACGCTATGGGGCAGTACGGATACCAATGCCAGGGGTGAGTACCTCTACGATTTTATATTGTCTAGCAATTTAGAGATACTAAATCGAGGTAATAAGCCAACCTTTATGAACATCATTATACAAGAGGTCTTGGACCTAACACTTGCCAGTATGTTCATGAGTACAAAAATAAGCAGGTGGCATGTATCGAACGAGATTTCCATGTCAGATCACAGACACATCAGGTTCGATATATATGCCACACTCAACACATGTCAGGAGTACCGAATCCCTACATTAACTAACTGCGAACTCTATCGACAACACCTCAAGGCTGTAGTTGACTCTCCCGGCGGTAGCATTAGCACGACTGAGGAGCTAGACTCAGCCACTACGCAGGTTCAAACGGCTGTAATGACTTCATTCGAACACAGTTGCCCTCTGAAGCAAAAGACTTGCAATCGGCAGGTACCATGGTGGAATAGGGAACTGAGTCTAAAAAGAAAAGTAGTCAGGAAACTATTCAACAGAGCTAAACTCTCTTGCATCTGGGGGGGAATATAAAAAGGCTCTAACGGAATATAACACGGAATTAAGGAGATCCAAAAGAAGAACCTGGCGGACCTTCTGCGATGGCATAGATCAATTTCCCGCTGCTATCAGGCTCCATCAGGTACTTTCGAAGGATCACACGAATGGTATAGGCACACTTCAAAAAGAAGATGGGAACTACACCGAGAGTTGCGAGGAAACAGTCAGGCTCCTATTAGAAACTCACTTTCCCGACTCTCTCACTCCCGACCAAGGAATAGTAGCTCCAGACCCGATTGACGTGGACAAGCACGGAGTCTCTTCACTCCTAACAAGGTTAGATGGGCCATTGGCACATTTAAGCCCTTTAAATCTGCTGGAGAAGACGGCATTTTTCCAGCCTTACTACAACAAGGTGTTGAAGAAATACTCTTTCCACTACAAAAATTTTTTCGAGCCAATTACGCTCCAGGGTACGTTCCCCAATGTTGGAGAGACGTCAGGGTGGTATTTATACCTACAGCAAGAAAAAGAGCTAGTTCTCTAGCTAAATCGTTCCGACCCATCAGCCTATCCTCATTCCTGCTTAAGTCCATGGAAAAAATCCTAGACCTACACATTCGAAGTGAAATTCTGATTAAATCACCACTTCATTCTAAGCAGTTCGCTTATCAAGCTGGCAAGTCTACTGAGACTGCCATTCACACATTAGTCAAAGACCTCAAAAAAGCTCGAAGCAAAAGACGTGGCTTTATGTGCATTTGCGGACATAGATGGAGCCTTCGATAATACCTACTTCGATGCAATTAAATCAGCTGCCGAGAATAAAGGCTTTGAGCCCTCCACGGTAAACTTGATAGACTCCATGCTTAGAAGCAGGAGGATAACCACATCTCTAGGGAACTGCTCAGTCACGATCACCGCAGCAAAAGGCTGCCCACAAGGAGGAGTCCTCTCTCCACTCTTATGGTCGATCGTGATTGATGATCTGCTAGAGAAGTTGACCAGTTCGGGTTTTAATGTTCAAGGCTACGCGGATGACCTAGTAGTTACAATACGGGGCAAGCATGATCAAGTCACATCCGACCTCATGCAAATAGCCCTCTCCAAAGTCCGCACGTGGTGTCTAAACAAAGGCCTTAGCATAAACCCCAACAAAACGGTTATGGTTCCATTCACAAGAAGATCGAAGCTTTCACTAACGGCTCCTCTTCTTGATAATACGGAATTGATATTTTCAGACGAAGTCAAATATCTGGGGATAACCCTAGATAAGAAACTTACCTGGAATTCGCATCTGTCCAGAGTGACGGATAGAGCGATGCGATCTCTCTACACGTGTCGTCGCTTCATTGGCAGAACATGGAGTGTTACATACAGAGCATCAACTAAACATGTATATACATACATGCATGCATCTCTGAATCGATTTCGCTTCACGCAGAATTCTAAAATTCATGCATCAATAAAGAAATGCAAACATGTAGATATGTACATACCTACAGCATTCTCATTGCATGCGGAATTACAATTCCCAGCTGCTAGTATAAACATACATATATCTACAAACATATTTGCAAGTTCAGTAAAGTCACTCGCTACTGACCTACACCAATTTCTTAATCATATAAAGAAACAAGTGAAGGCAGTGACACAATCCCCTGCGCGCAAGAATTCACAAGATGCAATTTGATAACCTTGCGCCAGCGGTAGAACTCAGGTGAACGAAACAATGGTTCACGATGATGTCATAATAGCAGCAAAGCGGCGAACGGTCTGCGGAAGTATTTATGTATGTACATGTGAAAGCGATGAATGCCGTGATGTAATAACAACAAACCGGCAAAAGCTTTGCGGAAATTAAATTATGAATGCCACAAAGAAACACTTTGCGGAAATAATATTTATATACGAATAAATGCTGTGATGAAATTAGCTTAGCGTAGTAAGAAAATAACAATAGTATTAAGTGAAAAACTGTATAAATAAACTGTGATTTTGAATAAAGAAGTCAGTAAGTGAGTTAGTCAGAACACGAGTTGTTTCACTTACCCAGGAGTAAAGCTAGTAAACTGCTCCATTCATCTGTACCTAGGAGTAAAGCTAGTAAGCTGCTCCATTCATCTGTTCCTAGGAGTAAAGCTAGTAAGCTGCTCCGTTCTCATATACTAGGAGTAAAGCTAATAAGCTGCTCCATTGAACCGTACTGGGAGTAAAGCTAGTGAGCTGCTCCATACGCATCGCTGCTCTACCCATCTCGGGACAATCAAGGAAAACGCCCAATCATCTTGACGGCACGTAGTGTAATTACCGTGTCGTGTTCCAGATCAAAAGGTGCTCAGATGAGAGTACTAGAAGTACATTAATAAACTCAACATTTTGGCGCAGCCGGTAGGATCGAGGAAGTTATATAAATTCAAACTTGAAAAACCTTGATCCTCGAATTTACAACAAACGAGTGCATAAGAGCGCATTATTTTTGAATCTGGCACACAAAACCGAGACGTTGGGCATTTCTAACAACATCCATTGACATCAGTAACAACAATAAAAGCATCATATCTGCATAGCGGAAAAAACGTTAACATCTTTTCTCTTCTCTTCAACTAAAGTGAAGTAAAAGTAAGTTAAAAAAAAAAAAAAAATTTAAAAAAGACGCGTCAAATTAGTAGCAAAATTACTTTAGACTAATAAAAAATATATATGTGCATGTACATAAGCGACAAAAAACAGTAGAAACATTTTAATTAATCATTCTTCGGTTATTATACGGAATTAGATAAACTACCTAATCTCTTTTTTCTTCGCTCTCAATAATTACGTAAAACTCAAAGTTTTGTCTTTCATGCCAAGACCTGATCAAAGCTCCCCTGGCTCAAATTTTGAGGCAGCAATAAACTCATTGTCTTTTGACAACACAAGTCCTCCAGACAGCCCAATAGCACAGCGAAATTCACCCAAAAGCAGACCATCCATAAATTGGTATCGCGAGCATCGCTCAGGTAAACGCTTCAGAGGGCACAGTCTAATTAATTTCCTAGCAAGAAATTATAGTTTGGGCGACCTAGTATCCCAGGAGGCGTTAGACACACCAACTTCGAGTATAAACACTCAAATTACTTCCAACGCAGTGCAACACAATAAAACGGATAAAATGTCGGTAAACTATGAAAAAGTAGTAAAACTGACGGCACAAATGGTGCCTTTGTTCTCTGGGGAAATTAGCGCGCAAATTCTTACAGAATTACAGACTTTTATAGGCTGTTGTAAGCAAGTGAAACAGTGTCTAGGGGAAGAGGAAAGGAAAGCCTTCATGCAGATTTTCCCCACCAGATTGAGAGGAAACGCGTATCAATTAATAGCGTCCAACTCTCTCACAAAATTTGAAGAAGTCGAACAACTGCTTTACCGAACGTATTTACCTCGTGAAACATACCATGAACTAATAAACAAGTTAATTACTTGCCGGCAATATCCGCCAGAATCATTTAGTTCATTTACAAATAGATTAAAAAGTCTTTTAATTCAATGCAACGAGGCAGCACAAAGTAAATACGGATCTGAAAATTTTAAAGTAGTAAAGCAGCAAATAGAAGATTTTGCTATGGCTTCCATAAAGAGTGGTGCAACTAATCCCCATCTAAGCACCTATTTACTCACATTGAATGAAAATTCTTTGGAAACTCTCATTCAAAAGGCACTAGATATAGAAAGATTGCAGCAAGGACTCTTTTTCATTCCACAACCAACAAATTATATCCCTAACCCAACAAACTCTTTCCAAGTGGACCCTTTTCTAAGACATAATATCCCAAATTTCTCTAATACCTATGGTTATCCCATACCTGAGAGTGTAAATTTGTCTTCCTACCCTTACACAAAGGAATTCGGAAGACATAACATAAAAACTGAAATTGGTATACCTCCAATAACGGAACAACCAAGAGAAACTTCAGTATCCTTTAATACCGACAGAAACTCAGAAAATTATTGGCGCTCTCCTCAAACAAACATAACAAGGAAATCGTTAGGAAGTCCACCTCCAAACACGAAATCTTTTTACGAACAGGCAGAAAAAAAGTACGATAAACAGAAAGTGCTGTTAAACAAGATCACCTGCAGCTACTGCAATTATAAAGGGCACACGTATGACGAGTGCCTAAAGCGTAAGAATACTCCTTATTGTACTAACTGCAGAATGAAGGGCCATGATGCCCAATATTGTAAACAGAATATTAAAGCGCCACCCAAACATGTAAGCTCAAAAAACAATGCTCGGTGGGGCTCTGCAGATAGGGAACAAAGATTTAACCCCATACATAATATGTGCGATTTCTGTGGGAGAAGAAGTCATACGGTGTCCACTTGTCAGCAAAAACAACGATGGGAGGCCACACATTCGGGAAACGGCATACTGTCGACCGAAAAATCCCCGGCTCGACATTAAATAAAACTGCTCAAATTACTTCAGGGTCCTCTCAAACAAAACAACAATTAAGTAGAGAAAATGTACCAGTGGTAGACTTACCACTGGACATAGGCAAAAACACAGCCGTTCGGCTGATAGTAGACACCGGAGCTGAAGTAAGCGTCATAAAAAAGGAAGCACTAGATAACCCAAAACATATAGAACGAAGCCAAAAGGTAACTTTGAAAACTCCATTTGGAGAAGGAGAAACATTGGGAAACTGCCAAGGCAACTTTTTATTAAGCCGCAGTGTCCCATGCAAACTCCAGGTAGTAGAAGACATTGCCCAAATTTCCCACGATGGGCTGTTAGGCAATGACTTTCTTGCAAAAAATTGTAATATCGAAGGGCCTAATAAATTACTCCGGTTCCCTCGCACGGAAACCAACCCTATTGAATTCACAGTACCTCTCGAAACATCCCTAGAAGATGGAGAGGAAATACCAAGTGATCAATTGGAGGAGCAATTTAAATCACGGGCACCAGATAACAAAAATGCCTTACCTCCAATGGAAGAAACTCTGAACATCTCAAAAGAAGATGAAAGTAGGCAATATGAAGTAGTTCTTCAGCGATCCAATAGAATACCCCCTCGATCTCAAATGGTACTGAGCATACCGTTACAAATAGACCAAGAAATGATCTGCTTGTCTCAGGAGATCCAAGAAGGAGTATTTGTCGCAAATTGCCTAGTTAGTCCTCATAAAAGCTTCATACCGTTTTCCGTTCTAAATGTAAACACGGAACCAGTATTCCTAAGGAACTTAACGCTTACTCTAGTTCCAAGTAATTGCTATAACATACAGTATCTCCATGTACCTTTGGACGACGTAAATACCCAAAGTACTCATAAAAAGGGTGATCCACCTTTCCTATGTGCACAAATCAAAAGCACACACAACGTCAAAAACGACAAATTAAAATTTAATTCCAACCCACATTTCCTACGTGCACAAAACAAAAGCACACACAATGTCAAAAAAGACAAATTAAAAATTAATTCCAACCCATATTTTCTTCGTGCACAAAACAAAAGCACACACAACGTCAAAAACGACAAATTGAAATTTAATTCCAATCCATATTCAAGAAACGTAAACCATATTAAAAGCTATAACCCAGACAGACTTGTGACTTTACGTAAAGAATTACTGTTGGATGAAAATTTAAATCGCGAAGAAGAAAAATCAATTCTTGAGATATGCTATAAGTATTTTTTATTTAAAGGGAGATAAGCTCACATGCACTAATACCATAAAGCATACCATCCCCATACTACACAATCAGCCACCCATAAATCAAAAGATGTATAGACTTCCAGAAACACACCGGGCAGTCATAAATGAGCAAATTAAGGAAATGTTGGACAACGACATAATCCAATTAAGTAAAAGCCCGTGGAATTCTCCATTGCTGGTAGTCCCCAAGAAAGCTGGGCCCGACGGCAATAAACGTTGGCGAGTAGTAGTAGATTTCCGTAAAATTAACGAGAAATCTATAGGGGATGCCTTTCCATTACCCAGGATAGAGGATATACTGGATCAGTTCGGGCATTCGCGGTATTTTACTACACTTGACCTTGCAAGCGGATATCACCAAGTAGTGGTAGACCCAAGGGATAGACCAAAAACTGCGTTTAGTACCGCTTACGGGCATTATGAATTTAAGAGAATGCCATTTGGCCTGAAAGGCGCACCTGCGACTTTTCAGCGCCTGATGAATTATATTCTAACGGGCCTTCAAGGATTAGAATGCTTTGTCTATCTCGATGATATTGTAATATATGGAATTTACAAGATCATAACGAGAAACTGGCTAAAGTATTCGATAGACTTCGAGCCCATAATCTTAAATTACAGCCCGAAAAGTGTCAGTTCCTTCGCAGAGAAGTAATATACCTCGGACACAAATGCTCAAACGAAGGGGCACTTCCAGATCCCAGTAAGACAAGCTGTGTCCAAAATTTTCCTCCACCACGAACTATCAGACAAACTCAATCGTTTCTGGGATTGGCAAACTACTATCGCAAGTTTATCCCTAATTTCTCAAAGATAGTCAGGCCAATAACAAATCTATTACGGAAAGACGTCAAATTTAATTGGACGCAAAAGTGCCAAGACTCTTTCAATGAGATTAAAAATTCTCTTATAAATCCACCTCTACTCAAATATGCAGATTTTACCCAACCTTTTAATCTAACAACAGATGCTAGCAATGAGGCATTGGGAGCTGTTCTATCACAAGGGGCAATAGGTAAAGACAGGCCAATAGCGTACGCAAGTAGAAGTTTGAATAAGGCGGAACAAAGATACTCCACAATAGAAAAAGAGTTGCTCGCTATTGTGTGGGCCGCCAGGAACTTCAGGTGTTATTTACAAGGTAGAGCTTTTACGGTTTACACAGACCACAAGCCCTTGAAAGGCGTATTCAATGTGAAAGACCCGACATCGAGATTAGTCAGGTTTCACCATAAACTCTCAGAGTTTGACTATAAAATTGAATATAAGCCTGGAAAATATAACACTAATGCAGACGCGCTTAGTCGAATACCTGCCGAGCTAAACCACGCAAACCCCAATTCGTTCATTGTGGAAGCTCAGGTACATCACCGAGCCGATTCCGACATAGACGAAAAGGATTCTAGTTCTCCAACACCCTCAAAGCCTAAACAAAAACATTGTCATGCTGTTACGAGAGCTCAAATAAGGGAGGCACAAAATAATATTGAAGAGGAAAATCAAAACACAGAAACTCCCAATAAAGTTCAAAAATATCCACGGAACCTCCAAAATGAATTAGTCGAAATTGACTCAACTGTCAGCAGCAAATCCGAAAGCAGTGCATCTGAACACGGCGAATCACCCTGGAACCAAAATCTAATAAAATCCCAACATACATTACCAGAAAATATCTCAGACCCTGAGGAAATCGAAACAATTCTGAAGGACTATCATGACTCCGCATTTGGTGGTCACCAAGGAGTAATCAAAACTTATAGAAGAATAAAGAAGAAGTATAAGTGGAAAAACATGCTTAGTTCTATCTATATTCGGAAATCCTCTAAATGCCAAAAACTGAAGGCTAGCCCGGAGTATCGTATGCCAATGGTCATAACAGATACTGCCCATATGCCCTTCGACAAAGTTTATTTAGACATAGTAGGTTATCTTGAGGAAACGCACTCAGGAAACAAATATATTCTGACTTTCCAAGACAATCTAACGAAATTCGTAGATTGTTATGCCATACCAAGCGGTGAAGCAGAAACGGTAGCAGAAATATTTTTCGATGAGATAATCACTCGTTATCGCATCCCTAAAAAGGTAGTAACTGACCAGGGTTCTAACTTCTTAAGCTATCTTTTCAAACGAGTATGTAAACTTCTGAAAATAAAAAAAATGCAGACTTCCGCTTACCATCCGCAATCCAACGGCGCACTGGAGCGAACCCACAGACCCCTAGTGGAGTATTTGAGAGCTATTGTATCTGAAAATCCAAAGGCTTGGGATCGATTCCTGAGAACCGCGGCTTTTGTATACAATAATAGTCCACATGATGGCACCAAGCTCACATCAATGGACTGTCTGTTTGGATTCACAGCGGATGTTCCCTCTAATCTAAAAAGAGAGCCGGAACCCATTTACAACCACGAAAGTTGCTACCACCTTCTGAGGTACAAAATACAAAAGCGTACGCTACCGCTCGGAAAAATTTGTTGAAAGCTAAAGAAAAGTCAAAAGTTTACTACGATAAACGTTCACGTCCAGTAACCTTCAAAACAGGAGATAAAGTTTTACTGAAAAACCCCGCTAAAAAACACAAACTTTCCCAGATATGGCTAGGACCATATCTAGTGGTACAAGTCTTTAACACTGTTAATACTGTTATTCAAATCGGTAAACGAAGAGTAACAGTACACAACAACAGATTGAAGCCATTTCACGAATAATGGCTGTCAAAAATAAAAAATAAAAAAAAATGGGGGCAGTAAAACTATGGACAAACTTAAGAAGCAGCAAAAGGCAATCCAACATACCTATTCAGTAAAAACACCCACAGTATTAACTGTCAGTAACCAAAAGGTACAGTTAGACACTGAGACATACCCTAAATTTTCTAAAGAAGCTACGGATACCTTGAACCATGAGTCCAGAATAGATACCAAGTCTCAAGATAAACCATCTCCACAACAAGAGATTTTTCCCACAAGTAAAGTCAAGCAGATCTCGCAAAATTTCCAGTCGGAGATCACTAACACAAACAAATCAAAATTTAAAACTCTAACCTCTGTAGAAGTAACGACAGCGAGAAACAAAGAACAAGCTGTCTCACAAACCGTCTCACAAACCCCTCATTCAGAATTAAAGGATGCCATTAAACAACGTGCCACCCATCAGCAACAAGCAGGTAACAGACAACATTTACCTATTCCTCCACCACCACCTCTTCCACAAACACTAAGCCGTGTCGAATCTGAATCAATTCCACGCACCCGCCATTTACAGGTAGTTTAATTCCATTCTGCATAGCCAAAGATAAAACAAACATCTCAATGGTGAATTCAATTGCTACACACTTTTTACATGTACATATATCATTAATAAATCAATATAAATAATTTATAAATGTATAAATAGGGTTAAGTTAAATTTTATAAATAGCAAAAAATATGTATTCACACATATAGTGCTAATAAAAATAAATATGTAATTACACATATAAAACATAAAAATAATAGTACCCTAAAATATGTACCCATACATATAGTACTAATGACAAAAAATATGTATTCGCACATATAGTGCTAATAAAAATAAATATGTAATTACACATATAGAACATAACAATAATAGTACCATAAAATATGTATTCACACATATAGTACGAATTTTTACCTATAATAAAAAAAATAATTGTACCAAAAATGTATATAAATTATTGTACTCATAAATAGTAGACATAAAAATAGTTATAACAAAACAAAAATATATATATATATATATATAAATAAATAAGTACAAAATACAGTTAAGCTAATACAAATTAACCCTCGCTTAGATAAGCTTGGTTCTGTTTAATACAGCTAAACACCACATGTACTCATCTCAGCATTACGTATATACATACAAAAGTTTCAAGTAAATGTTTTTCTTTTTCTCAAGCTATCAAACAAATAAATTAATTTTTTAATGCGTTATTCCTCTCCCAAGAATAACACATTTTTTTAAAAAGGGGGAGATTTGTTACATACAGAGCATCAATTAAACATGTATATACATACATGCATGCATCTCTGAATCGATTTCGCTTCACGCAGAATTCTAAAATTCATGCATCAATAAAGAAATGCAAACATGTAGATATGTACATACCTACAGCATTCTCATTGCATGCGGAATTACAATTCCCAGCTGCTAGTATAAACATACATATATCTACAAATGTGAGATCTAGTCTCGAACGTAAGGAAGGGATTGCCGGTTTTGATGAACAACTCAGTCTTAAAATTCAATATATAAAATTTTTATTGAAACTTAAATTTGCTTAACCTAAATATCACAATAATTCAATAATTCAATGGTCTAAAACTACCCTACAAACTAATATTAAATTCAATATTAAAACTTCAAATAAAAAAAATAAATTCACTAATTCAGCACAACTCCGCAGTTCGCCACCCTTGATTTATTTATTCTGAAAAGAAGAAGAAGCAAAATGTCAATCTTCTAAGGACAAATTAAAATTTTCTGAAATAAATTTCAAAGGGGTGTTACGTCTAAGCACGCGGAAGTAAAAAACTTCTAGAGAATTCTACACACGGAAGTAAAAAACTTCTAGAGAATTCTAGTACTCAGGTTATCCCTGATCAGAATTATCTTCTGTGTAATGGGAAAGGAAATTCAGGTTATCCCTGACCAGAATTATCTTCTGTAATATGTGACAGGAAATTCAGGTTATCCCTGACCAGAATTATTTTCTGTGTACTGTGAAAGGAATTTCAGGTTATCCCTGACCAGAATTATCTTCTGTAATATGTGACAGGAAATTCAGGTTATCCCTGACCAGAATTATCTTCTGTGTACTGTGAAAGGAATTTCAGGTTATCTCTGACCAGAATTATCTTCTGTAATAAGGTAGGAAACACAATTCTTTTTACTCAGATTAGCTCTGATTCAGATCAACTCTGCCAAAAGAATGGTGCCATCTACTGAATTTCATCGGCTTTATATAGCCGCTGTAACCAGTTACGAATTCTTGCCTCTTGGTGTTGCCCTAGCAACGATTGATGCGATGTCTGAATGTACCACAGACAGCTGGCTGACGTAATGTCACTTGATGTCATCGACAAATTTGTAAATATACGGAGGTAAGTAGACTGTGGTATATTTTATGGAATTGTGTTGTTTATTTAATGATTTTTAAATATATTGTTTTAGATAAATGGCAGAGGAGGAGCAGTAGCTTTTTGTTGAATGAATAATCATTCAAAAAATGACTGTCGAATGCGAGTTGATGTGCTGGAGGATCTAATTAGATGAGTATTATTTGTATATAAAATAAATTTGAATAATACTTTGTGTCTTCTTTCTTTGTTTTTAGGTAGATTTGGCATCGATGGAGTAATACTCAGCTTTCTGCCTCAAGCTTCTTGAAAGTAAGAAATCCATCGTGGGATCTTAAATATATGTGAGGACTGAACATCCTCCCGCCTCGAAAAAGAAAAAAATATATATTTTTTGTTTTGTAAATAAACTCACGTTTTGTTGATGGAAGATGTGTAATTTGTTCCTTTTCCTTTTCATCTTCATAGTAACATCTCCAGGCAGAGACCATTTGCAGAACGTTTTTGCTTCCCTGATGACGTTCCATGGCGTATTTTTCGATTCCAGCAGTTTGATGACGATTGGCGTGGCAATAATTTTTCCAATTAAATCCTTTGGAATTTCTATTTCTGCTTTCTCTGATGCTTGCTTGGTACTGGGTGCTGGATGATCTCTGAATTCCTTCGGAGGAGTAATCGGGACATTCATCAATTGTTCCTCTGTTTTGTTCGGTGATGTTTTGCTACTAGATTTTTCATCTGAAGTCTGGACAATACTAGATGTACTGGCAGTAGGTGTCACCTCATCGAGATTTCCTGGCAAACTTGGTAGTGTCTTGCCTTTGCCTTTGTCATTTGTCCGTGGGCATGCTGGATGAGTTGGTGCCTCTGGACAACGATTACTTGACCTCGGTCTGAATTGTTTGCTGCTGACTGTTGTGTACACTTCAGGCAGACTTAATGGTACAGATCGTTTTCCAGTAGGTAGCCTTGGTTGAGTTTGGATCCGGACTTCTGCGAGGTGATCTTTCGCTCTCGGCTTAAATTTCAGGCTATCGTTTGGCTTCGATTTGGTCTGCAATCTTTTTAGATTGGATGTGGCTGGCATGGACTCGAAGGGCCTGCACAATCTCTTCACTGGCACGATCTCGTGAGTTGGTGGCCGAACAACAGGCGATCGAACCTTTCGTGCCTTTTTCGGAGTTGGTGGCAGTGGGCTGATAGGCCTGATTGGCTTGAAGGGAGCCAATAATTCTGGTGGAGTTGGAGATAGGCCAACATCCACAGAATCCAAGGATTCCGAGTTAAAAATCTCCAATAACTCATCCATGGTAGAAAAAAAATAAAAAAATAAAAAAATGAAAAAATAAAAAATGTAAACGAACTCAAAAAGAAAAAACCACTGCGCGCACTTGTCAACTTTCAAACTTGAAGTGACTTTTGGCGGATTTTGGAATCGTTTATTTTTGAATATAACGGGTGTTTTGGAATTTAGGACTGCCAGAGAGCAATAGATTTTGGTGGGGATATTTGATTGTCAGGAAATGTTTGTGAATGGGAGAGAACAGATTTTAGAGAGTGGACGAGTGAGAATATTTGTTGTTGCATTTTCTGGCAGAGGAATAAAAGGTCTGACATAATTTACTCCAGATTGTGCCATTGGGGAAATATCATTCTTTCGTATTACTGGTCCACGGTGAGAAGTAGATTTTAGACTATATTGATGCCATCTAGTGGTGAAGAGTTTTAATCTCTGTATCATTGGGTTCAGTTTGTGTGGACGCTGAACGAGATGGCGATACTTTTGTTTTATTTTTCCATTTTGTGTTAATGGTGGAAAGAGTTGTTAAAGTGCAGTACTTCCTTGCTTCACTTGGTGTACTTTTCCAGAGTTTTTTCTGAGAACTGTGGTGTTTAAGTGTATTATGCGTCTTGATGGATACATATTCATATCTTTCGGGCGGCAAGCGTTGTCTTGATCCCTTGCAGAGCTGATCTTTCGGTGTGAATGTTGGCGCGGTATTGTGATTCCAAATTCGTTTTAATTTTTTGTTCAACTTGGGATTTGTTGTAGTATAGGTAGATAGCACAGTCGTAGTCGTGCTCTTTATTTCTGGTACTCCTCCGACCAGAATCCAGCCTAGTTCAGTGTTTTGGGCTGTGGGTGTATTGCTAGATCCTCTTCTAATTCCATTTTTAATAATGGCGGCGTAAACCTCTGCTCCAAGAGGAATGTCAACTTCTCCTGGAATCGAGAAGGTGGGATCTGCTAATGGGAGATTTTTTAATGTGTTTCCAGTTTGACACTTTAATCGTATTGGTAGGTAGCAAGTCTGTGATTTTTCCTATCACGAGCATGTCGCTTGCTATTTTAAAATTGTTGTGTAGGGAATTAATTGTGACTGTGGCTTGCTGAACGGCTGTATTGGTGGGAGTTGCGCCAAGTCCAATTAATTCTTGGGTAGTTTGAGATCCTTTAAGCTGTAATAGTTTAAAGGCCTTTTCGGTCATAATAGACACTTGAGATCCAGAGTCTATTAATGCTCGAAATGTCATTGTGCTTCCAGATGTTGAGGTGACGTTTATTAGAGCTGTAGAGAGGAGAGCTCTTTTCATATTGGCAGTTAGAAAATTTTGAACTTGTTGTTCGTCATTTCTACAAGCTAAGGGTGTGCTTGGTTCGATATCCATATTGGATTTTTGGGCGGATTCATTTGTTGAATTTGTCACTGAATTGTTTTGCTCATAATGGAGCAGAGTATTGTGACTTTTGTTACAGTGGTAACACCTTTTATTGCTTGTGCAATTTAAGGTTAGGTGATTGGGTGATAAGCAATTTTTGCATAAATGCTTATTTGTGACAACTTCATGTCGTTGTCGGGTGTTCATATTCCTAAAGGTTGGACAGTAAAATATGATATGGTCACCCTTGCAATGGCTGCAAGAAGACCTTTTTGTAGGTGGGTGCTTTGGTATTGAACTTTGGCTTCTATTCAAGAATCCATAAGTTGGTTTTGGTGAGAATGGTTTTCTCTGTGTCGTATTTGACGACATATTTTTGTTTCCTATCATTTATAGAGATCTGAAGCGAGACTCTAGGAATTTTGTGAGTGTTTTTAATTCTGGTAAGTCAGTGCTATTATGTAAGCTCTGTTCCCATAGTTGATGAGTGTCTGGGTGCAATTTCTGCACTGTTAAATATATAATTATTGGATCCCAATTATCAGTTACTATTTCTAAATTTTGTAGTGCTAATAAAGCCTCGGTTATTTTATCTAATAGCCTTTTAATATTGTCGGCACTGTCATGGTTTATGGTTGGGAGAGACAATAATTTTTTTAACTGTACATTGACGAGAATTCGTTTGTTTGAGTAACGTTCCTTTAGGAGTTTCCAAGCTGGTTTATAATTTGCGTCGCATATTTCGTAATGCCTGAGCAATTTTTCAGCTTCTCCTATTAAATTCGTTTTTAGAAAATATAATTTGTCAACGTCTCTTAAATTATTATTTTTATGAATCACCGAATTAAATAAATCGTGGAATGAAATCCACGTAGAGTACTCTCCATTGAAGGTGGGAAGTTTAATTCTGGGGAGTCTTTCATTATTACATGAATTTGAGCTAGCATGTGATGTCTGAGTCTGAGGAGGATTGTTGACAGGCGTTGGTGTTAGTTTGTCTATATCCTCTTCCATGCTTGCTGCTTTTTCAATATAATATTCCTGTACATCACTAAATGTCTCTTTCGTGAAATATTCTAATTTGCGATCTTCCTTTGTCGCTCTCTTTTGAATTACCCTATGCCGTGTTTGGAATTCTTTCCAATATTCGGTGAACGTTTGTAGGCGTTTTTGTGTCGATTTGACAGTTTTATTTTTACCGTCTCTTTGATGCCTTCTAAAGAGGTCTTCCATTAAATCGTTGACCTCTTTCTGAGACTCAACCAACTCTAATACTGAGCTAATGGTTTCGTCAGATATACTGCCTTCATCATCTGTAGGTATTTTGTATAGAGAGGCTTGAATCACGTGATAGTATTCAGCAATGTATTCAATTTTATATTTGATTCGACTGAGTTATCCGGCTTTGAAGGACCAATGTGAGATCTAGTCTCGAACGTAAGGAAGGGATTGCCGGTTTTGATGAACAACTCAGTCTTAAAATTCAATATATAAAATTTTTATTGAAACTTAAATTTGCTTAACCTAAATATCACAATAATTCAATAATTCAATGGTCTAAAACTACCCTACAAACTAATATTAAATTCAATATTAAAACTTCAAATAAAAAAAAATAAATTCACTAATTCAGCACAACTCCGCAGTTCGCCACCCTTGATTTATTTATTCTGAAAAGAAGAAGAAGCAAAATGTCAATCTTCTAAGGACAAATTAAAATTTTCTGAAATAAATTTCAAAGGGGTGTTACGTCTAAGCACGCGGAAGTAAAAAACTTCTAGAGAATTCTACACACGGAAGTAAAAAACTTCTAGAGAATTCTAGTACTCAGGTTATCCCTGATCAGAATTATCTTCTGTGTAATGGGAAAGGAAATTCAGGTTATCCCTGACCAGAATTATCTTCTGTAATATGTGACAGGAAATTCAGGTTATCCCTGACCAGAATTATCTTCTGTGTACTGTGAAAGGAATTTCAGGTTATCCCTGACCAGAATTATCTTCTGTAATATGTGACAGGAAATTCAGGTTATCCCTGACCAGAATTATCTTCTGTGTACTGTGAAAGGAATTTCAGGTTATCCCTGACCAGAATTATCTTCTGTAATAAGGTAGGAAACACAATTCTTTTTACTCAGATTAGCTCTGATTCAGATCAACTCTGCCAAAAGAATGGTGCCATCTACTGAATTTCATCGGCTTTATATAGCCGCTGTAACCAGTTACGAATTCTTGCCTCTTGGTGTTGCCCTAGCAACGATTGATGCAATGTCTGAATGTACCACAGACAGCTGGCTGACGTAATGTCACTTGATGTCATCGACAATTTTGTAAATATACGGAGGTAAGTAGACTGTGGTATATTTTATGGAATTGTGTTGTTTATTTAATGATTTTTATATATATTGTTTTATATAAATGGCAGAGGAGGAGCAGTAGCTTTTTGTTGAATGAATAATCATTCAAAAAATGACTGTCGAATGCGAGTTGATGTGCTGGAGGATCTAATTAGATGAGTATTATTTGTATATAAAATAAATTTGAATAATACTTTGTGTCTTCTTTCTTTGTTTTTAGGTAGATTTGGCATCGATGGAGTAATACTCAGCTTGCTGCCTCAAGCTTCTTGAAAGTAAGAAATCCATCGTGGGATCTTAAATATATGTGAGGACTGAACATCAAACATATTTGCAAGTTCAGTAAAGTCACTCGCTACTGACCTACACCAATTTCTTAATCATATAAAGAAACAAGTGAAGGCAGTGACACAATCCCCTGCGCGCAAGAATTCACACGATGCAATTTAATAACCTTGCGCCAGCGGTAGAACTCAGGTGAACGAAACAATGGTTCACGATGATGTCATAATAGCAGCAAAGCGGCGAACGGTCTGCGGAAGTATTTATGTATGTACATGTGAAAGCGATGAATGCCGTGATGTAATAACAACAAACCGGCAAAAGCTTTGCGGAAATTAAATTATGAATGCCACAAAGAAACACTTTGCGGAAATAATATTTATATACGAATAAATGCTGTGATGAAATTAGCTTAGCGTAGTAAGAAAATAACAATAGTATTAAGTGAAAAACTGTATAAATAAACTGTGATTTTGAATAAAGAAATCAGTAAGTGATTAGTCAGAACACGAGTTGTTTCACTTACCCAGGAGTAAAGCTAGTAAGCTGCTCCATTCATCTGTACCTAGGAGTAAAGCTAGTAAGCTGCTCCATTCATCTGTACCTAGGAGTAAAGCTAGTAAGCTGCTCCCTTCTCATATACTAGGAGTAAAGCTAATAAGCTGCTCCATTGAACCGTACTGGGAGTAAAGCTAGTAAGCTGCTCCATACGCATCGCTGCTCTACCCATCTCGGGACAATCAAGGAAAACGCCCAATCATCTTGACGGCACGTAGGGTAATTACCGTGTCGTGTTCCAGATCAAAAGGTGCTCAGATGAGCGTACTAGAAGTACATTTATAAACTCAACAGGGTTCTGAAGCCAAAAATGATGTACTGGACGTACACCACGGTTGTTAGACCCATGGTCACCTATGCCGCCCTCGCATGGTGGCCAAAAACCAATCAAGAGACGGCTGAGGCTCTGCTTCAAAATACCCAGCAGCTTGCCTGTCTAGGAATAACTGGTGCCATGAGAACCTGTCCTACAGCAGCCATGGAAGCCTTATTAAACCTTGCACCCCTGCATTTGCAGGTAAGAAAGGAAGCGATCTCCAGTGCTATTAGAGTACAAACGGAGAAACAGTTTAAGCCAAGCGATCTGGTTGGTCATTTAAGTATCTTAAAACAGATATGCTTCGAGCAAGTGACGACAATATCTGATATAATCACACCCAGAGTGGATTTTGTAAGACCATTCCAAGTGGTTCTTGGAGACCGACAACAATGGCGCTCCACTAAATCGTCCTTCCAACAAGGATCGATGGTGTGGTATACATACGGCTCGAAAACAAACAGTGGGGTCGGATTGGGTGTATACGGCCCCAAATGCCATATATCAAAGGCTCTAGGCTCTACCCCTACCGTATTCCAAGCCGAATAGAAGAATGTGCCAATACCTGTATTAAAAGAGCCATAAATGGCTCAACCATTAATATTCTCTCGGACAGTCAAGCTGCCCTCAAGGCCTTAAAGTCCTACGCTGTCAAGTCAGGGATAGTCTGGGAATGTCTGCAAACCCTCAAAAATCTCCTAAGGAGAAACTAAGTTATCCTCATGTGGGTACCTGGACATGAGGGCCACAAAGGCAATGAAATTGCGGATGGCCTAGCCAAAAGAGGAGCGGAAACTCAGTTTGTCGGACCAGAGCCATTTTGTGGCACATCAAAGTGTTACCTCAGAGCTACCCTAAATAACTGAGAGAATAAACAAAAATCCCTGTATTGAAAAGGCTACAAGGACTTCGTCAGGCAAAAAATTTGATCGACTCCTCTGGCGGAAAAACAAAAGAACTCCTACTCCTTAGAAGAACAGAGCTCAAAATGATCACTGAGCTCTTCTCAGGCCATTGCCCCTTGAGGTATCACCTAAACAAGCTGGGTTTGGCTGAGACTTCATCCTGCCGCTTCTGTCAGGATGCTCACGAAACCTCGGAGCACTTGCTCTGCCACTGCGAAGCATTGGCCAGGCGGAGATTACTCCACCTTGAACATGCTTTTCCTCCACCAAGTTACGTATGGAACCTTGAGCTCAGAATGGTTGTAGACTTTATTAACAGTCTAAACCTATAAATGGAGCAAATTCAACGGGGACTCACAATAGATCTTTCAGGTCGCAGTGATTGCGAGGCTAACGCCTATACACCCCTTCACAAATCTAATCTAATCTACTCAGGATAGTAATTAAATATAATAAAAAGAAAATAAATAATAATTATCAATAATTCTAAATAAACTATAGAAACTTAATTAGTGAAACTACTGATAAGATAATAAATATATGTTAATATTTTTTTTTATAATATTGAGAAAAAAAAATTTGAATTTTATAGAATAAATACCATTCCAATACTTAATGTTACGCTATTAGACGTTATAATTAAAAAAAAAATTACAACGAACACTATGTACATAAATAACAAGTTTAATGAAACTAATGGCATATTAATGTACTACAAACTCTATATATATATAATGGAAACAAAATTTGAAGAAACAAAAAGAACAGCAAAACGAACAAAAATATATAACAAAACATTATTATATGGAAGTCTAATAACATCGAAAATATGCGGTAATTTTCCTAACAAAAACGTGTAATTCAAAGATTTTTGGGTACGTCTTTGAAAACACGCTACAACATCTGTAAGAAGATTACTGCTAAATTTCGATGAAAATAAAGCTCGATAATAGAAAAATGCCAACATCGACCCAGTCTGATCAACTGTGCGTTAAAGAGGTACTATCCCGAAAGAAGGCTACTAACTTGCCAGAACAAAAAATAATAGCTGCAACTGTAAAAAAAGTAAGCATAAGAAATGTGCACAAATAAAGAATAAAAATATAGAAGGAAACCAATGAGTAGAACTTGCATTAGAGCAAGAAAATCGAAATATTGGAGCGGTATATAAAAATAGAAGTAAACCAATGAGTAGAACTTGCATTAGAGCAAGCAAATCGAAATATTGGAAGTCAACCAATGAGTAGAACCCGCACTAGAGCAGGAAAATCGAAAGATTGGAGATTGACATTAATAAAAAATAACAGACCAAGAGTCTGACGCGCTCTGCAGAAAGCCAAATAAATAATTTAATTAATATAGCCGCATTTAAAGAAAGAAGATAAAAATCAAGAAACATTAAAAGCACAAGAAACAAAAATATATAAACGAGAAATGAATAAACATCAATCCTAAGGCCATTAAAAATAATGATAAAGTAAGGTTAACGGCCATTAATTATTGAAAAATAAAGTTTTGTTCGAAAATAACAAAAGAAATTACGCCCATTATATAACGTAAACGTAGATAGTCATAGGAACAGATACGATTAATAAATATTATTAAAAAGAAAATTATATGAATATGAAAATTGTAATTAAAATCATTAACGGAAATCATACAAAATATATAAAAAAAAAAAAATTAAACACAAATTATAGAAAAAAAATCAACGAAAACAATTAACTCAATTAATTAGAAACGTCAATGAAAATTATCTGATTGATGTAAAGATAGATATAGAAAATATACATATAAATGTAACATATACTTTAAGTAGATTTTAAACAACTAATAATTTAAATGTTCACTATTCCATAATTAAAAAAAAAAAATTTGTTTAGCTCATTATAAAAACACGAAGGCCTCATGATTGTTTTTAAAAAAAACCAAATTTTTTTTTTCTCTTAAGGGGGAGGGTGTGGCATACCTACATGCCTACATATAAATATCTACCTACCTACCTACATATCTACATACATACCTACCTGCATTCATAATGTTATGACATACTTATTGGCCAAGCACAATGAGTACTCATAACATTAAAATGCTTCCGACACTTGTCATACATGAAGAAATGCGAGACTAGGTCACCCTTACCCAATACACAATCGCATCAACATAAACAAACTAAATCTATTAACGCGACCCACTAAAGTAGCACGCAAATAACAAGCGCAGTGACGAAATATCGATCACTGACCGCGACTCAACATGAGGGCTTCGATGGAGAAATAATAATAAAGTAAGTAATCATAATAGCAATTATTGTTACCCTAAACTAATTTTAAGTTGTATAAATAAGATAAGAAAATTAAAGAAAGCAATCATTATCAAAAGTTCACTCATCGTGTTTTTTTAAAACTTAGGTGGAGTTCTGCTATCGAGCTGCTCCCGTATATAGATCACCGGAGCTAACGCTCTAATAGCTGCTCCTATTTAAATCACGTTAAGAGTAAAGCCCATAGGCTGCTCTTCGTGCATTTAACTTGATAAACCAGGCAACGAAATTAAGGGTTTATCACAATAGCAAAGTCAAAAACTTAAATTATTATTTAGTGGCAAGCGGACATTCAAGGAGCCGCCTCTTCGGGGGACACTAACAACGTGAGAAAATATAAGCTGTTGCCTTTAGTTTTTTATCTTCTATAAATTTTATATATTTTTGTAGATTTTCATTATAAAAGTAAGAAAATTTTGTCCATATTACATAACACAAGCGGTATGGAAACGTAATTCGTTTATGATAATTATGCTATATGTTCCAGCTGGTGCCTAAAAAAAAAAAATATATAAAACAACAAAAATTAGGATATCATAAGTAAAAATAAAAATAGAATTTACTTTCGCTGAGGTGCGATGCAACTAAATAATCCCACGAAGCAGGTGCTGCTTGTATGCATCAAACTCGCAGTTATCCTACATAAGAAAGAAGGAAATTTATAACATTTACATCACATCAAAGCATGGTAATTTCGAATAAGAGAAAAAGGGGCCATATAAAACTTTGTACAACTAAAAACAAGTTACAGAAAATCAAAATAAACACCAAAAAACACAGTGTCGCAGACTAAGTAAACAAAGTACGCAAACAATTAAAAAATTAATAAAGAACATACGCAAAGTAAAATAGCATTAAAAAAAATGCAATTTATAATATTTCGAGAGTACATTACAAAGTAAATAAATAATTTCCACCTGCAATGACAGGCAATTGATCACTCACCTTTGTTGTATATTTTCCAACGAATTTCACTGAAATCCAATATCCGGAGTGGAATTATCCAAGGAAAGGGTAGTCCAGCGATGATACTCCTTCATTTACCTGCAAGAAACACCAAAAACACCCGAAAATCACAGGTGAAAGTCACCTGTTACGCACTTGAGTTAAACCGCGATTTCTACTGTCATTTTTTATTTCTGTCACGACGGGGATCAGTCGTTCGACGTAGTTCAACGCGGCGCGTTTAACGAAAGTAAGGTTTCGTCGATTAATTAAGCGATTAAGAAAATAATCGCGAATTTCTCTTTGGTAATAACAACCCGTGAGTGGGAGAGAGATGCAAAGTGGAAACGAGATAGGGAGAAATTGGAGAAAATTGATGGCGAATTTAGATTCCACACTAAATTAGTAGTGCCACAATAGCGTAAAATAAGTAAATTATAGCATAAATTAAAACGTTAATTAAACGCATAAGAAATAATGAAATTTGTTGGAAATGTAAAATAACAAACCATGGACAAATAATAAAAGCAAAATTAACATGAAAACCGCGTTTTCACGGGTAAAAATTTTAAAAATTGAATAAAAAGAGATTATGGATATGGAATCCACATTTTTCTGATCACCTTGTCTGCTGAAATTAGAGACCATTTTGCGAAATTTCCCCTACAAAGGTCTATAAAAAGGCGAAACAAAGGTCAATCGCTCTCATAATCGTTGCAATTTTTCAAAGGGTCAAGTGAACATTCAAATTATATTTTTTTTGGAATTTCTTCTGGAATTTGTCATAAACGGTACAGCAATAGTGTTGGGAAATTTCGGTAAACTACACATGACATGTGGCAAATTTTACCGCTGTTCAACACTACTTCGGCAGCACTAATTAAAATAATTTTTATTTTCAGAAGTGTCGGAGTTTTTTTTTTTGTGTTATTTTTTTTAATTTTTTAATTCTATTTTTTTTTTCTTTTTAATTTTAAATTTTTTTGTTCTTCCCTTTTATGTTTTTTTTCATTTGTTTAAAGTTCCTAAGTGTCAATCTTCCTAGTTAACGTGAATAATAGTTGCCAAATATACTTTAAATTTAGATTAAAGATTTTGCCGTAATAAAGCACTCGAATTTGTAATTGAATTTATATTAATTTATATGAACTAAATTGATTGAAAGAAGTTGAATAAACCACAAGTTCTCACATAATTTTTGTTGTTATCATTTACAAACAAAAACCATATAGTCAAATATTTATTGTAACAGGATTAGTGTCTAGAAAGACTTTGTTCATTTATTATTACATGTGCATTTTTGCTTGATTTCTGTATAAAGAGAGACAAGAAGATTTTTGTTCAAGTGACTTAGAGTACGCATATTTCAATACAGTATACCCACAAATTTAGGTAAGTTCGATAGATCCTTGATGAAAATATTGATTAATAGAACAACCTTTCCGTTTTTGATTGAATTTCTTTAAAGAAGAGGCGAAAATGGATGTATTTATTTTCAACCTACTTCGTCGCTATAATCATCACGGTGTAGATAGATTAGGAGCTCATTAGTGCTAAGGATGAAATCTTGAGGCACAATTTAGTAGAAGTCAGATTTTTGTGCAATGTAAACCTCTAGCCATCGAGGAAAATTTTCATTTCTTTGAGTGCTTACATGGAACCTAATAGGGTTAGAGTCATTAAAAAATTTTGTTGAGGAATTTCATCCCCTAATCAATAGTTCGACAGATTCAGGTGGAACAGAATAACGTATGTATCTATCCACTGTGCTGGAATAAAGCAATATTTATAACGTAATGAGGTTCTAAAGTTTCATTTTCTTCCTTTAATCTCCTGGAGCCCCCTAAGGACAATGGTTGAATAAGGTCCACGTATCGCCGCACAGTATCATTGGGTGGATGGGGCAGCGGCATAAGAGGGCAGTCCATCTGCGTCCTCCTTGTAAGGCAAGGTGGGTGGTGTAAGGGTCCCTTCTGGATGGGTGTGTGCTTCGTCTTTTGCTTGACACGAATTTTTTTTGTGTATGGCTGGTGGCAGCAGCAGGTTGTTCGTGGAACCTCCCAACACTCTCCGCCAATAGCCGAGGCGAGCTAACGTGCTGCCCTGCATGTCAACGCTGTCCAAGGAGGAGTGATCTGTCAGCTCATTCTGGCAGTTTGGACTTGACGTCCAAGCCAATCACTCAGCATAGTTCCATAACACCTTCAGAGGTACGTATGAACTATTTGCATCAGTCGCAATAATGGGATGTAGTACTGCTTCGCGCGAATCTACCTTTTCGATCCTAATTGCTATATATAAGCCTCGAAGAGTGTCAATGGTTCACGACATAATGGAAAATTTGGTGTTTCTTGAATTTTAATGGAAAATAATGTTACGGAACTATGGCAGAGTGATTGCACGTGAAGTTCAGACTGCCAGCATGAGCTGACTGACAGTCCGGAAGGGACCTTTACACTACTTACCACTTACTTAGCTGCAAGCGTAGATGTTCTGCTTCCATCACCGTTGCCCCAACCACCCTGCGATACTGTGGGTGATATGATACAGTATCCCTGATACGACCTGAAACGAGCATAGGAGTAGCGAACCTAGTCGATCTTCACGTCAAGAGGGCTCCGGGAGAGTGATAGGAGAATTGACAACTTATGGCGGCATTACGTTATAATAACTTGTTTTTCTTCTTTATTCAACATTTAACTCAGAGTAACAATGCTCTCTTAATGGATAATAGTCTACAAATGACGCCTGGATAATATTATCTTTTCAGGATGACAGGGCCAGTAGGATGATTATTGACATTCGCCTTAATTGCTCGTTTTCAAAAACTTGACCTCTAATACTGAACCAAAATAAGATTTCTTTTCCAGGTGAGCTTTGAGCGACAGAGAAAATGACCCTGGATACTTACTAATTATTTAAAAAAAATTTAGAATATGTTTTTTCTTTAGACGAATCCGAAATAATGTTCCTTTTTCAGGATAAGCTTCCAGCAACACAGCCAGTGACTTCCCAAGGGAAAAAACGAATACAAACAGCACTGGTCTCTCAACCACGATTGTTGTGGCGTGCAACGTATAATTACCTTACATAAGAATATTTATAGGCTAAACCTTAAATCACTAAACAATATAATAATAAAAGAAACTGTAGCTTTGACTTACATTTCATCCAATGATCCCTCGAAGGAACTCCCTGGAGGCGGATAAGTTACTTTGACGGGGCTATTTGTGCGCTCGATGCTCGCACTATCACATGGTTATCCTGGATGGGACAATTTGCTACCTTCAATCCTTGCTTTTAACCTTGATTTTCTGCTCATAAATTCCAGCTGGTATATCGCCGGAATGTAATTTCCGTTCTTTAACTATACACAGAACGTGGTCCAGATTGTTTCTAGTCTGTCTTCATTTTTCTCCCCGTTCTATTTCGAATTAATTAGTTGCTTTTTCTTGGCTAATTTATTTATCTATTTATTTAAAACATTGATTACAGTATCTTAAATTTAAGCCTAATGTAACCAATGTATATTTGCCCACGGCTAATAGGCCATCTGGGTAAGTTCAGTAGTTCCTAGTACACAATCCAATTTCTTTTTGGTTCGTATTCATCTATAGTAGTATGATTTTAATGACTAGTGCATTCCTACCTCATCTACTTACGTCTAGTTATTTACTGCAGTGATTCTTTATTTCTAACAATTCATTCCTTAGTTTAGTTTTTTCACATATTGCAATTCATTTCAATATGGTTAGGTTACGCTAAAAACTTCTTAAGTCTGCAAAGAATTATTGGAAATCTAATTTATTTAACAAGTTCACAAATAAGTTTTAAAATACAGCAATTCAAGGCATTACTATTTTGTTTTTTATCTAGTTATCCTAGGCTTTAGCTAGATTTTTTAGCATGTTAGTAGTCTAAAATGCCTGATTATTGCCTAAAACCACTCTGCCTCACCTGCATTCCATAATTCTTCATTTGTGTTTATTGTTCGTCTATCAGTTAAAAATCTTGTTTGCCCGTTGTTGTTCGTCAGGTATGTTCTCAGTGTTTGGGATCCTGCTAGCTTTCCGTTCCTGTACGCCCCGAAACAAGGAATAATTTTCACACAAAGCATCGTGAAATTATTAAAATACTTATTTGACTGCGCTGATTCCATCCAATGTTTTACAATTGCGCTGCGACATGCCTGCCTGTGTGTACGTATACAGCTGGGCTGGAAGAGGAAATGAATGTCTATTTATTTTATTTGATTTAAGTAGGATTAGGTTCATTCGTATTTTAGGGTTAGCTTAAAATATAAATTTATGGCCAAACAATAATGATTGAATATCATACTAATATATCGGAATTTATGAATATTGAATTGTAAGGTTAGGTTAGAATTAGGTAAACATACTTACATGTAAGTTAGTATAGTTAATGTAGGAAACATTGAAATGCACACAACACTAGACATCACATAACATAAATTAATTCTTAAATTTAACAAATAATATTAATATAGCTATTTACTTACAGTATATTTGTTTCCGGACAGAATGATGTATCCCAATGATCACTTCACTTCATAACACATTTGACACTTTATCGTTCACTTCTCGACTCTGCTATTTCTCCTTCTTCGTTAAGCGAATTGTAGAACCTTTATTATAAAATAATGGGTTGAAATACTTTATAGCAAATAATTTACATCGAAGAGGTGAATTCTGCCTCAAGTGAGATGCATATTATATCGATGAAAGAGATAATGATACCTTTGAGGAAAAATGAAATAGTTAAAGTAATTCCCCCTTTTTTAATATCCGTCATGAAGGAGAAATAAGCTAGAGCCGAGTCGAAGATTAATTCTGGTACGCGACGGTCGTGACTTTTTTCGGAATCTGAGAAATCTAAAACAAAGTGTATCATTGTGATACTATTGAACTTTTTTGCATTTTAAATTTGAATCACATTGCATTATTATTGAACTCTGTCTACATATTTTCAATTTGAACTATAGTGCTCATTGTTTTAACTGTTTGCAATCGAGAAATTTTGAATTCATTAAACTTAGACTATTGTAATTAGTGCGTTTTTATTCATTACTAGCCCTTTATCCAGGTATACGCTTATGTTGCAGTGGAAGTGCAGTTGGCCTTATGATAAGGCATTTCAAGTTCAATTCTGCGGTGGGCTCACAAGAAAAGTTTTTTTTTGGTGTATTTTTTTTTATGCAGACAATTTTTCTATAGAACTCATATTCCAGTGAAGGATCTTATAGTCCTTTTGATACCCTCAATCATTGGTCCTTCGAGCCGGATCCTTTACTAGGACAGAATCAGTGTTAATTATAATATTAAAACACGTGAACAAAGAAATCTGTGGTGAAAACGAACATTCTAGAAAGTGAAATCATAAGTGAGTTCGGTAACGGTATCGTGATCGGTTTCGCATTTGATCTGTTATCCCGTATAAGAATTCATTGAATAAATCTAGAAAATAGGAAATCACTGGTAAGTCCGTTTATTTTGAGCACTTCTATACAAAATATATTTCTCGAAATCAATAAAATGGAGAGCTTAATGGCCACCCAAGTAGCTAGATTTGATGTACTAAAGCGCTTCATCGAGAATTTCAAGAAAGATCCCCTAGACAGGCGTACCGTATCCTATTATAAGAAACGCCTGCAAGATTTTCAAAAGTTATTCGACACAATACAGGAAACTCATACTCAAATTCTCGTCGCGAAATGTTTGGAACCCGATAAATCGGCTCTTCTAGAACATACTTACCTTAAGGATGATTTATACTCTGAAATGGAGGAGTTCTTTTATCAAATTATCCTTTCATTGAAGAAAGGTTCGAGCGGGATTTTCCATAGTCGAAAATCGTTAGTACTTCTAAGGAAGATAAAGCAGCTATTGGGGTAGAACAAAAATCTGGGCACGATAATTTGATTAAGTTACCGAAATTTGCTTTGGAGAAATTCTCTGGAGATTATAGAAAATGGACAACTTTTCATGATCTCTTTCAAAGTCTTATTCATAATAATGCTAATCTAACTAGAGTCCAAAAGCTACAATATTTAAAGCTCCATTTGGGAGGAGAGGCAGAAAATCTTTTGAGACATGTACAAGTTACGGATGGCAACTATGAGTCTGCTTGGACTCTCCTTAACGATAGATACGACAATAAAAGAGTATTAGTTAATGCCCAATTGAAGCTTCTACTGTCACAAAATTCTTTGTCCAGTGAAACCGTACAGGGAATGAAAAGTCTTTTGGACATCACAAACGAATCTCTTCAAGCGTTGAATAATTTGTCTATAGATAATACGACTTGGGATGCATTTATAGTTTACATCATAGTGCAAAAGCTTCCCACCGAAACGCATCAGTTGTGGGAGCAGGCAAGGCCGTATATATATATCAAGAATGGGAGGGGTTTAGCCTAGTAAACTAATACCCTCTAGAAACTAAAGCATAACTGAGAATTAATGTAAACTGAATAATCAGAATTTTATGTAAATTAAGCATTTAATTTATGATGCCAATCGAATTAAATAAGAAAATTCTATCCATCTATAAGTGCTGTATTAAATACCTAATTGAGTTCATGGTAATTCTCAATTAAGGCTCCGTGGGTCTGCTGAAATTTAAAGTGGTATGTTTGAAAACATGTTGTTTAAACCCTATTTACATTTCAAGAAAAAGAATATATAAGATCCACTTTTTATAAAAACGAAGAAATTACAGAATTAAATTTAGTTTTTTCCTTCTTGTCGTGAAGGGAGAAAAGTGCTTCTTTCATTTCAATTTTAACATTTCGATTTTATTGGCGAGGCCAAAAAGCAATTCAAAAAAAATAATAAGAAAACAAATTTTATTTTTTAGGGCATTTTAGATATAATTGCGTAATTATCTAAAATGCCCTAAAAAGAAAACAACAAAATATTAGTTACCATATTTTAATTGTTTACAACAAAAGTTGGGGTATTAAGGAAGAAAAACAAATCATACTGCGATTAAGCTACGGTGCGTCAAAGTAAGCTTCCATCTACTGATGTGTATATCTGTACATACATTAACAAATACATACTGGACTGCTTAATTTATTTTTCTATTTAGCACACGTTTTCTCTACCTTTACCTGAAAGGGCCACGGCAGACAAATATAAAATGACAAAAGTAATTGTTGTAAGCCGCTACATATAAAGAACTCCGGTAAAAATTTGGCTTATCAGATTAACGAAAGTATAGGCGATATAGGCGAAAGTACACAATGATGGAGGGGGTTTGTACCCCTCAAACCCACCCCATATATACGGCCTTGGGAGCAGGGTATCAGCAAAGATAAGGACATTCCATCCTGGGCGAAGTTAAAAGAATTCTTGGAGTCAAGATTTAGAACGTTAGAGGCTGTCTCTCAGAAGAAAATTAGTTCGTTTAAAGATACCTGTACTATCCGCCTAGATCAAAATTTTCTACACAATCTTTCCACTTATCAGACAAAGCAACATGTATTCTCTGCTCGCATAGTCATAACATCCGCCAGTGTCAGAAATTTTCTTCTTTGCCATCGCATCAAAAGCTTGATTTTGTGAAATCAAAGGGTCTATGCATAAACTGTTTAGGTCAAGGGCATATAATTGCAAACTGCCCAAGCCAACAAATGTGTAATCACTGTAGGCAACGTCATCATACGCTTCTCCATCGGAGGTCGACTGATAGACCAAACACCTTCAGCTCAGAGCTCAGAGCTCCCAATCGAACAATGTCTTCGGCTAATGAACATCAAATGCAAGCACTAACGACATCAATACCCTCTACATCAAATTCTAATTTGCAAGCAAATTTGTCTCCCTCGGCATTTAGTTTTGTACCTCAACGTGAAAGCACTGCTTCATGCAATTTGAATTCACTGCTTGTAGATGCAAATTCTCAAAGGGCTCAGACATTGTTAGCCACTGCCCTAGTCAAGCTAAGATCTCCAGCTTGTCGAGAAAACACATTCCGAGCTTTGATAGATCAGGGATCTCAGGTTTCATTGGAAACTGAGTCAGTCGTTCAGAGTTTAAAGCTAAAAAGAGAATGCATTAGAGCTAGTGTAACAGGCATAGGTCAAACGCATGCGGGACAAGTAAATACCAATGTCCATCTTACGCTTAAATCACTATACCATTATGACTTTTCCTTGGATATGGACGCATTAGTTCTTACTAAGCTGACTCATTTTCTTCCAACCAGAGAAATACTTAGAAAAGACTGGGAGCATATTCAAGGCCTCAAATTAGCTGATCCTCTATACCATCGCCCTTCCAAGATAGACATTTTGTTAGGGGCTGACGTTTTTGGATTTCTGAAAAGGTGTAAGAAATATTTCGGCCCGTCAAATCTAGCGCTCCTCTACAAGTCCTACATTAGACCTAGAATGGAATACAACTCCCATATATGGGCCGGGGCTGGTCGCACAGCCTTAGCTTCATTGGATATTGTCCAAAAGAGAGCCTTCAAGCTCATTGGCGATTTGGCAATAACTTGTCATATCGACTCACTCGAGCACCGCCGCAATGTTGGATGCCTTTAGCTCCTTTATCGCTATATGCATGGTCAATGTTCTGATGAAATATCTAGTCTAATCCCTTGTAGAATGATTCCTGCACGCAATACTCGCGCTGCAAACCGCGCACATCCTTTAACCCTTCAAATTACTTTCGGCCGTACAGCAAAATTCCGTGATGCTTTTCTATCCCGAACAGTGCGAATGTGGAACAGCTTACCATCTTTTGTTTTTCTCCCGGCATACAATCTGCGGAAGTTTAAGGGCGACATACATCGGCACCTCCGCCACTCTCCTCATATCCCGTAATCCTTTCCCTATCTCCTTCCTGCCATGCTGTGCTTTGCATCATAGGGTATCCCCTGAGCTTGGCTTAATAAAAAAAAAAAAAAAAAAAAAAGGTCTCATACATGGGTATCCGGGTACACCAATGGCACAAGAAACCGTTTTCAGATTGATACTATGTGGTAGGGTAGAGGAAAGCATAGCACCTGTAAAGATAAATAGTTTTCACATCACAACAGAATTACATCAACAAATAAGACAATTTTGGGAGCTTGAAGAAATTAATATAAAGAGACCCCTTACCAAGGAAGAGCAGCAATGTGAAGAACACTTTCAAAGAACACATAAACGTCGAACTGATGGACGTTATGAAGTCGAACTCCCATTCTCCGAAGAGAATACTTCTAATTTGGGTTTATCTAGAGGCATTTCTTTATCTCGTCTTTACCAAATGGAGCGCAGGTTTAAAATAAATCCAACCTTGAAAGCTCAGTACGCTGCATGTCTCAACGAATATGCTTCCTTAGGACACATGGAACCTACAAGCAGTAAAGAAGAAGAACATGGAATCGAGAATGATAAGAATACATCATATTCCTGCTGCTACTTACCACATCACGCAGTTATGAAGGAAGATAGTACTACCACTAAACTTCGCGTTATCTTCAATGCATTCGCTCCCACAAGTAATGGTGTGTCACTGAACCAAATTTTATTAAATGGTCCTACTCAGCAAGATGAACTAGCTTCTATTCTTTTAAGATGGCGTAGATATAAGATCGCCTTTACAGCTGATGTCGAAAAAATGTATCGGCAGATATTAGTCACAAAGCCGCATGCCGACTATCAAAGAATAGTATGGCGTGAGTCAGCTGAGGCACCTGTAAGGGACTATAAACTGTTAACAGTTACCTTTGGAACCAAAAGCCCCGCCTATTTAGCCACCAGAGTAATAAAACAGTTAGCTATTGATGAACGTGATAAATTTCCACTGGCCTCAGATGCGACTTTGACAGATTTTTCGTAGACGATTTGATGTCGGGTGCCCCCAATGTAGAATCAACCTTGGAAAAGCAAGCTCAATTTTTAAATTTTATGAAGGCAGGAGGTTTTTCCCTACGTAAGTGGGTATCGAATTCCGCAACTTTCCTAGAGATTGATCTGCCTTTTCATGTTAACGCTCATGAAAATGTGAAAGCCCTTGGAATGTACTGGAACCCACAAAATGATACCTTTTCCTACACAATAAAGTCAAAGGCAGACTTAACCAACATAACGAAGAGATCAATTTTATCAGAGGTGTCCAAGTTATTTGACCCTTTGGGATGGCTTTCTCCAATCATCATTATCGCAAAGATCATGATCCAAAGGCTGTGGCTGGCGAAGATTGATTGGGATGAATCTGTACCAGGAGAACTGTCCTCTGAATGGGTGAATTATCAACAAGAAATCACCAAGGTCGATCAGATTTTTATACCACGATGGATAAATCTCTCCAATTCAAGCAGCGGCATAGAGATTCATGGATTTTGTGGTGCGTCAACTCAAGCTTACGCAGCTGTAGTTTACATCTGTAGTATGCAATATGGACAACGAAAGATATCCATGCTTACTGCCAAAACAAAAGTAGCACCTATAAAGACAGTGTCGCTACCTCGACTTGAGCTATGTGGAGCAGTGCTTCTGGCAAAATTAGTAAAATATGTAAAAAAAGCTCTGAAATTCTATGACAACGTTCCTACATATGCTTGGACAGACTCCGAAATCGTCATCGCTTGGTTAAGAGGTCATCGCACAAAATGGAAAACTTTCATAGCCAATAGAGTTTCATTGATCCATGATTAATTAGAAGAAGCCATATGGAGACATGTACCATCCAAGGAGAACCCAGCCGACTGCGCTGCAAGAGGTCTTCTTCCAGATGAGTTAAGGAATTATACTTTATGGTGGCAAGGACCCGACTGGCTACAGAGACCGCAAAGCCTTTGGCCTTCCTGTAAGAACCCAGCAACCCAGATCGAAATGCGAGAGTGGGAAGCTTGCTATACTCAACTGATTGTCGAAAATGAAAGCATAGAACGATTTTCATCTCTCACGCAGTTAATCAAAGTAGTCGTATATTGCAAACGATTCATAGAAAACAGTCGAAAACCCGTGAAGGATAAAAACAAAGGTCATCTAAAAAATACGGAGCTACAGGACGCATTACGAATTTTGCTAAGAGATGTTCAAATGAAAAGTTTCTCAGACGAGATAGAAAATTTGAAGAAGGCGCGTGACATCAGTCGAAACAGTCGTTTGTTAAGGTTAACACCATTTCTAGATAATGATGGACTCTTGAGAGTTGGCGGTATACTAATACACTCAAATCTTTGTTTCAGTGAGAAACATCCTATAATCCTACCAGATAAAAGCCATTTCACTAGGTTATTTATTGACAGAACTCAACGAGAAACGCTACAACTGACGATGAGTTTCATAGCAAGGAAATATTGGCTATTGAATGCACGGAACGCAATCCGTCAACAGATACATAAATGCATATCTTGTTTTAAACAAAAGGCCACTACACGACAACAATTGATGGGAGATTTACCTATTGCTCGAGTAAGAATGTCCAGACCTTTTACCCATACGGGAGTAGATTACTGTGGTCCATTCGAATTAAGAAATCATAGAGGAAGAGGAGCTAAGAAATATAAAGGATACATAGCAATCTTCGTATGCATGGCAACCAAAGCCATGCACATTGAACTAGTCACTGATCTCAGCGCTCAGGGCTTCATAGCAGCATATCGTCGTTTTGTATCCAGAAGAGGTCCCTGCAGCGATGTTATGTTTATTGTGATTGTGGCTCCAATTTCGTAGGAGCGAATAGAATTCTTACTCGACAAAGCCATCAAATGGTCTCGGGAATGAATGCTGAGATTGCTGCCAGTCTGGAAATCGAAGGAGTAAATTTTCATTTTATACCTCCTGCTTCACCACATTTTGGTGTACTTTGGGGGTCAGGCGTTCGATCTACCAAGTATCATCTGAAAAGAATCTTAAAAGAATCAACCTGTACATATGAAGAATTAAGCACGATATTGGCACAAATCGAAGCGTGCTTAAACTCTAGACCGATTTGAGAAATGAGCAGCGACCCAAATGATCTGACCCCACTCACCCCGGCATACTTCTTAATCGGAGATGTATTACTTACTCCTCCAGAACCTTCATTATTGGACATTAATGTGCATCGACTTGATAATGGCAATAAGTAGTATAACTATGTCGGTTCTAGACCACTTTTGATCGAAATTTTTCGTCCAGAAATACATGTTGCAGTATACTTCACTTTATTACTACTTTAGGACTTAGACAAATTTCGATAAAAATTGATCTAGAACCGACATAGCTTTTTGTGAATATTTAAGTAAATACTCCGACCTTACAAACACACACACACCCAAACATCTATTTATTGTTAATATCCACACAATAATTTTAGCTGATCTTTACTAACGCACAACTCGAACTTCTTAACATTCATTAAAACACAGTAAGCAATAATTGTTAAAGTTGATTATTTTATTTTTTTGTTAATATCCATACAATAATTGTATTTGCTGACAAATCTTGGTAAAACCCAATTCCCATTGTTGTACCACCATCTGCCGAGCTGGAGTGCACCCTGGTAAAATGCGGTGGAAAATTAGCTCCCGATTCACTAACTTCACCGCACATTACTATTATTGGCCAACTTTGTATGTTGGTTGGCAAACACTCCTTTAAAATTTCGATAATTTCATCCATAACGTACAACTACTCGATTTAAACTAATGAATTAGACATCAATCATAAATTGCCAAATTTTTATAAATGTGATGAAATCTAATCAATTGTGGTTAACAAATTTAGAGCGTAAAATTCCCATCATCTATTTTAGGAAGAGAACCGCAACCGCAACTTTTGATAAAAATTTCATGAGAAATTCAAGTCAATTCGTTTTCAAACTACTATACATAAAATAAAGCCGGCAAACGCTTCGTTTTCAAACCACTATAGCCTGTTATGTCAAAAATTAGAAATTAAGCAATTTAACTGTAATTAAATTTCTCATATAAGAACAAAGATTCTATACATAAAATAAAGCCGCAAAACGCTTTGTTTTCCTTTTTTTTTCGTTAGAATAAATTTACAGGAAAATGGTAACCGCACCAAAATGAATGATGGAAATAAGTATAAATACAATTGTAAAAATGATACAATTATCAGTTATTTATTTCTTAAGCTTTTGGAATACTTAAGGGAAATTTGAAAATTAAGAGAAGGTAGGTAGATACAAATTAATAACTTCCACTTCGACTACATTTTATTAAGTAATTAAGGTTTTAAATGAGTGCTGCGGAAAATTTGATGATGCTGTGCAATACGGCACTAAAAAAGGAACAGATGAGATACATCAGGTGTCTGCAGTGTATAAAGGAGGAGTTAATGGAAATATCCCTCCTGTTTATGGATGAAAAAACTCCATTACTGCAAGACACTGACGAATTACTCATCAATATAAGTAAAATGTTATATGAAATGAACGCAGCTGATGTGGATACCGATCTTATTGAGGAGATTGAAAATCTCCATGAAGTGATATTCTACGGATATGCCAACATAGATGAAAATGACGAGTACTTTTTTCGATAAAAAGAGTAAAATTACTATTATAAAAATAAAAATTAAACTGTTTGGTTATAAGGGAATTCTAGTTTGTGTTCTTGAGAAAACTGACTGATCTTTAAGTATCAGCGTAATACACCCCCTATCATGTACAATTTTACTTTTCTACCTCAGGAATTTCAATGGCTCCAAAATCTAATAGCCCAATCTTCTTTCGTTCAATAAATTCGGAAAGAAGTGCTACATCTAATAATCTAATACTTTGGAAGATGATATAAGAATATCCCTCTTCTTATATCATCTTCCAAAGTATCGTATTGCTTCTTTACGGGAATATCTTGATATATTACATTTATTTTGCGATGATGATGAGGAAGATATTCCTGAGTCTGATTATGATGAAGATGACGATATGAACATACACTTGGACCATGCAGTGATTGATACAGATTCCGATAATGAAGATGACGATAACTTTGAATTAAAAATATCATTCCACTACATAATTTCAAATACTGAACCCTACTGCATCTATTGTGCAATCAATAGAAATATTATAATTGATGATGAAGTATTAGTAAATAGGTCGATTTTTAATTTTGATGATTTGGATGATTTTTTGGTTGAACATTTTGTAGCATGTAGTAAATGAAATAATGCACTTGATATAAATATTATATGAAAATTACTTCTCGTAGGTCTTTTTTCTTCTTTTATTCATTCTTTTTTCTCTACTTTTTCTTCTAGATGTATGTGTGTATATATATATAGCCTTTTATTCAACTATTTTCATACCTTTTTTTCTTGGAGGGGTATATAAAGAGTACAGCTTTTCGCTTTCGTTGATCAGTTTACTCACGTTGATTGAATCAGGCATTTTAGTTATTTCTAAAGTTGGCTTCTTATACAAAAATGTCTAATGAAATAGTAAATAATTTGAAAGAAGTTATACCTTTACTTCAAGCAAATAATATTTATGAGTTAAAGAAGTGGATAAAATATTGTAAAAGTAATATTGGTTTAATGTATCAAGCTCTAAAACGAACTAAGACAATAGGTGAAAAGAAAAACTTAGAAACAAATATAGGCCATATGAAAAAGTTTTTATGCGATATTACATCACTAGTTCATGTTGGTGGTGGTGGTGGTGGTGGTGGTGGTGGTGGTGGTGGTAGAGTAAAACTTGATAGAAGAAATGAGTCTATAGTGTGAAAAGATATAAATTCAGCATTCAAAAATCGCATTCAAACAGGTGTTCTTATTAATAAAAAGTTTAAAGATCCTAAACTGTTTTTGAAACGAGTTGGAACACTATTAGTGACGCGATTGAAAAAAATATTGGGAAAGTTTAATACAATTAAAGTGAACACTTCTTTTTGCTGTGAATTTAAAAAATTAACTACTGATGGTACAGAAGTTCGAGAATATAAGTATATAACAACAGAAAATAATACAATTGATGGTGGAAGCAATTGTTTTGTGTTATTAATCTTCACTCACCTTGGAATGTAATAATCCAACTGGACTTCTTCTTTGGTGCTCTTGTTTCGAAAACTTTTATTAACTTTACACACGTGGCCTTTATTGTGGACTTAACTTCAGGAAACTTAAAACTTAAATATATCTTCTCAACAGCAATATTAACATACATTGGAAAACTCCGAACAACTTAATTCTGTTTTATTAACACCGATTTTAACACATATTGTAAAACTCCGAAAAACTTAATTATGTTTTCTTAACACCGATATTTCTCGTTTCCTTTTCTAAGACTTCCGCAAACTTGGTTCTCTTCGCTTAACACCGATATTTTTCCATTCATCGTATTCGAACTCAAAAACCCAACTCTTAAAAGAACCGACTCTCGACCCGACTCCTTTTAGCTAAATCACAAAACTCAACTCTTGGTCACCTTCATCGTGATCAAGAGCCGCTGTTCAGGATAGAAAATGCTAAATTGCATTTTCTTATCCTGAGAAAATTTTACTTTTTCAATTCTGGACTTGTTCAAACATGTCCAGAATTATTCGCGTTGGACAAATGGCTTCAAAAATGTAATCTTACACTTTTTAAAACATCAGCCACCGTTTGAAATCGCGACGCGCATATACATACAATGTATTTATGCGGCGCGAGTTTCTTATCGTGAAAGCTTTTACACAATATGTATGTACGTATGTACATACATATTGAATTTTTTCCCGGCAAATTGTACTCAAGGTACGATTTGCTTTTTGATTTATTTTTTAATTAAATTGTTGAAGTGACAAATTTTGCTGAAGGCAATTTTTCTTCACCCTTTTGGGAAGATAAACTAATCATGTTTTATGTATGATTAGTTTATCGAATTTTATAATTTATGATTTTATATGCCCAATTTTAGGTTTTTCAGGTTTATAGGTTTATGAGATTATCCTATTTTCTATTAATTTCTTTTAATTCAAGTTTATAGTTATACATATATTTACATATACATATATCCATATCCTAATCTAGGTTTTATATATATAACATTTCTTCCCCCCGCGAAAAAGAGAATTATTCTTTGAAGAGGAATAATTCTCGAAAAATAATTGTGTGGGTGTAGATTCTGTATGGGGTGTTTATCAAATTGAAATGAATTTGATATCGTACTCCTTAAAAATAATTAAAAAAAATAAAAAGAATGCCATGGGTCCATAGCGTCGGGGTCTGATACATTAAAATGCATCTTGCACCGGCTCCGAAAATAGGGAGAAAGAAAAAAAATTTTAGATCTGTGTTCTTGTAGCTACATACAAAATGCATAAATTGCAATTTGTGTCGTATGGAGCTCATATTGTGTGATTTGAAAGAATGAAAAAAAAAGAGAATAAAAGCAACTACTTTTGCTACTGGGATTGCGTGGGCTTCACCGAGATAAGGGCTTCACACATTTTAATCGTATCTCCATCGGTTTTTGCTAACGTTAGGGGTTTTGCCCTTTATATGGAGCGATTTCTGTGATTATCTTCACAGTCTTAATAAATGGAATTCGGCGAAGTAATTGGACCACGTGCTCCCTACGTCTGCTCCAGGCCCCAGTGTGTTAGGGTGCTGGCAATTTCGGTGCAGAGCGTGGCTCCTCGGTGGAGGGGATTAATCCGGCTGCTGCTGCGCAGGGATCGGCGCCCAGATATTTGCATCTGGTCCGCTCCTGCTGAGGTGGATAGCTTTCACCGGGTGGAGCTTTGTTTATCTCCTCATAACGGGAGTTCCTGGGTGCCTTTAGGTAAGTTTATTTTGTGGTGAACAATAACTTTTCATTTGTTCTAATTACTGTTTTCATTTTTATTTCTTTTTAGGAGCTACCCTAGTATTGTCGGGAGAGGTCGGCTGGTGTACCTGCCTGGTATGTAGGACCCACCCGAGTTACATGCTGCTTGGCGATGACGTGGTAGCTTGGGCCAACAATCTGGCTGAGTTTCACTGGGATGTCCCAGGTGCAGTGTCCAGCCCGGTTTCGGCTGTAGAGGACTGGGACGTGTCGCCTGCTAAGGGGTATTGGGGTCCTCCAGGTGAGGAGCTTAGCACTGGCCGAGATGGCGCAGATCTTCCCGCTGGTTCTGAGGAAGACTGGGACGCTCTCCCGCCCTATGAGGGCTGAACTGGGTAATTTCTCTTTTAATTTGAATTCCTCTTTTTTTTTATAACTTTTTTTTCTTTTTTCTTGCAGCAACCACGGACGGCCCGGATCGTTTGTCCTGACGGCTCCCCGGCCAAAAGAGGACAACAACTTTTTTAATTAAGTTTCGTTAATAAACATTTTTTTGTGTTCGCTTTTCTAAATTTTGTTGTGCCTTAGTTTTGTTTTATAATAAAAAAATGTAAAGTCTAGGTATATTGTTTTTCTTTGTTGTTACCCCTATATCTATTGTTTTCAGGTTGCTACTTATATGGCTTGTGGTTCTTCGCAGGGAATTTGAGAGTTTTTTCTTGTGTTATATAGCGGTTTCGGTATTGAGACTGTTGTTGGTTTTATTATATTTTTATATATATATATTGTTTTGAGAGAGCTGAATACTTGGTCGGTTTTTGGTTGGGTCTTTGCTCTTGCTGTGCACAAATATACATATGAATGTATAATTTTTTTTTTTTTTGGTGTTTTTACAGAAATTTTTTTTTTGTAATTTAGTGTACGGTTTCCTTAATCCTATTATCTAACTCTACTTACATATTTATTTATTTATTTATAGCTACTTTTAAAGCCTATTTTCGTTTTACTTTTTATTTTATGTGTATATCTAATGCCTTTTAATTTTTTCTTGGTTGTCTTGTTATTATTTTTTTCTCTATTATTTTTATTTTCTATTTTTCTATTTATAATTCTAGTACCTTAACTTTTCAGTTTATAGTTATGTAGGTTATTTTATTTTAATATCTTATTGGCTAGTTAATTATTCTTTTGTGCTGCTCAATGTTACTAATTATTTATATACTTATTATTAAATTTTGATTATGTTTTAACAGGTTATATGTTTGTTTTAGATCTCTTATATTTTGTTTTCTTTTTTTGATTTTCTTAATTTCTAGAGTTTTGTTTGTATCTTTTGAAATATATTTTCTATCTCTTAGTATCTAGTTTTTATTTCACCTATTTGCTATCAGCCAGTGTAGTAAAAAGAGAGGGACTGTGCTTGTAACAGGAGAATGAGACGGGGCCAACCAACGAGTATATATCTTTTTGATTATACTACTTGTATAGATCTCGCTCTGTGGAGACTTTGAGTACGTTTTAATTTTTCTTGGGGTGTTGCGTAAACCGGTTCCATAGGAACGTTTTCAGCTGTGGGCTGTTGTCTGCGTTTAGCAATCCATGCCATGAATACCGGTACGATATATTTTGCTAGTGCCACCACAGATACAATTAGCAACAAGAGTCCGGTCATTGATAGGGATGTTATTGATAGTATATGAGGCATCTTGGCCTTTGGTCCAAAGTGAATGTTGTTCACTTTGGTACGGATTTCATCTAGAGATTTTGTATCTAGGTGGATACGTTGGTTTGTATCATCTCCGAGGAGCAACGTTGGTTGTTTATCAAGGTTTGTAGGAGCGGATATCTTGGACATATATTCTGCCAATTCCTCTTGCGTTTCGTTTGTGCCTGGGAAGTAGGTTGGTTGGAAAACTTTTAGCGGATGTAGATTTTCTGCTTCGTAATACAGAGTGTGAGACCCTATTTTCAAGGAACATGGTTCGTTGACTGTCATGATTCCTTGTCCTGCGAGACGATGAGTGAGTAACTGTTGAGTACAAGTTATATGTACTATAGTGGTTTCGGTTAAGGAGTGCAGCCACGAATTTGGTCTATTGAGTTTAATTATTGTGTTTCTTGGGGGAATTTGAGCTCTGATGCTACATTGTGGGTGTTCGCCCAGTGAGTTGAATAGGAGTTTGATAACACATTCATCTGTTTTTGTAGCTTTGGTGATTGGTGTGTTCAGCTTACCTACCCACGTATCTTCATTGATTCCCTTTGAATTTTTTTTTGAAAGATCTCAGGTTTTCTGGCTTCAGCAACAGAAATTTCTGGGTCTGGATTTGACTTGCCACATGGGAAAATCCGATATCAGGTATTAGTGAGTGGTCTGAATCCACCCGTATGGGAAAACATCTAATCTGTTGGATTTTCATCTTGGGAATATTAAATATAGGAAGTTTGACTCGGATAACTAATTTGTCGTGCAGCAAATGTGTCTTAACATCTGCTGTTTGATACAGAACTGACAAACAGTCCTGTAGATTGGGACAAGTGGAGTGAGATTTGTGATAAATCTCTAGCAAATGGTTTGGGGAAATTAAAAGGGGATGAATTTGATTATTTCTACTGGACACTATTATGTCCAGTAGAGCTTGTTGTCTAAATTCCAACTCTATCATTTGTAGTGTCAGACTAGAGACAATTTCTTGTCTTATTTGGTGGGCTGTCAACTCGTCTGTTGTGTTCCGCAGATTGTTAATCTGGTTGGTTATCTGACGCTGTCGTTCAGACAGGGAAGATATGGGTTTCTGAATTTGTTCAAACGTGGTTTTTATTACGCTGATCTGTTGTTTTCCAGATCAGCTAAGGTTTGAGTATTTATCTCTAATTCGCTTTGTCGGCTGTACACCTCTTGTTCGTTTCCACTATCCATGGTACCGAAAAGATAATGCATCGCATTTCCAATTCCATCGAAGATGGATCGGGGCTTGCGTGATTTGGGCACAGCTTCCCTAATAACACTGGTACGCCTATTGATATTTTCCATCAGGGCGTGTATATGTTTTGTCTGTAGCGTACAAAGGTCCTGTATAGAAGACCCATTTCCACACAATTGGTGTATGTAGTGTTCCGCTCGTTCTGCTAGTCGCGTCTGATTTTCCAACTCGGCCAGATCTAACTCAGTGATGATGCTCCAAGTGTCGTGGTAAACTGATAGGCTTCCAAGATCCTCAAATAGTACTCCCGTATTATTTAGGGGCGTTATAGAGTAAGGTTCCTCCACGAGGGCTCCTATTATGAGCAGGAATAGTCCGTGGAAAATGATGGACTGCATTGTTATCTAGGAGAGGATAGGATAGGGTATTAAAATGGGTTTCTTGTTGATTTTGTAGCTTACATTCTATTATATATGTATCTTAGAATTACTTAGATTATACTGACACCATGTTATTCGTAGAAAGGTTTTAGGCGGTTGTTATGTACCGTCACCTCTCGTTTACGAATTTTAATTGTTGTGTTAACTGAGCTGGGGATGCCGGTTACCGTATAGGGTCCTACCCAAATCTGGGAGAGCTTATGTTTACGACTCTCGCTCTTGAGTAGAACCTTGTCTCCTCTGTGAAATGTCAGGGGACGTACAGCTTTGTCATAGTAATTTTTCGAGCGTTGTTTACTCATCAGAAGGTTTTTCCGTGCCATGGCGTAAGACTTTTGAAGCTTATACCTGAGAATATGGTAGTAGCTCTCGTGGTTATACACGGGTTCGGGGTCTCGCCTTAAGTTGGACGGAACGTCCGCTGTAAAGCCGTAGAGGCAGTCCATGGGAGTTAATTGGGCCGACTATATCTAGATAGATTTTGTCGAATGGTTGTTCCGCTATGTCTGTAATCACCATTGGCATTTTATACTGTGGTGAAGCCTTCATGGTTTGACATTTGGCACACCGCTTAATGTGCTTTTTGATGTCACTCAGCATGTGCCTCCACCAGTACTTTCTTCGGATCCGTTTATAGGTTTTTATCACTCCCTGGTGGCCACCAAAGAGAGAATCATGATAATCATTTAAGATTAATTGAATCTCCTCTGGGCTCGTGATTACTTCAGGCGGACGAGTTTCGTCTATAATTGGTGGATTGGTACTAGGTGGACTGTCACGGTCTGCGGTCTCTTCTGGATGATGAGTTTGTTCTTCTTGTTCTATTAGTTTGGCCTGGCTGTCTGGATTTGTTCCACTTTCCTGAATGTTTCGTGTCTGAGCTCTTGTTACTGCATTGCATTGCAGACACTCCTTAAGGTCCGATGAGTGTTTTTCCTCCTCTATATCCGAGTCCATTTGGTGGTGGACTATAGCTTCTACCGTGAAGGTTGTAGTTTCCTTGTCTTTGTTATTATCCCGTGGAATGCGGCTTAAAGCGTCGGCATTCGTGTTGTACTTTCCGGGCTTATATTCAATTTTATAATTGAACTCGGAAAGTTTATGGTGGAATCTCACCAGACGGGATGTGGGGTCCTTAACATTGAAGACTCCCTTGAGTGGTTTGTGATCTGTATAGACCGTGAACTCTCGGCCTTGCAGATAACACCTGAAATTTTAGTCGCCCAAACTATAGCCAGTAGCTCTTTCTCAATAGTGGAATAGTTACGTTCGGCTTTGTTCAGGGTACGGCTGGCGTAGGCAATTGGCTGGTCACTTCCTACCTCTCCTTGAGAGAGAACTGCTCCACGAGCCTCGCTGCTGGCGTCTGTGGTGAGGTTAAAAGGTTTTGAAAAATCGGGATATATTAAGAGTGGAGGGGAAATTAAAGCGTTCTTAATGCTTTGAAATGCCTCTTGGCATTTCTCAGTCCACTTAAACTTTACATCCTTTCGGAGTAAGTTTGTTAGAGGACGTACTGTTTTCGAAAAATCGGGTATGAATTTTCTGTAGTAATTGGCAAGGCCCAAAAATGATTGCACTTGCCTTACTGTCTTAGGGATGGGGAAAGTTTGGACGCATGCCGTTTTGCTAGGGTCAGGTAGTGCTCCTTGGTTAGAACATTTGTGTCCTAAATACACTACCTCGCGCCTGAGAAATTGACATTTCTCAGGTTGAAGTTTCAGGTTATTTTCTCTTAACCTGTCAAAGACTTTGCGAAACTTTTCATTGTGGTCTGCCAGACTTTTTCCATAGATGACGATGTCATCTAAGTAGACGAAACATTCTAGGCCTTGTAGGCCAGTTAATATGAAATTCATTAAACGCTGAAATGTGGCCGGGCTCCTTTGAGCCCGAACGGCATGCGTTTGAATTCATAATGCCCGTAGTTGGTACTAAAAGCCATTTTTGGTCGATCTTTCGGATCGACGAGTACCTGATGATAGCCATTGGCTAGGTCTAGGGTGGTGAAGTATCTTGAATGGCCCAGTTGATCGAGGATATCCTCAATCCGAGGTAGCGGGAAGGCGTCGCCAATCGTTTTTTCGTTCAACTTACGGAAATCAACGACGACGCGCCACCTTTTCTCACCATCTGGTCCCGCTTTTTTGGGGACGACTAGCAGTGGAGAGTTCCATGGGCTTTTGCTGGGCTGGACAATGTCGTTGTCCAGCATTTCTCTGAGTTGCTCATTTATGACATTTCGCTGTGTCTCTGGTAACCGGTACATCTTTTGGTTAATAGGTGCTTGGTCTTGCACCAGAGGGATGTCGTGGGTGATGGCGTTGGTATGAGTAAGCCTGTCACCTTTTAAAAAGAATATGTCATCATATTCGTAACAGAGATTTGTTATTGATGCTTTTTCCTCAGAATTTAAAGTTTCATCCAGACTGAGTTCTTGCTCTAGTCTGGTGAGGCGGGGCTGATTACTGGTGTCTTCTTGTCGACATCGTTTGGGAACAAGTATTTTATGTGTTGTAAGGTGGCCGTCTGTTCAGCGCTTATTGCCCTATTTTTATTATTCTTAAATCTAGTCTTCTTTAATGATTTTATATTACTTATTTTACCTCTTAACCTACTTGTTTTATAGTTGAGAGGTGCTGGGTCAGATGGATCTGCGGGAGTTGCTACCGGCAGACCGTTTGGGTGCTGGCCAGCGCCTGACGTTGGGGTTTTCATGAGGGACCCGCAAGCGTCTTGGAGCAGTTTCTTATGACTGCTTAATTGACTGGGGCTCTTATGCCCTATTTTCTTAATCTTAGATCTAATTATATTTTGATGCTCACCATTGCCGTCATTTCGACTCATGGGATTCAAAGGATGGGCTGTTGTAATATTTTTGTGTGGCTCTCGTTTGATGGGGACGACAGTGTAGTCTTTAATGGGGACCAGATTTAGGTTCACCCTGTTTAGAACTACTTGTGAACTGCGTGTGTTGAGGATTCCTATAGGGACTGCCTTTAACCCAGCTGAGAGTAAGCTGTTTGCTAAGAAGACTCCGTCGTCTATTTCTTTCGACAGACTGAGCATTTCTTCCTGCAACTGCAACGGAACTTTGACTACGATCTGAGACCTTGCTGGGACGCACACAGGTTCATTTAAATTCACCTGATGCTGTCCAGTCTTACAGGCCGGATCTTTGGTAATCAAGTCACCCTTATCGCGTTCTTGTAAGTCACAACCCACTTCTTCTGACTGAGAAGCTTTGAGAACACTTCGGGTAGAAGGTGTATCCCCGTCGGGTTTAATATCTTCTACCAGTGTCTCCTGGTTGACTGTGTTTTGTGAACACGTGTTGTCCGATGCGGTTTCTAATGGAACAGCAAACTCTACTGGATTGATTTCCGTGCGAGGAAATTGCAGAACTTTCTTGGGTCCCTCAACATTACAGTTTTTGGCTAGGAAATCATTTCCTAGCAAGCCGTCGTCAGAAATACCTGGGATGTTTTTTACCACCTGAAAGTTGCAAGGTAAGTTACTTTTTAGCATGAAGTTTCCTTGGCAATTTCCTAAGGTTTTGCCAAATGGGCTTTGAAGCGTTAGTTTTTTGTTGGGGTTTATTAGCTCGCGAGATTTGAGAGCTTTTTTCTTAATTATACTGATCTCAGCGCCGGTGTCCACTATTAGCTGGGCCTGACCATTTAGACCTATGTCTAGAGGAAGTCTGGCGGTGGGCACACTGAAGTCGGGCGGCTGAGAAGACCCTTTTTTATTGCTGGTAGGGTTTATAGTCGAGCCGGGGAGTTTTGGGTCGACTCTTTGTCGTTTCCCTGTTTTTTATCCTCCCATTTTTGCTTTTGTCGACATTCGTCGATCTTGTGTCCACGGCGCCCACAAAATTCACATTTTTGTCTTATATTAAAGACTCTGGGGCCTTTTATATTGCTTGGGTCTGACTGTGGTGGATTGCTAGGCGATCCTCGTGTGAAACGATTTGCAGACTGTGTTTGGTTGTTTCGACAGACGCGAATGTCATGGCCGTAACTTCTACAGTTAGTGCAGAAGGGGGTGTTTTTGCGTTTTAGACACTCCGTGTAGGTGTGTCCCCGCTTCTGGCAGAAATTACAAGTGGTTGAGCATGTACGTATGGGGGATTAAACTGTCGGGGCTCTTGTGCTCGTGGTGATGCATACATGGGTGGCTGTGGTGCTTGATTGTAAGGAGTTCGGCTGAGAGCTCGAACTCGAAGACTAGGGTCTATTGGTGCCATTGGATATGGCTGCTGCGTTAGCGGCGTTTGGACGAAAACTGTGCCTGATTGTAACTTTTCCATATCTAAAGCCTTTTGTATCAGCTGCTCTAGATCATTCTCTACCAGAGTGAGGAGGTACTGGCATAGGTGGGGATTGTTCACTCCACTTCTGAGGGCATTCTTGGCGAAGTCCGCCAACTGTGTCTTCACAGCTGGGGCTGCCGTTGCTCCGTACTTCAGTACCGCTGCCTCGTTGCAAAGCATCAGCAACTGCTTCACTCTTGTTGTGAAGGCAGTGAGAGTTTCCAACGGGTTTTGCCTCATTGTGATCAATTTGTTGACCAATTCATGATATGATTCTCGTGGTAGATAGGTTCTGTTCAGACGTTCCTCCACCTCACTAAAAGTAGTTGGAACGTCCGAAGCAAACAGCTGATAAGTATCGCCACGAAGTCTTGTAGGCAAGATATGTAGGAAGGCTTCTTTTTCTTCCTCACTTAAACAGTGTAAGGCCTGTTTGCAACAGAAAATAAATGTTTGTAGCTCACGACCTAGCTGTGGGGTATTTTCACCCGAAAACAGTGGAACTAGTTGTGCCGTGAGCTTGGCCACCTTTGCATAATCTACCATTGTGATTATCTTTTTATTTAAACTTTTGTAGGGTAGTCTACTGGTGCTTTGACGAGTTTCGGGGCTGGTTTCTGGACTAGAATCCGTGAAGGATACTTCTAGCCAGCCACTAAGGAGATTTTCGGCGGTTGTTTGGTCACAGGCGTCACCACTAATGTCACTGACACTTTTCTCTCCTTCAGCACTTACAAGTACACTGGCTGTGGTCTTATCTATACCTAATAAACGTGAAAGCCCGGCGAATTCGATAAGCTCCTGTTTGAATCGCTCTGTATCTTTTTTGAATTTTTCGATTTGTGTCAGCCTCTGCTCTCTGCCTTGACTTAATCTGTGGTCAAGAGCGTCGTAGTGCTTGACAGTGAGCTTATCGGATTCACGTGCCTTCTCTAATAAGTTATCTAAAAATTTATCTAGACTTACTTTAGATACAACTGTGGGTCCTGTTAAAACGGTGCCGCTTCGAAGGCGAACTCCTGTTGCTTCTTGCTTTGCTGGGTCGTCTTCTTGGGCGTTTTCTGTACCTTCCCGGAGGTGTTGGAGATTTTCACCTGGGGATTTCTCAGCGTCGGATGAAGGTATGCAGTCTAATCTCGTGCCTATCTCAGGTGCCGGTGTCGAGTTTCCTTCTGACATATGCGTCCCGCGTTGTCCAAAAAGGGGGGCTTCCAGCCTTCTTGGAGTATTCCCTTCTGGAATGCTTTTTGCTACTAGGGGGGCTCCTGCCGTCTTAATTCCCTTGGCTGAGATTGAAAGGGGGGCTTTTGCCGACTTCGAGATCCCTTTCAATCCTGGAAAGAAGTTACAAAATTCCGGTGCTTCTTTTTGCTGCTGGGGGGGCCCTAGGCCTACTTACTTCCCCTGTATATGGTTGAAAGGGGGGCTTAAAGCCTTCTTCGAAATCCCCTTCAACCCAGGAACGATGATATCTTCCTTCTGGAGTTGGTTTTCCGTGGTCGGTTGGTCCTTGTGTAGATGTTTAGATATCGGTTATCTTCCTTCCTTACGATGCTGCAACAGAGCTTCTGGTAAAGTCCCTTGCTGGTGTTTCTTTTTCCACTCACTGGGGTGAACGCTTGCTCGCCTGGAGCAGAGGCGCCTATAGATGAGATCTACCCCGAGCGTTGTGGGTGACGTGGCCGTATAGTGTGGCTTAGTCAAAGGTTCCCCGTAGATTCGTGTAGGACCAAGGCTTTTCAAGCGTTTACGATCGTTTAACCTGACCAAGCTTCCTTGATCCTACCGGCTGCGCCAATTGTTATGTGTTATTAATCTTCACTCACCTTGGAATGTAATAATCCAACTGGACTTCTTCTTTGGGTTATACACGAGTAAAACCACCTTCAGTTGCTCTTGTTTCGAAAACTTTTATTAACTTTACACACGTTGCCTTTATTGTGGACTTAACTTCAGGAAACTTAAAACTTAATTATATCTTCTCAACAGCAATATTAACATACATTGGAAAACTCCGAACAACTTAATTCTGTTTGATTAACACCGATTTTAACACATATTGTAAAACTCCGAAAAACTTAATTATGTTTTTTTAACACCGATATTTCTCGTTTCCTTTTCTAAGACTTCCGCAAACTTGGTTCTCTTCGCTTAACACCGATATTTTTTCATTCATCGTATTCGAACTCAAAAACCCAGCTCTTAAAAGAACCGACTCTCGACCCGACTCCTTTTAGCTAAATCACAAAACTCAACTCTTGGTCACCTTCATCGTGATCAAGAGCCGCTGTTCAGGATAGAAAATGCTAAATTGCATTTTCTTATCCTGAGAAAATTTTACTTTTTCAATTCTGGACTTGTTCAAACATGTCCAGAATTATTCGCGTTGGACAAATGGCTTCAAAAATGTAATCTTACACTTTTTAAAACATCAGCCACCGTTTGAAATCGCGACGCGCATATACATACAATGTATTTATGCGGCGCGAGTTTCTTATCGTGAAAGCTTTTACACAATATGTATGTACGTATGTACATACATATTGAATTTTTTCCCGGCAAATTGTACTCAAGGTACGATTTGCTTTTTGATTTATTTTTTAATTAAATTGTTGAAGTGACAAATTTTGCTGAAGGCAAAATTTGTCGTGGAAATTTTTAAGTAAAACGACTTGGGTTGTAAACTGAAACTTTTGTTTTTCCCAAGTTGTTTTATGAGAAAAATTTTATAAATTATGTGGAATGTGAAGAAAATTGCTGATGCAGTTTTTCTTCACCCTTTTGGGAAGATAAACTAATCATGTTTTATGTATGATTAGTTTATCGAATTTTAAATTTATGATTTTATATGCCCAATTTTAGGTTTTTCAGGTTTATAGGTTTATGAGATTATCCTATTTTCTATTAATTTCTCTTAATTCAAGTTTATAGTTATACATATATTTACATATACATATATCCATATCCTAATCTAGGTTTTATATATACAACACAATTTAAAAGAATTTGTTAAGAAAATACAAGGTGTATTGTTAACTAATTTAGATGAGTTTCAAGAGCGTGATAGCGGATGGGCTTTAAGTCAAATTATTAACTTAGCGGTGAACATCAACAAATATGTACCGCTTTCAGGCTCATCATATATAGATTTGCCTCCACAAATAAAACGGAAAAAAGCTTGTGTTAATGTAAAAAATTCAGATAATGCATGTTTTGCTTGGAGTGTTGTAAGTGCTATACATTCAACTACTTTACATGCAGATCGTCCAAGCTCATATCCATATTACGCTAATATAGTTAATTTAGATGGCATCACTTTCCCGATACAAATGAAAGACATCTCCAGGTTTGAAAAAAAAAATAACATTAGTGTTAATATATATATAATGAAAAAAGAAAAGGTAATTTTACTGTTGTACCAACAAGATTAACCAAACAAAAATTACTGCAACATATCAACTTGTTAATGCTTCAGGATAAATACGTAGATAATACTGATGACTTTGATAGCAATGATAGTGATGATGATGACGATGATGCTGAAGTTAATTATCATTTTTGTTGGATAAGGAATTTATCATGATTAGTATCATCACAGTTACCACGGCAAGGACATAAAAAGTGGATATGCGACCGATGCCTTCATTATTTCCATACTGAAGTTAAGCTAAAGCATCACACCATGGACTGCGAGCAAATTACCTCATGTAAAATAATCTTACCGAAAGAAGATGGGAAGTGGCTGTCATTTAAGGATTTTAATTATAAACAACGATGTCCATATATAGTATATGCTGATACCGAGAGTTTGTTACACCCTATTAATGTTGAAGCTGGAAGTAGTACTAAGCGTTATCAAAAGCGTGAGATACATAGCATTGGACTTTATTTTATGTGGCCTTATGATCCAACTCTCAATTTCTATCATTCATATCGAGGATCAGAATGTGCAAAATGGTTTGCCTGTGAACTCAGAAATTTAGCTGAGGATATTGAGGCAACATTTCTTTGCGAAATTTCTATAGAAGAAATCACAGAGGAACTTGCCAGTAAATTAAGAAGTCAGACAGTTTGTCATATATGTGAATACGAATTTTTAAATTCAGATGTACGTGTAATAGATCACTGCCATATGACCGGGAAGGTGCGGGGGGTGGCTCATCAAAATTGCAACATAAATTTTCAAGATAGTCGTGTAATTCCAGTGGTCTTTCACAATTTGAGTGGATGCGAAGCTCATTTTATTATTAAAGATATTGCTATAGCTTTTGATGGTAAAGTTAATTTACTACCACTTAATAAAGAAAAATACATTGCTTTCACAAAAAAAGTAGAAGGTTTTCAAGCTAAATACAAATTTATAGACTCCTTTCGATTTTTACCATCATCTCTTTAAAAACTAGCTTCTTTACTGTGATGACTTCAGATTAATAAAGAGAGAATTTCCTATTAATCATCACCTTCTTTCAAGAAAGGGGGTATTTCCTTACGATTACATAGACAGCTGGGAAAAATTAAATGCGGTTCATTTTCCATCAAAAGAAAATTTCTACAATAAACTTAACGATAGCCATATCAGTGATGATGATTATGCACATGAGCAAAATATATGGCGAGTATTCAATATTCAAACAGTGGGTGAATACTCTGATCTATATTTAAAAACTGATATTCTTTTATTAGCTGAAATATTTGAAAATTTTCGTAATAGTTGTCTTCAAAGCCATCGACTAAATCCAGCTCATTACTTTACAACTCCAGGTCTAAGTTGGGACGCTATGCTGATGCACACCAAAGTGAAATTAGAGCTCATTACAGATATTGACATGCTATTATTTATTGAAAGAAGTATTAGAGGGGATGTAACCCAATATAGTGGGCGATATAGCAAAGAAAATAATAGATATATGGCAGATTATAACCCGCAGGATAAAAAAAATATTTGATGTACTTTGATGCGAATAATTTATATGGATGGGCAATGTCACAGTTTTTACCTACAGGAAATTTTAAGTGGATTGAAAGTGCTGATATTGAAAATATTTCCGACGATTCAGATGTTGGATACTTGTTAGAGGTTGACTTAGAGTATCCACATGAAATACACGATCATCATAAAGACTTACCATTTGCTCCAACGCAAATGAAACCTCCTGAATCGATGAATTCAAAACTATTGCTAACCGAATATAATAAAGATCGATACGTTATTCATTACCGCAGTCTCAAGCAATGCTTAAAAAATGGTTTGATATTAAAAAAAATACATCGAATTTTGCAGTTCAATCAGTCACCATGGTTAAAAGAGTACATTGATTTAAACACAGCTTTTAGAACAATAGCAACGAATGAGTTTGAAAAAAAAATTTTTAAGCTTATGAATAATGCTGTATTTGGCAAGACGATGGAAAATGTTCGGAACTGTGTGAATATCAAACTTCTCACTAAGTGTTATGGTCGATATGGCGTTAAAGCAATGATAGCTAAACCTAATTTTCACAGTAGAACTATATTCGCTGAGAATTTAATTGCAGTTGAATTAAATAAAACCCAAGTGCTTATGAATAAACCAATTTATTTAGGTCAAACTGTACTGGATATATCCAAAACATGTTTATATGAATTTCATTATGGATATATGAAGCGTGCTTATGGAAATTTATCTAGATGTATCTATACAGATACAGATTCATTAATCTATGAACTGGATGATATAGATCCATATGAAATAATGAAAAGAGATATACATATGTTAGATACAAGTGATTATTCTGTAAACAACATTTATGATCTACCACGTCGTAATAAGAAAGTTCCAGGCTTTATGAAGGATGAATTGAATGGTCGTGTCATGACTGAGTTTATTGGTTTGAGAGCTAAGATGTATAGTTTACGAGTTGATGGTAAAGATTATTTAAATAAAGCTAAAGAAGTTAAAACTTATGTTTCTAAAAAATCAATTTGCTTTATAGATTATAAAAATTGTTTAGATCAATTTACTGAAATATATAGACAACAAAATTGTATACGATCTGTCAATCATAAGGTTTTTATATATCTCAAAATAAAATTGCCTTAAGTCATTTTGATGATAAACGTTTTATTATAAATGGCTCCACATATACTTTACCTTGGGGTCATTATAGTTTATTGATCACTTGAAATTTTAGCAAAAATAAAAGACTATATTATAAGATTTTTTCTTTTATTATCCCCATAAGATTAATTACTAGTCTTATAAATCATTTATTTATACAACAAATTTATAATATTTCATTTTTATTGACCCATGAATTGTGTTTTGCAGAGAACCCTAGTCATTTTACAAAAAATTTATTCAGTTTCTTCTTCAATACTTTTTCAACAAGGTAATTATCCGGATATTTCGTCTTTAGTAGTTCTTTTTCATAAAATTCTCCTTTGAATGGATGTCCCTCATAATCCTCTAGAAGATATGTCACCGGATGCGTATTTTGTATGGTTTTAATTTTAAAGATCTCAGTCGTCCAGTTCGGTATGTACCACTTTTCAAATATATGTTTGTGCTTGCTAATGCGAACATAGTCATCAACTGTTACAGCACGCCAAACTTTAATAAGATTAATTGGATTGGATTGTGCTTGGATATTCAAACGGTGTTGTTATGTAGCGGTATTAAGGTCAACGACAGACAAAAAAAAAATGCGGGCGTTTACTTCACCTTTGTTTTATTGCGTTAAAAAGCGTCAAAAAGGGGAACAATTTCACTTTCCTTATTGCCCTACAAACAAAGTACTTGTTACAAAAAAACTATTCTTAAATATTCTTATTTTGTCACTTCAATTCAAAAAATAAATGTATCTAACTACGACTACCACAAACTAATTTTTACAAAATTTCACTACAACTACAGATTAATTAATAAAAAAATGGAATTACTTTAATTTTACTTGCACCTTATATATATATAAAAAAAAATGGAAGGAAAAGTAGACAACGGCTACTGTTGAAAATCCCGTCAAATTTATGAAGCAGTCGTATGTAGAATTGCAATTCCCCCTGTATGTTGAATATTGGAGCAAAAGATTTCTGATAATCTGTTAGCGCTATGCTGCAATCACATGTAGAAATACAATGCCCTCCTTGAGGTATGCAGTAATTCAATGTGATCTTTAAAAATGATTTGTAATTAAAAAACAAAATGGCTGACTTCACTTCTTGTACTTGTTGCTTCTACCACGATCGAAAACTAAAAGAGAGCGATCCTTCAAAGCAGCACTGTTTTATAACCCGATCGGCCATTTTGGATGTACATTCAACAAGTAACTTTTTGTGGGATTTTGTTAAATTCAACATCATACGGATTATACCTCACAAATCTAGAATGCCATTTGCATGAAGCTATCCCGGCTGTTTTATTTGCCGCTTTGAAACTAATTTTTCCTTAATGCTAATATTGCATAAATCTATTGTTTACTATCAGTTGAGCAGACTGGCTCTGGTAGTAGTTATGATCTTTTCCCACTGTGGAATTTGATTGCTACTAGTCTCTTTCCTTCCGTTTTTCTCTTTCCCACTCATTTGACATTTGATAAATTATAATTTGTCCAATATCCTTCGATAGGGATGTTTTCGTCCGTTTTCATGACCACCACTGTATTTCTCGAAGGATATCAGTTTCGCGGTTTTCTTATAGTTGGTTCCGCGGGTTTTTTACGTCACAAATTCGTAGGAATTCAGGTGTGATTTCAGGTGAGTGCGGTTCTAAAATGAATTTAATGTTGTGTTATTGTGTTTCCTGTGTAATTATTGCCACAACTTGTTAAATTATCATAAATCAAAATTTGTTGGTTATGTGTCACAGGAATACATAGTTTCCTTTTTTTGTATTAAATTTGCCACTGTTTTGCTACTATTAGTGTTTCAATAAGTCCAGTGATACCTTTAGTAAACTTCAAGTAAGTGGCAAAGTGGTAAATTACTTTTATGTGTTTGTTCTCCAGGTGATCATTTGCTTCACGGCAGCTATCCACAGGTATATTTAACTTCACGATTCCTGCGAGAGCTGCTCAGGGCAACATGATTGCATGGACATACTATATTAAAAGACAAAGAAAAATAATTGTGTTGCTTGATCAATTAATGTGCATTTATTAATATCCTGTTTTCCTATTTACAGAATTTGATGTATGATTGTGAGACCTGGCGCCTTTCCCAGGTACAGGTTGGTGTTTATCTTTCACCCTGATGCATACTGATTTCAATACACGTTTTTTCCTTGCAGGTGTGGCTAAACATCAACCTTATATTTTGCTGCCCCCACTATTTTTATGTGATTGTATACTGTTTGTAGTAGAATATTTTTATTAATGTGATTAACATCGGAGGGGCGCATTTTAATGGCCCTATGCTTTTTATTATTGTATTCATGAACAAGATTGTCTACAAAATCAATCCAACGATAGGAACCATTCTTACTGAATTCTTTCCACATCAGACCTTTCAATGTTCTATTAAATCTTTCAACTATTGAGGCTTTCATTATACTAAAATTCGAATAGTGTTTGATTCCATACTTTACCATTACTGTCTGGAATATTTTATTATAAAACTCTTTACCATCATCTGTCTGCAAATGGTTAGGAATCCGACCGCTTTTTAGAACTTTCTCCATTGCAGCCGTTACCTCTTTTCCAGTTTTATTTTTAATGGGCTCTACCCAAGCATATTTTGAAAATGTATCAATCACTGTTAGCAAATAGTAGTATCCATTATTTTCGCGAACGTAAGCACCCATTTAAACCAAATCTGCTTGCCAGAGATTATACAAATCTTTTATAATGACACGACGCCGGGGAAAATTTCGACGAGTTGCTTTATGCAGCTCACTCACAAGGGCCTCTTTACTCATTGTTAGCTTTGACTATAAGAGATTCTACATTTATTAGCCCCCGCAAGTTCTTTTCAATGTCTTCGCACTTTGTATCAATATAAACTTTCAACTTTTCAAATGACTTATTTATGTGTGATTGGGTCAATGTTTCCAGTTTTTCTCTAGTTATTTTAATAATATTATGTACATTCGCAAGCTCGTCCTCTAATTCACTCTTAGCTGTTTTTGTTTCTAAACTACTATGGGATTTGCATAAATCTAAATATTTATCTATTGTCTCATCTATATATAGCTTGTTAACAGCATCACTATCTTCTTCTGGATTTTTGACATTCTTAATATTGCTGAATTGCATATCATAGTTGTTATCTGTTGTTAACAGAAAACCCACTCCTGCAGATCTGGTGGGGCCTCTTTCGCCTGGTGGTCCAGAGGGACCCCGTTCTCGTCGAGGTACAGGAGAACCTCGTCCAATATTACCATCTCTTAGCGATCGTCCGAACTTATCAACAGTCATTTCGTGAATAAATATATAAAAAGCGGAAGGAGGCTTTTATAAAATTAAATCAGACTCCCTTAACTCCTCAATAATGGAAACAATTTCATTGTTATGACTATTATTCCCTGCTATTTGAAAGCCAATTAAAAGTCGTAATCTGTCTACCAATTCGTTTGGATCATCCCAGTAAACATAGTCAATAGCCTCTCTTGGAAGCTTCATGAGACCCATACCTTCATGATTGATAAATTTTCTAATAATTATCTTATATTTAGGTCCTTTACTACCTTTTATTTGCCCATCTGCACTATAATCACGTCTATGGGCATTAGAATCTTCCAAGATTTCTCGATAATTAGCCAAGTCTTTTTCACCATATAATCTGTTTGATGGTTCTTTCATAAAAAGAAGTTCGCATAAGCCAGCTGCTAGATTCCCAATTTTCCACCTCCCATTATCCATATAAACACCATAAGTTCGGTCAATTTTAGGACTTTTGGCTTGGTAAAATCCTAAATATTTATTAACTAACCCAGTTGATAAGTTGAGGGTAGAATGTGATTTATTAGCCAAGGTTCTTGAATGATTTGGTGTTCCATACTCGTCTTGTGATGACATTAAAGAAGAGTCTGTATACTTCAGTGGTGTGCTTGTTGGTTCCATTTTCATATACATTTGTTTTGGGTTTAACTCGAAGCCATCATAATCATCATCATCATCATCATTTATTTTATTTTCCTTTTTAGGTTCTGATTTGATATCAGCATGAAGTCCCTGTTTTACTTTTGTTTCACTTATAAGCTCTTTAAGTGGTTTTGTTATGGGCTTAAATGTTTCTTCAAGTTTAGATTCAACATCGATTCGCCCCGTTTTTATAGTTCGGTACTTTTTCTTGATAGCATTCCTAGTTTTAATAATATCTCTAATTAACTCCCTCTTATTACCCATTTGTATTGATAATTTTTTTTCAAAACCGATCCGGTCTATTAACAGTTTTATTAACTGGTCTGTTAACAGCTTTAACTGCTTTCCTAACTGCTTTAACTGATCTCTTAACAGCTTCAACTGCTCTCCTAACTGCTTTATCTGATCTGTTGACTGCTTTAATGGATCTGTTATATTTATACGGAAATAAATGTATCGAATCCCTGACGGTAACGTCCCCTGCTTAAGGGGCTGTCTTTGTTTACTACCAGAAACCCATATTTATCCTTCCAACACTTATTACACATATCTCGGAAAGTATCAAAGCTCTTATCCGTATTCACATGATCGTCATAAGCATGCCTAAGATTTGTATCATCTTGTTTAAATAAAATGAGAAAGTTGGCATTATCTCGTACCAAGTGTTTTGGTATATGAGTATAAGTTTGGCAAAGATAGAAACTATACTAACATTTTGTGCCTTAATGATTCTAAATTTCTATTTTACACCCCATGACGTCCCTATAACATCGTTGATTCGAAAATGTTCTGTCGCCATTCCCATATGGTAACATGCCTCAATGGGCACAACTCAAGTTATGAATACGTAAATGTGCCTCTAAAAGTTCCTATATAGTAACAGTGCCCACAAGGGTACCATTGCTTCATTGTTACTTCCCATTTTGGAATAGTTACCTAAATGTTTCCTTGTGTTGTTCCTTTAAGGGCACTCTTCCTAGAGGCATAGTTTGTAGGTCACGAAAACGTAAATGTGCCCAGAAAAGTTTCTCAATAAGAAATGTGTCAATAAAGGAATAATGTCTGCCTAGTTACAATGTTTATTTTTGACATGTGCGTGTCGTGTACTGTCATTCGCAAACTAAGTATAATGGCTGCTAAAATAACATTAATCAATAATAAAAAACGTCCATTTAAAACCACGTCTTCATATTACAGAAAAGTGAAAACATACCAAACAAATTTTATTCGAAATAAATTCGCAAAGGAACCATTGACTTCAGGCCTTAATGAAGACCATAATTACAGTTTACCTGATGACAAAATATCAAATTGTGAATAGCTGATTTGTGACAAAACTATAAAATATATTGATGACAGTGTTAACGATACGGCTGAGGATGGTAGCGATGAAGATGAAAATGTTTCTGATAGTGATCAATATGAGCAATTAAATGAGAACATTGAAGAAAGATCAACTTTATTGGAAGAACTGCGACTTTGGGCTTTAAACAACAAAATTTCACATTGTGCTTTGAAAGACCTTTTGAAAGTACTTCGTGAAAACGGATTCGAATACTTACCAAAAGATAGTAGAACATTATTAAGTACTCCCAAGTATAGTTCAAATATCACAAATATTGGAAATGGAAGTTACTGGCATAATGGACTGAAAGACAGTATAACAAATACTTTGTCACAAATTAAGTGCCCCCCAAGTGTCTCTTTAATTATTAATATTGATGGTTTGACCATTGCATCTAGCTCAAAGACCGAATTCTGGCCGATTCTTTGTGCCCTTGATGAAGAACCTAAGCTGCCAGTTTTTGTTATTGGAATTTATTGCGGTGAAAACAAGCCTTTCTTAAATGATTTTCTTAATCCATTTGTTGAAGAAATGTCTTCAATATTGAAAGACGGACTGTTTATTCATGGAAGGCGAATAGCTTTGATAATTAAATGCTTTGTTTGTAACTCTCCGGAAAGAGCATTTGTTAAAGGTTTGTACAGTTATCATTACCAATTTGTGATATGCATAATTTTAATAATTTTTTAGGTATAGTTAACTTTAACGCATATCACGGCTGTAACAAATGTGCTGTAATTGGAGAATATGAAAATTTTAAGATGAGCTTTCAAAGCAGTGACTGTCCAAAAAGAACTGACATAGGCTTTAGAAATCACACTGAGGAAGGCCATCATAAACAGTGTACCCCATTAGAACGACTTCCGATTGATATGATCAACGATTTTGTAGTAGTCGATTCCTTACATTTACTGGATTTGGGAATAATGAAGAAGTTTTTATTGATTTGGACAAGTGGGAAGTATACATTTGCTCCCAAGAGGTCTGCTAACCAAATTAAGGAAATTTCAGATCTATTAAAAAAATGCAATGAGAACAAACCAACTGAAATTCATCGTGCTATAAGATCTCTTAACTGCTTAAAATTTTGGAAAGGAGTGGAATTTAGAACATTTTTAATGTACTTAGGTCCAGTTATACTAAAAGACTATTTACCAGAATATATATATCAGCACTTCTTACTCTTATATTGCGCGAATATCATTTGTTCAAGTCTTGAATATGGAAAATTTCTTCATATAGCTAAAAAACTATTAGAAGACTTTATTAAAAAATACATGGAAATTTATGGACACGATACAATCACAAGTAATGTACACAGTCTTTGTCATCTTGTAGATGATGTTGTTCGTCTCAGTCCTTTACCATCGATTAGCTCCTATAGATTTGAAAATTATTTAGGGAATTTGAAAAGGCTACTACGTCAGGAAAACAAACCTTTAGCTCAGTGTGCAAAAAGAGTGATAGAATTGTCAAAACCTGAAATAGACCCAGTCATTAAAAATATATATCCAAAAGCTCTGTGGGAAATTAAAAAAACTGTAACATCAGTGAGAAACAATCCTAAAATTTTTGGAAAAGTGGAGTTAGCTGAAAGATTAATGTTGACAAAAAAAAAAAAAATAAGTGGTTCATGACAAGTCAGGATGAAATGGTGTGCATGCTTTATGCTACTTTTGTTGAAGATGAATTAACAATTTTTGGTTCAAGTATTATAAATAAATATTCTTTTTTCGAAAAACTTAAGTCAGATCACCTTAGTTTTCGCCGATTGTAGATTCTTTATGCCTGTGCTTCCGCTGTTCTTTGCGTTTGGCAAACTTTTTTTCAACAAATCTATAGAAACCCCAGTATATAATAATAGAAAACTAAATAATATTTATACGCAATTTACCTTTCTTCCGATTCAGTATCAGTGAAGGAAGCAAATATTTTTTCTAATGTAACTCCTTCTGCGAATGAATTTGCCATTGCTTTTACTTTGCAAGGTATTGGGACCCAATTTTCATCTGGAACTGTCCCAGCAGTCTTTCTAAATTTTTCAATGGCCCATGATTTCAAATTTGATGGCCAAAATAAAACTTTACTTTTTTCCCAAGCGATTGGCACAACGCTGAATGTTTTTCTATTTTTTCTATTTTTTTCTAGTGTTTCGACAACTTTAAACGACATTTTTGCCATGCAAATTACAATAACACTTGCCAGATAAGCTAATGGAATAATAATAATAGAGCTGCTGTAACCACTCTTAACACACGTGATGACAGCTAAATTTATCGGCACTGAATAGGATTACTTTGCCGGCACATCTGACGGCACACAGTGGAAATATTTCCTATATCGACACATTTATAGGCACTGAGGAGGAATTCTGACTATGTTGGCACATTTCACGACACACATTGGAAACAGTTCCTATATCGGCACATTTATAGGCACTGACTAGGAATTCTGACTATGTGGGCACATTTGACGACACACGGTGGAAATAATTCCTTTATCGGCACAGTTATAGGCACTTATTAGGAATTATGTGTATGTGAGCACATCTGACGACACACAGTGGAAACAGTTCCTTTATCGACACATTTATAGGCACTGACTAGGAATTTTGACTTTGTTGCCAAATCTGACGACACAAAGTTGTAAGAGTACCTATATAGAAACATATATAGGCACCAAATAGAAACTTTACCTGGAGTGTATAATTTCAAGGAATAAATTGGATACAATGCCTATTTATTAGCCTTAGTGGGCACAAATTAGATGAAATTGCCTTCTTTGGAATATTTATGAAACAAAATGGCTGTATGAGATTTTGGAAGACTTCTTAAGTGTTTTTAGATACAAAAACCTCTCTATGTCTTTAAAAATACATACCACTTTAATCTATCACTATTTTGAAATTGATTACTGATAGTTTTTCTAAAAATTTCGTTTCTGAGTTTTGTACATTTTTTCTAAAATATTTAAATTATTAAAGATTTTGGAGGCGCTTCAGTTATTTCGGAGTTTCGTAAGTAATTTTGCAGAAAATTTAATTTCGTTTGTAAATTTTCACCAAGTTGAGAAACAAAACTAAATTTTATTATATTATAGATATAATGACAAGTATTTTAAAAGTATTTCAAATATGTTTGCATACATAGAGACTTCGTCATCTAGTTTTACAAAGTTATAAGAATAAAACAAATACCCATACTTAACATTATCTCAAATATGTATATCATTTACAAATATTAACGTAAAAGTTCACATATTATATAAGTAGAACTTTTAGTCACCAAAACGTAATCGTTTCGAAATTGTTACTTTGTATGTTTTGTCAAACGGCACAGACTTCGACGCATTTCCGTAACTTCTACCAAGCTCTTACATTTTTGTTTAGAAATTAAAACTCTCCATGTTACTATACATAGTAATACTTTAGACGTTATGCCCACATAATTTCCACACTGCGTTGCCCCATTTCCGTAACATAGATAACTTCGGAACGTCGTTGTTTCGTAACGTGCGTTTCTTTATTGGCCCATGCTAGACAGAAAAACGTAACCACGACCGTTGCGCGTAAAAGGGTGTTAGTTGGGTATCAATGTTATTATGCCGACCCATACAAAAATAAGAGCGTATATTGTCTTGTTTCCCACATGCTACATCATCAAAAATAAAAATTGAATTTTGTTTTGCCTCATCAAATGGTATAACATCATCATTATTAGAAAATGTATAATAGCCTAATCCTTTTATGGGTGACAAAAGTTTTCTTAAGTAATATTTTGATTGATAGAGTGATTTTGAATACACATAAACGTTTTCATAGCTCAAACCATTTGGATGCTCCAGCAAACTAATCATAAAATTTGTTTTTCCACAATTGGATGGGCCAACTATTAGTGCACGTATACTATTTGGTAATAATGAACTATGTCTACCAATTTCTGTAATATTGCTCCGAAAATCATTATTTCTTATTGGCAGCGATAGATTTTGCTTAATGAACTTCATTTTGAATACTAACTCCAATCTGTAAATGCATACTAAATTTAAATACTTTTTTAGTTTGTATCTGAATGTTGAAGGTTAAAGTCATTCATACTTATGCTTGAGCATAATAAGAAAGGTTCGGGGGTAATTAATACACTCATTAATAAACTGACGTTTGAATTACACTTACCAGGCTACCAGTATTGTGGACCTGGTACGAAGCTAGCAAAAAGATTAGCTCGTGGTGACCCTGGTATTAATCCCTTAGATAGTGCCTACTCTAAATTAAAAAGTACATCAGATCACAACATAGCAGATCGGATTTTGGCTGAAAAGGCTTGGAGTCGAGTTAAATCTACTGACGCAAACCTAGGTGAATGTGCAAACGCATTGCTAGTTACCAATATCATGAATGCTAACGCTAAATTTGGGATGGGTATGGTGAAAATGAGGAGTAAGAAGAAAACGAGCACACGAAAGAAAAATAAAAAAGTTAAGAAAAACATTACCCTGAGAACTGTTATCTCAAATGCACGTAAATCAATTCAAAGGCAAAAACCTGATTCTTTGAACAGAGCCATTGCGTTAGCACGAAAGGAAGTAGGAGTTATAATTAAATATAGGAAGAAAAATGTGAAAGTTCCACGAGTCATACCTATACCAAAAACTGGAGGTATTTTACCATTCCTCGTTCCTTTATTTGCTGGCCTTTCTGCTTTAGGATCTTTAGGAGGAGGTGCTGCTACAGGGGACCATTCGAGATGAAAAATAAGCGAACTTCAGAAACAAAATCAAAATCCTATGCTATTTCCCTATGCTGGAGAGCGCTAAAAGTGGTCTCGTATCCCCAAAATGGTCTCGTATCCCCAAGATTCGAGATGAAAAATAAGCGAACTTCAGAAACAAAGTCAAAATCCTATGCTATTTCCCTATGCTGGAGAGCGCTAAAAGTGGTCTCGTATCCCCAAGATTCGAGATGAAAAATAAGCGAACTTCAGAAACAAAATCAAAATCCTATGCTATTTCCCTATGCTGGAGAGCGCTAAAAGTGGTGTCGTATCCCCAAAGTGGTCTCGTATCCCCAAGATTCGAGATGAAAAATAAGCGAACTTCAGAAACAAAATCAAAATCCTACGCTATTTCCCTATGCTGGAGTAGTACCAGCTAATGCCACCAGGGGACCATGCTCAAGAAATGGTGTTTGCGCTCGAAATAGCAACTGTGACTTTTCAATGCATGCACCCCCAAGACCTAATAATAATAATAATTTGCTAAGAAAACATCAAGCCAAGGTGATATCATGTTGTGAAATTCGAATGATGTTGATATCTACAACTTCCCCGCTAAGAAACCTTATTTAGGCACACCACTTGAAAAAAGCAAAACCAAGATGACGTCATTCTGATATCTACAACCGCTAATAAAAGAAAACAGCAAATCCAAGGCATGGTGGTAGTACCTGCTAATGCCGCTTGGGAACCTTACTTTCCCTCGAGGTGAACAACATATGAAGTACCGACTAATGCCGCTAGGGAACCTTACTCAATAAATGGTGTTTGCACTCGAAAGAGCAACTGTGACTTTTCAATACACGCACCCCCTAAACCCAATAATATTAATTTGCTGAGAAAACATCAAGCAAAGGTGATGTCATGTTGTGAAATTCGAATGATGCTGATATCTACAACTTCCCTGCTAAGAAAACGTGCAGCATTTGAAAACAGCAAAACCATGATGACGTCATGCTGATATCTAGAACTCTCCCGCTAGTAAAAGAAAACAGCAAAACCAAGGCATGCTGGTAGTTCCGGCTAAGTCCGCTAGGGAACCTTACTCAAGAAATGGCGTTTGCGCCCGAACGAATGTCGCTAATATTTCGAAAACCAAAGCCTGTAGAGGATTTCTGATGAAAATTTCATTCCGCCTCCCACCTCACACCGCCAAGAATCCATTTCCATGAGCAAAAATAACTTGAAATATTAATACGCTAATATCTCGAAAACCAGAGCCCGTAGAGGATTTCTGATTAAAATTTCATTACCCCCCCCCCTCCTTATCTTTATTATCCCCTCCACATACCAACCCTCTAGAATCCATTGGCATGAACAAAAATTTCCTACTATTAACTTTAATTATTAGTTCAAAACCAAAAGCCTACATTTAGGCGCTCAAGAAAAATCAATTATTACTAATATTAATTCAAAACCAGGCGCAACACGTGAAAACAACAAAGGCCTACATTTAGGCCCACCACACATCCAAAAATTGAAGCAAAAAACTTCCCAAAACCGTAGCATGCTGCCACGTGTGGGCTAAAAGTGAAGCAAAAAACTTCACATATCCAAGAGAATCGTACCACACATCCAAGAAAGCCGTAGTACCGGAGCATGCTGGTAGTATCGGTTAATGTCTCACTGACGTCGTCTAGAATCTGTTCATGGTGATGTCATGTTGTGAAATTCGAATGATGCTGAACAAAGCCTACATTTAGACGCAGCACCCCCATGAGCAAAAATCTTGAATTATTACTAATATTAACTATATCTAAAAATGTAAAATCGCTAATATCTCGAAAACCAAAGCCCGTAGAGGATTTCTGATGAAAATTTCGTTCCGCCTCTAATCCCCGCCCCTATAACACCTTCTAGAATCTATTGGCATGAACAAAACTATCCTAGGTAGCTTGAATTATTAATAATATTAACTATAAAAGAAAAGGTAAAATCGCTAATATCTCGAAAACCAGAGCCCGTAGAGGATTTCTGATGAAAATTTCATCCCCCCTAATACGCGCACCCCAACCATCTAGAATCCATTGGCATGAACAAAAATTTCCTAGCGTTAACTTTAATTATTACTAATATTAGTTCAAAACCAAAAGCCTACATTTAGGCGCACCACATATCTATCCAAGAAAACCGTAGTACCGGAGCATGCTGGTAGTACCGACTAATGCCGCTAGGGTGCAGTCAAGATCAAATGATACATCCCGGTAGTACCAATTAATCCCGCTAGGGCGCAGGCGAGACTCAATGAAACCAAAAGCCTACATTTAGGCGCAACACATATCTATTTAAGAAAACCGTAATACGGGAGCATGCTGGTAGTACCGGCTAATGCCGCTAGGGTACAGTCAAGATCAAATGATACATCCCGGTAGTACCGATTAATCCCGCTAGTCGAGACACAATGGTGCACCCAAGACACAATGGTGCATCCAAGGCGCAATGCTGTATCCAAGACACAAACCAATACAACCAAGGCACCCCTACATTTAGCACGGACTCAAACCATCTAGAGACGGTGGCGCCATCTGTGGCGACTCCTGGAGGCATACAAAAGTAGTCCAGAACCCGCATAGCTTATCTACTGTACCATAAACCGCAATATCCTAAACACATGTTATTAAAACAATTTATAATTAATTACAAAACCGCAACATCCTGTACATCTGTTATTTATAATTTATAAATAAATGGTAAAACCGCAACTTCCTCAGAAAAATTTAATTTCTTATAAAATTGAATCAAACAATAAGTAAAAAGTTTTGCTTCTAGTTTTTATTATAACAGTAAGTTACGGTCCTGGAACGGAGCAGGTATACGGACCGCGAATTAGGCCCGAGTATGTATTATATATTGTGTTTTTTAATGAATGTTAAGAAGTTTGTATTGTCATGTGTGTATGTGTGTGTGTGTCAGTATTTACTCAAATATCAACAGATAGCTATGTCGATTCTAGGCTAACTTTTTATCGAAATTTTTCTAAGTCCAAATGTCATTTCTGGACAAAAATTTCGATCAAAAGTGGGCTAGAACCGACATAGCTATACTACTGCAATATCTGCAACGAGTATATCAGTCATTCTGGAAACGTTGGAATACAGAATATTTATGTCGTCTACAGCAAAGACCGAAATGGACAAGAAAATGCGAAAACGTATAGGTTGGAGATCTAGTCTTAATAAAGGAAGATAATCTACTTCCGTCGAGATGGATGTTGGGACGCATAACGCAAACTCATCCGGGATCAGATCAACTCGTTCGCGTCGTAACGATTAAAACCAAAGACTCGATATTAAAACGTCCGATTACTAAAATCTGCTTGCTCCCAATCGCAAATAGCATAGACCAGTCGCGCAAAACTCACTTAGAAGTCGGAACACAAAATTGTGATAACAATTAATCGGTTCGAATCGCATGTAAACCAGACTCTTACACTCATTCAACAAAGAAAGCAGTAACTAAAATGCCGAGTAATACTAAAGCTAATAAATCAAACACGCAATATCCCTTACACGATTATCCAAACTCCTTCCTCTTTCACATTTCCATTACTGTCCAATCACAACCCTCCAGTCTTCTTATATTGTTGCAGACACAAGAAATAACTGGTACTTTTTCACTACATCTGACCTCCACATGCAACAAATTCATTGGAACCTCAGATGTTCCAAGGCCCGGAGTATGTTTGGGAGCCTGCTAGACTTCCGTTCCTGTACGCCCTGAAACAAGGAATAATTTTCACACAAAGCATCGTGAAATTATCAAAATACTTATCTGACTGCGCTGATTCCATCCAATATTTACAATTGCGCTGGCTTCTACTCGACATGCCTGCCTGTGTGTACGTATACAGCTGGAAAAGGAAATGAATGTCTATTTATTGTATTTGATTTAAGTAGGATTAGGTTCATTCGTATTTTAGGGTTAGCTTAAAATATAAATTTATGGCCAAACAATAATGATTGAATATCATACTAATATATCGGAATTTATGAATATTGAATTGTAAGGTTAGGTTAGAATTAGGTAGACATACTTACATGTAAGTTAGTATAGTTAATGTAGGAAACTTTGAAATGAACACAACACTAGACATCACATAACATAAATTAATTCTTAAATTTAACAAATAATATTAATATACCTATTTACTTACAGTATATTTGTTTCCGGACAGAATGATGTATCCCAATGATCACTTTACTTCATAACACATTTGACACTTTATCGTTCACTTCTCGACTCTGCTATTTCTCCTTCTTCGTTAAGCGCATTGGAGAACCTTTATTATAAAATAATGGGTTGAAATACTTTATAGCAAATAATTTACATCGAAGAGGTGAATTCTGCCTCAAGTGAGATGCATATTATATCGATGAAAGAGATAATGATACCTTTGAGGAAAAATGAAATAGTTAAAGTAATTCCCCCTTTTTTAATATCCGTCATGAAGGAGAAATAAGCTAGAGTCAAGTCGAAGATTAATTCTGGTACGCGACGGTCGTGACTTTTTTTCGGAATCTGAGAAATCTAAAACAAAGTGTATCATTGTGATACTATTGAACTTTTTTGCATTTTAAATTTGAAGATCATTGCATTATTATTGAACTCTGTCTACATATTTTCAATTTGAACTATAGTGCTTATTGTTTTAACTGTTTGTAATCGAGAAATTTTGAATTCATTAAACTTAGACTATTGTAATCAGTGCGTTTTTATTCATTACCAGCCCGTTACCCAAGTATACGCTCATGGTGCAGTGGAAGTGCACTTGGACTTATAATAAAGCATTTCAAGTTCAATTCTGCGGTGGGCTCACTAAGAAAGGTTTTTTTTGGTGTATTTTTTTTATGCAGACAATTTTTCTATAGAACTCATATTCCAGTGAAGGATCTTATAGTCCTTTTGATACCCTCAAACACTCAGTGTAAGGAGTAGTGTATCAGTATCCTCAGTTGGAGTTCTCCGTATTCCTTGTTCGTGTAGCAGTCTCTGTAGTTCCTAACACCGTGTAAAAATGTGCTCTGCCGTGAACGGCTAATTGGTACAAAAGCGACAAGAGTGGCACGGCTGCCTTGTGAAAACGCGTTTCTTCACAGCAAGGAAGTGTCCAAGCCGAAGTCTTGCCATGCCTAACATTTTTTTCCGTGGCATTTCCGGCATGTCCGGCTTGATCGCTGTTACATACATATGCTTAAAGCACATGCATATCCATATACCTACATCATATAGAAAGTAGCACATGCATATACATACCTACATCATGAAGAAAGAAAGTATACTTAAATCACATGCATATATGTACATACCTACATCATGTAGGAAGAAAGCATACTTAATGCACATGCGTATACATACCTACATCATGTAGGAAGAAAACATATTTATTGCAACGCATAACTAACAACATTGTGCCTACATACCTATCTACTACATCATTTTCGCTGCATGAAGAATTTCAATCACTGACCTACGTCAAATATTCTTCATGTAAAATAGCGAAGATGTAGCAATACCCCTGCGCGCAAGAAGTCTCAAGTTGCAATACGACGACCTTGCGCCGGTGGTCAAACATATGTATGTAGGTAGCAACTAGCAAGATGTTAATTCACGGTTAATAAGTACAGTAAGCCACAAATGCCTACTGTAACCCGAGAATTACATCATAAATTAACAACAAACAGCAAGTGATTCTGGTTCTTGCAAAATATTTGTATGTATGTATACAAACGCGACGAGTGCCGCGATTTAATTGAAGAATGTAAAATGCGTGACTTAACACTTTGTACAAGGTGAACATTATGTACACAAAGTGTTAAGTCTGAAGTAAAATACAGTCGGAAGTAAATTGCACATCTTCCGTACTGGGAAAGAAAATGTAAAATAAATGTTCAGTAAAAAAGTAAATTCAGCTTCAACAAGTTACTCCAGATCTTCAATAGGAGCTGAGCTTCAACAAGCTACTCCAGATCTTCAATAGGAGCTGAGCTTCAACAAGCAACTCCAGATCTTCAATAGGAACTGAGCTTCTACAAGCTACTCCATAGCTTCGCTAGGAACCGAACATATACTGCTACTCCTCCAAGCAACTCAACGTGCACAACGATAAGCCTGGGAGGAATTAGACGCAACAAAGAAAGAAGGAAGGAAAGTCTTTCAACATCGCGTCCCTGTGATGACTGGCTAGGAAAGTATTTGACTGCTGCCATGCAACTAGTTTCATGGCTTCTATGCTGTTTCTGCTTTGGCGTCTGATTGCCTTATATGATGGTGGTATAATCACGTCTCCACCCTCTGTTAGCATTTTCTTGGCGAGTTAGTCTGCTTTTTCATTCCCCTGGATTCCTACGTGCGCAGGGCACCAAGCGAGTGTGATCTTTCGTTAAGCGAGAGTGTCTCTTACGTTAACTGCCAGCGGGTTTGCGGTTTTGGGGTTCCCTATGGCCTTGATGGCCGAAAGACTGTCCGAGAAGATGACAGATGAGCCCTCCTGTTTGGATGCCCAGCTCGCAGCCTCCCAGACAGCCGAGAGCTCTGCCGTGAACACATCGGGCCACGCTAGCAGTTTTTTGCCTATTATTATGTCCTTAATTATGCAATTAATCGGAACTTTCCATGGCGGAAAGCTTTCCACCGGGTTAATCTCATCTGGATAAAAGGGTATTTGCCTGAGGCCTGAGGGTATACTGTCAATTGCTCGGTACAGTCCAGAACGGATTCGTCTGGTGTCCGTGCAATCCGTATGAAGGATATCCAGAACTAGTGGATGAAGTGGAGATTTTTTGTAATGCACCGTTTTGAAGACAAGGTTTCCAGCAAGTTCTTGTCTTCTTTGAGAGATAGTGGGAAAACCAGCCTCCACTAGGAGGCTGGCGATAGGCGTGGTGCGGAGAGCACCGCGGGAGATTCTTGCTGTGGCATTGAGTGCAGTTTGTATCTTGCTTTCTATCCTACCTACATGACCAGCTGTTTAGCTATCCTTGTAGCAGTGTCAAGAGGCGGACCAGAGTTTCTCCTGCATATAACCTTTATGAGGTTATTCCTACACCTTATTGACTCCACCACAATGGCAGCCTGTTTATTCCAAATAAGATTGTGTGAGAGGATCAATCCCAGAACCTTGAGTTCTTTAAGCAGTGGTACAGATGTAATGACCACACAGACTATGGTCATACATAATATGAACATGCGCAATGATCATACAATATATCATCATACATAGTCACGTATAATATGATCGTACATGGTCACGTATAATATGAGCATACATTTCCGTTGTGACCATTCTACCTATATCAAATCACACCTAATTATGATGACCATTTCATTTCAAATTCTTAAAATCTTCAATTTTCAATTTCAAGTGCCCTCATTTCATTGCATAAACATTTTCTAAAAAATTTCTTAAGAACCTTTCTCGAATAGTAGAAATCCATATATTTTTCATCAACTTGACTACGTTAACAGAAAATCGTTTAAGAATAAACCATTTCACTAATTTCACTCCTCGTGTCTCCTAATCAACGTGTCAAGTTACATCCGTTGCGTTGTGTTGACGACCCAAAATAGTGCTGAGTCGCAAGTAAAAGAGTGGAGCCCGGCAATTTGTGATATTAAAAAGTCGAGTTGGATATCGGCCTTTGCTTTGTACAGACGGTGACCAAATTAGCGCCTATCATTTTTCTAAATATTCAAATAAATAAAGTACTAAGTCTCGTTTTTTATTGTTCAAACAAATAATTAAATAAATAAATCTCGTTTTATTGTTCAAACAAAATAATTAAATAAATAAAGTACTAAATCTAAATAATTAAATAAATAAAGTTAAAACTAAGTGATGTGAGTTTTAAATTTTCTAAAAGATACAACCCGAACTCCCCCTGACTGGCTCTTCTCTGACGGAAAGCACGGTCAGCAGGTGCCGATCACCTGAAAATACAATGAAAAAAATAATTTTCCTACAAAGTTTAAATAAATAAATTTTCTTAAAAGTGTGAAAATAAATAAAATAAAGTTATTGTGAAAAGTTTAAAAAATAAAACAAAAAAAAAGTTTCAAATGAATAAATTTTACTAACAGTTTGAAATAAAATCTTCTAAATGTTCTAAATAAAAAACTTCTGGCTAAATAAATTCTTCTAAAGACTTTAAATAAATAAATTTGAATAAATTTTACAAAAAGTTTGAAATAAATATTTTCTGAATGTTCTAAATAAAAAGTTCTGGTTAAATAAATTTTTCTAAAGACTTTAAATAAATAAATTTTTCTAAAATTTTAAACAAAAAAAATTATTCTAAAAAGATTTCAAATAAATACATTTTTTTTTATAAATAAATAAATAAAACCCACAAGTTTTAAATAAACAGAATCTTTCTAACAAAAAGTTTTAATAAAATAAATGCTGTTAAAGTTAAAGAAAAAAAATTTTTAAATAAATTTTTAGCAAAATAAATAAATAAAGAAATTAATAATAGTACAAACAAATAATAAAGTGAACAAAAAGTCAAAGGTCGTTGGGCGGACGGTCCCGATCCATCACTGGTGGGATCCTGAAAGGGACGGACAGCCCCTGTAGGATTTAGCTGAAACAAAGCCAACAAAAGGCTGCAACAATACTGTGCTGGAACCAACTGATCAGGGCTCAACCTGATCAGACAAGGTGAAGTGTAATTAAATCATATAACTCGAGATGAAACTCCCCGGATTTTTCTTTTGCAAGGTGAAGTCTCCTGGTGATAGATAGCAGATTGACATCATTATTGCTGAACGTAGACAGCGAGGAGCAGCGGACAAAAATTTTTTTTTATAATTTCACGAATAGCGAATATACTTACCCCAGCTGCCAAATAGGAAGAATCAACGTGAGTAATTAGTATTATCTTTATTGTATGAAAAGCGAATATTCTCCTTTCCTATAGGAAGTGTTTTTTTTAGAACAGAAATTTTTTTTTTCTTTTTGTTGTACAAGTCTTAGGTTGTAAAAGAGTGCGTGCTATCGGGTGAATTGCTTCATCTTGTTATAATAAACAAGTTTTAAGAGGTTCATTGAAGTAAATACAGTTGAAAAATATATATATAAATAAATAAATGAAAAAAAACATAAAATAAAATATATACATATAGAATGCTTTACTTTTATGCGGTTCGTAAAATTATTTGAAATTTCGTGTTATTATCCCTCGTGTGAGATATCTTTCTGTCGGGGCTGCTAAATATTGAGATTTGACAGAATTCAAATCGTTGATGTTGAACAAAATTATATTTAAAAGGAAAATGTAACTGCCAAGGTTACCAAAAGTCATTTAAAAAGCAATCCTGCAAACACCCAACTTCGAAATTTTGTTTTTCATTTTTTATTAATAACTTTAGGTATATTTGGGTAGCCTTCGTGGAATATTTTAAGTTTTAGAATTGGTCATTTTTCTGTGTATACCCGTGTGTGTGACATATGTATATACATTCGAAAATCATCCTAAACGGATAACGTATTGTACAAGAGCGCGGAATAAATATCGAACAATCCTTCCTTAAAATTCTCAAACTTTACTGAGAACATAGAGTCCAACACACCTCCCCAGATTGTCACGCGAGGACAAAGTGTAGTTCTCGCACATTTTCGGGAGTTACCATTTAATACCTCAGACAAAATGCCAAATAATGATGGTACTCCACCACAGAACCAAAGTGCTCCTGCACCTCAACGAGCAGAAAGCAGTATCGCTGACGTATATAGTTTAGTGCCGGAGTTCGGCGAAGCCCCTCACGAATTAGACAAATTTCTAGCCTGCGGCAACTTCCTGTTCTCTTCCACGGAAACTACGCCGCAGCAAACAATCTTCTTAGACATAATAAAAACAAAACTTCGAGGACCTGCATTTGAAGTTATACAATACAAGTCGCTCACTACTTGGAATAGTTTGGCAGAGGAGCTCAAATCTAATTTCAGAAAGTGTTAAAGAGTATGGAGACAGGGTAACACAGGCTCTATCTTTACTAAACTCCGCTACTTATAGCAATGTGGTAGACTCAGCCGTACGAGAATTCCTCATACAGAAAAACTCAAAGCTAGCTGTACAAACATTTGAAGATGGACTGAGAAACCATAGTTTCAAGATATTGGCTAAAGGACATGGAGAGAGTAATTTGCGGAAGGCAATCAACTATGCGTCAGACCATGCAAATCGTTTAGAACGAAGTCTTCCTACGCCTGCTTATCCCTCTAAACCTCCCCAAAAGAGAAACATATTCTGCAGCAATTGCAGCCGAGAGGGACACACGAGCGACAACTGTTTTAGAAACCCGAATGGGCGCACGCGCGATAATTGTTTTAATAACCCGAATATTCCGAATTTTCCGCCTCAACCGATTAAGCGAGAGGTAAGTCACTTGTTATGCGCATACTGCAAGAAACCGAACCATCACATAAATGAATGTAGGTTGAGAAAATACAACAACGAAAGACCCTTTCAACTAATTCAGGTATACGCTCGCATCGGGAAGAACGCACGTATGTATCTAGATCGAATACGTACCTACTAAAAGCTCGCATACGAGGCGAACCACTAAAATTAATCAAAGTTTCAGAAATGATTATTCATATTCAGGAAACGAGAGCCTTCGAGAAGAGGAAATCGGCGCCCCGTCCCGAATTGTGCATACAGCCGAAATTCACACTCTCCCAAAGAACTAAATAATAAAACTTCGGGTCAGACTATGATATCACTTACTAAAACCGACAGAAATGCTTGTATTTGCATCCCATCTAAAACCTGCTCTAAAAAAATATTCCACCTTTCTCGTGGATACAGGAGCAGACATCAGCCTTCTAAAATCAGATAGTTTTCACAAAGGTGTATCATTTTCAGATGTAAACTTTGTCTCCACAATCTCCGGAGAACCCATTAAAACGTTAGGAACTACGGTCGGAACCCTTGATCTTTCTAGTGACGAAATATCCCTTAAACTGAAACACACCTTCCAACTTCTTAGTCTAAAAATAAACCTTGATTACGATGGCATTATCGGCAACGACTTCTTAAGGAAGTATAAAGCTGTAATTGATTACAGTAAGGGTCTTCTTGTAATCAACACCCACATTAACAACAAAGTTTGTAAAGAGCCAGACGACTTGAAGACCTTTGATAATTTGAAGCCTAAAATCGACAAAATAGACCTGTTTACGGACAAAAGTGACAAATACCCTGGAAATAGAAAAGCAAATCCTACACTTTTGCCTCCGCGTAGCAAAAAGATCGTTACGGTACCATTTGACTGCACAAAACAAGCCGTCAATGGAATTCACCGCTTCTCCTCGTGGCGAAAATAGCTGACAGCAACGGCAATAAGAGATGGAGGGTGGTGGCGGACTTCCGCAAAGTCAATGAGATCACAATTGGGGATGCATATTCGCTACCTAATATTTCCGATATATTAGATCAGTTGGGCAGATCCAAATATTTCAGTACGCTTGACCTTGCTATCGGATGCCATCAAATCCTCGTTAACGAAGATGACAAAAAGAAAACAGCCTTTAGCACACCATTTGGGCATTACGAATATAACAGAATGCCATTTGGACTAAGGAACGCACCTGCAAATTTCCAGCGTTTAATGAACAGCGTATTAAGGAGCTGAATATTTTGTATACGTTGACGATATAGTCGTTTATGGTTACGATTTATCAGATCATAATTCCAAATTAATAAAAATTTTCAATCGTCTGCGAGAGCACAATTTAAAACTCCAGCCCGAGAAGTGCAAATTCAAAAAGAAGTAGTTAATTTACCTAAGACACATAATTTCTGAAGAAGGTTTGAGACCAGACCCTGGTAAAATAAGTGCAGTTAAAGCCTTTCCAATCCCAAAGAAACCGAAAAACGTCAAATCATTTCTTGGTTTTGCTGGATATTATCAGCGTTTTATTGCAAATTTCGCCGACATAGCGAAACCACTTACAAAACTCTTGAAGAAAAACACAAAATTTAAATGGGATGAATTTTGTGATGAATGTTTTAAAACCCTCAAGAGCAAATTAATCAATTCTCCTGTGCTAGCATATCCAAATTTAAAAAAAGAATTTCTGGTCACGACAGACGCGAGTAATGTAGCAATAGGAGCTGTCTTATTACAAGAAGTGAGCGGTGAGGACAGACCAATATGTTAAGCAAGTCGCACTTTAAATCCAGCTGAAACAAAATACGGCACCACTGAGAAGGAATTACTCGCTATTGTGTTTGCCGTAAAACAGTATAGGCCATATTTATTCGGAAGAAACTTCACTATAGTAACAGACCATAAGCCACTTAGATGCTTAATGGCTCTTCAAGAACCCTCATCTCGGTTGATGAGATGGAAAATACTTTTGGAAGAATACGAATATAACATAATCTACAAGCCGGGAAAGTATAATGTTAACGCGGATGTACTAAGTCGCATCGGTGGTCCAGATCAACTGACAACTAATGAATCCGTCACGGTTGGAGTAATAACAAGAAGTAAAATAAGGAAGCAATCGGAGGAAGCACTTCGGTTGCAGAAACCTGCAACAAATCCTAAAATAATACCGATATCTAAAATCATCGAAACCAATGAGTCCATATTTAATGACTATTCATTGAAAAACAAGATTTTTATACTTCCACTAGTGGATTCTCATGTAGAGAATAAACTGAAAAAAACTCTTCGAAAACTATACTATACCTAATCGGTGAACAAAAACTTCTATTTCATAAGCCTACAAGCACAAATTTCACTGTTATAAAAGCTATGCTTCCATTAAGATCCGAAACGGACAAATCTAAACTTCACGATGCTGGTAGAGGTAACTTCCAGTACTGTACGGAAAATAACGTAATCACCTTCGGCTTGTCAGTACCAGTCTTTGACAACTTTTCGCTTAACGAATTAAAATCCAGCCTCAATGAGATTTTCAAGGATAGCAATGTATCTATACGGTTGTTTAATGACTCGAGGGTATACTTAGAGAACCCTAAAGAGATAGACAAAATCATCGATGAATACCACACGTCTTCTTTTGGAGGTCACCAAGGTATGTCTCGCACCGTGAAAAGACTTAAGATGAAATATTTTTGGCCCTCCATTATGAAAGATGTTAAGAATTTCATTCAGAAGTGTGAGTCTTGTCAGAAAAATAAACTCCGAAGGAATCCACCAACACCTATGAAATCACAACAACTAGTGCGGCGCCGTTCGAAAGAATTGCACTAGACATCGCAGGACCACTACCAGTAAGCTACGAAGGGAACAAGTACCTGTTGACATTTCAGGACGACCTTACGAAGTTCTCAGAAGCACTACCCATACCCAACGCGGAAGCTACTACAATCGCAAAAGCCTTTGTGGAAAGCATTGTCTGCCGTCACGGAATTCCTGAATCCATACTCACGGATCAAGGCGCTAACTTTCTAAGCAATCTCTTCAAGGAGACTTGCAAGTTATTCAAGACAAAAAAGATAACCACTACACCCTATCATCCGCAAACAAATGGCACTCTAGAGAGAAGTCATCGAATACTTGCGGAGTATTTACGGCACTACGTAAACAAAGACCCGCTTTCTTGGGACAGCTGGACACCCTATGCCATCTTTGTGTTTAACTTTTATATGGATATCCGCCTAATATACCGAGTTCTTTCCAGCAAAAACCACAAGTGTCATACAATTACGACAACTATGCTAACAAACTCAAATCACGTTTGCAACATGGTTACTTAATAGCACGAGAGACCATACACCAAAATAAAAATCGCTCTAAACTTTATTATGATAAAAATAGTTCCTCGAAATGCTTTAACGTAGGAGATAAAGCTCTCGTAAAAGTTCATTTGCGGAAGAACAAATTTACCCCACTTTGGGAAGGACCATAAGAAATTGTTAAAATTGTTTCTGCCGAGAATTCTGTGATTAATATAAAATCAAAACATAAGACCGTTCATAATAATCAACTGAAACTCTTCATCGATTAACATTTCAAAAAATGTCTCTTTTGAGGATAGAGTTACTTTCCAATATTGTCAGGATGAAATCTGTAAATTCACTGGGAATTTAGCGAGCTTTAGGTGATCTTGTTCTAAAGCGTCTACCAAATTCCAAGTCCTCCTATTATAATATCGTGATCCCATATTTACACTCACTATACTTCTTTGCCTTCACATAAAACAACTATATCGAAATGTTTTCTTTCCTGTGATATTCAGATATTCTCGTAAAAGTTTAGGAAATTCATTTTTATATCCGGATTAGTCGGACTTTCTCGTTAAAGTTTAAGGAATTCATTTTTTATATCCGGATTAGCTGGACTACCGGGATTTTCTTTCCATGATCTGGAAATATTAAATGACACTCAGGTTATATTGACGTTACGCAATGTCTGAAACTACATCAAAAACATACCAAAACTTCATGCATCGTGCCTTCCATGAATGTCTTTAAAGCAACTAACTAGGCACAACTTAGACCGTTTTGCATAACTATACTGCCTTAACAAGAATAATTACTGACCGCATCAATACTAACAGCATGCCTTTTCAGGAAATGATGCAAATCGTGTTAATCATGTTCATGGTCTCATGCACCAACGGGAGTAATATTAACATCTCTATAATCGACTATCGCCCAGGTATATACTTCGAAAAGCTAGGAAAGGTAGAACTATTTTCTAATGAGTGGAAGGTAATCGCTTTTTATGATTTGAAAAACATCGAACAGGAAGCGGCATACGTAAAAGCCGCAAGCAATTCGTGCGAACTTTTGACTGAAAATTTCCCTATATGTAATAGTATAATAGCAGAGATCAACCACATAATGCATGATATACAGCAAAAATTAAAATTACTAACACACGGATCTCGTAGTAAATGCGCTCTATTCAATGTCGTAGGGGTAATTAGTAAAAATCTGTTCGGAACATTAAACGAGGACGACGCTAAGCACTATGATAAGTAGATCGAAAAATTACGTTACAACCAAAACTATCTCCTAGACCTGATTAAAAATCAAACAGTCGATGTAGAAACCACCGCGAATATATTTAACAAATCGCGAATAACTGTCGAAAATCAAGTTAAATCCCTTGATTCTAAACTATCACAAGTTAAGAGTATAGTCCATAATCTCACAAATGGAAGTTATAACCTGTAACGAAGAGCTTGTCAGCCGACAGATCTACCTACATTCACTTGTACCTGAATGTAGATACATACTGCATCCGACACCTCTTTGTTACAAAATCATCGCGGGATTAGCGTGGGTGGCTGCACAGCAAATATGCCGCTAGCGATCAGCCGGCTTGGGGGGTTCTTGCCACCCACATCCCTTGATGCTTGTTAAGCTGTGCAAAATCGTCAACATAACTGATCAGACAGACGGACGGACAGTGAAAAAAAAGATCTAATGAGGGCTACCTTCTTATTGTGGAACCTGAAAGCCTAAAAAGAAGAAAAATGGATTTTATTTATATGCTGCAAAAAGAAGGAGAATAGAAGACCTCAGCAACGCCGAACAAGTGCTAATTCACCCGGAGAGCTTACAGCGCTGGCAAATGGACGATTGAGAGACAGTGAGAGAGCTGAGAGGGGTCTCTGATGTTGTTGAGACCCCGGCTTTGGGTAATGTTGGGCCCAATCGCCCCCATCCACCCTGGCTAAGCCTCCAAAGCCGTATCGAAATGCTCAGCCCCATCTGTACGTGTTTTACATCTATTGCCGTGTGTGTGTGGAAACGACCTCCCTCCTGTCCGCGACCATCCCCTTTATGGAACTACTCACTCCATCGCGCTGAATCCGTTACCAACCTGTAAACAAAAGAAGAACGCAACTTGGAGAAGGGCGGCCAAAGGTGACCAAACTAAATCACCCAAAAGAAGAAGGAAGGCGTATCAAGGAACTCAAAATTTGATCAAGTCCAAATCAAAGTAGTATATTTATTGAGGATGTTCAAGCATATGAATCACTTACGAGGGAGGAAACCCGATCACAGAAAGACTAACATGGTATATATACAAAAAAAAACTAAAGGAAACAAAGTCACCGGTTAATATTAATCTAGATCTGAATCCTTACGACTAGCCCTAATAAGCGCTTTCCTATTATGTGACTTATCGGACTATGTGATCGACGCCTAGCCTTAGATGTACACTAAATGATTTTAACACTGTAAAATTAGGAACAAAAGAACACAAAGCAAATAATAATACTTAGAGAAAATTTGAACTAACCTTGTGGTCCGCTATGGACTTACATAACACCTGATTTAATCATATTCGGGGTTTCCTCCTTTACCAAAAGGGTTGGACACTGGTTTTCCAACTATCTGCTAGCTGCTTCAGGACTACGTTGAAGCCTGAGTTCACCTCCTCGCTTCCCTGCTCCTTCGGATATGTAAGAGCGAAATGTTTTGCCGTAACTTCTGCCAGAGGGATACTTCCTCGCCGGTATAAATCCAACTTGCCGTCACGCAGGACAAATTTTCAAAACGATCTTTGTTACGTGCAAGGAAACTTTTCCCCAAATTTTCTCTCAGGTTTGCCACTACTATGGTATATAAGGCTCACCGACGCACAGGTAAGTATTTCAAATAATGCAAATTATGTGTGCACAGAATCGTTAAACCGAAATTTGCTCCACAGTTTACCAATATGATGATATATGAAAATCACTGTCGCGCAGGAAAATATTCCAATTAATACAAATTGCGACTGCATAGAATGAATCAACCAAAATTTTCTTTTCAGTTCACTAATAGGGAGATCTACATAAAAAAAAATCACTGTCACATATGAATGCGCAGCATTAATGCCAAAATTTTCTTTCAGTTCATTATTAGAAAGATCTATATGAAAAATCACTGGCGCACAGGTAAATATTTCAAACACTAAAACTTTCAGTTCAGTTAAGGAAAATCACTGTCGGACAGGTAAGTAATCCAATTAATAAAATTTCTTGAATGCGCAACATTAACAACAACATTTTCTTTCAGTTCACTATTAAAAAGATCTATATGAAAAAAAATCTAAATGAAAATCACTGGCGCACAGGTAAATATTCTAATTAATACAATTTACGACTGCGCAACATTAATTCTAAAATTTCCTTTCAGTTCACTATTAGAAAGATCTATATGAAAAAAATCACTGGCGCACAGGTAAATAATTCAATTAATAAAATTTCTTGAATGCGCAACCTTAATAACAACATCTTCTTTCAGTTCACTGTTAGAAAGATCTATATGAAAAAAATCACTGGCGCACAGGTAATTCAATTAATAAAATTTCTTGAATGCGCAACCTTAATAACAACATTTTCTTTCAGTTCACTATTACAAAGATCTTTAGGAAAATCAGGGTCGCACAGGTAAGTATTCTAATTAACACAATTTATGGATGTGCAACATTAATAACAATTTTTTTCTTTCAGTTCACTATGAGAAAGATCTATAGGAAAAATCACTGTTGCACAGGTAAATATTTCAAATATTAAAACTTATAAATGCGCAGGATTAAACTAAAATTTTCTTTCAGTTCCTGTTAGAAAGATCTTTAGAAAAAATCACTGTTGCACAGCTAAATATTCTAATTAACAAAATTCACGACCAGAATGAATAAACTCAAATTTTTCCTTTCAGTTCACAAAAGCAAAAAAAAACTCTAAAGACTGATTTTAAATAAAGAGGAATCACGACTCAATTTTTCTGCGACCGTTCTCGTTCAAAGCCAAAAGACAACTCCCGACTAACAGCAGTCTCCCTACATTCCATCGTTCTTCACTCAGCCACCGGCAAGCGAGCGCCTTTTACTTCTCAGAATTTTTTTGTTCTTTATTCAAGCCTGCTGCAACACATTGCATGATGGCATCACGCGATCTCTTACAGCTAGGCGAATTGCCGTTTTCGTCGCTTTGATGTGGTTGACTAGCGGTAAGTTTTAAACGAAAAAATGTATTTTGTGCTAATTTTGCACATTTTACAATTTTTCGACTGAAAAATATTCTGCTGCTGTTGTTGTTTCTTTTAGATCTGGACGTGCATGCGGGTATGTATAAATATGTTTTTTTTTCAGGAATTCTTGTACTATGGAGAAGTAGCATAGGGCTACTTTTTGAAAATATATAAATTTTATCTTTTTTCAGGAATTTTGTAATATGGAGAAGTAGTATAGGGCTACTTCTTGAAAATATATAAATTTTATCTTTTCAGGAATTTTCCAATATGAAGAAGTAGCATAGGGCTACTTCTTGAAAATATATAAATTTCATCTTTTCAGGAATTTTCTAATATGAAGAAGTAGCATAGGGCTACTTCTTGAAAATATATAAATTTTAACTTTTCAGGAATTTTCTCATATGGAGAAGTAGCATAGGGCTACTTCTCGGAAATAGCTAAATTTTATTAAATTATATACTCTGGAAAATCATGGGGTTTTCTCTACAGACGTAAAGAAGCCAAACAAAAGTAGCGTAAAGGGGTATACGCTACAAACCAGAGACTTATCGCCGAGGTCGAATCCCTCGCTTCACTCGCGACACTTGTCTTAATGCGCTATCAGAATGCTGTTATTACGATCGTCGATCTAGTAACGGCTGTTCGACATGGGAAATTTCACCCAACGATTATTACCCCAGAACAACTAGAGGAAATTCTAACAACCATACGGAAAGGAATTTCAAGCGATATTAAGCTATCCTCAATGGTTAAAGATGACAATTTATTATCATTATACCGAATAAGCTACATCAGCGCATCAGTCTTGAACTGCAAAGTTATATACGAACTTAGAGTCCCTTTGCCCACTAAAGACAATTATCAACTATTCAAAGTTATTCCTTTACCAGCTCCAGACAACCAGCGATTGGTCTTTATACAGCCAAAAATGGAGTATATAGTCATCGACTACAATAAAGAACATTACTACGAAATGTCACATCAGGAATTTGTTAGTTGTTTAACGGAAGATCACACTCAGTTTCTTTGTCATATATTGCATCCAATATTTAACATAGACAAAAATACACAAGTATGTGAAATAAGTTAGCTTCGAAGGGAGAATAAGCTACTACCTTCATGTAACTTGAAACAGTCTGAGTATAAAACAGTATGGATACAATTAATTAAGTGGCTTTACTCAACACTTCAAGCTTTTACCGGTGATTATATTTGTGATGATAAGATATCTCCACAGTCCATGACATCGACTGGTATTGTCGAAATTTCTGGGAATTGTTACTTGCGGACTCCCTATCTAGTAATACAGGGATATAATATTAAAACAACCCATTTTAAGAATTCCTACATACCCTCGCTTAATCTGACAAAAGAATATAATTGGAGGAATAATACCACCCAAACCTTATATAAATAATAGCGAGGTAGGTTTAATAAAGTACTCTTCACACCATGAGCTTACTAGACTCTTTGAAAATATAAAAACCCTTAAGGAGCACGAAAATGAACAGCTACTTCCAGTAGATAGTCATGACATACACCATTACTCAATTGCATACATCTTAGTATTTATTGTTATATTATACGCTCTCTTCAAAATTTACAAAAAATATATAGAAACATGCAAGAACAAGCCTCCTAAAACCCTGCACATAGAGAGAGAAAGCGAGGATGTTGATAAAACTGAAAATAAAGAAGAAAACGATGGAATTCAACCGATAGTGCTCACTCTGCGTTAGGCAAGAAAGAAAAAAAACACAAATTTATAAATAACATTATTTTTTTTATCTTCATAAAAGGACTTAGTAGTAGAATTTTTCCTCCCTTTCCTTTTATTAAAACACAGAATATTTACATGAATCTATATGTACACGTCACCAGCGTAAAAAAAAAGCCCCACAATTCATGTAACGAAAACTCTCTGATAATAGAGAAAATTATGTAAGTCTTCACTTTACTTTACTTACTAAGATTAACTTCTTTTAGTATTTTCGATTATATCATAGTTGATTACATTATACTTAGAGAATATGATTGGTAATAAATAATAATAAAAAAAAATAAAAATATAAAATAATAATGATAAATCGATTTAATACCATAGTTACTATTTGTATTTTAATCTTCTATCTATTTTAATCATGGATAAATATGAATAATTTTAGCTTCGTATTTTTAATTTTCAATCTAAATTATTTATCAAAATATACATGTTTTATTGACTACATTACATATATAAAAAAATAAATAAAAATAATAATAATAAAAAAAAAAAACAAAAAAAACATAGCATAGAAACATTATGTATGTACGTATAGAATAGAGTTTATATACTCATGTAAAATTTTTTTAGAATAACACAAATACATAGTTATAATTACATAATTTTTAACTTACCTTTAATTGATTTTAAATCATGTAGTTTTGACAAAACTGTAAAACCAAGACCAAACCGTGCAAATACCAATAATCTTACCATAGCCAGGCTCGTAATACTCAAGAAAATTCTCTAGCGACCCTAGAATTTTCTTTTTTTAGGGGGATGGAATGTAATGACCACAAATACTATGGTCATACATAATATGATCATGCGCAATGATCATACATAGACACGTATAATATGATCGTACATAGCCACGTATAATATGAGCATACATTTCCGTTGTGACCATTCTAACCATATCAAATCACACCTAATTGTGATGACCATTTCATTTCAAATTCTTAAAATCTTCAATTTTCAATTTCAACTGCCCTCATTTCATTGCATAAACATTTTCTAAAAAATTTCTTAAGAACCTTTCTCGATACTTGAAATCCATATATTTTTCATCAACTTGACTACGTTAACAGAAAATCGTTTAAGAATAAACAATTTCACTAATTTCACTCGTGTCTCCTTATCAACGTGTCAAGTTACATCCGTTGCATCGTGTTGACGACCCAACATTGTGCTGAGTCGCAAGTAAAAGAGTGGAGCCCGGCAATGTGTGAGATTAAAAAGTCGAGTTGGATATCGGCCTTTGCTTTGTACAGACGGTGAACAAATTAGCGCCTATCATTTTTCTAAATAATCAAATAAATAAAGTACTCAGTCTCGTTTTTTATTGTTCAAAGAAATAATTAAATAAATAAATCTCGTTTTATTGTTCAAACAAAATAATTAAATAAATAAAGTACTAATTCTCGTTTTTTTGTGCAAACAAAATAATTAAATAAATAAAGTACTAAGTCTAAATAATTAAATAAATAAAGTTAAAACTAAGCACGGTCAGCAGGGTTACAACACAGACACCATGTCACTGCTGAAATTCGTTTGTCTCCAATTCCATCTTCTACAAATGTGCAGCGCTTCTAGCTTTTCTACAGAAATTTTATCTCCATTTGTGTCGGCCCAGGTCCAAATGGCTCGAGTGGCCTTGTTGAGCACGTGATTTGCAAATGAAGGCTCGCCAGAGGCATAGCAAATGATGTTATCTGCATATATATGGTAATGAAGGCAGTCTATCTGTTGTAATATCTCCGCGAGGGATTGTATATATATGTAAAATGGGAAAATGGTTATTAAAGTGAGCTGTGCTGGTGAGCTACCATAGTTCCGGGATCGACCCTATCACACAATGCTTTGATCCTTTGATAGGCAACAGATTGATTGTTATCACTAGAGTACTGTCTCACGTGTCTGGCCAGGTGTTCAGCTATGAGTTCTGGGTCTTGCACCATTGTTTCACCTATTCTAAGGCCAGTGATGCTTGCCTTAGCGGTTTTTCCACAAATGGCTCTGACTTTTCGCTAGTTCTCACTCATTGGTGTGTCTAGCACAGTTATTTTTTCGGCGATATCTCAACCTTTGGAGCAATCCAGAGGCAGGCTCAACAGAATTAGTAAATATTAAAATAAACTGTAAAAAATATTTACAAATTTACAATGGTTTAATAGATAAAATTATTTGAAAATTAATTTAATTGGACTTTAAAATATAAGTGATAAAATCCGATTGCCATTTAGGAGCCCCCATTTTGATTTCTCGACTTTGACGACATATTCATAATTAGCGACCCTAAAATCCAACCGATATCGATTTTTAGTCAAATCATAAGTCATAATCATAATCATAATTCGTTCACCATTTTTGAGCCGCCGCACATGGTGCAATTGAGCTTTAAAGTTGGCCATAAACCAAAAAATTAAATATACGCGATCGCTTTTATTATTTTCTTATATGTTATTGTCCTGTTTTGCTATGGCTGGAGGTGTAAAAGTTAGGCCCAACCCAGAGGAGAACATTTTAGGGGAGGACGGAATTTGGCTTAGACGTGCCAAACAATAATGTTCCTTCGCGTAGTTCCTTATAAGATTACCAAATTTAATTGTGTGCATGTTCAATTAAGTCACAACTTTTTATATAAACAATTACTGTATCGCAAATTCACAACACGTAATGATTATTTAATTATTATAAATAAAAAGATAACTCTTTTGGACTTTTTACCGGGTTAAACTTAATTTTGTGCAAGAAAGAATTTTTTGGGATTCTCCGGTATATAGCAAAAGCTAAAAAATGTTCTAATTTGTTATTTCATCACACCACCCATTAATTTTTGAGGACAAGTTTCAAGTCTTGATTTGACTCATCAACAGGTCCCAAATAGCGAAATTGGGTGATTTGAAAAACAAATGAAAAAAATGAAAAAAAGAAGAAAGAAATGAAAAGTTTGAGACAAATAGAAAAAACAATTTTTTTATTTATTAAAAAAATTTAAAAAAAAATTTAAAGAAACAGATTCATTCGAAGCGAATCGAACCTGTATACGCCACGCAGTGGGCTGAAAAATAAAGAAGAAAAGGAAGAAGAAGAAGTGTTTCGTGTCAGCAGAAAACCTCACACTCATCGGTGCAGCTTGGTTTTCTGCCTGCTGCAGACGCTTGAAAATAGATCAAACTGATCTCTTCTCATATAAACTCGGAATAGATTCTGGGTGTGAATTATATGAGGAAAAAACACTCCAATACAAGCCCAGGAGTAAAAATAAATAAAAAGATTACTCTTTTGGACTTTTTGACTTGAAAGATGTCACCAAAAATTAATGGGTTGTGTGATGAAATAACACATTAGAACATTTTTAGCTTTTGCTATATACCGGAGAATCCCAAAAATTTCTTTCTTGAACAAAATTAATTATTATATTATCACCTCAAATCACAAATAAACATCTGTACAGCCGTCCGATGAGAAATTTCAGAAATTGTGCAATCTCAAAATGGCCGGTTTGTTATAGGATTGGTATTCTGCCCGTACTCCCAATCGAATCTTGGAATTTCGGCATTTTTCCACCCCCCGAATACTTCTCACCCGTAAAAACTGCCAATATCCTCCCCTGTGTGGGCTATGGGTATGAAGTGAAAACAAAAAAAAGTATATTTAGATTTTCCCCTCCAAACCAAAAATCTGTAACACACTTCGGATTGTATCATTTGAAATCATAAAATTCGAAATTGGATTAAATTTCGATTACCGAATTCGCTTAAACTTTCGAGGTTAATATTTTCGAAAATATTCGAAATTAGAATTCGAATATACCTTTAAAAAGAAGTATTTAACTTAAGAATGCATTCATTAAGGGCGCCATACACCATCCGTTTTGCCGTGGTTTTAAAAACCACGTTTTAGTCGAGATAAGAACCTAAAACGTGGTCAAGAAAAAGCCCCACACACCATCCAACTTCACCACGTCTTGCCGTCATCTTGTAGTGTCCATTTACAGCAACAACATGTGACCAAACATTGTGATTATTTCATGAAAACCGGTTTTCACAGAAGCGCGGGAGCATTTTATGAGAGTAAAACATGAAAACTCCGCCACTTCTCATTTATTTACGAAAACGAAATATTTTTCATTCTGTTTCGTTACATGCAATTTGCGCTTTCACATTTTTTATCTTTATTCATAAAAGTTTTAAAGAGAGTTTGATTTATATTTTTTTTATTTTTTTTTTATTTCTTTCTTCCTTTTCTTGCCGTGTACATTTAAATGTAAAACACTCAGAAATCTCGCCTACTTCTTATCTTATTATTAAGTTAACTTTGTTTATGAACGAGCAAAACAGTAAAAGCACGGCAAAACGGATGGTGTATGGCCTTGCCCACGTATTACCCACGTTTTGAGAAAGATCCTTGCTGTGGCAATGAGTGCAGTTTGTATCTTGCTTTCGCTTTTTTTGTTCAGATAGCCATACACTGTGAGACAGTAGTCTATCCTACCTACATGACCAGCTGTTTAGCTATCCTTGTAGCAGTGTCAAGAGGCGGACCGGAGTTTCTTCTGCATATAACCTTTAGGAGGTTATTCCTACACCTTATTAACTCCGCCACAAGGGCAGCCTGTTAATTCCAATTAAGATTGTGTGAGAGGATCAATCCCAGAACCTTGAGTTCTCTGAGCAGTGGTACAGACACAATGTCACTGCAGAAATTCGTTTGTAGCAATTCTTTCTTCCGCAAACGTGCAGCGCTTCTAGCTTTTCTACAGAAATTTTAGCTCCATTTGTGTCGGCCCAGGTCGAAATGGCTCGAGAGGCCTTGTTGAGCACGTGATTTGCAAATGAAGGCTCGCCAGAGGCATAGCAAATGATGTTATCTGCATATATATGGTAATGAAGGCCGTCTATCTGTTGTAATGTCTCCGCGAGGGAGTGTATATTTATGTTTAAGAGGTGGACCGAGAGTGGGGAGCCTTGGGATGCCACTCTGAAGTTGGTATGTATTTGAAAAGTGTCCTGCCACTCTCATTTTGATTCTCATATTGGAGAGGAAGGAGTCCACCGCTTTAACGAATTGTTTCCCCATGTTCCATTTCTCCGTTTGCAGAAGAACGAAATGCTTTGGTACTCTGTCAAATGCTTTTTCCAGATCTATCGAAAGGACAACAGAGGGCTGGCGTCTGGCGAGTGCGCATTCCAGGTTGTGCTCCAGATCCTGCAGGAGAGACTGGGTTCCCTGCCTGGTCTGTAGCTACTAACCGTTGGCAGCAGCCTTTGCTCCAGAAACAAAGATAATCTGTTGGCCGTCAATTTTTCCAGAATCTTTGATGTTGTGCACAACAGTAATATGGGTCTTACTTCAGCTGGGGTTGGTGCCCTGTTTTGTACGTTTGGTATCGGTCTGATTTCAGCCAGTTTCCATTCACGTGGAAACTTTCCTAGACTAAGGATTAGGTTATATAGTCCGACCGCTCTGTTTTGCCAAATTGTTGGGGCCTTCTTGAGCATGCCAAAGGTCACATTATCCAGCCCGGGGATTGTACCACTAAAGGAATTTAAGATGTTGGCAAATTCCCTATGGGAAAATAGTTGTTGAAGTGAGCTGTGCTGGTAAGCTGCCATAGTTCCGGGATCGACCCTATCACACAATGCTTTGATCCTTTGATAGGCAACAGATTGATTGTTATCACTAGAGTACTGTGTCATGTGTCTGGCCAGGTGTTCAGCTCTGTGTTCTGGGTCTTGCACCATTGTTTCATCTATTCTAAGGCCTGTGATACCTGCCTTAGCGGTTTTTCCACAAATGGCTCTGACTTTTCGCCAGTTCTCACTCATTGGTGTGTCTGCATTTATGCTAGCAGCAAATTCTTGCCAAGACTGTCTTTTTGCTATTTTTATCCCTCTCTTCATGTGAGCATTTGCTCTGCGGTAATTGACTGCGTTGATGCTGTTTGGAACGCGTTTGAACTTCTTCCAGGCCAAGCCTTTACGCTCCACGAATTGCAGTACGTGCGACGTTAGCCATGGGGGCTGGGCTTTTTTTGCTTTACTGCTTATTGGAATGCTATTATTAGACGCGAAGCGTATGGCCCTTGCAAGGAGAGCTGCTTCTGTGTCTACAATTTGGATGTAGGGTGAGGCTGGAGATATTCCTCCACCTTTTCCTGAAATTTTCCCCAGTCGGCGCGACGTTCTATATATCTGGGAACATGTGCCCTTCCTGGAAGAATTCTATTTACCCTGATTATATTATTATTGGTAGGTGATCACTACCTTTGGGATTTGAAGTTACGCACCAGTCAATTAATGGGACTAGAGATGGAGGAGCGATAGATAGATCTATGTTCGTGAGGGTGTTTCTTGTATTAAGAATAGTGGGGGAGCCATCATTTAGCAGCACGAGTTCAGAGTCTTCCAGCCAATCCGCAATCTTGTTTCCCCGTGGGTCACTCCGTGGCGACCCCCATAAAGGATGATACGCATTAAAGTCGCCCAGAAGGAAGGTTTGATCGCCGGTTTGCTCCGATAGGGAGTTTAGAATTCTGCTGTCGACTCTGTCCTCCGCTCCAACGTAAATAGACACGACATTGAAATCTGGCTTGATATGTACTTTCACCGCTACTGCTGCGATGGAAGTACTTATTGGAATTTGGGTGGAGGCTATGTCCTTCCTGACCAGCACAGCAACCCCGCCCCTTCGGTTGGAGTGTATGTTGGCCGAATATGTCGTGTAGTTATTTATAGAGATGGGTGGTGCAGTTGAAGAGATGTGTGTCTCTTGTATGGCTAGGATGGCTGGAAAGTGCTTAGACAAGAGCAACTGAAGGCTGCCCAGATAAGTGAAGAAGCCGCAGATGTTCCACTGGAGTATAAGAAAATCTCTGCAGTGGTTCCGCGAACTTGTGCACATATTTTTGGATTTTGGATTCCGTTAATGGCGCTGGAAAGTGATTGATTTAATAAACATGTATGAGTTTATTGTATTGTCCGTCATGTTTTCGTCATCCGACACTGGTGGAAAAGGGGTCGAATAGTCTTTGTTATGGTACTATGTAGAGTGATTGGCTTTGGACATAAAGTCCAGACTGCGAGCATGAGCTGACAGATTACTCGACGGACAGCGTTGACTGCAGGGCGGCACGCTAGCTCGCCTCGGCTCATTGGCGGAGAGTGTGGGGAGGTTCCACGAAAAATCTTCCGCTGCCGTCAACCATAATCAAAAAAAAATTCGTGCCTACAAACTAAAAGGCGCACACATTCGGTTCTGAAGGGACCTTACCTATATACAAAGTTGAAGGCGCAGATGTTCTGCCTTCCTGCATGCCCCAACCACCCATACGACTCTGAGGGCACCATTTTTCAGAATCCCTTGTTGACCTGTAAAGAGAGACTAGGCGGACCTAGACGACCCCCGCGTGCGAGAGGACTCCAGGAAAATGAGAGGAGAAATGAGAACTCTAACGAGTCATTACGTTATAAAAACTCTTTTATTACTGGATCATTTCAGGCAAAACTATAGTTCTATGCTTATCAGTATGGCTATATGAGCCGAACAATCCTTAATTTCAACTGAATTCACCAATTACTCTTACTATTAGGAAAATGTGCATAAAGAATTATCAATCCTAGCCAAATTTTTAATACATTAGTCATTAATGTAATTCTGTGCAAGCAAAACTATTACTAGAGCTATCGTATAAATATGAGAGCTATCATTTCTATCAAAATCATAGTAAATATATGTGTTAATCTATATGTATGAAGATAAAAGGTTTATGAACACGACTCTGTTAAATATATGTATGTATGTTTACGATATTAATAATTGGTCGCTTCAAAATGAAACTGGGATCGAGTACTCTTAGACAATTATAAAAAAACCTTTTGAAAATCCTCAATTAACTTAAAAGTTGTTTTATTACAAAATCTCCTTCTAACTATGGCGTTGAACGGTTTGTATTTTATTCACGTACTTCTGAAACAAAAATGTACCTTTAAAGTAATATTTTGGGATGGTATCTTCAAAAACAGCTTGTAACTTGTCGTTAATTTCCAATGAAAGATCTAATGTCATACTTTGACTAGTACCTCTGGTGCCAGTGTATATAGCGGACATGACTCCTCCATATTTGGCCAATTCTTTCTTATTTTGATCACTTTTAGAAGACGTAAGTGCACCTGCTTGATCACGCACCATATAACATTGAAGTATTTTCGATTTTGTTTGGTTTTTTTTTTCTACAGTTCAGCAACAAGTGGCGTCGTATGATTTTCAAGAAAAGCAATCTTCTCTATTTGTCTTGCAACTGCCCGTTGCAAACTTAAATTCCTTCTACTACATGTTCTTTGGGAAGGTGCTTGAATGGTTTTACTTTCTGGAGCACTTGCACGAGTCTCACTTTGATTTGATACAATATTTTGTAAATCTTCAGATTTGCTATCCCTACTACTTTTCCTCAAATTCCGATTTATTTTTTTCCAGCAATACTTCCTCAGCATCTATTGCTTTTATCTTCGAATTTTGCAAATATATTTTGGGAAGTACCGTATCGTTACGACCGCGAAATGTAGATGCTGTCGGGGCTCAATATTTTTTCGCTTTCCGCCTGATAGTGAGGAAAATAATTATATCAATTGAAAATAGAGTGTTAAAAGGGACGAAAAATCTTCTGAACTTACGTATGGAGTTGGTTTCCTGTCCGATGGTTTTAGAAAATTCTTGGATTCACTACTGCACTTGTTCGCCGTGTGGAATTATTGACAAGACAGACACGATTCTTCTTCTTTTTCTTTTCTCTTCAGTATGTCACCCCGAGCTCGAGGAAACGCACTTCTCTCGGTCTGGGTGCATTCGAATATTCTGTTTGACAGCAGCCGGCATACACGCTGCAGTCTCTCGTGTAGCATATTGCTATATGCAATACGCTACGACCATAACAGGGCAGAGTGGTCTGAGCCACCCCTGGTTCAGACAACGCTGAAAAATGGTCGACTGAGCTAGCCGGTCTTAAACATAGGCCTCATCGCTGCGCTCTATTACGACGGTTGCTCTACTTGACTGATGACGCATCGAGGACACATCCTTGAAGTCTCGTCAGTGTTTGATCCTACCTCGACATCCTTCTCCGTTTGAAAATCAAAGGTGCATCGGCAAGCTGGTAACCCAAAAATCCAGCCGGTCGATGCCTCTTTGCTCTGCTTCACCGAGATGCTGAGAAAGCCTCGCGATCAGTAACCTAAAGAACTGATCGCTAAGCTTTCCCGGCACAACATCTCGCTCCGATCTCCGACCGGCGATTGTTCAAGGGTGTGTCCCCAAGGCGTAGTCGAAGTGGTGACGTTGTCGATTTCATTTCCTAACTTGCTAACAGCCGTATGCAGGATTGGATTCCAACAGGTATATCACCCACCTTTGACGGGGCAATAGGAGGGCTTCGCGATATCCTATAGTTTACCAGTGAAGCTGGCTGGATGCCTTCTTAGGGCTACCAGGAATAGATTTAGTACTACTATGTCCGACGGTTGCCGATTAACGAAATGTGGTAGACGGACAGACAAGGAAAAATCCTCCTAATGATCCGGAAGGGACTATAAAAGGTTATCTACTCATAAGAGGTAGAGGTGTGCTCATGAGATTGTATTCCAACAGATATATCACCCACCATTGACGGGGCAATAGGAGGCCTTCGCGATATCCTATAGTTTACCAGTGAATAGAGTTAGTACTACTATGTCCGACGGTTGCCGATTAACGAAATGTGGTAGACGGACAGACAAGGAAAAATCCTCCTAATGATCCGGAAGGGACTATAAAAGGTTATCTACTCATAAGAGGTAGAGATGTGCTCATGATATTGTATTCCAACAGATATATCACCCACCATTGACGGGGCAATAGGAGGGCTTCGCGATATCCTATAGTTTACCAGTGAAGCTAGCTGGATGCCTTCTTAGGGCTACCAGGAATAAACGTGACAGTCGATAGATGACGCTTCTAGACTGGATATCACTGCCTGATGTCTTTGGCGTGATAGACACCTAGCAGTTTCCCCTGCAGATCTTCAAGCTCTTATAGGGAGTTTCCTTTCTTGGCACGAACCCGACAATTGACAAATTTTCGCACTAGTCTGCTGTTGGAAGTTGCTTTGGGCAAAATTCCGTCTAAATACCTCTTGACCCACTTTGAAATCAACAGGCGTCGCCCTGAGATTATAGGCTCGTGAACCCTGTTGGAACGCATGGTGTAAATTTTCCTGCACTCTCGCAAGGATCAATCACAGTTTGTCCTCAGCATCTACTCTCAACGGTTCATTAAGAGTTCCAAGGTTCCTCAAGATGGAATAGGAGCTGCCATGTTCAACCATTTGTTGGCCGAAGAGTGTTCGATAGGGAGAGAAACCATTGGTAGAAAGAGCTCCTAAGGGAACTAGCGATCTGGTTTAGCTTCTCATCCCATTTCGTGTGTTCCTACCGAATAAATGCTCTAATCCCTGACAATAGAGACCTGTTTACTCGCTCTTAGGCGTTTGCTTGCGGCGAGTAAGCTGCCGTTCTCAAGTACCTCACCCCATATTTGTCCAGTAATCTGGTAAACTGAGCCGAGCAAAACTGGACTTCATTGTCAGAGACGATCACTTCCGGGACTCCGAACACATGGAACACTTCCGTCTCGATGAACTGGCATACATTGAGTGTAGACGCTTTTCTCATAGGTTTGAGAATCGGGAATTTAAAAAAGTGGTCAAGAACTATTAGCATGCAGACATTTCCTTTCACTGACCGGGGATATGGACCTAGAAAATCTATATACAGCATTTGCCATGGTCGTTCTGTCACAGACTGGACTCTAATAGGTGGTCTCAGTATAGTATTGGGGGCCTTAGTTTCTTTACACACGTCACAGGCGCCTACGTAGTTTCTGACATCAACTGTCATTCGTGGCCAGTACAGGTGTCTTCGCAGACGTTCCAGTGTTTTCCCTATACCTCCGTGTGAAGCTAGTGGCGGATCATGTGCTCTTGAAATGACGTCGGTGACAAGCCCTCGTGGAATCCAAAGCTTCCAAGCTTCTTCATCCTGAATCGGATCGCCTGTTCTCGGCGCAGTCCGAATGTAAACGAAGCCATCCCTGACGCAAAGATCTGGTAGTTTACCGGAAGTCGTTTTAACCTTATGCCTCAGTTCTTCATATTCCAACGAGTTGAAATAAGGCGAACTAAGGTCAACTCCCGGGCCAGGATCTTCGTTGGTGGACAAGCTGTTACAATGGATGCGTGACAGCGCATCAGGGACGACGTTCAGGTTCCTTTTCGGTGCTCGATAGTGAAGTCGAAACCCTGAAGCTTCAAACTCCACCAAGCAAGTCTACCGCTGAGGTCCTTTTGAGACATCAGCCATCTCAAGCTTGCATGATCCGTCACTATCTTAAACGGCATAAGTTCTATGAAGGGCCGGAACTTCTGTACACTTAAGATTGCAGCTAGGCATTCCTGCTCTGTGACGGTATAATTTCTTTGTGATGAGCTCAACTTTTTCGAGACGTAGGCTATTGGCTTCTTGTGACCATCGTCATCTAGTTGAATCACCATCCCAACAATACCTTGTTGGCTCACATCGCACTGGATAACGAACGGCTTGGTGAAGTCTGGGCTCACTAGCAACGGAGCAGAATTAAGTTTTTGCTTTAGTAGATCAAGAGACGTCTGGGCTTCAGGTGTCCATTTGAACTGACTGGGGTTTTCCAAGGTGTCTGTAATGGAGGCAGTTAAGTCAGCATAGGTCGGGATGAACCGTCTATACTATCCTGCCATACCTAGTAGGCGTCGGGCTAGCCGAACAGTTTTAGGTGACGGATAGTCAACTATTGCTGAGATCTTGTCTGGGTGAGTCCTAATTCCTCCTTTCCCGACTATAAAACCCAAGTATTTGGTCTCCTTGATACAAAACGTACTCTTCTCGACGTTGATAGTGAGGCCAGCCTTCCCCAAACAATCCGCTACACGAGATAGCAATGTGAGATGAGTGTCGAAAGTCTGAAGACAGAATTAATAAATCGTCCAAGTAGACGAGAACATTTTCACGAAGATCGAAAGGAATGACTTTATCCATGAGGCGGCAAATCGTTTGTGGAGCATTGCATAGGCCGAATGGCATCACTGTGTACTGATAGAGAGGGTGACCAGGTACAGTAAGAGCAGTCTTCTCTCTTGAATCAGTGTCTAGTGGGATCTGCCAGAATGCGTCTTTCAAGTCCAGGCTCGTTATGTAGTTTGCCGGAGGAAGTCGACTCAGAAGTGCGTCTATCTGCGGCAGCGGATAGGCATCCTTCTTCGTGACAGAGTTGACCTTCCTGGCGTCAAAACAAAGCCGGACCTTCCCAGGCTTCCGCACTAGTACAACTGGAGAGCTCCAAGGACTCTGGCTCTCCTCTATCACACCCAGTGATAGCATTCGCTCTAATTCGGCATCCATCAAACTTTGTACTGCCGGCGATATCGTATAAAAGCGTTGTTTTATCGGAGCTGCGTCATTCGTTTCAATCTTGTGAGTGACCAATGATGTTTTTCCCAGGCCTAAAGAGGCGAAAGAGGGGAAAAGCTGTTTCGTAGCTCCTAGACGCTGTTGATCTAGACTGGAAAGAACGTGGCGGTCGGTGTCAGGAGTATCTAGTAAACTTGGTGTCACTTCTCCAACTATACCTAGGACATATGGAGCCAACCCAAATAGACGCCAGAAATCTATTCCTAGATATAGTGCCTGTGTGAGCCCAGGAACCACGAAAAACGCACGTTTTGGGTCTTACCACGGAAAGTGATGTCCAAGTCCACATGACGATGCACAGTCGTCATGGCACCATTCGCCACTTGAACCTGTGTCCGATACCTCTTCCACCCTGCTTCAGCTAACTTCTCTAGAGCTCCCTGGCCTAGAATACTGACAGTGGCACCACTATCAAGTAATCCAGTCTCAGTTCGCCCGAGTAGTCTTACTTCGGCATACGGTCGAATGTCGTCTGGAATCGACACGGAAATCTGTGCCAGTTTTTTCCTTTCCAGTCGCATTCGTCGACAGTATTCCTGCCAAAGAACGGTTGATCTCTTCTTCTTCGGTCTACAATCCAGGTCAGGATAAATAATTTCAGCTAACTCCGCTACTGAGAAGAAGATGCGGTCTCTTACTGCATTATATTTCTGCAGACGCGTATGATACAGCGTCAGCGGATGTACAACAGGCTCACGCCCACTCGTCATAACACAGCTTGGTGGCCGTTTTAATATCGAAATGCCATAAGGCCAAATCTCCTGCTCAGTAACCTTGTCAGCTAAAAGTGCTGTCGGTTTCATCGGGACATCGAAAATTAAAGACTCTTCTAAAGGAGTGTCTAATAAAGTCATGGGCTCCCCAGAAGTGGAAATGGGAGCTTGGAGATCTGCGGAGAAGTCTATTAGGTTCTCCGTCTCTATCAATGAATTATTTATAAAATCTGGTGATCTGCTAATATCATCAGAACCACTGAATGTTATCAGTGGACAATTCAGGGATTCATTAAGGTCTGCTAATGGAGCGGACCATCCCCCTTGTTCAAGGCTTCGTGTTCGTTGCAGTTGTCGCTCGCGACGTTGACGCTGGTCGGAAAGAGGTGGTGGTATTCCCGACCCGTCTCAGGTTTTTCTGTCGACAATAGCTGCAATCGGGCTTCAAAATATTTGTGCGTCCGCATCCATAGCAGAACACAACTTGTCTCTCCTGCCGGCAATCTTGATAAAAGTGACCGGACTGGTCACAGTTCCAGCAGATTACATTCTGAGAGGTTGTAATAGCAGATAGCAGGCCTTCCACACTGCGTTCAGGTGACGTATTCAGTTCGACCTCCGTCGGACGATACTCATCCCCCTCGCTGACTCTTTGGCTGCGATATGTATTCCAGCTGCACGCAGTCGCATTCGCTGCTGAGTCGCCTGTATTTGGGTCACGAGACTCCGGAGTTGGTGTATGGTGTTGGTGGAATGGAGGCTGAATGTCTGGAAGCAGATTCGACTTTACGATCTTTAAGATGTTCGCCGTGTGGAATAATTGACAAGACAGTCACGATTCTTCTTCTTTTTCTTTGCTCTTCAGCATGTCACCCCGAGCTCTAGGAAACGCACTTCTCTCGGTCTGGGTGCATTCGAATATTCTGTTTGACAGCAGCTGGCATACACGCTGCAGTCTCTCGTGTAGCACATTGCTATATGCAATACGCTACGACCATAACATCTTTTAGGTATTCTGTGTGGTGTTATGTCTTGTTGTGTATCTATAATTTTCTGTGCGACTAACTCCTTGAAAGATCCTGGAGTTAACGACAGGAGTGCATTTGCATCGTCGAGGCTTGCTGCCCCAAAGGTGTAATTGCTTCCCGTGAGGATTTGGAAATTTTCAACTGCCAGGCCTGTTTTGACTGCGACATTCTCTGTTTTTAGTTGTGTCTGTTTTTTTCTGTTTTGCAATGAGTGTTTGTTCTGGTGTGCCTGCTTGTTCTATTGTTGCTGTTTTTTTGGAGTGCTTGGTTCTGTTCTGTGTATAGTTGCCTGTGTTGTGATTCGTTCTGTTGTTTTCATTATTGGCTTCATTATCATTTCCTGTGGTTTGTTTTGTGTTAGATTTGCAATTTCGCTGTCAGAAGTATCTTTTGTGACGTTATTTGTGGGTCTATCGTTTGTGTATATGTTGGTAAGGCGGGTTTTGGGACTAGTTTTATTGTTTGTGGCCTTGTTTTTGAGCATTTCCGTATAGGAGAAGCCAGGTATGGTTTTGCTCTGGCTCTCCTGTACTGGAACGAGATTACCATACATGGCGTACCACTTTTTTCTCGCCTCATAGCGGGTAATATGCTGATCAATCTGTATCTTGATGATCTCTTTTCCCCTCTGGAAACTTGGGCATATTTTATCGAGTGTGGACTGATCGCTAGCCTTGTTACATCCGACACAGAAAATCGTAGCACAAACGTGATTGATTTCCTCCTTTGCTTTCGCCTTACCGCAAGTATCGCATTTTGGCATTTTCCTGCAATTTGATTCATGATGCCTGAACTGCAGGTATTTCCTGCATCTTAGTGGTGTAGGATACCACCTTCGAACAGGCAGATGCTCAAAGCAGCAGACTATGGAAGTGGGAGGAGCGAAGCGATCAAACGTGAGCTTGAGAGCTCCAGTTGGTACTCTATCGTCCTGCGAGCTCCCAGGGCGCGTTATTTTCTTGAACTCAGTGTTCGTTTTGTTCCTTTCCTTTAGCCCTTCCAGATTCTCTGCTTCCGAGAGATTCTTGAGGTTGGGCGCATAGGTAGTTCCACTGGAGGAGTTTAATCTTCCGTGGTACTCTACTTTGACATTATGGTCAAGTATTTTTTTAAGACTTCTCGTCATTTTTTCTGCTTCTGCTTTGGATGGGAGGAACACTAAGTAGCTACCATCCCTTAAAGCTTTACAGAATCTTGCTGCTGGGGTTGCATGCTCTATGCATTTACAGACCACGAAGGGGTTTAACTCTTTAATTTTTTTCCTAGGATCGGTCAGAGATACGGTGACATATTTCGGATCCGGTCCCGAGAAGGCGTCCGTGAAGGTGTCCTGAATGGGCGGTAAGGCAGACAACCCTGTGCCTCTTTTGTTGTTACTTTTTCTTGCTATCTTCCTCGCATTGGCTCCATGTCAAGCAGGGAGTAGCGATTTTGCAACCCGTCGGCCGGATTCATAATTTCTGAGCCCTCCTAGGGCGTATTATTTGTTTGTCCTCAGTCTCAAAAAATTTGTATGTAAGCTTGTGAGAACGTTTTTTCTAGCTTTCTAAATATTTTAAGTGTATTCTTCTTTAGTGTGTTAGTACTTAAAGAACTAATTTTAAGTGTTGTTTGCTTTCCTCCTTCTTTGTTTTTGTTGATCGTGCTTGATCACTTTCTTCTATGTTTTTATGTGCTGCCACCTATCTTTGATAGTTTGATAGTTTGGTGGTTGTTATACTGCGTCCTGGATAAGATGCTTATACCACCGATTCTTCGGGGCTACTCTTTTTTCGGGATCCTCTCATTAATTTCGGGAACTCGTTGACAGCATGCTTTCACACCAGACACGTGGTATTATTTTGTTATATGTTAGTGATTAATGTTATTTGCTAATCTATAACTCACTGGTTGCGACTTTAATATTGTGCACCACGCACTGATAGATAGTTTCTATATTACTGTTTGTATCTCAGCTTTAGTATTACTGTTTTTTACTTTTCACAAGCGCTTCGCACTTAAAGACTACATCGAAATCATGTAATTCGCTGTTTCAGCATGATTTCGACGAAATCACGTAATTCCCAATACAAAAAACTTAATCGAAATCATCTCATTTTTGCGTAATTTCAATGAAATCACGTCCACTTTTTCTCAAACTGTATCATTTGACATTTGTCAATAAATTTTTTAAATTTTTAAGGAGGAAATTTACAATTAAATTGAAATATTATATTAATGTTGCTGACAATTATTTGACAATATATCCTTTTAATTACAAAAGTCTCGTTTATGTAATTAATTATTTTACATGCCAATTTTGTATTTAAGTGTAGCACCTATCAAGCGAATTCATCTCAGCGGTAGTGAAAACACCTGACAATGATTTCGAATTCACTTCATCAAAATTACGTGATTTCGATGTAGTGAAAACGCCCTATTATATTCTTTCGAAATATCTTAATACTGCTTGAATAGGCAATATTGTCTATTGCCGATATATTGGGAAGGCGTTCGCAATATATTCAATCCCAATAATTCTTATTTATGATTACCAAATTTTCTCACCCCATTACAAAACCACACTCAATTTTGCAGAATAGCTCAAAATTTCACATCAACGGTTAAGGCGCGGGTGGCTAGAAATTCTGTCGGAAAACAAAAATTGATGGCTCTGCAGACAGACTTGAAGGGAAGTATACTGTTACTCAGTGCTTTTAGAAAAAAAGAAAGAACATCTCAATTCTGGTCTAAAGCTGTTCGGAATTAAAAGATCATGAGCGCTCTTAAAGAAGTGTGGCTAAAACAACAACCGGACGAACAAAAAGCCAGCATACTTGCTCAACGTGTTCAACGAGGTTACAATTCATTGTCAGTAATATGCAGATTAATTATGGGCGTTTCATTCTAACTATACTAATGAAACCAATGCCAAAGTTTACCAGGATACATTTTTTAGTAATATCTATATATGACAATATAATGCATATAATGCCAAAAGTTCCCAGGAGTCGTTATCCGCTAACGAAATTGACTTCATTAGATACGAAGATTGGCCTTTCTCCAGTTCGGACCTTAATCCCTTGGATTACAAGATATTGGCAGGTTTTAGAGGAAAAGGTCTGTGTTAAGCCTTTTAACAACTTGCGACTCTATATTATGCGTGCAATTATTGACTACTCCCTCAAGGGTTAAAAATCGTGGCCGCCATTTTGGATAAATTGAACATAAATTGTTTTTTTTTTCACAAACCGATCCCACCCAAAAAATATTTTGTTTTTATTTAATTTCTCATCAAACGTTGGACAGAACTTAAAAACCGAAAAGATACTTCTCTCTGCTACAGATTTCCAACACCTGTCTAGCCGCCACAATCTTGAAAGACGCTTGACATGAACCATTCGTTTGTTTTACTTACTCTTAGCCTCGTTTCCACTAATACAAATTGTGCCAATTGTGCATATTGTGAGCTTGATGGGAACCGACATGTTAATTTAAACTTAGCAAGTGTTTCCATTTAAATGCTCGCCAACTTGTTGACTTAACTTCTTATATTCTTCACTTGAGAATGGGATCGCATCTCCAGCGTTTGTTATTTGTGCCGGACGTTATTTCCACACAAGGAGAAAGAAATCCTAATAAATCAAATCCATACCAACAAGGTTTGTAAATATTATCTGCTGCATTTCCACTACACTTATACTCTTTATTTTTGCCAATTCCCGGAAATATTGAGATCGCAAAGATATTTGTTTTTTCTCAACGGAAATTAAATCCGAATTCAACTCTGAGTCTGAACCACTGACTTATAACAGTGGACTGAGCGTATTGTAATTTTCCTATAAGAAAGCATGGCACAAGTTTTATAGTTCTCTCTTTCGCCCTATGGCAGAGTTGGAGCTACCAACACAAAATATTGCATTCTGGAACGTTTGCATATGCCATTTAATGCTTTTATGTTGGCTACAGATGCAATCACCGCAGAAAGAATAAGGTAAAGATAGTGTTTACCATGCTTCGTCTGTCTTGCCCATTAGCAGGATTCAGTTATGAATAACTTTTGAAAATTACAGTCGGAATGAGTTTAATTCCTTATAAGCAATTAAAATAAATAAATTCGATTTTCAGGTGTAAAATTTCATCTGATTGGTTGAGTTTTACATGTTTTTTATGTAATCGTTTTAAAGGGTGCTCTAACGGTGATATATAGAAACACAATTTTTTTTGTGCCACATGAAATAGCAAATCGCTCAGTCCATTGTTATAAGTCAGTGGTCTGAACCAATTTCATTCAACGCGTCAGTTCAATTATTTGTATTTTTATGGTCACTACTCTTAACATAACATCCCACAAGACCGAATATATTTCATATTCCATAATAAATTTTATTGTATCAGCTTTTGTCCACACCATTGCCTTCAACTTACTGAAAGAACCCTAGTTTAGCCAACACAACAAATGAGCGTTTCCACTTAAATGAAAAATTCTAACCAACAAATTCTGCGATTTTTTACAGCCGACATCGGACAAGTTACCAACATGTGTCTGAATTTTCACATAGCGTTTCCACTTATACAGAATGTTGCCAATTTGTTTCAAAGCTTGTCGGGTAAAAAAAATTGTATTAGTGGAAACGAGGCTTAACTCGACTTCTCTAAAGCATTTCATTCAGTTAAATTACCCAAGCTAATGATTGACTTACTTTTTTCAAATAATTCCGTTTTACTAATTTGTAGCTTGCTATCGGAAGATCTAACTTGTAAAGGTCGGTAATCTAGTGTCTAGCTCCTGCCTGCTAAATTTTTGGTGCATTATTGTTCATTTTTATAAAATGATCTTCCTAATTCCATTGAGAGAGCTGCATGATTCATTTGTAGGCTTATGATATGCTCCTAGAAATTTTCAGATCTGCTGTATGAATTTTAATTTGAAAAATTTCTCGAGTCATGATACCAATATTCAGTTAATATTGAATCCACTCAAGATTTGTTCTCCTTGATCTCTTACTCTAAATGGATTTACACTACCATTTCTAAGAAATGTCGGAAATCTTGATGTAATTATTGGTACGAAAACGAAATGATTGGAAAAATTTACGGTGGCTTCCAACGGCCGTAGTTATTGGCTAGTAATCTGCCACTTGGTATCAGGCTGTTGCTGGTCAGATCACTTATTCTTATTTATTTTATAAATGCCAGCTTATTATTTTCACACTAGATTCCACTTGTTTTAAAAGGTTGAACGTAGCATTAATTAACGACTATGCTAGATTTGTGTATTGCCTTTGAAGGTTCGGGAAGCCTCTGGATTTTGATTTTCTTCTTTTTTATTTACCAATCAATTTTTCATATTACTGCGCATTTATTGAATATTTTGCAGTCAAAATTGATTGGTACGGTTGTTTCAGTGGTTGTCAATGTTCTCCGCGGGCATAAACCGCAAGCTAGAAGATACAAATATATTTTTTTTTCTGCTTACCCTGTCTACAAGTAGGTCACGAATTGAAACTGAGTGGCTGGCGAGGTCTCTGGATTTTAGTTCTCTTATCTTTTTCGTCTGGGGGCATGTAAATTGTAATTTAATAAGTATTCCAGAACGATTACAAAACTGCATAAATGCAGAAGCTCATTTACATAGTTTTGTAATCGATTAAAGTATATAATTTGTAAAATAGTTATTTCGGCAGATTTTGTATTATTACAATTTTATTTTTCCATATTACAGTTAACGTATTTCGTTAATGGAACCCCAACCAGTGCTCATAGTTATTAATATAATGGTAGAAGAAATTCTGGCAACGTTGTACAGTGAAATCGTGGACGCATTCGTTGAAAAATGCAATGAAAATATAAATGTTCCATAACACCATAATAACATATACATAACATATACACCTGTAAGTGAATTGTCGGAGAAGGGTACTATGGAAAGTTTTATTAAATCCGGGCTATTGATTTTCGAGGCTTCGACCTTCGAACGAAAGAAATTCGAAGCTTCGAAGCTACCATGTGACCGTCATTCAAAATTTGTATTGCTAATTTGACCCACTTCCCGTTGAGCAATTGAGCTGAAATTTGGCACACTTATTGATCTTGCATGATAATAAATATCACTTTTATATAATATTAAATCAAGATGGCGTCTACAAAATGGTGGCCGAATTATGTCATTATGGCCTGATTGTAAAGATGGCGACGTTAATATATCTGAAAAATTTTGCCATTTATTGCTCAATTCGACTGATAATCGATATATGGATTTATGATGTTGCAGGAACGTTTTAACAATGAAGTCCCGAAGTATGATAAAGAATTCCAGCGAATTCAAATGTAAGTTTGACACAAAGTTGTATAGCACAGTTATTTTTTCGGCGATATATCTTTGAGAAGAGAACTAAAGGAGGCGACATCCCATAGTAAAGTATTGTTGCGAGCGTGGCCTTTGGTTCGTTATTTAAAACACAATATTAAATAATTAAAATATAAGTTCTTTATTACACTTAAATCATATAAAGTTCACAAACATTCATCTAATCAACTCAACTCTAATTATCGCTAACACTGTACTTTCAATTAACGCAATCTAATTACACACTATCGCTTCTTTATTGCTTTCGCTTCTTAACACTGCAACGTCTAAGACAAGACTCTTTTTCTGGCGATGACAACTGTTATATTTATACCCTAGAAACACTCCGGATTATTCTGGAGTGTTCTATTCCAAAAGCTTCTTGACTATTCTATTTGTTCTATTCCTGAACTTTCATAATCGATTCTCCGAACCTGAAGTCATTTACTCTCCGAACCTGAAGTTGTTTATTGCCAGTAGATGTCACCAGTTGTCTCTTTCTATTGCACGTAACACTGCCCCCTTCTTAAACTTGTTCGTCCCGAACAACAGGTGGTCCACGGTCTTGATGCTCGTAGTATTGACACAAGCGGTCCAAATGAACAATTTTGTGCTTGCCTCTTGTGCCACGCTGAATCCTGTATACCACGTCATTAATTCATGTTACTACTGAATATGGTCCTTCCCAGTGTTGTTGCAATTTTGGAGAATGTCCCTTACGTCGTTTCGGGTTGTACAGCCAAACAAGATCACCTTCATTGAATCCTGCTGAATTCGCACGTAAGTCATAACGTGTCCTCATCCGATGGGTACTTACTGCTAATTTCGCCCCCGTGGCCCTTTGTACATCAACTCTCAGTTTCAATGGGGCTCTGACATTACACTTGTACATTTCCTTTCTGCTGCTACGTGGTGGCCCTTTGTAAGAAGCACACACAGTGCATCTGCGACACCACTTCTCTACATCCTCCCGCATATGTAGCCAATAAAACTTTTCTCGTATTATAGAAATTGTTTTATTCACTCCCAAATGTTCTCCAGATGCTCCACGATGCACTTTACCTAGAACCTCGTTGACCTTTGATTCCGGCACGACTATTTGCATTCGGAACGATTTACCGTTAGGTGCTTCCCACTTGCGTTTTAATATGCCGCATTCAACATGAAGAGAATTCCATTGAGCCCAGTAGCTTTTCAGCTCTTCACTCATCCTCGAAATATCCTTCCATTCTGGTTTTTCTATGTCTACTTTCCAAGCAAGAATAGGTGAAATGTCCGGATCTTCTCGTTGTGCTGTTCGCAGGTCCTCGTTGTCCCAACCTGTAGATGGTTCCACGGATACCAACTGTATAGTAGCTGTTTTCTCATTTCCTTTCTCCCAGCCATAATGCTTACATTCAGGTTTCCATTGACGTTGTACCAAGGCTTCTGCATTTCCATAGATACGTCCTTCCCTGTGTTGGCTCTCAAAGCCATAAGGTTGGATTCTAGTCTCCCTAAGAATAGTTTGCTCTCTAGCTCGCCAATTTGGACATTCTTCTCTCCCTTTCTTTTCTGTTGATTCCTTTCGACGGCGTTTCCTGCAGTCGCTTTTAAGGTGTCCTAATTTATTACAATCCCAACATCGAAGAACACTACGTGAAGGGGTGCTCAGTGATAACTGCAATCTATTGCAAGTCTGCTGCTCAGCTCGATATCTTTGCAATTCCACTTTCCTCTCTTCATCTAGAGATTCCACTCGTCGGCGTTTTCTGCAGTCTCTTTGTAGGTGTCCTGTTCTGTTACAATTCCAGCATCGAAGGATACCACGCAAAGGTGAGCTCTGGGATGACTGCATTCTATTACAAGTACATTCGTCTACCGAAATGTCTCTCATTCGTACTGCACCCCGCGAAGCTTGTCTGGTGGATTCATACACTAATGCATAGGCTAGTGCTTCTGCTGTTGATTTCTTTCCTGCTAGCCTCAATGATTGTTGTAAATTTTGATCTGTAATAGCGTTCACAAATGCCTCCGTCGCCACTTCATTGAGAAAATCCGAATTCACGCTGGAGTATGACAGATGCGCTAATCTTTCTACATCTGCCTGCAGTTGTTGTAGTGATTCGCCATGTTTTTGAATCCTGTTGCGCAACTGTAGTCGATATACTTGCTGCATGTGCTCATCTCCGTAACGTAATTCTATCGCCTGTACTAATGAAGAGTAATTACGTTGATTTTCAATCGGTACAGTTTGTAAGAGTTCTGACGCAGGACCTCGAAGTGCTAACACCAGAGCTATAGCTTTGTCTTCATCATTCCATCCATTTACCTCTGAAGCTGCCTCGAATTGTCTCTTGAAGATATGCCACGAATTTTGTCCATCAAATATGGGAGGTTTCATTCTACCTGCACCGGATATTTCAGTTGCTACGCTTAGAGGCGGACGATGCTTTATTCTTTCCAGATCTGATTTAAAACTGTCAAGCTGCTCGGTGACTTTTTGTTGAGCTTCCGCCACTTCCTGCTCGATTCCTTCAATTTTCAAATTCTGTTCGTCTAATGAGTTTTTCAGGAAAGTCTTCTGTTCCTCCAAACGAGTTTCTAGACAATTCTCCAGAGAGATCTTTTGTTCGTCCAAACGGGTTTCCAGAGATTTCTTTTGTAAACAAAATCAATCTTTTGTTCATCAAAACGGGCTTCCATAGATTTCTTCTGTTCATTTAAACGTGATTCCAGAGAATTCTTTTGTTCCTCGAGAGAATTCTTTTGTTCGTCGAGAGAATTCTTTTGTTCGTCCATAGATTTCTTCTGTTCATCTAAACGTGATTCTAGAGAATTCTTTTGTTCCTCGAGAGAATTCTTTTGTTCGTCCATAGATTTCTTCTGTTCTTCGAGAGAATTCTTTTGCTCATCAAAACGGGCTTCCATTTTACTCATTAAAGTACTCAAAAGCTGTTCCATGTTCATCGCAGGCGCTTCTTCAACTTCGATTTCTTCCAAGTTCTCTTCGAAAACAAATGTTTCAGGATTACGTGATTTCGATGTAGTGAAAACGCCCTATTATATTCTTTCGAAATATCTTAATACTGCTTGAATAGGCAATATTGTCTATTGCCGATATATTGGGAAGGCGTTCGCAATATATTCAATCCCAATAATTCTTATTTATGATTACCAAATTTTCTCACCCCATTACAAAACCACACTCAATTTTGCTGAATAGTTCAAAATTTCACATCAACGGTTAAGGCGCGGGTGGCTAGAAATTCTGTCGGAAAACAAAAATTGATGGCTCTGCAGACAGACTTGAAGGGAAGTATACTGTTACTCAGTGCTTTTAGAAAAAAAGAAAGAACATCTCAATTCTGGTCTAAAGCTGTTCGGAATTAAAAGATCATGAGCGCTCTTAAAGAAGTGTGGCTAAAACAACAACCGGACGAACAAAAAGCCAGCATACTAGCTCAACGTGTTCAACGAGGTTACAATTCATTGTCAGTAATATGCAGATTAATTATGGGCGTTTCATTCTAACTATACTAATGAAACCAATGCCAAAGTTTACCAGGATACATTTTTTAGTAATATCTATATGTGACAATATAATGCATATAATGCCAAAAGTTCCCAGGAGTCGTTATCCGCTAACGAAATTGACTTCATTAGATACGAAGATTGGCCTTTCTCCAGTTCGGACCTTAATCCCTTGGATTACAAGATATTGGCAGGTTTTAGAGGAAAAGGTCTGTGTTAAGCCTTTTAACAACTTGCGACTCTATATTATGCGTGCAATTATTGACTACTCCCTCAAGGGTTAAAAATCGTGGCCGCCATTTTGGATAAATTGAACATAAATTGTTTTTTTTTCACAAACCGATCCCACCCATAAAATATTTTGTTTTTATTTAATTTCTCATCAAACGTTGGACAGAACTTAAAAACCGAAAAGATACTTCTCTCTGCTACAGATTTCCAACACCTGTCTAGCCGCCACAATCTTGAAAGACGCTTGACATGAACCATTCGTTTGTTTTACTTACTCTTAGCCTCGTTTCCACTAATACAAATTGTGCCAATTGTGCATATTGTGAGCTTGATGGGAACCGACATGTTAATTTAAACTTAACAAGTGTTTCCATTTAAATGCTCGCCAACTTGTTGGCTTAACTTCTTATATTCTTTACTTGAGAATGGGATCGCATCTCCAGCGTTTGTTATTTGTGCCGGACGTTATTTCCACACAAGGAGAAAGAAATCCTAATAAATCAAATCCATACCAACAAGGTTTGTAAATATTATCTGCTGCATTTCCACTACACTTATACTCTTTATTTTTGCCAATTCCCGGAAATATTGAGATCGCAAAGATATTTGTTTTTTTCTCAACGGAAATTAAATCCGAATTCAACTCTGAGTCTGAACCACTGACTTATAACAATGGACTGAGCGTATTGTAATTTTCCTATAAGAAAGCATGGCACAAGTTTTATAGTTCTCTCTTTCGCCCTATGGCAGAGTTGGAGCTACCAACACAAAATATTGCATTCTGGAACGTTTGCATATGCCATTTAATGCTTTTATGTTGGCTACAGATGCAATCACCGCAGAAAGAATAAGGTAAAGATAGTGTTTACCATGCTTCGTCTGTCTTGCCCATTAGCAGGATTCAGTTATGAATAACTTTTGAAAATTACAGTCGGAATGAGTTTAATTCCTTATAAGCAATTAAAATAAATAAATTCGATTTTCAGGTGTAAAATTTCATCTGATTGGTTGAGTTTTACATGTTTTTTATGTAATCGTTTTAAAGGGTGCTCTAACGGTGATATATAGAAACACAATTTTTTTTGTGCCACATGAAATAGCAAATCGCTCAGTCCATTGTTATAAGTCAGTGGTCTGAACCAATTTCATTCAACGCGTCAGTTCAATTATTTGTATTTTTATGGTCACTACTCTTAACATAACATCCCACAAGACCGAATATATTTCATATTCCATAATAAATTTTATTGTATCAGCTTTTGTCCACACCATTGCCTTCAACTTACTGAAAGAACCCTAGTTTAGCCAACACAACAAATGAGCGTTTCCACTTAAATGAAAAATTCTAACCAACAAATTCTGCGATTTTTTACAGCCGACATCGGACAAGTTACCAACATGTGTCTGAATTTTCACATAGCGTTTCCACTTATACAGAATGTTGCCAATTTGTTTCAAAGCTTGTCGGGTAAAAAAAATTGTATTAGTGGAAACGAGGCTTAACTCGACTTCTCTAAAGCATTTCATTCAGTTAAATTACCCAAGCTAATGATTGACTTACTTTTTTCAAATAATTCCGTTTTACTAATTTGTAGCTTGCTATCGGAAGATCTAACTTGTAAAGGTCGGTAATCTAGTGTCTAGCTCCTGCCTGCTAAATTTTTGGTGCATTATTGTTCATTTTTATAAAATGATCTTCCTAATTCCATTGAGAGAGCTGCATGATTCATTTGTAGGCTTATGATATGCTCCTAGAAATTTTCAGATCTGCTGTATGAATTTTAATTTGAAAAATTTCTCGAGTCATGATACCAATATTCAGTTAATATTGAATCCACTCAAGATTTGTTCTCCTTGATCTCTTACTCTAAATGGATTTACACTACCATTTCTAAGAAATGTCGGAAATCTTGATGTAATTATTGGTACGAAAACGAAATGATTGGAAAAATTTACGGTGGCTTCCAACGGCCGTAGTTATTGGCTAGTAATCTGCCACTTGGTATCAGGCTGTTGCTGGTCAGATCACTTATTCTTATTTATTTTATAAATGCCAGCTTATTATTTTCACACTAGATTCCACTTGTTTTAAAAGGTTGAACGTAGCATTAATTAACGACTATGCTAGATTTGTGTATTGCCTTTGAAGGTTCGGGAAGCCTCTGGATTTTGATTTTCTTCTTTTTTATTTACCAATCAATTTTTCATATTACTGCGCATTTATTGAATATTTTGCAGTCAAAATTGATTGGTACGGTTGTTTCAGTGGTTGTCAATGTTCTCCGCGGGCATAAACCGCAAGCTAGAAGATACAAATATTTTTTTTCTGCTTACCCTGTCTACAAGTAGGTCACGAATTGAAACTGAGTGGCTGGCGAGGTCTCTGGATTTTAGTTCTCTTATCTTTTTCGACTGGGGCATGTAGATTGTAATTTAATAAGTATTCCAGAACGATTACAAAACTGCATAAATGCAGAAGCTCATTTACATAGTTTTGTAATCGATTAAAGTATATAATTTGTAAAATAGTTATTTCGGCAGATTTTGTATTATTACAATTTTATTTTTCCATATTACAGTTAACGTATTTCGTTAATGGAACCCCAACCAGTGCTCATAGTTATTAATATAATGGTAGAAGAAATTCTGGCAACGTTGTACAGTGAAATCGTGGACGCATTCGTTGAAAAATGCAATGAAAATATAAATGTTCCATAACACCATAATAACATATACATAACATATACACCTGTAAGTGAATTGTCGGAGAAGGGTACTATGGAAAGTTTTATTAAATCCGGGCTATTGATTTTCGAGGCTTCGACCTTCGAACGAAAGAAATTCGAAGCTTCGAAGCTACCATGTGACCGTCATTCAAAATTTGTATTGCTAATTTGACCCACTTCCCGTTGAGCAATTGAGCTGAAATTTGGCACACTTATTGATCTTGCATGATAATAAATATCACTTTTATATAATATTAAATCAAGATGGCGTCTACAAAATGGTGGCCGAATTATGTCATTATGGCCCGATTGTAAAGATGGCGACGTTAATATATCTGAAAAATTTTGCCATTTATTGCTCAATTCGACTGATAATCGATATATGGGATTTATGATGTGCAGGAACGTTTTAACAATGAAGTCCCGAAGTATGATAAAGAATTCCAGCGAATTCAAATGTAAGTTTGACACAAAGTTGTATAGCACAGTTATTTTTTCGGCGATATATCTTTGAGAAGAGAACTAAAGGAGGCGACATCCCATAGTAAAGTATTGTTGCGAGCGTGGCCTTTGGTTCGTTATTTAAAACACAATATTAAATAATTAAAATATAAGTTCTTTATTACACTTAAATCATATAAAGTTCACAAACATTCATCTAATCAACTCAACTCTAATTATCGCTAACACTGTACTTTCAATTAACGCAATCTAATTACACACTATCGCTTCTTTATTGCTTTCGCTTCTTAACACTGCAACGTCTAAGACAAGACTCTTTTTCTGGCGATGAAAACTGTTATATTTATACCCTAGAAACACTCCGGATTATTCTAGAGTGTTCTATTCCAAAAGTTTCTTGACTATTCTATTTGTTCTATTCCTGAACTTTCATAATCGATTCTCCGAACCTGAAGTCGTTTACTCTCCGAACCTGAAGTTGTTTATTGCCAGTAGATGTCACCAGTTGTCTCTTTCTATTGCACGTAACACTGCCCCCTTCTTAAACTTGTTCGTCCCGAACAACAGGTGGTCCACGGTCTTGATGCTCGTAGTATTGACACAAGCGGTCCAAATGAACAATTTTGTGCTTGCCTCTTGTGCCACGCTGAATCCTGTATACCACGTCATTAATTCTAGTTACTACTGAATATGGTCCTTCCCAGTGTTGTTGCAATTTTGGAGAACGTCCCTTACGTCGTTTCGGGTTGTACAGCCAAACAAGATCACCTTCATTGAATCCTGCTGAATTCGCACGTAAGTCATAACGTGTCCTCATCCGATGGGTACTTACTGCTAATTTCGCCCCCGTGGCCCTTTGTACATCAGCTCTCAGTTTCAATGGGGCTCTGACATTACACTTGTACATTTCCTTTCTGCTGCTACGTGGCGGCCCTTTGTAAGAAGCACACACAGTGCATCTGCGACACCACTTCTCTACATCCTCCCGCATATGTAGCCAATAAAACTTTTCTCGGATTATAGAAATTGTTTTATTCACTCCCAAATGTTCTCCAGATGCTCCACGATGCACTTTACCTAGAACCTCGTTGACCTTTGATTCCGGCACGACTATTTGCATTCGGAACGATTTACCGTTAGGTGCTTCCCACTTGCGTTTTAATATGCCGCATTCAACATGAAGAGAATTCCATTGAGCCCAGTAGCTTTTCAGCTCTTCACTCATCCTCGAAATATCCTTCCATTCTGGTTTTTCTATGTCTACTTTCCAAGCAAGAATAGGTGAAATGTCCGGATCTTCTCGTTGTGCTGTTCGCAGGTCCTCGTTGTCCCAACCTGTAGATGGTTCCACGGATACCAACTGTATAGTAGCTGTTTTCTCATTTCCTTTCTCCCAGCCATAATGCTTACATTCAGGTTTCCATTGACGTTGTACCAAGGCTTCTGCATTTCCATAGATACGTCCTTCCCTGTGTTGGCTCTCAAAGCCATAAGGTTGGATTCTAGTCTCCCTAAGAATAGTTTGCTCTCTAGCTCGCCAATTTGGACATTCTTATCTCCCTTTCTTTTCTGTTGATTCCTTTCGACGGCGTTTCCTGCAGTCGCTTTGAAGGTGTCCTAATTTATTACAATCCCAACATCGAAGAACACTACGTGAAGGGGTGCTCAGTGATAACTGCAATCTATTGCAAGTCTGCTGCTCAGCTCGATATCTTTGCAATTCCACTTTCCTCTCTTCATCTAGAGATTCCACTCGTCGGCGTTTTCTGCAGTCTCTTTGTAGGTGTCCTGTTCTATTACAATTCCAGCATCGAAGTATACCACGCAAAGGTGAGCTCTGGGATGACTGCATTCTATTACAAGTACATTCGTCTACCGAAATGTCTCTCATTCGTACTGCACCCCGCGAAGCTTGTCTGGCGGATTCATACACTAATGCATAGGCTAGTGCTTCTGCTGTTGATTTCTTTCCTGCTAGCCTCAATGATTGTTGTAAATTTTGATCTGTAATAGCGTTCACAAATGCCTCCGTCGCCACTTCATTGAGAAAATCCGCATTCACGCTGGAGTATGACAGATGCGCTAATCTTTCTACATCTGCCTGCAGTTGTTGTAGTGATTCGCCATGTTTTTGAATCCTGTTGCGCAACTGTAGTCGATATACTTGCTGCATGTGCTCATCTCCGTAACGTAATTCTATCGCCTGTACTAATGAAGAGTAATTACGTTGATTTTCAATCGGTACAGTTTGTAAGAGTTCTGACGCAGGACCTCGAAGTGCTAACACCAGAGCTATAGCTTTGTCTTCATCATTCCATCCATTTACCTCTGAAGCTGCCTCGAATTGTCTCTTGAAGATATGCCACGAATTTTGTCCATCAAATATGGGAGGTTTCATTCTACCTGCACCGGATATTTCAGTTGCTACGCTTAGAGGCGGACGATGCTTTATTCTTTCCAGATCTGATTTAAAACTGTCAAGCTGCTCGGCGACTTTTTGTTGAGCTTCCGCCACTTCCTGCTCGATTCCTTCAATTTTCAAATTCTGTTCGTCTAATGAGTTTTTCAGGAAAGTCTTCTGTTCCTCCAAACGAGTTTCTAGACAATTCTCCAGAGAGATCTTTTGTTCGTCTAAACGGGTTTCCAGAGATTTCTTTTGTTCCTCAAAATCAATCTTTTGTTCATCAAAACGGGCTTCCATAGATTTCTTCTGTTCATTTAAACGTGATTCCAGAGAATTCTTTTGTTCCTCGAGAGAATTCTTTTGTTCGTCGAGAGAATTCTTTTGTTCGTCCATAGATTTCTTCTGTTCATCTAAACGTGATTCTAGAGAATTCTTTTGTTCCTCGAGAGAATTCTTTTGTTCGTCCATAGATTTCTTCTGTTCCTCGAGAGAATTCTTTTGCTCATCAAAACGGGCTTCCATTTTACTCATTAAAGTACTCAAAAGCTGTTCCATGTTCATCGCAGGCGCTTCTTCAACTTCGATTTCTTCCAAGTTCTCTTCGAAAACAAATGTTTCAGGATTCTTTCCTTCTTCTATCAAAGATTGTCTAAGTCGCTCGACTAGAACTTTCTTTATGCCTGTCGTTTGTAGTGACCGGTTCCCTAACTCCACTTTCAAATCCTGCGTTCGAAGCTCGTCCACTTTGCGCCCCATTATTTTAGTAATTCTCTTATAGATGAATATAAATTATTTTCCAGAACTTTCACAATTTAACACAATTTCTCAAAATTGATCATACTTTTAATTTTTCAGTCAATTGCCACCACTTTATTTCTCAAATATATTTCACTTCTGACACCAGTTGTTGCGAGCGTGGCCTTTGGTTCGTTATTTAAAACACAATATTAAATAATTAATATATAAGTTCTTTATTACACTTAAATCATATAAAGTTCACAAACATTCATCTAATCAACTCAACTCTAATTATCGCTAACACTGTACTTTCAATTAACGCAATCTAATTACACACTATCGCTTCTTTATTGCTTTCGCTTCTTAACACTGCAACGTCTAAGACAAGACTCTTTTTCTGGCGATGACAACTGTTATATTTATACCCTAGAAACACTCCGGATTATTCTGGAGTGTTCTATTCCAAAAGTTTCTTGACTATTCTATTTGTTCTATTCCTGAACTTTCATAATCGATTCTCCGAACCTGAAGTCGTTTACTCTCCGAACCTGAAGTTGTTTATTGCCAGTAGATGTCACCAGTTGTCTCTTTCTATTGCACGTAACACTGCCCCCTTCTTAAACTTGTTCGTCCCGAACAACAGGTGGTCCACGGTCTTGATGCTCGTAGTATTGACACAAGCGGTCCAAATGAACAATTTTGTGCTTGCCTCTTGTGCCACGCTGAATCCTGTATACCACGTCATTAATTCTAGTTACTACTGAATATGGTCCTTCCCAGTGTTGTTGCAATTTTGGAGAACGTCCCTTACGTCGTTTCGGGTTGTACAGCCAAACAAGATCACCTTCATTGAATCCTGCTGAATTCGCACGTAAGTCATAACGTGTCCTCATCCGATGGGTACTTACTGCTAATTTCGCCCCCGTGGCCCTTTGTACATCAGCTCTCAGTTTCAATGGGGCTCTGACATTACACTTGTACATTTCCTTTCTGCTGCTACGTGGCGGCCCTTTGTAAGAAGCACACACAGTGCATCTGCGACACCACTTCTCTACATCCTCCCGCATATGTAGCCAATAAAACTTTTCTCGGATTATAGAAATTGTTTTATTCACTCCCAAATGTTCTCCAGATGCTCCACGATGCACTTTACCTAGAACCTCGTTGACCTTTGATTCCGGCACGACTATTTGCATTCGGAACGATTTACCGTTAGGTGCTTCCCACTTGCGTTTTAATATGCCGCATTCAACATGAAGAGAATTCCATTGAGCCCAGTAGCTTTTCAGCTCTTCACTCATCCTCGAAATATCCTTCCATTCTGGTTTTTCTATGTCTACTTTCCAAGCAAGAATAGGTGAAATGTCCGGATCTTCTCGTTGTGCTGTTCGCAGGTCCTCGTTGTCCCAACCTGTAGATGGTTCCACGGATACCAACTGTATAGTAGCTGTTTTCTCATTTCCTTTCTCCCAGCCATAATGCTTACATTCAGGTTTCCATTGACGTTGTACCAAGGCTTCTGCATTTCCATAGATACGTCCTTCCCTGTGTTGGCTCTCAAAGCCATAAGGTTGGATTCTAGTCTCCCTAAGAATAGTTTGCTCTCTAGCTCGCCAATTTGGACATTCTTATCTCCCTTTCTTTTCTGTTGATTCCTTTCGACGGCGTTTCCTGCAGTCGCTTTGAAGGTGTCCTAATTTATTACAATCCCAACATCGAAGAACACTACGTGAAGGGGTGCTCAGTGATAACTGCAATCTATTGCAAGTCTGCTGCTCAGCTCGATATCTTTGCAATTCCAATTTCCTCTCTTCATCTAGAGATTCCACTCGTCGGCGTTTTCTGCAGTCTCTTTGTAGGTGTCCTGTTCTATTACAATTCCAGCATCGAAGTATACCACGCAAAGGTGAGCTCTGGGATGACTGCATTCTATTACAAGTACATTCGTCTACCGAAATGTCTCTCATTCGTACTGCACCCCGCGAAGCTTGTCTGGCGGATTCATACACTAATGCATAGGCTAGTGCTTCTGCTGTTGATTTCTTTCCTGCTAGCCTCAATGATTGTTGTAAATTTTGATCTGTAATAGCGTTCACAAATGCCTCCGTCGCCACTTCATTGAGAAAATCCGCATTCACGCTGGAGTATGACAGATGCGCTAATCTTTCTACATCTGCCTGCAGTTGTTGTAGTGATTCGCCATGTTTTTGAATCCTGTTGCGCAACTGTAGTCGATATACTTGCTGCATGTGCTCATCTCCGTAACGTAATTCTATCGCCTGTACTAATGAAGAGTAATTACGTTGATTTTCAATCGGTACAGTTTGTAAGAGTTCTGACGCAGGACCTCGAAGTGCTAACACCAGAGCTATAGCTTTGTCTTCATCATTCCATCCATTTACCTCTGAAGCTGCCTCGAATTGTCTCTTGAAGATATGCCACGAATTTTGTCCATCAAATATGGGAGGTTTCATTCTACCTGCACCGGATATTTCAGTTGCTACGCTTAGAGGCGGACGATGCTTTATTCTTTCCAGATCTGATTTAAAACTGTCAAGCTGCTCGGCGACTTTTTGTTGAGCTTCCGCCACTTCCTGCTCGATTCCTTCAATTTTCAAATTTTGTTCGTCTAATGAGTTTTTCAGGAAAGTCTTCTGTTCCTCCAAACGAGTTTCTAGACAATTCTCCAGAGAGATCTTTTGTTCGTCTAAACGGGTTTCCAGAGATTTCTTTTGTTCCTCAAAATCAATCTTTTGTTCATCAAAACGGGCTTCCATAGATTTCTTCTGTTCATTTAAACGTGATTCCAGAGAATTCTTTTGTTCCTCGAGAGAATTCTTTTGTTCGTCGAGAGAATTCTTTTGTTCGTCCATAGATTTCTTCTGTTCATCTAAACGTGATTCTAGAGAATTCTTTTGTTCCTCGAGAGAATTCTTTTGTTCGTCCATAGATTTCTTCTGTTCTTCGAGAGAATTCTTTTGCTCATCAAAACGGGCTTCCATTTTACTCATTAAAGTACTCAAAAGCTGTTCCATGTTCATCGCAGGCGCTTCTTCAACTTCGATTTCTTCCAAGTTCTCTTCGAAAACAAATGTTTCAGGATTCTTTCCTTCTTCTATCAAAGATTGTCTAAGTCGCTCGACTAGAACTTTCTTTATGCCTGTCGTTTGAAGTGACCGGTTCCCTAACTCCACTTTCAAATCCTGCGTTCGAAGCTCGTCCACTTTGCGCCCCATTATTTTAGTAATTCTCTTATAGATGAATATAAATTATTTTCCAGAACTTTCACAATTTAACACAATTTCTCAAAATTGATCATACTTTTAATTTTTCAGTCAATTGCCACCACTTTATTTCTCAAATATATTTCACTTCTGACACCAGTTGTTGCGAGCGTGGCCTTTGGTTCGTTATTTAAAACACAATATTAAATAATTAATATATAAGTTCTTTATTACACTTAAATCATATAAAGTTCACAAACATTCATCTAATCAACTCAACTCTAATTATCGCTAACACTGTACTTTCAATTAACGCAATCTAATTACACACTATCGCTTCTTTATTGCTTTCGCTTCTTAACACTGCAACGTCTAAGACAAGACTCTTTTTCTGGCGATGACAACTGTTATATTTATACCCTAGAAACACTCCGGATTATTCTGGAGTGTTCTATTCCAAAAGCTTCTTGACTATTCTATTTGTTCTATTCCTGAACTTTCATAATCGATTCTCCGAACCTGAAGTCATTTACTCTCCGAACCTGAAGTTGTTTATTGCCAGTAGATATCACCAGTTGTCTCTTTCTATTGCACGTAACAGTATGTATATGTATGGCAGCGTAGCCAAAAAATTTCTCCATCTTGATTTTGGCAGGGTGTTTGACTGTCACTTTTATGTAAACAAAGAGCCGCGAAGTGTGTTTGGCGCAGAGACGTACATAGTTACAAATGGATAATTTACTTTCTATAGGAAATGGTTAATGACTATTGGACTAAATGTTAGTAATATAAAAAAGAGTTATATGTGCTCGAAGATTTAGATACAACAAGCCGTGTTGAGGTAAATGCTTTAAAAATCCTTTTGTGGTAAATTCGGTAAATTCCACTGACATGCATTTATAAGTAAATTCGCAAATAATTTAAATATATCGTCAGTGAGAGCATACTTTCTGAAATCATAACTGGTACCACATGAAATAGGAGATCAGTCAGTCCATTTATATACTTGTCAGTGGGTGGTGCGGAAGATTGTGTGGAGTTTCTAAGAAATGTGTTTGAATTTTCGCGCCATTAATTTGTTGTGATAATTAAAGCATCAACAATTTTTAACGCCGCCTCTGGCACCTCGACAAGAAAAGAAGAAGAACGAAAGTTGCTACGCTTTTTTCATCACATGTTGCCTCCTTTAGTTCTCTCCTCGAAGCGATATATCAACCTTTGGAGCAATCCAGAGGCAGATTCAACAGAATTAGTAAATATTAAAATAAACTGTAAAAAATGTTTACAAATTTACAATGCTTTAATTGATAAAATTATTTGAAAATTAATTTAATTGGACTTTAAAATATAAGTGATAAAATCCGATTGCCATTTAGGAGCCATTTTGATTTCTCGACTTCGACGACATATTCATAATTAGCGATAACAGATATCGATTGTTAGTCAAATCATAAGTGATATAATTCGTTCACCATTTTTGAGTCGCCGCACATGGTGCAATTGAGCTTTAAAGTTGGCCATAAACCAAAAAAGTAAATATACGCGACCCTTTTATTATTTTCTTATATGTTACTGTCCTGTCTTGCTATGGCTGGAGGTGTAACAGTTAGGCCCAACCCAGACGAGAACATTTTAGGGGAGGACGGAATTTGGCTTACACGTGCCAAACAATAATATTCCTTCGCGTAGTTCCTTATAAGATTACCGAAATTAATTGTGTGCGTGTTCAATTAAGTCACAGTTATTTATATAAACAATTACTGTATCACAAATTCACAACACGTAATGATTATTTAATTATTATATTATCACATCAAATCACAAATAAACATCTGTACAGCCGTCCGACGAGAAATTGTGCAATTTCAATTTCAAAATGACCGGTTTGCTATAGGATTGGTATGCTGCCCGTACTCCCAATCGAAACTTGGAATTTCGGCATTTTTCCACCCCCTGAAAACTTCTCATCCGTAAAAAGTGCCAATATCCTCCCCTGTGTGGGCTACAGCTTATGAAGTGAAAACAAAAAGAAGTATGTTTAGATTTTGCCCTCCAAACCAAAAATCTGTAACACACTTCGGATTGTATCATTTGAAATCATAAAATTCGAAATTGGATTAAATTTCGATTACCGAATTCGCTTAAACTTTCGAAGTTAATATTTTCGAAAATATTCGAAATTCGAATTCGAATATACCTTTAAAAAGAAATATTTAACTTAGGAATGCATTCATTAAGGGCGCCATACACAATCCGTTTTGCCGTGGTTTTAAAAATCACGTTTTAGTCGAGATAAGAACCTAAAATGTGGTCAAGAAAAAGCCCCACACACCATCCAACTTCACCACGTCTTGCCGTCATCTTGTAGTGTCCATTTACAGCAACAACATGTGACCAAACATTGTGATTATTTCATGAAAACCAGAAGCGCGGGAGCATTTTATGAGAGTAAAACGTGAAAACTCCGCCACTTCTCATTTATTTACGAAAACGAAATATTTTCCATTCTGTTTCGTTGCATGCAATTTGCGCTTTCACATTTTTTATCTTTATTCATAAAAGTTTTAAAGAGAGTTTGATTTTTTTTTTCTTTTTTTTTTCTTCCTTTTCTTGCCGTGTATATTTAAATGTGAAACACTCAGAAATCTCGCCTACTTCTTAGCTTATAAGTTAACTTTGATTATGAACGAGCAAAACAGTAAAACCACGGCAAAACGGATGGTGTATGGCCTTGCCCACGTATTATTTGAGAAAGATATTTCTGGCATGAACAGAATTCTTGTTTTAGTAGATATCCGAACCTCAAAACGTGGTGTTCGCTCGATGGATTTTACAGTAAAACCACGGCAAAACGGATGGTGTATGGTTGCGTTTCAACTCATACATATAATAAAATATCTTAATATATAAAAATCCAGTGTCACTGTGTTTGTACACGCTAATCTCCGAAACCGCCAAAACCCTCGAGAACTTCACAAGCCATGAAATACACTCCCTCGCTACCACATGCGAGGCCCAACGTATAAAATATTTGCAGTGTTCTTATGTAAAAGTGACAAAAGTTTGATTTGAATAGCTCCTCCGCCCTAAACTACTATTCAAAGCCATGAACAAAGTCGAAAAACGAGAGCAGTGGCAGCAGCGGGCCGGTCAGCAGGCGACATTCACAGTCTTTTTGCCTTGTCTTACTGCAGGAGTTTTTCATATAAAAGTTTCTTGTATTTTGTTCAAACGCTATAATTTCCGTAAATTTGTTCTAGATGCTATTTTTTTTAAACTATTAGAAAGAAAACATATTTGGCTGCAATGTGTTTTAACTTCGTTTGCTGTGGGAGCGACACATTTGGGCTTTAGGACCTGTTTAAGATGAAATTTTAGTTTTTCCTCCATGACGAGTATACAAAAAGCAGCGAGAGTGAGCTCTTACTGCATGCTGTACCCGGCACGTTAAGGCCTTTTAATGTGTCGGTGCCTTCGGCGACTTCATGGCTTCTATTATATTCCGGGGGCTACGGCTGATGATATCGAATGTAGCTGCCTACAGATTCGAACTACGGCTGCACATACCCATATGCAATTATCATTCAGCAGAGAGGTATTGAGCGTAAAATGGTAAGGTTACTTTGTAATCAAAACTATTTTATTATTTTGTTAAGTAAAGTATATAGGAAGTGTAGCCTTTGGGAAGGTAAGCAACCAAGCTGTAAATTACTAGAAGACTATTTTCCTGTATGGATAGTAGCACTGAGCATACAATAAATAGAGAACTCAGATCAAAGAAAAATGTGTCGAAGTTCGCAACGTATTCTGTAGAAGAGACAAGAAAGTGGTAGGGATCCTTCTGCTAAAGAAGCTCTCTTTGCGTTTTTTCCTTTTTCATATTCGCGGCATTTCATGGCTCACGCGCGCAAGAGAGAGTTATGGGTGGGCTAAACGTAAAATAATGTAGGCAGCACGAGAGCAGGAAATTAAGCAGAACCTGCACCATCTCGATTCTGACAATTTGTTTATATTTCTTCAAAGACGATTGCTACCGGAACAAATTAAAAAATAACCCTTCTTTTGGAATTCTCTGTAGTCGGAAAATAATATTACTCTCGATTTTTGTGTAAGCAGCTCATTGAAGATATAATATTTTAATTCACGGAATTATTGTCAGAGTAATTAATTTAATAAAAATAGTCTTTGGAATCACAAAATTAAAATCTACCAAAATTCAAGATAGCGAAGCTAAAATGACTACCGAAAAAGTTAAACTTCAAGGGATTTCGGGGTCGCTCATTTCGAATCTGCCATCAAAATTTCCAAATTTATAAATAAAAAAAATCTTTCTTAGAGTATGAATTAATGGAAATTGATGAATAAAAGAAATATTTCATTTAATTATGAGAGATTGTCTTGAATTAAAATCCTCATAACCATTTCCTAATCCTGAAATAATAAAATCATCAATAAATGTAAATAGAGTAATGCATAAAATCTAAGAAGTTTCACTTCTAACGTGCGAGAGTCTCACGAAATTTTGTTTTTTTTTTTTAAATTAACATCTTTATTTTAAGACCTTATAATTTTCAATTTCAAAATATTTCGTTCTGTGTTAGAATAAAGGTTTTGAGCTAGCCAAATACTATTTTTGAGGCCAGCCATTCCTTTTAACTCGTACACGAATTTGTCTATTTCTTTACTATTTTCGACACTCTCGTAGTCCCACTTTTCGTCATCACAGCGAGCTGAAATTTGGCACACAGGTTCATGTCGCGTGACAATTGAATCTATCAAAATTTGAACCGGAAATTTCCATGGAAAACCCGGAAAACCGGGAAAAATCATTTGAAAATTTGGTACAAATTTGATTAGTGATAAATCCGTTTCAGGAAAAATGCAGAGTTTTCCGATTTTTCCGAAAAAATTTCCGTAATTTTCCGACTTTTCCGGAAAATTTTCCGTTAAAAAAGTTTTCTAAATTATGCAGGATCAAGTTCTCTATCCACTGGCATCATTACTTTCTCTCCGACAATGTTGAAAACTTGCAGAAAAACCGATGAAAATTCATGTAAAACGCTTTTCCGGAGTTTTTCCGACCAAGGAAGCGTTTGAGCGTTTTGCAACCTAAGACAAAGTTGTAGAGCGAAATGAGTTCCATAAAGTTGCTTTTGTGGAAAACTCCATGGAAAACCCGGAAAATCGGGAAAATCATCGGAAAAGTTTTCATCGATATGATTAGTTATAGATCTGTTTCAGGAAAAATGCAGAATTTTCCAATTTAGTTAACGTGAAAAAGGTAGAAAAAAAAAATACGTAAAAAAACGAGTTTTTTCAAACAAAACTGAGGCCAAGCCGCATGAAAAAGTAGAAAATAAACTTTTCTTCACACACACAGGTGGACTCAGATTTTATTCGCTGACAATCACCGATATATTTCAGTATGATCAATCAGAGGTAATAAGTGATTTGATTCATGAAGAGAAAGAATATTCAAGAGAAATGTCCCAATCAAAATATCTGAGTCCACCTCTGTGTGTGAAGAAAAGTTTATTTTCTACTTTTTCATGCGGCTTGGCCTCAGTTTTGTTTGAAAACTCGTTTTTTTACTTATTTTATTTCTTATAAGAATCAACAAAAAATAATTCAAAATATATTTTCTGTGTTCATAACAACTGTTTAAATCGCAAAACCAAGTTTTGAAGGATTCTGTTTTGTTTGTTGTCTGCACACATAAATCAAAAATTTTCGTCCTTAATTTAGTGGCATGCGGATATTTTTTAAAAAATGTTTGAAATATTTCCATATGTATTTTTATTAACGAAAAAAATTCACCAGTTGGGGCCTTTAGCTTAAATCGACTGTTAAAATAATTATAGTTTTTATTAAATAAAAACACCTCGGATTCGCTTAAATTTAAATCTTCACTTTTTGGTAGGGTTTTGCAATTTTCACAAATTATATTTTTGTAAAAATTTGAACAATATAAAGCCACAAAAATATCGTAAAGAGTTTTCGCTGATGACATTATCCGAGATAATTGATATTTCATCAAAATCTGGTAGATCAAATTCTCGGAGATCATTTTCTGATATATTTATGATAGACAACTCCTCAGGCTGCTGTGATCCGGTATCACTAAATGATGTTTGTGGATCAGAATTATTTATTATACTGAAAATAACTTCATCATCATTATCTGGCCCACAATTTCCTGAGGTTGTCTGTGAATTAATAATTTTCATAGATAAAATTTTTGCTATTATTAAATTAAATTCAAACAGCGTGGGATTACAATTCGTGACACCTCGGGATCTTATTAGATAAAACAAATTTTCCAAAGGATCATGATTAAACCGAGATAAAGCCAAATAAAAGATATCTGGGCTTTCATTCCAAATTTTGTCTGGCAGCGATAGTATTGAAGTAATTGTTTTCAATACAAAACACCTGTTTTGGGTATTTCAAATGAGAGAAGTATTCTTTCATTTCTTTTAAATATATTTCTATATGGCTATTTTTTTTAATGCACACTTAAAAATATTCTTATCGTTAAGTACATTACTATTTAGACAATCAAAAAGTTTGTTTATTTTACTAAGGAAAATTGCAGTGGATAATGCAATGTCTTTACAGTCATCAAAATGCCCAGTTTCAACCAAAGTTCGGATAGCTGCTGAAACAGTATGGCTAAAAATTTGCGCAGCATACTTAACTTTCATTTTTTCAAATGAATTAGGTGTTATATGTTTTGGATTCAATTTCGAACATAGTCGAGTAGAGTTTTTAGAGTCAATCTCATATAACTTAACAATAATTTGCCATGATACCTTTCCATCGGGAGTATCGATATTATTTTTACATGTTGAGTAAGGTCTTGACCGTCTAGATGAATATGTATGGGTGAATGCTCGGGCAATCGGTCTCTGTTGTAGACAAAAAACCAAACGATTAGTGTTTAAATTTTTTATTTAAAGTCTGCCACAACGTTTCACGGGTGAACACTCCGCGTCTTCAGGTGGTCTTATCTATAAGGTAACTATCTTGAGCCTTTGCCAAAATTTACAATATTTAAATTACTTACGAAAAAACATTTATGAACATTAATTAACTCACTCCAATAAAATATAAAAGCACTGGGCGAAACAATAATAAATTAACATTTAAATGAAAAAACACTGCAATAAAAACCTATGAATTATTAAACAAATACAAGAAAAAGAACGAAAAAGAAACTACTTTTGAAAAACACACATTTGACCACCACAATATTTAAATCTCACGTCTACGAAATAAAATAGCATCCACATTGCGCGATTTGTCGTTACTTTATGATCAGGTGAGAGAACGTTTTTTGGATTGTATATCTGTATACAAAACGTAAGTGTATATGTGGTGGGAGGAAGCCCTCATTATGGGTTAGCTAATTAATTAATATGTTCCTCAAAGATTTAATTAAGTGAGGGGCATCATATATCGCATACGTTTTTTTCCCGCGTAATTCAAAATACGGATGTTCTGGAGTTATCCCATATTTTTTAAAACAACTTCGGTTGTTCGACCCTTGGTCACATACAACGGCGTTGACGTTTACCCCGATATCATGCGCTGCCTTAATATTTTCTGCCAAAATATCCTTCAGCTTATTTGCAGATAATCCAGAAGAAGACGCATAATAGCTTAACACTAACTTCCAATTCGAGTACAGCCCTCGCACCATAAAAACACAAATTTGTTTACAGAGGTTCAAGTCCTTTTCTTTGCCGTCATCTACAAAACCTTGTACCTCGTCTTCATGGGAATTATATTGCAAACCCTTTTTTATTGCAATTTCGTCAACTAATAATACTGCTTCTCTTGTTTTATTGTCCATATGTGAAATAATTGTTGTAAGGGAATTTAATACATGTGGAGACAGTCCTGGATTTAAAAACTTTATGGGTGCCCATCGTACCAGAGAAGCTTTTAAAGGAAGATTCAGTTTTAAATTATTCCTCATAAAATTGTAGGTCTTAGCTGAATAAAAATTAATGCTTTGGGCAATAATTTGTTCATCCTCTTTCCAAGACTTTTTCTTTTTTAACAACATTGTGCAAACAGTTCTTGTATTCTTTGAAACTTCCGGTATGTTATCAAGCATTTTAGTTACATTGCGATTCCTTTTGAAATAGTTTAAATATTTTAATTTTCTTTGTTTTTCTCTTTTCAAACATTTTTTCAACTGATTTATTTTTTTCCCTCGTAGTTTGCTATTCTCCTTTTCTTTTTTATAAAGTTTAGCAATATCATTTGATTTTATTCTATAATATAGTTCATTTCTTTCTTTTTGAAGGCAATTGTCACAAAATTCATTAATAGTTGAATTACCAGTAATCATATTAGCATCAATTTCGGAAATATCATTAAAATTGTTTGTATTATTAACTTCATCGGCATACATAGACGAAGGTCTATTAATAGATTGCCATAATTTATTTTTTATTGGATCATTAAAGAGTATCAAATCTTCCTCTGTTTATGATAAGACTTCATTATTATTATTTAAGGATATACATGTGTCACCTCTAATATTTGCCTCAGCAAAACCATACTGCGTATCTTCGTTCCCAATAAAATTATGCTCATTTCCTTGAATGTTTTCGAGGCGAAGAGTAGGGACAGCATTTGATTTTAAATATTTTTTCCCGATATATTTTCCCTCAAAATGATTATTGCAAATAAGCGCGTTTTTCATATTTGTACCTGCATCTAAATTGCATTTAGACATCCAGCAACCGTGATTAAGCTGATCTATCGGAAACTTAAATAAGCCGACAGGAGAAATTTCAGTACTGTCCCTATAACTTCGCAGGCAAGATTTTATTATGCACCTACCACCACTTCGCCTTTTATCAATGCGATTCAAACGAGTGCCAGGTTCCATTGTAAACGCAAATTAAATTTGTACGGCTAAAACGGAAAGAGAAATAGTGAAGTGATTGTCCATTTCATTTTCAAAGTATCGTTACAATTGATCATCATTAGTTTTTATTTGGGCTGGGGACAGAAAACATTGTTCGGAGGAACCAATCAGAATTCTTTTAAATACTTGGGAGGACACAATCAGAGTGACCTTACACCATACTGCTGTCACTGACTCAATGGAGGCCAACGAAGTTAGGCCACAGGAGAGCGATACAGGTTTGCTTATTATTTGTTGTTGTTCAACTTGGAGTGCCACACACGAAAGCTTTTTCTCCACAGACTGTCAAACTTGCTGTCCAACATTAGGATAGGAACACATTTCAGGAGCTGCTAGCACTATTAATTGCTATCATTTCTTCAATAGACTTCACTCAAGAATGACGAATGCATGACAAACATCGCCCTACATGGTTCAATATGTTGTCATACTCGTAGCCCCGCCACTAAAATCAAACAATTTGATTTTCATCCAACCGCTTGACATACGTATCACACCACAAAAAGGCCCAAACACGGCCAAATCTGCGTGACAACATCGTTGTCCTACGCGAGTTGGCCAACATGCGTAACTGTGTATGGGCCCCTTAAGAAAACGTCTACCTGCAACAAAGTTCGGTATGTGGGCAATCGGAAATACCCCTTTATTTAAGCGCTTCGTTGGAAACATTTCATATTAATCATTTGGAATGATGGCAGCGTCACCAACTTATATATCTCGGCTTATCACGTCTTGCAGCAAAAATGTTGTCCTTTGTGGCTACTTCCTTGCCAACCGAATGCCTGTTCTCTAAGGCAGGCGAGACTATAACTCAAAAGAGAAACAGTTGCAGGGAAAACGCCTTTGCCAGTTATTGTTTCTTCAGTCTGTAGATAAGAAGTTTTCAGACTTGTAATTTTTCATATTTATTTAATTCATTTATGCGTTATTTTTAGGAAACTTTTAATTTAGAATTAAGAGGTACTTGTTTTGTTTTTGTTATCTTTATTAAGCTATTAATAAAGACGAGAGCAAAAAAAATATCTAAACTGAAAAACACAGCATTTTTTCTATGATCTACCAGTCAGACATTTGTTCAGTGTTTAAAAATCATTAACATCGATGTGGTTTGTACATCGATGTTATATGATCGATATTATCGCCACATCGATGCTTGTTGGGCGATGTCAACATCGATGATGAACATCGATGTTCCGTTCCGATGTACCAGGACCCAGCACTAATATAAAGCCAATGTTTAGCACTTTTCCATAATATCAATATAGAACATTTTAGAAAACAAACTAAGCACGCACACATATAGATTTCTGTTTCATGGCTTGGGAAGTATTCTCGAGGGTTTTGGCCAAAACCCTCGAGAATACTTCACAAGCCATGAAACAGACCACCTCCCTACCGCATGCGAGGCCCAACGTAGTCCTTACATTCTAAAATATTTGCAGTGTTCTTATGTAAAAGTGACAAAAGTTTGATTTGAATAACTCCTCCGCCCTAAACTACTATTCATAAAGAAAAATGGAGTTCTGATAATCTTAAGCTTGCTTTCTTATCTTCCGAACTGTAATAAAATGTTCATACCTTTCCTAACAAAATTATTTAAAAAAAGTTATCTTAACCAAATGACTACAATTCCTCAAACAAAAATTCTCAGCTGAGTAATCATTGTAATGCCGCTGTGCCGTCATGGCATGCCGTGGGCTGATGATATCGAATGTAGCTGCCTACAGACTCGGACTACGGCTGCACATACACACATGCAATTATCACTCAGCTGAGATGTATTGAGCGTAAAATGGTAAGATTACTTTGTAATCAAAACTAATTAATTATTTTGTTAAGTAAGGTATATAGTAAGTGTAGCCTTTGGTAATGTAAGGAATCAAGCTTTAAATTACTAAATGACTATTTTCTTGTACGGATAGTAGTTTAGGCTCTATGGCATATATAAAGTCAATGTTTGGCACTTTTCCATAAGCATCAATATAGAGCATTTTAGAGTACGGACTCCGAACGCACACATATAGATTTCTGTTTCATGGCTTGGGAAGTATTCTCGAGGGTTTTGTTTTGGCCCAACCGATTTCAATGAAATTTTGTGAATGTGTTGATTCCAGCTTGAGAGATAGGATAGTTTTGGACTCGATAGATGGCACTATTGTAGAGTCGTAAAAAACTGCCTAACAACGCGTAGATGTAGCGTTTTCATAAAAATTGAAAATACATGTTCAAAAATGGACTAACTCGGGCAACTCCTTCGTAGGGTTGTAATACAAATATTCCGTTTTTTAGTATATATTTGGACACTGTCTGACAACGAGTGCACGTAGGGAGCTGCAATTTGATATGCGGTGTTTTCATAGTAATAGCAAATAAAATTTAAAAAACAAGGGCCGTATTCACCAAGCCATTTAATTTAAATTTAATTTAATTTCTGTTTTAGTACTCCTGTAAGAGAGGGTTAGGGCACACTAAAAATTAAATTAAAATTCAATTTGGGTTATTTTATGTTATAATAACGCATATATAACTTTAATTTTAATTTAAGTGAGCCCTAACCCTCTCTAACGGGAGTACTAAAATAGAAATTAAATTAAATTTCAATTAAATGGCTTGGTGAATATGGCCCAGGCAACCTCTTCTTCGTGTTGCCATACAAAATTTTGGTCTTTTACTATATATTTGGAAACTGTCTGAGAAAACGTCGACGTGGATAGCTCAAATCGTATGCACGGCGTTTTTAAAAAAATGTAAATTTAGGTTAAGAAATGGGACAAATAGGGCAACTATTTCGTAGGGTTGCAATACAAAAATTTCTTCTTTAACTATTTATTTGGGCACTGTCTGGGAACGGCGACGTGGAGAACTAAAATTTGGTACATGGTGTTTTCATAGCAATAGTAAGTAAATTTTAAAAATGGACTATATCAGGTTACCCCTTCTTGGTGTTGCCATACAAAACATTTGTTTTTCAATATATACTTCGAAGCCTAAGAAGGCGCCGAGGTGAAGAGCTCATATTTTGCACCTTTGAATAAATAACTAATAAGGAAGCGGGGTAGCGTGCGAATACAGTGTACGTGTTTAAGCAATTCAATGACAGTATGACCTATGGTCGGTAGGGGGGGGGGGGATGAAATGACAAGAGGGCCTAGTGGCTATTTTGCGTCAGTTCCACATTTCTGACATTTCATAATTTTGAAAAGAAGTTCTCGGATTTGAATTCGCGATATTGTAATAAATAAATAATTTAGCAGGAGTTTTACTTAAGAGTAGTGTGAAATAAGTGTAAAATATTCTTTTGTGAATGATATTTTATGTAATAGACTCCGGAGTGTGAAATAACCGTAATGAAGTGCGCTGTGCTGTGCTGCAGGAACGAACGGAGTTATTGTCGTGGGAAAGCATTCTTCAAGTAACTTTAATAGCTTTACTAATTAAATATAGTGTTTCTAGAAAAAAATAAAAGTGAAATATTTTTAAAAAAAAACAGCCATGGCAATGGCGGCTTGTTTGTTTACAATTGAATTGTTATTGGTGGCTAAATTATGCCAGTCATACAAAGGCAACGCCAAGAAAAATTATCTGAAAATAAGGGGGCGCTAAAAATTTGTTTATTTTACATAGCAATTTGGATTATAAAAAATGTCCCTCTTCAAAATGTCATGGTTCAAAACCCTCGAGAATACTTCACAAGCCATGAAACAGACTCCCTCCCTACCATATGCGAGGCCCATCAGAGTCCTTACATTCTAAAATATTTGCAGTGTTCTTATGTAAAACTGACAAAAGTGTGACTTGAATTGCTCCTCTACACAAAAATGGTGCTCTGATAATCTTAAGCTTGCTTTCTTATCTCTCGAACCGTAATAAAATTTTCATACCTTTCCTAACAAAATTATTTAAAACAAGTAAAAAAGCTAGAATTGGTCTAAGACCAATTCTTATGATACCCTAGATGAATGCTCGTATAAAATTTCATATGATCACCGATCTATGCAAGTTTAATTTTTGAAGTGGTCTTTCGCATATATTTCTAGAACGGTTTGTCGGACAGAAAAAATGATTAAAACCAATTTTATAAATATTTATCATGAAAACTTCGTACGGATGTAATGTAGTACATCATCTCTTCTACTCCTAGCATGGGACATGATGGAGTTGTATGTACAGGAAAAAATAATAAATAAAATTCTGCTGTAAAAAGTCTCAATGCAACTGAATAGCTTAATATATTAAATCCAATTTGATAATGAAATAAAAAAAATAAAAAAACAACAAAAATTTCTTAAATAGAAATCACTTCCTTCTGTTTTCATCGATTTGCCTCCATCTTTGAGATTCTAATACCTTTGCTCTTTCCCATGATTCTTTGTCCAATGTATTTTTCCCTCGAGCAATTGCTAATAACCGCGAAAATACTAAGAGTGAATGCAAGTCATCAGCTCCAATTTTCTTATCAGATTTTCGCATTTCAACGAAATCATTCTGAACCATTTCGCTGCTCGTTGAATCCATATTGAACTTTTGAATCCTTACAGTAGTTAGATACTTTCTGAAAATGTTTAATTTAGGCTGCAGATAATGCTTGGCAGCTTTAATTGTTTCCATAATCAGTTCTACGCACTGCGGACCCGATTTAAGCGGGATGTGGCAATTACTCTGGAAATTATATGACAATAAATGAGAATTTTTAAAAAGTTTTGGTGATAATTATATAGGTTTCTTACAGGTAATATGCTCTTGCCTTCGCTTAATATTAGTACTGGTATATTGGTGTTGAAATCGAGTTCGTAGAATTCAAAATTACATTTGAATTGTTGTGTTTTTATGAGATAAGCTAGACTCTGTACATTAAGAACGCCATTTACATCTAGTTTACCAGGTTGCAATCGGGTTTCGTCTAAAACAAGATGAGTGTGTGGAGCCAATTGAAGGAGTCCACTTTTTAATTTGTTGGTTTGGTAATTTTTCCTGTGTGTATTAAAAAACTTGAGTATAATTTCTTTTAAGTAATATTTTTATATATTTTACTTTGGTTTAAACTGAAACTTATTCATATTTTCTAATGTCATCGGAAAATAGTGACTGGCAGGCATCAGACTTTCAATAATTTCATAAAGAGCTTGAGTATATTCTGGAAGAATCTCCTTAGGGATGTTGAAAATATTTAAACTGAATTGACCTAAAGCTTCTGTTTCAGTGCGAACATATCTGTGATAAAGAAAAAAAGATTTTTTTACTTAAATATATTTTTGATAATTTGTATTTATATTTTTAAATGTCTAGCACCAAGGAGTACTGTTTAAAGGACAAAAAGCTGAATGGACAACTAGAACGGTCAATAAAAAAATGTTATGCCCAATTGCAGATAACGCCCAGACCGCAGCGTTGATAGAAATCTTTGGAGTTGAGCTTTTACCATTTACATTAAGGATTTCTCTACAGACCTAACAATAATGCCTTAAACACAGTTGCGATGAGCAGAGCGGCCGACGACTATTACAGTTTTTTTCTAGGGACCTTTCATAGGAATCTGCAGTTGTGGTTGGCCCCTCTATTCGTCGCAATTGTGCGTAAACCTTTAAATTGGATGTAATGATGGCAGTGGTTTTGAGCACAATCTAGATTTTTGGGCAGATTGTGATACTATGCCTGTCATCCCCAATTTTGTTTTGTAGTGAGTTATGTAGTGACTAGGAATTCTTTAGAAAAGCTGTTTTCAGACAATCATGTCTGTGTATTTTTGGGCTCGAAAATCTTCTGCTCGATCAAAATGAAGTGTTTAAAGAAACATTCTGATATACGACGATTTTTTTTTTATATTACTAACCAAGGACCAGTGGATACCCCAGAATGTAAAGGACAGCACGGAAGGTAAGGAAAAGTGAAGGGAATTATAAGTCATGAAGAGTGTGGTGGAGGTGCCGATGTATTTTTTGCTCTTGAACTTTCGCAGATTATAAGTGTGAGGAAAAACAGCATGAGTTAACTGTCGCATATACGCAGAGCTGGGAATAAGACCAATATATCTCTGAATTTGACTGTATCATATCGAAAATATTAATATCGAAGGGATGTAGAAGGCACCGGATAATTCATTAAAATAATGATCATGAAAGAAACAACAAGAGAGCATAACACAAACAGCATTGTTCACATGAAGCCTTTCTTTTGCATATTGGTGCTAACGCTGTGCAGAATTGTATTCCATTCTACGTCTTATGTAGAACTTTTAGAGGAATGCCCGATTTGTAAAGCAGAAATATTTCAGACATATATTTCGACTCTATGTTGGCAGCGGAGATGACTTTATCAGTCCGGCTAAACTTAATGCCTCTTTCAATAATGCCATTAACATGCGTTTTAGCACAGATAAGCATACAGGTTTCCAAGCTAAAAGGAAAAAAATGAGGCACTATTTGCCTCATAGCCGACAGACCATAGCTGACAAAGAGCTTTCTTCCCAAGTTGCAAAATGCTCCCACGTCACAATGGTTGGGTTGAGCGAGCTAAAGCTTTTTTACATTCTCTCTCATATTTTATATACCATACCACCCTCCCTCCTGCATAGCGAAATGGTTCAGCTCGAGTGTCGGTCGTCGGATGCTAGCACAGATAATGCTTGGCTGTGAGACTTTGTGCATATACCACATTCTCTCATATTTTATGTGTATCCCATGCCTATCCTACCACGCATGCGGAAATGGTTCGGTTCTTGTATTGTGCTTAGTTGCAGTACTGTGGTGTCTGTTGAATTTTTGTTTGTAGCTTCGCGCTAATCGTCATTCTATTGTGAGCTAGCTCTCAAAGCGTTTGGTAGATTTTTATTAAGATATACGAGTTTTTAAATATTTTCTGGTTTTTTCCTTTCTGTCATTGAATAATTTCCTTTTATCTGTTTCCTAAGTAAAACTTCTTTTAGGTTCCCACGATTTTCTAATAGATCCTCTCGATTATCTTGTGTTCATTTCTTTATAACTTTTTTTTCTGCACTGTAATACCTCCGTACTTTTCTCTATTTATCTGATTGTTTTTTGAGTTGGGATTCTGAGAACAACTTTTGCCTGCCCTTGGTTATTGAAGCGATTATTTTCTTTTGGAATGGAATAACTGAATTTTTCCGTTTTTTGATTAAATTCTAAGAACGGCCTTTTGTTTTTAAGATTGACGATTTTGGATTTTTCAACATTCTTCTATTATTTAAATTTTTTTTTGCAAATCTGGAATATCTGCTTGGAGTGTTTATTGTTTAGCCGATTGTATTTTTCCAGATTACATATATTTAACAATATGTCTTGGAATAGGACAAAATGCATTATAAGTTGCTGTCGAGCAACTGGTAGAGAGTTTCCGGGAAGGCGATTTTTCCTTTTTCCTAGCCCGAAAATGAGAGCTGTAATAAATGGCTTCAAGTCGTGGGTATGTCTACCGATGAGGTTAAGAAGAGAAAGAAACCTTATATATGCCACATACATTTTGAGGAAAAATACATGGAGAAAATGTTTCTTAAAAAGGGTGCGATTCTAACTCTTTTCTTAGGGTTGACTGAGCCAGTAAATGCGGCTAATGCAGATAAGTACGTGTTTGATCGATCAAATGCTTCAAGAACCTATTCTAAAAAGAGGAATATGAGTAATGTTGACTACACATTAGATGAATTAGATAAGAGTTCTAAATATTATGGACCATTTAATTCAACATAAAATGAACACGAAGATGAAGGTGTTATGTGTTCACAATACATTAAAATATCAAAAGCTAATACATACATACCTTCTTAAAAAAAAGTGCATTTTAGAGAATATAGTAAAAACGTTAAGAGCTGAAAAAAAACCTTTATTAAAAAAAATAGATACCGCCAAAATAAAATACTTCGATATAAGAAATCATATCAAGATGTCAAACAAAAAAGTGTAAATACTTTGAGTGATACAATTGATTTGCTACCTGAGGTAAATCTAAAGGCAAAAATTTTTGCGAAATTGATTTTGAATTTGAGTAAAAATTGTTACTCAGAGGCTGAGAAATGGTTGACTCAATGCATATTCTTCCGGACATCTGCGGGTTATAGATTTTTGAGAGGAAATTTAGAGCTGCATTTACCATCAATTTAGTCCTTACATAATTGGACTAAGATTAAAAGCCTATTACCTGGACCTGATGCTTCAGTTCTAATAGAAATTAGCAGGGTGGTTGCAAGTCTCCCAAACCGAGAAAAGGATGTTGTGTTACATACAGAGCATCCATTGGCATCAGTTAAACATGTATATACATACATACATACATGTCTGAATCGATTTCGCTTTACGCAGAATTATAAAATTCATGCATCAATAAAGAAATGCAAACATGTAGATACGTACATACCTACAGCATTCTCATTGCATGCAGAATTATAATTCCCAGCTGCAAGTATAAACATATCTACAAACATATTTGCAAAGTTCAGTAAAGTCACTCGCTACTGACCTACACCAATTTCTTAATCACATGAAGAAACAAGTGAACAATACCCTGCGCGCAAGAATTCACACGATGCAATTTGATAACCTTACGCCAGCGGTAGAACTTAAGTGAACGAAACAATGGTTCACGATGATGTCATAATAGCAGCAAAGCGGCGAACGGTCTGCGGAAGTATTTATGTATGTACATGTGAAAGCAATGAATGCCGTGATGTAACAACAACAAACCGGCAAAAGCTTTGCGGAAATTAATTTATGAATGCCACAAAGAAACACTTTACGGAAATAATAATTATGTACGAATAAATGCTGTGATGAAATTAGCTTAGCGTAATAAGAAAATAGCAATTAAGTCGAGAATTGTATAAATATACTGTGATTTTTGAATAAAAAGTTAGTTAGTGAGTAGCAGTAGTATCAACAGAACACGAGTTGTTTCATTTACCTGGAGTAAAGCTAGTAAGCTGCTCCATTCATCCAACTAGGAGTAAAGCTAGTAAGCTGCTACATTCCTCCAACTAGGAGTAAAGCTAGTAAGCTGCTCCATTCATCTATACTAGGAGTAAAGCTAATAAGCTGCTCCATTCATCTACTCTAGGAGTAAAGCTAGTAAGCTGCTCCATTGAATCACACTAGGAGTAAAGCTAGTAAGGTGCTCCATACGCATCGCTGCTCTACCTATCTCGGGAAAAATAAGTAAAAGCCGAATCATCTTGAAGGCACGTAATCTCAGTTTACCTACAGTAAACGTGCCGTGTTCCAGATTAAAATATAAAGGTGCTAGGATGAGAGTACTAGAAGTACTTAAGAAACTCAACAATTTTGGCGCAGCCGGTAGGATCAAGGAAGTAATATAAATTCAAACACTTGAAAAACCTTGATCCTCGAATTTACTTAAACGAGTGCATAAGAGCGCATTATTTTTGAATCTGTCACACAAAAACGAGACATTGGGCATCAGTAACAACAATAAAAGGTATCCACTTTTTGTCTTGAAAGATACCAACATCAAACAACAATAAAAGGAAAGAAGCCCCAATATAATACAGCATCATATCTGCATAGCGGAAAAGACGTTAACATTTTTTTCTCTTCTCTTCAACTAAAGTGATGTAAAAGTAAGTTAACAAAAAATTTTAAAAAGACGCAAAAATTTAGTAGCAAAATTACTTTAGACTAATAACAAAAAAAAATTAATAAAAAAGTAACAGTAGTCACAGCGATATGTATGTGCATGTACATAAGCGACAAAAAACAGTAGAAACATTTTTTTCAATTGAGCATCCTAATTTCTTCGGTTATTAAACAGAATTAGTTAAACTACCTATTCTCTCTTGTCTTCTCTCTCAATTTTTGCGTAAAAACTCTGTGGGGGTTGTTTTTATGCACAGACCTGATCGAAGCTCTCCTAGCTCAAATTTTGAGGCAGAAAAAAAGTTCATTGTCTTTTGACAACACAAGTCCTCCAGTCAGCCCAATAGCACAGCGAAATTCACCCCAAAGCAGACCATCCATAAATTGGTATCGCGAGCATCGCTCAGGTAAACGCTTCAGAGGGCACAGTCTTATTAATTTTCTCGCAAGAAATCATAGTTTAGGCGCCCAAGTATCCAAGCAAGCGTTGGCCACACCAAGTTCGAGTATAAACACTCAAATCACTTCCTGCATAGAACAACCAAGTAAAACAGACAAAATGTCGGTAAACTATGAAAAAGTAGTAAAACTGACGGCACAAATGGTGCCTTTGTTCTCTGGGGAAATTAGCGCGAAAATTCTTACAGAATTACAGACTTTTATAGGCTGTTGTAAGCAAGTGCAACAGTGTCTAGGGGAAGAGGAAAGGAAAGCCTTCATGCAAATTTTCCCCACCAGATTGAGAGGAAACGCGTACCAATTAATAGCGCCGAGCTCTCTCACAAAATTTGAAGAAGTCGAACAACTGCTTTACCGAACGTATTTACCTCGTGAAACATACCATGAACTAATAAACAAGTTAATTACTTGCCGGCAATATCCGCCAGAATCATTTAGTTCATTTACAAATAGATTAAAAAGTCTTTTAATTCAATGCAACGAGGCAGCACAGAGATCTGAAAATTTTAAAGTAGTATAGCAGCAAATAGAAGATTTTGCTATGGCTTCCATAAAGAGTGGTGCAACTAATCCCCATCTAAGCGCCTATTTACTCACATTGAATGAAAATTCTTTAGAAAATGTCATCCAAAAGGCATTAGATATGGAAAGGTTGCAACAGGGACTCTTTTTCATTCCACAACCAACAAACTATATCCCTAACCCAACAAACTCTTTCCAAGTGAACCCTTTTCTAAGACATAATATCCCAAATTTCTCTAATACCTATGGTTATCCCATACCTGAGAGTGTAAATTTGTCTTCCTACCCTTACACAAAGGAATTCGGAAGACATAACATAAAAACTGAAATTGGTATATCTCTAATAGCGGAACCACCAAAGGAAACTTCCGTATCCTTTAGTACCGACAGAAACTCAGAAAATTATTGGCGCTCTCCTCAAACAAACATAACAAGGAAATCGTTAAGAAGTCCACCTCCAAACAGGAAATCTTTTTACGAGCAGGCAGAAAAAAAATACAAACACAAATTGCTGTTAAACAAGATCACCTGCAGCTACTGCAATTATAAAGGGCACACATATGACGAGTGCCTAACGCGTAAGAATACTTCTTATTGTACTAGCTGCAGAGTGAAGGGCCATGATGCCCAATATTGTAAACAGAACATTAAGGCACCACCCGAACATGCAAGCTCTAAAAACAATGCTCGGTGGGGCTCTGCAGATAGGGAACAAAGATTTAACCACATACATAATATGTGCGACTTCTGTGGGAGAAGAAGTCATAGTCCACATGTCAGCAGAAACAACGATGGGAGGCCACACATTCGGGAAACGGCATACTGTCGACCGAAAAATCCCCGGCTCGACATTAAATAAAACTGCGCAAATTACTTCAGGGTCCTCTCAAACAAAACAACAATCAAATAGAGAAAATGTACCAGTGGTAGACTTACCACTGGACATAGGTAAAAACACAGCCGTTCGGCTGATAGTAGACACTGGAGCTGAATTAAGCATCATAAAAAAGGAAGCACTAGATAACCCAGAACATATAGAACGAAGCCAAAAGGTGACTTTGAAAACCCCATTTGGAGAAGGAGAAACATTGGGAAACTGCCAAGGCAACTTTTTATTAAGCCGCAGTGTCCCATGCAAACTCCAGGTAGTAGAAGACATTGCCCAAATCTCCCACGATGGGCTGTTAGGCAATAACTTTCTTGCAAAAAATTGTAATATCGAAGGGCCTAATAAATTACTCCGGTTCCCTCGCACGGAAACCAACCCCATTGAATTCACGGTACCTCTCGAAACATCCCTAGAAGATGAAGAGGAAATACCAAGTGATCAATTGGAGGAGCAATTTAAATCACGGGCACCAGATAACAAAAATGCCTTACCTCCAATGGAAGAAACTCTGAACACCTCAAAAGAAGATAAAGTAGGCAATATGAAGTAGTACTTCAGCGATCCAATAGAATACCTCCTCGATCTCAAATGGTACTGAGCATACCGTTACAAATAGACCAAGAAATGATCTGTTTGTCTCAGGAGATCCAAGGAGTATTTGTCGCAAATTGCCTAGTTAGTCCTCATAAAAGCTTCATACCGTTATCTGTTCTAAATGTAAACACGGAACCAGTATTCCTAAGGAACTTAACGCTTACTCTAGTTCCAAGTAATTGTTATAACATACAGTATCTCCATGTACCTTTGGACGGCGTAAATACCCAAAGTACTCAGCAAAAGGGTGGTCCACCTTTCCTAAGTGCACAAAACAAAAGCACACACAACGTCAAAAACGACAAATTAAAATGTACTTCCAATCCATATTTCCTTCGTGCACAAAACAAAAGCACACACAACGTCAAAAACGACAAATTAAAATTTAATTCCAATCCATATTCAAGAAACGTAAACCATATTAACAGCTATAACCCAGACAGACTTGTGGCTTTACGTAAAGAATTACTGTTGGAAGAAAATTTAAATCACGAAGAAGAAAAATCAATCCTTGAGTTATGCTATAAGTATAACGATCTTTTTTATTTAAAGGGAGATAAGCTCACGTGCACTAGTACTAGTACCATAAAGCATACCATCCCCATATTACACAATCAGGCACCCATAAATCAAAAGATGTATAGACTACCAGAAACACACCGGGCAGTCATAAATGAGCAAATTAAGGAAATGTTGGACAACGACATAATCCAATTAAGTAAAAGCCCGTGGAATTCTCCATTGCTGGTAGTCCCCAAGAAATCTGGGCCTGACGGCAATAAACGTTGGCGAGTAGTAGTAGATTTCCGTAAAGTTAACGAGAAATCTATAGGGGATGCCTTTCCATTACCCAGAATAGAGGATATACTGGATCAGCTTGGGCATTCGCGGTATTTTACTACACTTGACCTTGCAAGCGGATATCACCAAGTACTGGTTGACCCAAGGGATAGACCAAAAACTGCGTTTAGTACCGCTTACGGGCATTATGAATTTAAGAGAATGCCATTTGGCCTGAAAGGCGCACCTGCGACTTTTCAGCGCCTGATGAATTATATTCTAACGGGCCTTCAAGGATTAGAATGCTTTGTCTATCTCGATGATATTGTAATATATGGAAAAAATTTACAAGATCATAACGAGAAACTGGCTAAAGTATTCGATAGACTTCGAGCCCATAATCTTAAATTACAACCCGAAAAGTGTCAGTTCCTTCGCAGGGAAGTAATATACCTCGGACACAAATGCTCAAACGAAGGGGCACTTCCAGATCCCAGTAAGACAAGCTGTGTCCAAAATTTTCCTCCACCACGAACTATCAAACAAACTCAATCGTTTCTTGGATTGGCAAATTACTATCGCAAGTTCATCCCTAATTTCTCAAAGATAGTCAGACCATTAACAAATCTATTACGAAAAGACGTCAAATTTAATTGGACACAAAAGTGCCAAGACTCTTTCAATGAGATTAAAAATTCTCTTATAAATCCACCTCTACTCAAATATCCAGATTTTTCCCAACCTTTTAATCTAACAACCGATGCTAGCAATGAGGCATTGGGAGCGGTTTTATCACAAGGGGCAATAGGTAAAGACAGGCCAATAGCGTATGCAAGTAGAAGTTTAAATAAGGCGGAGCAAAGATACTCCACAATAGAAAAAGAGTTGCTTGCAATTGTGTGGGCCGCCCGAAACTTCAGGTGTTATTTACAAGGTAGAGCTTTTACGGTTTACACCGACCACAAGCCCCTGAAAGGCGTATTCAATGTAAAAGATCCAACTTCAAGACTAGTCAGGTTTCACCATAAACTCTCCGAGTTTGACTATAAAATTGAATACAAGCCTGGGAAATTTAACACCAATGCAAACGCACTTAGTAGAATACCTGCCCAATTAAACCAAACAAACCCCAATTCGATCATTGTCGAAGCTCAGGTACATCACCGGCTTGAGTCCGACATAAACGATGATGATTATAGTACTCCACAGTCATCAAAACAGCAAGCACAATACCATGTTGTTACAAGAGCCCAAATAAGGGAGGCACAATATAATATACAAGAGGTAAAGCAGAACCAAGGAACTCCCCACAAAATCCAAAAATATTCACGGAACTCCCAAAATAGCTCAGTCGAAATCGGGTCAACTAATAGCAATCAATCAGAAAGCGGTGTATCTGAACAGGGCGAATTACCTTGGAACAACAACGTAATAAATTCCCAGCATAAACTAACAGAAACTATCTCAGACCCTGAGGAAATCGAAACAATTCTAAAGGACTATCATGACTCCGCATTTGGTGGTCACCAAGGAGTAATCAAAACTTATAGAAGAATAAAGAAGAAATATAAGTGGAAAAACATGCTTAGTTCTATCAGGAAATATATTCGGAAGTGCTCTAAATGCCAAAAAATTAAGGCTTGGCCGGAGTATCGTATGCCAATGGTCATAACAGATACTGCCCATATGCCCTTTGACAAAGTTTATTTAGACATAGTAGGCCCTCTTGAGGAAACTCACTCAGGAAACAAATATATTCTGACTTTCCAAGACAATCTAACGAAATTCGTAGATTGCTATGCCATGCCGAATGGCGAAGCAGAAACGGTAGCGGGAATATTTTTCGATGAGATAATCACTCGTTATCGCATTCCTAAAAAGGTAGTAACTGACCAGGGCTCTAAGTTCTTAAGCGATCTTTTCTAACGAGTATGTAAACTTCTGAAAATAAAAAAAAAGCAGACTTACCATCCGCAATCCAACGGCGCACTGGAGCGAACCCACAGACCCCTAGTGGAGTATTTGAGAGCTATTGTATATGAAAATCCAAAGGCTTGGGATCGATTCCTGAGAACCGCGGCTTTTGTATACAATAATAGTCCACATGATGGCACCAAGCTCACACCAGTGGACTGTCTGTTTGGGTTCACAGCGGATGTTCACTCTAATCTGAAAAGAGAGCCGGAGCACATTTACAACCACGAAAGTTGCTACCACCTTCTGAGGTACAAAATACAAAAGCGTACGCTACCGCTCGGAAAAATTTGCTGAAAGCTAAGGAAAAGTCAAAAGTTTACTACGATAAGCGTTCACGTCCAGTAACCTTCCAAACAGGAGATAAAGTTTTACTGAAAAACCCCGCTAAAAAACACAAACTTTCCCAGATATGGCTAGGACCATATCTAGTGGTACAAGTCTTTAACACTGTTAATACTGTTATTCAAATCGGTAAACGAAGAGTAACAGTACATAACAACAGATTAAAGCCATTTCACGAATAATGGCGAAGCTATTTATTCATACAAGAGTTCGTAGTATTGAAACAATCTGACTTCCGCGTATACACAAAATTATCAAACAAATCCCCATGCTTTAATAACCTCTGTAGAAGTAACGACAGCAAGAAACAAAGAACAAGCTGTCTCACAAACCTCTCATTCAGAATTAAAGGATGCCATTAAACAACGTGCCACCTACCAGCAACAAGCAGGTAGCAGACAAAATTTACCTATCCCTCCACCACCACCACTTCCACAAACACTAAGCCGTGTCGACTCTGAATCAATTCCACGCACCCGCCATTTACAGGTAGTTTAATTCCATCTCTAAATAAATTCTGCATAGCCAAAGATAAAACAAACATCTCAATGGTGAATTCCATTGCTACACACTTTTTACATGTACGTACATATATCATTAATAAATCAATATAAATAATTTATAAATGTATAAATAGGTTTAAGTTAAATTTTATAAGTACCAAAAAATATGTATTCACACATATAGCACAAATAAGTACCAAAAAATATGTATTCACACATATATAACAATATAAGTACCAAAAAATATGTATTCACACATATAGTACTAATAACAAAAAAATATGTATTCACACATATAGTACTAATAACAAAAAATATGTAATTACACATATAGAACATAAAAATAATAGTACCATAAAATATGTTTTCACACATATAGTACTAATAACAAAAAATATGTCATTACACATATAGAACATAAAAATTATAGTACCATAAAATATGTATTCACACATATAGTACTAATAACAAAAAATATGTAATTACACATATAGAACATAACAATATTAGTACCAAAAAATGTGTATTTACACATATAGTATCTACGAATAAGAATAATGAAAAATAATTGTATCAAAATATATATAGTAGAAATAAATTGTTGTACAGAAAAAATGTAGACATAATTAATAGAAATAAAAATAATTGTAGCAAAAAATATGCACAAAATACAGTTAAGCTAACCCAAATTAATCCACGCTTAGATAAGATTTGTTCTTTTTAATACAGCTAAACACCATATGTACTCATCTCAGCATTACGTATATACATACATACATCCGTGTACATCAGTCAAGTGTTAAGTGTGGTGTGCAGTTGTGTTTTAGCAAATGTTATGTTTTCAAGTGTTTTTAATTATTTTTTAGTTTAATTGTGTATTTTTCTGGGTGGAATTTAATCTAAACTTATGTAATTGTATATTTTCAGTGCTAGTGTGATTTTAACCATACTTTTCTGTGTACAACGTGCATCTGTTGCATCACCTTACTAAATTAATTATTCCGTGTCGGTATTTAAATCTTAAATCTCCTTAATTATGGACTGCTGTGGTTTTTGTCGCGCCGAATTCGATGGGTCTTTCGAGTTTATAGCTTGCGATGGTGTCTGTGGTAAAGCGTTCCACACCTCCTGCGTTAAGCTCGAGAAGGCTGCGTTAAATCTTTTAAAAAAGTCGCGTAATTTACTGTGGGTTTGCGATTCATGTGGGCGAGCCCCAGCTCACACTTTTTTTTGACACGCTCGCGTTGTACCGGGGGGACCTGGACAACCTTAAGAGCATGGTGGTTGGCCTATCGGACAAGGTTAACCTTAATGCCCAGTCAATTGAGCAAAAAAGGGTTGACTGCTCAATTTCAACTGTAGTTGACTGCCCTCAACAACCTAATGCTATTTAAAAAAAATATAAAAAATCTAAAACACAGGCGATTTTGCCGGGTGATAGATTCAGCCCGCAAAATACGTCAATCCCTGTTAGTCAGGCTCCTTCTTCGGCAGGTGTGACCGTATCTAGCGCAGGGAGTCAATGCGCAAATATTACCACTCTAGCTCTTGTTTCGGAATCCGCAGTACCGAATAATAATATTATTACTTCCGTGTCCACATTAGGGAATGGTAATGGCACCTCCTTGAGGACAGTACCAAAACCTTCGAGTGTTTTCGGGTTCTCTCCCGAAACATTGTGTAATGACATATTGACGTATCTTAAATCCAAAAACATTGCAACAGAGAGTATTTCTTGTCGTAAAATTAGTAAATCCTCGAAACCGGTTGCATCCTTTGTCTTAACTGTTTCAGCAGATATCCAGGAAAAGTTATTAGATCCCTTATTCTGGCCCTCCGGCGCTTTCACTAAATTATTTGTACCTTGCGTGCGCCAACCTAGAAATACAGTTAATATAAGCAACGTTATTCCAAAATTAATTGTATGGTTTCGGCAGAGATTGTGTGATACGACATATTGATATAGAACGAGATTATCAATCACACTTACTTTTTTAATTGAGTGCAGACCGGTTTCAGCACATCGGCTATCATCAGTACACTAAAATTGTATTGCTCCCAAACTGATCTCATACAGTGGCTTGCAGAGTGGTGAGTAATAGAGCTCTGTTTGGTCGTTAAAGCAGGGATGGTCTTTGTCTTGTAGTGCACGAGATATCTCTAATGATTCCAATAGATTTAATTTCATTCCTTTATTACACACATGTAGAATCTTTGCGTTTATATCAGGTACATGATTGTTGTCTAATAAATAAGTCGCATAACTGGATTTATTATTTTTATTTCTGAAGGAGCTGGTATGTTCATCTATTCTTTCCTTGAATGAACGACCCGTTTGACCAATGTACACTCCCTGACATGTTGAACATTTCAAACTATAAACCCCATTCTTTTGTAGCTCTAGCGTCTTATCTTTAATATTGGGAAGAATGTTACCTAAATTTTGTGTTGTCTTAAAGCCAATTCTAATTTTATGCTTTTTTAATTTGTTTGCCAAGGTTACCGAAATTTTTCCCATGTATGGAAGGCTAGCCCAGATATGATCGTCGACCCCTATTTTTTGAAGACTAGTTGCTTCTTTTATAGCTTTTTCTCTTAGTTTTCGAGTTAGTATTTTATCAACTAAGCTATCTTCAAACCCATTGTTATGTGCTATATTTTTTATAGTTCTAATTTCCTCCCTCATGTCGTCCATACCCATGGGGGTATATATAGCCCTGTGAATCATGTTCTCGAACGGAGACTGTTTATATTTGGGATATGTAAAAGAGCTTTTGTGTATCACCATATCAGTATAAGTCGGTTTTCTGTATATTTTAAATTTGTGTTTATTATTGTGCTTTTCTATTGTCAAATCTAAGAAATTAATTCTATTATCGTTTTCAAGTTCTAATGTAAATTGTATTTTCTGGTTAAAGGTGTTCATGTATTTAAGGAAATTGTCTAATTGTCTTTCGGTACCTGTCCAGAGACATAACACATCGTCCACATATCTATACCAATATATGACGTTACATAAAAGTGGGGAATTCAATTTAAATATTTTATTTTCCAAGCTATTCATGAATAAATCCGCCAGAAACGGAGATATCGGGGAACCCATAGCTAACCCATCGTTCTGTTTATAAAATTGGTTATTAAGAATGGGGTTTATAGTTTGAAATGTTCAACATGTCAGGGAGTGTACATTGGTTAAACGGGTCGTTCATTCAAGGAAAGAAACGCAAAGATTCTACATGTGTGTAATAAAGGAATGAAATTAAATCTATTGGAATCATTAGAGATATCTCGTGCACTACAAGACAAAGACCATCCCTGCTTTAACGACCAAACAGAGCTCTATTACTCACCACTCTGCAAGCCACTGTATGAGATCAGTTTGGGAGCAATACAATTTTAGTGTACTGATGATAGCCGATGTGCTGAAACCGGTCTGCACTCAATTAAAAAAGTAAGTGTGATTGATAGTCTCGTTCTATATCAAGTTATTCCAAAAAACTGAAGTCGCTTTCCCTTTACTATCAAAATGTAAGGGGGATTCGGACAAAAACTGCACATATCTTCAAATCCTCTGTTGCAACTTGTTTTGATATCGTTGCTTTCACTGAAACTTGGCTGCATCACGGCTTTCGTGATGCCAAAATTTTGGACAATTCTTACCAGATTTTTAGGAAAGATAGACATACGGATTCTGAGGCTCGTGGCGGTGGCGTACTCCTCGCATGCAAAAACACTTTTAACTGCAGCCAAATTGAGGTTCCAAGTTTTTCCAACACTCTTGACACTGAACTTATAGTTCTTAAGCTATCTCTTTTAAAACACGACTTATACATACTATGTTGCTATATTCCTCCAGACTCCATAAACATTGTTGATGACAAAGGTCAGAATATTTACGACCTACTCACTTCAACATCTAATTTTATTCACGGCAAGATGCAACCTTTTGACGAACTACTACTTATTGGTGATTTCAACTTACCTAATATACAATGGGTACTAAATGAAGATGACGATGACTATCTTCCTCTTAATAACTTGTCAACAAAGGAATCACTATTCCTGGACACTATGTCATCTCTTGGTCTGAGCCAAATCAGTAATGTAAAGAATGACATGGGGAGGCAGTTGGACCTGGTTTTCTCTACTGACGCGGGTAAACATATTAGTTGAATCTAGCCCCGTTATAATGTCTACTCTCGACAAATATCACCCCCCTCTACTAATTTCATATTGCTTTGAAACCGAAAACATTACTAATTGTGACAAAACACAATACTTTTTCAATTTTAGAGAGGCTAACTTTTCGGAACTTTCCAGTAGGCTTACCTCTATTGATTTCAACACATTACTGTCTAGCAATAGTGTTGACGAAGACGTCTCTAAAATTTACATAATTCTTTTCGATTTATTTTCTTCCCACGTTCGCCGCGAGCGACAGCGATCCTCTAAAACATCTCCGCCATGGTTCAGTAAAGAACTAAAACATCTTAAAAATAAAAAGAATAAATTGTGGAAAAGTTATATGAGTGACAAAGGCATTATAAGTCACAATAATTTCCTCATATCCTATAATGAGTTCAAAGAACTTTCCTCTACACTTTATGATGAATATATTCAAAGCATGCGTGCGAAATTATTTCGTGACCCATGTATCTTTTTTAAGTTCATTAATATGAAGAAAAAAACGGACAACTACCCCAATACCATGAGGTACAAAGACTCTGCTAGTGATGATTCATTCGAAATTTGCAATATGTTTGCTTCATATTTTGACAATGCATTTTCTTCGTCCAATTTCCTTCCTCGAAATGACAACTTCAGTCATATGAACGATTCTCATAACGTTTCATTCACTATCCCTACAATTGCGAGAGAGAATATACTCGATCATATTAATGGGCCTCCAAATGACTTCACGACGGGTCCTGATGGGATCCCTCCAGCTTTCTTTAAGTCATGCTGCCATGCCCTTGCATCTCCGCTGAGAATTATTTTCCAAAAATCGCTCAATAGCGGTTGTTTCCCACAGCTATGGAAAAATTCTTTTATCATACCTATCCACAAAAAAGGTAGTAAGAGTGAAATTTCTAACTATAGACCTATTGCAAAATTATCTTGTATGCCTAAATTATTCGAATCTATCATTTACTCTCAGTTATCAATTTCTTATGCTTTCTTCAAACCAGCATGGATTTATCTCGGGCAGGTCTACAACCACTAACTTGTTGGAATTTGTCTCGCATACCGTTGGCGGGTTTGCAAAAGGCTATCAGACAGATTGTATTTATACTGACTTCAGTAAAGCGTTCGACAAGTTATCTCACTCCGTGATACTCTTTAAAATGAAAAAGTATGGGTTTCACCCAACATTTATAAAATGGACGGAGTCTTATTTAGATAACAGAACATATCAAATACTATTCCGTCATTCCGTCTCCAGAGTCCTGAAAGCTTCGTCCGGCGTACCTCAAGGGAGTCACTTGGGCCCGTTGTTTTTCATTCTATCTATTGACGACATTGTCTCTGTTGTGAGGCACTGCAAAGTATTGATTTATGCTGACGATATTAAACTTTTCGCTCAGATTAAATCTGTTAATGATTGCGAACTGGTTCAAGGTGATCTTCACAAATTTTACGTTTGGTGCAAAAACAATAATTTGGCTCTCAATATCGACAAATGGGAGGTTATGACTTTCCACAGGAATCAGAAACCAATCACTTATGATTATGTGTTCTCGGATTCCACGATTCGCCGTCGCGAGGGTGCTGTTTGGTTTGTGATTTGGGGGTTAAATGTGACCATATATTGAATTTTATATCCCACATTAACTATATGGTATCTAAGAGTAGTTCTATGCTGGGCTTTATTAAACGTTGGTCTCGAGACTTCTCGAATCCCACCATAACACTGCGTTTGTACACTTGCTTTGTGAGACCTCTCCTTGAATACGCTAGCCAGGTCTGGTCTCCATTTTACGGTACACACATCGACCGCATCGAGTCTGATCAGCGGAACTTCCTGCGCTTCGCTCTCAGGCACCTACCCTGGAACAATTCATTAATTCTTCCACCTTATGAGGATCGCTTGAAGCTTTTGAATATGCACTCCCTCGAAAAACGTCGCATGGTCGCTGATGTAACTTTTGTGCATCAACTCTTAAACGCGAATATTGATTCTCCCCTTCTACTTAGCAAAATCTCTTTCCGTGATAGTGCGCACAATTTGAGAAGGTTACCTCTGTTGCATGTTAACTCCGCAAGATCCAATTTTAGTATGTATGAACCCATCAATCACATGTGTATTGTTGTTAATATTAAGGCTGAGCATTATGTCGTTGACATTTCCAAGCATGTTTTAAAAAAACGTCCATATAATACTTAATTTTCTGTTTCCATGTCGCATTGCATGTCATCTCATTCGGTGTTTGGTCTATGTTTAGTTTAACATACTAATACTAACACCGACTAAGTGATGAATCGCATGTATTGTTGAGACGTTTATTTATTAAACGTGTCCATGCGGCGAACTTGTGTTAAGCTGGTTCTGATAGTCAAATAAAACAAAAGGTTCAAGTAAATATTTTTCCTTTTCCCAAGCTATCAAACAAATAAGTTAATTTTTTTAATGCGTTATTCCTCTCCCAAGAATAACACATTTTTCTAAAAAGGGGGAGATTTGTTACATACAGGGCATCCATTGGCATCAGTTAAACATGTATATACATACATACATACATGTCTGAATCGATTTCGCTTTACGCAGAATTATAAAATTCATGCATCAATAAAGAAATGCAAACATGTAGGTACGTACATACCTACAGCATTCTCATTGCATGCAGAATTATAATTCCCAGCTGCAAGTATAAACATATCTACAAACATATTTGCAAAGTTCAGTAAAGTCACTCGCTACTGACCTACACCAATTTCTTAATCACATAAAGAAACAAGTGAAGGCAGTGACACAATGCCCTGCGCGCAAGAATTCACACGATGCAATTTGATAACCTTGCGCCAGCGGTAGAACTTAGGTGAACGAAACAATGGTTCACGATGATGTCATAATAGCAGCAAAGCGGCGAACGGTCTGCGGAAGTACTTATGTATGTACATGTGAAAGCAATGAATGCCGTGATGTAACAACAACAAACCGGCAAAAGCTTTGCGGAAATTAATTTATGAATGCCACAAAGAAACACTTTACGGAAATAATAATTATGTACGAATAAATGCTGTGATGAAATTAGCTTAGCGTAATAAGAAAATAGCAATAGTATTAAGTCGAGAATTGTATAAATATACTGTGATTTTTGAATAAAAAGTTAGTTAGTGAGTAGCAGTAGTATCAATAGAACACGAGTTGTTTCATTTGCCTGGAGTAAAGCTAGTAAGCTGCTCTATTCATCCAACTAGGAGTAAAGCTAGTAAGCTGCTCCACTCATCCAACTAGGAGTAAAGCTAGTAAGCTGTTCCATTCATCTATACTAGGAGTAAAGCTAATAAGCTGCTCCATTCATCTACACTAGGAGTAAAGCTAGTAAGCTGCTCCATTGAATCATACTAGGAGTAAAGCTAGTAAGCTGCTCCATATGCATCGCTGCTCTACCTATCTCGGGAAAAATAAGTAAAAGCCCAATCATCTTGAAGGCACGTAATCTCAGTTTACCTACAGTAAACGTCCCGTGTTCCAGATTAAAATATAAAGGTGCTCGGATGAGAGTACTAGAAGTACTTAAGAAACTCAACAGTTGTTCTTATTTTCGATGAAATGAGTATTCAAGAAAATATGGTATATAATAAGTACAAAGATCGAATAGATGGTTTTCTCGATTATGGTCATAGCAGATCAAACATATTAGCAAAGTCTGTGTGTGTCTTTATGTTTAGAAGCCTAATCAGCAATTTTAAAGTTGCCTGTCCAGGGTCGATTCCTGCGGAACGCCTTAATGATGAAGTAGAAAGATGCTCAAGTATTGCGGAACAGGTTGGTCTGAATATAAAAGCTATACTTTGTGACCAAGGCTCTACAAATAGGAAATTCTACAGGAATAGTAATATCGCTGTAGAAAAACCTTTCTTAACATGCAAAGAACAGACCATATATGCTCTTTTTGATGTACCACACCTATTTAAAAGCATTCGAAATAATTTAAAAAAATCTAACTTAATGACATCGGATGGTGAAAACAGTTGGGCTGTTATAATGTTCTTATATAACATAGAAAAAAATGAATCAACTAAAATCTGTCCTAAACTGAAATCATCCCATATCTGGCTAACGGATTTTCAAAAAATGACAGTACATTTAGCTGTCCAAGTCCTGAGCAGAAGTGTAGCAGTTGGAATACGAGTTCTTTTGAGTTTTAACAAGTATCCGGAAGAATTAAAGGAAATTGCTTTGTCAACCTCAAAATTCATAGACAAAATGAACAGACTCAGACTTCTCTGGACTCAAATTTTTTGATTGAGATGTCATCTTACGTATTAAATATAAAGCCAGTTATCGGAAGAGATCAATCACATTGTTTCAATGGATTAGCATTGACAATCAAATCAGTTTTGTATTTAAGTGATTCTCTATTTTCATCTTACAAAGATGTTCAATTTCTTAACATGCAAAAGTTAAATCAGGATCCACTTGAAATATTTTTTTCACTTATTAGAACCAGAAATTGCAATAAAAGTAATCCATCTTTATTTGAGTTTGGAGCATTGTTTGCAAAAATTATTTCAATAAAATTACTCTTTTCATCCCAGTTTTCTAATTGTGAAAATGATGAAGATGAAATTTTAAGTATTGGCTGGAAAACTGTTTTAGAAGATCAACATAATCAAACCCATAATATTTCTTCGGCACAAGCTCAGTTGGATGAGGTTAACAACTATATGGAAGAAGAAATTGTGGTAATAGAACATACTTTTGAAAAGCCCGAAATAAATGACGCTGCTATTAGGTATTTTGCTGGTTATTGTTTTTTAAAAACTTTTAAAAGTTTAGGCAGATTTTGCAACGAATGCAGCAAACAAATGGTGCAAAATAATCCGTGCGGAAGTGATCCGAGTGAAATTTTAATCATGTTGAAACAATATTATAACTTAAAAGATGGTGCTGGACAAACAAATTTTTTGAAGTATGTAGAAGGCATCTGGAAATCTTTACAAAAGTATTCCAAGATAATCCGGAGAAAGAAAACTTGAAACAATTTATTGTAGATACTTGCGTGTTTGATTCTAATAGCCCTCATTGTGATTGGTTCGATCAAACACATCAGTGCTTCGCGCACCGTATTCAGACAATTGATTTCCTTGTTCTAGTTCTTATAAGGAAAAATTGCAAATGGACAATGGATGTCAAAAATGATTCGTGGAAAAAATACATTTTAAACACAGAAAGTTAACAAATGTCACAAATAATTGAATATTTGAATGCATCTACAAACGACACTTTTCGCCTATACATGGATAGACAAGTCTTCTAGCTTCAATATAAAATCCCTTAAAGTAAATACTATTGTTCGTGTGGAATGGCCGTATATAAATACACAAATGTAAGAGCCGTTAAAAAAGTCCCAAATATTCAAAATAATAACCTGATTAAAACGACAAGTAAAAAATTGTAAGACAACTTCTTAAGATATCGGACACCCGTCTGTGCAAGTTTGATTTTTGCAGTGGTTTCTCGCCTATATTACTAGAGCGGTAAAAATGATTACAACCAATTTCATATTCTGAAGAAGTTTTTAGTACCTGTGTGGTGTGCAATCGTATTTTGCAAATATTGTGTATTTAAGTAATTTTAGTTATTTTCTGGTACTCTTTTAGTGGCTTTAGTTTGTCTAGTTTGTTTATTGTATATTTTTCTTGGTTTCATTTAATCTATAATTGTGTAAATTAATATTTTTAGTGCTAGTGCGATTCTAACCTCACTTTCTGTGTTAAACGTGATTTTGTGTAATTCCCTTTCTATATTTTTCCCACCGCGTCGGTAATTAATCATAATTTTATTTAAGTATGGATTGCTGTGGTTTTTGCCGCGCCGACCTCGATGGCTCTTCCGAGTTTATACTTTGCGAAGGTGTCTGCGGTAAAGCGTTCCACACCTCCTGCGTTAAGCTCGAGAAGGCTGCCTCAAATCTGTTAAAAAAGACTCGCAATTTATTGTGGGTCTGCGATTCTTGTGGGCGAGCCCCAGCCCATACTTTTTTTGATACGCTCGCGTTGTACAGGGGTGACCTGGACAACCTTAAGAGCATGGTGGTTGGCCCATCGGACAAGGTTAACCTTAACGCTCAGTTAATTGTGCAAAAAAGGCTTGACTGCACAATTTCAACTGTCGTTGACTGCCCTCAAAAATCGAATCCTGTTCCAAAGAAAACAAAAAAAACTTCTAAAAAACATGAGGTTCTGTCGACTGAAAGATTGAGCCCGCAAAATCCGACAATTCCTGTTAGTCGGGGTACCTCCTCGGCAGGTGTGGACGTATGTAGCGCAGTGAGCCAATGCGGTGATAATACCGCTCTAGCTCTTGCTTCTGAATCCACAGTACCGAATGTTGCATGTTAACTCCGCAAGATCCAGCTTTAGTATGTATGAACCCATCAATCGCATGTGTATTGTTGTTAATATTAAGGCTGAGCATTTTGACGTTGGCATATCCAAGCATGTTTTAAAAAAACGTCTATTTAATACTTAATTTTCTGTTTCCATGTTGCATTGCATGTCATCTCATTCGGTGTTTGGGTTATGTTTACTTTAACATACTAATACTAACACCGACTAAGTGATGAAACGCATGTATTGTTGAGACGTTAATTTATTAAACGTGTCCATGCAGCGAGCTTGTGTTAAGCTGGATCTGATAGTCAAAATAAAAAAAACAATAAAAACGCTGGGACTGGCCGTTTTCACAGTATACGTAAAAAAGCTAAATTTTTATATGCCAACACCAAGAACGGGTTGCCGGATTTGGACCATATTTGAAAATATATATTTTATTTTGATAAAACGCCGTGCACAAAATTTCACCTCTATACGTCGACGCATTCACAGACGGTTTTTTTTTAAATGGCCTAATCGCACGCGCTCTCGAGTAATCGTGCGGATGGACAGACTAACAGGTGGATAGATAGACGGAAATGCAAAAAGCAAAATAACTTTTTTTATCATGCGTGGGTGTCCAATTCATTTTGTTTACCATCATTATTTCTATACGTTCCAATTAAAAACAGAATGGCTAACTTAGTATACCCACAGGGATACCCTATGATTATATCATCTAGGGTACGAAAATCGAGTAAACAAAAAACGCAACAAACCTTTAGATAGAAAAAACAAAGCAGAAAAAATTAAAAGTATTTTTAGAAACTTTATTATAACTAGTGTGGAACAAAAATTTTCAATTATTAAAATAATAAAAAAAAAAAAACAGAAATAAAATCACTTTAAAAGATCACAAAAAGATTTGAAAACTTTAAAGCTGCATACATACACACAATCACAGCCGACAGGCCAGTTAGCATACTAGCCCCACAGCCAAGTATTATCTGTGCTAGCATCCGACGACCGACACTCGAGCTGAACCATTTCGCTGTGCAGGAGGGAGGGTGGTATGGTATATAAAATATGAGAGATAATGTAAAAAAGCTTTAGCTCGTTCAACCCAACCATTGTGACGTGGGAGCATTTTGCAACTTGGGAAGAAAGCTCTTTGTCAGCTATGGTCTGTCGGCTATGAGGCAAATAGTGCCTCACTTTTTTCCTTTTAGTTTGGAAATCTGTATGCTTATCTGTGGTTTTAGTTACTAATTACAACGCTCTCTTTGGAATACACGTGTCAAATGAGTAAGTGAAGTGTACGATACTGTTCATCAGCGAAACTAGGATTAAATATAAAGCAGAGCAGATTGCTGATAAAAATCAAGAAAAGAATAAATAAGGTTGAAATATGGCGCTATCTAGTAAAAGCAGGATGTTAGGCTTATAAACTTGAAAACAATCAACTCATCAAAATTATGAAGTCTTCGGGCTGAACGTTCCATAAGTCAGTGTATCTCTAGATGAGCGTCCGGACTAGAAGATTCGTTAATAAAAAGACAAGTTTTTGGAAAGTTTCGAATTAAAGATGGCTTCAAAACCTTCGAAATAATACAATTGCAAAATGCTTGGGTGATAGATATCATCTTCTCTTATTGAGTATTGGAAGAAAAACGACTCACAATAGTAGCTAACAACACTTTTGCTATCTTCAGTAGACAAAGCTAAGTGAGCGCAAGGAAACAATCAGTAACAAGTATTAATGCCCTTGCATTAATTAATTGCAGTAAGGCCGGATGATACAGCAGAATCTATTTCCGCCATCTATCTCTAGAGTCTTGAAGGCTTCGTCTGTCGTACCTGAAGGTAGTCACTTGGGCCCGTTGTTCTTTATTCTATCTATTGACGACATTGTCTCGGTTGTGAGGTACTGCAAGTAATGTGAGGTTATGACTTTTCACAGGAATTAGAAACCAATCACTTATGATTATGAGGTCTCGGATTCCTCGATTCGCAGTGTGGGTTCTGTCTGTGACTTGGGTGTCAAATGTGATCACAGATTGAATTTCGTCTCACATATAAACTATATGGTATCAAAGACTAGTTCTATGATGGGTTTTATAAAACGTTGGTCCCAAGAGTTTTCGAATCCTACCATAACATTGTGTTTGTACACTTGCTTTGTGAGACGACTTCTTGAATACACTAGGCAGGTCTGGTCTCCATTTTACGGTACACACATCGACCGTATCGAATCTGTTCAGTGAAACTTCTTATGATTTGCTCTCAGGCACCTTCTCTGGAATAATTCTTCCATCCTATGAGGATCGCATGAAGCTTTTAAATATGAACTAGCTTGAGAAATGTCGAATGGTTGCCAATCTAACTTTTGTGCATCAACTCTTAACCGCGAATATTGATTCTCCGTTATTACGGGACAAAATCTCTTTTCGTGATAGTAGACACAATTTGAGAAGGTTACCTCTGTTGCAGGTTAACTCCTCGAAGTCGTAATATTAGCATGTACGAACCTATTAATTGCATATACATTACTGTTAATAATACGGGTGAGCGTTACTTTGTTGACGTTTCTAAGCATGTTTAAAAAAAAAACGTCTATATAATATTTAAGTTTTTGTTCCATTTAACTATCTTAATTTTTTGTTCTTTGTTCTATGTCATGTGTTATATGTAATTGTGTTGCTGTGAAGAATTGAAATAAAGCGCAATAAAAGTGCTACTTACACAGTTGAAATGAGATGTGATAATAAATATTCCGCGCTGATCGAATCTTCAAAGAGGCATTGCGTGAAAATCATCAAAAGTTCCTTTCGAGTGTCTTCAACATTGCTTTGAGAATCATCTAAATGTATAAAGAAATGTTAATAAATTTCAAAATTCACCCGTAAAAATTAGATATAATCCTTTACCTACGTCCATCAGGCTAATGTCTAGCAAAGGATTAATATGCTTCAATTGGTTCACGGCAATAGCATGCAATCGAGGAATTAGTGATGGAGGAGGATTAGCTGCTTGATATTCAATTTGACTCTCCCTGTCGGGAATTTGCTCTGTTGTTCCATCTAACATTGGGTTAACAGATATGAATCCAACGACATCAACGATAGTGTTAATTGGAAGACTATCAAAGTCAGAGTAAACTTTTACCATGCATGCCTTGCTGTTAGCTTCATTTAATGGTGAATTTAGTAAATATTCCCTGGACAGTAGATGCTGATTTTTGGTCTCTGCTACTGATGTCTCTTTCTTTAATCTTTTATTTTCATTAGACTCAACAGGTTCATCACAATCCATTTCATCACCTTCATGAGCCTGTCGCTTCTGGCCACCACTGTGGGGCTCATCTTTGTTAATTTCTTGGTTCGGTTGTAAGGTGCTTTGTTTGCCTACATGTTCTTCGTATTCTGATGTCCAAGTATTTATGCCTGGAACTGAAATTACGAACATCGTTCGCCTGTCTCCATGAACATTATAAGGTGAAAAGAGATCTACTTCCTCATCTGCCTTTACAACTAGACAATCATGATATTTTCCGTCCTGCAGTCGCGTTGTATCTTTTGATCTCACTGTGTACTTTTCTAAATAAATTTCAGACTCATTATTGTCCTGTATCATTCCTCGAAAACGAACAAGTGTGGAATCCCCAATTTTATGAAAAGCTGCGTGATTCAGCAAAGGAATTTGACGCCAATTATGAAGATCTTTTAAGAATTCGCGACATTCTAATTCATTTGTCTTGAAGAATTCGGGTGTCCAAAGTGAAATATCGGTCATTTTGCTACTCTTTACTATTTAATAACAAGAGCTTCATATATTTTTTGATCAGATTCGGATTTTCGAACTAAACTCCACAATTTATTCAAGACGAAAAGAACTGTCAAATTTTGATAAATAAAGATTTTGGCGGGAATTTTCTCTTTCTCCATTCCGATTCCGATTGTAGCAACTGCACTGAACACTCACATATAATAAGAATGGACTGAGCGTTCTTGCTTCAAAAATGGCACAAATATTGAACAGGCTGTGAAAACCCTTTATTTCGTACAATTGCACACCGATTCATAATTTATTATTATTTGTCGATTGGAAACACTAAAGTTGTTATAAAATAGTATTGCATTAAAATAAAATTATTTAGAAAGTTAAACTTGTTTTAATTAACCCAAAAACACATTTGTAATATTACTGAAAAATGTGCTCCTCTGCAGATTTTTTGTCGAATTTCCTTGAGCTTGTAAGAGATAGACGTATAAAAACAATATATTTATTTGTCTCAATTTTTATGTCAATTCCAATGCATTCCAATTAATACAGCCGTACTGTTTCCAAAATTGGTTACAGTTCAGTGTACATTTTGAGCTTGAAAGAGACAAATAGATTTTAGCAAAAATTTATGCCATTTTTGACTATAGGAATTAGATAGGATGGCTCAGTCCATTCTTATTATATGTCAGTGGCACTGAACCAAAATCTACAAAAAAATTAGATTTGTAAGCCCGGTACGCTAGAGCCACTGACATATAATAAGAATGGACTGAGCCATCCTATCTAATTCCTATAGTCAAAAATGGAACAAATTTTTGCTATAATTTATTTGTCTCTTTCAAGCTCAAAATGTACACTGAACTGTAACCAATTTTGGAAACAGTACGGGTGTATTAATTGAAATGCATTGGAATTGACATACAAATTGAGACAATTATAATGTTTTTATACGTCTATCTCTTACAAGCTCAAGGAAATTGGACAAAAAATCTGCAGAGGAGCACATTTTTCAGTAATATTACAAATGTGTTTTTGGGTTAATTAAAACAGGTTTAACTTTCTAAATAATTTTAATTTAATGCAATACTATTTTATAATATCTTTAGTGTTTCCAATCGACAAATAATTATGAATCGATGTGCAATTGTACGAAATAAAGGGTTTTCACAGCCTGTTCAATATTTGTGCCATATTTGAAGCAAGAACGCACAGTCCATCCTTATTATATGTCAGTAGTACAGACGCTGTAACTAGCCGATTCCACTAATATTTTTTTGTTTTCCCTTATTATAATTTTCAGCATGCCAAAAAAAACTTGTCACACCTCGTTTTTCTATATAGATTTTTTCGGATTGTTTTTCTTTTTCACCTCCTGCCACACGTCAAAGCACAAAATCTACTCCTCTCTTCTTTTTCTTTTCTCGTCGGTCTTCAGCGCGTCTTTCTTTGCCGTTCATGTGGCTATGGGCCGGCCATGTATGTTGCTCAGTGTAGCATTTTGCTACATGCAGTATGCTACGACCATTACATTTAATAAGAAAATTGTTTATTACGTTTGACAGTTCCGTGTATATAATACGTGTATCCACCACTACAAGGAATATGACAGCATATGAACGATGCACTTATTTCTGTAAGGAATTTTGACGGTGGTGGAATAATTGAAAAATTGAACGAAGGAACGGCGACTTTGCAAGAGGTGTATCAATTTTAAAATGACAAATGGACGAATAAAAATTGTTTTACGTGTATCTTCATTTTTCATTGGAAATTATCCATTTCTTCACTTTCTTTATTATTTCTTTATTGTCAGAAATATCACACAATTGACAAATCCAAATTGTCAAAAATTCCTTGACCTAATGTCAAATTTTCTATAAGAAATAAGTGGAAAAATTCCTTGGCTCTAGCGTACCGGGCTTATATAAGTTTTCTTCCATTTTAATATTTTTGGTAGCTGTTTACTTCTTAAATGTGTCAACAGAAGTCTCTCATACGCCGTGCGTTCAGCCACACGCTGAATGTCACATAATGTCACATTTTTACACACCATGTCGTTCAGGCGACCGAAGCGTTGTCATTTCCCCAGCACATCGGTGTGCACATTTTACGCTACGGTCTAGTAGCGTAGTGTCCCGGTGCGCTTTATAGTTTTGACGTTTAGCGTAGTTTTATTCTTAAAGAACTTTCAAAATTGACATTTCGAATCGAAGTGCACACCAACCGTTCAGGTGCTATCCCTACTTTTTCAATGATGTGATGTGCGCCCCGATGTGCTGAAAAGCACATCGGTGTGTACACCTCACTGACATATAATAAGAATGGACTGAGCGTTCTTGCTTCAAAAATGGCACAAATATTGAACAGGCTGTGAAAACCCTTTATTTCGTACAATTGCACACCGATTCATAATTTATTATTATTTGTCGATTGGAAACACTAAAGTTGTTATAAAATAGTATTGCATTAAATTAAAATTATTTAAAAAGTTAAACTTGTTTTAATTAACCCAAAAACACATTTGTAATATTACTGAAAAATGTGCTCCTCTGCAGATTTTTTGTCGAATTTCCTTGAGCTTGTAAGAGATAGACGTATAAAAACAATATATTTGTCTCAATTTTTATGTCAATTCCAATGCATTCCAATTAATACAGCCGTACTGTTTCCAAAATTGGTTACAGTTCAGTGTAAATTTTGAGCTAGAAAGAGACAAATAGATTTTAGCGCAAATTTGTGCCATTTTTGACTATAGGAATTAGATAGGATGGCTCAGTCCATTCTTATTATATGTCAGTGGTACACCTGAACGCACGGCTGATATTCGACATTCGCACAGTTGGCAACATTAACAATTCCCTCAAGTAGGCAGTCATTCGGCTTGAAATTTGCAATTTGATCAAATCTGAACGCTGCTTGAAGCTGGCAAAAAAGTTAAAGCTCCAATTGTGCTCTTCTACATTGATTTACATTGTCAACAAATCTCAAGCTGGCTGAAAAGCTTCAATTGTGTTTCAGGTCTGAATATTGTTGATTTCGATGGGTCAATTTCAGTGTTGCACTTTTTCTGGTATCGGAGAACTGGGAGCACTGAAGTCCATCGAACATATTTCTGTCATATTCTTTCTTTCTTTCTTTCTACTTTTGTGATGAGTTGCGAATCTTTGGGCCTTTCTGTAAAGGCTGGAGAGACGCACCTCTGGCAAAACCCTATGAGGTATAACAGCCAGCAAACGAATTTGTTATATAGTTGTATGGTTGTATTTTGTTTTGTGACAGTTGTTAATTTGCTTATATACTTCTGATTGAATTGTTATTTTAATTGTGTTTGTATTATTTAATTTTGTTGTTATGTAAAGGTCGACAGAACACAAGTAAGGTTTCATGAAATTGAAACTACCGTTACCGACGCCACGCTTGATTCACTGTTACAGTTGATAAGATCAACTGGTGAGTAAAACTTTTAAAGACGAACACTACACACTAAACACCAAACACCACAAATATACCCGAGAGATTGCATGTCCGATGATGCATTGAAGTAAAACCCTCGAGAATACTTCCCAAGCCATGAAACAGAAATCTATATGTGTGTGTGCTTAGTCCGTTTTCTAAATTGTTCTAAATTGATACTTTTGGAAAAGTGCTAAACATTGGCTTTATATATGCCATAGAGCCTAAACTACTATCCATAAAGGAAAATAGTCTTGTAATAATTTAAAGCTTGGTTCCTTACCTTCCGAAAGGCTATACTTCCTATATACTTTACTTAACAAAATAATAAAATAGTTTTGATTACAAAGTAACCTTACCATTTTACGCTCAATACCACTCAGCTGAGTGATAATTGCATGTGTGTATGAGCAGCCGGAGTCCGAATCTGTAGGCAGCTACATTCGATATCATCAGCCGTAACCCCCGGAATATAATACAAGCCATGAAGTCGCCGAAGCCACCGACACATTAAAAGGCCTTAACGTGCCGGGTACAGCATGCAGTAAGAACTCACTCTCACTACTTTTTGTATACTGGTCATGGAGGAAAAACTAATATTTCATCTTAAACAAGTCCTAAAGCCCAAAACGTTCGCTCGCACAGCAAAATGAAGTTAAAACAAATTGCAGCCAAATATGTTTTTTTTCTAATAGTTTAAAAAAAATATAGTACGTAGAACAAATTTATGGAAATTATAGCGTTTGAACAAAATACAAGCTACTTTTATATGAAAAATTCCTGCAGTAGAACAAGGCAAGAAGACTGTGGATGTCGCCTGCTGACCGGCCCGCTGCTCACTTTTTTCGGCTTTGTTCATGCCTTGTATCTTGCGGGGGTTACGGGGTTACGCATCAGCCCACGGCATAGCGACATTACAATGATTACTCAGCGGAGAATTTTTGTTTGCGGAATCGTAGTCATTTGGTTAAGATAATTTTTTTTAAATAATTTTGTTAGGAAAGGTATGAAAATTTTATTACGGTTCAGAAGATAAGAAAGCAAGCTTAAGATTAGCAGAATGCAATTTTTCTGTATGAACAGTAGTTTAGGGCAGAGGAGCTATTCAAATAAAACTTTTGTCTATTTTACATTAGAACACTGCAAATATTTTAGAATGTAAGGACTACGTTGGGCCTCGCATGTGGTAGGGAGGTAGTATGTTTCATGGCTTGTGAAGTATTCTCGAGGGTTTTGATTGAAGGCAAGACCAGGAAGAAAGAATCTCTCGGAAACCCCTACTCTGGCCCAAGCGACGGAGCGAGCGAACTTAGAAATACGTCCGACCGCGTTGATGTACAACTTGGAACCCTCTGTCATATTCCTTGTAGTGGTGGATACACGTATTATATACACGGAACTGTCAAACGTAATAAATGCTCTTTATTGATATACAGAAACAATTTTCTTCTTAAATGCAATGGTCGTAGCATACTGCATGTAGCAAAATACTACACTGAGCAACATACATGGCCGGCCCATAGCCACATGAACGGCAAAGAAAGACGCGCTGAAGACCGACGAGAAAAGAAAAAGAAGAGAGGAGTAGATTTTGTGCTTTGACGTGTGGCAGGAGGTGAAAAAGAAAAACAATCCGAAAAAATCTATATAGAAAAACGAGGTGTGACAAGTTTTTTTGGCATGCTGAAAATTATAAGGGAAAACAAAAAAATATTAGTGGAATCGGCTAGTTACAGCGTCTGTACTACTGACATATATATGGCACAAATATTGAACAGGCTAAGAAAACCCTTTATTTCGTACAATTGAACACTGATTCATAATTTATTATTATTTGTCGATTGGAAACACTAAAGATGTTATAGAATAGTATTGCATTAAATTAAAATTATTTAGAAAGTTAAACCTGTTTTAATTAACCCAAAAACTCATTTGTAATATTACTGAAAAATGTGCTCCTCTGCAGATTTGTTGTCGAATTTCCTTGAGCTTGTAAGAGATAGACGTATAAAACCAATATATTTGTCTGAATTTTTATGTCAATTCCAATGCATTCCAATTAATACAGCCGTACTGTTTCCAAAATTGGTTAAAGTTCTGTGTACATTTTGAGCTTGAAAGAGACAAATAGATTTTAGCGCAAATTTGTGCCATTTTTGACTATAGGAATTAGATAGGATGGCTCAGTCCATTCCTATTATATGTAAGTGGTCTGTACGAAAAGAATTATAAAACATAAGGTACTGGAAAGGTTACCAGCCACGAATTATTGCAATTTCCTTGGTATCAAGTGTTAATTTTGCTGCGACGTGTGGCGCTTTTTTTGGGCACGAGATCAATTTTCAAGCAGAATCCCCAGATGAGCGACTACAATTTAACAATAATTATATCTACCTCACAATATAACTCGCGGTTTTCCTTACAATTTGGAGTTTTTGTCGAGAACTGGAAGATTGAACCGGAAGCATCTGGAGTTCGAAATTTTTGTTGCCTGGAAAAGGAGGAATTATTTGTGGGAATATGACGTATATTGGCTGATCTGCTGAATTAATTACATTTCGGTGTTCACTAAACGATTTGACACCCCAAATTACTAGGAGCTATCACCAATTTGAAGATTTTGATCGGGTTTATACTTCAATCCACCAATTGGATTCATGAAGGTGGAGTTTTTTATCTACCCAAAGACCGAAGACTTTACCACTTCCACCTAGTAGCTGGGAGCGTTTATTTTGGCGAAGAATTGGTTTCGAGACGTCACCAGATGACTAACTGAACCGATTGAATAGGAATGCTGCTATCATTTAGGTAGAATAGTTTATGCGAAGATCAACTAACTCAAGTAGTATAGTATTAAACTAGGCTAGTACCACACGCGGGGATTCTTTTTTTGTTTTTGTAAATTTTGTTGTTTGAAAACATACTTCAATCCTTCACATGGATTCGTACCTTTCATTGAGTACGTTTAGATCGCAGCTATTTAGGACTAGTTTTGCGTAAGTCGAATTACGTAGTACTAATCCTGCTGCTGTTTAGTCCGCTCGTATTAAAGCTTTGACAGTTGTCAAAATTGTCAGATCTGCCTGCTATTTCAGGAGAAAAATGAAAAATAATATATTGAGTTTGTTTGTACACCGCATGCACAAGAAAATGGAGCATAAAAGAAAATTTAAAATCAGAATGAGGAAATACTGCTATTTATATTACTAAATACCCGTTTAGACCGTGCCATTTAGGACTAGTATTACGTAGTTCGACTTACGTAGTACTAATATTAAGTGGTCTAAACATGCCGTATTACGAAAAACTAGTCCTACTTTAATTCGGTTTCTGATGCGGTATTGACCTACAAAAATTAGTATTAAATGGAGGCATTACGTCACATAAGGTAATGCGAGGCTGTTTGTAGATAGTGACGCCCTTATACATAATTAATAAATATTTGTTGCAGATTATCTTATAATGTTTTGCCATTAGCCTGAAAATTTGCATATTTTATCTTGGGTATTTAGTAATATAAATAGCAGTATTTCCTCATTCTGATTTTAAATTTTCTTCTATGCTCCATTTTCTTGTGCATGCGGTGTACAAACAAACTCAATATATTATTTTTCATTTTTCTCCTGAAATAGCAGGCAGATCTGACAATTTTGACAACTGTCAAAGCTTTAATAGGAGCGGACTAAACAGCAGCAGGATTAGTACTACGTAATTCGACTTACGTAAAACTAGTCCTAAATAGCTGCGATCTAAACGTACTCATTGAGCCCGTTTAGACCGTGCCATTTAGGACTAGTATTACGTAGTGCGACTTACGTAGTACTAATGGTCTAAACAGGCCGTATTACGAAAAACTAGTCCTACTTTAATTCGGTTTCTGATGCGGTATTGACCTACAAAAATTAGTATTAAATGGAGACATTACGTCACATAAGGTAATGCGAGGCTGTTTGTAAATAGTGACGCCCTTATACATAATTAATAAATAATTGTTGCAGATTATCTTATAATGTTTTGCCATTAGCCTGAAAATTTGCATGTTTTATCTTGGGTATTTAGTAATATAAATAGCAGTATTTCCTCATTCTGATTTTAAATTTTCTTCTATGCTCCATTTTCTCGTGCATGCGGTGTACAAACAAACTCAATATATTATTTTTCATTTTTCTCCTGAAATAGCAGGCAGATCTGACAATTTTGACAACTGTCAAAGCTTTAATACGAGCGGACTAAACAGCAGCAGGATTAGTACTACGTAATTCGACTTACGTAAAACTAGTCCTAAATAGCTGCGATCTAAACGTACTCATTGTTTGAACAGTGGCACAGTGGAACATCCACTGAGGCGCCTCTGCGGGGGATTTCAATCAACGAAACATGTAAGTCAGTGCCTTTTACCATTTTTGTTTAAAAAAAATCGTTTTTTTTTTATATATATGTATTCATACTGATATTATTTTGCTTGAAAAGAAATTTATCGTTTACATATATTTATTAATATTTATATATAATGAAATGCATATTAGAATTACATTAACTTATGAATGAGTAGGATCTAAAAAAAGTTTGAACGGATTTTCTCTGGTTGGAGAAAGGTTTTCCCTAGTTCGGAGTCAGACCATTTGATAGTTTTCAAATAATTAAGAAATTGTTGTTCGATGCTACGCTAGAATTCTTATACTTTAGTGATCTATATAACTGAAAGAGGCGGGATACATAAATTAGAACATATACATATGTATACATAGAATAATTTAGACGATTGAAGTCTTAAAAATAACCATATTTTTTGTACATACTTGATTGACAGGTATTGCCATATATGCTAATGAGTGTACCTCGAAGACTTTTCTCCAATCTTTCAATTGCAGTATGGAGCTTAATAGGTTTATAATAAAGTTTTGATTAAATAAAAGGAGTAAGAGCTATAGGCCTATGAATAATTAAAAAGGCAGTTTCAGAGAATAGTCGCGTTTCAAAGTTTGCACATTTTACTCTGTAAGGTATTTATGGACGGAAAATCTTCCTTGTCGCGAGAACCAATTAATCTTATTTTCACTTTTGTATAGTATTATCAGTAGTACAAATAGGAATACATACATACATTATACTGAAGATGTTTTATAACGTAAAGATGTTGTAAGGTCTTTTTATTTTTCTCCTCTCACTATCCTGGAGCCTTCACTCGTGACAATGGTCAAAGAAGGTCCGCTCCTATACTGTTTCAGATTTCAGGTCATCACAGGGACATTGTAAATGATCTGCCCTCAGTGTCGATTGGGTGGTTGGGGCGAGCAGAGGAAGGCAAGACATCTGCGCCTTCACAGGGACATTGGTAAGTAGTGTAAAGGTCCCTTTAGGACTGAATGTGTGCTACGGCCGTATTGTTTAGCCAGGCACGATTTTTTTTTTGTATATGGCAGGTGACACAGCGCCAGGTTTTCGTAGAACCTCTCCACACTCTCTGCCAATAGCCGAGGCGAGCTAGTGTGCCGCCCTGCACTCAACGCTGCCCACCGAGTGATCTGTCAGCTTATTCTGGCAGTCTGGACTTCATGTCCAAGCCAATCACTCTACATAGTTCCATAACAAAATGGCGCCCAATGTGTGGCCACCTCAGTTGGATTTCGGTGTCTGAATGCGACGGATGCTGGAGACTGGGATTACTTGTAGATATGGACATTTGGCTGTCAACTAATTGTCTGATTCGGTAGTCTCATATCTAGTAGAACTTACAGGCGGACCTCGCGGTAAGGGCACAGCGCCACAAGATAGTCAGTACAAAATAAATCCGACTGCCTGCAGCTACACACGACATAGACGTAGGGCAAGGCGTCGGCGACAAAACCCCCCAAAACAGTATAAAGAAAGGAGATGCTGCGTTACTCTCCGAGACAACACCCATCATTGATCGAGTCGGAGGATCCGGAAATCCACAAAGTCGTCATTGCAGAGCTATCCATCATAAGGTCGTAAAGGAGGTAGCATCAGCACTGGGATTCGGATGGACAAATGTAGTAGCACAAACAAACCAAACCAAGTCAGTAATTTCACGGCTATACAATAAAATGAACATATATTATAGGTGTAGTAATTAGTCGAACTTTCAGACTTTTAGAATATGAAGGAGACGCCCTTGGTTCAGCCCACAGTTTCGTCACGGGCATGTGATAGACAATGACTATCGTACACAATGGCAGCTCTATAATTTTAGTGTAGTGCTTAACTATATGACTAGGATGACTTAACTACTCGTATTATGCGGTTACACATATATACAATTGAGGCCACATACAGAAGTGTATATATATGCTATAAATATTATATGTTTTAAGTGATTTTAATACAAAGAGTGAAAAGTAGAAGGAACGTAGAGTATTAAAGATTAATCCGTATATTAGGCAGTAAAGAATTAAGATTAAGGAGATCTCGTACAGACTGTCATGAATTATAGCTCGGTTCCCATGAAATTCAATTAACCATAAAGCTTTCAATTTATATGGTTGACAATCTTACACACACACAAAACACATGACAATGAAGTAAGTTAGTTGATATCTATTTGAAAACGGAAAGGAAGATATAATAATCTACATCATGAGGCGATAATAAGAACCGACAGACAGACATCTCTTTCCTGACATATTACTGAAAATTGTCATAAATATAGTCGCTTTCGGAAGTACAGCTCATAGTATTATTATTTTACTCATTTCTTTAGTGTTAGTCATTATTTTGTAATGCGAGATAATATTTTTATAAATACTATAATTTACGTGAATTACATTTTTGAAAATATAATGATATGATTAGAAGTAATAAGCCAAGTTGTTACAAAAGTAAGCAAGTGGAGCACGGCAACCTAGAATAGATGATAACCCTTAAAAATTAAAGTGTTTAGTTTTTCCCACACAGGTACTCACCGGATGCTGGAGCGCTTCAACATTCAGGGATGTATATGGATGTGAGTACATTGGTTTTATATTATATTTAGATTTTTACTACGAACAAATATACGTCTCATCTTTATCTTTGGGCTGCCCCTGCTTAATTTTGGCACAACACTAACTTAACTATATATAGAAATCGATAATGTTAAGCTTTGTTCGATCTCAAGGTTATCCTTAGTACTGAAGAGGGCTCTTAATTAAGTGTCAGCCACAATCCAAATTGTGGAGTGCATGAAGCACTGTAGCGCCTAAGTACGCGTTGTTATGGATTTAAGCAAATATATGTTAATTCTCTCAATGAAGCCGTAAATTTTTAATTTCTTCCTTCGCATCCTGGAGCCCTCTCCTCTAGCATAAGGGTCATCTAGGTCGCCTAGTCCGCTCTAATCTCTCTTTCACAGGTCAACAAAGGGACTTTGGAAACACTGCCAGCCAAAGTCAATGGGAGGATGGGGCTTGGCAAGGAAGGCAGAACATCTGCGCCTTCACTGGAACTTGGGTAAGTGACGTAAAGGTCCCTTCAGGACTGGGTGAGTGCAAGTTTTTGTATGCAGGCATGATATTTTTTTGACTATGGTTGGTGACAGCGGCAGGTTTCTTTTGGGAACCCCCCCACACTCTCCGCTCCCTTAGCCGAGGTGCTAGCATGCCGCCCTGCACTAACGCTGTTACCGAGTGATCTGTCAGCTCATGCTGGCAGTTTGGACTTAACGTCCTAACCAATCACTCTCATCATACTTCCATAATATGATATTGTTACGAGCGTGGCCTTAGTTCGTTATTTAAAACACAATATTTCAGATATAATTAAAGTTCTTTCTTTATTTAACTTTACTCTCACAAATTCACAAATAATTATCAAATCAATTCTTTATTTATCGCTAGTACTGTACTTCTAATTATCGCAATCCAAATAGTTTACTTCGTTCACTTCTCACTTCGCTGTCTGAAATAATACTCGCCTCCTGGATGTGAGCAGCGCCGTATTTATACTCTACGAATTATCCTAGAACCTTCCTGAATATTCCATTCTCCAAACCCAGTTTACTAGGATGTCACTAACCTAAAGTTGTTTCCATTTCCAATAGATGTCGCTTGTATCACTTTGTGGCGCGTAACACTGTCCCCTTCTTAAAATTGTTCGTCCCGAACAACAGGTGATCCACGGTCTTGATGCTCGCAGTATTGACATAATCGATCTAGATGAACGATTTTCCGTTTGCCTCTTGTACCCCGCTGAATCCTATATACTACGTCATTTATTCTAGTTACTACTGAATACGGTCCTTCCCAGTGTTGTTGTAATTTGGGAGAACGTCCCTTACGTCGTTTCGGGTTGTACAGCCAAACAAGGTCACCTTCATTAAATCCTGCTGAGTTAGCACGTAAGTCGTAGCGGGTCTTCATCCGATCGGTATTTATTGCTAATTTTGCTCTCGTGACTTCGTGTACATCAGCCAATCGTTGTCTAAGTTCCGATACATAATCGTCTGGTAACTTTTGTTCACCTCTGGGTGTACCAAACTTGAGATCGCTAGGTAAACGCATCTCCTTTCCGAATATTACTTTTGCTGGCGTTTGTCCGGTCGTGTTGTGTACAGCTGATCGATAGGCCATTAAGAACATGGGAATATGTCGATCCCAATCGCGTTGGTGATAGTCGACTACTTTCTTTAGATGCTCGACCAATGTTCTGTTGAAGCGTTCTACCATGCCATCAGATTGTGGATGCAGAGGAGTTGTTCTGGTTTTTCTTATTCCCAGAATTTTACACATCTCTTGGAAAGTCCGTGATTCGAAGTTCCGTCCTTGGTCCGAATGAAGTTCATGAGGAACACCAAATCTACTGACCCAATTCATTACTACTTGATCCGCTACTGTGGTAGACTCTTGATTAGGGATTGCATAAGCTTCAGGCCATTTACTGAAATAGTCAATAGCAACTAATATATAACGGTTACCGTTATCTGTTTCTGGAAAAGGTCCAGCGATGTCTACGGCTATCCTTTCAAATGGGGCTCCTACATTATATTTATGCATTTCTCCCCTACTTCTGTGTGGTGGTCCTTTGCAAGAAGCACAGGTAGTGCATCTGCGGCACCATTCCTCAACATCCTCTCGCATATGTAACCAATAAAACCTTTCACGTATTTTGGAAATTGTTTTATTCACCCCCAAATGTCCTCCAGATGATCCACTGTGCATTTCTTCTAGAACATCTTTGATCTGGGATGCTGGCACGACTATCTGCATTCGGAATGACTCGCCGTTAGTTGATTCCCACTTGCGCTTTAATATACCACATTCAACGTGAAGAGAGTTCCATTGAGCCCAGTAGCTCTTCAGTTTCTCACTCCTCTCCGAGATATCTTGCCATTGTGGTCTTTCCATGTCTTCTTTCCAAGCAAGAATAGGTGATATGTCTGGGTCTTCCCGTTGTGCTGTTCGCAAGCTCTCGTTGTTCCAACCTGTCGATGGTTCCACCGTCATCAGCTGTATTGTTGCTTTTGTTTCTTTTTCTTCCAGCCGAACGCAATGTTTGCATTCAACTTTGCATGGACGTCGTGAAAGGGCGTCTGCATTTCCATGGATACGTCCTCTTCGGTGTTGGATTTCAAAGTCATAAGCTTGGAGTCGCTCTATCCATCTCGCCACTTGCCCCTCAGGGTTCTTAAACTGCAAAAGCCATTTAAGCGCTGCATGGTCAGTGCGGAGGATAAATTTCTGCCCGTAGAGATATTTATGGAAATGCTTGGTTGAGTTTACAATGGCAAGTAGCTCTTTCCTTGTAGCACAATAATTTCTCTCTGGTTTTGAGAGTGCTTTGCTAAAATAAGCTACTGGCACCTCTTGACCATCCTCCTCCTGTGAAAGCACTGCACCAATACCTACATTGCTGGCGTCCGTGTCCAATATAAAAGTTTTTCCCAGCTTTGGATAGTGAAGCACTGGAGTTCCACAGAGCTGTTGCTTCAAATTTGCAAAACTCTCGTTACATTTATCTGACCATATGAACGGCTTTCCTTTTTCTGTAAGTTGATGTAGGCTCCTTGCTATATCTGCAAAACCTTTTACGAATCGCCTGTAGTAGGTAGCCAATCCAAGAAAACTGCTTAATTGATGTTTGTCCTTTGGAACAGGCCAATTTTTCACAGCTCTTATCTTCTCTGGATCAGTTCTTACTCCTTGTGATGAAACTACATGCCCCAAATATTTTACTTCATTCTTGAATAGAGCACATTTATTCGTGCTGAGCTTCAGTTTCGCATCTCTCAGTCTTTGAAGTACGTCCCGTAAGTTGTTTTTATGTTCCTCGAATGTCCTTCCGATCACAATTATGTCATCTAAGTAGACAAGACATGTTTTCCAGGTTAATCCTCGTAAAACACATTCCATGAGTCGTTCGAATGTGGCTGGAGCATTACATAATCCAAATGGCATAACTTTGAATTGCCATAAGCCACTTCCAACTGAGAAAGCAGTTTTGTCTCGGTCCTCGGGATGTATTTCCACTTGCCAGTAACCGCTCTTCAAATCCAATGTGGAAAACCATTGCGCTCCGGAAAGGGTGTCCAATGTGTCATCAATCCTTGGTAACGGATAGCTATCCTTTCTTGTTACATTATTTAGTTGGCGGTAGTCCACACAGAATCGTGTGCTGCCATCCTTTTTCCTGACCAAAACAACTGGCGATGTCCAAGGGCTGTTAGATTCCTCAATTATGCCTTGTTCTTTCATGGAATTTATCATACCTGCAACTTCTGGTTGTTTGGCTAATGGTAGTCTTCGTGGTGGTTGCCGAATGGGCCTAGAATCTCCTGTATTGATCCGATGCTGGACAAGATTTGTTTTGCCGAAATCATCATCATTCATTGCAAATAATTCCGAAAATTCATCGATCATCTCTTTGGCATCGTTGTATTGCTGTTCACTTAAGGCACTAGATGAAAGAAGTTTCTGAACCTGTTGAGTAGTAGCTGGTATACGTATCGCCTCCTTAATATTACTACCATTTTCCAAATTAACAATCTGATAAACAGGCTCACAATTTCCAATTATAGCACCTTCTTTTAGTTGTACCTCATTTTCGGATGTGTTGAGTACTCTGACTGGAATTAATGTTGCGCCTTCTGCCTTCACTAAAGTCTTACCAACGATGATGTTCGATGTTACTTTTGTAGGGTTAGGCTCCACCAGATAGAATCGGCAGGTCCCGATGTCATCAGTAAGCTTTGTCCATACTAGCGTCTCCGAGAATGCGGAGAGGGTCATATTCTCACAGACCATCGTCCTTATTTTTGCAGGATAATCTGTTCCTCCTCCTAGTCTCATAGGAATTTCTATGTTGCCATATTTGAGTATTCGTTCTCCGACATCTAAATTTATTTTATATGTGGTCATAAAGTCTACTCCAAGGATGCATTCATCCATTATGTCTGAAACTAGGAAATTGTGAGGAAATAGTAGTTCACCTAGTTGAATATCCAAAGATATTTCTCCAAAAACTTGTGCTGCGGCTCCAGTTGCTGTTCTTAGTAAATATTTGGTGGTATTGTGAAGCCATTTGTTCTTGACAAGATCCGCTCTAATAATTGATCTCGAAGCTCCAGTGTCGATAGTGACAACGCAGTCATTTTGTCCTACACTTCCATATATAACAAGACTGCTATTATTCCTCTGCAACTGGGCTATCTGAATGATGATTTCGGGGCTGTCGACTCTATCAACCAACTTCTGCCCCCCGAAGTTGGTTTTTACATGTTTTCCGACTGCTGAACAGGGGAGCTGATGCGACTAGTCGCTGTTTGATTTCTAGGCTCTCCCCGAATAGCTTGCTCCCTGGCTCGGCATTTTTGGCATTCTGTTCTGTCCTCCTCTTCTGGTGATTCTGTTCGACGGCGTTTTCTGCAGTCCCTTTGGAGGTGTCCTGGTCTATTACAATTCCAGCATCGCAGAATACCGCGTGAAGAATTGCTCTGTGATGGCTGCATTCTATTACAAGTACATTCCTCCACCGAAATTTCTCTCACTCGTACTGCACTTCGAGAAGCTTGCCTGGCAGATTCATACGCTAATGCATACGCTAGTGCTTCTGCTGTTGATTTCTTTCCTGCTAGCCTTAACGCTTGTTGTAAATTTTGATCTGCAATGGCGTTCACAAATGCTTCTGTTGCCACTTCATTAAGGAAATCCGCATTTACGCTAGAGTACGAAAGATAAGCTAATCTTTCCACATCAGCCTGCAGTTGTTGTAGTGACTCGCCATGCTTTTGAGTCCTGTTGCGTAACTGCAGGCGATATACTTGCTGCATGTGTTCATCTCCATAACGTAATTCTATCGCCTGTACTAGTGAAATGTAATCACGTTGCTTTTCAATCTGAATAGTTTGTAATAACTCTGACGCAGGACCTCGAAGGGCTAATACCAGAGCTGTAGCTTTGTCTGCGTCATTCCATCCATTTACTTCGGAAGCTGCCTCAAACTGTCTCTTGAAAATATGCCACGAATTTTGTCCATCAAATATTGGAGGTTTCATTCTGCCTGCACCGGATATTTCAGTTCCTTCGTGCCGAGATTGTCGGTACTTCATTCTGTCCAAATCTGCTTTAAAGTTGTCAAGCTTCTCCGTAACATTTTGTTGCACTTCCGACACTTGCTGTTGAACTTCCAGCACTTCCTGCTGGATTCCTTCAATTTTTACATTTTGCTCGTCTAATGAATTTTTAAGAAAAGTCTTCTGTTCCTCCAAACAGATTTCTAGACAATTCTGCAAGGAACACCTTTGTTCATCCCAGCGGGCTTCTAGAGAATTCTTTTGTTCCTCAAATGCATTCTTTTGTTCCTCAAAAGCATTCTTTTGTTCCTCAAGGGCATTCTTTTGATCGTCCAAACGGGCTTCTAGAGAATTCTTTTGTTCATCCAAACGCGCTTCTAGAGAATTCTTTTGTTCCTCAAAAGCATTCTTTTGTTCATCCAAACGCGCTTCTAGAGAATTCTTTTGTTCCTCAAAAGCATTCTTTTGTTCCTCAAGGGCATTTTTCACTTGCAGGGTTGAAAGCTCCATTTTGGTCATTAAAGTAACCAAAAGCTGTTCTATGTTCATCGCAGGCTCTTCTTCAGTTTTTGGTTCTTCCTCGAAAACGTATGTATCAGGATTCTTTTCTTCCTCTATCAACGCTTGTCTAAATCGCTCGACTAGAACATTCTTTAGACCTGTCGTTTGCAATGACCGCTTCCCCAACTCCACTTTCAATTCCTGTATGCGAAGCTCCTCTAGTTTGCGTCCCATTCTTGCGCGATTTCACAAAATTAATCACTCTTTGAATTTCAAAGTCAAATGCCACCACTTTATTTCGCGATTTTATTTTACTTCTGACACCAGTTGTTACGAGCGTGGCCTTAGTTCGTTATTTAAAACACAATATTTCAGATATAATTAAAGTTCTTTCTTTATTTAACTTTACTCTCACAAATTCACAAATAATTATCAAATCAATTCTTTATTTATCGCTAGTACTGTACTTCTAATTATCGCAATCCAAATAGTTTACTTCGTTCACTTCTCACTTCGCTGTCTGAAATAATACTCGCCTCCTGGATGTGAGCAGCGCCGTATTTATACTCTACGAATTATCCTAGAACCTTCCTGAATATTCCATTCTCCAAACCCAGTTTACTAGGATGTCACTAACCTAAAGTTGTTTCCATTTCCAATAGATGTCGCTTGTATCACTTTGTGGCGCGTAACAATATGATCATCTGGTATTCGCTAGTTGATTGACCTCCAGTGGAAGTTATGGTATATGCGGACCTGAGTCTAATTGGTTTGTTACCTAGAATTTTTGTAGAGTAAAGTTAAAGTTTGTAAAGTTTTGCTATTTTGTCTTTGATATTTTGTTCGGATTAAAGTAAATTTTTGAGTTTTTGAAATGGATGAGTTTAAAGTTTTGTTCGACTTTGGATTTAACATTGGTCAAGCCTCAAGTCTGATCAGTTTGTCGAATTTTTTTGAAATTTTTGAATTGATCTTTCCCGCTGGCCTTCTGCTATGGAAATAGTAGGTGGCCTCACAACATTTTTGTTGTGTTCTAACGGAGGCACGTTGTTAGCCAATTGGCTGGACAGCGTCATGAGTCTGTGAGACGACTCTTTGGGTTTTAGCTAACTAGTTGACCAGATTTATGACTCTGCCCAGCTGGAAGACTGGCTAGATATGAAGGAAAGGGTTCTCAGAAGATGAAAGTGATGCTGCAGACCTTCAGTAATCAGGAGTTGGCATATTGCTAACTGCCTAGCTGAAGACTCTCTAGTAGCATTTTCAGTCTCTGACATCTCCAACCCTACTTTTCCCAGATTCCGGTGAGAACCCAAGTTTTTCATGCACACATTCACACTACTTACCTGTATCGTATGATCTCTGACCTGAAATTTTTGAGAGTGGACCTGGAAGATGGTTGTGTTGAAAGTAAGCGATTGGAGAGAGGAGGAGATTTCTCTTTGATTTTGTTTTTGAGAACACTTAAGCTTTGCTCATAGGATTTCTTAGCATTTTTTTTTTGAAAATTTTGAGTTTAACTCAGGATTTTGTTTTGGTTACAACTTAGCTACTGTAGTTATAGCGATAGGAATATCGATTTTTTAAGCATCAGCCTTCAGTTGAGAATTCTCTTTGACTTTTTGAAGCAGTCACTTATATAGTCTTGATTCTAGTTCTAAGACGTTATCGACTGTCAGTTTAAGCGTCGCCCTTCACTATGGCCTCGACGATTCTTCTGAGCACAAAGCATACTCAGCTTCTTGAACATATCTATGCGTTCTGAATAGCGTAGATATTCTTATTAGTCTGGAAAAATTGAGTTTATTGAATTTTCTTTGGTTCTTGCAAAAATTTATTACATACGATAGACATATAATCGTGAATTTAGGGTTTATACCTACCACATTAGGATTAAGTAGCAACATTGAAGTTGCCCCTCAACATTAGTTTTAAGCATCAACCCTAAGATGATGGAATTTTTTGAATTGAGGCCTTTGTTGTCACGACCCTATCTTCGATAGTACCTGCTTTTCGTTTTCGGATTGTGTCAAATCTTTATACAAGCGCTGGAATTATCCAAGCTTTGACCATTCATTCATATGATACCGTCGCTCTGATTAGTCCTTGTTGAGATTGTTGATTTCGCAAATGGCTCCTATGCGAACGCCCCCTCCTGTGACGGAAGTCCAAGTACAGATGCCAGAGTAGTGCTCCATCTGTCAAGATGGAAACTGGTCCACCAGACGAAAACCCGTGACTATAATCTGTGGTCATGGGTTCCATAAGGCCTGTTTGAGAGCATGGATAGGAGAGCAAGCAAATTGCCCCAATTGTCAATGCGCTCTCACACAGCAGGTCTATACCAGTGCGAGCCCGATGCGACATCCCACTCAGTACAGGAAGGCAGATGATCCACAACTGTCATTGCAACTTGAAGTGCCTCAGTCAGCACTTCCACAGTCAGGTCGCGAGTCTTTGTCCCCTGGCTTACGCTCCGTACCTAGGGCGCATAATAGCTCGAGGAGGAATAGTCTACCACCTGCACCTTCGGGGCAGGGCCTTCTAGACACAGATCTCATTATATCTAGTCTTCGAACCCAGCTACAAACTTTGGTACATGCAGAGATTCCCAAAGCATTAATTCTCTGCGTAACGAGAACACCGACGTTAGACAGCGAGTCTCTGCTGTGATTCAGCAGGCGGATGTTTCTCGTCCACCACCACACCCTTTGGAGAACGTGTTCAAATGCCCAGATTTGTTTTGGAAAATCAGAGAGTTCCACGCAACCGACATTCGTTCTCAGGCGGTCAGCCTGGACATTCAGTTCCACCTGCAGCACCTTTCATCCCTCCGGCATATCCACACTCTAATCGAGTCCAGAAAAAATTCTTGGCACAAACGACCAGCTGTTATGGTCGTAGGGTTCTGCCTATAGCAGCATGCTACATTGAGAACTACTGCAGCATGGATGCCGGCCGGCTGCCATATCGACAGTCCGCACTCACCCTAGCTCGGAGAAATCATACCTGGTGTTGACGGAGAAGAAGAAGAAATCTTCATTTCCTGTCACATCAACCGGCCAGCAATAGAACGAAGGATTACAATAAGTAGAATTCTGTAGACATCGGAAAGGAAATAAAAATTGTAAGTAAATTTAGAATATTTTCAATTTCTGGTATTGATCTATTGTTAATTACTAGTAGTATTAATATCGAGAGCATCACGTCTTAACCCCCAAATTAAGGCAACATTTTTTGATTCAGCTAGGAAGATTCCGACGTTTCGGGCTTAATTGCAGAGTTCAGGCTGTGGGCAATGTCTATTTTTGTCCCGAATGCGATAAAATATTCAGGCAGTCAAGAGAACTCGTGGATCTATGTCGTTGGAATTGACCAACCAATCAACAGCACCTTCACCGATGTCAAACAGCCACCGAAAACGTAATTGAAGAATTAGACCAAAGGGGTAATTTGTTTGGAATCAACGTGAAAAATAACCATTCCTAGAATGTCTTGAAATACTCTTCAAAAACTACAATTTAAGGTAGAGACTCATTTCATAAAAAACTATTTTATCATAGTGTTTAAATGCCATAATTTAAGCGTTAGACAAGATGCCTTGGCATGAGAAAATTCAGATACAGTTCATATTCTTTATCTTGATATCAGAAATCCCTCTTAATACATTTTTTGAATTGTTTTACGCAAAGTTAACAAAAATTACATTATTTCTAAACAGTCTCAACTACTGATGATTATCAATTAAACTTTTATCTGTGTTTTAAACTATCACAAAAGTGAGACTAGCACATCATTAATTAATATTATAACTTTGGGAGAAAGGTATAAGAATAAGGAAACATGCGATCATAATAGGTACGAGCATTTGTCAATTAATTAGGCGACTATGACAACAATAGAAAACTATACAAAAAGTGAGTAACATTACCTTTGAATGTAGCTATAACTATATCTGTACGGCCATAGAGCGCAAGATATTATAATAATATATAGATATATATATCTGCATATAAATTTAGCAAGGGGCGATCGCATTACGAAAAAAAACAAAGACAAACAAAACAAGAAAAACCTTTTGTTTAAAGAAAACGGCTTAAATGTTTTCTTTGCCTTATACCTAGATATTATTACATTTAACTAGTAGATAATACATATTTACCCCTAGAAATTTTCATATTTACATCTACTATATTACATATATTTATTTTTTAAATTTACCATTTAAGAGTTTTGTTCGTTCCCGGCATATTAACCATTGAAACTAAGCGGGTTTATAATATTGAATATTGGAGAATTTCCGTAATATAGTTTATTGATAGGATTCTCCTTACGTTTTCTTGTCGGAAATATTCATATATGCATATGTGTAGCTACATATATAAACGGACTCAATTATATTTGCCAGTCTTAACACCAAAACGAGTATGGATTCACAATATACATGACGGATAACTTTTAAATGGTTTACTATTAAAACTACATATCTCATTTGGTTAAACTGAAATTTAGTAATTTTAAGTAGATATTCTATTCATCCGCTGATAGCTCATGTAAATAATTAAAGAGAGGCTGTTACTATTAAAACTAGATATCTCATTTGGTGAAACTGAAATTTAGTAATTTTAAGAAGATATTCTATTCATCCGCCGATAGCTCATGTAAATAATTAAGGAGAGGCTGTTACTATTAAAACTAGATATCTCATTTGGTGAAACTGAAATTTAGTAGTTTTAAGTAGATATTCTATTCATCCGCCGATAGCTCATGTAAAGAATTAAAGAAAGGCTGTTTATTTTATTATTAAATCACATTGTACACGGGAAAGATTATAACGTAATCATGAAATTCTAAAAGTTTTAATTCTCCTCTCACTCTCTTGGAGCCCTCGCACATGACGGTCGTCTAGGCTCACCTATGTAGCGTACTCCCCTCACGCTACCCTTTTTCTTCCTCCCGTCGTTCTTTTTTCTTTTTTTCGGCTTCTCTACCTTTTTTTAGAGAAACCCCCATAATTCTCCCAGGGTACCTGAAAAGGGGCGAAAAGATACATACTTTCGAGAAGTAGCCCTATGCTACTTCTCCATACAAATAACAACCCTGAAAAATAAAGTCATACATTTTCGAGAAGTAGCCCTATGCTACTTCTCCATATTAAAAATTCCTAAAAAAGGAAAATTTTTAAATATCTTCTAGAAGTAGCCCTATGCTACTTCTCCACATTATAAATTCCTGAAAAAGATAAAATTTAAACAAGTTCGAGAAGTAGCCTTCTGCTACTTCTCCATTAAAGAAAAAAAGAAAACATAAAACCTGAAAAGAAGAAAAGCAAGAACATTTTTTTTTTTCAAACGAAAAATTTTAATTTGCACAGAACTCGCACAAACTACAATTTTTCGTCCAAATCACGTATTCCGATACGGCGAAATTCTCAGAAAATGTTTCTGCAACGATGTTTCTGTGACAACGATTTCTGCCTAAAAAGAATACACACACAACCGCTCATATAGCCAGCAGTGTGGTCGTCAACGAAAAAATTTCAAATCCCGACCAACGAAGAACGGCTCGCGTGTCGGTTGGGTGTGTAGCGGCTGTGATGTAGGGAGACGGCGTGAACTCGAGGAGTTGATTACGAACCTTGATCGAGTACGGTAGCAAGTTGTCGCGCGCAGATCTTTCCTTTGGCTTTTCAAGTTTTCAGTCACTTTTGAGTTTCCTTTTCTTTGTTTATCATATCGCCTCAGTGAATTACCTAATTTTCCGGGAAAGAAATATTTTATTTTTCGTGGAAAGCTTGCCATGGAAATTATAGTGTTTCGGATACTTACCTGCGTCGGCAGCAAAATTTTGTTTTAATTATTCTTCACGCATCTCTGAAACCGGAAGAAAGGATTATTATCTGTGGAAATTGTGTTAATGATAATTAGTTTTTTTTATATATTTACCTGCATTTCCAGTGAACTTTATTAATTGATTCTCCACATAATTCCCTGAACTGGAAGAAAGTTGTATTAGTGGAAATGATAGTGTTTCGGATACTTACCTGCGTCGGCAGCAAAATTTTGATTTAATTGTTCTTCACGCATTTCTGAAACTGGAAGAAAGGATTATTACCAGTGGAAATTGTGTCGTTAATAATTAGTTTTTCTATATATTTACCTGCGTCGGCAGCAAAATTTCGTCGTATTTGTTCTTCACGCATTTCTTCAAACTGGAAGAAAGGATTATTATCAATGGAAATTGTGTTAATAATAATTAGTTTTTGAAATAATTACCTCTAATGGCAGTGAACTTTATTAATTTATTATTCTCCATACAATTCCCCGAACTGGAATAAAGTTTTATTAGTGAAAAATTATAGTCTTTCGTATACTTACCTGCGTCGGCAGCGAATTTCTTTCTATTTGTTCTTCACGCATTTCTTCAAACTGGAAGAAAGGATTATTACCTGTGGAAATTGTGTCATTTATAATTAGTTTTTCTATATATTTACCTGCATTGGTAGTGACCTTTATTAAGTGATCTCCACATAATTTCCCGAACTGGAAGAAAGGTTTTATTAGAATAAATCATAGTGTTTCGTTTACTTACCTGCATTGGCAGCGAATTTTATTTATTCATTCTCTACATAATTCTTCGAACTGAAAGAAAGGATTATTATCAGTGGAAAATGTGTCATTAACGACTAGTTTTTTTTTCATATTTACCTGCACTGGCAGTGGATTTTATTCGTTCTCTACATAATTCTTCGAACTGAAAGAAAGGGTCGATAGATGTGCGCGAATTATCTGACACTGAATTTGTTATTGTTAGTACAGTGACTGTAAAATGCAAGGTTTTTTGCATTGGGGTAATTAAAAGAAAATCACTGCTTCTTCTCAAATTACAAACTTTTTATTTTTTCTTGTGGACGCTAGTAGGTGTAAAGTGCAAGTCAAGCTTGCCCTCTACTTGACATTGTTGCGAGAAGTTACAGCGGCTACATACAGCGGTTCTTGCTGGACAATTTTGTACAAGATTATATATATAAACCAAACAGATTAGACCTAGTGCCTAGTGCAAAAAGGCAAATTTATATAAATCAAATTTAGACGTATATAATGAACATTAAGGCATACCCTTAGGCACACATTTAAGGGCAATAGAAAATTCGATACTAAATGAATGAGCAATGTGCAAATTGAATTTAATATTTATACTCTTATTTAGTATTTAGATTGAACAGTGACTTTGATTTTGCTCACTTGTTACGCTCTAAAGTTAGACTACGATTTTGTGCCTGAAAACAGGAAATTTGAGTTTTTTTTTGCACGTGAAATGAAAGGACTCAGTGAATCTTGTTGTGTTCTTTTTTAAATTATTCGCTCACCTGCTGAGTTGCTAGTGCAAATGTTCCGCCATTCATCCCGAAAATCAGGAGAAAGGACGACATGATATAACTAAATAGTATGTTAAGTGATAATCTGAAAAATGTTAATTAAGTAAAAGTGAATAACCGAGAGAAGAAATTTTAGAAAATTGAAAATGATTAGTTAAGTAACAAGCAAGTAACAAGCAAGTAACAAAAGTAAAAAAGAAAAAAGAGGTCAATGCACCCAATGAAAGTTTAAATGAAAGAAAGTCCGAAAGCACCCACAAACAGAGGTGAAAATGATACAAAAAAGAGGCCAATGAGCCCACATAGTGCTGTGAGTCTGCTGTTGCGTCATACACCTGGCAGAAAAGGGGTGCACCCCAGCTAAATCAAATCACCAGTTCCAGCCGGCGTGGGATATCTTCGCTTAGGGTAACGTACCTTTTGTCTTGTGAAGTAAGTAGGTTTTTGCATCATAATTTTCTTTTGTATTGTTAATTTAGTATCTCAAGATTTCTTTTAGCTTACTTAGCATAGGTAAGATAGATTCATGTCAGCCCGTAGGGCTACCTTAGGCTAGGCTATTGTTAAGGATTGTAGATTAAGGTCAGTCAGTAGGGTTATCTTAGACTAGGCTAATGCTAAGAATATTGCGGATTTTGGTAGTGTGTAAAAGACAAAGAGTAAGGATGAACGGTGGATGCTCCACAGAAATAAATTGAGCTTTATTGCTGTGCTCTCTTCAAATTTGCGTTCTTTCTTTGCTTTTTTTTTCCTTTCGTTAAATAAATTTTTTTTGTGCACATGGGTCCACCTACAGAAATGAGTGAGTAAGTTCCGTGCGAGGGAGGTGAAGGTCTGATGGATCGGTGTTAGCATACACAATGGGGCTGAGCATTTTGGTACGGCTTTGGAGGCTTACCCAGGGTGGATGGGGGCGATTGGGCCAAACACTACCCAAAGCCGGGGTCACGACAGCATCGGAGACCGCCCTCTCAACTCTCTCACCCTCTCTCTGTTGTGAGGTCGCATCCACATTCCATACTTACCTCGTGTTTCTTTTATTCCCTTTCCCCAGCAATTGTTTTCAACCGTCTTAATATCCATAATTCGCTGGATCATCATTTCATCAAGTGTAATTCAATGCACACTTGAGTGTATCGACCTCACATAATTGCATTAATTCTGCGAACCTCACAACTAACTTTCCGCCTACGGTGCAGCAAACCCATAACTTCTCGGGTTGCACCTCATCAAAGCAAGTACGGGCAATGGTTCTCTTCAGCATTCAGTCTTTTCGTCTTCATGCTACAACGTGCCTCCGTCCGCGATCTTAATTAATTATTGTATGATAAATTTGTATGTACTGTTATGTACTGTAAAATTAAATAATAAATGTTAAACTAAATAGTTTGCTTGTTTCTTTTAAATCGAATTCGAATCCGCTAATAAATAAAAGTTATTTTATATTTCTCAACATAAAAACTGGTGTCAAGTGTGGGGTGAATCAGTGGATCGATTTTTGTTTTAAATAGACGGAGGGTAGCACGTACGGACTGACTCGAGCGCGAAAAGTGAAAAGTTAATTGCGCTCAATAACTAATTTCATTCTTTTTTATCAAATTGGCAGGAAAGCCTATATATATATATTGAAGGAAGGAGGACAAGGGTTCTCGAGCTGAAAAAGTGTTTATATCTGATTGTCTGAAAAGGAGGACAACGATTCTTGTTATCTGATTGTCTGGAAGAGAGCGCAACAATTCTTACGGCGACTTGCCAATCAACAGATACCTTTTCTTGCACGGAGATCTGGTTGATGATATTTAATACCTTCTCTGCACAGTCATTTGGAATCGGAAAATTCTGATCACTTTCATCATCATTGGAACATCGGCTGGATATTTCAAGCTGTCTTTGTTTTTTTTATTATTAACTTGCTATTGATATTCTATTCAATTTTCTCTAATTATATATTCTTTTAAATTAATTAATTACAATTAATTTTTATTAACAATTACATATATATATACCTATATACATATTTTGACTAAATAATTGTGTAGGATTAATTAAGTGCAATTTACTTAAAATTTATTTATTCTTGTTGTGACGCTAATCGAAACAATAGATTTGCATAAATCGGAGAAGTTTTGGTTTTTCATAAGGTGAAGTGAATGGAGTGTTTTCGGTCGTTTTAACCTGCATGTGTGCGACAAGCTAATTAGTTTTGTTCTTACGAATTGCATATATGCTCGTACATTGTGGTACATAATCTTTCTCCTTTCTCAAGTTTTGTGTTCATTTTCGACCACCTTCTGAATTTGTTCTATTTGCATTATCAGTAAATGTCAAACGACTCTCCTAATACCGAGGACGACCTAGATACAGTTTCTAATCCTTCCAATAATTCTCAGTTGTCTGACGAAATGCCGCCGAAGCTAGATAACGATTTTTCTTTAAAATTCATCCCTGATTTCAATGGTGATAGGGAGAATTTTCATAAATTCTGCTACGCTCCTAAACATAATTAAAAGTAAATTGTCCGGTGCAGCATATAATGTTATAAAGTATAAAACGTTTGCAAATTGGGATGAATTGAAAACAGAACTACAAAATCAGTTTCTAGTAGTGCGAACACTAACACAGATCCAAACAGATTTAGTTATGTGTAAACAAAGTTATAGTGAAGATGTTCGTACGTATGCTAACAGAGTCGAAAAACTCTTGGCAGATCTTAACGACGCGTGTATTTCTTCTGAAGGTGCAGATGCTGCTACCATTGTTCAAAGCCTTAACGGCAAAACAGCTTTAAAATCTTTTGTTGACGGTCTAAATAGTTCGGTGAAATTAGTGATAAAAGCAAGTAGATTTCAAAAGCTCTCTGAGGCTATAGAGGCTGCAGTACAGGAAGAGAAAACCGCACAGAAACACACAAATATTTCAAGGTTTTCAAAGCCTCCGATTACTGCCAAAAATCATAAATGTAATTTCTGTTTCAAGAGTGGTCACACTAGTGATAGTTGTTTTCAAAGATTAAATAATTATCGTCCGCCTCCTAAGCCTCCTGTAATAATTAAAAGGGAACCTATGCATTCAACTTTCGTGGTGACCTGCAGCTATTGTAAAAACAAAGGTCATCATATAAAAGAGTGTAGGAAGCGTTAGTATTACGAAAATCGGAAAAATTCAAATTCAACGCGTTCACAATACAGTAACTATCGCCAACAAGAATCGGGAAACCCAAGCAGCTCTGGGGCAACCGGTGGTGCAACCAGAGCCATTCCAATGAAATAAACCACCGACACAATGGAAACCTGCAGCCTACAATTCTCGTGGGAAATAAACCCACAAAAGTTCATAATAACCGCCTGATACCTTTCAGCGCTTAACTTATTCAACTATTTTATAGTAATAGAATTCTAAACATATGTACAGTATGCTTTAACTAAATTCCATATTCTGTCTCGCAGGATGGACACGTCCTTGCCCTTGGTATGCAGACTCGTGCTCTTGACGCTGGTACTGCCTCGTTCGTGTACAACTATTCCAACGCCATCGACTACAACAAATGGAAATCATGTTCCGGGAAGTGAGAGTCTATACAATGTTACTTATCTAAAAAATTCTTCAGGGCTGGTCTATGAACACATTGGAAAGATGAGCCTGACAAATAATAAATGGAAATTCCTAGTTACTTCCGATCTAAAGCAATTTAAAATGCAGTATAAGCAAATTTCTTCATATAGAACTAGACTTCAGGGTTTATGTAACACTTTAGTAGAGAAAAATGTTTCACTTAGGGAATGCCCTCTATATCTGACTCAATTGAATGAGGTTCTAGTCGGTATAGAAGCCCAAAACAAATTGATAAGTCATATGCTAGGATCTAATACAAACTTAATCCAAAAAAGATGTTTAATAAACATTGTAGGTACCGCTGCCAAACATCTTTTTGGTACTCTAGATGCAAGCGATGCAGAGTTTTACAATGAGCAATTGAAAAAATTTGATGAAAACGAAAATTATCTTCAAGAACTAGTTAGTCAACAAACTAGTATCCACAAATCAACTTTAAAACAACTAAATTCAACAATAGCTTACATTTCTCAACTCGAAGAGAAATTAAGTGACACTATTAGAAAGATAAATGACATTGGTAATGCATATAATTGATATTATCACTTCTGCATCTCACGGAATGTTACATCCGTACATTATTGACTCCTCCAGTATTATGGAAGAATTTTTAAAAATACAATCTTATTTAATAAATGATCTCCATTTATCTATTTCCACTCGAGCAGACAATATAGACACACTTTTCAAGATTGTCGAAACACATGTATATTACTGCGACAATAAACTAAATTTTTTATTAGTAATGCCACTAATAGCTTCTACCGAATATAACATTTATAAAATAACTAGTGTTCCAAGAATAATTAATAATAGAACTTTTGCATTCATAATACCAGAAAAAACCTTTATAATATTGGACAATGTAAAACAGCAATATTTTCTTTATGGTGAAGGGGACCTTGATAAATGTCAAAACATATACAATAACCACTATATTTGTGAACAGAATTACCCCATTTCACTAGCCCATCTTAATAGTGCTTGTGAAATTAACTTATTTACGCTTGGGGCAAAGCGAATCGCGTCGAATTCAATGCATCTAAGACTCAAAGCTGTCTCATCTCATTAAAACAAGATCATAACTTAACCACACCCGTTTCTTTTGATGGAGCATTAATTTCTGATTCACCGTCACTAAGCATTCTTGGCATTAATATTTCCAGTAAGTTAAACTGGACAGATCACATCTTCTCTGTTGCCAAAAAAGCATCGAAATGCCTTGGATTTCTGAAAAGGTGTAAGAAATATTTCAGCCCGTCAAATCTAGCGCTCCTCTACAAGTTCTACATTAGACCTAGAATGGAATACAACTCCCATATATGGGCCGGGGCTGGTCGCACAGTCTTAGCTTCATTGGATATTGTCCAAAAGAGAGCCTTCAAGCTCATTGGCGATTTGGCAATAACTTGTCATATCGACTCACTCGAGCACCGCCGCAATGTTGGATGCCTTTCGCTCCTTTATCGCTATATGCATGGTCAATATTCTGATGAAATATCTAGTCTAATCCCTTGTAGAATGATTCCTGCACGCAATACTCGCGCTGAAAACCGCGCACATCCTTTAACCCTTCAAATTACTTTCGGCCGTACAGTAAAATTCCGAGATGCTTTTTTATCCCAAACAGTGCGAATGTCAAACAGCTTACCATCTTCTGTTTTTCCTCCGGCGTACAATCTGCGGAAGTTTAAGGGCGACACACATCGGCACCTCCGCCACTCTCCTCACATCCCCTAATCCTTTCCCTATCTCCTTCCTGCCATGCTATGCTTTGCATCATAGGGTATCCCCTGAGCTTGGCTTAATAATATAAAAAAAAAAAAAAAAAAATTGTCTACTACGCCAAAATCATGTAAAATACGAATAGCTACTCTAGAAAACGTAATCTTTTTACAAATGGCTAAAAGAAATTCTTGGCTCTTCATTGCGCCTAAAGAAGAAGAAATTATCATTAAATGTAACCAACGTAGTGAGCCTACGAATATATATGGAACAGGCATATTGTCCTTAATGAAAAATTGTAAAATTCATACAAAATTCTTAATACTAAGCTCTAAAAGTGATTATGAAAACAATCTCAATATCAACCTCTTTGTAAACACACATGTAATTAACAATGACATTAACTTACCAGAATCCCCGTTTGTTGAAATAAATCCTATTAATATAAATTCCAATTCATTTACAATAGCAGAACAAATAGAAAATCTCAATAAAATAAGCCAAGATATTGATTCAATAAAACAACAAAAATATGCCTTACATAAATTAAAAGAAAATAATTATCACTTTTATTCAATCTATTCCATTATTTGTATTTTACCTATCTTTTATATTATATACAGAATAATAAGAATTGTAAAGCCATATTGTAAAAAAAAACTACGAGGACGGACGCCGTTATTTTGGAAAATTTTAATACTAACTCAAATTCTAAAGATTTATCTGAAAAAGGAGATGACACAGAAGAAGGGACGGCTTCCCTGCCAATTCCAACGAATAGGTGGAAAATCGCACCAATCCAAGTGATTATTTACGTCCTTTATCTTCTTTCACTCGACACTTTAACTGAGTTAAATGATAACGCGCGAGGTAAAATATTAATAACTTTATTTCTTATTTTCTTATAATAAAAGAAGAACAAAGAAAAAGAACACCACAGAATAAAAATTTGTAAATAATTAGGAAGCAAACTATTATAACTACATATATATATATTGTTCCGACAAAGGGAATCAATCCAGAAAAAATCAAATTTCAAGATTCAAATGTCGAAATGACTATAGCGGTATGTGTAGCGGAAATTGAAAGGAATGCCGGTACAGTAAGAAATAAATGCGAGCGTTACTTCACCTTTGTTCTTTATTGCGTCAAAAAAAAAACAAATGACTACAATAATCTAGGTTGTAATCATGCGTAAAACAAATTTACTACAACGTTTACCAATTAACTGTAAACTAAAAACTGTACTAGAAATTTTTACCAAAAAAATACAGTATAATATTATAAATTACAAAGAAAAAAAATATATATATATAATATATCGCTTAGGAAAAACAATAATTTTTTTTTAATTTCGATTTTTTTCACTAATGGAACTCCTTCACGGCAAATAAAAAAAAAACTCCCCTTCGTTTGCTGCAATCACATGTTGAGACACGATGCCCTTCTTGGGATCTTGTGTCTCGATGTAGATTGTTTAGCGTAGAACTTATTAAAAATTTTTATCACAATATTTAAAATGTAAATTGCACAAAAAAAACAACACTAAACTCTCTCACCATTCACTTTGTTCAGTCGATATTTATACCAAAGAATAATTTTTTAAATAACACCACTCAGAATTCTAAGATTCGTTTGTACTTTAAAGAAATTTCCACTATTGCTCACTACTACTTCTGGAACATCTGCTTGTCGAACGTAAAAAGAGATTGATGCTTAGGAGCAGCACTCTTTTATAGGCAGTTCCGCCATATTGATTTTATATTCCACAGTGATAATTTGTGACAAAAATGTAAAATTCATTACCTCAGAGAATGATCATTGTAAATTTATCATGGAATTTACCTGAAGCATTCTCCCTTGCATCGTTTTGCAAATTTAGTTAATTTCTTCCTGCCGAAAATAGTGTGCCAATTCATTCATTAATATTGCTTGATCCAACTGATTCTGGTGGTATTTATGGCTCTTTCGGGATATGGAACCTGAAATGCTACCGATCTCTGTCCTTCCGTTTTTCTCTTTTTCTCCAATGGGATATATGATAAATTATTATTTATCTAATATCTTTTACTGGGGGTGTTTTTACTAGTTTTTATTACCCCCAGTGTATTCCTCGGGAAAAAACACCCCAATTTCGTGTGTCATATGTTGACAGAAATTGGAGAAATGTCAACTCGCGGTTTTAGTGTATTCGTTTACGCGGGTTGTTTACGTCGCGATTTTCGTATGTTTCAGGTGTAAATTCCAGGTAAGTATGTGTTAAATGTGATTGGTGTATTGGGTTCTTGTGAGTTTATGTTTTTTCCTGTGATAAATTGCTTAATTAGTAGAAAATTCTCAACAAAGGTCAAAAATTGTGGTTATGTCAAGTGGACATGTATTTCTTTATTTATATTGAATTTCGTGGCTAAATTGCAACTAATAGCAATTTAACATGTCCACTGACACCTTTGACGTGCTTTTTGTGTGTGAAATTGGGGTAAATTGCGATAATTTACCAATTTCTATAATTAATCACCCACTTCGCGGTGGCTGTCAACAGGTGATCTTGCTTGTGATTTCTACCTGAGAAGCTCATGGGAATGCGATTAAATGTAGAAATTAGGTAGCATAAAGTATAAAGGTGATGTTTAGGTAGTTCAAAGTTCAATGTTGTTTGTTTTTATAAATTTTTTTTTTATTAAAATATCTACATCTAATTACTACTTTTCTTTATTTCAGCCCTTTGAGTAGGACGGATTGACCTGACGCTATTCCCAGGTCCAGGTATATGATTAGTATCGTTGACCCTTATACATACGGATCTTATAGCTTGGTTTTTATTTTCAGGTGTGGCTGAACATATATAATAATATTATAATACACCAAAATGATTTCAATTCCCCGATTTCTATTACTCGCCCGATATGTGAAGACTGAACTGCCTTTACCGGTACGTGTACCTGCCGTTCATGGATGGTGCCTTCATTTTGCTGATGCCGCAATCAATATTTCATGAAATTGATTCGTTGCACCTTTGCCCGTACATTGCACCGGGCAATGAACTGACCTCATTGATGAATTGGGTTGACTTGCAGAATATTTCACTGAACTGTCCTCACGTGTCGTAGACATTTCGGGGGACCTTGAAATCCTATGGTTTCAATAACTGAAAGGATAAAATTATTATTAGATAAGGATGTTTGTTGTGAGGGCATTTCCTCCCTGCACAAGTTAATCATCCGCTGATGAAGGAGTTACTTGAAGGGCGCTCCGACTCGCCCTGCGTAAGGGAATGGGATGTAAGGATAGGTGAAATACTTTGGTTGGGGTTTCAGTATTAGGTGCAAAGTGAAGTGCCTTCATTTTTTAACGATGCATAGATTCTGGTCTGCTGCTTCAAAGTGTCAAGGTTTATAGAGGTTGCAGTAGCGACTGGTGAGTCGATTGTTGTTATCGATATTGGAGAAGTCTCATTGCCTTAACAAGCTGCAGTTTGGCTGGTTACTACAGATGTCAGCTGAATGTCCGGTTCTGAGCGGGATCGTCGCGCTTGTTTGTGCAATAGATATGTGGTGAGCGGGCTGCAGATTGCACCCAATAGCCACCAACTCTTTCCATGAATGTTTTGAATAATGCGTATATTTATGATGATGCTCGCAAGGTATTTTATCAAGCGAATGACGAACCAGGTGCCCAAAATGGCAGATGTAATATTTCCAAACGCAGTGAAAAACGACCAAGTTCCTTGCAGATAACTTTGAATTTGACTTAGATGCCCTGAAGAGAGCAAACGAATATTTTGCCGGTCAGTGTTATGTCTTATTATCACTTTCGTAAGGACATTTTCGATGGCTTTTCTCTCGGATGGATACATAATTGGTCTTCTCAATTCATCCGTGGCTTCATAGGTGTAGATTCCTGACTTGATCAGATGTATCAGAGTATCTTCGTACTTCCATGGAATATTTTCCGATGGGTTTAGATGTTCGGGAGGTTCTAATCTATGACTTTCGGGTGTGAATCCGTACCATGCGCCATGCAGTAAATATGCTGTGCTGAGAGTGTTAGAGCATGGTATTTCTGTACCGTATTCTTGTAACAGATGATTAGTTGGGGACATGAAATAACTCTTGTTATTATATGTAACGGCGTGCTCGTTGTAACATCGATCAGTTTTCCTGACTGCGACTTCTACGGCTTGACATCTTATGAGGTATATTACTTCTCCGCGTGACACAGCGGTGTAGCCAGGCTCTTTCATTTTCATGAAGGCGAATTCAGAAGGATGATGATGCGCAACTGCCAATTGCGTCTCTAAGACTTGACGCTCCAGTTCACATTTCTTGTGTATCAGATGGGCATAAAGATCTTCAATCTGTTTTTTAATATGTCTCTCCACGTAGACGAATTTAGTATTAATATACGTAAAAAGATCTAAAGTTTTTGTAGACTTTGTTTTAAATATATAATCGCCAGTGGTTTTCTTGACTATTATTAGCCTTGGATGTTCAGTTTGGAATCCGGAGTGGCGACAAACAGACGTGGCTTTTATAGTTTCCAAAGCGAAGATCACGTTGCCTATATCGACTGTGTACACTATGTGCATTTGTTGTTCAGTTACGTCTAAGGTTTGAATTTTTGTAGCATTGCCTTCGTATAGTACATTGTATGTTAATGCTTCACAGGACGCATCTGGAATCATATCCCAGAAATTCATACCATATTCGGGATCTACACATTTGCCTTTGAGATATGGGCAGAGAATATTGCTGCGTAAGATAACTTGATTATCTTCCAGTCGGACAGTAGTGATATAATCTGTTATTGTGAATTCCATAGCATGTATGACAATAACATGTTTCCAACTATTCGGGCCATAGGTATATGATGCTCCAACACAGTTTCCCTTTGCATCTACGAAACCTGCTATAATTTCTGTGTACCGAGATGTAGCGTTCTTTTCAATATTTTCAAGTAATTTGTTATTTAGCAAACGGTAAGTGCCCTGCTGATGAATCTTCATACACTCTTCTTGTGTTAGGTCAGTAATGAAGGTACTTAAGTCTCCCGCGGCCAACGAGAGATGGCTGAACATACCACAGAAATATACGGATTGCAATACATTAATTTTACATTGATAAACGTGGATTGATGTGACGTCTGTTAATTCTAATAACTGAATATCTTCGTGTTCTTGAAGGACATTTGATGATTTGAAAGTGCATTTTTTCACACTTAGAACGGAAATTCTCGTACGATTAATCTTCTCATGGCCACAATCGTATGCTATCAGAGCCAAGACTCCTTGGAGGAGGACGAAAGGCAGAAATTGGTTCCACATGATGTATTTTATTCGCTGTGAATGAGTTATACATAATTTTATAATTAATAAAGTTGACTAAAACTAAACTTTTATTTCGATAAATAACTATTTAATAGGTTATGTCTTAAGCAAGTTGTTCCTTCTGAAATGGCAGAACGCATATCTTGGTTATAGGTCTCTTCAATTGCGTGCTTGAAGTTTTGAGAGTCACAACTCGAGTTTGGTTATCCTTTCCTTTGTGTGTTTCTACAACTCTGGCCATCCGCCAGGCAGATGGAGAAAGATTTTCGTCTTTCAAAATGACGAGATCTCCAATGTGAACAGGGGATTGTTCAGACTTCCACTTCTGTCGATGCTGTAGTCGAGAGAGATATTCTGTCGACCATCGCTTCCAAAAGTCGTTTTTCAGTTTTTGCAAATGTTGCCAGCGGGATAATGATGATATGTTTACATAGTCCCAATCAGACTCAGGTAAAGTCAATGGAGCATTTCCAATAAGGAAATGTCCTGGAGTGAGAGGAGTTAAATCTTCTGGATCTTCTGTTAGAGGGCATAGCGGCCGGGAGTTTAGTATTGCTTCGATTTGTATTAGAATCGTATTGAGTTCTTCGAATGTCAATAATGTTTGGCCAACTATCCTGCGAAGATGATATTTAATTGACTTCACTCCAGCCTCCCATAAGTCTCCAAAATGGGGAGTGGCTGGAGGAATGAAATGCCAAGTCACATTTTGTGTGGCAAAAGCCTCGCTGGCCTTTTGAATGCTCACTTTTATGGCTTCATTTGTTTCCTTTTCAAGCATTTTAGAGACTCCAATAAAATTGGTTCCGTTATCACTGTAGATGTCCTTACAGACTCCTCGCCTGGAGAAAAATCTACGTAACGCAGCGAAAAAGGCTTCCGACGTTAGGTCACTCACCACTTCGATATTCATGGCTTTCGTAGCGAAACAAACAAATATAGCAATATATGCTTTGGAAGTTTTTGCATTACGAACTTTGCTTAATTTTATATTGATAGGACCTGCGAAGTCGATACCTACAGCATAGAATGGACGTTCTAAATTTACTCGTGGTGGGGGTAGATTGCCCATGATTTGGTTTGCAGTTTCTTTCCTCCAACGAAAGCATGTTATACATTGGTGTAATAACTTTTTAATTGTACCTTTCACGCCTGGTATCCAATAACCTTTCCTTAAAGTTGCTAGTACTAAATTTGGACCGCCATGTATTGTGATTTTATGAATGTAATTAATTAATAAAGATGTTAATTTCGATGTGCGGGATAGTATTATTGGATGCTTTTCTGCGAATGTTAAACTTGAATTTTCGAGACGACCTCCGACGCGTAAAATATTAGATTCATCTAAAAATGGGTTGAGAGATTTGATCAGCCTTTTTGCAGATATTGGGCATTTTCTCTGCAATTCTTCCAGTTCTCGATAGTATAAATATTGTTGACTTTCCTGAACTAGTTTGAGTTTCGCCACCTTTAGCTCCTGTACGGCTAGATAAGAGGGTATTGGTTTATTATTATTTCCTTTGCATTTTTCAAGAAATCGACGACAGTGTGCAACAACTCTGCAAGCTCTGTTGAAGTTTGAAAATCTATTAGCTATTTGTTCTGTGTATAATTTGAGTTGATAAGATCTGATTCTCTTCATTTCTTTCACTGTAAAATCATAGTCAGGGTCCGCTGTGAGTTTCGGCCAGTCTTCAGAATTCTTTACCAACCAATCTGGACCTTTCCACCATAAGTTGCTTTTCACAAGCTCGGATGCATGCACTCCCCGAGTCGCTAGATCTGCGGGATTTTGCTCCGAAGGTACATGACGCCAACAACATTCAGTGGTGTTGTTATGAATTTCAGAAACTCGATTGGCGACAAATGACTTCCATCGATTTGGATGACTATTCAGACAAGCGAGGACCACGGTAGAGTCCGTCCAGAGATGAAATGCTTCAGCTTGCCCTAAATGTTTTCGTAAGTGGGTCACCAATTTTGAAAGAAGATGTGCTCCACATAACTCCAATCGCGGTAGAGAAATTGTCTTGACAGGCGCAACTCGTGTTTTGGAAATAATTAGCTGAATAGAAATATGCCCATCAGATGTAATAGTTCGTGCATAAATAACTGCTGCATATGCTCGTTCGGAGCTGTCACAAAATCCATGATATTCGATTTTCGCGGTGGTAAGATAACCTAGCCATCTGGGCAATCTTATTTGTTCGATGGCTTTTAAATCATAAGCGAACGTAACCCACTCTTGCAATAAGTCTTCTGGAAGGTGAGTATCCCAGTCTATTCCTACAAGCCAGAGCTTTTGCATTAAAATCTTTCCGCAAATTATAATAGGACTGAGCCACCCTGAAGGATCAAAGAGTTTGGCTATTTTTGATAAAATACTGCGTTTAGTTGGTGCTCCACTCATATCTATGGTTAGTTTATAACAGAAGGCGTCTTCCTTTGGATTCCAGCTAATCCCTAATGCCTTAATAGTTGACTCTCCGTCAAACAGCGCAATGGGTTCCTTGACTACGTCATCAGAGGCGAGATCATTTAATATATCTGGATGATTTGCCGCAAATTTGCGCAAGAGAAACCATCCCCGTTTGAGCAGCAAAGTAAGATCTTTCCTTAAATTAACGATTTTTTCGATACTGTCGTGACCAGTTAAAACGTCATCGACATAGAAATGGTTTAATAAACATTTCGATGCTTCAGGGAAGTCGCTTTTTTCATCTTCGGCTAGTTGCTGAAGGGTCCCGATTGCTAGATAAGGGGCGCATGAAACTCCAAAGTTACTGTCATAAGAAGGTAATCTTTTACATTCTGATTCATAGTCGATCTCCACAATTTTCGTCCTTAAGGGGGGGGGGCGTGTTGTGAGGTCGCATCCACATTCCATACTTACCTCGTATTTCTTTTATTCCTTTTCCCCAGCAATTGTTTTCAACCGTCTTAATATCCATAATTCGCTGGATCATTTCATCAAGTGCAATTCAATGCACACTTGAGTGTATCGACCTCACATAATTGCATTAATTCTGCGAACCTCACAACTAACTTTCCGCCTACGGTCCAGCAAACCCATAACTTCTCGGGTTGCACCTCATCAAAGCAAGTACGGGCAATGGTTCTCTTCAGCAGTCAGTCTTTTCGTCTTCATGCTACAACGTGCCTCCGTCCGCGATCTTAATTAATTATTGTATGATAAATTTGTATGTTCTGTTATGTACTGTAAAATTAAATAATAAATGTTAAACTAAATAGTTTGCTTGTTTCTTTTAAATCGAATTCGAATCCGCTAATAAATAAAAGTTATTTTATGTTTCTCAACATCTCTCTCAATCATTCATCTGCCAGCGTTGAAAATTCTCCGAGTGATTTAGCACTTGTGCGGTGTTGCTGAGGTCTTCTCTTCTTCTTTTCTTTGCAGCATTTAATAAAGTAAATTCTCTTCTTTCTAGGCTTTCAGGTTCCACAAGGGGAAGGAAGCCTGCATAGATCTTTTTTTTTCTGTCCGTCTGTCCGTCTGCAGTCACACACTCAAGTCCTTTTATCTTTTTAATTGTCCGTCCGTCTGTCCGAAGTCAACATTTTTCCTCATTATGCACAGCTTAACAAGCATCAAGGGATGTGGGTGGCAAGAACCACCCCAAGCCGGCTGATCGCTAGCGGCATATTTGCTGTACAGCCACGCACGCTAATCCCACGATGATTATGTAACAAAGAGGTGTCGGATGCGTTATGTATCTACATTCAGGTACAAGTGGATGTAGGTAGATCTGTCGGCTGACAAGCTCTTCATTACAAATGGCGCCCAAACTGGTTTTTTTTCTGGCCTTTAGTCAAGTCTCTCTTGACTAAAGCGTAAGTAAAAGTTCAAATTTAATTTTTGATTCTTCGGTCGCCCATTTGTCGTTACAAATGCCGCCCAAACCTCGGTTTTTTTTAGCTTTAATATCAAGTTTTATTTTTGCGATATTTCTGGTCGCCCATTTGCTTTACAAATGGCGCCCAAATCGGTTTTTTGTTGTTGCCTTAATGTCTTACTTTTATTTTGCTATATTTCGGGTCGCCCATTTGCGTTACAAATGGCGCCCAAATTGGTTTTTTTTGGCCTTTAGTCAAGCTTCTCTTGACTAAAGTGCAATTACTTACTATTTCAATGATTATTTCTGGTCGCCCATTTGCTATACCAATGGCGCCCAAATCAGGTTTTCTTCCCGCCTTTAGTCAAGCTTCTCTTGAATAAAATGGCAATCACTATTGTTGGAAATCATTTCTGGCCAAACTTTGGCTTTAGTTTATTTTGCTTTAAAATCTTATTTTTGCTATATTTCTGGTCGCCCATTTGCGTTACAAATGGCGTCCAAACGGTTTTTTTTGCTTTAATATCAAGTTTTATTTTGCTATATTTCTGGTCGCCCATTTGTTTTACAAATGGCGCCCAACTTAGGTTTTTTTCGAGTCTCTAGTCAGGCTTCACTTGGCTAAAGTACAAGTACCATTTCACTTTTAATTTTTGATTTTTCTGCTCGCCCATTTGCTTTACAAATGGCGCCCAAACTTGGTTTTTTTTCCGGCCTTTAGTCAAGCTTCTCTTGACTAAAGTGCAATTACTATTTCAATGATTATTTCTGGTCGCCCATTGCTTTACAAATGGCGCCCGAATTGGTTTTTTTTGGCCTTTAGTCAAGAAGCTTCTCTTGACTAAAGTGCAATTACTATTTCAATGATTTTTTTTCTGGTCGCCCATTTGCGTTACAAATGGCGCCCAAACGGTTTTTTTCTTTGCTTTAATATCAAGTTTTAATTTTCTATATTTCTGGTCGCCCATTTGTGTTACAAATGGCGCCAAAGAATGAGTTTTCTTTCAGGCCTTTAGTCAAGCCTCTCTTGGCTAAAGTGCTAGTTTAACTTCAAATTCAATTTTTGATTCTTCTGGTCGCCAATTTGTCGTTACAAATGGCGCCCAACAATGGTTTTTCTTTCAGGCCTTTAGTCAAGCCTCTCTTGGCTAAAGTGCTAGTTTAATTTCAAATTCAATTTTTGATTCTTCTGGTCTCCCATTTGTCGTTACAAATGGCGCCCAAGCTTTGGATATTTTTTTTCCTGGTCTTTCGTCAAGCCTTTCTTGACTAAAGAGCAATTACTATTTCAAGTATCATTTCCCATTTTTATTGCCATTATCAGGCCTTTTTTTTTTGGTTACGCAAGACGTCAGTATATTCTCAGCTGACGCATTTGGCTGGATGGGCGATGGTAAATTGCCCTCGGCCAAGTCCAAGTTAATTTCTACCCTAAATTTAACAGTTTCCTTTTGCTTAAGTGCTCATCTCCTCGGCAACAAGCGAGTGTTGTGCGCGAGGCGTACCACCTTTGAAGCCAAGCTTCGGCTCGTGCACGCCGAGATGATGACCACTTGACAGTTTTACTTGCATGACGAGCTGGTCAGCTGACCCAAACCTGGCAAGTTGTTGGACGATGTTCTTCTTTAGATTCTGTCCTTGTCGGGGCATTGGTTCTAGTGTGTAACCTAACACCAGGCTTTTGTTCAAACCCTTCTTCACTTATTATAAAATTTTATAATCTCTCTTGATGCTCCCTAGTGGAGGTGTGAGTTGTTCAGTTCGCAGTGGTCAGTGCGTTACAAATGGCGCCCAATCTTTCGGGTTTCTTTCTGTTCTTCGCACTTAGTCAAGCCTCTCTTGACTAGAGTGTTAGTGCATTTTCAAGTTTTAATTGTTGATTTTTTTCTGGTCGCTCATTTGTGTTACAAATGGCGCCCAATTTAGGTTTTTTTCCCGGTCTATAGTCAGGCTTCACTTGGCTAAAGTACAAGTACCATTTCACTTTTAATTTTTGATTTTTCTGGTCGCCCATTTGCGTTACAAATGGCGCCCAAACTTGGTTTTTTTTGGCCTTTAGTCAAGCTCCTCTTGACTAAAGTGAAATTACTATTTCAATGATTTTTTTTTCTGGTCGCCCATTTGCGTTACAAATGGCGCCCAATTTTTGGTTTTTTTTTCCCGCTTAGTAGTCAAGCCTCTCTTGGATAAAGTGTTAGTTTAATTTCAACTTTAATTTTTGATTTTTCTGGCTGCCCATTTGTGTTACAAATGGCGCCCAAGCGGTCTTTTTTTGCTTTAAGACCTTATTTTTATTTGTGATTTTTCTGGTCGCCCAGTTGTCGTTACAAATGGCGCCCAAATTGGTTTTTTTTGGCCTGTAGTCAAGAAGCATCTCTTGACTAAAGTGCAATTACTATTTCAATGATTTTTTTTCTGGTCGCCCATTTGCTTTACAAATGGCGCCCAAATTGGATTTTTTCTGGCCTTTAGTCCAGCCTTTCTTGACTGAAGAGCAATTACTATATCAAGTATATTATATAGTATATAGTATATATATATTATAAGCTGACGCATGTATGGCCGATGGTAAATTGCCTTCGGTCAAGTCCAAGTTAATTTCTACCCTAAATTTAACAGTTTCCTTTTGTTTAAGTGCTCATCTCCTCGGCAACAAGCGAGTCTTATGCGCGAGGCGTACCACCTTTGAAGCCAAGCTTCGGCTCGTGGACGCCGAGATGACGACCACTTGACAGTTTTACCTGCATGACGAGCTGGTCAGCTGACCCAAACCTGGCAAGTTGTTGAACGATGTTTTTCTTTAGATTCTGTCCTTGTCTGGGAATTGGTGTCAGCTTACCGGTTCTAGTGTGTAACCTAACACCAGGTTTTTGTTCAAACCCTTCTTCACTGATTATAAAATTTTATAATCCCTCTTAATGCTCCCTAGTGGAGGTGTGAGTTTTTCAGTTCGCAGTGGCCAGTCAGCGTTGTATGCGAGGCATACGTTCTTGAAATTAGTTCCGCTTACGTCTGCTAGTTCCAGGGAGAAGCCAGTATATTATTAAATTTCTATGTTGTTTCGGGCTGTGACCCATTTTAGTTTTGGGTTTTTTTTTAAAAGGCTGCTTTGAGGTTTGCATTGTCACCTCTGGCATATATAAGCATTCATGATTTTTTTCTGCCTGTTAATTATTTTCAGATACTAATATATACAATCAGCTACTGCTTCTCTCCTGAGTACTGGTACCCACTGAGTTACTGACAACTCACATTCGCCTTTGATCTCAACTTCATTCCCGATTAACCTTCCCTAACTTCTAGTGATGGGAGGCTAAGTCGATGAGTGGTTATGAATGTTGTATGCGATGCATGCTGTTTGAGTGCGTTCCGTTCAATTCTGCTGGTTCGGAGAAGAAGCCCGTATTATCTCTTTTTTTAGTTTTAGTTGGGTTGTCCCGTATAGATTTTTAGTTTTAGTTGGGTTGCCCCGTATAGATTCTTAGTTTTAGTTGGGTTGTCCCGTATAGATATTTAGTTTTAGTTGGGTTGTCCCGTTCAGATTTATCTCTTTAAATAAATCGACGCTACGGCTTCTTACTCGAGTACCAGCAGCCACTTGATCACCGACGTCTCACCTTTCCTTGATCTGTTGACTTCAGTCTCTTGCCAAGTTGATGAACGATGTTCATCCCTCCCGATTTTATCCTTGGTTAAGGGAGTGCTTGTCGCGATCATGCATTGTAAGACGGCAACTCGAAGTTCCGTTCTTCGACATTACAGTAAACCCCTTTCTATTTAGATAAATGCTCATTTGCTTGGTGGGAGTAGAAGCTTAGTGTGCGCGGTTCAGCATACCCCTCTTAGAAGTTTTGCTTCGGCTTATTACACGTTTATGTTCGGACAGCCACCACGTTCATGACCATTTGCTAACAAACATCGATTAACGCTTGACAGAGTTTTTTTTTCTCTTATTGTATAAATATAGATTGACCAAGGGTTTTGCGATTGGACTGGTTCAGAGCGACGACACCTTGGAGAGTGGTGGACGACGGAGTGGGAGAGAGATTAAGAGAGAGATGGAGGGAGACATTTTTTTTTATTATTTCAGCAGTGGCTGAAATTTATTTCTTGTGTTGTGTGGGGCGAGTGTGTTTTTTTTTGCGTTGATCCGTCATGCCGACACCCCCCTTTCTTAAATGAAGAACGTTACTAATGCACATAGTCTAAAAAAATTGCTTGTGTAGGACACGCAGATCGTATGATCTCAAATCAGAGCAGTGTTTTCTTTTAATCGTGTTGGCACAATTCTCGTAGGAATTACTTTTGTCATTATTATAAACGCATTTCGTTTATTTTATTATTTGATCATACCTGGCATAACTATCGGCTGAATTATCTTGAATATTCACCTCATAACACTGTTTGCTAATCATATTTGGTACAATTTCCGTTTGAATTACTGCTGAGACTGGTATATACGCATTTTTTCTTTCCTTTTTAGTTTTACTTAGTATAATTTGCGAGTGAAATTTTTGCCTTAGCATAAATGCATTTCTTATTAATATATACTTAGTACAATCCTCGGTTGGATTATCGTGGTAAACGTATTGTTACCAGCGTGGCCTTAGTTCGTTATTTAAAACACAATATTTCAGATATAATTCAAAAGTTGTTTCTTTATTTAACTTTACTGTTTACTCTCACAAATTCACAAATAATTATCAAATCAACTCTTTATTTATCGCTAGTACTGCACTTCTAATTATCGCAATCCAAATAGTTTACTTCGTTCAATTCGTTGTCTGAAATAATACTCCGCCTCCTAGCTGTCAGAGCGCCGTATTTATACTCTACGAATTATCCTAGAACCTTCCTGAATATTCCGTTCTCCGAACCCAAAGTTTACTAAGATGACACTAACATAAAGTTGCTTCCATCCCCAACAGATGTCGCTTGATTCACTTTGTGGCACGTAACACTGCCCCCTTCTTAAAATTTGTTCGTCCCGAACAACAGATGGTCCACGGTCTTGGCGCTCTCCGTATTGACCCAAGCGATCTAGATGAACGATTTTTCTTTTGCATCTTCTACCGCGCTCATTCTTGTATGGCATGTTATTAATTTTAGTTTTAACTGCATACGGTCCCTCCCAGTGTTGTGATAACTTTGGAGAACGTCTCGTGGCCTCGTGCACATCAGCTAATCGTTGTCTGAGCTTTGTTACGTAGTCTTCTGGTAGCTTTTGTTCGCCTTTGGGCATACCAAACTTGAGGTCGCTAGGTAAGCGCATTTCCTTTCTGAAAACGACCATAGATGGGCTTTGTCTGGTCATATTGTAAACAGCTGATATATAAGCCATTAGAAATATAGGAATATGTCGAAATCAATCGCGCTGATTATAGTTAAGACCTTCCTGAGATGTTTGATTAATGTTCTGTTGAAACACTCTTCCATGCTTTGATTTTTCTTTCGTCTTTTATCTTTGATTCCTTTGTCCTCAAATTTCTTGCCCTTTTGATTGCCGTTGTCATCCTTTTCATTGCCGCCTTTGCGCGTCTTATTATCATCATCGTCAGAACCTTTGTCTTTACCTTTTCTGACCTTCATTATACCCTTATCATCGTCATTATCAGCATCTTTAGACCCTTTACTTTTCGTGTTTTTCTTTCTTTCATTGTCCTCGCTCTTGGATTTCTTTCCTTTCTTCTTTTTACTTTTATCACCGTAATCATCATCATCTTTGGATTTCTTTCCTTTCTTCTTTCGACTTTCGTTATCATCATTGTAGTCAACGTCATCTTTTTCTTTCATCCGTCCGAAATGTTTCCATTCAGATTTGCATGGACGTTGTGAAAAAGCTTCTGGATTTCCGTGGATACTTCCTTTGCGGTATGGGATTTCAAAGTCATGAGGTTGCAGTCTAGTCTCTCTATGGAAAGCTTGCTCTCTAGCTCGCCATCTTCTCCCTTCTTCTTCTGTTGTTTGCATTCGTCCTCGTTGCCTACAGTTGTTTTGCAGGTGTCCCAGTCTCTCTACATTTTCAGCATCGAATGACACCACGCGAGGGAGTGGTCTCTGAGGACGGTATTCTGCTGTGAGTCTGCTACCCAGCTCGATATCTTTGCCCAGCTCGATTACTCTGCCCTTCTTCTGGCGCTTCCATTCGTCGGCGTTTTCTGCAGTCCCTTTGGAGGTGTCCCAGTCTATTTATTACAATTCCAGCAACGAAAAATACCGCGTGAAGGAGTGCTCTGTGATGACTGCATTCTGTTACAAGTACATTCCTCCACAGAAATGTCTCTCACTCGTACTGCACTTCGAGAAGCTTGCCTGGCAGATTCATACGCTAGTGCATAGGCTAGTGCTTCTGCTGTTGATTTCTTTCCTGCTAGCCTTAACGCTTGTTGTAAATTTCGATTTGCAATAGCGTTCACAAATGCTTCTGTTGCCACTTCATTAAGGAAATCTGCATTTACGCTAGAGTACGAAAGATAAGCTAATCTTTCCACATCAGCCTGCAGTTGTTGTAGTGACTCGCCATGCTTTTGAGTCCTGTTGCGTAACTGCAGGCGATATACTTGCTGCATGTGTTCCCCTCCATAACGTAATTCTATCGCCTGTACTAGTGAAGTATAATCACGTTGCCTTCCTATCGGTATAGTTTGTAATAGCTCTGATGCAGAACCTCGAAGTGCTAATCCAGAGCTGTAGATTTGTCTGCATCATTCCATCCATTTACTTCGGAAGCAGCCTCGAATTGTCTCTTGAAAAAATGCCACGAATATTGTCCATCAAATATTGGAGGTTTCATTCTGCCTGCATTGGATATTTCAATTCCTTCGTGCCGTGGTTGTCGATGCTTCATCTTCTCCAAATCTGGTTTAAAGTTGTCAAGCTGTTCGGTGACTTTTTGTTGAACTTCCGCCACTTCTTGCTCGATTCCTTCAATTTTCAAATTTTGTTCGTCTAACGAGTTTTTCAGGAAATTCTTTTGTTCCTTTAAGCGATTTTCTAGACAATTCTCCAGAGAACTCTTTTGTTCATCCAAACGCGTTTCCAGTGACTTCTTCTGTTCATCTAAACGGGACTCCGTGGAATTCTTTTGTTCATCCAAAGCATTCTTCTGCTCATCTAAACGGGATTCCATAGAATTCTTTTGTTCATCCAAAGCATTCTTCTGCTCATCTAAACGGGATTCCATAGAATTCTTTTGTTCCTGGAGAGTTCTTTTGTTCGTCCAAACGGGTTTCTATAGATTTCTTGTATTCCTGGAGGGAATTCTTTTGTTCGTCCAAACGGGTTTCTATAGATTTCTTGTGTTCCTAGAGAGAATTCTTTTGTTCATCAAAACGGGCTTAAATTTTGCTCATTAAAGTACTTAAGAGCTGTTCTATGTTCATTGCAGGCTCTTCCTCAATTTCTGGTTCTTCTTCGAAAACGAATGTCTCAGAATTCTTTTCTTCCTCTATCAAAGCTTGTCTAAGACGCTCGACTAGAACATTCTTTAGGCCAGTCGTTTGTAATGACCGCTTCCCCAACTCCACTTTCAATTCCTCTATGCGAAGCTCCTCTACCTTGCGTGCCATTCTTGCGTCTTTTGTAATTCACTCACAGTTTAATATAAAATTATCTTTCGGAATTTTTACACACGATTTCACAAAATTAATCACTCGTTGAATTTCAAAGTCAAATGCCACCACTTTATTTCGCGATTTTATTTTACTTCTGAAACCAGTTGTTAGTTCGTTATTTAAAACACAATATTTCAGATATAATTCAAAAGTTCTTTCTTTATTTAACTTTACTGTTTACTCTCACAAATTCACAAATAATTATCAAATCAACTCTTTATTTATCGCTAGTACTGCACTTCTAATTATCGCAATCCAAATAGTTTACTTCGTTCAATTCGCTGTCTGAAATAATACTCCGCCTCCTAGCTGTTAGAGCGCCGTATTTATACTCTACGAATTATCCTAGAACCTTCCTGAATATTCCGTTCTCCGAACCCAAAGTTTACTAAGATGACACTAACCTAAAGTTGCTTCCATTCCCAACAGATGTCGCTTGATTCACTTTGTGGCACGTAACAGTATATACGTATAGTATAAAAGCATTCTTCTTATATATACTTGGCACAACTTTCGTTGGAATTATTGCTGACATTAGTATAAACACAATTTTTTTTTCTTCAGCATTAGCATAAACGCATTTATATATTCCTTTTTTTTCTTTTTTTTGTCAAATACATACTTGGCACAGTTTTCAGGTGAATATTCTCTTTCTTTAGTATAGACGTTTTTTTTACTAGCTTTACTGGGCACAAATTTCAGCTGAAGTATTTTCAGCCTTGGCACAAACGCGTTTTTTTTATTTATATATATTTGGCACAATTGTCCAGTTTGAGTTAAACCAGTTCAGTGTTATCCTGTTAGTATTTATTACCAGCTAAAATGTATTTCCTTTCTCATAAGTTGATACGCATTATTCCTTTTTTTCGCATTCTTTCAAGATGCTTTTGTAATTTTGCCTCTTTGAAAACTTTGTTTTTCTCCTCTCTCCTCCGGATATAAAGTCTTGCTCAAACTAGTGAATAAAATATAAAAGTACAAATAGGAAACAATTCAAGATTATTTTAATTTGTCAAATCCCTCATAACAACAGTACGCGGTGTTAAAGTGACTACGTTAAAAGGTGCCCGATAATACGCAACACCAGTGTTACCACACGAAATCTTTCTAGAGTAGCGTAGCCTGAAAGTGGTTTGAACAGCCACGTCTGAAAAAATATTGGAAAATTTAAAATCTAACATAAATATACCTCTATAGAGTAATTAACTGAAAATTTGTCTTAATAAAATTATGCAGAAGTAATGATACTATATTTACACTGCTAGATTCTGAGAATTAAATAAACGTAAAATATTGGAAATATTGTTGCCACGTATTCAAGAATTCTCTAGCGTATCCAAAATATAAGGACGTTGCCCAAAGTAGTTATTTGCTGCTATCGTGGTCAAAGTGGAAACACTGGGCATGATTCACATTATTACATCACATAGCAGGATCATTCATGTTTACGGGACTTCATTATAAAAGAATAAGCAAACCCCTAGGAGCCAGCAGTCAGTTTTAGTGTGCCTCAGTGATAGTGTAGTGTCACGAGGATCTTCTTACATACCTCTACCAAATGACATTGCTTCAAAGAAAGATTGCATCAATGTAAAAAATAATGATGAAGCATGCTTTGCGTCGGCTATAACATTAGCACCATACCCTGTAACTACCCACTCCGATAGGATCTCATAATATCCGAATTATTTCACTATATTTAATTTGATTGGAATAACATTTCCCATGACGCTTCAATAAATTACGCAATTTGAAAACCAGAACGATTTATCATTAAACGTATTCATCCTAAAGAAAGAGCGTTCCTTCACCACAGTTCTAGTTAGACCTACGAAACACAAGATGGAGCGACATGTGAATCTATTGATACAAGATAACTATGATGAAGATTATGATGATGAAAGTAATAACAGATATCATTTCTGGTGAATTAAAAATCTTTCGCGCCTTGTAGCGAAATCAACTACAAAACATAAGGCTAGATTGTATATATGCGATAGATGTTTGCTTAATGTTGCCTTAATTTCTCACAAAATTTCCAAGCAAATATTGCATATGTGAAAAGAGCATTGGCCGCAAATAGCCCTTTTACACTAAATGCATCCATTGCCCGCTCTTCTTTTAAGTTTTGGAGGACATATAGTACATGACTTCCTCATTCGGAAAGTAACTGATGGTATTGATGGAAAACAAGGAGTATCATTAGGGCACAAAGTTGGAGTTATTGTCAGTCTCAATTTCCTCGGAAGTCTTTCGTTGATTGATCTTCTTTGTAAATGTGGCGTAATCAATTCAAATATCAATTTATTTAGGAATTCTCCCCTTTCTGCTGTTGATCCGGTAGCTGCCTGGTAAAGAATATACGCATTGACGGTAGATATATCTAACAGTCGGAAGAATAAGACCATAGGCCAGCGCTGCGTAGTACGACTGCAAGTATTTATAGAGCACTTTTTATCAAGTTCGTCGACACCTCCTACTATTACTACTACTACTACTACTACTACTACTACTATTATAAAACGAAATTACTTCTGGCTTTCCATTATCAATAGCTTTGCAATGGTGCATAGATGAACACAATAGAACCGCCTTATTTTTCTTTGCTACATATGACATCAAAGATTTATCTTTTGTGGATCCGTACAGTTTTGAATTAACTTCTCTATTCTTCTTCGGCAGGAATTCTTTTGGAATTACCCTTTTATTCCTTTTCAGGGTACCCACATAAGTTAAACGTTTTTCCTTTAGTACGTCCATGAGCTCGATAGAGCTAAACCAATTATCAGCTGTAATATTTCGCCAGCTACCTATAATTGGATGAATGACACGTAAAACGGATTGAGTTGGTATCATTAGCTTTTTGTCAGCATCACTTAAACCGTAACCATCTGATCTTTACCACAATATAAATAGCCACTTAGGAAGGTACGTTATTTGCAACCCATATTTAGCAGGTTTCGTGGCCATATATACGTGGTGTCGTCTTCGAGTCGATCTTTTCTGTCATCTTGAAGCACCGGTTTATTTGAACTTAAATACAGTGATTTGCAATGCGAAATCCTTAAATTAGTCCACTTCATGACCTCGTATAACATCTTCGTTAAAAAGTTGATTCCATAAATGCATCTCTTCCTTTGGAGAATCGAGGGGTAAAGTACAGGCAGGCAACTGCGCCTAATAATGTTGTGCATAGGAGTTCGCACAGCTCGCATTGGTTCTGCGTGCGCCCACTTAAACCTATTTTTCCCGTAAAATTAATTCCTTCGATCCTGTTCTTGTGTAAGTTGTCGTTCTTCACATTCTGACCTGCTTTCATTTTCATCTATTTCTTGCTCCGCATCAGTATCACGATCGCTTCGTATCACAAATTCCTGCCCTTCATCCTCGTAGTCGTTGTCATCTGAATCCGCGATCTTCTTCAAAATCATGATTTAATGTTTGGCATATTCTTTTACCGCCTCTACTTGGTATTTCATGGTATTTTAGAAGTGCTCTTTGTTGTAAAGAGTGTAGACTCATTCATTTTGTTGAACTAGGTCAGAAAATGCAATACTTTACTATGATCTAAAATAAAAAAAAAGTACATAATTAACGACGTGACGTCAAAAGATTTTATTTAGATTTTATTTAGCTATAATTTGCATGAATCACACGTTTCGACACCAACTCCTTTGTGGAGTTCACAGCACAACTAAACTTGCAGCTACTGAAAAGTAAGAACTTGTACGATTACATGGGGGTGGTGCAAATATAAGTTTGTACATGCAGATACGTCAATTTGACGGTACGTCGTTAATTAAAGGATATATCAAAAGTGGTACCAATGGAAAGCAGAAGAAAATTATATAAGAATCTGGTAACAGTATGTTCCGTACAAAATCTGACAAGAAGAAGAAATTTTTATAAGAATCTGTTAAGAAACCGGTAACAGTATGTTCCATACATAATCTAACAGGCACAAGAAAATTTTATTAGAATCTGGTATGCTCCAAATAAAAGCGAAGACATATGTATATAAAAAAAATCGCTATAAATTACTGTTCAAAAATTAGTTAGGCTATATAGTGGTTTCAAAATTTCGATTTTAAAAAATGAAGCCGAGAACCATTTTCTCAAATCTGTTCTCGGTGAAAGCATATCCTATAATATCTAAAAATAGAAAGCGGTAAACAAAATTTAATAAGAATTTGATAACAGTATATTCTATCCAAAATCGGCCAGGTAGGAGGCAATTTTATAAGAATCTGGTATGTTCTAAAAGGAACAAGGACAGAAAGTGTCGATATCTAGCCTATTATTGTAAATAAAAATAAAAATAAAAATTTATTATCGTTATAGTTTCGTTTATTAAAGTATTTTGTCTTAATTGTAATAGTCTAAGATATTATATAATTGTAAAATAAAGAATATATTATAGTTATAATTAAATTTATTAAAATAATTTATATAGTTTGTTTTCCAATGAATTATAAAACATCTTTGTTATTAATCTAACAATTGTGTTTTGATGAAAATCCCAACAATTTAACGTAAGCGTTATCTCTACTCTTCTTTAAAATTTTGTCCACGAGATATAGGTTTGGGTGTTTAACTTTCAGCAGCTCCAATTCGTAAAATCCTCCTGTGATTGGACTTCCTCGATAATCTTCTGTGATGGGATTTGTGTTTTGAACTTTAATAATTTTACAAATCTCAGCTGTCCAATTTGGTGTATAGCGTTCCTCAAATACATGCTTGTAACGGGTTTAGCAAAAGTTGTTTGCACTCGGCAAAAAGGTCAACGGTCGCATAGAATCAGCAAGTACTTGCTCTATAAGAGAGCGCTTGCCCCCAAAAACAATAAAGCTAATTCTAGCGAATAATTCTTGCATTCAATGTGTCATTGCAAATATTTTTATGAATATGACACCCAGTCAAAGGTGCAAGAGAAGAATGCAAGAATTACTCACCTGATTGTAATTTAAGTAGGTAAGCATTTTACATTCAAGTAATTTCGTTATTCGGTTTTTTTTTGTTATCGCCTTGCATAGCCAAGCAATTTATTGCAATTTTAAGTTATTAGTGAATATATATGTAGGTATTGATTTTCGCAATTAGTGATAGGTAGGAAGATATTAAGATTTGCTTAGTTAAGTGCAATTTTAATATAAATTGAATATGGCTTGTAATAAACGAGCAGTCTTGTTTTTTAGTAGCAAACAGTTGTTTTTATGTTGTGTTCACTTAATCAAAGCTTCCCTTTCAGATATCTAATTTTGGTGTAGTGGTACAAGAGCCGCTGCACTCTCATCAAAAGCCAAGGTGTAACACTTTGACTTATTAAAATTTCATAGAGAACAAAATAGTTCTTGAACATTGGTGACCCCGACGTGATTCAGGTGAAACACTTGAATCGCAGTTCAACTATATTCAGAGCAATCATCTTGAAACCGTAATGGAGAAGCTAGCGAAGGAGCAGGACGCTGTACAAACGGAACTGCAAAAGGTTTTGATAAACTACAAAAAGGACGGAGACGACAGAAAAACCAAGGAGTATTACGAAGAAAGATTGAGACGACTGGAATCATTCTGGTCCACCTTCGATTCAAATGACAGTAAAATTAGAGCCCTACCTAAAGTTCCTCTGGAGCATGGGTACTTTGCAAAGGCGTACTACGAAGAAATACACGACATATACGAATCATGCAAGACCCATTTTGAGGAACAATTACAGTCCTTCCAGGAAGATGAAGCCAGCAACGATGACTATAACGCAACTCAATCTGAAGACAAGTCAGCAGAAACTGCATCAAGGGCACTGATTACGTTAGCCAAGTCAAATTCACCAGAAGAACAGTCTACTCCGTTGTTGTCTGAAGCCTCAGCAGATATAATAAGAATTATTAGAAGGCAAAGAGGGATCATACAATCTTTACGCCGTCTTATTGATAACACGTACGAGTCAGATGATCATCCCGAACAGTACTACCGTATTAGACTCCAGACCTTAAATCAATACTGAGTCAAAATAGAGGAGTATAATCACTTCCTTTGGGAGCTGGCAGATGAGCCAAGCACAGTAAGCTATAAGATTGAAGACTATATTCAGCTCGAAGAAGAGGTGCAAAAAACAGCAAGTAAGTCTCTCTGCTAAAATCGCAAGGTTTGGTGAACCTCAAGAGGCTGCAACCTCCATAACAGCCAACACGACACTCATGCTGCCATAAATATCACTTCCCAAGTTTGATGGAGACTCTTTAAAATGTCGTCAGTTCGCAGACCTATTTACTGAAATGGTACACAAACAGCAGATGGCAAATGTGCAGAAAATGTGGTACCTGAAAATGAATTTGGTTGCTGAAGCTGAAAGACTCATTAGGCACTTGAGTTTATCTGAAGACAATTACACAGCTGCATGGAAGATGCTCCATGAAAGATATGAAAATCGCAGACTGCTCGTATCTGCCCTGGTAAACAAACTGTTATCACAGCCAAGCCTTGCTACTGACGCTGCATCTGCGAACAATATAAAGAATTTGCATGACATAGCGCAAGAATGTCTCATGGCGTTAATGAACCTTAAAATCTCAACTGCGGTTTGGGGCCCCTTATTATTGCATATCTTGATAAAAAGGCTAGATGGAGCCACTCATACCTTGTAGGAACAATCATTGACCAACCCAAGGGAGATACAGTCCATAAAAGAATTCTTGAAATTTCTACAAGCAAGATTTCAATCACTGAAGCCCTGGGTAACAAACTAAGACATACAGAGGACATTCAGAGAAAATCCAACAGCGCTAAATCCTTGTCATCAGTTGTACACACCAACTCATCAATCAGGCAAACTGCTTGTTTGGTATGCAAAGGAAATCATCCGTCATTCGCATGAAAGGACTTCTTGAAATTAACACCAGTAACTAGATTAAGTCTGCTCCGCAAACACGAATTGTTAGTCAATTGTCTAAGATCAGGACACAATGCCACAAGCTGCAATGCTCGAGGATGCACAAAGTGTAATAAACGGCATAACACCTTAGTGCATCTAACTACACCAGATCATTCATCATCAACACAAGTCAGAGATTCCAGTACATTCCAGACACAAGTAGCTAGCGGACCATCTATATCACCAGGGTTGGTGGATCAGGGTTCAACTGCAGCAACCATTACCAATCAGGGTCAAAGAAAATATACACTGCTCATTACAGCTATAATAAAATTGATTAACAACCAAGGCAAATGTGTGGAAGGTCGAGCTGTATTAGATTCAGATTAGCAAGTTAACCTAATTACTGACAGATTAGTCAAGATGTTAAACTTGAACACATCAACTGATTCAATGTGTATACAAGGCATTGGCGACAAGAAATAGCGAACACAGAAGAGAATAAGTGTACAAATGCAATCCGCATTAAATGGCTTCTCTGCGATATTGGAGGCATTCATCCTTCCACATATAATCCCACCTCAGCCGACGCAACTGATTAACACGTCAAAGTGGTCTATTCCACGCAATATTCAGCTAGAAGACCCTGATTTCAACCAGCCAGAACGTATCGATATCTTACTAGGTGCTGAATTCTACCTCCAGCTACTGTCAATTGGCCAAATAAGATTAAAGAATGATGAACCAATCCTGCAAAATACATTGTTGGGATGGATAGTTTCAGGAAAGATCAATGTAACAAGGCCAGCTACAGCAACATGCAGCATCTGTAGTGAAGACGAGAGCATAGATCAAAGAATTGAAAAATTCTGGAAACTGGAAGAGCCTATGGAAGTCAAATCCAATCGAACTCCGTTAGAGAAGCGCTGTGAAGATCATTTCACTCAAACAACTAGAAGGAGTTCCGATGGGCGTTACATAGTAAAGCTACCATTCGCTGACGCCCCAGGTAAGCTGGGAGAATCCAAAGACATAGCCATCAGACGATTCTTCGCACTAGAAAAAGGTTAGCTAAGAATCCCACCTTACGATGTCAATATACAGAGTTTATTAACGAGTATCTAAGGGCAGGACATATGGAACCCATCAATCTTGAGACTATTGAGCCTGCCTCACCACAGCGTATTAAAACCAGATAGCACGACGACACCACTGAGAATCATGTTTGATGCATCTGCAAAGACTTCTTCAAACATATCGCTAAACGAACTACTATGTGCAGGACCAACCATTCAAGATGAACTCTTCGCCATCCTGCTGCGTTTCAGAATGACACGATTTGTTTTTACCGCTGATATTCAAAAAATGTATCGGCAGGTAATACTAGATGAGGAAGATAGAAAATACCACATCATAGTTTGGAGAAACCATCCAAATGAGGCTCTTAGATACTATCAACTATGCACAGTCAGTTACATATGGAACGACATCAGCTCCATATTTAGCAACAAAGTGCTAGCCCAAGAACCACACGAAAACTATCCACTTGTATCTCAGGTTTTAAAAACTGACTTTTATGTTGACGATGTTATGACGGGATCCAACAGCATGATGGAAATCCTCGAAATGCCAGAGCAACTTACAAAATTGCTTCGCGAAGGAGGCTTTACTTTGAGAAAATGGTGCGCCAACCATCCTAGACTCCTTCAAAACGTCAAACCAGAAGATCAAGAAGTGCAATTAGATTTCACAGATGAAACTGAAGAGCGGATAAAAACTCTAGGTTCGACATGGCTACCAAAAACCGATAATTTTTGTATAAAGGTCAATAAAGCCAATGAACAAAGAGTGTCAAAGCGAATAGTAGCATCAGACATAGCAAAATTGTTTGATCCTCTCGGAATGATGGCTCCTGTTATAGTCACCGCCAAAATCTTTCTGCAAGAGTTATGACTACTTCGACTTGATTGGATGAAATTTCGTTACAACCAAAGGCACCTGAAAAACATACAGGTTCCTAGCCATGTTTTTGGCCATAAAACATCCAAACAAATGCATGTGCTGCTAACCTAGCTGCACAGCTTACCAATCGAGTAAAGGAAATTCTAGGAGCCAAAGACACACCCACATACTACTGGACAGATTCCGAGATTGTCCTAGCATCGATAAATGTAGAATCTTCATCCTTTCATACGTTTGTGGCAAACAGGATATCATCCATCCAATCATTATCCATAGTTGAACAATGGCGTCATGTTAGTTCTAAGGAAAATCCAGCTGATGTCCTCTCCAGAGGAATTTCTGCAGAAAAATTGGCAACCTGCAATATCTGGTTCTACGGACCACCATTCTTACATGGAAGGGAATCAATATGGCCTCCATCATATATAAAATAGAGGCAAGTTAATCTGGAAAGAAAGGGCATAACTTTATCAGCAACAACAAATGATGAATCCAGGAACAATGTATTAGGGAAGCCTATTCTTGACATCAATCACAGAAATTCATTCCGTAAGTTGCAGCGCATCATCGCCTATATATTTCGATTTGTGAATAATACTAGAAGGCTAAATAGTCAAGGAATAAAGAGTCGCACTTTATTTCATAATAAAGAATATGCAAGCAGCAGAATTTAAAGAAGACATCACCCATATTCGTCAATATAATGAAACGAACAAAAACAGTTCACTCAGCACTTTAACTCCATTCCTTGAGGAGAAAGGCCTTGTTTATGTTGGGGGAAGACTAGAAGCGTCCATGCTATCTTATGATGTATGCCATCCGATGCTGCTGCCATACGCTCATCAATTCACTAAGCTGCTAATGAATGACGTTCACAAAGAAAGCTTACATGTGGGTCCGCAAGCATTGCTTAATATCGCTAGACAACGCTTTTGGCCTATTAAGGGCAAGTCAATTGCACGATCAATAGTACAGCACCTACAGTAACCTCCCAGCTGCCAGAGTTAAACCTGCTCGGCCATTTGTCAACTCTGGAGTTGATTTTTGTGGACCAATAACAATCCATTATCGTTTAAGAGGCAAAAGACCCCACAAGGGATACGTTGCAGTATTCTGCTGTTTCGCTACAAAGGCCGCCCATCTCGAGGTAGTTAGTGACCTAACCACAGATGCCTTCATCGCTGCACTAAAACGCTTTATAGGCAGAAGAGGTCATTGTCTCAATCTTTATTGCGACAACGCAACGAACTTCGTGGGAGCGAAAAATCAACTGCAAGAATTTAAAGAAATCGGCTATTCAAAAAAGGTATCATGTCGTTGACTGAGTAAGACGTGTTTTTCGAGAAGAACTCATCACTCATAAAATCGAGACGTTAGTCGCTTCAAAACAAACCGAAATAAATAGTTTATCATATAAAGTTGAGCAGCTTCAAAATGAATTAAACGTCGTCTATCGTGAGCTTGATGATGTGCGTAGGATGAATAGATCGTCGGATGTTATAATTACAGGCATACCACTCGGCCCAAATGAAAATCTACATCACATACTCTCGGACATTTCCTTAAAAATCAATCATAAACTTTCACCTTATGCAACTGCATTTCGTCCAAAAAAATCATCAGATCGTAAGCAGCAGCAAAGAAAAAGCGCGCCAATTATTGTAAAGTTCTCTTCGGTTGCAGAACAGCGGGACTTCATATATAAATTTAAGAGATGTGGCCCTGTAGCTCTTAGCAGCATATGTAGTAGCTTCACATCGGATACCAGAATAAATGTATTTGAGAGTCTCACACAGCGTAACAGCACAATTTTACGGAGTGCATTGAAGCTGTACAGGGAAAGTCACTTGTATTCTGTATTCACTCGCTATGGAGAAGTTTATGTTAGTAAAGACACTACGCCAATAAAAATTACCACACTGGATATATTGGATGATGTTATCACTGGAGGAAGAACTGTAGAAGCTTGATAGTTATTTAGTTTTTATTTCATTGCGTTTCTATTGGATAGTGTCCCTCAACATTTTTTCGTTAATTTATTTCTCTATCTTCTCTTTTTTTCTTTTGTTTTTCTATTCTTTTTATTAAATTATGCTAGTTCTGTACTATTATTTTCGTTCAATTTACTTTTTTAAACTCAAAAGCTTGATTGTAGTATCCAAGATGTGCGTTGTAATTGCTGTGTGTTCATTTCCTTATTTCGGATTCTGTCGGTTCCTGTGTTCAAAAAATCGCGACATATAACGTCTCGCCCTTTGACCGAGTGCGAGCGCTTCACAATATTTTTGCATCTCATGTTGCTGGATTTAATGTATGTTACTTCAATGCGAGATGCATAAGAAACAAAATAGGCCTATTGCAGGATATTTTCGTTGTCTCCAAAATACATGCATTGTTGATATGTGAAACATGGCTGAATCAATATGTATTATCACAGTCAATTTCCTTGTCAAATTATAATGTTTTCCGATATGATCGTGTTGGTCGTATTGGGGGAGGTGTTGCCATTTATGTGCACAACTCATTAAAGGCAAAAATTATTACGGAACATATTATCGGAAAGAGATTACCTATTTGGTAAATATAAACTTATCCGTTCAGCAGATGCGAAAAATAGATATAAACGAGTCCGCAATAAGGCAACTTCCATGATAAGATCTGCGAAGCGTGCGTACTTTTGTAAGAAGCTAGAGTACATGGGCGAGAGATACCAGCTGTAAATCAAGACCCAAATCAATTAAATAATTTTTTTGCGACAAGTGTCTCGGGTTCGTCTCCTTGGCCTGAAGGTTTCTCAGGTGAGGGTTTTGCTTTTCATTGTGTTGATGAAGTTGAGGTTATGCTGACTCTATATACTATTAAATCAGATGCGGCAGGACCTGATGCACTGCAACCAAAATTTATAAAACTTATTGCGCCCACAATAGTGAAAATTCTAACGCACATCTTCAACCATTGTATCACTACATCTCAATTTCCCAATCAATGGAAACAGGCATTGGTGGTGCCTATTCCGAAGAATTCCACTGTGTATTCCAAGTGACTTCCGTCCAATTAGCCTTCTATGCTACTTGGCTAAAGTATTTGAAAAAACAGTATACCAGCAAACCATGAACTACACAAAAAGAAACTGTTTACTGTCAACCTGGCAATCTGGGTTTCGTCCTTATCACAGCTGTGAAACCGCTATGCTGAATGTGACCTCGGATATTCACATGGCGCTTGATGAAGATCATTTGACAATTCTTGCGCTACTTGATTTTAGTAAAGCGTTCGATTCCATAGATCACTCCTCTTCTCTTCATCGGCATTAACCTTCATTAAAAGTTTTATAAGTGGGCGTAGCCAATTTGTAAAAACAAATAATGTTACCTCGAGAAGTATATCTCTCTCTTGTGGCGTACCCCAGGGATCCATACTTGGTCCCCTGTTTTTTAGTCTATATATCAATGATCTCCCAGATGTTATTGTAGATGCCTTCGTTCATCTGTATGCTGATGATGTGCAAATATACCTTAGTAGACCAATTGGCTTAGTGGAAGATTGTATAAGTCGGATAAATGAGGATCTTAAACGTGTATATGACTGGTCTGAGCAAAATAACTTAGCTCTTAACCATAATAAATCGAACTGTATGGCGATCTATAGACGTGATATTGATGAGAATTCTTTACCACCGATTTATTTGAGCGACAATAGACTAGCATATGTAAATTCTGTGAAGTCTTTAGGGTTTCACCTCAACTCAAAATTTTCATGTTGTGATCATGTCAGTGTTACACTAAGGAAAATATATGGATGCCTGCGGCAGCTTTGGTTGAACTCCGATTGCCTAATGCATCACTTACGAGTAAGACTAGCTAAATCCCTTTTGCTACCCTATTTCACATATGGCTGTACGATATTTCCAGTTCTAGATTCAGTCTGTCGTAGGAAACTCTTGGTTGCATTCAATGATGTAACCCGATTTGTCTTCAAATTGCCGCGATATAGTCACATCTCTCCTTATGTAGCGTCCTTACTGGGTTGTCCAATAGAAACTTATCTAATAAATTACAGACTGAAATTCCTTCATAGACTTATATACAACGAGAAGCCCTCATACCTATTTGACAGATTGAGTTTCCTACAGTCATCCCGGCACATGAGTCTTTCGATCCCCCGTTGTAAATCACGCTATGGTGAGCGCTCTTACTTCGTCCAGGGCATTCGTTTGTGGAATCGTTTGCCAGCTAATATACAGAGAACAGTATCCAACGGAATCTTTTACAAATCAATATTGCCACTAAACTTATCCTAAACATTTGGGGCGCATCGTGGATATATATTGTTAAAGCTACTTGATAATTTTTTTTTCTTTCTTTTATTTTCTAACTGATATATGTACATGTTTTTTCTTTTCCTATTCCTCTCTCAGCTCTCTAAATTTACTCCATTTACTCATAATAATACTAGTAAAAATAGAGTCTATTCTTAAACCTATAATTATTTGTTTGGCTAAGCTTAGTTAGTTAAGTTAGTTTTTAGTAAATTAATGTATTTCCCCAAATTTAATGTGGCACGATTATTTTAATAATTATGTACAATTCCAATTAACTTTGTACGTTTAAGATCTTGTAATCTTTGTACTACTAAAGAAATATATTCTATTCTATTCTATTCAGATCAGTCAAAAGAAAGAATTTCTACCAGTTGCAGTACAAGAGGCATTGACTTCCATTTTATACCACCAAGGGCCCCTCATTTCGGTGGACTTTGGGAAGCCGCAGTTAAATCTGCTAAACATCTACTACATAGAAGCATTGCATCAACGTCGTTAACCTATGAGGAGTTAGAAACCGTAATGATAGAGATAGAGGCGATATTGAATTCTAGGCCACTTACGTCAATGTCCAATGATCCGAATGACTTGAACGCCCTAACACCGGGCCACTTTCTCATTGGAGAGCCTCTAACATCCACAATTGATGCTAGGTCAGAACCGATCAAGACAAATCTACAGAACAGGTGGAAAATGATCGCACACCTAAAACAAGAATTCTGGATACGTTGGTCAAAGGAATACCTCAACAAATTGCAATACCGCCTCAAATGGAATCGAATCTGTCACAATGTTAAACCAGGAAACATAGTGATCTTGAAGGAAGATAATCTACCCGTCATGAAATGACCTCTAGGTAGAATTTTAAAAACTTACCAAGGCAATGATGGATGTATCAGAGTAGCAGACGTAAAGACTGCGACCGGAATTCTTCGGCGACCTATACATAGGCTCTCCCCACTTCCATGCGAAGAAGAGTCATCAGACTGCGAACCAACACCATCTGTATCACACAAGGAAGACAACCAATGCCATGAGGGTCATAAACGTCAGCACGAGTCATCTCAAACGGGGACGAATACAATCAACCAATCGAGCGATATTACACCATCGAATCAAGGCAGTAGACGCATTAGAGAAGCTCCAAGGAAGAAAATGCGTCCTTCAATTGGATCTGCACTAATAAGTTTACTCTTGACTTGCTTGATTCTTCCAATCACTGAAGCAAATCCAATTGAAAACACAAGGTTTCATAATCGCCCGGGTATCCGGTTTGACAAAATGGGAGCAACAAGCTTAGTGTCGTCTGAATGGGATCTGGTGGTATACTATGATCTGAAATCATATTGGCTTGAATATGCGGCATTAATCAAGGGTACCACTGCAGTGCAGCATCTCTGTAACCAGATCGACACTAACAGTAGTTGCACTCAGATACTTAAACAACTAGAACACATTAAGGATGAGATAGACAGAGACAATGAGCTGCTTTCGGCCGATTCATCAGTCCTTAGACAAAAACGGGGAGCACTCAATTTCGTGGGAAATATAGCTAACTCATTATTCGGAGTTCTGACAACGAATACGCAAAGAAAATGTCTCAAGTCATTCAGGATATCAAGGAAAATGACAATCACTTACTCTCTCTCCTAAAAAATCAAACCTCCATAGTGGAAATGAAACGAGATCACTAGCTACTCAAGAAAAATTCCACGCAATAAACAATCACTTGAGTCAACTAAGCAACCAGATCGACACTACTGAAAAGGAAGTCTATCAACAAAAGGTACATCACCTTGTGATGTCATTATCCGTCCAGTTAATGTTGATTATCACAAGTGTACAGAGAATTCAGTCATCTCTCATAGACACGTTAACCGGCATCCGTCATGGAAAAATCAGTCCACTGCTGCTTGCACCCCAACAACTAAGGGAAGTAATAGCAGTCATAAAAATAAACTTACCATCAACTTTGCACTTGCCAATGAACCAAAATGAGATCTTACATCTATACCAACTAATGACAGTGAAAGGACGGGTAGTTGACAAACTCGCAATCTTCCAAATTAAACTACCACTCATAAATGCAGAAGAGTTCGAGCTATTGAAAGTACTTCCAATACCATTCCTGATAAATGGAACACTAATGTACATAAGGCCGCATTCGACCTATTTAGCTATCAGCTCGCATCGAGACAACTATTACCCGCTGTCCGATCATTATTATTAAGTGGGAAGAAATATATGTGCTTTTTTTTATTCTTTTTATTCAAACACATACACGTATCCATTTGGTGAAAGAAATTTTTGGTTGAAATTTTAATCAATTGCGCCATATGTGGTAGGATTCTATTTTAAAAAAGTCCTGTAAATTTAAGTTGACTTTCATGGACTCTAGAGGTAGGTACTAGTATGCACAATGATAATTATTAATTATATTATATATTATTTTATGTACATATGTATGTATGTATTTGAGATGTGCAAGGAATCCTGGTTAAACGGCCAGCCACCGTCCCCCAAGAAGGAGTAAAAGCGTGGGAGTCAACCAAGCCGGTGATAAATTCATACTGACAGCTAGGATCTAGGAGGCACTTTTTACTTAATTTTTTTTTTTTTTAATATACTAGGGGTATTCACTCTTTAATGTATCAGTGTAACCGATGTAAAAATACTACAAGAATTTACAAAAAAGAGCGAACACACCCTTTAGCCTTTAGCTTACTTCGAAATGTAACAGTTTCCCATAACTTGCTGGAACATCTGTGGTCGTGATCGAAAGCAGCGAGCACACCTATGGACAACCTGTCTAGCAATACTTCTCGCATTAATGAGCCAAAATCTTTGTCTGATGAAAGCTATGAGTGCTTGTGGACCTGCATGTAAGTTCTTTATATGATAATAATTTATTAATAATAATACAAAGGCATGTTTTCTTGGGAGGAGGACCGGATATTTCACTGAATATGGTAAGTCTGAGTGTCGAAGGCGCCCTCCTACAGTTGAAGTTCTTTCTAAATGCTCGAAATCTTCTGTAAATTCTTGTTTCTGTATAATAGCTACCATACGCAATACGGCAGTGTCCAGTTCATCTGCAGCAATCATTCCTTTTATCTTCTCCTTCTTACAAATTATGCGCTTGCAGTTCGTAATGAATCGCAGGATGTAGCCAAATATACGCCGTAGCTTGGGAAAATCATTTAAAAATTTCATTGTTGCTAAGATATCTTCAGACTTGATGTTACTTGTCTTCGTTGTCTTCGCTTTGATTTGTTCAGAATTATCAATTGACGAATAGTATGAGTGATTCCGTCTGGGCCAAAGCTTGGGCATCTGCAGAAAATACTCTGGCCCATTGAACCAAATATGAGATTGTAAGAGACTTTCTGGTAATGCTCCCCGCGATACTAGGTCAGCAGGATTATCTTTCGATCTTACATGCTTCCAAATGAAAGTGGATGTCATTTCCTGAATCCTTGCAATTCGATTTACTATAAAGGTAGGGTAGGTAGATGCATCTCCAGCTAGCCAATCCAGTACGATTGTTGAATCAGTCCAACAATATATTGACGCATCTTGGAAATTTGTAGTTTTAACTACTCTAGATAATAGTTCTGCTAATAAAAGTGCTCCACAGAGTTCAAGTTTGGGCAAAGTTTGGGTTTTTACGGGAGCAACTCTGGACTTAGCACAGAAGAGGCTAATTTTAATATTTTGTTTAATATCTTCTGTCCGAACATAAATACAGCAACCATATGCTTGCTCTGATGCGTCGGAAAATCCATGAAACTGCATGTTGACCACTTCTTCGATAGGTAAAACAAAGCGAGGTATTTTAAAGTCATTTATTAATTTCAGCTGGCTCCGGTATCTTGCCCACCACGTATGTAAATGTGCAGGTAATGATTCATCCCAGTTTAACTTTAGCTTCCACAACTGTTGCAGCAAGATTTTTGCGAGTACAATGACTGGGTTTAAAAGACCAAGTGGGTCGTAGAATCTTGCAATTTCTGATAGTACCGTGCGTTTTGAGACCAGGAATGAATTGTCCTTGGTAAATTATAGAATAAAAACTGGTCATTATGTGGTTCCCAAAATAGTGCAAGGGTCTTGGTAACATCGGATCCGTTTACCTTGCGCAGTTTTTCTCGATTATCTTCTGGAACTCCGTTTAGAATGCTAGGATCATTTGAGAACCATTTTCGCAGCTGGAGTTGAGCTTTAGACAAGAGCTCGTTAGTTTCAGCTCGGATCTGTAGAGCTTCTTCGATTGTGTTTGCACCAGCAAGCGTGTCGTCCACATAGAAGTCATTTTTGAATACACCCCACTGGGAAGCCTTTCGAATTGCTATCTGCGAGGTGGAGTAGGCAACGTGTTGACAGAAAAGGCGCAGCTGCTGTGCCGTAAATGACTGTTTTCAAACGATATATTTGCAGGTCATCACAGGAGTTATCACGCCAGACTATGCACTGAAGATTGGTGTCCCTGGGGCTTACAAGGATCTGCCGAAACATCTTTGATATGTCTGCGGTCACTACATAACGGTGAAATCTAAATCTGACAACTATGTCAAACAACTCAGGCTGAACGATAGGTCCTACCATCATAACGTCATTCAAAGTGAACCCAGAAGTGGTGTGGCATGATCCATCAAACACTACCCTTAGACTGGTGGATGAGCTGTCCGGTCGCAAGACGCAGTGATGAGGAAGAAAATAATTTAAGTCTGCAATTTCAGTATTCGTTCCATATGACCTAAGTTCCCATATTCGTGTATGAAGTTCGCATATTGAGCTTTCAACTCAGGTTGCTTGTTTAGCTTTCGTTCCAGATTGTAAAACCTTCTTTTAGCTATTTCGAACGATTCACCCAACAGAGATGGATCCTTGTGAAATGGTATTCTTACCATGTATTGCCCATTAGAAATGCGAGAGACGTTCTCCAGAAAATGACGCTCACATTTCTTAGGCTCCTTACTTATAATGGGAGAAGACGGGCTTACACTTTCGATTAGCCAAAATCGCTCTAGTAGCTTTCCCAGTGATTTGTCTTCAAATACGCTTTCTTTCAAAACTTGTAGACTATTATGCTTCCTTTTACATAAATCACGATTTTCTTCGTTTATTTCTCCCGTTACTACCCAGCCAAGGAGAGTCTTTTGTAGAAGTGGCAAGTTATTTCCGAGACGAATTTGCCCAACTACTAGAAGCTCAAAAAATAGTCCGGCCCCAATTAACAAGTCAATACGTTGGGGCTTGTTGAATAAGGGATCCGCCTATTTTATATTTTTGGGAACTCCCCAGTTTTCAATATCCAAAGTAAAATGAGGTTGAAAATCGGTAATGTTTGGCAATATGCACAGTTCAAGCCAAGTTGAGTATTCTGTAGTATGCATTAATTTCAATGAATCGATTGATTGCAATAATTTAATATACAATTATTGCGGTCAATCGATTCACAATAATTTCGAAACCAATATGTATTACAATGCATAAACAAGCTAAATAAAAAGAAATAAGATTTCGACACCAAGTACACTCGGAACTGTGTCAACCAAATTATTAACAAAGAAAACAAAAAATTACTCGACATGCATTTGCCGCGGCGATTAATGATTGCGTCAAGGCCAAAACACAGTGAGAGCGACACAACAATGTTGGCAACTTAGTTGGCAACAATATCGCATTTAAAACACAGTGTACGCGACTCGACAAATGTTTTTGACAGCAGTCACTGTTTTATTTATTGTAAAAGAAATGGAAACAAGGAAAGAACTAAGAAAAATCTTTGTATAGCTTATGCGGCTTTCTTAAAATTGTAAAAGCATAAAGAAAAAGCTAAAAAAAAGAAGATGAGATTGCCATACAAGGGATGACGTTTATCGTACAGCATAACTTTTTCCTCATTTTTCTCTATAAATTCCTCCTCAAAACTCATAATTTCTCAAACTAATTAAACAAATTAATTTTATTAAAGTTTTTAATAACTAGTTTATTTACTACAATCTTTTAATTTGCTATTCTTTATAAAAATAACCAAATCCACATAACATGAATGTCAAATTCACTGTCCACACAAAAATGTCAATTATGTTGGCGACTAATTTAGAGATTTTCCCAAACTTTTTGTTGGCAACTTGTCGAGTCGCTCTCATTGTGTTAAGTATATGGGACTTCCATATATTCGAATCTTTGACAGCAACCAATTTACGGCGACTTTGTTGTGTCGCTCTCACTGTGTTTTGGCCTTCACTGACCAAGCATTTTTGTCGTTGCGACAAACGTATGCCATCATCAGTTCCAAGTGTATGAGGTTATTTATTTAATATGTAAGCATATAGTATGGTAAGCATAGGTTAACGTAGGTAAGAACAATGTATAAATAACCCAGGAAATTCTATAAAGAATATCAGTCAATTGTACTAGCTATACGAAAATAGTCCGCGTTTTTAATTTAATTTGGAGTGAAAGCTATGCGACTCGTAGTTGTATCTAAGATATTCGCAATCGAACGAATGTTAGATTTTGCAGTGCAATACGATTTTTCTACTTCTTTCCGCTTTATATCCTCAGCGGCGCAGTCTTCTGTTAATCTTTCCATTTCAGATTGAAGTTCCAGAAATTGTCGGAAGTACGATTCTAGCAAACCTAATCGCGTTTCAAAATCAAACATATTCATCGATTCCGCATTTGTTTCAATATAATTTTTATGCCGTGTGATAAACCCTTGCATCGAAGCACGTTTTGTTTTTAGTTCAGTATAAATCCTGTCTCTATCTTTTTCGCTAAGTTCAGTCATTTTAATGTGAATAGTTCTCAATATCGCGGAGCACAATCCTTTCAATATAGGTACTTATATTAATTCGAGTTATTTAATTAAATATAATTGTCAATTCAGTTCAAATTACCAAATCAAATTCAATAGCTTATTGATTATATACCTATATATAAGTCTCTGATTTCGCAAATAATTCAAACAAATGTCAAATATAAAAATATTCCGATCAAATATAACCTCAATATATGTATTTAATTACCGATGCACTTTATCGTAAATAAATCACTGTACCTTGTCAGATAAGTTTTATCCGTTTCGATTACTGCATTTATCCATAAAGTTGTATGCCGACTTATCCGCAGAAAACTCAATGATGTTATGCACATAATATTCTAGTTTACCAGCCAATTGTTTGCAACACACAAAGTCAAAGGTTGCCGATGAATTATTTGGATTGAACTCGAACTTATGCTGACCATCTAATTACAGCATCATCGAATATTGTTGTTCTCTAATGCGAATAAATTGTTGGTATATGTGTAATCTATGCATCCATCGAATGAACCTCAAATACGAAAAATTGTTGATGTAGCTCCAATTTTTTAAATATTATGCCAGATATTAAAAATTTACCTCGAAACAATGTGACCACTTGTACTTACAGCAGCTCATTTACGGCTAGCGGTACTTCCGGCAAGGCGATAGCATGGTGGTATGCTAATGATGCTATGATGATACAATATCTTCTGATAAATGTAGGACTGGAGATATGATACGTGCAAATGGGAAATTTTAATCAATTCGATGTACAGCACTTTGATGATGACTCCGATCTTGCTGTTAATTATGTTGAAATTTCCAATTTGCAGACCAGACACGTGTACTCGATGATATCCAAGCTCGAACGAAATTCTTGGATTTTAATTTTACAATCCGGCTCGTATGGATCAAATTTTGAGTCAAGCCTTTTTGACTGTCGATGAATTTGTTGTAGTTTTCGAAGGACCGTAATTTAAAACAAAGTAGTTCAACTTTAACAAATTTTATTTGAACAATTTAACACGCTGTTCTGGTCTTGTTGAAAGCTATCGTACCAGTGTCTTTTTAGTGTGTCTTTTTACTAATATGGTAATATAACAATTTAACAATATGTTGTATACAAATTAAGCAAATTCACAATGGAGTGTATAATTGAGCAAATTATTGAGTGAAATCACAATGTTAAATATTGATTTTAATTAAGACAAATTAAACATGACATTATGTTAAGCAAATCTTTAAATTACAAATTGAATATTAATTTTAATTGATCTAGGGTTGAAAAACAATGAAAAATAGATGGTCGAAGTTCTTTCACAATGGCCGTCACTCTGACCAAACTTAACATAGCTCACACGTAGTTTGCAGCACTAATACGATTTATGCACTTACCTGACAATTTCCAAATGGGGGTTATAGATACATCAGACGATCCAAAAATTAAGAAAAACCGGCAACAAAATATTGAACTACAAAACGCAAACAATAAATCTATAAAATATATCATGATGCCGACACCACAGAATTATCTCTTGGGCTTAAAATTAATTTAATTAACAACAAATCCACTGCAAATAATTGAAAAAAACCTCATAAAAAAAATTCAATTTCACTTGACACATGTATCACTCTTTCTGGAGTCTGAAAGAGTTTCAAAGCAGTAAACGAAATCAAGAGTACTACTGTCATGAGCGAAACTATGGATGCGATTGAAAGTTAGGGAAAGCAGATCATTAATGAAGATTAACAAGAGAAAGAAGAAGAGATAACAGAATCTTGGAGATCACACACAGGACGAGGTTCAGGTGCAACGCTATCGAATATACAACCCGCATTAGGAGACCGCAGATAGCAAATTTCCTATCCATAATAGAAGAGCAGGTGAGAGACCAAATGCTTTAATTTGGCTGGCAGGATGCCAGAATCTATGTAAGAAAGATTTTTTGAAATATCTAAGGCAACAATTTTGCACGCACAAAAATTGTGAAGACTACGGTTCCAATGTTCAGAAAGAAAATTGAGATGAGTCCAGATGAGCGTCCAGTTCGGAACCCATAAATGTGATGAGTTAATGATAGATTCAAAGACCTCCGAATGCATCGAAGCCATTGCAATTGGTCTATAATTTGAGAGAATGATGATACCCTCCACTTTTTTCGGAATAGTCTAAACGTGAGCTAGTTTCAAAGCAGTTGGAAATTTTTCTGTCGAATAAAACAAGTAAGATAAATTTTCGCAGAGACTTAGTCAAGGATGAGATTGAGCTTTAAGTTAAATAAGGCAGGACCTGCGGCTTTGTAAACATGTACATTTATTTCAGGTCTGGATATGGATTCAATTCATAGGTGCGAAAGGCAGACTCTTTCGCTTTTATTGCTTGGCCTGGCACTTATAATTAAATCCCACAGTGATTTTGCTGTTGTTTAGATCTACTGTAGGGATGCGAAATACACTCACTTATTACAAGACTTAGTATGATATTAAGTTCTACTACGGTGCATGCATCGAAATATCCTGAAGCACCGACCAGTCAATCTCCCTGAATCTTTCTCAATCTGCATTTTTACAGTGCCAGTGAGACCGGCCTACTTGTAGGTGTGAGGTAGAGTCGCAGAAATTTGATATGACTGTGATGAAACGTTGGTCTGAATTCTCAAGGGTGAGTACCAACTAAAATGGAATATTTGCCAGAATGACATGATAGAAACAAATGTTGGATAATAAAAGACTCACAGAAAAGCTCAACTAAATGGACCATAGAACTTGTGGTGGTACATAGAAGAATGTCTGAGCCACGATTTTTATCACCTAATATAATTTCAGAAAAGGGAAAGACAAAAAGCAAATGATCAATATTGTTAGAAATATTGTCAAAAACGGATACGGTGTCATATCATCAGAAATCCTTGAGCTGGGATAAAAGTTGCAGAAGTATAAATGATGTGCCTGTGGACTTCAAATTTCGTCATGCGTGGCAACTGGATATGAGCAACATTATCTATGCAATCAGCATCATGCAATATACAACAGAGGGTCTCAAATCAGCAAGTGTGAGATCAGTTTCTTAAATGACGCACCCATTCCAAAGGAGTGTCAATTAAAGGAAATAAGAGACAACTCAGTATGGATTCAGACTCTCCATAAAAACAAATGGATATATGCACTTACGGAGGCCTTAACAATCAACGCGGTGTGTGAAAACAAGGCCTTTACTACAACATTTCAAGGATCTGGCCTCCTAACCATCCAACCCAATTGCATACTTAAGCATGATTCAGTTACTATCGAAGGGCAACATAAATATCCGAGTAATATAACAACATCATATGAAAAGATGATTAATGATTTCAACACGTCAGTTTCATGGTCACCGGCCCCAGCCTTGGTACATTCACCCACTTACCATGCACAATGGAAGGAACTGAGCCTCTTACAGTAACCACTGTCATCTGAAAATCTAGAGCTGCCGAAATTAATACACGAACGGACATCTCACACAACCATCATTGGATATATCAGTATCTGTCTTACAATAATTGTGTTCATGTCATTAATTACAAAATTAATATTATCAAAAAGGCAAAAGCAGGAGTCTACAGTGCCAATACCCAAACCTAGGAATCATAAAGAGCCGGATTTTAGCGCCAGCATAGATTGAACTTTCGTTCAACGGGGGGGGGGGGGGAGAATGTTTACACTCGGCAAAAAGGTCAACGGTCGCATAGAATCAGCAAGTACTTGCTCTATAAGCGGGCGCTTGCCCCCAAAATCCATAACGCTAATTCTAGCGAATAATTCTTGCATTCAATGTGTCATTGTAAATATTTTTATGAATATGACACCCAGTCAAAGGTGCAAGAGAAGAATGCAAGAATTACACGCCTGATTGTAATTTAAGTAGGTAAGCATTTTACATTTAAGTTATTTCGCTATTCAGTTTTTTTTTGTTATCGCCTTGCATAGCCAACCAATTTATTGCAATTTTAAGTTATTAGTGAATATATATGTAGGTATTGATTTTCGCAATTAGTTATAGGTAGGAACATATTAAGATTTGCTTAGTTAAGTGCAATTTTAATATAAATTGAATATGGCTTGTAATAAACGAGCAGTCTTGTTTTTTAGTAGCAAACAGTTGTTTTTATTTTGAGTTCACTTAATCAAAGCTTCCCTTTCAGATATCTAATTTTGGTGTAGTGGTACAAGAGCCGCTGCACTCTCATCAAAAGCCAAGGTGTAACACCTTGACTTATTAAAATTTCATAGAGAACAAAATAGTTCTTGAACAAAAGTAATGACCTATTTGGTTCAGCCACAGTTTTTTATATATGTGTATTTGTGCCATGAAATTTCATCGCATTAAGATTTGAAGATGACATTTTCCATAACTTGCCGTAACACTTCCTGAGACATGTTCGTTATTTCTTGATGAATTTTTCTTTTAGGGCTTTAGTCTGTGGCTTGTTCACATACATAGTGATTTCAAATAACCCCGAAGAAAGAAGTCTGGACAGGTCAGAACGGGTGATAACACGGGTGATAATACGGCCTGAAAAAGCGTCCCTCACTAAATCCATAGTGTCGCGCGCTGTGTGTTCCGTGGCGCCATATTCTTGGAACCAGATGTGCTCCAGCCCCAATTCATCCAAACTGGGTATCAAGAACTCACGTAACATAGTTCTGTCCAATCACTCTTTCAGCACAGACACCACACCATATAGTATCTTTTAGTGTCTTAGTGGGTGTAAAGGTGTTTCTTGAATAATGCGCGGAGTTGCAGTGCCCCAGAAGCGACTATTCTGCTTAGTGACATGCCTCGAGAGATGAAAAGGCGTTTCGTCACTCATAACCAATTGTGAAAAAAATCATCCTCTTCAAGGTTGAGGTTTATGACGCGCTGGCTGTACTCTAGACGAGCTCAATGGTCAGTAGGCAGCAGCTGATGAGTCATCGGAGTTCTATACGGAAACATCTTCAAGTCTTTGACCAAAATACGCTGTACAGAGCGCCTGGAAATGCCGAATTGCGTGCTACGTTGCCTCGTTGATGTGTCTGGACACTCTTTCACCTTTTCGCGCTCAGCATCGATATTTTCGGCTGAACGGGTTATTCTTGGTCTGCCAGACTTAGGTGTATCCAATGTTGCGCCAGTTGCCTCGAGGCGTGTGGCAAAGCGTTGCATTGTGCAACCAACCGGTGCCGGACGGCGGGGAAATGGTTGACGAAATTCACGTTGTGTTTTTATCACTGATGAGTTATTCCGTAAAAACATTGACACGATTATTCCACGTTCTTGCGGAGTATAACGGTACATGTTTATTTTTAGTAATTTTACAATTGTTTACTACACAATTTTCAATATCGGAGATGTCATCTAAAAAAAATATACGTCATTTCTATTGTGCCATTACTTTTGCTGATGCGTACAAAATCTCCAACTTTATGCTTTGCAGGATCAACAAGTTTTATGTGATTGTATACAGTTGAAAGTGTAATGAATGAATCATTACCACCTAATTAGCGCCATAATAATTACAAACATACATATGTACATGCATGGTAAGAAATCATATTAAAAATTTCTTACTCACAACGTACAAACGTACATTCGTAATAATTATTACAAACATACATACGTACATGCATGGTAAGAAATCATTCATTCATAATAATTATTACAAACGTGCATACGTACATGCATAGTAAGAAATCATATTAATAATTTCTTACTCACAACGTGCAAACGTACATTCGTAATAATTATTACAAACATACATACGTACATGCATGGTAAGAAATCATTCATAATAATTATTGCGAACATACGTACGTACATGCATAGTAAGAAATCATATTAATAATTTCATACTCACAACGTACAAACGTACGTACATATAAAGCAAACGTGAATACGCGCATCAAATTGCACGTCAAGCATTCTTGCGGTAATTCCCGATTTTCCAACATTAACATATGGTTAACCCAAAATCTATTTTAAATCTCCGAAAGAACTTTCTCTGTTGTTTTCAAACAATAAATTCTTCTAGTTTATTGTTTTATCAACCTTTTTCTGAAAATACCCCGCACTTGAAACAAAAACCCAAAATCTCGGCACGAGACCGAATTTAAACATTGCTGCGGCACTGACCTACCCCATTGTTAATACATGCCGTTTTCCTCATTTCATTTACTTGCAAACACATTGGGCAATTCCATGTGTATAAAGTGCATGGAGGTTGACCCACATATTGGGTAATGCGCGTCGTGTTTTCGTTTTCTTTTCACTCTGTTGCTTATTTCCTATATACTTATAAGTGAACTACTTTCGGTTTGCTTATTTTTATGTACTTAGGAAAGAACCAATGGTTGAAGAGAAATTCTTTGACGCAGGGGAAATGATGGATGCAATGTTCTAATATTGCCGAATAGGCGATATTGCTTATTACCAATATATTGGAAGGCGTTCCTTATAAATTTCAATTCCAGAATTCGCATGTACATTTACCAAATTTTCTCACCCCACTACCACATGAAACTATTTTTGCTTAGCTAAGTAGGAAATCGTGTCAGATCTCCCAAATGAAAAGCCGATACATCCTAGGCACAGGGCAGTCAGTTTTACTAATCAGAGAATAAGGTTGACCCCCCCACCAGTGGTAAGGCAACCTATTTCTAATAAGAAGCAAACAATATTGTAGCTTATAAATTGTAAAAGTCAAGAAGTAAACTTGGAATTAAATAAACAAAAAGTCAAGAAGTTAAGTGTTATCATTAAAATTATTAAAAAGTGATATTGGGCTGGTGAACTTCTTCTAGGAAAAGCACTCCCAGTCCAGTTACGGACAAAACACAAACAACCCGTAACAAATTTTGGTGGCAGCGGTGGGATCGATCAGCAATCAAAGATCGATCAAGGAAGCAACCATCGATAAAATAAATACCTGCCCTGCACCCACGAGAAAGATAACCTAAGCCAGGTGCTTAAGGGTGTATCCAACGTTGTTGAAGAAACAACCCGATCTCAGCCAGGCGCTCAGAGATCGTGAAGATAATTAATTCTAAAATCTGAAGCAACAATGGACCAAATGGGCCCCAGAAAGGAGAACGAGACAAATAAGATCCAGGAGCAGATTATCGAGTACACCAGACCAGAGGAATCCGACGAGGACACTATGGATTTTGAGGAATTTCAAGAAATCATCGCAAGACAACAACGATTGAACAGCCTCAGAAAGTAAGCCAAAGCTAAGTGCCATATTCTATTTTTATGTTATTGTAAAAATTGAATTTTCTTTTTTTAAAAAAATTTTTTTTTATACATTATATTATTATATTATAAGAATCAATCAGTGAAAATTAAGTGAAAAATTAAAACCACAAAGTGCACTAGGACAAGTTCCCAATTTACGAATACATATTATTATATACATATTTTTGTCGCGCTATTTTACTATATTATGATTAATCGATCAGTGAAAATTAAGTGCTATATTTGCATATTTTTTCTGTCGCGTCAAGGTTGCAAGAAATTTTACTTTCGATGATTTCGGATTTTCTTTTTGTCTCACGGCGAATTAACGGAAGTGAAAATTTCGCTTTGTGCTGCTGCGAGCTTGATGCTCTCTTTTGTAATAGCGTAATCTAATCCTCGACGGCCTCTCGTAAAACTCAAAATTTCCACCCTTTTTCTTGTGTCACCTTATATTCACGTGACTTAAGTTTTGATCATACATAACTTCATTGCATTACTTTTGATCGTATTACTCCATCGATTCCTTGTGTGTTAACGGTACTGTGCCTCCCTGTTTCATCCATAAGTGAAAACGTATTAGCATGCAAAATAGTCGCTACACGTTTTCGTGATTATTCAGCCCGAGCTGGCAACAGCCACAGATATACGGATGCCCGATTAACTCGAGCTTCCCAATATTTACGTGCCACAAACCGAGCCAGAATGACTCAGCCTTCGGGTCCCGTTTCAGGGTCATCTGACCTTAAAATAACTCTAACTGATGCACGAAATATGATCCCAGAGTTTGATGGAAACTCAGGTGATCTGCATCGGTATCTTGCGTGTTGCGATATACTATTCTTAACCTCTAAGAGTGATGCAGGCAAGAAAATATTGCTTAGTATCTTAAAGACAAAGCTAACTGGCCCGGCATACGACATCTTTAAATACAAAGAAGTCACAAACTGGGAGGAGTTAAAAACTGAACTTGTCGAGCAATTTCAGGAGCATAGACCACGCGTAGCCATTCAAGGAGAGTTGTTGCGACTTAAGCAAACTCCACGGGAAAGTGTAGACGATTTTGCCTCGCGCATCTCAAAACAGTTAGCTGATTTAAATAGTGCCACAGTGAATGAGGCCACTGAGCCTTCAGCTCGAAGTTATCTAATTTCTGAGAATGAGAAAAATGCCATTAGAGCATTTGAAGATGGCCTAAAAAGTGATCAACTTAAGGTTATCATTAAGGCACGATCTGAAACCTCTCTAAAGAAGCTAATAACTTTCGCTTCTGAACATGCTCAACGCATTAAGGAATCACAACCTAACAGCCAGAGATCCACACCAAATGTGCTGGTATGTGAGTTCTGTGCCAAAAGAGGTCATACCAAGGAAAACTGTTTCAAAAGGAAACAGTTACCCCAATGCATTCCTACCCAAATATTAAACGGGAAATTAATAGGATCACGTGCGATTACTGTCATAAGCCAAATCACAATGCTCGAGACTGCAGGAAAAAACAATTCTACGAGCGTCGTACTCAGTATCCAAACAGGCATACTCAATACGAAACTCATCGAAGAGCATTCCAGCAACAAAACTATTCTCACATTGGTAGTAACGACAGAGGACAACCTTGACACATGAGACAGGTACGCTGGACTACCCCAGAAAACGTTTCTTTGGGAAACGATTACACGCGGGCGTATTCAGACGGCGAAACTTCCCGCGAGAAAAACACACAAGCTGTCATTCACCAACCACACCAATAAGCATAGTTAGCACTCCAATGAAAGTACAAAATAGTGCCCTAGTAATTTCAGTTAGTATAAATATATCCCAGAGAGATAAAGTAAACCTTATAATAGATACAGGTGCTGAAACAAGTATCCTCAAAGCTGAAGTCACTGACGATTCAGCGCTCATTTATGAAAAACAAAAATGTACCATAACCACTTTATCCGGAAATTGCTTTCCATCATTTGGAGTTTCTTATGGAATAATAACCATTGAAAATACTTGCCAAGTAGAACATCCTTTTCACATAATTCCAAACGATAATAATCTACCCTATGACGGGATTATCGGGAATGACTTTTTATCTAAATAAAAGTGTATTATAGATATTTCTAAAAATATTTTGATATTGAACGCACACTCAAGTCAGGAGCATAAAAGTTCCCTGAACGAAGTATTTTTGCCAGAAAAGGAAAGTAAAATTGATAAAATATATGTCAAGAAGAACACGGTAGAAATAAATCCCGCAATAAAGAAATCGGCAATAATAAGTAATGGCAAACTAATAACCCAAATATAATAGTAACTTTCTTCCAAATTCTCTATTATTTAATGATGTTAATGCTAAAAAGCCAGCAAGTTCATTAAAACAAAAAGTTGATACAGACTCACGACGCTACGACTGTGATCTGTATACAGCTAACCAAAAAGTTGATACAGATTCACGACGCTACGACTGTGATCTGTATACAACTAATGAAGTTAATCAAAGAAATAAAATTAAGGATAGAGAATCCCTAACGATATCCAAGCCGAGCGATAAAGATATAACTGGAGAAAAATTTAATAAAGCTGAAATAAAGGCAAATAAAGTTGTACTACCTGCACGCTCAGAAGTAATCGTCTCACTTCCATCGCAAGGGAAAGAGGGCGAAATATTGCTAAGCCACAAGAAAGTAAGGCCAGGCATTTATATAGGGAATACCTTGTCACGAGCAAGCAATAATATGGTACAGGTATTAATGATGAATACCAATGATAATAAAGTCGAAATTTCCATTAATGATATACAGCCTACTTGGGATTATTTACGGAACTATGAGGTGATTCAGCCCAATTATAAATCCGATCCAATAGAAAACCGGCTTAAAATATTAGAGCACTGTAATCAGGGAGAGAAATCATCACTGATAAATATCTGTAGAGAAATCAACGACCTATTCTATCTGGAAGGAGATGTATTAACACACACAGAAGCTACGGCTCACTCAATCCCAGTTAAGACAAACACGGCACCCATTTATGTCAAGCCGTACCGACTACCGGAATCCAAACGAAATGAGATTAACAGGCAGATTAACGATATGATAGATCAGAATATCATAAGTCCTAGTAAGAGTCCATGGAGCTCTCCCTTGTTACTGGTACCCAAAAAACCAGATGAAACAGGACAAAAACGTTGGTGAGTCGTAGTGGATTTCAGACGCCGAAATGAGGTCACTCTTGGAGACGCCTACCCATTACCGAACATAACTGATATCTTGGATCAGTTAGGCCGATCTAAGTACTTCACAACCTTGGATTTGGCCAATGGATTCCATCAAATCCCGATGTCACAGGAAGGCAAGGAAAAAACAGCATTCAGCACTCCATTTGGACATTACCACTATAATAGAATGCCTTTTGGACTGAAAGGAGCACCAGCCACCTTCCAGCGGCTGATGAATACCGCCCTAACGGGACTCCAAGGTATCCGCTGTTTTGTCTACCTGGATGATATCGTGATCTATGGATACAATATACGAGACCATAACGCCAAACTTGTTGAAGTATATAATCGATTGAGAGCGCATCGACTGAAATTGCAGCCAGATAAATGCCATTTCCTTCGGAAGGAAATCGTTTATCTGGGGCATGTGGTCGGAGAAAGTGGAGTTCAACCCAATCCAAGTAAAATTAGTGCGGTAAAAACATACCCGACTCCAAATTCTCCAAGCTTGCTAAGCCTTTAACTAACCTCTTAAAAAAAGATACCACGTTTGTATGGGATGCATTTTGTGATGAGTCATTCAAAATCTTAAAACAAAAGTTAATCAGTGCACCAATTTTGGCCTACCCAGAATTTGATAAAGAATTCAACGTCACTACTGATGCAAGCGATATTGCATTGGGAGCTGTGTTATCCCAAGGCGAGATTGGAAAGGATAATCCCATCTGTTTCGCCAGTCGGACATTAAATCCTGCAGAAGGTAGATATTCCACAATTGAGAAAGAGGTACTAGCCATAGTTTATGCTGTGGAACAATTTCGTCCATATATCTACGGGAAAAAATTTAATATAGTCACTGATCACAAACCCCTCGTGTGGCTTATGAGTTTGAAAGACTCAACCTCTCCTCTTATGAGATGGAGAATAAAGCTAGAGGAATATGATTATACTATAATTCACAAACCGGGTAAATAAAACGCAAACGCAGATACATTAAGCCGAATTAAAATGGAGGAACCTGAGATTACAATTCTAAAATCAATTAAAGTAATGACCCGCAAACAGGCAAAAGCTTCTAGCTTGACTAACAATACGTTAGACATAGATAAAATATATAACGAATATATTTCCTCACCGCATACAGATAATTATCCCGAAATTAAAGGACACATATTAAGTCATAAAAATTTACCATTTAATTTTTCATAATACCGGAGACGGAAGATCCCACGAAGGAGTTGATTCCATCCATAGATGATGAATTGCAAGATACTAGGCTATACGAATACGTAAACGCGAAACAAACTTACGTTATTGCTAGAGCACCCTTACCCATGAAAACTGTAATCCATTACAAACAAGTACTACACATACTAGCAAAAATAAAAGATTATAGTAAAGGAAAAGATCTCCGAGAAGTCCACATTTCCATCCCTAAATTGGATATAGTAGCCCACGCAGATCTAAAAAATATGATAACGTTCTCTTTAAAGAATATAAATAGCAAAGTAAAAATTTATACAACCCAAGTGTTAATAGTGTCCGATCCAAAGGAACAAGAACACATAATAGAATCCTTTCACAAAGCACCGTTAGGGAGACACCAAGGTATAACACGGACTATTAAAAGAATCCAGACCGCATACAGTTGGCCTGGGCTGAACAAGGATGTCGAGCAATTTGTAAAAAAATGCCAATCCTGCCAGATAAACAAACTCGTCAGGAACCCTAGAGTGCCCATGAAGATTACCACAACTAGCACAAGACCGTTCGAGAGAATAGCCTTGGACATAGTAGGACCGTTGCCAGTAAGCTATAACGGTAACAAGTATCTTCTTACATTCCAGGATGACCTTACGAAATATACTGAGGCCGTGCCTCTACAGAATGCCGAAGCTCGAAGCGTTGCTGAAGCTTTCGTTGTAAATATAGTCTGTAGAGATGGTATACCAGAGTCAATATTGACAGACCAAGGTTCTAATTTTCTGAGCGAGACGTTTGCACAAATGTGTAAGCTATTGAAAATCAAAAAATTACAAACAACCCCATATCATCCACAGACCAATGGAGCTCTAGAAAGAAGTCATAGAACTCTGGCTGAATATTTACGGCATTATGTGAACCGAGATCCACAAACATGGGATACTTGGATACCCTATGCTATATTCACGTACAATACGAGTACACATTCTAGTACAGATTATAGTCCATACGAGTTAATATACGGTTTTCCACCCAATATTCCATCCATAATAAGAGCAAACCCAACGGTAAATTATAATTATGAGAACTATAGCAACGAATTAAAAGCAAGGTTGCAACATAGTCACCAGATAGCGAGAGAATCTCTCCTGAATAAGAAGGAAAAATCCAAACGGTGGTACGACAAGAATTCAAAAGCACGAACATTTAACTTAGGAGACAAGGTTCTATTAAAAAACTACACAAGAAAAAATAAATTGTCCCCTTTGTGGACAGGACCCTATGATATAGCCGCGATAAATTCTACAGAAAACACCATTATCAAAATAGGAAATAGAAATAGAACTGTACATAATAATAATATTAAGCTATACGTTGACTAGAAAAGTAATCTCTCGTTTACCTTAGGATAATTTGGATTCTCGTTTTCATCCTCCAAACCTCCAGTGCTGACGCGCAAAACAAACCACTACAAGTAACAGTCCTAAAGAACAACCCAGGAATTTACTTTGAAGAAGTAGGAAGGGTTGGTCTTTTTAGCAACGAGTGGCAAGTAATAATGTATTATGATTTAGAGGAATTTAATATCGAACTCGAAAAATTGAGCAATCACACAGAACAAACTAGTAGATTATGTAACTATATCGAAAATTACCATAATAAGTTATCTTGTGTAAAGACATAACACTTCAACTCTACACCATTATCGGGATCATTAAACAGAATTCGCTATTACTCAAATCATAAACCACCCGATTTAAAAGAGGTCTAATTAATGCGGTAGGAACATTAAGAAAAACACTACTTGGTACACTCGACGCAGATGACGCTAAGACTTTCTTTTCACACATAGATAAACTAAAAGGCAACCAAGACTATCTATTACAATTAATTAAGAATCAAACCATTATTGTCGATTCTACAGTAAATGTTTTTAATAAAACACGAATGACGATAAAAGAGCAATTCTTGCACATAGAGAAAAAGCTTACTACCTTAGGTAACCTAGCTAATCGTGTGCAAACTGATGAGCTATCGAAAAGTTTTACCACTGAACTTGAGACAATGGTCTCCCTCACGGCATTAATGATGATACGATATCAAAACACCCAGAACCTCCTATTAGACCTAATTACTGATGTTAGACATGGTAAACCCCATTCAGCAATAATGACCCCTCCTCAAATGAAGCAAGTCCTAGAAACCATCCAGAAAGAATTGCCGAATACTCTCACTTTACCAATAGACAAAAATGAAAATAACCTACTACAACTCTACCAAATTGGCAACATACGAAGTACAATTCTCGAGAACATAATCATTTTTCACCTAAAACTCCCACTCCCATTCAAAGATGATTATCAACTATTAAAAATTCACCCATTGCCAACACATCATCAAGATAAGTTCATTTTTATAAAACCTTCACTCGAATACTTAGTGATTGACTACAATAGAGAACATATATAGTAGTATAGTACAGTCAACAAATTCGAATTACAAAATTGCCAAACGCTAGATCAAGTGCATTTTAATCAGTGTAGAAAATTGCGTCAGCAATTTGCCTTCAGCAAAATTGGCCAGTAGAAATATTTAATTTGAAAAATAAAATAAAAGACAAATCGTACCTTCAGTACGATTTGTCGTGGAAATTGCAATATGTATGTACGAACGTACATACATATGAAAAAAAAGCTTTCGCGATAAGAAGAGCGCGCCGCGAAAATACATTGTATGTATAGGCGCGAGTTACATATATTAATTTCCCAGACATTCCAAAGAAATCTGAAGCGACAACGGATCTACCCGATCCATATAAAATACAATCTAAAGAAAAACCTATGGCCTGGTAAAGTCCATAAAGAAATAACGTAAAGCTTTTCCCGCAGTGCTCTGCATAAATTTGTTCTCACAAACTATGAAATTATCTTTCCCATGAAAATAAGTGCTTACCTGCACAAAAAGTTAAGTCACGTTGTCTCCAAGTTAAGTTGAATGTAGGAAGATAGGAATAAAATGATAATATGTAAGTCAGTCATGATCGGTCGTCCAAGTTATACTCACCTGAAATAAAAACGGATAATTTTCGGTTATTCTACTCTTATAAGTTTCGGTTATTTGTGTTCGCTTAAGAATAAGAATACTTAAGTAAGATAGTGTTAAATGGTAAAGATTAAACCCGAATAAAGTATATCGTTATCAAGTGAGATCTTTGTGTTAACCCCAAATCTTGGTGCTCCTAATTCGAATCACTCTCCAAAGTGAAAATCTATTTTTTTTGAGAGGCAAATAATAAAATATATATCTGGCGCAGTCGGTAGGATTCTATTCAGTAGAAGAAGGATCCAGTGAAACGAACTGAACAGTGTGCCAAGTGCATAAAGTGGTGAAACACAGCAGTTTAAAGCAATATTTAGTAAGCCGCGAAGAAACATCCACTGTAATTGAGACACACTGGACAGGAGGAACCAAAGACATAGGGTCATAGACGAAAACCGAAATATGGCTCAACCAGGACAACAAAATCTACTAAAACAGTGTGTGGTCGCTCTCACCGACATCATCAACAGGCAACATCAGCCCCCAACCTTAAGAAGTAGGATAGAGAAGGAAGTCAGATTCTTAGCGGCGTTCGAAGGAAAAGAGGGAACATTACCTGCATTCATCACGTCCATAGACAGGGTTCTGGCAGAGTATGGACAGCAAGCTCCACAGGCATACAGCGTCATATATAGCGACAAAATACTAGGACCAGCCAAAAACTACCTGGAAACGGCCCCCCCAGCAACATGGAATGAGTGCAAGACAAAATTAAAACTCCACTATAAACCAACGAAAAACCAGGGACATATAATGAAAGAAATCAGCATGTTAAGAGTAAGTACCATTGGTGAATTATTAGATAAAATTAGAATCTTTGTAACCGATATAGCGGAGTGCGCAATATTCAGTGATCATCAAACCCAAATTGTGAACAATCTCGGCAGTGTGTTAGTATTAAAAATTAAGGAGGTTACGGCAGGTGCTCTTGCAGCCGAAATATATGATAAATACAGTTTAGAAGATATTAGACCAATAGTTAATAAATACATCGGACAAGACGAATATAACCTTAAATCGTTTCGATTAAACCCGACATTTAGAGACAGAGACCAACACAGACAAAACATGACAAGACCTAACAATACTACCCGACCTAATAATAACAGTTCTGAGCAAAATCGATATACTAATTACTCCCATTTTAACAACGCAAACCATTCACGACACGGTAATTCTCAAAATTGGCCTGGCCAAAGTCGACAATTTAATTCTTATCGCAACAACTCGGGACAATTCCGAAATAATAATTACAGAAATAATTTAGGGCAACCTCAAAGAAATTCCGATAATCACAGTGCTGTGTAGCCTTGTATGTGCAATTAAACCCCCGGTGCTGATAGAAGCTATCTTACACATTCAAAGAGATGAAAAACTCAAACGATGAATGTTCGACATCTACTGGCGAGGAGAAGCGGCCAAGCGATGCTCCTGAATCAGCTCCTCCACCTTCCTATGGAGATGATCCAAGCGAGCTACATGGTTGTACTTCCTCCTGTTCTTGGACTCCTGTTGTAGGATTCGAAGCTGAGGAAGTAACAACTCTGGCCTCTCCAGCTCCTTTACAAGAATGTTCCAGATTTTATCTGAGCTCTTGGAGACCTTCTCCCTAGGAATGTTTTCCATCCCCTTCGAGACCTCAAATTGGCTACCAGTCGAAATGGTGCTACCACACGACTCGTAGCCACTGAAGCTCGAGAGACCAGTCTCATCCAAACCGGTCATTTCGCAGTCCGAAATCTGTTCGAGAGATGCTTCCGCCTCCCTAACAACAACCTTCGAACGGCGGGCACCACTATCGTCCTCCTCCGAGTGGGGCCATTTTGGAGCGACTGGCTTTGCTGGCGCTGGAGGACGCAGCATCGCCCGGTCCACCTTCGTCTTCCTCCTCGTCCTCTTTTTTTTTCCAAAATGGCTACTCGACTCCTCGTCGGAAGTAGCCGTGCTTTAACGTGCCGACGTGGCACCGTTTATAACCTTAAGAGTTTTTGCCTCTGGGACACCTCGGCACCTTAGTCACTGGCTGCTCCAAAATAGCAGGTTGAGTGCCGGCCGCAAGTTCCTTCTTCAGATCCACTACTGTAGTAGTGGCTTCTTTCGAGGGAACCCTCGGTACAGCCCTCTTCCCGGTTCTCCTGGGGCAGTCAGCAATAAAATGCCCTACCAAATGGCAAGCATGGCATTTTGCTTCGGTGCTCCCGTCTATCCAGTGCCTCGAGCCAGATATGTTCAACTAGAAGCCTCTTGGAAGCGTACATCCCTTATTTAAGGTAATGGACGCCTCCCGGTTTGTACCGAAGATACCCCGCCCGAGACCCTCGTCCCCAATTTTAATTGGAATGGCGCGAACGCCGCCATGAACCCTCCCAAATCTCCCTAAGAAATTTAGGAGGTCTTCATGACTGGCGCACATAGGCACCCGCGAAAACACGACCTTCGTGGGCTTCTCTTTTACCGAAAACGGAACGAAGTGTCTACCCTCCACCACGATGCCCTCAAGCACGAGCTTGGTAGCACTCTCGAGGGTTCTGGTATACACCTCAACCATTCCCCCAGCTATTATCCCCATGGAAAATAGCTGCTCACAGGAGACGACGCGGATGATTGCCTTCAGGTATGCGCTCTGAGGACATCCTCTGATGTGCTCGAGCTGCATACAGTAGCTCTCATCCTGCCATGTCCCGTCGAAGAAGCCCTGGAGACCCGCAGTGGTCTTGGGCCGAGGCTTACCTGCGTCCAATGGGGCTGGACGAGGAGTGATGCCTTTACTCAAAATTTCTATTGTGGAAGCTTGTTTGGAACTGCCACTTACTTGAACATATAAAATCACTGACACTAACGCCGGGGATCGTGGTGCTGCTGCTGGTCCTACTGGTACTGTTGCCTGCTTTTTGGAGACGCTTTTTGCATTTTTTTTCATTTTTTTGCATTTTTTACTTTAATGATAATAATAATAATTTATTTATAGGAAGTGGTACACAAGATTTACAAATCTTTTGTTCATACATATAGAAATTACAGTGGAATCTAGAAGTTATAGTTATATATAAATGAGGTGATTAAACAAATATTAACAATTTCAACTATTAGAGAAAGTTAATAATTAATACACAATTACGAAAATCTGAGAAAATGCAATTAAGAAAATTAGAGAATGTACATTCAAGAATTCAAAAAGGATACACTAGCAATTAACTGCACAGATTGAAACTTAGAAAATCGCTCAAAAGTGTTCGCAAGATTACAGAACATGAGTTTTAATAATAGCTTTGAATGCATTAACGGTGCGAGCCCCCTGCAAGCTAGAAGGGAGCAGATTCCAGATTCTCCATGACCGTTCTGCTGATACGGGGAATAATAATATTACGGTTACGTGGCGATAGTAGAAATTGGAAAAATTCTCGGAGATACTCTGGCTCATTGCTATTTAATATACCAAAGAGCAGAATTAAAATTCTACGCTTTAAGTAGTTATCTAGAGAGCAGCCAAGTAGGGCACTACTGTAAGGTGAAACATGGTCAAACCATCTTAAGCCGAAAATGAAACGAATGCAATCATTGAAAGCTACTTGAACTCTCCGAGCGCATTCACTATCTAATTTGGGGAAGATAGTATTTCCAAAGAGAAGTAAGGCATAATTAATGTCTTCACCAATCTCTGCCTAACGGACGTGTCTAAAATACTCGCCGAGAGCCATAGCCTTCTTAAACCTGCATAGACTTTGCTAAGTAAGACTTTAGTATTATCGCAACATTTCATGTCTGAGCTCAATACTATTCCCAAGCTTGTAACTTTATTGTGCACAGGCAATATACAACTATTCAGACTTGTATCAGGTATGTCAATTTCGTCCAGTGGTCGGTTATAGAAACAGATACACTGCGACTTTGCAGGGTTAAGCAGTAGCCCATTCATGAATCCTCTCAAGATCCCGATTAATACGCTCGATGCAGTCCTCTATGAGACCAATAGGCCTACTTAAGTATAGCTGAACATCACCAGCTACAGGTGAATTTTTGCATCTTCAATAACATCAGGAAGGTCATTAATAAACAGGCTAAAAAGAAGAGGACTAAGTACAGAACCCTGTGGTATACCACATGAGACGGCCCTTAAGGCCGAAAAATTATTATCCACCTTAACTAGCTGATGGCAATCACAGAGGAACTCTTTAATCAAGGAAATAGCGGTTGCACTGAATCTGTATTCGGATGCAAGTTTTCAAAGCAGGAATTCATGGCCAACTCTATCAAATGCCTTAGAGAAGTCAAGAAGGACAAGCGTACTGAAATTATTGTCGTTCATGGCGATTCTTATATCTGTTGATATCTTTAATGTAGCAGTTTCACAACTGCGAAACGGACGGAAACCAGACTGCCAAGGAGACAACATCAGATTACAATCAATCCAACCTAGTATTTGCCTATATATGAGCTTCTCTAGAACTTTTGATAAGAATGACAAGATACTAATAGGACGAAAGTCACTAGGTGTTTCAGCTTTAGCCTTCTTAGGGATTGGCAGGACAATAGCAGTTTTCCAGGTGTTGGGAAAGGTAGAAGAGGTAAAACAAGTATTCATGATATGAAGAATGTACTTATTAATCAAGGGAAGTAATAGCTTTTTAAGGCGTGGTAGTAGAGAATCAGGTCCTGTAGCCTCCGATTTAACTGAGAAAATAGCAGAGATCAGCTCCTCTAAATCAATTCCTCGAAAGTAAAAACAGTCTTGGCTAATTTGTGGGACCCAAGTAGCATCGGAGCTAGGGACGTTGCTTATAGGTGAGATACTTGAAGCCAGAAAATACGAATTCAGGTCATCAGGGTTTAAATTACAAGATGCACCATCAGTGCCATACACACCAGCCTTCCGTAGATTGCGCCAAAGTACTTTAGGTTTTTGGTCTAAGCTAAACTAAGCACTGAAATAACGTCTCTTGGAATTTCTAATGGCGACCATTGCTTTATTGCGAGCAGCCTTATACAGTATTCGAGCTTTATTAGTTTTTAAACGTCTGAAGCGTTGATAAAGAAATTCTCTCTCCGCAATAAGTAAACGTACCTGGGGCGAGAGCCATGGGAAGCCTACTCTAGATATATGCCTGATTTTGGTAGGAACGTACTTATCCGCCAAGTACCTGAGCAAGGAGGAGAAGATATCAACTTGTTGGTTCACTGTCACACGTTCATATATTCCATTCCAAAGAAGTATCCTGCATTCCTCAGTCAAAGCCACTACATCAATATGCTCATAATCTCGGTAGAAATACTCCACCGCTGAGGCACGATGTAATGAAAAATCATAGGTCAAGAAAAGAATATCATGATCCAAAGAACTGAATGGGGAAATCTGATTGAAGAATAATATGTTTCCCAGATCCGATGCAAAGATAATGTCAAGCAGTGATGGATTGCTTGCGTTAAAGAAGGTGGGCTGGGAGTTCATCGCAGTAAGGTGAATTGTTTGGAAGAAATGTAGAAACTGATTCGCGATGGAGTCCTTGCGTAGAATATTTTCGTTAAAGTCGCCTCCCACCAGTACATTAGTGCAACGTGACACTTAATAGGCATTCTTCTAGTTCACATGCACATTCACAGCTAAATTTGGTCGGAGGACAATACGCAGCGACCAATTCACATTTTTCCAATCCAGAAAAAACTTCCACACCCATGAACTCCAGGTCACTATTAACAGAGGAAAAGATAATTTTCGCCTTAAGGTTTTCCTTAACATAGATTGCCACTTCACCCCCAACACGTGCTTTGCGATCATGCCGATATAATCTGTATCCAGCAATATTAACCAGCGACGAAGGTATGTTGCCATTTAACCAGGTTTCACTTACTAAAATTACGTGTACCTCAACCTCGGCAAAAAGCTCACAGAATTCACCAATTTTGTTTCTAATGCTCCGCGCATTGATCGAGCATATGTTCAACCCCACAGATTGGTTACAAAAAATCTTCAACAGAGTTCTCACCCTGTCCAGGCCACCGAAGCTATGAGAACCCATAGTAAACCACAAGAAGGGCACAACCGAAAATGCATAACGAGCCAACAAATTCAATTGCTATATAAAAAAGAGTACTATTCCATATCATGAAAATTCTAAGTAAATTGAGGTAATTAATAGTTTGGTCATAATTCAAGAAAGTGTTCATACTTCAAAAAAAAAAAAAGTTGTTAAAAATAATTCAAAGAAAATTAATAAAATACAAAAGAAGATATAGAAGAATAATAAAATGCATACAATTTAATCAGCTCCATCCGTGCATAATGATAACTTGGAACCTTTAATAGGGGCCAGTAACAATTGCTCCATATTTGATATTTTTACTGGGTGACCTTCCAATGTTTTTTTGACGTAAACAGAGCCATTCCTAGTGAAGACAGTAGAAATTTTCTGCAGTCGACGCTGTTTTAGTGCCTCTCGCAGTAATGAGTTGTTAGCTGGGGTCAGGCTTTCATTTATGTAAACGAGACTACCAGTGGAGAATCCATCGATTTGCGACAGCTTCAGATCGCCACAGTGAAGAAAGGCAGACAACAGCGCTCGTTGTTCAGCATGCCCTGAAAGGCGCACAACAATAGGAGAAAAGCTAGAAGGAGATAATGCTGGCATAGTTTTTCCTCAAGTAAAATTAGAACATTCATTTCTCTTTTTATTTTTAGACTAGCTCATATATACTTATTTAGCTAAGTACATATGTACTGTACATGTCAACCTTACGTTAACTATACTTATTTACTATGAGAAGGGCAATCCACAAAGAGATAATCTTATAACTAAGTGAAGAGGGCAGGATGTAAGCTAAGTGGGTGACATGAGACGTTATGAGACGTTAGGAAGGGTATTTATATGTTTTTTTTTAAATAATATTATTAATAAAAACTCTATATGGTCTTATTTCAGTAACAATTCAATTTTGTCAAACTTAAGCCCTAACTATTGAAGGTGTGTACAGAGAGCATATAATAGTGGATCAAAAAACTACATCTAGACTAATAATACATGTGTGTTTAATACATAAGTGCATTGTTTTTTCCCTTTTTTTTTTTTTAGTTTGTATACATGATTTGTAAAAACAGTTACTAGTTTGTCTAAGATATTTCAGAAGGTTCTATTTATAAGAGTTATGTTCATTGTATATATCTAAGATTACATTATTTCTAAGGTTTATGTCGTCAGCCAGAGCCGGGAAAATTCCAAGAGATTGCAAATGCATACAACTGCAGTATCTATTAGAATTAGTGATTTTGCTTAAATCAAGGAAACTGAACTACTTTTCTAAAAATCGAAAGAAAAATTAAAAACAATGAACTTTTATCACATTTAAGACCAACTAGACATTTGTTACAATATCAAATATATGTTGATCAAGAATAAGCGGATTTAATCTTATAGCAGAGCACAGAACAATTAATACTCTAGGTAGATAGCCTTTGCAATACTACGGTATTTCGTGATTATTTCACCTATACGCAATTAGATGAGATTCTGGTGCAGGTATCTCAGTATTGCCTCTTAATATTTACAAGAAATATTTACAAGAAATATTTTTCACGAATCAAGCTAAGTGAAACCAGAGTCCATTTAAGTAGCTATTGCGGGAATAAATTAAAAGTAATTGGTTCTTTGGATGCGCTATTGAAATTTAATAAAAAAGAAATGAGTATTAAGCTAATAGTGACTAACACTATAGGTCCTCCAATTTTAGGTCGTAATTTCTCAGAAGCCTTTGACATTATGTTGACTCCAATTAACACAATACAGAATGAATTAAATTTGAAAGATTTACTAGATAAATATGGGGATTTATTCGATGGAAAACTAGGACGGTACAAATATGCAAAGATATCCATTAAAATTAATAGGGAGGCAATGCCAATATATCATAAAGCTCGTCCAGTCGCGTTTACATTTAAAAATAAAGTGGAAAATGAATTAAATCGTCTTCAAGATTTAGATATTATTTCACCCGTGGATACCAGTGAATGGGGAGCTCCATTAGTACCTATTCTCAAACCTGATGAAACTATCCCAATCTGTGGAGATTACCGTGTAGCACTTAATAGTTATATCGAGGACTGTAAATATCCTTTACCAAGAATAGAGAAAATATTTGCGAAACTGCAAAACGGAAAACATATTTCTAAATTAGATTTAAGCAAAGCATATTGTAAATCAGAAGTTCTTTTACTCTGATGGAATGTAGATGAGCTCACGATACCTGTAACGTGAACGAATTTGTTGAAGCTGTGTCCGGTTCTTGTACCGACACAGCAAGTAATTTATTGTTCGTCGCAATGAAGATGGCGATAACAATGATGATGCTTACGATGCTTATATCGTAAGTTACTTGTTGATTGTTTTCGGTTCTTGTACCAAGACAATCTTAATCGAGACTTACTAAAGCGAAAGCTACTGGTAAAATAACACCTTGTATATGATAATTAAAACTGATATATTTAATTTATTTTGCACGATATTTATACAAGCTTACAAAAAACTAGAGTTACTTAAAGCTAGGGTCAATAATCATTACATCACTAAATTATTGAAGTAAACGAATTGCTGACATACACAAAATTAGCGCATTTACAAATTACTAAAGCGAATGACCTGTGCTGGTTGCGCGTTTTTATTTTCGTGTTACAAGCCAATTTATGTGTTGTCAGCGAATGCCTTTATGCTTTCTAAGAGAAGGTCAATGATTTGTGAAATGTCTTTGTTGATTTAATGAATATTAAGCTTGAAAAAACGACTTAAGATTAAACATCCTCCACCGCCTTGAACATTGAGTTCAATATTATATATACTATTCTAATGTTAGGCATCGAAGGTTACGCTAAACTCAGGGTAACTTGTTTTAGGCTCGGTCTCGAATCGTCTGATTGATTTTCTTGGTGATGGCTTTGGTGGGTTTTTGATTCGTTGACAGATAGTCGCTCTGAATTTCCAAATGATTACGGTGCTTAAAGCAGCCACGAGCAGCAAAACGGATTATGCTATAGTGTATTGATGAACATCATGTGCTTGAAGATGGGTCTTAGGTGGTAATTCGTTGTATAGTTGTTTAATCTGTTCCTTTATGGCATCTAGTCCTGTTCTATGTCTATGATAGTGATATGTCTCGTTATCTTCTAATAGTAATTCTTGGGTGGCTATATCATCCGATAAATTACCAGAGGGCGTATAGGAGAGTCGTGAAATTGATGGATAAATGCTATGTCCCTGTACTGTTATCAGTTCTTGTTTGATCATGCAATCGCCTTGAATTTTCAAAATTCCTGTTTTCTCCAGTATTGTTTGCGCTACGTTGTTTCCACAAACTACGTTAAGTGTGGTTTTGGACTTAAGAGCATAGATCCATTCATTTGGATGATTCAACTGTATCCAGTGGGGTCCGTCTCCAACCCTTGAGACTTGACAGGAGGGTGATTGCGGCAGGTGGTTAATTAGATCTATTTCACAGGTACTGATGTTTGACCCTCTTCGATATATTGGGTGTTTTTGTTTGCAGAGGTGCTGACCTTCAGCTATGATGGGGCAAGATTGAAGTTCGTATTCCGTTATCGGATAATATTGATCCCGATGTATATTTATTACCAAATATGGCGTTGATGGCTGAATGGTTAAGAAGGTGTTGTTGATCAACACTGGTACAGAGACTAGTTTGAATAATTCAAAGTCTTCAAGGGTCAGTAATGGTATACTGAGGCGGAATATCAAGTGCCTTGTTGCTATTCTTGCTTCGATTGTCATGAAGTTGCAGAATTTTAGTTCTTCATCCTGGGTTACTGGAAGCCGTAACGACGATGGCATGTGTTCCTTAATAGTTGTCAGCTCTCGTCTTAATTGAGGTGGGAGATGAGCTGTGGACTGATTTTTCCATGGTGAGTGTCGACGAGTACATCTACAATCGAGGCTTGAATTTGCTGGAAGCGTATGGCGGATAAGGTAGCCTGCATTGTCAAAGATATGAATGCTTGTGACAGCCTTTCTTCTTTAAGTTCCTTTGTTAGACCGTTGACCTTTCTTGCGAGACTAGTAATATGCCCCCCTAAGTTTTGAAAGTGCTTATCTTTTATGTCCTGGTTTTATTTCATCACATTTAATGTGGTATCTATCAGCGATGTTTGGTTCCTTATCAAAGCTGTCAGGTGCCCTTCATTTTGCTCTATGCCTTCAATGGTATCGGACATTTTATCTACGTAGTTCGAATCCAATACTCCGGAAAGTGCACTTGCGATGTTGCCCACAAAATTCAAGGCTCCTCTTTTTACTCTGGTGGTGGCATTACCTTTAGGCTGAAGTAGCTCATTGGTCTTTGATATATCTTCGATGAGGTTTCGAAAGTGGTCGACGGTACGTAAACAGCTGTCCCTGTCTGTCATCAAATGACAGATGTAATTTAATGTCTGTGTTAAATTTGCAAGTATCTCGAACTCATTCCAATAGTGCTGGGTGTCGTAGTAAGCAATTACCTTCCACTCACTTGAGATAATGTTTGTAACACCCAAATTTTCAAAGTATATTCCCGGCTGTGAGTGGAATGGACTCAATTCAACGAGACTACCATGTGTCAGTGGTAATAAAAGGCACGTTAGTAGTAATGTGGCTACCGCTGAGCCTGGTGACCGGCGAGCCTTTTTCTTCGGGGACAAGTATGTGTCTGGTGACTGATAATTTCCATCTGTTGTTGTCGTTTATGGGTACTTGTCAATTTGAAGTGATCTAGATTCTTCAATGTAGTACTGTGCTTGTTTTTGACGTTAGACAACAGTTCTGTGGCTTCGTTTAAATCGTAGTTCTTTTCTATAGGTAATGGCGCAAGCTTATGTATGGGCCGACGTAACACTCCACTGGAGGTTCTAATATCAGCTACTCGAACCAGGCCATCATTGCCATGGAGGGTTTTAAATATTCGACCTAACGGCCATTTTAATGCCGGCATATTGTCTTCTTTTATAAGTGCCATAGTGCCAGGTTGAACATTTTGGCAGCATTCCTTCCATTTATATCTATGTTGCAACTGATTCAAATATTCGCCAGACCACCTTCTCCAGAACTCATTTTTGATATGTTCCATCGTGTAATAAGGTTTACATTAAGTGGTTTGGTGTCGGCATCTATCATACCAACAAGGAGTCCTCCGATGAGGAAATGTCCTGGAGTCAAGGCGTTGAGATCGTTAGGGTCAGAGGACATTGGTGTGATTGGTCTGGAATTTAAGACTGCCTCAATTTCGACAATAGCTGTTTCGAGATCTTCATATGTTAGTGAAGCGGCTGCTAACGTGCGTTGGAGAAGATGTGTAGCTGACTTTACCGCAGCTTCCAAGAGCCCTCCAAAATGCGGTCCACGAGGGGGAATGAAGTGAAAATCGATGTTCTTCGTACTACATATTCTTTTTATCTTTTCTATTGCAATTTCAGATCCAATCATGTCCTTTACTTCTTCTAACTGGTTTTTGGCACCCACAAAGTTTGTCGCATTATCACAGTAAATGTTTGCGCAGTGACCTCGTCTACCCATAAAGCGTTTAAGTGCCCCAAGGAAGCCTTGTGTTGTTAAATCGGTGACTAGTTCAAGGTGAGTTTCCTTGGTAGCAAAACAACAGAATACTGCTATGCAAGACTTCTGTGGCCTTTTTCCTCTGATCTTGTAGTGGTTCCATACTGGTCCGCAAAAATCTACTCCTGAATTGACGAACGGTCTCGCTGGCTGAACTCTATCTGCAGGCAAATTGCCCATTAACTGTGAAAGTAGTTTGGGCTCTGCCTTTGCACATCGTACACAATTCTTTACTATGGATCGCACCAGAGTTTTGCCTTTTATCGGCCAAAATTTCCGTCTCGCAATTGACAACAGCGCCTGAGGTCCCACATGATAGTTATCTTTATGTAACTCGCTTAGCAGTAATTTTGTGAAAGGATGTGTGTAGGGCAACAATATTTGATGTTTGGCGTCATATGAAAGATTTGAGGCTTCAAGTGGGCCTCCAACTCTGATGAGCCCTCCAGTGTCTATGAATGGGGTGAGACTGCTAAGAGAGCTGTTTTTGTTAACTTCTGCAAAGCGTTTTAGATGGACGAGATCATCTTTGAGCTCTTGCTCTTGTATGTGCCTTATTATAGCTACTTAAGCTTCGTTGATTTCGTGTATGGAGAGTGATTTACCCGTACTTTAATCTCCAAAAAAATTTGCTTGAATTTATCCGTACGTTCTTTAGCGCACGAAAAATATTTATTTTCAGAGATCTGAGATTTGACAAATTTATTGACCGGATTTTTGTAGTTAACGTAGAGTTTTGTACGTCTTTCTATAAGTACGGATGAATTAGATTTGTTTTCATGGCCGTATTTTCAATATAATTGTTAATTTTTTTTTATTATAGGTATACATTATGCATATTATTTTTATATGTTTGATATTTCCTAAAAATCTTAACTACCTGTTTTTAAAAACATTATGACCGCGCGTTGTATTTCCGAAAAAAAAATTGCAAAATGGTTTTCTTCTTGTTTTTACTATATCTTTTCTCTGAGTCTCCGCTGTTATATTTTAGCTGCTAAAGAACGGCCCGATATTGGAGACATTTTTAGCTTAGCGCGGACCTTAGTACTAGGCAATACACGTTGACATTTATTATCGCCACCAATTATAAATTTGTATGGGTTTAGGTTTTTTTTTTTAATTTCGTGGCTTTATGGTTCATGCTGAGATTTTAAAATTCAAGACCTTCAAAAAAAATTCATAAGTGATCAATCATATGCGAACAAGATGCGACTTTAAAGCCCTCCCTATTTTTCGGACCCCTCTTTTTGAACTTGAAACAACTATCCCCCCAACGCTAATTGATGCACAATATTTTCAAAATCTACGACAGAAAAAAAATATTTTTTTTTTCACTTATAGGAATTTGCCTTAAATGCATTGCCTTAACAGGGATTTGTCTTTTCTGCTCTAGTTAGTTACATTGGTACAAAAAAAAATTTTTTGAATCTAAATTTATTCTTCCCAAATAAATTTTTATACTTTATTTTTTTACACCGGTGACTAATACTAAGAATATTAAATTAGGTGCAATCTTTGAAGTTTCAACCTTAGTAGCACAATTTTAGTCCAAATATGGCTCTTAAACGTATAATTCTGCAACGTAATTCCCTACAGCATTTTAAAAATTTATTAATTAATGATGGTAGGTACCTACTTAGAAAAACCTCTACTGTATAAACGAATTCATCCCAAAAATATACCCGAAAACTATATGCATACCTGCGCTCATAATATCTATAAATCACCTTTAATCACCAAATTTCATGTGTGTTCAATTAATTTTCACCTCTTATAACACTCTCTATAGTTTATGTTAATTGAATTTGACCAAAACATGCTACAAAATTAATTGAATCCCTCCGCTTTTCAGGTATGGTGGTGGCCAAAGGTCTTCAGTGCCATGTAGAAAGGTGGGGCCGTAAAACCAAAGTGTGGAACCTTCGAGTTTTTCGGGCTCGATGCCTCGGGAAAGAATTTCAGAAGGGTTGTCCTTAGAACCCACGTGGCGCAATTGCGTGGGAACGCTTACGTCCTGTATACTTGAGACTCCATTTGCAACGAAAGTATGAAAGTGTGGTGATGAGGAATTTAGCCATGCTAGGACTATTTCGGAATCAGACCATAGGAACACAAGGTCTTTCCTCATTCGTAAGTCCCTTTGGATGCGATTAGCCAGTTCCGCTGCCAAATTAGCTGCACAAAGCTCTAGTCGAGGTAACGTGGTTTGTTTCATTGGAGCTATCCTAGATTTAGCGCATAGTAGGCGCACTACAATAATGTTGTCCTTATCTATGGATCTTATATATGCAGCTGCACCGTATGCTTTCTCTGGAGCATCTGCGAAGACATGAATTTGCACTACTTTGGGAATTCTATGAGAAAATACATGCCTTGGAAAATTTATGTTGCTCAGTAACTTTAGACCTGATCGAAATTTAATCCATGACGTATGTAATTCTTGGGGTAACGCTGCATCCCGATCAACTTTGACTGTCCACAGCCTTTGAAGAAATAATTTAGCATTCACCACAACTGGAGCCATAATACCTAATGGGTCGTATAGGTGAGCAATATCCGAATACGTTGTTCGCTTTGTCACCTTACATGATTCAATTTGTGCAGTCTTTACACGGAAAGAGTCAGTCTTAGGAAGCCAGATCAGACCGACCGTTTTCATGTGCTCGTCCAATTTATTGTTGAAATCTAGTTGGAGCTCTTGATCTGTTGGAGGTATGCTCTGCAGCAGGCGCTGGTGATTTGAACACCATTCTCTTAATTTATAGCCAGATGTGCTAAGTATCGATTGGAGCTGAGTTTGGATGTCAAGAGCTGCTGATAAGGTGTCTTCACCGGTGAGAACATCATCCATGGAGAAGTCACGTTTGAAAACTTCCGACCCCACAGGCTAAGTCTGAGCTTGATCCTCTGCCAATCTTTGAAGACATTTAGTGGCTAGGTATGGCGTTGACAGTTGATAGACCTTAAGCGGATCACTTGGATCAGGCCTCCACCAAATTAGTTGATATTTACTATCGAATTCTTCAACTTCTATTTGCCGATACATTTTCTCGATATCAGCAGTAAATACGAATCCTGGTAATCGAAAACGTAAAAGAATGGAAAAGACGTCATCCTGTATAGTTGGACCCGTGCATAGTATGTCATTTAAGGATATTGTTGAAATCGTAGAATATTTTGTAACTTCAAAATTATAAAGCTGACTATGTATATACCGCATTACTTCAGGTCAATGTACGTATAAAACAAGAAAAACAATTGTATATAATTGCTACATATGTAAAACCGCATTGCTCAATAACCCAATCATACTTATCATACTTACATTGCCATAATTCACAAAATTGGTGACTATTGCAATCCAATAAAAACATGCTCACTAGGGACATTGCCCTACGAGAGATTTTTGCAAGAAAATTAATGTCAATTCAGCATTATAAGCATTTTGAATTTTATGCATTGCGTTAGAGTTAGCTGTTTGTATATATAGACTAAGATTGAGGAAATAAATTATTCAGTTGTATTTTAAAGCACATCGCGTATTCATTTAACAAAGTTTACATTAAAATGTTGCATATCTTTTGCTAGTCATTCCGCCTAAAGTATCATCATAGTGTAGCGGTACATTGCTCCCTTTACACCTCCTACAAGAAGGCACGGTTTATGTGCCTTGGTCTTATATTTCAATTTGCATTGGTCAAGGTTTATCCGCTTTGACACCGCAAGGCAGAATAAAAGAATTCTGTACATTTTGGTGACCCCGACGTGATTAACATTCACGTACTTTTCAAAAGAGTTTTATCTTCGCTCACTCAAGTACAAGTAAATCAAGATGAGCCTAAAACAACTCACTGCTCGTCAAAAGACAACGGGAGACGAAATTAAGCGGATAGCGGAGAACTACGGAAAGGATTCGGAATACCGCAAGACATTAGAGTATTTAACCCAGCGTATTACGGCCCTTAACCAACTATGGGATGACTTTGAAAGGGTGGACACCGAGATACGCACTAAGCATGGCTCTGAACTATCTCACGCATACCTCATGAATGAGTATTACGAGGGAATTCGAAGTGGCTACGAGATAATTAAAGGCACGATGGTCACTAGAATGCAGTGGCTGCAGGAAGAAGAAGAAGCAAGGTCTTCACAAATATCACAAGTCACAGAGACGCAAACCCAATCCACTCAGAAGGAGAATGATAAAACACAACCAAATCCAGTAAAGCAAGTCACAGAGACGTAAGCCCAATCCACTCAGAAGAAGAATGTTAAAACACAATCAAAGCCAGTAAAGCAAGTCACAGAGACTGTTATTGGAACGATGCCCCAACAACTGGTGTTAATGCAGGGTTTAAAGAGGATACTGACCAATTTGGAAGCAGGTGAGCCACTTCGCTCCGAGCCATCGAAGACCACTGGCAGCAAATTCAGAATTTACACAACCAAAGTGTGCATCATTGGAATAACAAAGATGACGTGAACAATATGGAAGGCTATTTTGATCTGGAAGAACAAACACACGACATGCTGATACAACTACATGAATGCTTAAGTCGCTCTCAATCAGATATAAAAGCTGACAGAAATGGATCACCATTAAGAACAGAACACTGCGCTAGACCAATGATGAAACTCCCAAAAGTAGAATTACCCAAATTTGATGGCGATTATTTAAAGTGGAAGCAATTTTGCGACTTATTTACTGAGCCGGTTCATAGTCAACCCATTGCCGCATGTCAAAAAATGTGGTACTTAAAGGGTAGCCTAACTGGAGAAGCTGAGAAACTGGTCAGACATTTAAGTATCTCCGAAGCAAATTATCTCTCAGCCTGGAAGGTAATCAAGGACCATTATGAAAATACAAGATTACTGGTCATTGCACTTCTCCACAAGTTACTTTCGCAACCAGCAGCAACTACTGAGAGTGCCTTCGCAATAAGAGCAATCCATGACACTACACAAGAGTGCCTTCTCGCCCTGCAGAACCTAGATGTCAATACAAGTCATTGGGACGTTGGATAAGACCACACACACACACTGTGGGGACAATCACTAACCCAGCCTAGATCACCTTCAACAATAAAAGAGTTTCTAGACTTTTTAGAAACACGGTTTCAGTCTCTGGAGGCCCTCGGCGAAGCAACTAAGATAGAAAACAGAAGGCAGCACACGCAGAGAGCATTAACCACAACAGTTAAGACAAACTGTCCATCATGCAACAATGACACCGATCATCAACTCTTCGCGTGTCAAAAATTCCTTCAATTATCGCCATCCAAACGAATTGCACTAGTAAAAAGAATTAATGCATGTCTCAAATGCTTGAAGAAGGGTCACCTGATGGCCAACTGTCCATCCAGAGGGTATACTAAATGTGGAAAAAGACATAATACACTGCTTCGCATGCAATCTGTAAGTCAACTGCTGACGAGTAATACACTGTCAAGAAATAACAATATTGCAGCAACTACGGCCCAATCATGAAGAAACAGCTTAGTACCATCAGGCAATGGGACTGAACGATCGAACTCACTTTTCGCAAAGGCTACGGCTAACATTAGGAATTATATCCTACTAAGTACGGTTATCGTAAGGGTGAGCAACAACTCTGGTCAAAGCATCGAGTGTCGAGCCATATTAGATTCTGGATATCAAATAAATCTGATAACAGAAAGACTAGTTAAAAGACTTGGACTTTCGGGAACCTTCGACAGACTTAACATAAAAGGTATTGGCTCACGAAGGCAACAAGCGCAGAAGCGAGTCAATATAGGGCTAGAATCCCGCATCAATGGTTTTAACACTCGACAAGAAGCTCATATCTTACCCCGGAGCATCTCTCCGCAGCCCGCGCACTTGATAGATGTTTCGTCATGGTCAATACCAACAAATATACAATTAGCAGATACACGCTTTAATCAGCCAGACATGATAGATCTGTTGATTGGTGCTGAACTATATTACTCGATCTAGTCAATTGGACAAATAAGATTGGGCGACGCACTCCCAACTTTGCAAAACACAGTGTTTGGCTGGACAGCAGCAGGAAAGATTCCTCGAATAGCCACCGACCGAACAACCTGTGGAGTGTGTTCAGAAGACGAAACACTTAATCGACAAGTAGAAAAATTCTGGATACTGGACGACTCAGAACAATCATCGCGGGCATTTACGTCAGCAGAAAAACGATGTGAGACACACTTTGTTCAAACTACGAGAAGAAATGAGCATAGTCGCTTCATAGTCAAATTGCCATTCAAGAATAACCCAGTAGAATTGAGAAATCTAAAAGCATAGCATACCAAAGATTAACAGCCATGGAAAGAAGTTTATCCACTAATCCAGAACTAAAACAACAATACGTACGGTTCATGGAAGAGTATGTTGAACTTGGGCACATGAAAGAAGAAAACTTCACAACTATAGAGGAACCATACAACTTCCTTCCACACCACTGTGTGATTAAGCCTGAAAGTAGCACTACCAAACTTCGAGTCGTTTTTGACGCATCTGCCAAAACTTCCACAAATATCTCATTGAATGACGTATTAGCGACAGGACCAACAATTCAGGATGATGTCTTCTCAATTTTACTAAGATTCCGCATGCCAAGATTTCTGTTTACTGCGGACATCGAAAAGATGTATCGGCAAATACGAGTCCACAATGAAGATAGAAAATACCAGCTTATTTGGTGGCGAAAGAACCCCACGGATCAACTAAAATGTTATAAACTTTGCACTGTGACATACGGCACAACGTGTGCTCCATACTTAGCAACCCGATGTCTGCAAGTACTAGCAGAAGAACAGACCCAACAATATTCGCTAGGAGCTGAAGTACTAAAACGCGATTTTTATGTGAATGATGTACTCACTGGAGCTGATAGCTTGTCGACGGCAATCGAAACACAGACGCAGCTGAGGGTCATACTCCAATCAGCTGGATTTAAGTTGAGAAAATGGTGTGCGAATCATCCAAGCTTGCAGAAGGATATTCCACAAGAGGATCAAGAAATTTTACTAAACTTTGGCAGTAAAGAAGAGGAATATATCAAAACAATTGGATTAACTTGGTTACAAAAAAGTGATGAACTATGCATCAAAACTGAATGGTGTCACAAAAGCAAGATCACTAAGCGTATGGCATACTCAGACATCGCACAACTCTTCGATCCACTAGGCATGATGGCTCCAGTGGTAGTCACAGCTAAAGTGTTTCTACAAAGATTATGGGCCTTGAAATGTGATTGGGACGCAGCACCTCCTCAAGAACTTGACTCATATTGGTTCAACTTCCGAGAAGGTCTGAAGGCTCTCAACAATGTGAAAATTGAAAGACATGTATTCACTCACAAGAACACCAAATCAGTTCAAATTCACATATTTGCTGATGCGTTAGAGAAGGCTGACGGTGCTGTGGCCTAGATCATGTCGATAGATAAAGAGCACGTCATGAGGGTGCGGCTGCTGGGTGCAAAATCTCTGGTTGCCCCACTTAAACAGACTACGTTACCACGATTGGAACTGTGTGCAGCAAAACTTGCAGCTGAGCTCGGTCAGCGAATCAAGAAGGAACTGAATGTCAAAAATGCACCTATGTTTCTGTGGTCTGATTCGGAAATCGTTCTTGCCTGGATAAACTCGTCATCTTCATCGTATCAAACATTTGTGGCCAATCGAGTATCTGTTATACAACAATTAACAATCCCTGAGCAATGGCGACATATCGGATCCAAAGAAAATCCCGCAGGCTTTCTCTCGAGAGGAATCGCACCCGAAAAACTAGGAACATGCACACTTTGGTTTTATGGACCGACCTGCCTGCATGGCTCAGAAGCCTTATGGCCACCTCCATATACAAAAAAAGGTGCAGACAATGATAAACAACGATAAAAATCAGTAATCACATCTACTGTCGTAAGGGAACACACCAAATTACTTGAAGCTATGAACCATAGAAATTCCTTTCGCAAGGCGCAACTCATTACAGCCTACATATTACGGTTTGTAAGACATGCCAGAACGCGCAACATACATCGTACGGACACACTTGTCCTGACTGCGCAACAGCTAATCGATGCTCAAACATTGATCATCAAGCTGATGCAAGGAGAAGAATTTAAGGAAAATCTTGAGCATCTTCAACGGTTGGGAGAAGTTTCTAGGAATAGTTGTCTCAGCAGCCTGTCACCTTTCATTGAAGAGGAAAGCATTAGAGTTGGTGGTCGCCTTGAAGCCTCAAACCTATCATACCAAGCAAAACATCCAATACTTCTGCCGCATTTCCATCATCTAACGAAATGCCTACTGAACGACATACATAAGGAAAATCTGCATGTGGGTCCACAAAACCTTCTAGCAATAAGCAGACAAATGTTTTGGCCAGTTACAGGAAAGACATTGGCGCTAAGTCAAAACCAAAACTTCTAATACAGATGATGGGAAATCTACCAGCACACAGAGTTCAACCAGCCAGACCATTTGTGAACTGTGGTGTGGACTTTTGTGGACCAATATGGACTCATTTTAAGACGCGTGGGAAAAAAACACAGAAGTCCTACATCGCTGTATTTTGCTGCTTCCCGACAAAGGCCACGCATTTAGAGGTAGTAAGTGATTTGTCGACACAAGGATTCTTGGGAGCGTTACGTCGCTTCATGGCTCGACGAGGATATTGCAAAACCATTTATTGTGATAACGCGACCAATTTCGTAGGTGCACGTAATCACGAATGATCTGACAGCGTTGACGCCAGGACACTTCCTCATCGGGGAACCACTGATAAACACCATTGATCCAGCTGCTGAACCAACAAAGAGCAATCTCATAACCCGTTGGCAACTCGTTTCTCACATTAAAAACGAATTCTGGAGGCGATGGACTGTTGAATGTTTAAGTCAACTACAGCACAGGTACAAATGGAAGCAGCGTTGTGAAAATATTGAACTAGGGACTATGGTCTTAATAAAGGAAGACAATACACCCACACTCAAATGGCGACTTGCACGTATAATCAATATCATTAAAGGTGAAGATGGACTGGTTCGTGTAGCCGACATTCGCACTTCGACTGGCACTCTCCGGCGACCGATTCATCGTCTCGCACCATTGCCTATATCAACTGAAGGCTCAGATTATTCTTCAGTCCAAGATAATGGGAGCACACAAGACAGCGAAAGAACATCGAGAACTACAGCATCGCAACATCCTGAAATCACCAATGAAGCACCTACAAACTCTAATGAAAGTGACAACAGCAGAACTAAGGCTAACCCTCGGAAGAGACTAAGAAGTTCTCTGAGATCTGCAATTGTGACATTACTTCTAGCTTGTTTAGTTGTACCACCTGTTAAAGCATCCTCTATTGAAGTGAAACCATTTATTCATCAACTAGGGATGTACTTTGGGAACTTAGGGGTAACAAACCTCATATCCAACGAATGGGACCTCGTCATGGCAAAATTAACAACAAACAACATGCTTCTGTCTGACAATAACAATTCCAAGAGAACAAAAAGGGGAGTAGCAAATTTCGTTGGAAGTATCGCCAACACTTTATTTGATGTGCTAGACTCCGACTACGCTGAAAGAATGTCGCGAACCATAGATGATATTCACAAAAATGAGGATCACTTATTGCAGCTGATAAAGAATCAAACCTCGATTATGGATGCTACTTTAAATGTCATGAAGAAGGAGGAAGAGGACATCAACAGCCAATTTCGGCAGGTGCAAACCCAGCTCTCGCATGTTGCAGACCAAGTAAATGGCATAGCAGAAGAACTACATATATCAAGAGAAGTTGCACCAATCCTTCACCGCACTCACCATGCAGACCACTCTTGCCGCGTCTAACTTCTTACGGATTCAAACATCAATTCTAGACGTACTCACAGACACTCATCACGGAAGAATTAGCCCGTTATTGGTCTCTCCAATCCAATTAAAAGAGGAACCCACGAGGATAAGATCACATTTATCTCCATCATTACGACTGCCAATATCACAGGACGATGCTTTGAGGTATTATACCTTCATGACCATCGCGGAAAGAGTCGCTACACGATATCTAATCTTCAAACTACAAATTCCTTTAATATCATTGGAGGAATTTGAACTGTTCAAAATTACACCATTTCCAGTGCAGATTAATGATTCACTTGTCACCATCAAACCTTCGTCCCAGTTCCAAGTTATCAATTTATATAGAGATCAATACTACCCACTGAGTGAAGAAGAATTACAGTCATGCATCATCATCGAGGACAGCAAGCACATTTGTAAACAAAAACATCCAATATATAAAAGGGGATCAACAGTTAGCTCATGCGAAGTAAGCCTAATAAATCAGCCGCCACAACCACCAACATGCCAGTTGATCAAGACCGGAAATGGACCTCATTGCGTTCAATTATATAATCCTAATCAGTGGATATACGTACTAACGGAAAAAACCACTATCAACGTTGTATGTGGAGACAACACCACGCAACACAGCATAGAAAGCGCTGGAATTTTAAAAATCACAGATAGATGTCTCATCAAACAACCACTAGTGACCATTAAAGGGCATAGAATATATCCATCCAACAGCAGAGCATCTTATATTCCGTCGAGTAATTTGACAGCATTTGTTCACGACATCTACGACAACAAACTCAACTCTGGACTGCATGAAATTGGCCATTATCAATCACATTTGGCTGAAGTTGAATCGATAAGGAACGAAGTGATACAATTCAAAGACAACATCCCGCTAACATTAACACATCATGATGTTCATCAATTTGCAGTCGGCTATGGGGCCATTATACTAACGATAATAATACTCCTGTGTATGATGTGGAAATGCCGAGATAAGGTATGCGGAAGTTGACTCAAGACGAAGACACCAGTAGCTGCACCCCGGCATGGTGGGACAAGACGTGTCAACGCTGAACTTGAATTTGGGACAAGACGTGCTAACACTGAGCTTGAATTCAACCCTACGTTCAACGTATAAGGAAAATTAGTTGAATTACCATTCAACGCGGGGGAGAATGTTGAAATCGTAGAATATTTTGAAACTTCAAAATTATACAGCTGACTATGTACATACTGAATTACTTCAGGTCAATGTACGTATAAAACAAGAAAAACAATTCTATATAATTGCTAATATGTAATACCGCATTGCTCAGGAATGCGGTGACCCAATAATACTTACATTGCAATAATTCACAAAATTGGTAACTATTGCAATCCAATAAAAAACATGTGGTCAACGCCTTACGAGCGATTTTTGCAAGAAAATTAATGTCAATTCAGCATTATAAGCATTTTGTATTTTATGCATTGAGTTAGAGTTGTATATTAAAGCACATCGCGTATTCATTTAACAAAGTTTACATTAAAATCGTTGCATTTCTTTTGCTAGTCATTCCGACTAACGTATCTATTTCATTTCATTTCGTTCCGTTTATTTCAATCTACGGAATAAATCCTACAGATTAGTAGAATTTATACAAATATAAGTATGTACATATATAATACTGAATTCATCAAAACAAATCAGAAGTTATTTAAAAACTAAACTAAATTACAAATCTATTAAACTTAAACGGAAAAATTCCAAAATATTTATCTTAAATCTCTCTCTAGATATATTAAAATCATGTAATGAACCAACCAAGTTGAAGTTAGAAATAGCCTGTGTGATAGGTTCACGGTAACCAAAGTTCGATCTATGAAAGGGTACAACCAATAAACTTCTAGGACGAATATATCTTTGAGGCACATAGAAGGGAATTGAAGATAGCAGTTCTGGACATGAAATCCTACAACTAAGTACATCATGGACCAGCATTATTGAACTTATGACTCTTCTAGACTGTAAGGAATGCAATCCTAATAAAAGACAACGTGATTTATAGTCTAACGTAAGATCAGAATTTAGTTTTGACACAGCAAAACGTGTAAGTTTTCTTTGAATCCGCTCAATACGTCTAATATGAGTTATTTGAGTAGGCATCCATACAACGGATCCGTATTCTAAAACGGACCGTACCAATGAAAAATATAGTGATTTTAATGTTAAGGGATCTTTAAAATCACCTGTCTGCCTCTTTAAAAATCCTAGCAACTGAAAAGCTTTAGATGTAACATAATCGATATGCTCTTTAAACGATATCTCCTTATCAAATATTACACCTAGATCAGTTATACTTGAAGGTCTGTCAAGAATAACATTTCTGACACTATAACGAAAGGATATGTGATGTGCTAAATGGTAAAATGACATAGCTTTGCATTTAGAGGCATTTAGTTCGAATGAATTTTTTACACACCAGGATTCTAGACTATTCAAATCCTGTTGAAGCTCCATGCAATTACTAAAGGTATTTATAGCCATAAAAAGCTTTAAATCATCTGCAAAAAGAAGGCAGTTAGCAAATGAAAAACAGGAGATAATATCATTGCTGAAAAAAATAAACAGTATAGGACCCAAATGACTTCCTTGTGGTACGCCTGACTTCACATGAATCGCCTGAGACTTGCAGTTACCAATTTTCACGAACTGTATGCGGCCAACCAAGTATGAACCAAGCCATCCCAACAAGGAAGAGTGGAAGTCAAGTGATCTTTCGTGAAATCTGTATAGATCACATCAGCCTGTTTACCTGCCTCAATAGCATTGATTACCTTACTAGAAAAAATTATTAAATTAGTATTAGTAGATTTTCCCTTAACAAAACCATGTTGTTCATCGCAGATCCCGAGTTTTACGGAATCCTAAATTTTTTCAGTAACTAAGGACTCTAACAACTTAGGAATTGGGTGAAACTTTGAAATAGGGCGAAAATTGTCTATCATATGTTTTGATCCACTTTTGAAAACAGGTGTAAGAAAAGAAATTTTCCATTTATCAATAAAACATCCAGAAGACAGAGATGAATTGAAGATATACGTTAAAGGAGAAAAGAGTGAAGAAGCACACATTTTCAGAAGTCCAGTAGATATCAAGTCAGTCCCGTGGGAATAATAAATTTCTAAAGTAGAAAGGGCTCTCCAAACATATTCCTCTCCCAACGATATCGCACCCAAGTCCACCATTGATGGGAGATAAAATCACAGCCTGATGAGGGCATATTAGAGTCATTATAAATGGATTCAAAGTAAGTAGCAAACAAATTACATATATGTAGATTGAATATTATTTGAGGAATTGTTTCCAAGATGAATTAAGTTGGGATAACCTGTACCAGAACGCTTTAGAATTTTTTTAATCTTGGATTCTACGTCCCATAAATATTGCTTATGCAGAAATCTATGCAAGAATTGAAATTCGCGGCGTAGACGAAAAAAATTATTTCTATCAGCACTACTCCCACTTCTTTTATATGCTTTATGAGCTTTACTTTTAGCATTCCTTAGACGTAACAAACTACGATTATTCCAAGCAGGGTGTGAGGTGTTCTTTCTCTCTTTTGACAGCACCAAAGCGTTGATACCATCCATTAAAATACCAGTGAACCGATCATACATTTTGCAAAGGTCATTACAAACATATATTACAGACCAGTCAATAGAATTAAAATATTCATTTAAAACATTAAAGTTGGTATTTAAGAAATCGTAATATTTAACTACTGTATTACTAGAGTATACAAAACTATAGGCAGATAAACATAGTTCAATAGGTTTATGATGGAAATCAGTTGGAACTAATGGATTTTCTACTTCCTTTACGCTAGTACATAGTTCCATATCAACAAAAGCAAGATCCAAAAGCTTATTAAACGAATTAAAAACGATATTTACTTGCGATAAATTCATGCTAAAGAGATTGTCAATTACGTATGACTCAAATTCTTGCGTTACATTCAAGGGAAAAAACTTCTTGTCCTCATCCGACCAGGTCCAAGAGATATTACTCAAATTAAAATCGCCAACGTAACAAATAGAATCACTTCCATCAATTGAATGTGAAATAGCAAAAACATTGTTAATATGCAGTTTATAAAGTTCCATGTTGCTTTTTGGTGGAATATAGCTCACACCAAGGTACAAGTGATTATAATGTTCCCCTTTCATCTTTAAGGAAACAATAAGCTGATCTATGATACCAATGCTACATGATAAATTGATTTCCTTACTGATCAAACTCGAACGGACTGCAATCAATACTCCACCACCCCGATTATGACCAGCGTCTTGCTGAGATCGATCTTTCCGATAAACATTATAAAAAGATTTATTAAACATTTCAGAAGAATAAATTCCACTATGAAGCCAAGTCTCTGTTAGAATAATCACATCATCATCATTTTCTATTACAGCCAAGTAAAAAGCATTTAATTTAGTTCGCATTCCACCAACATTACAATAGTAAATAGACAGACTCGTTTTGTCTGATAGCCCAGATAATGACGACACACCAAGCTGTATTAGTTGGGGAGCACAGTATTTTGTGTTTTTTCGTCGTTTTTTGGAATGAACTTGAATGACCGAATCGTAACTCCAGCTGGCCAGAAAGAAGAACATAGTAAATCGTCTGCAAGATGTTGTGGTACCCCAAGTTTAAACGTAACGTACTTTAGAGTATTGATGTCGACATCTTTTTTAGTAAGACGTTTACAAGTTAAGTGATCAACAGTAACCTTTAGCCGATGAGCGCAAAAACCAATCAAAGATTCTTCAGAAGTCAGGATGGAGTCGAGAAATATGGAACCATTTCAAAGCACCAACAACTTTCAAATCATTGTTTGTGTAATCAGATCCAATTACTCTTTTATGCGATTTTTTCTTTCTTGCAACCGTTGACCATTTTTCAGCATCAGCAGCATCATTAATAAGCAAAGCATCATTAACCATTATAGTAGGAGTAGAAGTTGATGGGTCACTGTGCTCAGCGGATACAGATGAAAAATTTTCGCATTGCGGTATTTCAGTTGCAATTCTCAAATTTGGTTTAGAGATAACGGCTGTCGGTAATGAACGAGATGAACTCATGTTTACCTCTTGCTGTGCTGCCTCTGGTAATGATTGATTTGGGAACCTTAGTGACATGAATTGATTTTTCAGATTTTTAATTTCATCACTTAGATTAGCTATTATTGAACAGAGCTCATTATAAGGTAAAACAGAGCAATTCGGGCACTTCCACAACACACTCTTATTTACCGTTAGAACTTTTAAGCACTCATCATCAAGTCTAAAGCAACGCTTATGAAACAGATTTTTGCAAAATGCGCGTACACTTTTAGTTTTTTCAGTACACACCGAATCACATTTTCCGCAGGTTAAAGACATAATCACGAATTTAAGTAATAACTAGAAAAACAACGCACCAATTGTAAAGATAATAATAAAATCAGGGAAGGCAAGCAAATGCAACCGCACTCAACGAACGCCGGCTGCGTTTGTATCATCATAGTGTAGCGGTACATTGGACCGTTTACACCTCCTACAAGAAGTCAAGGTTTATGTGCCTTGGTCTTATATTTCAATTTGCATTGGTCAAGGTTTATGTGCTTTGACACTGCAAGGCAGAATAAAAGAATTCTTTACAGATATGTTCTTCGATGTTTTTGCTGAAGCGCCGAATACCACTCTAAGTTTTGTGGTGCTGCTATCCGGCTTCATGACACAATGATGGGGCAAGAAATAGTATGGTGACTTAATGATGTTGATGTTGATCTCCCGCATATGACCCAAGCGAAGATACATACTCCTCCATAAATTCCACATATTGTGTTTTAACCATCTCATTATTGGCTAACTTTCGTTCCAATGATCTAAATCTTTGCAAAGCAATGTCTTTTGATTCCCCTAATCTAGTAGGCTGAACTAGAAATGGGAGACTTACGATAAAACGTCCACTTAAACTTCTTCTTGTGTTTTGATTCAAATGTATCTCACACCGTTTCTCTGCCATGGTAAAATTCGTGGAAGACCCTTCAGTCTCTTCCAACTTCCAAAAACGCTCAATTTGCTGATCTAATCTTTCATCTTCGCTGCATATTCCACAGTGTTAGGTTTGGCAATACTTATTTTAAGAATACTTTAGTACTCATAATGTATATTAAGTATGGTAATACCTTTAAGTAAATGACAGATTGGATCACAATATATTCTGTAAGAAGCTCTCCTCCTCCTAGTTGTCGTGGCGTACGGACGTACCATAATAGCTGTCTATTAATAGTATAATTGTAATAAAGTGGAATCCTGGATATATGAAGATAGATCTTTTCTTTACCTATAAATCACATAATTTACAACAGTGGCGACGAGGATGGGATTCTGATTACCGGATTTTTGTACGATTTTATTTTGTAAGTGAGGTATCTCAACAGCACGAGCTATGACAGATCCAGATCCTACAGTACCATCTAACTTCGTGATTGAGTTTTTCGATGAAGGCAAAAATAAATTCGACAGGTGGTTGCAACGACTAGAAGGTGCTTTTTCAATTTTTAATATTTCAGCAGATGCATTGAAGTGTAGGTATCTGCTACATTATATTGGCCCGCAGACATTCGATTTATTGTGCGATGGAATTGCACCAAGCTCCCCGGAGAGCAAAAAGTACAGCGAATTAGTAACAGTTTTGAAGGAACACTATAATCCGAAGCCAGTTGAAATAGCTGAAATTTACAAATTTCATCACCGCAACCAGCAGGAGGGAGAGAGCATTCGAGAGTACATAGCTGTGTTGCGCAGGATGGCTGTGCACTGCAATTTTGGTAATTACTTATCTACCGCTTTAAGAAACCAGCTGACGTGTGGAATTAGAGATAAGAGAATAAGAGATCGATTACTCGATTACTTGACTTTTGAAAGAGCTGTGGAACTTACGACAAGTTTGGAGTCAGCACAACAAAATTCTTTACAGCTAAGTGGTGGCACTGAGGGCCAGCTGACTTCACATGCAATCCACAGATTTAGCAACAAAGGAGGCAAACAGAGAGACAGGGAGCATGCAAGAAGCTATACTGGTGGCAGAAAGTGTAATAAGAAGACTCAGGACGATCCAGTCAATTCAGCACCGAGTTCGTGTAAGCAGTCAGCAGTCAAATGCTTTCGTTGTGGGGGACCCCATCTTGCGAATAGATGTAAACATCAAAACAGTGTATGTAACTACTGCAGGAAGCGGGGTCACTTGAAGAATGTGTGTATGAAGAAGAACAAGAAAGATGTATACAGTATTACTGGAATAGGCACTGAGAAGAATAGGTTAGATCAAGAAGACGAAGTAATTGTTTACATCAATGAGGTATGTCAAGAGTTGAGTAGTAATAAAATTTTAGTAGATGTACAGGTTAATGACATGAATATGCAAATGGAATTTGATAGCGGATCAGGAGCTTCTTTGATAAGTGCTTGTGATTTTAAAAAAGAATTTGCCAATGTAAAACTATTTCCTACTTCTGTAAAATTGTGCACTTACAATAATCAGTTTCTAAATGTTTTAGGCTACGCCCAGGTTGCAGTTGCTCTGAATGGAATAAGAAAATATCCATTAAAGTTATACGTGGTTGATGTCCCGGTTTATAAGCATCCCCTACTGGGTCGAGATTGGATGGTACAATTTGGTGGAGATATTATTGGAAAAATTTTGTCGAAAACATTCACGGATGTAAATGCTACTACTATAAATGTTCGACCAGATATGAATGTAGGAAATCAGGTAAATGCTCAAGTTTTTAATGAAATCAAAATGCCTAGTGACATAAATTTGCGCCTTATGCATAAACTGCGTGATACTTTAGTTAAATATTCGTGTGTTTTTAATGATGATGCTGGGGAAATTAAAGGAGAACCAGCTGCTATACGCGTAAAACCAGGCACAATGCCTGTGCACCTCAAATCGCGTTCCATTCCCTTTGCATTAAAAGATGGGATAGAAAAGGAGTTAGAGGATTTAGTTTCGAAAGGAATTTTGGTACCAATAGATCAATGCGAATGGGCCACACCGGTGGTCCCGGTTGCTAAAGCAAATGGTCAAATTAGGCTATGTGGTGACTTTAAGGTCACATTGAACCCCCACATTTTAGTGGATGATCATCCATTACCAACAACAGATGAGTTGTTTACTGCATTAAGTGGGGGAAATAGGTTTTCAAAACTCGATCTCAAGCGCGCATACCTTCAATGTAAAATAAGAGAAGAGGATCAGACAAAATTAACGTTAACGACTCATAAAGGTTTATTCAAGAGCACCAGGTTACTTTACGGTCTTAATTGTGCACCAGCAATCTGGCAGCGCAAGATTGAATCTATTTTGCAGAATATACCCGGTGTTGTAGTTTTTATCGACGATGTATGCGTGACAGGCTCAACGGATGAAGAGCACTTATCAAGGTTAGAGATAGTATTGCAAAAGTTGAAGGACTTTGGTCTAAGGGTCAATTTAAGGAAAACTGAACTCTTTCAGGACAGTGTAGAGTATTGCGGGTATGTTATTAATAAAGATGGGATTCATAAAAGTGAGTCCAAGGTTAACGAAATTCAGAAAACACCGAGGCCGGTTAATGTTACAGAATTAAAATCATTTTTAGGACTGATAAATTATTACGGGAGATTCCTGAAGGGACTGTCAGAAACTCTTGAACCCTTACGGACTGATAAACCCTGGAAATGGGATCAAAATTGCGAAAATGCTTTTAAGAAAATAAAAGCTCATATGTCAACCGACAATTTCTTAGTGCACTATTGTAGATCGCTTCCACTCTGTCTACCTACAGATGCATCTCCGGTGGGCGTAGGTGCGGTGTTGTCCCACATTATGCCAGATGGGACTGAGAGGCCTATTAAATTTGCCAGCCAGACACTTAATACTACCCAAAGAAAATGGTCTCAAATTGATAAGGAAGCATACGCCATTATTTATGGAGTAAAAAAATTCTATCAGTACATTTATGGTAGACACTTTACCCTCTATACAGACCATCAACCCTTGATGCACATATTTTCACCGTCCAAATGCCTGCCTCATATGTCTGCTATGAGGATGCAACATTATGCTATCTACTTACAGGGATTCAATTACAGAATCAAGTATAAGCCTTCAAAATTAAACGCGAATGCGGATGCCCTATCTAGATTACCGGTAGAACCTTGTAAGGCAACTAGTGTCGAAGAGTCTGATCTGTTTGAAATCAACCAAATAAGCAGACTACCAGTTACTGTGGCAGATATTGCAAAAGCCACTGCAGAGGACGATGAATTGAAACCGCTTTGGAATGCATTAAAAACGGGGGAAAAGATGTCTAGAGATAAGCGTTTCAATATCGAGCAAACTGAATTCTCAATGCAGAGTGGGTGCATCATGCGGGGCATTCGAGTAGTGGTTCCGGCTAAGTTAAGGTCGATAGTATTGCAAGATTTACATGCGTCACATTTTGGTGTTAATAGGATGAAGTCATTAGCACGAAGTTTTTGCTGGTGGGCAAAGATCGATAGGGACATTGAGAACATAGTCAAAAATTGTCTGGAATGCCAGAAAGCAGCCAAAAATCCAACTAAAGTTCCAGTACATCACTGGGAATATCCATCTAGACCATTTGAAAGAATACATATAGATTTTGCAGGTCCCAGTTTCGGAACATATTTTTTTCTAGTGGTTGATGCTTTCTCTAAATGGCCCGAAGTCCATACCATGAAGCAAGCTAATACGAAAAATACTATTAAATGTCTTCAATCTATATTCGCTACATTCGGAATCCCTAGAGTACTCTGCTCTGACAACGGCACGCAGTTCGTTAACGCAGAGTTTCAGAGCTTTCTAAGATCAAATAACATAACACACAAAAGAGCCGCTCCCTATCATCCGGCTACTAACGGGCAAGTCGAACGCTATGTGCAGACACTAAAAGATAAATTACGTCGTATGACTACAAGTAACTCTGACATTGACTCCAACCTTACGCAAATTTTAACCTATTATAGAAATACAACACATCCCTTTACAGGAGTCGCACCTTCAGAGCTTGTCTTTAAATATCCCATATTTACCAAGTTTCATTTAATGATACCTATTACGAAACAACTTACAACGAATACGCAAACCTTTAAAGGTCGAGTATTGGATGTAGGTCAGCGTGTAGCAGCTCGAAATTACAATGGAAATAATAAATGGCATTTTGGTAGAATTAAAAGCAAAAATGGGCGATTGCATTATAATGTAGGCTTAGACGACGGTCGCATTTGGCGAAGACATATTGACCAAATTCGGCAAACCGGAAATAAGATTACAGAAATTGAACCATCCAACCTCGATCCAATCCAAGAGGGAGATAATGAGTGGAAAAGAAGAGAATCGGTACTTAAACACAGGCAGCCGGAAGTGGCCGAGAATAAACAAGAGATAAACTTGGAAAATAAGTTGGAAGAATCAGAAGTAGGAAATAGTTTCCAGCAACAAAACGAGCTATTCGAAAAATTGAACAAAAGTAGAGAAATACAAATTAATGAACTCCCTAGGAGAAGTGCAAGAATAGGAAACCTAGAAAATAAAGTTGTGTATAAATATTAAACCTTGAATTAATCTTAACGTAAAATTATGTACATAAAGAATTGAACAATGTTAAGCTAAGAATCAAGTAAGGTTTTTCTTCTTAGGAGGGGAGGAGTGTTAGGTTTGGCAATACTTATTTTAAGAATACTTTAGTACTCATAATGTATATTAAGTATGGTAATACCTTTAAGTAAATGACAGATTGGATCACAATATATTCTGTAAGAAGCTCTCCTCCTCCTAGTTGTCGTGGCGTACGGACGTACCATAATAGCTGTCTATTAATAGTATAATTGTAATAAAGTGGAATCCTGGATATATGAAGATAGATCTTTTCTTTACCTATAAATCACATAATTTACAACACACAGATTGCGTCAGATTGAGACATATTATTGATCTTCCGTGCCACAGTACAACCAAAAACAGTGTTTTGAAGTGCTGGTAACATTTCCCCAACTTTATCTGGCCAATTGACAAGAGTGAATAGTAAATCTCTGCACCAATCAACAGACCCAGGTCGATCGAAGGTTGAATCAGCTAACGCGATGTTTTGAGGTAGCGGCCAAGCTGAAATATCTATTGACATAGTGGGTTGAACTGAAATGATTTTTGATAGCACATGGGCTTCCAGTCTTGTAGTAAAATTATTAATTCTAGATTGCAGCAGTACGTTCACTCGACTATGGGATTGTTGTCTCTGCTGACCAATGCCCTCAATGTGTAATTGCTCTGGAATCTCTGTTAATTCTAATTGTTTCGCCATCTTCTCGGTCATGATGTTCCCTTTTTTTACCTCTGTTGTTAATTAGATTAACGACTGCTGTGCTGAGGAGAACATAGCCCTTCAATGACTGAGCTGTTTTCGTTGTCGACGATATTGATTGCTCGTGTGCCTGATTGAAATGTGTTGATGATAATTTGTTGCTTGCTGGGTGTGCAGCAGTTACTTGACTCTGAAGATTTTTGCTTTGCGTATATGATGATCCTGATTTGGAAAAGGCGTTATCAGTATGCAATAAAGTGTTCTGTCTTTTTGAACACTTGGTGCATGCTCGGGCTGTTCAAGTATCGACCCGGTGACCTGCATTGAGACAGTTGAAGCACACATTGACTCCTTTCGCATGAGCAATGCGCTTGAGTGGAGTTAATTCTTGAAATCTCCGACAAGCAAACAGCTGATGATTACCTTTGCACATTGTGCAAACTGATCCGTTGGTCACTGTTGAAGTAAAAGCCCTTGATACACCTATTCTACAGTTATAATCTTCAGTGGGCTTACCTTTGTTTCCTGGGGTCTCTAATGACTGGAAGCGCGTTTATAAAAACACTAAGAAGCTCCTCATAGATTGCAGTGCTCTGGGCTGGGCCAAAGATTGCTCGTAAAGCGTGTGTGTAGTGCGGTTCAGTTGTAGCTTATACCCACTTTACGTTACCTTTTTTTCTGTCTGGCTTCTCTACTTCTGTAGAGAAACCCCCATGGTTTCCCAGAGGTACTTAGGGTAAAGATAAAATGTAGGCATTTCCGAAAAGTAGCCCTATGCTACTTCTCCATATTACAAAAAATTCCTGAAAAGATAAAAAATTTAGATTTTTGAGAAGTAGCCCTATGCTACTTATCCATATTACAAAATTCCTGAAAAGACAAAATTTAGAGATTTCCGAGAAGTAGCCCTATGCTACTTCTCCATATTAAAAAAAGAATTCCTGAAAACCTGTAGGGTACATAACCCAACAACAAAGAAATATTTCTTTCTTTCAAACAAAAAAAAACAAAAAAATTCTAAATTGTGCAAAGCGCGCACAATTTACAATTTATCATGCAAAACTTACCACTAGTCACCCACATCGAGACGACGAAAACGGTAATTTGCCTAGCTGTAAAGCATCACGCGATACCATCACGCTATGCATTACAGTAGGTCCGCCCGAAATTCCAAAGAAATTTGAGCTCGAATTTACGCCAGCTGCGGCAAGCATTGGGGATTTTCGAGACGAAAAGCGCTCGTCGGTCGGTCGGGCGGAAGACAGTACGGCTGAAATGTAGGCAGACTGCGAGAGTTGAGTTAGTTGATTCTGAGCAGGCGACTAGGGAAGAACCACGCGCGCACGGTAGTAGAAAGTTTTTTTGTTGGTTAAATTTTGATTCGGAACGGTTGTGGAAGAAGATCAGATCATGGGACTTTTGTGATTCTCAGCCGGTTTATGGTTTGTCCTGAAAAAGGAAATGTCGATTAATTAGTGACTCGAGCATTATAAATTGTTTTTACGGATTACCTGTGCCATTTTCCTTCGCGGAATTTTCATGCTGTGAAGGCATATCTGAAAAGGGGAAATTTCGATTTTATGGATTACCTGCGTGATGTGAAATTTTCATGCCATGAGATCATTCCTGAAAAATGAAAACTTTTAATTAAATAGTGACGCTAGTGTTATAGGCTGTTTTATGGATTACCTGAGTAATGTGAAATTTTCAAGCCATGAGAGCATATCTGAAAAAGAAAATTTTTAATTAATTAGTGACGCTAGTGTAATAGGCTGTTTTATGGATTACCTGAGTAATGTGAAATTTTCATGCCATGAGAGCATATCTGAAAAAGAAAATTTTTTAATTAATTAGTGACTCTAGTATTATAAGTGATTTTTACTAGATTACCTGCGTAATTTTTCTTTGAGGAATTTTCGTGCCGTGAAGGCATATCTGAAAAAAAGAAAATTTTGATTTTTATGGATTACCTGCGTAAATTTTTGTTTGTGGAATTTTCATGGGGCTGAGCGTTTCGATACGGCTTTGGAGGCTTAGCCAGGGTGGATGGGGGCGATTGGGCCCAACATTACCCAAAGCTGGGGTCTCAACAACATCAGAGACCCGTCTCAGCTCTCTCACTCTCTCTCAATCGCTCATTTGCCAGCGTTGTAAACTCTCCGGGTGAATTAGCACTTGTTCGGCGTTGCTGAGGTCTTCTATTCTCCTTCTTTTTGCAGCATATAAATAAAATCAATTTTCTTCTTTTTAGGCTTTCAGGTTCCACCATGAGAAGGAAGCCTGCATTAGATCTTTCTTTTTTGTCTGTCAGTCCGTCTGCAGTCTCGACTACAATTTCTTTTTTTTACTGTCCGTCCGTCTGTCTGATCAGTTATTTTGACGATTTTGCAAAGCTTAACAAGCATCAAGGGATGTGGGTGGCAAGAACCACCCCAAGCCGGCTGATCGCTAGCGGCATATTTGCTGTGCAGCCACCCACGCTAATCCCGCGATGATTTTGTAACAAAGAGGTGTCGGATGCAGTATGTGTCTACATTCAGGTACAAGTGAATGTAGGTAGATCTGTCGCCTAACACGCTTGTCGTTACACAGTCTCTTTATTAATAGATGATGTAAAAGTGGATCCCAAAGGTTGATATTTATTCCCAAGTTTTCTAAGCCGAGTAGGCATTCCTGGGTTGTGTCATGTAGGGCCTTTATGGCAGAAGAACTTTCATTGGTTATACTGGTCTGCGACAGCAGTTTATTTAGTAGTGCAGTTACCAATAACCTAGGGTTCTCGTACCTTTCGGTGATAATCTTCCACGCAGCAGAGTATTTTGTATCAGAAATAGTAAGATGTCGCACTAATTTCTCGGCTTCGCCTGATAAGCTACTTTTGAGATACCACATGTTTTGGCACTCCGACATTGTCTGCTTGTGCACTACTTGAGTGAAAGATCATGAAATTGCCGCCATTTCAAGTAATCGCCATCAAAACGTTGCAGAAGAATTTTAGGCAGTTTCATCACAGAATTTGTACTCACATCTGCTTTGTGGTCATCGCTCTTACTACCCACATAATTGTATAGTTGTGCCAAAGTATTTTGAACTTCTTCCACTAAACTGAAGTATTCCTCTGCATCATAACTTATTATAGTATGATCATCGACATTATCCCAGATTTTGTAGTGGAGCCTTTGAACATCATGTAAGTATTGTTCTATTGTTTTGATTTTAAGCTGGCAGAATTGCTCTGTATAATCTACCTTGATTGTAGCTAATCCTGCTACTGTTTTGCAATACAGCTAAAACAGATCGTTGTTTATGTAAAATTCCGGAGATGCTTGCACCAAAATTTTCATTCTTATTTTCTGTATGGGTGGATTGCGTTGTTGCTAGATTATCTTCACTATTAATGCCTTTCAATGCCTTATCCGCTTTATCGATTGGCCCACGTTTCTCTCTCTCGTTGAGTGAATATTTTTTTAATTGCCTCAATCTTTCCATTCATATCTTGGATTATCTGCTCATAGACCTTCTTTATCGCTTCATAATAACCAGTTGAGAGGTATGGATGATCTGATATGTCTCCCGATTGCTTTATAATGACTGCGTTCGTTGAAGAAAATTCATTCAAGCAAGCATTTAAGGCATTCGATCTTGACTTTAGATAATCTAAAGTTTTCTTCTCCGCGGGATCCGTCTTATAGTTGGCGATTATCTTTTGAATTTCGCCTCCAATCTTCTTCTGCGTAGTTATACGGTCTTCTACACTCATGATCAAATCAAATGATCACGTCGGGGTCACCAAAGTAAATCAGAAGTTCTTTTACTCTGATGGCTCACACAAATTTGTTGGAGCTGTGTCCGGTTCTTGTACCGACACAGCAAGTAATTTATTGTTCGTCGCAATGAAGATGGTGATAACAATGATGATGCTTACGATGCTTATATCGTAAGTTACTTGTTGATTGTTTTCGGTTCTTGTACCAAGACAATCTTAATCGAGACTCACAAAAGCGAAAGCTACTGGTAAAACAACACCTTGTATATGATAATGAAAACTGATATATTTAATTTATTTTGCACGATATTTATACAAGCTTACAAAAAACTAGAGTTACTTAAAGTTAGGGTCAATACATTACAGCACTTAATTATTGAAGTAAACGTATTGCTGACATACACAAAATTAGCGCATTTACAAATTACTAAAGCGAATGACCTGTGCTGGTTGCGCGTTTTTATTTTCGTGCTACAAGCCAATTTATGTGTTGTTAGCGAATGCCTTTATGCTTTCTAAGAGAAGGTCAATGATTTGTGAAATGCATGCAAATGAATTGTCTTTGTTGATTTAATGAATATTAAGCTTGAAAAAACAACTTAAGATCAAACACTTATAATCAATTGGAGTTAGATGAAGAATCGAAACTCCTTTGCTCGTGAAGTACACATAGAGGTGTATTCAGAACGAATAGATTGCCATTTGCGATAAAACCAGCATCTGGTATTTTTCAGAAAGAACTAGGAAAGGTTTTATCAGGTTTCTCAGGAGTAATAAGTTTTATAGATGATATAATAGTTACAGGTAAAACCACTGAAGAGCATTTATGTAATTTAAAAGCAGTATTTGAAAAACTTAGAAAAGCCGGATTTAAATTAGAAAAATCAAAGTGTCAATTCTTTAAAGAAGAAGTGTGTTATTTACGGTACAAGATAACGAGGCATGGGTTAACAAAAACAAAGGAACATATTAGGCATATATTAGAGTCTCCTGCTCCAACGAATGTATCGGAAGTACGGTCATTCTTGGGACTTGCAAATTATTATAGTAGATTCATAAAAAATTTCGCTGAAATAATGGCACCATTATATGATCTATTAAAAAAGGCGACACAATTCCATTGGTGTGTTGATTGTGAGAGATCTTTTAAGAAAATCAAAAAGGAAATAACCTCAGATACAGTATTAATGCATTTTCAGCCTTCATTACCAATTATATTGACGTGCGATGCTTCAAGTAAAGGAGTAGGTGGTATACTTTCTCATATCATGCCAGATAAGAGTGAGAAACCAATTGCATATGCTTCACGAATTTTTAGTAATAGTGAAAAAAATCATAGTATGGTAGAGAAGGAAGCACTAGCAATTGTCTTTAGGTGTAAAAAATTCTTTCAATATGTAATTGGCAAGAAATTTAAATTAAGAACTCATCATAAACCTTTATTAGCTATTTTTGGACACAATAAAGGTATTCCGCAAATGGCAGCAAGTAGGATCAAAGATGGTCATTCTTTCTTTCGGGTTTTAATTATGATATGGAGTATATAAAAGGTGAACACAATACTGCTGATATGCTATCAAGGTTGCCTTGTAAAGAAAAACCAAACATGGAAGATAATACATCCTATTTGCATTATATAATAGAGGAAAACATGTTGCATATAGCAATATGCTACACGGAAAATTACTGAAACATGTATTCCGGCCGACTGCCCTGCCGACAGTCTCACGTACCTTAGCTCGAACAATTCTTGCTTGTCGTTGATGGAGAAGAAGAAGACAATCTTCTCTTCTCATCAAATCGTCCAGTCAGCAACAGCGCAGAGTGAATAAAACAAAAAGATTTCGTAGACATCGGCGAGGAAATAAATCCTAATTATTTTCATCTACCCCGCACAAAATCAGCCAGCCTTAAAGTCGATTATGAATTCGATAACTCAGCAACCTATCAACGCAGTGAAGATGGAATCGTAGTACATTTAGGATTTCTGCAAATAAATCACAAGTACACCATAGATTTAAGATTGCCTACTTCGTTATTGGGAGAATTACTGAATCACTTGTTCTTGTACCTGACGTTTCGTCTGTTTCTAACCTACACTGTAGAATAGCTGAATTTTCAGGCGTTCAATGCGATTTTGAAGGTCTTCCATATTGTGAGACTCATTATCATGCCAGTCTGTGCTGGACGTTCGAAACCAATAACAGGACAGTGTATAACAGCAATGTACAAACAATTTCATCCAGAACATTTCGTTTGGGCTTTTTGCACTAAACAATTGAACAAAGGAACATTCAAGGTACAGCACGATGAGTTAAGAAGTAGTTAAGACTAATACCAAAATCACCCGTCTCGGTGCATCAAGAGTAACTTCAAAACTGAATTATCATAAAAAGGAAGAAAAAGGAAAGGTTCATATCTCCAATGGACAAATTGACGAGATAGTAAACGAGAAAACCCAGAAACAATCGGTACACACACGTTCAGTTAGATTTCGAATTAACTCAGAAACAGATAAATAGGTCGAAATCGAGATACATAACGTGCACGTGATTTTTTTAAAGGAATTATTACGTATATTTTTCCCTTTATTTTATGTCTTAAATATCCATTGAAAATAATGATTTACTAAAATCGATTCGGAACTAACCACACATTTTATTCAATTTTAAGGCGAATTGGGTCATTAAGTTGGAACGAAAGTAACCACGAATTAACCAAAAATTACTTTTCTCGAAGGATTAATTATAATTAATTATTGTGTAGTAATGATGATGCTTTTGAACGTTACTTTATTCTTTTGTTGCTCTGTTAATATTTATTTTATAAGTTTTCACTATACTCTGATGGAGATGAGAGTTCGACTTGATTGATAATGTTAGAAAAAAACTATGAAAGAGAAAAGATAAAAGAAAAAAAAAAACCTAATACGGATGCCACATAGAGTGAATTAGGAGGAGATATTTGTATGCAAGGACTGTTGTAAATTTTTAACAAGAAACGAATAATACTAAGGAAATTGTGTACCACGTCGGTCGTATACATTGGCTATATTTTGGATTTACGTTTTCAATATATATTATATGAGCCGAAACAATACATTGGTTATTGGCTGCTTTTATAGTGGCATGCGGATCGTCACGGAGGCGCCTCGGCGATGGATCCACAGCAATGAATTACATGTAAGTTGTTGCCACTTCGTTCTTTGTACATTTAAATTAAGTAAAAAAATTTGATCTATTACATATACATATCCACAAATTATATAATTTTTCATACATAAGTAATAAGTATGGTAATAAATTCTTCCGCTAGCTTAGGCTGACATTCTATTTTCGGTACAATTAGAAATTCTTATGTCCCGTACTACTATCTTTAATTGTGCTTCAATTTTTCTTTATTTTGGCATTCGAATCACGTTTTTGTTTGAAATTCACAATTTAGAGCAACTTAAGTAACATTTGAAAACGTTTCGAACAACGGAAAATTAACTAATAAAGTTTTGTTTATAACGTAATGAAAATGTAAGCTTTTGGTATTTCTCCTTCACTATCCCGGAAGGTCGTCTAGGTCCGCTCTTTAGTCTCTCTTTACAGGTCTACAAGGGATTCTCAAAATATCTGCCCTCAGAGTCAGTTGGGTGGCTGGGGCATGCAGTGAAGGCATACCATCTGCGCCTTCAATGTGGATGTAGGTAAGTGACGTAAAGGTCCCTTCAGGACTGAATGTGTGCCGGCGTTTTGGTAAATAGGCACGAATTTTTTTGATTATGGCAGGCGGCAGCGGCAGGTTTTTCGTGGAACCTCCCCACACTCTCCGCCAATAGCCGAGGCGAGCTAGCGTGCCACCCTGCAGTCAACACTGTCCGCCGAGTGATCTGTCAGCTCATGCTGACAGTGTGGACTTCACGTCCGATGACAAGTCACTCCAATATACTACCATAACAAAAATGGCGCCCAACGTGGGCCACCTCCGTTAGACTTCGGTGGTCTAATTATGACTTTTACTGGGGACTCGGACTTAGAGCGAGATGGTCATTTGGTCATTGACTGACCTCAAGTCTCATATCCAGTGGAAGTTATATGCAGACCTGGGTCTAACTGGTTTGTTCTTTGTAAATTTTTCTGTAGAGTAACGTTAAAGTTTTAAAGTTTATGAAAGTTTTTGCTATTTTGATTTTTGAATTCTTGTAAAGTAAAGTTAAGTTTTTGAAAGTTTTGATATTTTGATTTTTGAGAATTGATTGAGTAAAGTAAAGTAACGTAACGTTTTAAAGTTTTTGAAAGTTTTTGAATTGAAGTTCGACTCTAGGTTTGACTTTGGTCAAACCTCGAACCTGAACAGGTGTCTAGTTTTTGAATTTTTGAATTTTGTTTGAATGATCTTTCCCGCTGGCCTTCTGCCATGGAAATGGTAGGTGGCCTCACCACAATTTTTTTTTTTTGAGTGTGTTCTCGCGGAGACATATCTCTGTTGGCCAACTGGCTGGACAGAGTCGTGAGGCTATGAGCCGGCTTTTTGGCTTTCAGCTAACTAGTTGACCGGATTCATGACTCTGCCCAGCTGGAAGGTTACCTGGATATGACTATCAGGTGAACAGGAAGGAAAGAGTTTTTGGAGCATTGAAGTGATGATGGAGACCTTCAGTAATCAGGAGTTGGCATACTGCTAACTGCCTGGCTGAAGAATATCTAGTATCATTTCAGTCTCTAGATTCTCCAACCCGACTCTTCCCAGCTTTCTGTGAGAACTCAAACATTTTTCATGCAAATATTCACGTCGCTTGCTTACATCATTACTTCTGACCTGATTAGAGAGAGTGGCCTAGAGGCTTTTATGTTTAAAGAGTTAGCTCCTGCAGAGTGAGGGAGAAATGTTCTGAATTTCTTTCTTGTGAATTTTTTTTTTAACGTTTGAGCTAAGATTTTTGTAGTTTTTCAAATGCAGTTAGCATTTATATCTTTTTCAAATACAGTTAGCGCTTATATTTTTTTTTTACTGCACGACTGTGGTAGTACCCGTAGTGAGTTCTGAGGTTAGAGTACTCCCAGTCTTGAAATTTCGTATCTCTTTAAGAATATTTGAAACTTTGGTAACTACGACTAGAGTTCCTCCAGACTTTTGGTGACTTTTGAATTTTTGCTTGCTCGATCTTTTGGAATTTTTTTTGAAATTTTAAATTGATCTTTCTGGTAACTCGATCTTTGAAGACTTAGCTGTCTTCTTCGAACATTCGATTATTTTTTTCTTTAATGAGCTTCTTGGCATTCCTTCCAAACCCTTGGAATAGTTTTGAAATCTTGACTGTACGATTGAAAGATTGCATCACGGTGGGGACCGTGAGAACACCCCCTTCCACGACAGACAGTGTGAATAAGTTGCCTGAACAGTGCTCTATCTGTCAAGATAGAGAATGGTCATTCGAACGAAAGCCTGTTAAGACTGTATGTGGACACGTGTTCCACAAAGCATGTTTGCGCACGTGGATAGGCGAACAGGCAAATTGTCCAAACTGTCGGTTTCACCTTACCTAATATGATTTTACCGAATATACAAGAGCAGTTTTAAGGAAACCAAAGACGAAACCTTTCAATAACGAGCGTAATCAGTCCGCACCGACATTTGAGTTACCGCCCCCATTGACTATGTCACTAGTTAGCCGAAGACCTCTATCACCTGGAATGTCAAATCCGCATTCCACGACCTTTTCCCATGCTAACTCGCGACGAAATAGCCCACTGCCTTCTGGCATTGGACAGAACTCAGCAGTGACTGAAGCCCTGCTGGCAGGTCTGCGCATACAGCTGCAGGACTTGGTTCGCGAAGACTTGGTTCGCGAAGGCTTTGAGCAGAGCTTAAGCACCTTACGAGCTGAACTGGCAACTAGCGTTAGGCAGCAAATATCAGCTGCAACTCCACCAGTTGATTTTTTACGGCCACCTCCTTCTATGGGTGAACCGATTCCGCCGCACGATTTCAACGACACGCATAGGCATTCGTTTAACAGACCGTCCTCACCTCTTGGTCAGCCTAGTGGTCAGCCTGGACCGAATTTTAACCAGCCTCCACCAGCTCCATCTCACCGTATCCCATCAGGCATAGGACCACGACGTTCTGGTAGTCCATCCGGAGATGAAATATATGCTATAGTGACGACAGCTCTCGACTTACTGTCGACGAACTCGTGTTTAGAGTGGAAGCATTGACTTACTCGGCCTTAGACGGAGATTTTGATCTCCTAGTATGGCACATGACAACCTTACTTTCTGGTCCCGCGATGGACTGGTATTGGTCTCTCTTGAGGCAGAACTCCACGCCTTCGTGGGAGTATGTAAAGGCAGCTCTGTTAGCTGAATGGGGAGTACCGAAGGATGACCTCACGGTCAAACTCCAACTAATGCTGAGGAAACAGAAAGCAGGCTAGTCATTTGCCACGTACCATACACACCTGGTACATCTGCGCGATCAACTGCAAAGTTCTTTTGGTGGACGGAGAGTTTCTAGAGATCGTGAAGGCTAATCTGTTTGCAGACATTCAGCAGAAAATCTCTTTACATCCCACTAATACCATCCACCAACTACAGTTTCTCGTGACTCAAATACAGGCTATACATCAGCGATTCGGACTGCGTGTAGCTGGAATGCCTATCGCAGCCCAACAGTCAGCGAGGTGGATGACTGCCATCCAACAGATGCCGAACAGCACATATCACCTGAACGCAGTGAGAAAGCCGTCCTGCTATCTGCCCTAACAACATCTCAGAACGTTAACTGCTGGAATTGTGACCAGCCCGGACACTTTTACAAAGACTGCCCGCAGGAAAGACAAGCCGTGTTCTGCTATGGATGCGGACGCAAAAATATCTTCAAGTCGACAGAAAAACCTGCGACGGGTCGGGAATACCACCACCTTTTCTCGACCAGTGTCAACGTCACGAACAACAATTGCAACGAACACTGCAGTTCAAGCCTTGAACAAGGAGGAAGGCCCGCTCCATTAGTAGACCTTAACGACGAATCCTTGAATTGTCCACTGATATCACTCAGTGATTCTGATAATATTAGTAAACCCACTGACAGTACAAATATTGCGCTGATAGAGACGGAAAACCCGATAGACTTCTCCGCCGATCTTCAAGCTCCCATTTCCACTTCTGGGGAGCCCATGACACTATTAGACACTTCTTTGGAAGAGTCTTTAATTTTCGATGTCCCGATAACACCTACAGCACCTTTAGCTGACAAGGTTACTGAGCAGGAGATTTGGCCTCATGGCATTTCTGTATTAAAACGGCCACCAAGCACTGTTATGACGAGTGGACGTGAGCCTGTTTTACATCAGCTGACGCCGTATCACACGCGTCTGCGGAATTATAATGCAGTAAGAGACCGAATCTTCTCCTCAGTAGCGGAGTTAGCTGACATTATGTACCCTGACCTGGATATTAAACCAAGAAAGAAGATCTACCGTTCGTTGGCGGGAATACTGTCGACGCAGGAGACTGGAAAGGAAAAAACTGGCACAGATTTCCGGGTCGATGCCAGACGACCGTATGCCGAAGTAAAGCTACTCGGGTGAACTGAGACTGGATTACTTGATAGTGGTGCCACTGTCAGTATTCTAGGCGAGGGAGCACTAGAGAAGCTTGCGGAAGCAGAGCTTGAAGGGAAGAGGTATCGGACACAGGTGCAAGTAGCGAATGGTGCCATGGCGACTGTGCATGGTCATGTGAACTTGGACATCAGTTTCCGTGGTAAGACCCGAAACGTGCGTTTTTACGTGGTTCCTGGGCTCACACAGGAACTATATATAGGAATAGACTACTGGCGTCTATTTTGGTTGACCCAAGATGTCCTGGGTATAGTTGCAGAAGTGACACCAAGTTTACTAGCTACTCCTGACACCGACCGCCATGTTCTTTCCAGTCTAGATCAATAGCGTCTAGAAGCTACTAAACAGCTTTTCCCTTCTTTCGCCTCTTTAGGCCTGGGAAAGACATCTTTGGTTCCTCACAAGATTAAGACGAATGACGCAGCTCCGATAAAACAACGCGGCAGTACAGAGTTTGATGGATGCTGAATTAGAGCGATTGCTTTCACTGGGTGTGATAGAGGAGAGCCAGAGTCCTTGGAGCTCTCCAGTTGTACTAGTGCGGAAGCCTGGGAAGGTTCGGCTTAGTTTTGACGCCAGGAAGGTCAACTCTATTACGAAGAAGGACGCCTATCCGCTGCCGTAGATAGATGCGCTTCTGAGTCGACTTCCTCCGGCAAACTACATTACAAGCCTGGACCTGAAAGACGCATTCTGGCAGATCCCACTAGAGGCTGATTCCAGAGAGAAGACCGCTTTTACTGTACCTGGTCACCCTCCCTATCAGTACATAGTGATGCCATTCGGCCTATGCAACGCTCCACAAACGATGTGCCGCCTCATGGATAAAGTCATTCCTTTCGATCTTCGTGAAAATGTTCTCGTCTACTTGGACGATTTACTGATTCTGTCATCAGACTTTGCTCTCATCTCACGTTACTATCCCGTGTAGCGGATTGTTTGAGGAAAGCTGGCCTCACTATCAACGTTGAGAAGAGTAAGTTTTGCATTAAGGAGACTAAATACTTGGTTTTTATAGTCGGGAAAGGAGGAATCAGGACTGACCCAGATAAGATCTCAGCCATAGTAGACTATCCGTCACCTAAAACTGTTCGGGAAGCCCAACGCCTACTAGATATGGCGGCATGGTATAGACGGTTCATCCCGAAATATGCTGATTTAACTGCCTCCATAACTGACACCTTGAAGAACCCTAGTCAATTCAAGTGGACACCTGAAGCCCAGACGTCTCTGGAGATGCTAAAACAAAACTTACCTCTGCTCCGTTGTGAGTGAGTCCAGATTTCACCAAGCCGTTCGTTATACAGTGCGATGCGAACCAACAAGATATTGGTGGGGTGCTGATTCAACTAGATGACGATGGCCACGAGAAGCCAATTGCCTACATCTCGAAAAAGTTGAACTCAGCACAAAGAAATTATACCGTCACAGAGCAGGAATACCTAGCTGCCATCTTAAGTGTACAGTAGTTCCGGCCCTTCATAGAACTTATGCCGATTAAGATAGTGACTGATCATGCGAGCTTGAAATGGCTGATGTCTCAAAAGGACCTCAGCGGTAGACTTGCTCGGTGGAGTTTGAAGCGTCAGGGCTTCGACTTCACTATTGAGCACCGAAAAGGAAGCCTGAATGTCGTCCCTGATGCGCTGTCACGCATTAATTGCGTAAGCCTGTCCACAAACGAAGATCCTGGCCCGGAAGTTGACTTTAGTTCGCCATATTTCAACTCGCTGGAATATGAGGAACTGAGGCTTCGTTTACATTCGGACTGTTCCGAGAACAGGCGATCCAATTCAGGAAGAAGAAGCTTGGAAGCTTTGGATTCCACGAGGGCTTGTCTCCGACGTTATTTCAAGAGCTCATGATCCGCCACTAGCTTCTCACGTTCGTATAGGGAAAACACTGGAACGTCTGAGAAGACACTTCTACTGGCCACGAATGACAGTTGATGTCAGGAACTATGTAGGCGCCTGTGACGTGCGTAAAGAGACCAAGGCCCCCAATTCTATTCTGAGACCACCTATGAGAGTCCAGTGTGTGACAGAACGACGATGACAAAAGCTGTATATTGATTTTCTGGGTCCATATCCTCGGTCAGTGAAAGGATATGTCTGCATTTTAATAGTTCTTGAACACTTTTCAAAGTTCCCTATTCTCAAACCTATGAGAAAAGCATCTACACTCAATGTGCGCCAATTCATCGAAACGGAAGTGTTCCATATGTTCGGAGTCCCGGAAACGATCGTCTCTGACAAGTCCAGTTTTGCTCGGCTCAGTATACCAGATTACTGGACAAGTATGAGGTGAAGCACTTGCGAACGGCAGTTTACTCGCCGCAAACAAACGCCTCAGAGCGAGTAAACAGGTCTCTATTGTCAGGGATTAGAGCATATATTCGTAAGGAACACACAAAATTGGATGAGAAGCTGAGCCAATTAGACAGTTCCCTCAGGAGCTCTTTCCACGATGCAACTAGTTTCTGTCCTTATCGAACACTTTTCGGTCAGCAAATGATTGAACATGGCAGCTCCTATTCCATCTTGAGGAGTCTTGGGACTCTTAATAAGCCTTTGAGAGTAGATGCTGAAGACAAGATGAGATTGATCCGTGCGAGAGTGCAGGAGAGCTTACACCATGCGTTCGAACAGGGTTCAAGAGCCTATAATCTCAGGGCAAAGCCTGTTGATTTCAGAGTGGGTCAAGATGTATTCAGACGGAATTTTGCCCAAAGCAACTTCCAGCAGCAGACTAGTGCTAAACTGGGACAGTAGTATTTTTGGACAGTAGTATTTTTTTTCTTTTCCCCTTTCACTAGCATAGTAATGCTTGTACTACTTTAATCCCCTCCTATATGGTAACCCTGCGGCAGATAGCCTGTCGTAGGAATCCCATTTGTTTATATGTCTTTGGAAATTGTGGGAAGAGTACCAGCATTTCACTACTTCGACGACGCCTTGGAGACACACCCTTGAACTATCGCCGGTCTGAGATCAGAGTGAGATACTCTGCCGGGAAAGCTTAGCGAACAGTTGGTTAAGTTACTGATCGCGAGGTTTTCTCAGCATCTCGGTGAAGGAAGGCAGAAAGACATCGATCGGCTGGATTTTTTAGGTTACCAGCTTGTCGATGTACTTTTGGTTTCCAACACGGACAAGGGTGTCGAGGTCTGGTCGAAGGCTGACGGGACTTCAAGGATATGTCCTCGATGCGTCATCGGTCAAGTAGAGCGACAGTCGTAGTCGAGTACGAGTAATGAGGAACGCTCATTGGGTCGTGGGTCCAGACACACATTGGGCGCCCGCAGCGATGAGGCCTATGTTTAAGACCGGCTCGCTCAGTCGACCATTTTTCAGCGTTTTCTGAACCACGGGTGGTCTAGACCACTAGCATGCTACACGGAGAGTTACTGAAATATGTATTCCGGCCGACTGCCCTGCCGACAGTCTCACGTACCTTAGCTCGAACAATTCTTGCTTGTCGTTGATGGAGAAGAAGAAGACAATCTTCTCTTCTCGTCAAATCGTCTAGTCAGCAACAGCGCAGAGTGAATAAAACAAAAAGATTTCGTAGACATCGGCGAGGAAATAAATCCTAATTATTTTCATCTACCCCGCACAAAATCAGCCAGCCTTAAAGTCGATTATGAATTCGATAGCTCAGCAACCTATCAACGCAGTGAAGATGGATTCGTAGTACATTTAGGATTTCTGCAAATAAATCACAAGTACACCATAGATTTAAGATTGCCTACTTCGTTATTGGGAGAATTACTGAATAACTTGTTCTTGTACCTGACGTTTCGTCTGTTTCTAACCTACACTGTAGAATAGCTGAATTTTTAGGCGTTCATTGCGATCATGAAGGTCTTCCATATCGTGAGACTCATTATCATGCCACTCTGTGCTGGACGTTCGAAACCAATAACAGGACAGTGTGTAACAGCCATGTACAAACAATTTCATCCGGAACATTTCGTTTGGGCTTTTTGCACTAAACAATTGAACAAAGGAACATTCAAGGAACAGAACGATGAGTTAAGAAGTAGTTAAGACTAATACCAAAATCACCAGTCTCGGTGCATCAAGAGTAACTTCAAAACAGAATTATCATAAAAAGGAAGAAAAAAGAAAGGTTCATATCTCCAATGGACAAATTGACGAGATAGTAAACGAGAAAACCCAGAAACAATCGGTACACACACGTTCAGTTAGATTTCGAATTAACTCAGAAACAGATAAATAGGTCGAAATCGAGATACATAACGTGCACGTGATTTTTTTTAAAGGAATTATTACGCATATTTTTCCTTTTATTTTATGTCTTAAATATCCATGCAAAATAATGATTTACTAAAATCGGTTCGGAACTGACCACACATTTTATTCAATTTTAAGGCGAATTGGGTCATTAAGTTGGAACGAAAGTAACCACGAATTAACCAAAAATTACTTTTTCTCGAAGGATTAATTATAGTTAATTATTGTGTAGTAATGGTGATGCTTTTGAACTTTACTTTATTCTTTTGTCGCTCTGTTAATATTTATTTTATACGTTTTCACTATACTCTGATGGAGATGAGAGTGACTTGATTTTTAGTGTTAGAAAAAAAGCTATGAAAGAGAAAAGATAAAAGAAGTAAAAAACCTAATACGGATGCTGTTATGTCTAAGGATTTAGCATTTATAAATTTTCAATTAAAGACTCAATTTATTTTCGAAGAAACATTATGTGAACTCAACTTAAAGCTTAACTTGTAAGATGTCATAATTTCGAAATTGTAACTTATACTTTGGTATTGCATTTTTATTTTGCATTTGACAGCACTGCTTTGTAAAATTATATATATAGAAGAGTACTGAATAAAACTCTCTCTTTTTTTTACAATCGTCAACCAGTGAGTCATTTTATCATTTATCTTCCCAGCTAGTATACAGTCCATAACTTCGCTTGCAAATAGCAGAATTATTATTCGAAAAGGCTTGAATAAACAACATAGAGAATTATTATTCAAAAACGCTTGAATAATCAACATAGGTCCTTCAAATCCGGATTTAGCATAGCAGATATATCATCGAGGAATTGCTGCAGAAATTATTTTGCAACACGTGTTTACACATTTATCCCCTCGCATCTCGAACTCACTGAAGACTTATCGCATTCAATCTCAAATTGTAATTAAGATCATTTCGCACATTGCTGAACTGCTGCCCGCTAAAGCAAAATATTAAAACATTCATCGCATCACTGCTTGCAGTACAACTGGAAATTACGGGACAAGAGCATCAGTAGTCTCATCAGCATCATCGGCCGAGTTCCTTCTATAATTCGATTCAATTTATTATTTGTTGAATACAGCAGGTAGCGTATATAGACAATCCTCTAAAGTAAGGAATTCATCTATAATACAAAAGGCAGGTTTGTAAATATGTTATCAGTATATCCCACACATAATTTAATTCATCACAACACGCAGAATTGAGAGTAAGTGAGCAAATAAATTGTCAGCATAGAATCTTATACGATATCGTTTATTAAAGTGTATTATGTCAAAAGTGGACAGTGCGAGCAAGTTGGCAGATTTAAAAGTGCAGCGCGGTACATTAAAAGGTCGACAAACTAAAATGAAGACCTACATTGAAAAAAATGGTAAAGAAGCGTGGATAGCCGAGTTGGACACGAGATTAGGTTTATTAGAAGGCTATCTATCAAATTTTAATATAATACAATCGAATATTGAGTCTTTGGACGTTGAAGAAACTAAAAATTGTGAAATAGAGATTTTTGAGGAAACGTATTGTGAAATTAAAACTAAAATATTGACTTATAAATCTCAAAAGGAGGTTCGGGGCTCTCTCGCCTTAAATACAGACAACAGTTTTAGTGTCATTCAACGTGCGAAAACTGCTCGCCTTCCTAAATTAGAACTCTCCAAATTTTCGGGAAAATTTACTGAATGACCAGACTTTTTTTCAATGTTTACCATCCTTGTGGATAAAGATGAAGAGCTCACTACCGTGGAAAAGTTCCAACACTTACGCTCATGCTTGTCAGATAATGCCCTGCGAACAATACAGTCTCTTGAAATGGCTTGCGAAAACTATGAAACAGCTCTAGAATTACTATAAAAACGATTTGATAATAGACGTATAATTTTTCAGGCGCATATAAATGAAGTTTTCAAGCTTCCCTCAATCCAAAGATGCTCTGCTGGTAACCTTACAAATCTCAGCGATGCTGCTAATGTACACATGCGTGCCTTATTGTCTTTGGCCTCCAAGGAACAAATAGCTGATGGATTATTAATTCATGTCATCACCAACAAGTTTGATTCGCAGACTCAAGTCAAGTCGGAAGATGAGGCTCAGCTTGATGTCATCCCGTCGTGGACCGAGCTCTCATCCTTCATCGAGCGACGCGGTCAAACAATGGAGAACATTGCCCAGGCTCAAGGATACGCCTACCCCGCAGATGTTAAATCGGCAAGTACACATTTTAATTCTTCCAAAAGAACTAACAATTTACAAAGAAAAACGTCATTACTAACTTCAAATTCTATGAGTGTTTGCATACTCTGTAAAGGGACTAAGTATCCTATTCCTAATTGCCCTAGCTTTATTGCATTTCACCTATAAAATGCTATCAAGATGCAAAACGCTTGGGCTTATGCGTAAATTGCCTCCGTATTGGTCATTCTGTCAAATCATGTAAATGGGGTAGATGCCGTCATTGTTCCCCTAAACATCATTCTTTACTACACATGTCATCATTAAACGCAGATCCAGCAACGGGTTCTCCTGAGACAATTGAGGATCATTTATCTAACAACAATACTAAAAGCATAGCCTCCCTACAAAGTGCTCATATTCAAAGCTCCAGTCCCACTTCGCTTAATGCTTGCTATGGTATAAAAAAACTTAGTGTAGAACAAAAGTCTCCTTACATACTTCTGGGAACTGCCTTAATAGAAGTGAAAGATGTTAACGGCTGCTTTATTAAGACTAAGGCTCCTCTTGACTCTGCCTCACAACTGAATTTTGTGACAGAGCGACTATGTCAAAAGTTGCATTTAAAGAAAACTCGAGTGGACATCCCTATTAGTGGAATAGGAACCTCAAATACTTCCGTTAAATATCGAACACTATCACATTAAAATCCCGATTAAATGATTTTGTGACCAGTATTAGTGCTTTAGTTTTACCACCAATTACCATACCTCAGCCACATCACCACCTTGACGTAAGCAGCTGGAATATTCCAAAAAACGTACAACTTGCGGATCCCTGTTTCAATGAGCCTCAGAGAGTGGATATGATAATAGGGGCAGAGCTATTCTTCGACCTATTATCGGTAGGTCAAGTACAGCTTAGTGAGTGTCTTCCCAAGTTACAAAAAACTGTACTTGGATGGATAGTTTCTGGTTCATGTAAAGAAGGAGCAAGCCAATCAACCTGTCATATGACAGCAGTTAATGCAAATCGCATCAATTTCGATTACTCGTTAGACAGCCTCGTGAGAAAATTTTGGGAAATTGAGGACTATGCCTCTTCAGCACCTACTCAGCTTACAATTGAAGAGATAGAATGCGAGTCACTTTATCTGAGTACCTATAAAAGAGACAAGTTTGGTCGATTTGCTGTCCTCCTACTACTTCGAGAAAATCCAGTAGTGTTGGGTGACTCTCTTGAAATTGCTAAAAAGAGATTTTTCCGTTTAGAATACAAACTATCAAAAAACTCTGCCTTAAGCGAAAAATATTCAGCCTTCATGACGGAATATATAAACCTAAAACATATGGAACCAGTGGAATTTTCGCAAATTTCCGGGTCAAGCCACTATTTTCTTCCTCATCACTGCGTACTAAAGCGGGAAAGTACCAGCACTCAATATCGCGTCGTTTTCGATAGCTCCTGTAAGACTTCTACAGGTCGATCACTCAACGACATCCTGATGGTTGGTCCAGTCATTCAAGATGACTTGTTCAGCATTTTATTGAGAATTCGAACCTACCTTTATGCTATTACTGCTGACATCTCCAAGATGTATCGGCAAATTGAAGTTCAAGCACCGGACAACCTTCTCCAGTGTATACTATGGCGTGAACCCTCTTCAAAGAAGCTGCAAATTTATCGGCTTCTCACTGTCACCTACGGAACTTCATCTGCGTCATTCCTAGCTACTAGAAGTTTGAAACAACTTGCGGTGGAGGAATCCTCACAGTTTCCAATTGGGGCGAAGTTTGCTCAAAGGGACTTCTACGTCGACGACTTGCTGACAGGGGCCAATACATTAGATGAAGCTTTACAAATAAGGACCCAGGTGGAGGAATTATTAAATCGAGCTGGATTTCCTCTCCACAAATGGTGCTCAAATAATCAGGAAATTTTAAGAAACGTACCAGAAAAGTACAAGAGAAATATCTTAAAATCGGCCAAAATGAATTATTAAAAACACTTGGCTTAATTTGGCAGCCAATAACGACTCACTTGGTTTCAAATTTTCCAACGTAGAAAATATCTCCAAAGTTACAAAATGATCTATTTTATCAAAAATGGCAAGCATTTATGATCCCCTAGGACTAATAAATCCTATAATCGTAAAACTAAAGGTATTTCTTCAACAAATATGGAATTGAAGTTAGATTGGGATGAGTCCCTTCCAATTGCACTTCATACGAAATGGACAAGCTTTGTCGGGCAACTCCACTTAATAAACAATATAAGTTTTCCTAGAAATATTACAATATACTCCGAATACCTAGAGCTACATGGATTTGCTGGCGCCAGTTCTAGTGCCTATGGAGCATGCGTATATACTCGATCTCGAAACAACTCTGGTTTAATTTCGTCTCATTTGCTATGCGCCAAATCACGAGTTGCGCCACTAAAAACTATATCTATTCCCCACCTAGAATTATGTGCTGCATTACTACTAGCTGAATTGATCAGTCGCGTGCATCGCACACTTTCAACAAATATAGAAGTTGTATTTTGCTGGTCGGACTCCTCTATAGTCCTATCCTGGATATCTTCATCACCTTGCGAATGGGAAATATTTGTTGCCAATAGGATATCCAAAATTCAGGAGTTAACTAAAGCTTACTGCTGGAAACATATTTCAACTCGTGAAAACCCTGCCGACCTTGTGAGCCGAGGTACAACACCGCATGAGCTTTTGACATCAAGTCTCTGGTTCCAAGGTCCAGAATTTTTATTAAAGCAGCAAACAAGCAGGCTAGAGCATTTTGTTCCTATTCGTAAAGATCTACCTGAAAGGCGTCGAACCAAGATCTCACTAGACACTGCAACGGCTGAAGACATAATTGCAACATCAAAATATTGTAATTTGTTTATAAAGTTACAAAGGGTTTTTCCACTTGTATATCGTTTCTGCAAAAATGCTTCAGTCATCCCGCTAAATAGATCATATGGTCCAGTGACAAGCGAAGAACTTAATGCTGCACTAATCTCCATCATTCGTCTCGTACAGAAGACAACCTTCTTCGAAGATTATGCATCATTAAAGACCATGGGGAGCTTAACAAAACATAGCCGGCTAAGATCTCTTAACCCATTTTTAGACTCAAATGGGCTCATTCGGGTTGGAGGTAGGATACAAAGATCCGTTCTTGATTACGACGGCCGCCATCAAATACTATTACCACAGTCACATCCGTTCACCAAAGCACTCGTATCACACTATCATATCGCGAATCTCCATGCTGGTTGCCAAACACTCTTGGCTATAGTTCGAACTAGATATTGGCCAATCGGTGGCAAACACATTACAAAGGAAGTTGTGTACCGCTGCATTAAATGTTTTCGCACGCAACCAAGAAGTATAGAGCAGCTTATGGGACTACTAGCTGCAGAACGCGTAACTCCCAGTCGTCCATTCACCTACACCGGCGTTGATTTCTTTGGGACTTTTTTTGTAACTCAGCTAGTTAGAGGTCGTCAACCAATCAAGGCATACGGATGTATCTTCATATGTTTCTCAACAAAGGCCGTTCATATAGAACTGGTATCCAGTCTATAGCTCGTCGGGGAAAAACATCAACAATATTTTCGGACAACGCGACTAATTTCACTGGAGCCAGCAGGCAGCTGGAAGAATTAAAGAACCTCTTCATGTCGCAGCGTCACTACGAGCTCTTAATGGAGATGTGTCAAAGAGATGGAATCACCTGGAAATTTATTCCACCAAGGTCTCCGCATTTTGGGGGCCTATGGGAGGCCTCAGTTAAGGCAGCTGAACATCATATTCGTCGAATGGCAGGAGCCTCCGTTCTTACTTACGAGGAGCTAAACACGTTGCTTTGCCAAACTGAAGCAGTCATAAATTCGCGACCAATTATTGCGCTCTCTTCTGATCCTAATGATCTTAGTGTGCTCACTCCTGGGCATTTTTTAATTGGAGAGCCCTTAGTTTCAATACCTGAACCCGATATCACAAACATTAATATTAATCATTTATCTCGTTGGCAGAAAATACAAGCTATGCAGCAACATTTTTGGAAACGTTGGAACCGTGAATATTTGCAGTCCTTGCAAAAAAGGTCTAAGTGGAATGCCTCTCCAGTCAGCATATCCATCAATACTTTGGTCATAATTAAAGATGATAATCTACCCCCGCTAAAGTGGACCTTGGGTCGCGTTGTAGCAGTTCATCCAGGTGTCGATGGAATAGTTCGTGTTGTTAGCATAAAAACACAACATGGGATCTTCAAAAGGGCTCTAACTCGAATATGTCCGTTACCGCTAGACCAATAACTTGATTATTTGGAGCTAATAAACTCCAAGGGGCCCGGAATGTTATATCTAAGAATTTAGCATTTATAAATTTTCAATTAAAGACTCAATTTATTTTCGAAGAAACATTATGTGAGCTCCACTTAAAGCTTAACTTGTAAGATGTCATAATTTCGAAATTGTAACTTATACTTTGGTATTGCATTTTTATTTTGCATTTGACAGCACTGCTTTGTAAAATTATATATATAGAAGAGTACTGAATAAAACTCTCTCTTTTTTTACAATCGTCAACCCGTGAGTCATTTTATCATTTATCTTCCCGGCTAGTATACAGTCCATAATTTCGCTTGCAAATAGCAGAATTATTATTCAAAAATGCTTGAATAAACAACATAGAGAATTATTATTCAAAAAGGCTTGAATAATCAACAGATGCCACATAAAATTCACTTTAGGAGGAGATATTTGTATGCTGTTGTCAATTTTTAACAAGGAACGAGTAATACTAAGGAAATTGTGTACCACGTCGGTCGTATACATAGGTTATATTTTGGATTTAAGTTTTCAATATAAATCATATGAGCCGATACAATACATTGGTTGTTGGCTGCTTTTATACTGTTTCATTTAGCGCAAAAGCAGTGGCATGCGGATCGTCACGGAGGCGCCTCGCCGATGGATCCACAGCAATGAATTACATGTAAGTTGTTGCCACTTCGTTCTTTGTACATTTAAATTAAGTAAAAAAATTTGATCTATTACATATACATATCCACAAATTATATAATTATTCATACATAAGTAATATGTATGGTAATAAATTCTTCCGCTAGCTTAGGCTGACATTCTATTTTCGGTACATTTAGAAATTCTTATGTCCCGTACTACTATCTTTGAAATGTGCTTCAATTTTTCTTTATTTTGGCATTCGAATCACGTTTTTGTTTGAAAATCACAATTTAGAGCAACTTAAGTAACATTTGAAGACGTTTCGAACAACGGAAAAGTTAATTAATAAAGTTTTGTTTATAACGTAATGGAAATGTAAGCTTTTGGTATTTCTCCTTCACTACCCCGGAGCCCTTTCACATGAAGGTCGTCTAGGTCCGTTCGTTAGTCTCTCTTTGCAGGTCTACAAGGGATTCACAGTCAGTTAGGTGGTTGGGGCATGCAGTGAAGGCATACCATCTGCGCCTTCAATGTGGATGTAGGTAAGTGACGTAAAGGTCCCTTCCGGACTGAATGTGTGCCGGCGTTTTGGTAAATAGGCACGAACTTTTTTGATTATGGAACCTCCCCACACTCTCCGCCAATAGCCGAGGCGAGCTAGCGTGCTGTCCGCCGAGTGATCTGTCAGCTCATGCTGACAGTCTGGACTTCACGTCCGATGTCAAGTCACTCCAATATACTACCATAACAAACAAATTGAATTTAAATTTTGATACAGTTAGAAAAGAAACGCGTAGAGATAAAATTCTATCGAAAATTATAGAGCACAGTAAATTAGGGACGGTAGGTAAAGTGACTGGAAGAGAATATGACAATTTCAAATCGAAGGAGAATGAAATAAGCGTTGTGAAAGATGTACTCTTATGGGGATATAGGGTCGTTATTCCTCATAAACTACGAAAAGAAGTTTTGAAGGATTTACATAGCTCACATCTAGGCATAGTGAAGACAAAATCACTAATGCGTTCTTTTGTGTGGAGGCCAGGCATAGATCATGATGCAGAAGAAATGGTAGAAAGTTGTTGTGCTATGCAGAAGGCAGATCCACCAAAAGTGAGTCTAATTCCGTGGCAATATCCGAATCAATCGTGGTATAGAATTCACGTAGATCTATGTGGTCCTATACAGAATCATTTCTTTTTCGTGATTCTAGACTCACACTCTAAATGGCCGGAAGTTTTTAAAACTAAAAATATATCTTCTAACTTTTGTATACAAAAATTAAGAGAAACTTTTACCAGATTTGGCATTCCTAAAGTAGTTGTGAGCGATTATGGCAGACAATTTACCTCTCACGAATTTCAGCAATTTATAAAATGTAACGGTATAAAACACCATCGGACAGCTCCAGGATATCCAGCCACTAATGGTGCAGCGGAAAGATGTGTTCAAAAAAGGAATAAAAATTATGTTGAAGGAATCTAGGGATAAACATTTAAATGTATCACTGGATTGCATCATAAGTCGCTTTTTATTCGATAATCTAAGCATTGTACTACCAATGAAACATCATTCAAGCTTATGTTAAATAGAGAAGCGCATACACGCTTCCACTTATTAAAACCTCCAGAAACAAATGAAGTCGTAAAAGATAAGCAAGAAAAACAAATCCAAAACTATAAGGGTCGATATATAAAAGAATTCTCTGAGGGTGACAAGGTCTACGCTAGAGATTACTCAGATCCCATAACCCCTCGTGGAAAAGAGCTGATATTACAAAAATTTTAGGACCAAGATCGTATTTGTGTGAAATTAGTAATGGTAAAATAATTAAAGGAGATCCAAATCAATTACAATTACGTTCCGAAAATGATAGTTTCCAACAATAGTTTCCAAAAATATTTCTTGTAAATATTAAGAGGCAATACTGAGATACCTGCACCTGAATCTAATTGCATTCTTATTAGCGTGTCTGTCATTAAAGAACTGTCACGTTGTGAACATCTCGTCTTTTTACTGTCCCTAAGACATCACAATTAACAAGGTACATATATTTGCTGATGCCAGCTCAAACGCTTTCGGAGCTGTCGCATTTATTTTTATTTATGTGCTAAAAGTTGTGTAGCCCCGTTAAAGGAAAATAGAGCGGATGATCTTAGTCTGCCAAAGTTGGAATTAACAGCCGCATTAATTGATGCGAGATTGTCTGCCTACTTTAAAAGCTCTGGTTTGCCCTTCCAGAAATATTTTTTGTGGACTCACTCGCAAATAGCTTTACATTGGCTGCGAGGAGAGGCGCAGATGTGGAAACCATATGTCTTCAATTGTGTGAAAGAAATTCAGGAGCTCACAGAGACAAGTGATTGGTGGTATTGTGCAGGAAAGATAATCCAGCAGATTTAGTTACCAGGGGGATATCAGTCAAGCAGTTTTTATCATTTTCTCTATGAAAAAATGGTCCTGATTGGTTAAAGAGAAGCGTACAAGAGTGGCCAATTCAAAATTTATCAACTTGTGAATCAACAGCTCTCCTGATGGCAGTATCAGAAACAAGAAACAGGAGTTTACCTGTTGTCATGGAACCATTAGTGCCTTACGAGAAATTCAGCAATTGAAAACGACTGTTACGTATCACAGCTTATATTATGAAGTTTTTAGATAATCTTATTCTTAAACGAAAATCAGAGCAAAGGTATTTGACAGCTACTGAAATGGACAAAGCGGAGAAATAATGGCTGAGGTATATTCAAAAATTGCATTTTCCTGACGAAATTTTATCTTTGAAGAGAGATAAATTTATATCACGCTCTTCGAATTTGTTTACACTTTATCTCTGGTTAGATGCAGAAGGCTTACTTCGCATAGGGGGCAGATTGCCGTCGCTGAATGAATCCTTAAATGTAGGAAACCCGATCTAATACGTTGAGTAAATTAATAATATGCATGAGCGAGTTTTACATGGTGGAGTTAATATGGTTCTCGTGCGGTTAAGGGAAAAATTCTGGCTTCTTAGCGGAAGGCAATTGACTAAGAAGGTCGTGAGTAGCTGTCGAGTTTGTCGAAAAATAAAGGGCCGGCCTGCCTCTCAACCTTTAGTAGCCGAAAGACCGTTTGAAACAGTTGGTGTGGACTTCGCAGGTCCACTTTATGTTAATGACAACGAAGATGAAAAATTAGGAAAGCCAAGATTTCAATGATTTAGACTGATCCTTATAATGAATATTCCTTATGCCTTTAGAACAACATGGGTTTAGAATGTTCCTTGTGCACCATTTTCACAAATAACATCTCTCCGTCTTTACTTTTTGCGATCTTTGTTGGAATATCCTGATATTTCGAGCTGTTGGTAGGGGACAGTCGATTCGTTTTTGGATGCAAAACACTCTTCTTTATTTCTAGAATGCATCGATTTCATAGATGTAGATTGAGCCTTGTATGAATATTCTTTACGGCTTTCGTCCGTAGGCTTTAGAAGGTTTGTAGTATCCTTAGAACTCATGTTGAAAACAAACAAGTTATGAAACTATTATTTATATATGAATTTGACACGTGGTCTTGGAGGCAGCAATTTCTCCTTCACCTCTGACTTCACCACAACCTTTGAAACCGAAAGTGTCTCCTCTTGGGTAACTAACCTTCTGAAACCAGCAGTGTGGAGTCTTAGAGGCTATAATTTGACCTTGATTCAGCTTCGATATCTAAAATATAGTTCACACGAAGGTTGATAAAATATGGTGATTTTATCTTCGTAATATTGGTGTGGTGGGCATAATTTTTCTTATTATTAATGAAAGTGGATCATACAGTGAATAAACAAGTCTTGGATGATGAGTAGTGCAAGTTGTATGGGAGATTATAATTAACTATGAGCAAACAGTAAAGAAGAAGATTTCTATAACTGTATGTTCCATACATAACCTTACAGTGGAAGAAAATTTTATAAGAATCTGGTCACTGCATTTCCTTATAAACCTTATATAATTTCATATGTGTCCAAATTGAGCTATAGCTTTTTGTTCTAGATGAAATCACATTCTATAATATCTCAAAATAGATAGCAGCAAAATGAAAGGCTATAAGAATTTGGTGCCAGTTTGTTATATACAAAATCTAATAACCAGAAGAAGATTTTATAAGAATCTGCAGCTTAACAGCTTTCCAAACAGCTCTGATAATAGCTTAACGGCTTTTCAAATAGCTCTGATAACAGCTTAACAGCTTTTCAAACATCTCTGATAATAGCTTCACTGCTTTTAAACAGCTCGGATAGCAGCTTAACAGCTTTTCAAACAGTGCTGAAAGTTATCTCGTATCCCCAAAGTCATCTCGTATCCCCAAGTCCGAGATGAACAACATATGTAGTACCGGCTAATGCCGCTAGGGAACCTTACTCAAGAAATGGTGTTTGCACTCGAATCCAAATTGTGGAATATGCCAAATTGTATCAGGGCTTTGGAAGGGAAACATATTAGTAACCATTAAATGCCTGTTGTACCGACTAATGCCACTAGGGAACTTTACTCAAGAAATGGCATCTGTACTTGAATCCTGAAAAAAACCAAGGCGCATGCTGATATCTATAACTTCCCCGCTAATAAAAGAAAACAGCGAAAAAGCGCATGCTAGTAGTACCCGCTAATGCTGCTAGGTAACCTTACTCAAGAAAGGTCATTTGCACTCGAATCCTGTAAAAGCTCAGGCGCAACATTAAATGTTTGACACCCAGAACCACAACTGACATCTTCTAGAATCTGTTCATGGTGATATCTTGTTATGAAATTCGATTGATGCTGATATCTACAACTTCCCTGCTAAGAAAACTTATTTATGTGCAGCGCTTGAAAACAGCAAAACCAAGATTACGTCATGCTGATATCTAGTACTTTCCCACTAATAGAAGAAAACAGCAAAACCAAGGCACACTGGTAGTTCCGGCTAATTCCGCTAGGTAACCTTACTCAAGAAATGGCGAGTCCGTGGAGGATTTCTGATGAGAATTTCGTCCCCCCTCCCACCCCACAACCCCTAGAATCCATTGGCATGAACAAAAGTAACTTAAATTATTAATACGCTAATATCTCGAAAACCAAAGCCCGTAGAGGATTTCTGATGAATTCATTACCCCCTTGCCTATCCTATATTACAATACCCCCACCACCCCACCATCTAGAATCCATTGGCATGAACAAAAATTTCCTACCGTTAACTTTAATTATTACTTATATCATTGTGTTTAGAGTATATAGTGAACGCAAGAATGGAAATCGGCTCTTGGGTACACTGCTCGCTAGAGGCGCCACGTCGTCGCTGTACTATCCGAGACTCAAGCCTATTCACTGTAGTGTCCCCAGCCCGCTGGCTGGTATGCTCCGCTCACACTTCGGCACATATTTCGTGGCGTTCTCGTACCGTTGTTTGTCAGCGGTGTTTGCGTGGCTTCCTTTTCTACTTTGCATGGAATAGTGTCGAGACGGGCAAACAATAATGATGTCAGATGATGTGATGAATTTTGTCGGCCGTTGAATTGCTCTAATTTTGTTTGCAATGCTGATTCGTTAGAAGAGTATCCATGACTTCCTTCTTGGGATAATTTATATAAGTATATGTATGAATATACCAATTTTTTCCTCTGTTCTTGCTTGTACTCACATTCTCTTTCCCATTTTTATTGTTTTTTGTTAATATATGTACGTACATGCTTAGATATTCTTTTTGGTAAAATATAGGTAAACTAGAAATATTTCGTGGAATTGAAAACTGAGCCGAGCATATGGGTAGGCTGGTGTAGTTGATAGTATAAGTATTTGCATCATAGAAATAGATAATTTATTGAACAATGTTCTGACACAAGAAATTCAAGTAATTCATGAAAATTTTATACACAAAAATTATTTTCTTAAATTCCAGAAAATTTTCTAATATCAAAGTTTGCAAAGCGACTTCCGCCGACATACATAAAACTTTGTCTCAATGCTATTTTTCTAAATTATTATCCATACAAGCTGATAAAATATCAATTGAACTGCCTTCTTCTGTCAATTTTAAAAACGCGATGGAAGGGAGGCTTGCATACAAGCTGTACTTCCTCGTGTAATCCCCAGGTCTATCTACGTATATTTTCTTATCATGCTCCCTTCTAAGAAAACATACATTTACTCCTCTGTTTTTCTTAGTACATAATTATGAAAAAGTCAGTGATCCCAACAATGCGCCACATCAATGCGTTGCTAAATTAATCATTGCAGCCTGCCCGTTTCGCCCACGAATCTTATTCTATGCAAAGTAGTGATGGGTGAAGCCACCACACAAACACGAAACAGCGCCTATGAAGAATATCCATAAACAGTGACGCGATGCGCAAATCTAGCTGCACTGCAGCACGACCAAGAACCAAAGAGTAAATTTATATCCTCACATTTAATGTGAACAGAGAATTTCTTCGATTCGGTACATCTAGAGCCATCTATTGAGTTCACTATATACTCTAAACACAATGCTTATATTAATTGAAAACCAAAGCCTGAATTTAGGCGATCAAGAAAAATCATAATAAAAAAGCCTACATTTAGGCACACCACACATCCAAGAAAACCGTAGCATTTTGGTGTTACGCGTGGGCACAAGCGAAGCAAAAACTCCATACATCCAAGAAAACCGTTGCATGCTCCTACGTGTGGGCACAAGGGAAGGAAAAACTGTGATCCAGAAACGCCATAGCGTAACTACTCATGATCATTATAGGAAAATGGTGCACAACAATCCTTTTAAAGCCACACGGACTAAAGGCATAAGAAATATTCATTATAAGAGTCAGTCTACTTCTATGAAATCGATTTAGACTATAATATAATTAAAACAAATTATTTCAATAAATGGTATTATAACCATAATACAATTTTTATTTACAATACATATTTTAGACAACACTTAATATATTTTCTGCGGCACACGAACTTAAGAGTGATAATTGAAGCAAGAATGATCATTGCTCACATCATGAGACGCTTTCAGTCAAATTTGTTATTTGTAGATTAACTGGACCTACTTTCCTTATGTAATCCATTGGTACCACTTTTAAATATTCGTTAAACAAAAATTTCTATGCATACTGCCTGTTGGTTAATCTTAGTAACGTCGGGTCGAGTAGTGATGCGAGTAGTCAGGAGAATGTCCAGGGTAAAACCAAAATCCCACGACGTTGGTAGAATGAAAAGAGAACACTGTACATTTTTACTCGAATCCAATGCTTTTATTTTCTTCATCCTAAGCTAATAACACTAATATGCCCTACTCTAATTCAAAGTCTTATTCACTACATAGCTACATTAAGACTTAAATAGTTCACACTGGTTGTGTGTTTATAGTGGTGTTCTTGTATACCTTTATGTGGAGGGGCTGGGAAGGTGTACGTCGGACCACGCACGAAACGAGAATACGTCGTAGCGTAACACTAGAGGAAGTAGTGTAACATCAGACCACGCACGAGGCGAGAAAACGTCGTAGTACTAGCTCTAGAGAAATTTGTGTAACGTCGGACCTCGCTCGAAGCGAGAATACGTCGTAGCGTTAACACGGGAGGAAGTTGTGCAACGTCGGACAACGCACGAAGCGAGAACACGTCGTAGCGTTAACACGAGGGTTACAACAGGAAGAAATGTCAGCGTCAGACCACGCACGAAGCGACAATACATTTTCGCGCTAGCACATGCTAGCTCAACGGTGGTACTGGAGATGGCAGCTCAGTTCATTTTGGACTTGTTCGAGACTGCGGTACTAGTACTTGCCAAATTTCTGCGGAGCTTACCCTGTGTATGTCATGCGTGTGACTTCTTTACATCTTAAACACAAAAATTTTGCTAATAAACTTTTACTGTTTACTCACAGCTCCGTTACAACTTCCACTAGTTATCTAAGACATAACCAAGTCAACATATCATATTAGATTAATATAATACCACCACCTTCCTTCATCAGAGCTTTAATTTACCCACTCTCATTTTTCATAATAAGCTGATACTGTGCCCATCTCAATATTACCATGTTCTTAGCAGTTTTGGACGATCTATTTTTAGATATCGGTGTCAATCAATAAAGCTTACATTAAATGGCTTGGATTATCATCAAAACCCAATTATTGTATTAATAAAAAAGACGTTTTTTAATTGCATGAAAAAACAATTTAACAATACACTAGGTTTAGACTAAGTTTTCTGCGGCAGCTCCTTGTTGCTCTGATGGAATAGAGTAATGCTCCCATGGTAGAGTATCCGTTGTGTAATTAGCATTTAATTCTATGGTAGGGTTTCCTTACTTCGTCTGCAATTTCTTGTTTCTCACATTTAGAAATATGTGATGTTAATTTTACCGCAGAATAAAAATAGAGCAAACATCTATCGCATATATACAATCTAGCCTTATGTTTTGTAGTTGATTTCGATACAAGGCGCGAAAGATTTTTAATTCACCAGAAATGATATCTGTTATTACTTTCATCATCATCATCATCTTCGTCATAGTTATCTTGTATCAATAGATTCACATGTCGTTCCATCTTGTGTTTCGTAGTTCTGACTAGAACTGTGGTGAAGGAACGCTCTTTCTTTAGGATGAATACGTTTAATGATAAATCGTTCTGGTTTTCAAATTGCGTAATTTATTGAAGCGTCATGGGAAATGTTATTCCAGTCAAATTAAGTATAGTGAAATAATTCGGATATGATGAAGTCCTATCGGATTGGGTAGTTACAGGGTATGGTGCTAATGTTATAGCCCACGCAAAGCATGCTTCATCATTATTTTTTAAATTGATGCAATCTTTCTTTGAAGCAATGTCATTTGGTAGAGGTATGTAAGAAGATCCTCGTGACACTACACTATCACTGAGGCACACTAAAGCTGACTGCTGGCTCCTAGGGGTTTGTCAAATTAAGTATAGTGAAATAATTCGGATATGATGAGGTCCTATCGGAATGGATAGTTACAGGGTATAGTGCCCACGCAAAGCATGCTTCATCATTATTTTTTACATTGATGCAATCTTTCTTTGAAGCAATGTCATTTGGTAGAGGTATGTAAGAATATCCTCGTGACACTACACTATCGCTGAGGCACACTAAAACTGACTGCTGGCTTCTAGGGCTTTGTTTATGCTTTTATAATGAAGTCTCGTAAACATGAATGATCCTGCTATGTGATGTAATAATCTGAATCATACCCAGTGACCCTTTGACCACGATCGCAGCAAATATTTACTTTGGGTAACGTTTGGATAAAGGGATAGTCCCCTTATATTTTGGATACGCTAGAGAATTCTTGAATACGTGGCAACAATATTTCCAATATTTTATGTTTATTTAATTATCAGAATGTATCAGTGTAAATATAGTATCATTACTTCTGCATAATTTTATTAAGACAAATTTTCAGTTAATTACTCTGTAAGATTTTAAATTTCCAATATTTTTTCAGATGTGGCTTCTTAAACCAATTTCAGGCTACGCTACTCTAGAAAGATTTCGTGTGGTAACACTGTTCATGCCATTACACCTTATCACCAAAAATTTAAAAAAAAGTCTTTTTACTGCACCCATATAACTTTCACTATTCATCTAAGTCAACATATCATACTATATTAATATCATCCCGCATTAATATCATAGCATATCAAAGCTTTAAATTTAACCTAGCTAAAAAGAAATTTTATTGAAAATAAAAAATAATTTTTCATAAAAACCTAAGACTTTTCAATACACACAACCCTACATCTGATAAGGCTTCAATTTCCATTACTTCATGTTTCTTAACATCCCAAGTTGCCGTGATATATTTTTTAGATATCGAGTATCATAGCATGATCACTCCTGTTTATAAAAGATTTTTAATCCACAACTTCCGTTATAGTTGTTGTTGTGTTGTTTTTTTCAGCAAAAAAATTTGCAATTATAACTTCCACTACTCATCTAAGACATCATATCCTACAGATTAATATCAGTAGTTGTTGTTGTTGTTATTATTTTCTTTCAACTAAAGAAATTTGGAATCTTACATTAAAAAACATAAATCGCTCAATTTGTTTAATTTACTCGGCTGAGCGAATTTGTTTAGGCAAGGAATCAAATTAGAAGCATTACAGCTAAAGAGCAAAAATTAGGCTTTAACTAATTTCCATTAGTTACCTAGTCAACATAAACTTTTAAACTTTGAAACCCAATAACAATTTGCTAAGAAAATATCAAACAAAGTTGTTGTCATGTTTGGTTGATGCTAATATCTACAACTTCCCCGCTAAGAAAATTTCAAGTAAGGTCCAAACCCCTTCTGTTAATGCCTGAATTTAGGCGCGACACTTTATTTTCATCAACACTTGCAAATCGATCCTGTAAAATCCCAAATATAAGTGCAGCACTTGAAACAGCAAAACCAAGGTGATATTATACTGATATCTACAACTTCCTCGCTAACAAGTCTTCAAGCAAGAAAACAGCAAAACCAAGGTGACATGTTGCTGATATCTACAAGTTCCTCGAAATATTTGTCAATCATAATATTAATTATACCTGAAAAGGTAAGATCGCTAATATCTCGAAAACCATAGCCCGTAGAGGTTTTCTGATGAAAATAAATTTCGTCCCCCCTCGAACCAACAACCCCCACTGACACCTTCGAGAATCTATTGGCATGAACAAAAATATTCTATAGTTAAGTTGAATTATTATCTACTAATATTAATTCAAAACCAACCTGAAAAAAATCCTAAATTTAGGCACCTCACCCGTTCTCTATCTAGTATCTATTAGCATGAACAAAAATATTCTAGGGTTAACTTGAATTATTACTAATACTAATTACACTAATTTGCTTAAGGAATTTCACAACATTTATTATTCACATAAACACACAGCTGCACAGATCCAGCCACTTCATGGTACAGGTAACGGTACCACGCCGTTCTCAGCCACCATGTAACCCAGCCCAAAATATCCCTAGGCACTCATACTAAAGTAAACAACTAACACCAAACTCAAGCTGACAAGTGTACAACCCCGATATAAATTCGCTTAGGGTATTACACATCATTACTTAATCCACATAAGCCGCATACATTCCACCCAAATCTTGGTACAGTTAACGTAGCCCAGTCCAACACACCCCAGGCCGGGCAGTTCTAGTGATAGTATCAGATATTTACACTAAAGCTCTCAGACAACTCCCATTATCCATACACAAAAGGAGGGCATCTCAAGGTCAAACTGTAGCCTCCAAGACCAGATCAAATTTAACCAGCAACCTCCACCATTATAGCTTCCCACCCCTTGACAAATGTTGACACCAATTTAGAGCTACGATGAAAACTAAATTAGCTTCAGAAACAAAATCGAAGACGTATGCTATTTCCCCATGCTGGAGAGTGCTGAAAGTGATCTCGTATCCCCAAAGTTATCTCATATCCAGGCTTGCGCTCGAACGAGCTAGTGGTGGTGGCACCATCTGTGGGGGAGCTCTAGATAAAACTCGATAGCAGAAATGTCATAGAGTAACTACTGCCATAGAGAGCTGAAATTTGGTACACTGCGTTTTAATAGAAATTTTAAATAAAATTTCAAGAATGGTCAAATTTTGTACACAGCGTTTTCATATAAATTCTAAATTCAAGTTCGAACATGCACCAAATCGGTCAATCCTTTCTTGGTTTAGGTATTCACTATATATTCGGATACTTCTATAAATAAATTTTAAATAAAATTTCAAAAATGAACTTAATCGGGCACCCTTTCTTGGTGTTTCAATACAGAACTTTGGGTTTTAATTTTATTTAACTTTTATTTTCATCGAGGGTAAAATATTATTGGTCTTACCAATTGTAGCTTTTTCTCTTGTTTTTAATTCTTTTTCCTTCTATATATTTTCTTGTTTACCTTTCTACTCATTAATTGAATTGGCAAAGCCCTTTATGCCACCCCGTCCCACTTTCAATTTACTGAGTGTGCCGTTCATATGGTAACGTACAAAATCTTTGTCAGAGGAGGCGTTTCCTCCCCCGCTCTGCAGAGTTATAACGGTTTTTTGACACCCAAAAATGAAAGGCTCTTGCTTATCTGCTTACAACTCTCGAAATATATAATTTAAATATGTGCAGCTTTCGGTAGTCCATACTTTACACTTCCCATTTATATACATACCGTTCAATTATAAGCAATATTCTTAATTTACAATTTTGGTTTTGTCCGTCCTTGAGATTGTAATAAACTTTTTAATCCGCATTTATGAATTATTTTCTTTTTATATTTCTAACAATAGTTAATAGGTGAAGGTGAACGGTATTTCGGTAGTTATAGCCAGATAAGTAAGTGCCTTCCATTTTTGGAGGAAAGCCCTCTTTGAGGATAAATTTTGCTTTAATTGATGTACGCTTCTACCAAAGATTAGACCATATGGGCAGGGCGGGACAAGAGACCCAGACGCTAGGGTATTAACAGAGGCCTGACTCTTTTTTAAATAATTGAATAAAACAAAACTATTACCATAATTTGTCATTCACTTATCAAGCAGACTTGAAAATATCACAAATAAGTACGAAATTATATGCAATGAAAGCGACGCTTCTGCGGAGCAGTTTGACCCTAGTGCACACAACAACATCCGGAGCGCTATTTCCACATTTGGATAAATGTCCATTTTTCAAGGATGTACTGGTGTAGCTTCAGGAACGATAATTGTATTCCCCGTGCAGCCCCAGTGGACGAAAAATGAGTTCGGAGATGCAGATGCTCGTCTTCCAAAGTACTATCTAAATTTCCTAGATAGAAGACTTTCAAGGTCCGTACGCCCACACGGATATCTTGAGATTCCAAGCTATGTAGCTTCATTAGAAAGTCTAACAGTTTACTGAAGTTGTCGTAAGCAGAACCACCCCTTTATAGTTCTGCAATCAACCTACCTGTCTATAGTGCGACTTCCTTTTACTTCATTAATTGAGAATTTGACGCTTTGCTCTGCCTATTGGTAAGTCCGTCCCTGTAACAGTAAAGTGAATTAAAATTTGTTTTACTGTCCCGTGTCGTATGTCCTCCATGTACATCATTTTCGCTCCCGGTGGCGCCCTCCTATATGGTTTAACACCTAGGCAACTGCTTAGTTTCAATAGGCAGAAGTTCGCCGTTGATTATAAGTATCAATACTAGTACCAGTACTTGCACTTAAAATCTTTCAAGTACATGTCTCGATTAAAAATTTTAAAGTACAAGTCCAGCTACTCGTACTCATACTTATAAGTCCTACATATTGTTACGCGCTACAAAGTGACACAAGCGACATCTTTTGGAAATAGAAACACCTTTAGGTTAGTGACATCCTAGTAAAGTTTGGGTTCGGAGAACGGAATATTCAGGAAGGTTCTAGGATAATTCGTTGAGTATAAATACGGCGCGTCTCACATCCAGGAGGCAGTCTTATTTCAGACAGTGAAATGAACGAAGTAAACTATTGCGATAATTAGAAGTACAGTACTAGCGATAACTATAAAGAAATTAGAAGTACAGTACTAGCGATAACTATAAAGAGTTGATTTGATAATTGTTTGTAAATGTTATAAAAGTAAATAGTGAAGTTAAATAAAAGAAAGAACTTGTTAATGATATCTGAAATATTGTGTTTTAAATAACGAACTAAGGCCACTTTCGTAACAACTGGTGTCAGAAGTGCGATAAAATCGCGAAATAAAGTGGTGGCATTTGGTGAAATCGTGTGAAACTTTCTTGCTTTAAGTGAAAATTCCTAAAGATAATTAAACTGGAAAACAGGAATTGAAAGTGGAGTTGGGGAAGCGGTCATTGCAAACGACAGATCTAAAGAATATTCTAGTCGAACGACTTAGACAAGCTTTGATAGAGGAAGAAAAGAATCCTGAGACATACGTTTTCGAGGAAGAACCAGAAACTGAAGCAGAGCCTGCGATGAACATAGAACAACTTTTGGGTACTTTAATTACCAAAATGGAGCTTTCAACCCTGCAAGTGAAGAATGCTCTTGAGGAACAAAAGAATTCTCTAGAAGCCCGTTTGTACGAGCAAAAGAATGCTTTTGAGGATCACAGAATTCTCTAGAAGCCCGTTTGGACGAACAAAAGAATGCTTTTGAGCAACAAAAGAATTCTCTGGAATACCGTCTAGATGAACAAAAGAATTCTCTAGAAGCACGTTTGGACGATCAAAAGAATGCCCTTGAGGAAAAAAAGAATGCTTTTGAGGAACAAAAGAATTCTCTAGAAGCGCGTTTGAACAAACAAAAGAATTCTCTGGAAGCCCGTTGGGATGAACAAAAGAGTTCTTTGCAGAATTGTCTAGAAATTTGTTTGGAGGAACAGAAGACTTTTCTTGAAAATTCATTAGACGAGCAAAATGTAAAAATTGAAGGAATCCAGCAGGAAGTGCTGGAAGTTCAACAGCAAGTGTAAGAAGTGCAACAACAAGTGCCGGAAGTGCAACAAAATGTTACGGAGAAGCTTGACAGCTTTAAAGCTGATTTGGAGAGAATGAAGCATCGACAACCTCGGCACGAAGGAACTGAAATACCCGGTGCAGGCAGAATGAAACCTCGAATATTTTATGGACAAAATTCGTGGCATATTTTTAAGAGACAGTTTGAGGCAGCTTCCGAAGTAAATGATGGAATAACGAAGACAAAGCTACAGCTCTGGTTTTAGCACTTCGAGCTGCTGTGTCAGAGCTATTACAAACTATATCGATTGAAAGGCAACGGCATTAAAATTCATTGGTACAGTCGAAAGAATTACGTTATGGAGATGAGCACATGCAGCAAGTATGTCGCCTGCAATTACGTAACAGGATTCAAAAGCATGGCGAATCACTACACAACTGCAGGCTGATGTGAAAAGATTAGCTTATCTTTCATACTCTAGCGTAAATGCAGAATTCCTTAATGAAGTGGCAACAGAAGCATTTGTGAACGCTATCGCAGATCAAAATTTACAGCAAGCACTAAGGCTAGCAGGATAGAAGTCAACAGCAGAAGCGCTAGCTTCTCGGAGTGTAGTAAGAGTGAGAGAAATGTACTTGCAACAGATTGCAGTCATCAGAGAGCACTAGGTCACATGATATTCTTCGATGCTGGAATTGTAATAGACCCGGTCACCTCCAGAGAGACTACAGAAAACGTCGACGAATGGAATCACAAGAAGAGGAGGACAGAAAAGTATGCCAAAGATGTGGAGCTAGGGAGCAAGCTATTCATAGAGAGACTAGAAATCAAACAACGACCAGTCGCATCAGCTCTCCTGTTGAGCAGTCGGAAAACATGTAAAAACCAACTTTAGTGGGCAGAAGTTGGTTGGTAGAGTCGACGGCCCTGAAGTCATCATTCAAGTAGGCCAGTTGCAGAGAAATAATAGCAGTCTCGTTATATATGGAAGTGTAGGAAAAAATGACTGCGCAATCAATATCGACACTGGTGCTTCGAGATCAATTATTAGAGCGGATCTTATCAAGAACAAATGGCCCAACAATACCACCAAATATTTACTAAGAACAGCAACTAGAGCAGCAGCACAAGTTTTTGGAAAAATAAATTTGGATATTCACCTAGGCGAACTACTATTTCCTCACAATTTCCTGGTTTTAGATATCATGGATGAATGCATTCTTGGAGTAGATTTCATGACCACATATAAAATAAATCTGGATATTGAAGAACGAATACTCAAATATAGCAACATAAAAACTCCGATGAGACTAGGAGTAGGAGCAGATTATCCTTCGAAAATAAGGACGATGGTCTGTGAAAATATTACTCTCTCTGCATACTCCGAGACGCTAGTATGGACAAATCTTACTGATAACATCCGGACCTGCCGATTCTATCTCGTGGACCCTAACCCTACAAATGTGCATCTTCGTTGGTAAGACTTTAGTGAAGGCAGAAGGCGTAACATTAATTCCAGTCAGAGTGCTGAACACATCCGAAAATGAGGTACAACTAAAAGAAGGTGCTTTAATTGGAAATTGTGAACCCGTTTACCAAATTGTCAGTTCGGGAAATGGCAGTAATGACAAAACTTATACCGGCTGCTACCCAACTGGTTCAGAAGCTTCTTTTATCTAGTGCCTTAAGTGAAAAGCAATACAACGGTGCCAAAGAGGTGATGAGGAATTTTCGGAATTATTTGCAATAAATGATAATGATTTCGGCAAAACAAATCTTATTGAGCATCGAATCGATACAGGAGATTCTAGGCCCATTCGGCAGACATAACGAAGACTACCATTAGCCAAACAACCACAAGTTGCAGATATCATAAACTCCATGAAGGAACAACGCATAATAGAGGAATCTAACAGCCCTTGGACATCGCCAGTTGTTTTGGTCAGGAAAAAGGATGGCAGCACCCGATTCTGCGTAGACTACCGCCAACTAAATAATATAACCAGAAAGGATAGCTACCCATTACCAAGGATTGATGATACATTGGACACCGTTTCCGGAGCTCAATGGTTTTCCACCCTGGACTTGAAGAGTGGTTACTGGCAAGTGGAAATACATCCCAAGGATCGAGAGAAAACTGCTTTCTCAGTTGGCAGTGGCTTATGGCAATTCAGAGCTATGCCATTTGGATTTTGTAATGCTCCAGCCACATTCGAACGACTCATGGAATGTGTTTTACATGGATTAACCTGGAAAACATGTCTTGTCTATTTAGATGACATAATAGTAATCGGAAAGACATTCCAGGAACATAAAAACAACTTATGGGACATACTTCAAAGACGGAGAGATGCGCAACTGAAGCTCAGTACAAATAAATGCGCTCTATTTAAAAGTGAAGTAAAATATTTGGAGCACATGGTTTCATCAGAAGGCGTAAGAACTGATCCAGAAAAGATTACAGCTGTCAAAAATTGGCCATTTCCAAAGTACAAACATCAATTAAGGAGATTTCTTGGTCTAGCTACCTACTACAGGCGATTTGTAAAAGGTTTTGCAGATATAGCAAGGAGCCTACATCAACTTACAGAAAAAGGAAAGCCGTTCATATGGTCAGATAAATGTAGCGGGAGTTTTGAGAATTTGAAGCAGCATATCTGTGAAAGTCCAGTACTTCACTATCCAATGTTGGGAAAAACTTTTATATTGGACACGGATGCCAGCAATGTAGGTATCGGGGCAGTGCTTTCACATGAGAAGGATGGTCAAGAGGTGCCAGTAGCGTATTATAGCAAAGCACTTTCAAAATCACAGAGAAATTATTGTGCTACAAGAAAAGAGCTACGTGCTATTGTAAATTCAACTAAACATTTCCATAAATATCTCTACGGGCAGAAATTTATCCTCCGCACAGACCATGCAGCGCTTAAATGTCTTTTGCACTTTAAGAACCCTGAAGGGCAAGTGGCGAGATGGATAGAGCGACTCCAAGCTTATGACTTTGAAATCCAACACCGAAGAGAACGTATCCATGGAAATGCAGACACCCTTTCACGACGTCCATGCAAAGTTGAATGCAAACATTGCGTTCGGGTGGAAGAAAAAGAAACAAAGGCAACTATACAGCTGATAACGGTGGAACCATCGACGGGTTGGGACAACGAAAGCTTGCGAACAGCACAACGGGAAGACCCAGACATATCACCCATTCTTGCTTGGAAGGAAAACATGGAAAGACCACAATGGAGAGATATCTCGGAGAGGAGTGAGAAACTGAAGAGCTACTGGGCTCAATGGAATTCTCTTCACGTTGAGTGTGGTATATTAAAACGCAAGTGGGAAGCAACTAACGGCGAGTCATTCCGAATGCAGACAGTCGTGCCAGCATCCAAGGTCAAAGATGTTTTAGAAGAAATGCACAGTGGATCATCTGGAGGACATTTGGGGGTGAATAAAACAATTTCCAAAATACGAGAACGGTTTTATTGGTTGGTTGGTCTAATTCATGCTCAAAGTGGGTACATTTCAACGAGCTTTTCCTTAAAGATGTTGTACGTCCTCGTGAAATGTCCGGAAATTTAGAGAGAGATGAAGGTGAATTGTTTTCCTCCGAACTAGATGCGGAGATAGAACATCTTTTGAATGATAATGTTGTAGAAAGTATACCTGTAGAAATTACAGAAGAAGACTCTGTACCGAAGCTACCAAAAACAGTTCAAAAAAAAAACAAGCAGAAGAAGAACTGCGATGAGGATCGATTTTTAAACATCGGAGAAAAAAAAAATTTATGGCCCGTGAGGAAGAAAGGACTTCAGATGAAGACTACCATTTCCTGATGAGCTTTCATCCATACATGAAAAAAATGTCTAATGACACCAAGTTGCTTTTCCGACTGAAAATGCAGGAGCTGCTGTACGATTCCATGAAAAGCAAAAGCCATACCAGCGTACAAGAGGGAATATCACTTTCAACGGTGTAGGATAGCAGTATTCTTCATACTGAGAGCCAGTCCATATCGGTAATAAACTCTGATCATTCAAATATGTTTTCCGCTCCTTTTTCTCCAATATTGGTTACAACTGATGGAAATGATAATTCTAATATTGTGCCCAATGCAAGTTTTTAATTTGCTTTCCTACTAAAATGTATTTGGAATAGAAGTTGTTTTACTTACCTCAAAGTGACGGCAAGACGCTCAACAGGTGTACTTGGGGATACTGCATTGGTGAACGCTTTTCTTATTTTACTCTCAATATTATATAAAATGTACTCAAAAGTAGCACTATACCCTAGATGAAATCTAAAGGGTATACTAAGTTTATCATTCCGTTTGCAACACCAAGAAATAACTCGAGAACGCGTGTACCTATAGAACTGAAATTTTGCACATCGGCATTTAAAAAAATGTAAAATTAAGTTCGAAAATGGGACAAATCGGATAACTCATTCCTAGGGTTGGTATACAAAAATTTCATTTTTCACTACATATTTGGACACTGCCTGAGAACGCGTCAACGTAGAGCGTTGAAATTTCGTACAGAGTGTTTTCATAAAAATAGTAAATAATTACAAAATTATACTAAATCGGGCAACCCCTTCTTGATGTTACCATATAAAAATTTAGGATTTTTACGTATCCTGTGAAAACAATCAGTCCTATACGGTAAAAAGTTTTTCAGAATATGAGATCCTATAACATTGGTTATAATCATTTTTGCAGTTCGACGAACCGTTCTAGAGATATATTCAAAAACCACTTCAAAAATCAAACTTGCGCAGATGGGTGACCATAGGAAATTACAAACGAGCATTCACATAGGATATAATAGGAATTGGTCTTAGACCAATTTTAGCTTTTTTGTGTGGTTTTTTTTATATTTCTAACGACAGTCTAAGATAGTGAATGGTATGTGTATATCATTGGAAAGTTTAAAGTGTGGACTATCAAATATAAAAAGCTACACTGATTTAGCTTATGTATTTTGGTAGTTATAGGCAGATAAGGAAGATCCTTCCATTTTTGGAGAAAATACCTCATTAAGAATAAATTTCGCTTTGATTGAGGTACCCTTCCACCAAAGATTATATGGGCGGGCCATCCTGAATCAGAAGAGCTAAATTATAACAAAATAAACTTGAATGAAAACTGGGTAGGGGAAGTAAATTGGCCCATTTACCTGTAGTTATTTTTTCTTTCCAGAAAGTAGTTAGTATTCAAATTGAAACATAATGCTTTTCATCTTCACATTTAAAGACATATATAGGTATACATATATTTGCATGCATAGCTTGAAAAGTTAGATGAGTTGTTTTTCTATTTTATCAAGGGTATACTAACCACCAGCAAAAAATAACAAAAACAAAAGATTCCCATTCTACCAGACGAATTGCATCATTATACACATCAATGCTTAAGAGTCTCTTAAGATTTGCACATTTTTCTCTTGAGTCTTTTAATGATCCAAGCTTACCTGATTTTATTATTATTTTACCTGTGGCTGGTTTATTTGTGTTTGTGTATAAAAGTTTTTACTATAGTGAGAGAGAGAGAGCGAGAAAGAGAGAGATTATGTAGTTTTATAGTTAAGCATTTTGCGACTTGCGCTGAGCTGGAGTATATATACCCATTGCTATGCAATGAATGAATACTTATACATATGTATATGCAGGTGTATATTATATATTTTATACCTGAAGAGACCAAGTATGGGCCCCAACCTAAAGTCATCGAGTCAAATCCGATCGAACGGAACCATCATCATCATCAGAGTAATTCCAGACAAGGCATCCAGATGACGATGCTGAAAGCAGTTTTAGTGAATGACGGAAGTGCTAGTAGATAGTCGCGGAATTCTTCAACCAAACTCAACAATTTATCAAACTCAAGAATGTATGAAAATTTTGGAAATTTATTTAAGTGATTTTAATTCGTTATTTTATCCTCGCTTCATATAGTTTAAAATAATCGTGCACTGTAAAACATACAAATTTTGTGATCATGTAGCTAAAATTATTCAATATTTCATCTACTCTCTCTACTGGAAATGAAATAAATACATGTGCCAGTGTATTGTATTGCAGTATATCAGAGCAGTGCGGTGTGTTCTTCATCATTGTATTATATATTCTACGAAGTGCTATAACCTGTACAGGTGAGGTGCTCGCTTTTATATATATGTACATATGTAGTATTGCTATTTAGCTTGAAAGTTTCCGATCGCAAAAGAGTTGTTCGTTCATTCTGGTCTTTGTTGTTTTTGTTGTTGGTTTTGTGTTGTGTTGTTTGTGATGTGAAACGAAACGTCATCCGTGGTACTTTCAGGAATGGTATTTGACACACATAGTTGTAGTCACTGATCGAGCATAGTCAAGTCGACATAAATCTCACTTTCTTAATGTTATTAACTACTTTCTATTTGTTAATTTTGTGCTAAAAATATATTTTATATGTTGGTTACCAAGTGATATCATACGTATGTACATATATCTATATTTATAATATTGAATATGATAAAATCGCAAGATAAATTCCGAATAAAAGAAAAGCAAGAAAAATAAGCAGATCGAATTGCCATGATCGTTTGAGTTCAGTGATCTTAATTGCAAATATTTTTTTGTGTGTCTATCAAGTAAAAATATCAGGCTATAAAATTGTGTATGATCTAGTTTACTCACTAATGCTGCTGCTAATAATGCTAATTCAACGTCAGAGTTTAGTTGTGATTAGTGAGAACACAAAATGTGATATAACATTTTCTACTGATCTTGTATGGGATAATGAATCAAAATGCTGCTGAAAGTTTGGTATGTTCAATCGTTTCTGTTATTAATATTTTTTTTTGTATTTTTTAGCTTTAATGTTGCATTTGATTTGGCGTGAATGCTGGGAAGTAGATAAATGTTGTTGTTCTTCTCACAGATTTTTGAGTTTGTATTGAAATAATTTATGCTTAAGTGCTGTAATAATCATTGTAAAAACAAAATTAGAGAAAGGTGATAATGAGAAGTTGGCATTGGGTAAAAAACTATGTGACTGATTGAGATTTTTTACTACATAGGTATATACATACAAAGATTTTAAGTTGATGAAAACTTTTAATTAAATTTGGCATACTATACATATACATAATTTCGTGAATTTCAAATTGTTATTTTCTTCTTCTGCAAGTACCTATTAGGTAGGTATCATATATACACACATGCAAACAAAAATATGTAAGTGATGATCATTCCAGCAGGAAATGTATGAAAGCCAGCTTTAAGGGAATTTGCAACTTTATTCGGATATAAGTACATATGTTGGTACATAGTAGATGCATCTTGGGAGCATGAAAAGCATGAATGAAGAATTTATTGAAAAATGAAAGTGGAAGAACAGCATTTCCCTTCAATTGAATTGGTGAAGGAATTAACCTCCTCCGTCTTAGTCAATACACATTTGAGATTAAATGAATTAAAAATGTCATTTCTGAATAGCAATTGTAGGTATACTCATTTTGAAAAAATGGAAAGGTGTGTGTTAATTTTACGAAAGCTTACGCAAAATGTTGGTGGACATTGCAACGTTGATTACGTATATATGTATGTATGAACTATATATACTCTGTTCAAAGCTAATTTGAAATTTTCCGTTTTCTCCATAGCGAATACAACCTGTGGTTTTGCCAATTCCTTCAAATTTAATTTACATTGTTTTGAACAAAGTGTCACTCCATATTTTGAAAAACCCTTTATCACAGATTGAGTTCGTTCTATAGAAAGCAGGTTTGAAACAGTATATGCACAATAAAAAAAGTCCTTAAAGTGAGTGGCAACAAGTTGTACCACAAAGCTTAGGTATTTGTTGATAAGATTAGGGAAGGCTCCACCTTGGAAAACGTAGATTATGTTTTTATCCCTAAAATGTAGGGAATAGGTATAGTAGTGCACGATTACCCCTTAAAAAACATAATAATGAGCTAAATAACTCATTTCTTATGTGTCATATAACTCCTACCATATTTGTGAATATGTCATTTCTTATGTGTCATATAAGTACATACTACCATATATATGTTGTTTTCAAGTTGAAGTTATTGCTCGGGCGCTGGGCACGCTCAAACAAAATAGTGAAAAACAATATATGACTTGTTTTCAATAACAATCGGTGATGTATATTAACGAATATATATTTATTAGTGTTTCATAAAAATGTAGAATAATACATAATTTATTGAATGTTTTCTTCCTTATATCCGAGAAAATATTTTGGGAATTTTACGTACTACCTATATAGGTTTTCTAGTGTCAAATACCTAAAATCAATGTTCCATTGATTTGGGGAAGTTAAACTGATTTTTCTTTTCTATCAGAGAAAATTAATTTATTTTTAGCAAAAACCGTGTCTTTAATTTTTGGAATTGTCCTACTTTTTTTTACAGTGTTCCTATATTCAGTGTCTAGAGCAGTGAAAAATTCATCCAGTGGTTGGAAATACCTTAAAAATTTCGGAAAATCTTTTTTCTCATTAATCGTACAAAGACTAAAAACATGACTACCTTAAAAGAAATAAATTCTCTATTTTTCGGCATTTATTCCATTTGTAAATTTCGTTTGTTCAACAGAAATTTCGTGTAATTTGGAAATTTTAAGAGGAATTATGTATATATACAATACCTTCTAGATGATGGTGTTTGTGTTTCTAGGAAACCATATTTTATTCATGATATAGCAAAGTACAGTTATACAAGATATCATTACTATAGCGAACGATCGCATTTCGGGATTTTTTTCCGAATTGATGAATAAAAAAAAATTCTTACCATCAAAACTTATTTACAATCTACTGACTATTAACAATGACAACCAACAGAATACTAGCCGCTATTATGTTAGAAGTTCTTCGATGATCATCTTTTGTTTTATTTATTATAGAAGCTTTTAAAGTTATTCCGTATAAGACACTTGGATTTTCAAATATAACAGAAATAAAATGCAACTAGGTAGGTATAAGCTTAGCTTTATTAACATCAATCTAATTTGGTTCATTACCAGCGTTAAGGCCAAAATATAATGATGCCGATACGACATTTACGACGACAAATTAAATGTTGGACCTAATGGCAATACCATGAGGCTGTACCCAATGGCGCCGACCCGAATTGGTCGCCGTAACCAGAGCTGGGAATAATTCAACTTTTGTCGTCGTTGTCTTCGTAATTTGATTCTGACAGCTGAGAGTAATGAGCAAAAAATTTCTTTCGAGGAGGAATTAATTAATTTAATGAGGGAAATGAATTATTTTTATGCCAAAAGAAATCCTCAATATCGAAATACATACAAATACAACACAAAAGAAGCCAAATGGAAAGAAATTGGAGAAAAGTTGAAAATAAGTGGTATAGATGATATTTTGTAATCCACATAAACTCAGCGTTAATCATTGTTTATTACATGTTTACAACTTTTTTTTATATCTTTCCCATATTGTTAATAAATTTCAACAAATATTTCTACCACCTACATATCTTGATATGTCAACGAACATAAGAATGTTGGTCGGTGTCATTGGGTTAATTCAGCGACATTTACGACGACAGTGTCGTTGTAATTGTCGTGTCGGCATCATTCTATTTCGGCCTTTAGACTGCCGCAAGATACCTGCACTCCATTCTCTTTCTTTCATTTTCCATTTCTATGATCCTTTTCTAATCCTAGCTAGAATTCTGTTTATGACGGATATTGTCATAAAGAGCAATTTGTGCACTCAGAGTGCACAAATCCCACCATCAGTCTTAGTCGCTTACATGCACCCTGTTTCCACAAGGGCAATAAAATAATTAAAACTATTATTATGAACGGGTATTTTCTTAAGAGGAGTCAGTACTCAGCAACATTTTCAGGTTAGATACCAGCGAGCTTGTAGGCAATAAAATTTACTATACGTAGGTTTGTGTCCTGAAAGTGAGAAAATTCATATAAAATTAGTCTAGACCTAGACCACGTTAGAGACATCTAGCGTAAAAGACAGAAACCTAGCATGCGACAATTTAAGACGAAAAATGAATATCTGCAGTTTAAATAAATTACAAATTTTTAACGAGAATTAGCTCTCCTAAATTTTTTTGCACGTAATTATTAAATATATTGTTTTGGTTTGTATTTAAATAACTTTCAATGAAATATTACAATTTCTCGTCGGTGAAATATCGAGAGAAAAAAACAAGTACTATTAGAGTTAAATAATTAAAAAAAAGCGCCACAAAAATTAAAAAACTCGACGTTATTTGCTAGATATAGGCTTTACCTGTCTAAAATAGTCACAATCTGAAGAAATGAAAATACCTCTTAACAGGAATTTGATATAAAAACCTGCAAAATTTACCATTTTTTACAAGTTTCCGAGCAAATATCTACATTATAATACTTTTTTTTAATTTTTGCCGACTTTATTTACTAGACTTCTTCGTTACCTTTAATTATCGATACAAATCATTATTCTACTACAAATAGTTTGCCAGAAATTACGCTTTGAAAAATATACGAAACTTGCAAATCGTCGTACTGACTCCTCTTAAGAACTAAACATTTTACTTAAACCTATTTGTCCTTTTTCCATGAACTATTCTGTCGCTGCTGCTTACATTGGGAGTTATAGAAAGCTTAATAAAAGGGAACAGTGCTGTAACTCTTTCCATAGAGTAATAAGTTTAAGAGACTACAGGTCTGTACAGTGCAAACCATTGTGTATATATTATATAATATATACACAATGGTGCAAACTTTGATTCCAATTTCACGTCCATCGAAAGAATTTCATATGAGAAAGATATTGATACAACAAGGTACAATATGGACTATGGTCATTGTTATATTTATTGAGGGTTGTTGAAAGGAATGTGATGAAGATAAAATTAGTACATTGACAAAGTACATTAAGTTCTTCTAACAAGTACTCTGCAACTATACATACATATATGTTAAGCACCTTGTGTATACTCGAAGATGCATGTGGATGAAAATTAGAAGTTCTAGAAGATATTGGAGTGTGAAACCGAGGGTAGATGCCTTGAATATGTATCTTAATATTGAAAGCTATACTTATCTATCATTTTTGTGTGGTGGCTGAACAGTCAAAGTAAGGTCTCTTATTTAACTTGCCGTCCTTAGATCTAGTTAATCAACACAAAACAAAAGAAGTGTTTGTAGGATGCGTCTATAGAGGCGTTGGGAACGATATTTAATAGTTTTAGCCATAGCTTATTAGAAAGGCCTAACGATTATCTAGATAACAAACTTTAAATCATCAACATAGGATGTAACCTTCAGAAGTTACAAGGTGATCTATAAAAACATACCGAAATATCATTAAATCCCGTTATCTCGGAAACTGTTAGGATCCACCTCCTCCAGCCATACAATTTTTACTCATCTAAGTATGACCTATCCATAGCCTTCGGATATCAAACCACATACGGGATACCTTGTATTATATTGTGTATGCTATCCCTTCGTAACCTATTTGTAATTTGATAAAAATCTACTGCTTAACTTGACAGCAGATGTTGACAAGTAAAAGATACTGCCAAGTTTTAATAGCAATTTCGTTAAAATTTCTATATGTACATATATTGTGACTGTTGAAAGCTTCATGTATGTCCATAGTAATTATGAACAGTATAGTCTCATAACTGTAGGTACTACTAGTAAGTAAGTGATTGTTAAGGGCATTGAGAGAACAGTCTCCTTGCAGAAACTTTTGGCGGTACATTCCCAGATTGGATAAATATTTTCCCAAATTTTTTGAAGCTGGCAATCTCTACATGATTTTGTACGTAAAAAAAATTAAATTTTTATTGAAATCACTGTGGAACTGTAGGCAAAGCATTTACATTCACCACAGATTTGGAGGATTCGAAGAGTTAAAAACTGTGTCGGGGAGGGGGGCAGACAATAGCAACCCTCGTATAAGAGTAGTCTATGATAGTTGTACAGCAATTACATATATACTGAGCGATTATCTGTTGGTGTATAGTGGATTTTTTCTCAGAGACCGTTAGAGCTATGAAGATGGGACCTATAAACATGTTAATAGTGTAGACTGCGGAAAATGCTTGATAACCTTGGATGATTTTGATAGTAGAACTGTAAATTTATTCCGGATTTACTAATATCCGGATATCAGGATCTGCGGACTATCCGATCCTTAAAATTGTTATGGTCGTAGCATATTGCATATAGCAATATGCTACACAAAGTACTGAAGCAAGCGTGTAAGCCGGCCGCGACGAGCAGAAAATTAAAACGCACCCCGACCGAGAGAAGTGCGTTTCCTCGAGCTCGGAGTAACATTCTGACGGTGGTGACAAAGAAGAAGAAGACAATCGATCTGTCTTACTTCTTGAGTAAAGTGACGCGCATGGAAGGTAGTTCCAAAAGAAATTGTGCATCAAGAAATCTCCCCGACATCGTACCCGAGAGGTAATATTTTCGCATGAATCTCTTTAGTGTCAAAATATATTAATAATATACTTTAGGAATTTCCGACAAGGAAGCAAGGTACTGGATAATAAAAAACAAAAAAAAGGAAAAATTAGAAAAGAGTAACGAAGCGAGCGGCGCAGAGGGACACGTGGCTTAAATGCGTATTGGAAAGTTTTTGAGGTGATACGCTTTTTAATTTGTGACAACTTTGGAATAGTTGCTTCAGTTCACGAGTATTGTAAAACAAAAGGAAAATTCCTACTAACCAGCTGTTGGAGAAAAAGTGAAAATTAAATTTTATTCTGTTTTTCCTGTAAGCAAATTTCTATTGAAAGGAAAACCCCGCTATCCAACAGGCAACGGAGTCAGTAGCTGGCAGAAAAATCTAGTCTCATGTTTTTTTTTCAAACTGGTCGCCGTTTAAAAATGTCTGCGGCTATCATGCACGTTGCATCTGTTGAGCACAGCTAAAAAGAAAATAAAAAAACATTAGCATTGGATAAAAATTGTACTTCTTACTTCCCTTGATGTTTACCAGGTAATTCCCTCCAGGTCATCCCACAGTGTCAGGAACTGATCTGAAAATAAAAAAAAAATGCATCAAATAGAAAACTAACAAACAGAACAAGAATAAATTTTACAAATCACATACAAAACTGCCAAGAAACCAATTTCTTGGCAGTACAACAACAAAAACATGCAAAATGTACATAATGTAATTTCTTTGCAAAATTCATATGCTCTGCATAATAACCATTTACAAAACATGCAAATTTACTTAAATATGCAAAAAATAAAAACTTGCAACACGCACATACATTATAATTAGGGAACATGCAACAATTTATATCATTGTTGACATTTCAAAATCTACATTTCCAACATGAATAATTTAACAGAATTTGTATATTTCTTGCAAATTATTCATATTGAATCACAAAAATAATTAATAAGGAACACTTAGAAAGTAATAAATACACTTACATACCTGGACAATTAACCCTTAATTTGTGGAGAAAACCACCGAAAAACAACACGGCACTAACGAACTAAAATACCGCGATCGCGACTGTCAACTTGACACGGTGAAAAGCTGATTATACGAAGTTGGTTACGCTCTACCTGTTGGTAATGCTTAAAAACCGCGAAAGTTACCAGGTAAATAAATATTCACGAAAAAAGGTAAAATTAATTCCCATAATAAGTGGGAAAGAGAAAGATGCGAAAACGAGATGCAAGAAAAATGAGAAATATTTGCGTTCCACAGTGGAAATTGTCATAATATGGCAGGGAGCCGCCATCTTGATAAATTTCAGAAAAAATTAAAATATTTGATAAAATAAATTACGAAAATTCATGGATAATTTTAAATAAATTAGTTGAAGGGAAATTTGCATAAGTATACAAGTCAAGCAAAGTCGAAAAATATGCTTAATTTGCATTTTTCTTGTGGAGCGTATGTCAAAATGGCCGCTTAGAGCTTATAAAAAGGGGGGCAATTCCTAAGATCTCTCTCAGTTTTTCGACAGCGATCACACATGCCTAAGCATAAGATCCAAGAATTTAACCAAGTTTTTTTTTTCAGTTCCAGCAATTAAGCATAAATAAAAAGTGCCATATTTAAGGTACAATATTTTACATGCTTAAAATTTTGTGTGCAGTTGGTGTTGGCAAAGGACAGGAAGTTTTGGGTTCCTTTTTGTTCTAAAGATAAGTATTGTGTTAAATTATGTACGTAGATTTAGTAAGTTTTCTTGCATAAAATTAAACACATGCCAAAATCTGGCATTTTAAGAATATATGCAACGAAACAAAAATAGTTAAGTATTTAAGTTAAAATAAGTTTAAAGTGAATTAAAAATAAGTGAAAAGCGTGAAAACCTAGAAAAGGCTACAAATTGCATTTAGTTGAATATATGCCAAAATACGGCATAATAACTACATATGCAATCGAGCAATTAATGAACAGAATTAAATTAGTGAATTTATAAATTTGAGTGCTTCGCATTAGAATTATTCAATAAATACAGCATTAAACATAAGCACACATATTTTTTTTTTCATACCGCTACACTGGTCCACCTAAATGCCGTAATCTAGCTGTAGTTATCGATTGCAGCTACATTACAAAACAGCATTCCTGTATGATTTTGGGTGAATCTTTCTTTAAGAATCAAACAACGTCCCGGACAATTGTCCACTCCAAGCAACATGCATTCAAACAAATTATAATAAAAATTTGCAACATCCAGTCAACAAATTATAATAAAATTTGCAACATCCAGTCAACCAATTACCATAAAAATTTTGCGACATCCAGTCAACAAATTATAATACAAATTTGCGACATCCAATCGCCCATTCGGTGCGATTTACATCCAGTCGGATATTATTGAAGGAGCCGCGATGCCTAGGTATTTTAGTATAGCCCCAGGTAATTAGAGTACAGTAATTAGTGCAGTGATCTTAGTCAGGATAACGAGTGGCCTAGGGATTGAGATTGTAATGTTTCTTTTAAATCTAGGACAAAGCGGACCACCACGGAGGGATCTGCGGGGACACACTATCCACAAAAAGCATGTAAGTTGCGTCACTCATTTGTTTACTCGTTCAATTGAATTAGACTTTTTATTACTATACAGGGTGTTTCCCCTTAGGAGGTCCATAGAGCGGGAGGTGATAGTACTCAAAAATTGTATGGCAGGGGGGGGGGGGCAATATCAACCTTTTAGGAGTTACAGGGTGATTCATAAAAAAAGCTAGGTTTTCACAAAACACCCTGTATATTAAAAACTACAGGGCGTATGGTCACAGTTAAGGGCTCACTGTATGCAGAACTTCATGGCCTTTCCAACGACAGCTCAACCAGCCCCGTACCCTTCTCCCCTCAGAAGTTATGAAGGTCTAAACTAAAATTTTCGGATTTTCTTTCCTTTTTTTTTACTTTGACCTCTATTATTTTTGCAAAATGGTCGTTAACATAACTTTTTTTATAAAAACTGTAAACTGAAGACTCTCCTCTTTAAGTTGACCTATTACATCCTATGTGTTAACTGTAGCCGTTAAACAGTTATTATCTCATAACCTATTCAGGTCACACCGAAAAAAGACGATATTTTTTAAAATTACGTGCTAAGGGAACAAATTATCGTTGAGAATAGGTTTGAAAATAGGTTTGAGAATAGGTTTAGAGCTAATAACTCTTAAAGTTCTGCATACAGTGAGCCCTTAATTGTGACCATACGCCCTGTAGTTTTTAATATACAGGGTGTTTTGTGAAAACCTAGCTTTTTTTATGAATCACCCTGTAACTCCTAAACGGTTGATATTGCCCCCCCCCCTGCCATACAATTTTTGGTTCGTCTAGGTGAGTACTATCACCTCCCGCTCTATGGACCTCCTAAGGGGAAACACCCTGTATAATACAAATAATTTAATCAGATTTTATTATGATTAGTCTTGAAGTTGATATTTTATTAGTAAACAACCAAATTAATCCAATCAGATCCTAATAGTATCAAATCTTGAAGAATTGAAATTGACTTTTATTAGTATATAGTGTAATTAAGTTAACCAAATCTTATTATTACTAGGCTTGAATGATTGAGTACTAGTAGACGATCTATTTGATCCAATCAGATCTTAATATTACAGGTGCTTGAAGAATTGAATTCGCTTTTTATGATATAATGTACTTAATTCAACCAGATTTTAGTATTAGTAGTCTTGAATGAGAGGATTTGAGATATTGCTATTAGACGATCTAATTAAAGCCATCAGATCTTAATATTACAATTGCTTGAAGAATTGAATTGACTTTTTATCAGTATATAATATATATATTCTTTTGCCTAGGCAATTATTATTACATATTCTTGGCATTCTATATTTTTTACGTACTCAGGCCCGTCAGTCTGCTTGTCGTTAAACAATTTTTTTTCCGTTTTGTAATTCACGAAGCAGAGAGTATACTGTATAACTACTAAGTACATAGTGAAGTACTTTAGTATGTACCTAGCTTGATAAATAGACTTTTATATTAGATATATATATATATGTCTAATTTGATGATATATTTACCTGTATATACTTTGAAATAATGATATTTTTTTTAACTAATGATACGTATACATATACATATATATAGCCAATTTAATGATATACTTACCTATATATACTTTAAAATAATGATATTTTTTTGAACTAATGATATGTAGACATATATTTGCCTTAGCTGTAGATGAAGTACGACCTACCTGCAATTATAACGTAACTTTGAAACGTTGAAAGTTTTAATTTCCCCCGCGCCAGGATATTGCCCTCTCACATGAAGGTCGTTTAGGTTCGCTCGGTCATTCTCTCTTTACAGGTCAAATAGGGACTCTGAAAAATCTTGCCCTCAGAGTCAGATGGGAGGATGGGGCAGGCAAGCAAAGCAGACCATCTGCGCCTTCAATTATATATAGGTAAGTGACGTAAGGGTCCTTTCAGGACCGAATGTGTGCTGGCTTTTGTTGGATAGGCACGACGAAGTTTTTTTGATGATTGCCGACGGCAGCGGCAGGTTTTCGTGGAACCTCGCCACACTCTCCGCCAATGAGCCGAGGCGAGCTAACGTGCCGCCCTGCAGTCAACGCTGTCCATCGAGTGATCTGTCAGCTCATGCTGGCAGTCGGGACTTTACGTCCAAAGCCAATCACTCACTATAGTTCCATAACAAAAAATGGCGCCCAACGTGGTGCCACCTCAGTCAACTTCGGTGTTCAAATGTGTTTAACACAGGGGACTGAGGCTACTTGAGATATGGACATTTGGCTTGTAGCTAAATCCTCTGACTCGGTAGTCTCATATCTAGTGGAGAACACATGTGGACCTGAGGTTTGATTGTTTTGTTAATAGAAATTTTTTGAAAGTAAAGTAAAGTTTTTGGTATTTTGAATTTTTAGTAACGATTAAAGTAACGTAATGTTTTGAAAGTTTTTTAAAGATTGTAAAGTAAAGTAAAGATTTGTGAAGTTTTGATATTTTGATTTTTGAAAGTTGAATTGAGTAAAGTGAAGTAACGTAACGTATGAAAGTTTTTTCTTGAAAGTTGAAGTTTGGCTTTAGGTTTGACTTTGGTCAAGCCTCAAGCCTGAACAATTTGTTGACTTCTTAAATTTTTGGAAGTTTTTTTTAGTTATGTTTGGATGATCCTTCCCGCTGGCCTTCTGTCATGGAAATGGTAGGTGACCTCACACATTTTTTTTTTGAATGGGCTCTCACGGAGACATGTCTCTGCTAGCCAACTGGCTGGACAGAGTTGTGAATCTGTGAGACGGCTTTTTGGCTTTCAGCTGACTAGTTGACCAGATTCATGACTCTGCCCGGTTGGAAGGTTAGCTGGACACAGCAATCAGGTGAAGAGGAAGGAAAGAGTTGTTGGAGCATTGAAGTGATGCTGGAGACCTTCAGTAATCAGGAGTTGGCATACTGCCTGGCTGAAGAATCTCTAGTATCAATTTCAGTCTCTAGCTTCTCCAACCCGACTCTTCCCAGATTTCTGTGAGGACTCAGACATTTTTCATGCACACATTCCCGTCGCTTGCCCGTATAAAGTTTCTGACTTGAGAAGGGAGGGAGCGATCTGGATGCCGTTTATGTTGAGAGTTAGCTTCGGCCAATGAAGGAGAAATCGTATGTTTCTGATAAAAACTTTTTTTTGAAACGCTTAATTGAACTTTTTGGTAATTTTGTCGAACCTGTGAGTTCTCTGATTTTTTTGAATTCTTTCTCAACTTCTCCGAACGTTTGGGAAAATTTTTGTTTGAAATTTAGTATCTCGTCCAAACCTTCGACTTTAAATTAGTATTTCGTCATTCTCACGTTGTGAAGAGCCTGTTATCTCTTCCGAATTTTCAAATTCTTTGAATTTTTTTGATATCTAGTCCAAACCCTTGGTTTGAAAATCTTTTCGTTTGATTTACGACTGATTGTACAATGGCTACGCCGCGAACACCACCGCGAGCAACTGGTGTACCGGTACCGTTGCCAGACCAGTGCTCCATCTGTCAAGAGGGCGACTGGTCAGGACCGAGGAAGCCAGTGAAGATAGTTTGTGGACATGCGTTCCACAAGGCGTGTCTGAAAGCGTGGATTGGGCAGCAGTCAAACTGCCCTAACTGCAGATTCCATCTCACTCAGAATGATTTTACTGAGTATACAGGCGCTGTCCGGAAGACGACAAAGCCCGGAAAATCTGTCAGTCACGACCCATTGCCTCCCATGCCGTCACTAGAGTTACCACCTTTGACAGTTCCACCACCTATTCGACGATCTATTTCACCTGGAATGCCAGATATACATTCCATGACCTTCACAAATACCCACTCGCGACGAAATAGCCCACTGCCTTCTGGCAGTGGACATACCTCAGCAGCTACGGATGCTTTGATGGCAGGCTTGCGCATGCAAATGCAGGACTTAGTTCGAGAAGGCCTCGAGCAGAGCTTGAATGCATTAGAACGGAATTGACAAGTAGTGTCCGACAGCAAATAGCAGCTGCACTGCCACCAATCAATTTTCCACGGCCACCTCCTACTATGGGTGATCGCAGACCATCACCAGAGTTTCACGACGAGCGTAGCCAGTCGTTTAACCCACCGCCTTCGGCTTTTGGTCAGCCTAGACCAAATTTTAACCAGCCTCCACCAGCTTCATCTCATCGTATCCCGGCGAGTGTAGGACAGCGACGATCAGGCAGTCCTATCAGAAGATGGAACCTGACATACAACGGAAATAACTCCGAGCTTTCCGTAGATGAATTTATTTTTCGAGTCGAAGCGCTCAAGCACTCCGCTCTAGAAGGAGATTTTGATCTCCTTGTTAGGAACATGCTCATGCTATTGACGGGACCAGCAAAGGATTGGTACTGGTCGATATTGAGACATAATCCCTTTCCAACTTGGGAATTTGTCAAGACTGGGTTGTCAATTGAATGGGGAGTGCCCAAGGACGATTTAAAAATCCGCTTGCAGCTGATGTCGTGAAAGCAGAAGCCTGGTGAACTATTCGCCATGTACCACCATCATCTAGTATTGCTGCGTGATCAGTTGCAGAACGCCATGCCAGACCAAAAATTCTTGGAAATCGTCAAATCGAACTTACTGCCTGAGATTCAGGAGAAGATATGCCTACATTCCACCGATACGATGGGACAGTTAAGATCGCTCGTTACTCGAATTCAACCCACGCAGCTACGAATTGCGACAGTAGTTGGAACCCTCACCGGAACCAACGAGTACACGAGATTGACAACTTCCAGACTTTAAGCCTCGAACTGGCAATAGCAACAGGCAGTGACACTAGCTTAAGCGACGTTTCAGCCATTTCGACCAGACACCCAGTAGTGTGCTGGAATTGCGATCAGCCAGGTCACTACTACCAGGACTGCCTGCAAGTAAGACAGCAAGTGTTCTGCTACGGATGCGGGCGCAAGAACATTTTTAAGCCCAACTGTGGACACTGCGCACAGAAGAATGAGAGACGGGGCGGGAATACCACCACCTCTTTCCGAGCAGCGTCAAAGTCGCGAGCGACAATGCAATGAACACTCCAGTTCAAGCTTTGAACAAGGAGGAAGGTCCGCTCCATTAGCAGACCTTGACGAGTCCCTGAATTGTCCACTGATATCATTCACTGATTCTGATGATGTCAGCAAAACACCCGATAGTACGAACATTTCATTGATGGAGACGGAGAACCTAATAGACTCCTCCGCAGATCTTCAAGCTCCCATTTCCACTTCTGGGGAGCCCATGACATTATTGGACACTTCTTTGGAAGAGTCTTTAATTTTCGATGTCCCGATAAGACCGACAGCACTTTTAGCTGACAAGGTTGCTGAGCAGGAGATTTGGCCTCCTGCCATTTCTGTTTTAAAACGGCCACCAAGCTCTGTTATGACGAGTAGGCGTGAGCCAGTTTTACATCCGCTGACGCCGTGTCATACGCGTCTGCAGAAATACAACGCAGCAAGAGACCGAATCTTCTCCTCAGTAGCGGAGTTAGCTGAAATCGTGTTTCCTGACTTGGATATGAGACCAAGAAAGAAAAGATCTACCGTTCGTTGGCGGGAATACTGTCGACGGATGAGACTGGAAAGAAAAAAACTGGCACAGGTTTCCATGTAGATGCCAGACGACATTCGACCGTACGCCGAAGTAAAGCTGCTTGGGCGAACTGAGCATGGATTACTTGATAGTGGTGCCACTGTCAGTATTCTAGGCCAGGGAACTCTAGAGAAGCTCGCGGAAGCAGAGGTTGAATGGAAGAGGTATCGGACACAGGTTCAAGTAGCGAATGGTGCCATGACGACTGTGCATGGTCATGTGCGTTTTTACGTGATTCCTGGGCTCACACAAGCACTATATCTAGGAATAGACTTCTGGCGTCTATTTGGGTTGGCTCCAGATGTCCTGGGTATAGTTGCAGAAGTGAACCCGAGTCCAGCGGCTACCTCTGACACCGATTGCCATGTTCTTTCCAGTCTAGATCAACAACGCTTAGAAGCCACCAAACAGCTTTTCCCTTCTTTCGCCTCTTTGGGCCTGGGAAAAACATCTTTGGTCGCTCACAAGATTGAAACGAATGACGCAGCTCCGATAAAACAAAGCTTTTATCCGATATCGCCGGCAGTACCAAGTTTGATGGATGCCGAATTAGAGCGAATGCTATCACTGGGTGTGATAGAGGAGATCCAGAGTTCTTAGAGCTCTCCAGTTGTTCTAGTGAGGAAGCCTAGAAAGGTCCGGCTTTGTTTTGACGCCAGGATGGTCAACTCTGTTACGAAGAAGGATGCCTATCCGCTACCGCAGATAGATGCACTTCTGAGTCGACTTCCTCCGGCAAACTACATTACGAGCCTGGACCTGAAAGACACCTTCTGGCAGATCCCACTAGACGCTGAGTCCAGAGAGAAGACCGCTTTTACAGTACCTGGTCATCCTCTCTATCATGGATAAAGTCATTCCTTTTGATCTTCGTGAGAACGTTCTCGTCCATCTAAACGATTTATTAATTCTGTCATCAGGCTTTAACTCGCATCTCACGTTACTATCCCGTGTAGCGGATTGTTTGAGGAAAGCTGGCCTCACTATCAACGTCGAGAAGAGCAAGTTGTGCATCAAGGAGACCAAATACTAGGATTTCATAGTTGGGAAAGGAGGAATTAGGACTGACCCAGACAAGATCTCAGCTACAGTTGACTATCCGTCACCTAAAACTGTTCGGCAAGCCCGACGCCTACTAGGTATGGCGGGATGGTATAGACGGTTCATCCCAAACTATGCTGACTTGATTGCCTCCATTACAGACACCTTGAAAAACCCTCGTCAGTTCAAGTGGACACCCGAAGCCCAGGCGTCTCTGGAGATGCTAAAACAAAAACATACCTCTGCTCCGTTGTTAGTGAGTCCAGAGTTCACCAAACCATTCGTTATACAGTGCGATGCGAACCAACAAGGTATTAATAGGGTGCTGATTCAACTAGATGACGATGGCCACCAGAAGCCAATAGCCTACGTCTCAAAAAAATTGAACTCAGCACAACGAAATTACACCGTCACAGAACAAAAATGCTTAGCTGTAATCTTGAGCGTACAGAAGTTCCGGCCCTTCATAGAACTCATGCCCGTTTAAGATAGTGACGGATCATGCGAGCTTGAAATGGCTGATGTCTCAAAAGGACCTCAGCGGTAGACTTGCTCTGTGAAGTTTGAAGCTTTAGGGCTTCGACTTCACTATTGAGCACCAAAAAGGAAGCCTGAACGTCGTCCCTGATGCGCTGTCACGCATCGATTGTGACAGCCTGTCCACCAACGAAGATCCTGGCCCGGTAGTTGACCTTAGTTCGTCATATTTCAACTCTTTGGAATATGAGGAACTGAGGCATAAGGTTAAAACGAATTCTGGTAAACTACCAGATCTTTGCGTCAGGGATAGCTTCGTTTACATTCGGACTGTTGCGAGAACAGGCGATCCGATTCAGGAAGTAGAAGCTTGGAAGCTTTGGAATCCACGAGGGCTTGTCACCGACGTCATTTCAAAAGCTCATGATCCGCCACTAGCTTCACACGGAGGTATAGGGAAAACACTGGAACGTCTGCGAAGACATCTGTACTGGCCACGAATGACAGTTGATGTTAGAAACTACGTAGGCGCCTGTGACGTGTGTAAGGAAACGAAGGCTCTCAATACTATTCTGAGACCACCTATGAGAATCCAGTCTATGACAGAAACGCTGTATATCGATTTTCTAGGTCCTTTTCCTCGGTCAGTGAAAGGAAATGTCTGCATTTTAATAGTTCTTGACCACTTTTCAAAATTTCCAATTCTCAAACCTATGAGAAAAGCATCTACACTCAATGTGTGCCAATTCATCGAGACGGAAGTGTTCCATGTGTTCGGAGTCCCGGAAACGATAATCTCTGACAATGGAGTCCAGTTTTGCTCGACTCAGTTCGCCAGATTACTGGATAAGTATAAGCACTTGCGAACGGCAGTTTACTCGCCGCAAGCAAACGCCTCAGAGCGATTAAACAGGTCTATATGTCAGAGATTAGAGCGAATATTCGGAAGGAACACACAAAATGCGATGAGAAGCTGAGCCAAATAGCTAGTTCCCTTAGGAGCTCTTTCCGTCAAGCTACTGGTTTCTCTCCCTATCGAACACTCTTCGGTCAACAAATGATTGAACATGGCAGCTCCTATTCTATCCTGAGGAGCCTTGGAACTCTTGGTGAGTCGTTGAAATTAGATGCTGAAGACGAAATGAGATTGATCCGTGCGAGTGTGCAGGAGAACTTACACCATGCGTTCGAACATGGTTCACGAGCCTATAATCTCAGGGCGAAGCCTGTTGAGTTCAAAGTGGGTCAAGAGGTATTTAGACGGAATTTTGCCCAAAGCAACTTCCAACAGCAGACTAGTGCTAAACTGGGACGAAAATTTGTCAAGTGTCTGGTTCGAGCCAAGAAAGGAAACTCCCTATACGAGCTTGAAGATCTACAGGGGAAAGTGCCAGGAGTCTACCACGCCAAAGACATCAGGCAGTGATATCCAGTCTAGAAGCGTCGTGGACAGAACACATAGGGTGTACTAATTTTGTCATCCCGTTTGTAACGCATAGAAATAATGATGGTACAGCAGAATGGATTGGACACCCACGCATTATACAAAAAGTTATTTTGACTTTTGCATGTCTGTCTGTCCGTACGCAGGATAACTCGAGAACGCGTTCACTAGAGTGCTGAAATCTTGTACACATGCTTTTTAAAAACAAGTAAAAAGATAAAATTGGTCTATGACTAATTTTTATAATACTCAAGATGAATGCCCATATGAAACTTCATTTGATCACCCATTTGGGCTTGATTTTTGCAGTGGATTTTTGCATATAATTTTAGAACGCTTCGTCGGACAGGAAAAATTATTACAACCAATTTTATAGGATATTCTGAGGAAGTTTTTGGTACAAAAAAATGTCTAGGACTGATCGTTTTCACAGTATCCGTAAAAAACCAACATTTTTATATGGCAACACCAAGAAAGGGCTGACTTATTCCATTTGTTAAATTGTATTTGCTATTATCATCAGCTCTCTATGTGAACGCGTTCCCTGGCAGTATCCAAATATTTAGTGGAAAACGAAGTTTTTGTATGGTAACCCCATTTCGAACTTAATTTTAATTTTCTTTAAGTCCGCGTACACAATTTCAGCTAAGTACACGCGTTCTCGAGTTAACGTGCGCACGGACGGACGAACAGACGGACATGCAAAAATCCAAATAACTTTTAATTTTATGCGTGGGTGGGTGTCCAATCCATTTTGCTCTCTGGGCGTTACTAACGAAACGAAAAATTTCGTATACCCTATAGATTTCATCTAGTGTATAAAATGTTAATTTAAGTTCGAAAATGGGACAAATCGGGCAACTCCTTTGTAGGGTTGCCATACAAAAATTTTGTTTCTCACTAAATATTTGGGAATTGTGTGAGAACACGTTGATGTAGAGAGCTGAAATTTGGTATATGGTATTTGCATAGCAATAACAAATATAAAATATTTAAAATGAACTAAATCAGGCAACCTCTTCTTGGTGTTGCCATACAAAAATTTGGGCTTTCACTATATTTGGGCACCGCCTGAGAACGAGCCGACGTCGACAGCCGAAAATTTTAACAGAGCGTTTTCATAATATTAAATACCAATTCAAAATGAACTAAATCGGGCAACCTCTTCTTGGTGTTGCCATATAGAACTTTGGTTTGTCACTATATATTTTGACACTGCGGAGTGCTTTGGGTTTTCACTTTATTTGGATTTTATTTTTATATATGGTATAATAATATTGGTCTTAATTGTGTTGTATTCTTTTGTCTTGTTAAATTAAAAGACAGTACAAAATATGAAAACGCGGCAACGGCACATACAGTGAACGCCAAACTTCGCATTTAAATACATTCCTGACACTTCCATACATATGTGCGCTTTTGATATAAAAAGATTGATAAGGATGATGTTTTTACTTTTCTTAATATCCTCACTGTAGATAGTTTATATGGCCCAATCCAGACGAGAACTTTTTAGGGAAGAAAGGTATTTGCTTCCTTTGGCTTAGACGTGCCATAAGAATAATGTGGCTTCGCGTAGTTCCTTATAAGATTACCGAAAGTAATTGTGTGCGTGTTCAATTAAGTCACAGTTTTTGATATTAACAATAACTGTATTACAAGTTCACAACATGTAATGATTAGTAAATTATTATATTATCACCTCAAATCGCAAATAAACATCTGTACAGCCGTCCGATGAGAAATTTCAGAAATTTCGCAATTTCAAAATGGCCGGCTTGCTGTAGTATTGGTATGCGGCCCGTACTCTCGATCGAAACTTGGTAACACGGACTTTTTCCTACCCCCGAATACTTCTCACCCGTAAAAAGAGCCAATATCCTCCCCTGTGTGGGCTATGGTTATCACGTGAAATATCACATGTTGCACCTAGTACATCTATGGTAATAGTATCGTTTCTAAGCAAATTTCTATTGGGGTATTGACAGGACTAAAGGCTGAGTTACAATGTGACGCTGTCGCGAGTCGCGGACGCTGTCGCTAAACCTGTCAAAAGTTAAAATGTATGAAACTACTCAAGCGCAGGTACAGTGTGTCGTTAAGGGTGTTGCTGACGCTGGTCGCGTTGCTTAAAGTTGAAAATATTTCAACTTGAGACGCGCAACACTTTGACAGCTGCAGTTGAGGCAATTTATTTTTGCAGAACATTGAAATTGTGAGTGAAAATTGTAAGTTTTAAGTAATGCCACAGTGTTTAATAACTAGTTAATTTATTTATTTACGATTTAATGATTTTTTTAATAATGGAAGGAAAATTCAGCACATATTAGAGCGTCATCATTGGAACAGCATAAGAACCAGGCACTCCGTCCGCGTCGACATCAGCAACATCAACTCAGCGGAAATCTCAAATTTACGCAATACAAAAAAAACGGTTTGACTTTTCTCTCCGTTTCGTTGCGTTACGTTGCATCCATTGCACTTTACTCTTTGAGCTAATCCTCAACAAAAGATAAAAACTTGGGGAAAAATAGCATTTAAGGCAAATGTTAAGCCTAGAGGTGTGTGTTTTGTTCGAAGATGTCATAAAGATGAAAGCAGACGCAGTACAAGATTGATAAGAGGCAACGAATTATACGGTAAAGCCTAGTATCGAGTTCGGGCAAAGTAAAATTTAACGTGGTCTCCAAATTTTTCACATTAAAATCGCTGGTAAAATTTTGACCTATTTAATTTGGAGAATAGAAAGTGACAGATTTTTAAACATTTTATCACTGAACAACTTAAAATTGTTTATAAAGTTTAAATAAACGTTTTTACAATTTACAATTAAAATTGTTAAGAGAAATTAAATCCTTCAATAAATTAACAAAATAATCTGAAAATTTTCAATTAAAATTAAATCCTTCAATAAATTCGAAAAAAGAAAAAAAAACAATCTGAAATTGTCATAGAAATGTCATAATTTTACCAGCATTTTAATGATCCGCGCATTAAATGCTCAGTAAAATGAGTGGAAACATACAAAGCGCTATCTATCTTAAAATATAGAAATAGATGAAATCATAGGAATACTCATGATACGTAAGGTATGGCAGAATTATCTGTCAATTGGTTGCTTGCCTGCTTTGGCGACAATTGTCAGAAATTTGTTCGTCTCAATTCCAATCGTTCTTATCATAGTGAAAAAAATTTTCTATTTGGAAATTTCTTTGCTTTTTTTAATATATTTAAAACGTATTTCAGTCAATAAAATACGAAAAACTCAAAACAAATTCGCTGGAAATGACATTAGTCATCTCATGACGTAGCAATACAAAAAATTCCTCTCGAATCGGCCATACTTGTTATCTTTGTATCATGGGGTATACTAATGTCGTTTTCATTTAAACATTACGTTCGCTTTGGAAGCAACCTAAGTGCTGTCAAAACGTTCGTTTGAAGCAAAAGTGACGTCCTGGGTAGTCTCCGGAGGCAACCTAAAAAGCATAAGGTTCGCTCGGAAAATTTTCTTAGGTTCACTGTGAGTTCAGTCAGACAAACAAAAGCTAGTTTTCATTTGATAATACAGTCATTTGACATTATTTTAAAGGCAACAATTATTAAAAATGGAAGAAATTATTAGTGAGCTCATTAAAGCAGTTCCAGTGATTCTTAAGCGGAAGACTTTTTATTATTTTCTGCTTTAGGATCATTACCTACAAAGAAATGACTGTGTTTGACATTAGTATACATGCAGAAGTAAACCGTTCGATTGAACGGGGTTGCCTCCAGAGCGAACCTGATGTTCAAACGAAAACTACATTAGTTTGTCACTCCGTCTGTCCGCCCGTTCATCTGTCCGTCTGTCCGCACGTCACGATAACTCAATAACGCGTCTACTTAGCGAGCTGAAATTTTGTACATGGGCTTTAAAAAGAACGTAAATTTAAGTTCGAAAATGGAACAAATTGGGTAACTCCCTCGTAGGGTTCCCATACAAAAATTTTGTTTTTCACTATATATTTGGACACTGCCTGAGGACGCGTTACCACAGAGGGCTGAAATTTGCTATATGGTGTTTTCATAAGAATAGTAAATACAATTTCAAAAATGGGCTAAATCGGGCAACCCCTTCTTAATTTTGTCACATAAAATTTAGGATTTTTAAGTATACTGTGAAAATGATCAGTCTAGACGTTTTTATTATACCGAAAAGTTGTAATCATTTTTATTCTCGGACGAACCGTTCTAGAAATATATGCGGAAAACAACTTCAAAACTCAAGCTTAAACATCCGGGAATTCATCTAGGGCAGTGGTTCCCCAACTTATTTGGACTACCGCCCCCTTTTCAGAAAACAATTACTCAGCGCCCCTTGGAAATGGACATGCTTTAACCGAACAAACAGAAAGATGTATATATGTTCGACCTACGTTTTCAAATATAGTAAAGAAAGAAGTTGGAAATAACATACCTTGATCCTTGACGCTTGAAATAATAAAATTATTTATTGATTTCACAGAAAATTAATGTAACGAAGGATTATCTGAAAATAAAAACTACGAATAGCATTCTAAATATTCCTAATAAGAAGGATGAACCTAGTGTGATGCTATCGATGTATCAATCCTCGGCTCTATTTTTGTCAGTAGCATTCTTAAATCGCCGCGATTAGCTATTTGGAGTCGGTTTCTTTTATTTTTTGTTAATAAAATTGTGACCGTACTGAACCCACGTTCCACTAAATACGATGAAGGAAATGCAGTTAAAAACTTTTGTGTTATAGCCCATAATGATAAGCTGTAGGAATCTGCTTTTGCAGCCAGAGCGCTTGGTAGCCGGCTTTGAATTGAAATTGAAATTCGTCATTTGTTGTTACTTAATTTTATTCAACGCACCCCCCCCCCCCCGCACCCGCCTTCCCCACGGATCGTTCCAGCGCCACCTAGGGGCAGAATTGCCCACTTTGGGAATCACTGATCTAGAGTTTTAGACCAATTCTAGCTTTTTTACTTGTTCTACATGTAGGTTTATTTTCAACGGTTCCGAGAATTGCACTGAACCCCACTGAAGAATAACCCAGTAGGTATATGTATATATGTAAGTCCTAAGCATCTAAAGTAAGTTTTTGAGACAGCGTAGATCAGAAGCTATGCCCATATATCTATATAATCGGAAATCAGCATCACAGACATCTGCCTGTAGTATCAATTCTTTCTAAGCATCTACCGTTTGTTTACTTACTTCTTTTTGTTTGATTCTAGTCTTAAAATAATTCAAACCATTATGTCAATCGACTATAGACTCGAAACCTTCATTTTAACCTCATTGTCATTGGCATTGACAAAATCAACAACTCGCTTGCTTTCTGTATTTAAATTAATTTAATTTCTACTTTGTATGAAAATCTCTTTGTAGTGAAAGTTATTAAAAGGAATTTACCTTGTCACTGAAAAAATACTTACATAAACATCTCTCAATGAATTTTCCTTTTACGTTCATTACTTTTTAATCATTACCGCTTTGATGTGTCTTGAATTTCTTTGATGGCAACGACTTTTCTAATGAATGTATGTACTACTACTATGTTATGTACTACAATTCATAATAAAATATTTATGAAAAAGAGAAAAGATTGCGTTTGATTGATACTTGCACAGTTATGCCATATTTTCTCAAGTGTACAAATGAAAGGAAATCGAATATTGGAAATAAATCTTGTATTTTATCGTAGGTACTTACTAAAATGTCATAAAAATATTTCCAGTGATTGTTCGAACCAAATTGCTTCGAATATATATTATAACCGATAACTTCTGAAAAGAAAATATCCTGAAAACAAAGCATCAAAATTCTTAGTAAAATTAAATCTAATTTAATCACTCTCAATCAAAACACAGATACCCAACCCAACATAGCCATGTATTTATCATCTTCATAGCATATTGCACAAATACAACATAAAAGTATAGCCTCATTGAGCAAATTAATTTAAAATTATTATCAAAAAAACCATTCCTGAAAAGGGATCATATTACAAAAATATCATGCTAAAATTGAGATCTGAAAAGAAAATAAATTCAATCTAATTACAATTTTCATAAAAATAGGTACAACATCTATCAAAAGCATGTGTTGTCATGTAACATACAATGCATGGCACAAATACAATCAAATCAAGCAGATCAATTTGCAACTCTAGCATTATCATCATTATAAGTACCATCGAACGGGAATTTCTTCTCTACGTGATACGAAATAAAATTTTTGCAAATATAATTAATTTAACACAGCAACATGTGAAACTCTAAATTTCTTGTTGCTATGCATTTTTGTTCGTTGCTAGGCAAATTTTATCGCTAGTACCGTAAGAGCACAGCTGCATTGCCAATTCTTGTAATCATGCGCCGCTGCTACTCTATTAGTGGTGTCGTGGGCAAGCAAGGGCTATATAAACGACAAGCTGACTGAGCTCGATCTCTTTTTGTACTTGGCATCGCTTGGGGTAAGTTGGCTTAGGGACTAACATTCATATCGGGTATCGACTGATATTTCAATTCTAACAATTAACAATCATTTCTGGTCTCGACGGAAATAAACGCATCTTATTTCGGGTCTCGACTGAAGATAAGATATTTACTAATAATCATTTCTGGTCTCGACGGAAATAAACCCATCTTATTTCGGGTCTCGACTGAAGATAAGATAACACTTTAAGCCGGGTCTCGACTGACTTAAAGAATATTATCTCGGGTCTCGACTGAGATAATCTATTACTAACAATCATTTCTGGTCTCGACGGAAATAAACGCATCTTATTTCGGGTCTCGACTGAAGATAAGATAACACTTTAAGTCGGGTCTCGACTGACTTAAAGAATATTATCTCGGGTCTCGACTGAGATAGTATCTTACTAACATTAACACTTTATTTCTGGTCTCGACGGAAATAAAGAATTGTTCTAACCAAGAACAAAGGGCTTAACATTAGCTTACAGCCAATTCCTCAAGTGTCAAGTTTTAGATCGGTGAGTACCAGTCACTTGTAACATTTTAATACTTATTCATATATCTATTTGACTATATTTTGACTTATATACACATATATATATTATACATTTCATGTGCATATCTATTTTATACATATATTTTCATTACATTTTTTGACGATCTTATATTATAACTTGGTGCTAATAAGTGTTAGTGTAATACAAAAATCTCAGACCCAAACTGATATACAGAGTTTTGTCTCGACATATCTATTTTTGAAAGTCCTACATTATAAATCGGTGTCAATAAGTGTGTTTTCTAGTGTATGTTGATCTCTGACCCAACAATTTATATAATTCTGTCTTAATACAATTACTCGAGATATTTAAGTTAATTACGTGTGCCAGTGTTTTGAAGTTAAATTATTCTAACTTTTGCTCTATATTAATTATATATATTGAATATCTATTTATATATCTATTATTAACAATCCTGTGAGTGTGTTTTTCCACTACTTTTGAATCGTTGACCTGAAACCTTTTTATACATAATCTGATCTAAATAGTGGGAGATTCTAAAAACTAAGTGCAGCAGTTTCTTGCGAGTCAAAGAAAGTGAACAGTGTTGATTTGTTGTTGGGAAATAGACCACTGATCTTGATCCAAATTTACCAGTGCATTCATTTCAGTCACTTAATCAAATTTGCGTGTACGTTCTATTAACGGACAGTACAGTGATGTTAGAAAATCTATCTGCATCTATCTGAATGCAATATGAAATATTCTAGATTTTCAGCATAAGTAAGAATGTACATACATACATATATGCAGTAATAAGTTGCATGCTTAGTACCCAATGCCCATAAATGTCATATGCAAGTGCATTTGTTAATCAACGAAGCGAACATGATATCCAATGGAGTGAGTAGTTGACGACGATACGACGATGAAAAGTTGTTTTTTTTTATTGTTAATTTCAAGAACAATTCACCCATAATGGTAATTTTCAATTAAAACAGCTAACATTCCGCAGTTGAATGAAATAGGTGCAACCTGGCATATCTTAAGCATATACAATTTCCGTTTCGTAACACAGTTATATGCAAAAGCCGATAGGAAGTGACTTAGGTAGATGTATATTTATGTAGTTTGTACTATTCTAACACCTTTTGGGAAAGTTGTAATGAACAAAAGAAAAATATCGAAATCGATTCATTGACTTTTAGAATAATTTGATGTCTTCGATTCAAACAAAATACGAATCAAATTATCTGGAACGATAGAAATGCCAGGCCAACCGATGTGGATTGGAACAATTTTATAAATTAAAATATAAAGCAAAATCTGTAAAACTAATAAGTAATCTATATGAGAAATTCGTTTTATGAAAAGGAGACTAACTGTCGCAATCCTTTTAGTATCGAGAAAATTGAAATATGTACACGGAAACCGGATTCAAACAGAGAATTTTATACGAGTTTTAGATAAAATAAAAGACTTACATAAATAAATAAACTATTGACTGCCCCCGCCTCCGCTTAATTTTTCTATGTATAAAAAAAACAATTAGTGCGCCTATGAATTGGGGTTATTTAAAAATTCGGCCGGATAGTGGGACTGCATTTTTAAACATGTATACAGGATACCGTTTTCTTGATGTTTTCGACAATTTTGTTTTTTGAAGTTAATATTGCACGCTTTAGAATTCATTTAAAATACTTGAAATGCTCGGATGAATTTTTTCGACTAAATTATTACTATTTCGACACAGATTTGTATATTCAATCGATATTTCTCAATTGGATTTTGCAACAGTTTCATTTCCAAGTTGAAGCAAAATAACAGAAAATTGGCTCATCTATACAAAGTGTCCCGTATGTGGTCTGGGACCCGAAGGCTATGGATAGCTTATGCTTAGATAAGCAAATAATTGTATGGGTGGTGGGGAGAATCCTAACTGTTTCCGAGATAACGGCCGTTATCAACAAACAATTTTTCCAATTTTTGGTGACTGAAAGTGATGAGTTATTTTATAAGTGGGTATGTAATGGTTTCTCGATTCTATGTATAACAATTTGAGCGGTTATATGAGTTCTTTTATAATATTACTAATTGGTAACATAGCTATATCTAAGACCGACAATAACTATTATTTCAGATTTTTCAAACAAACAAAAATCACATAGAAATAATGATCGGATCTTTAAATGAATAGGATAAATCTTATCCTCCTAAGGTCGGCTTTCAATTTCTGGTGTAATTTAAAAAAGTATAACCAATAAAATAAAAATTGCACTGTAATGGTTAATTTTTGATATTTTTTGGTTGTTATTCTATAACCATTATTTCACATTTTTGGTTATGAAATAAGAATTATCGATAACTTTTTAATTCTTCTCAATAAATAAGAAATATTTCTCGATTTATTTTTATTGGCTATACTTTATAGGATTGTTGTAATTATGTCAATAGTAATAGTAATTTTTCATTTTTTTTTTATTTGGTTATCCATTCCCTAAATTTCAATTTATTTTTTGGGTTGATCCACAAGAATTAAACTGGTCGACACGTTTTCTGTCATATAAATTCTATTAAGCGATTCTTATAAATTAATTTTTGCATATTAATAATGAGTCCGGTATTCAAATTCCCCTAACTCTTATTATTGAGAAAGAAAGATTAAAAATTTATCGATAACTCTTATAAAACAAAGAGAATAAATTGTGTAATAATGATTACCTGACAGCCAACAGAAATAAATCCAGCAATAACTTTTATTCATTGAGAAGAATTAAAAACTTATCGATAACTCTCATTTCATAACCAAAACGAAGATATTGTGACATAATGGATAAGGGTTAAAAAACAATGGTAGAAAGATTGAATTGCAATTCGTATCAAAGATCTTATAACAATTACGGTCCCTGAGTTTTATTAGAGTTTTTTTAAGGTTACTAAAGGTTATCGTGGAAGTACGTTACGGTAATGGAAATGTTTCAACTTAGAATAACCATTGCTAGAAGATATATAGGAAAGTTTTATAATTGTTTTCATCACCACTAATTGATAATCAGTTTTTATAGCAGTATCCGTGGTTATACCTTTACTTTAAAATTTGGAACATTCAGTACCTCATATCTACTTACTGACTTTGCTTGGAACCTTGGAACCGTAGTCTTCACAATTTGAGTCCAAAATCGTTGCCCTAGACATTTCAAAGGCCTTCGATAGAGTCCGGCATCCAGCCCTCTAAGCTAAAGTTAAAGCACTTGCTCTCTCTACTCCTCTTGTATTATAGATTAGTATTAGATGACGTTACATCTGAACCTCATCCCATAAATTCCGGTGTGCCTCAAGAATCTGTTATCTCTCCAACTCTCTTTTTAATTTTCATAAATGCTATGCTTTCCCTTACTTTCAATCCCATCCATAGTTTCGGTGATAACAGTACCCTTGATCTCGCTTAGTTCTTTGGCACTCGTGCGGACTGCAGGGGGAATGCCGCATGTGCTAAACGAGATTGCATGAATACATCATTGAATAACGGTCTTAATATTATCCTCGCTGGGACAAAGAGAATGGTGTCGAATTCAATGAATCTCATTAAAACAAGACCATAAAGTGATGGAACCACTCCCGTTTCTTTTCATGAAGCATTAATTTCTGAATAACCGTCACTAAGAATTCTTGGCATTAATATTTCCAGTAAGTTAAACTGGCCAGATCACATCTTCTATGTTGCCAAAGAATCATAGAAATGTCTTGGATTTCTGAAAAGGTGTAAGAAATATTTCAGGTTGTCAAATCTAGCGTTCCTCTTAAAGTCCGACATTAGACCTAGAATGGAATACATTTCCCATATATGGGCTGGGGCTGGTCGCACAGTCTTTGCTTCATTGGATATTGTCCAAAAGGTAACCATCAAGCTAATGGGCGATGTGGCAATAACTTGTCATATCGACTCACTCGAGCATCGCCGCAATGTTGGTTGCCTTTCGCTCCTGCATGGTCAATGCTCTGACGAAATAACTAGTCTAATCCCTTTTAGAGTAATTGATTGAGTTTTTTGAGAGCACTTGGTGGATTGGCCTTGATAACAGTTTTCTAAACAATTGTTTCTATTTCCACAAAAATTTTTTATTAAAGTATTAGTTTATAAATACAGAGCAAAATACACAATTACAATTTCATTAGATCTGGTTCAAGTAAAGGACTTTTATTTGTAAAATCTATTTGATCGTTCAGCAAGATCCCGCCGTTAAGTTTTGATTTTTTAATTTCATAAATTTCGTACTTATCTAATACATGTCCACCGCGCAATCTATGCAACAATTCAAATTTTTCTACCTTGCACTTGTGTCCTGTGTCAATCAAATGTTTTGCCAAACCAGATGTAGGTTTATTTAATCTGGCAGAGCTAATATGCTCTCCAAAACGCTGTTTCAAAGAACGCTTAGTCTTCCCTATATATATACCCGGACAGTTCTCACAGCTTATCTTATAGACTCCACTTGATTTTAAAATATCTTTTTTATTCCCGATTTTATTATTAACCAATAATTTTTTTAAATTAACTATAAAATGCTGGTTTGATACTTTCTTTCCTTAAAGGTAGTAATAAATTTGACGAAATATTTTGAATATATGGGATTTTTCTCCACCCCTTCCCATCCATTTCTTTGGCATATACGGCAGGCAAGAACCAAGCCGTACTGACGATTATACGGTTCCTGCTGATATGAAATGCCCTCTTTTTGCAATGAAATGTCTTTTTTTTAAAACAAAAAAATTTTTTTTCGTTTGCTTAAAGAGTTTTTTCCACTCCTATCTAGTCGCCAAATACGTGTTGTATTAGATGGCGTTACATCTGAACCGCATCCCATAAATGCGGGTGTGCCTCAAGGCTCTATTATCTCTCCAACTCTCTTTTTAATTTTCGTTAATGATCTGCTTTCCCTTACTTTCAATCCCATCCATAGTTTCGCAGATGACAGTACTCTTGATTTCGCTTACTCGTTTGATACTTTTGCAGACTCCAGGGGGAATGCCGCATGTGTTAAACGAGATTGCTATATAAGATCATTGAATAACGATCTTAACAATATCCTCGCTTGGAGCAAAGCGAATCGCGTCGAAATCAATGCATCTGAGACCCAAAGCTGTCTAATATCATTAAAACAAGATCATAACTTAACCACACCCGTTTCTTTTGATGGAGCATTAATTTCTGAATAACCGTCACTAAGCATTCTTGACATTACTATTTCCAGTAAGTTAAACTGGACAGATCACATCTTCTCTTTTGCCAAAGTAGCATCGAAATGTCTTGGATTTCTGAAAAGGTGTAAGGAATATTTCAGCCCGTCAAATCTAGCGCCCCTCTACAAGTCCTACAGGACCTAGAATGGAATACAACTAACATATATGGGCCGGGGCTGGTCGCACAGCCTTAGCTTCATTGGATATTGTCCAAAAGAGAGCTTTCAAGCTCATTGGCGATTTGGCAATAACTTGTCATATCGACTCACTCGAGCACCGCCGCAATGATGGATGCCTTTCGCTCCTTTATCGCTATATGCATGGTCAATGTTCTGATGAAATATCTAGTCTAATCCCTTGTAGAGTTATTCCTGCACGCAATACTCACGCTGCAAGCCGCGCACATCCTTTAACCCTTCAAATTTCTTTCGGCCGTACAGTAAAATTCTGTGATGCTTTTTTAACCCGAACAGTGCGAATGTGGAACAGCGTACCATCTTCTGTTTTTCCTCCGGCATACAATCTGCGGAAGTTTAAGGGCGACATACATCGGCACCTCCGCCACTCTCCTCATATCTACTAATCCTTTCCCTATCTCCTTCCTGCCATGCTGTTCTTTGCTTCATAGGGTATCCCCTGAGCTTGGCTTAATAATATAAAAAAAATAAAAAGAAAGCTGTGAGGCACTAACCGGATTACAAATTTCGATAAAGATTTAAAGATATTCGTCAGTTTTTCAATTGGAATCGAAACGAAAAGCCTACAAACATCAAAAGAAACCAACTTAGAATTAGATGGTGACTTAAGGTCTTTAATTTTATTGATTAAGTCAAGAGAGTTCTTAATTGAAAATTTGAGTTTAAAATTAATCATAACAGGCACTATTCTGCTTAACTTTGGATCACTGCATGCAGAGACAACGGGGCGGATCGGTATATTTTCTTTGTGCAACTTTGCTAAACCATATAAAAGCTGGTACCAATGGATTACTATTTTTCAATAAAAACTTTTCTCTGGCGTACAGTAAAATTTCGTGATCCTATTTTATCCCGAACAGTGCGAATGTGGAACAGTTTACAATCTTCTGTTTTTTCTCCGGCATGCAAGCTGCGCAAGTTTAAAGGCGACATACATCCGCACCTCCGCCACTCTACTCATAACCCCCAATCCGTACCCGATCTCCTTCCTGTCATGCTGTGCTTTGTATCATAAGATATCCTCTGAGCTTGGATTAATAATATATAAAAAAAAATACATACCAACTATAAAATATCGTAAAATTTTTCGGTGACCCTTGAATAACTATGGTGATCGCTATATAAAAAAATCACTCTTAGTATGGATTGGAGCCATTATAAAATTGCTTTCATGCTTTCACTTATTTATGGCGTGTTAGTAATGATGGTGACTGTTACAAATCGTGAATTTGACATGTATCGCTGCAGTACGTGGTTTCAGTGAGCTTTATTTACAATCAATTTATATGAATTTATAAATGCCGAATAAATGTTGCTCATATGCAATAGAGGACATAAGAAAAGGCGATGAGCTGAATGTAACAGTAGAAAATGGTAGTAACAATCATCTTTAACGATACTTTTGAGAACAAGAATTCCGGTACAAAACAAACTACCTAAATTTGGTACCCAAAATGTCTTATGACATCTTGAAAATTCCTTTGGAATTTTCCACTACTTTATAGATACTAAATTACCGGAAATAAATTACTTAATGTGCAATGTTTCCAAAAGGTGTGTTGTTAAAAAAAAGGGTTTATGGTGCAGTTGATCTTTTCATGTTTTAAAATCATCATCGGTCCGAAGAGGCATTGGTAGCAAAATTCACCGTATTATCAATTCGTGTTCTAACTTGACAGCTCTTAAAATTTGAAGAATAGCATCAGTTTTCTCTTCAAGGATTACGTTCTATAATCTAATCTGTTTTGAAGTTCTAGCTTAAAAAACCACAGACCCCTTCTGAGTTTTTTGTGCTTAAGCAAACCGGAGAAAAAGTTCAATAAATGCCAGAAAGCAGGCATTATCTTTTTGGGGCGAGATTTTTTAGCCATTTTCATTGGATATATTCAAGAAAAAGTGCAAAAACGAAGAAGGGTCACTTTTGGGTACAGAGTGTAATAGGTAATTTTAAAGCTTAGACTTCTGAAATCCAATATTAAAAATTGGTCTTGATAACGTGTTGATAAATATAGTATATTTAATTTAAAAAAAATCTAGTTAAAATTCCGAAATTTTAAATTTGTTGAGCCATAACTTCAAAACTGAGGGAAATTATTTGTAGACCGCTGGAAGGGTCTAACGATTACCTATCTCCTAAATCGTCATCATAGGGTGTAACGTGTAGATACTATGGGGTGATCTATGAAAACATACCCAAATATCTTTTAGTCCCGTTATCTCACCGTTAGGATGCTAAGACCTCCCTCCGCCGCCGGTTATATAATTGCTCTTGTAACTATTATCTATCCATAGCCTCCGGGTTTCACACCACTTACTGGACTCTCTGTATAACTAGTATATTATATAATATATCCACTCACATACTGTATTGATTATTCAAATATTCAAATATTTTCACTAATTATTCAATTTTTTAAGTGGTAACCGAATTTAAAATCGATAGCGCACGCCGTCGGAGGACTGCCTGATACTGCAATTGCATTTTCTCGCCTATTTTCACCTCCATTCCTGTTTTTGTTTTGATAACTATTCCAAGAAACCCAAAATAACAGGAGCGAAGGATGTGGTGTGTTATTTATTACTCTACAAGCAGGCTGTCTTCACCGGTGTCGGCTTATACAAGTTCCTTTGCCTTCTTTTCTTTCAAGGACACTAAAGGAATGCGTTAGTTAATTATTTGATTGCACTCTTCATTGCCTCAATCTACGAGAAGTAAGCATTCGCACTTAATTTTATGTTATTGTCGGCATCTATCTTTCATATCCTGCGACGCAAGATTGAGCTGTTTTACAAGGAATTTTAGCCATATGCTTAAAATATATCAGTTAGGTATATTATATATTACAAAAAACATTACTCGTATAATAAAATGTAAACAAAAAATGACATCATTCAAAAGCTCTATGGAAAAGCTTTGAAACGAACTGAATAGAACCAATGACGACGTAATTCATACAGAACTGGAATGAATAACGTACGACAACCAACCAGCAGACACCCACCGGCAATTACATAAAGTAAAGCAAGCAAGACGAAGAAAGCTAAGAACTAGACAGTCAAGACGACTTCAGTTGAGCGCCAAGCAAGTTCTAGACAAGTTCAGCATTGTCTGGTACGGGGTTAAATATCGCGTATCTTTTCTTCAGTTGTTTGTTGTTAGTTTTGTTACCTTTAATTTGCACACACCATGATAATTCTTGAGGAAAAGAACAAAATAAGAATCACAATTAAATAAAATCGTTCAAAAGGACAATAATATTGAAAAAATTAAAATTGGTTCTTCTTAAAGTTGCGAGTAAATCCTTTTTTATTGATTTTTCCGGCGCTCTAACTTCCTAGAAATGTGAAAAGTGCTTATTGAGTGAAATATATGTACCTAGATAAATTTAAAAGGTGCACAGTGCAGTGATATAGGTATTTTGGTTCACAAAAAAAAGTAAAGTGGTAAGAGATGTCATCATAGAAAATTATTGAATGCGATTTAGTTATATTGCAACAAAAAGAAAATGTAATAAGCGTGCGAAGCATCATACATTTTCTCATCAAAATTTTTCGCGGTTTTTAAGTCTGTGTTGGTTCTGAATAAGTTTTATTTGCATGAGGTGATTCATTCCAATTTGATAAGAATTCCCATTGAATTAGTATTAAAGCTAACATTTATCTGCTTTTATAATTAGTTTTATGGTTTGCCATAACAATTTGCACCAGACCTCGTATTTCAAGTAAAATCATTCCATTGTTCGTTCAGTCAGAGATTTTTCCCAGAATTTTTAAGATGCCAGTTGAAAATGACAAAAACTAATCGATAATACGAACATGCATACATATACATGGATGCAAATGTTATGTTTGTAGTACCTGGCTTGGCTGCATTCCAAACAATTGAAATGATGCAACTCTTCATCTCTGGTTTATTATTGCTAATTAGGGGTTGCATATATACATACATACATAAACATAATGATTGTGGCCCGAGGAGGATAATTTTCTTTGCAAGTAATTTTGGTCAAGGTTACAAATTATCGAGAAAGTGTTTATGTATATTTTTTCGAATTGATATGATTTTCCTAGCCATAGGTTATCATCAGTGGTATATCTGTTTATATACAAACATATCTATGCATAAACATAAATCATAACAATGTCTGTCATGATGCCAAGTCTGGTTCTGATCACATATATTATGAGTGCTATGTATGTATGTACCTACTAGCTATAAAGTGTTTTGGTAGTTATTTACAAAATAGTGCCATCCGTTCCGGAATATTAACTGACTTAGCCGTCTATCTAATTCGTCTAATGGAATCCTACTAAAGTTATTGTTATTTTCTAAATACTTTCGTATATTCTGGATTTAGCACAGCAGAAGACTTTGGTTTTATGTAAATTACCCTTATACCGTTTTTTCGCCGCTATTTGGCTTTGTTTTGATAGTTTTGAAAACTTAGGTATACAAATATTCAGCATTATCTCATTATAAAATGAACGTTTGCGAAAATTACGCAAGCTGTGAGGTTTGATGTAAAATTGCTTATTTCCTGTCTACTGCTAACACAAATGCAAGAGCGTTAAATTCTTTTTTCTTTTTCATATGTGTACACAGTTTCAATTATAATATTATTTAGTTTTTAGTAATTCTAAACGCTGTTACAAGGTTACACTCGCCTGTTTGTATGTATACGTATCTGGATAAATTTGACAGCGGGATGCATCCAGTAAAAAAGTTGCCTGACAAGATTCATATGGTTCATATATTTTTTTAAATTAGTATGCTCCTATATTACCTATATATGTATATAAATACAATAATAATAACCAGAATGGAATTGAAGTAAATTACAAATAGAGCTGATGATAGTAAATAATTTTTTGCTAAGAGAATTTATAGACGCAAGCTGAAAATGTTGAAGATAAATGGATCCAAGTAAAACAACTAGAAATGATCTAAGACCAATTTTTATGATACTCTAGTCTAGATGAATGCCCGTATGTAATTTCTAATGGTCACCTCTCTTTGCAATTTAATTTTTGAAGTGAGTTTTCGAATTATTTCTAAAACGGTTTGTCGGACAGTAAAAATGATTATGATCAATTTCATAGGATCTCATATTCTGAAGAATTGTTCAGTATACAATAAAAACGTCTAGGACTGATCGCTTTCACAGTATACGTAAAAAACCCAAATTTTTATATGACAACATCAAGAAGAAGGGGTTGCCCGATTTAGCCCATTTTTGAAATTATATTTACTATTTGAAAAGGCCGTGTACAAAATTTCAACTCTCTACGTTGACGCGTTCTCTGGCAGTACCCAAATACATAGTGAAAAACAAAATTTTTGTATGGCAACCCCACGAAGGAGTTACCCCATTTGTACCATTTTCGAACTTAAATTTACTGTTTTTTATATACGTGGGGAAAAATTGAGCACTTAAGTACACCCGTTCTCGAGTTATCGGAGATGCAAAAGTCAAAATAATGTTTAGTATTATGCGTGAGCGTGAGTGTCCAATGCATTTGCTCTACCAGCATTATTTCTGTGCGTTACAAACAGAATGACAAACTTATACCCTAGACACACAGCACGAACTAATGAATCATTAGTACTAAGTATTCATTAAAATGCCGTGTGTCAAATAGTATATGTCATTATAGCTCGAAAATCAGATGATAATGAAGTACACTAATGAAGTGTTTTCCTCCTTCATTATAGCTATAATGAGGAAAAATGTGCTAGATTTGGTATATAATGTAAATCTCGAGCTCTGCTGTGCATCTGCCGATTTGAAAAATAAGAAGAAGAGATGCAAAGAAATACATATCACAAATTATATTATCAATATTTTTTTTAATATAATGTTTTTCTCATTTGCAAATTGTTAATTTGAAAATAAAATAAATGAAAACAAAGTTTATCGCGTTAATTCGATCCATATTGCTTCTATAATGTGATAAGTTTATCAAAACCAGTTTGACAGCACAACTTAATTAAAGAAATGGCTGTGTGGTTGTAGTTTATAATGAATCATTATAGACTAATGAGTCGTTAGTTATTTCTTCATTAAGAGCGCTGTGTGTCTAGGGCATTAGTATATAACCCTATGATTTCATCTAGATTAAAAAAAAGCATAGAAGGCACAAGAACTATATCGTATGGGTATACCAGAGAAGAGTATACAGATTATGAAATAGGTGATACATGCCCGAATGGATCACACCATGTTTTAGAGCATGCCGAGATCAATTCTTTATTTAACAGCAGTTTTGTATACATTTCGTCTACCTCCTCGTCCTCAATGCGGTAGATTCGAGAAAATATGAATCTCTCGATGAAACCATTATTTGAAATGTTGTGCTTGTGCTACATTGTATTACCGTATAAAATTTGTATACTCTGCTTTGGTATTGCATGCGACATCTTTAGTTCCTGTGTCGTCTATGATAAACGGGAATGTCGTTAGAAGGAGGAAATTAATAATGAGAGATACTTAACATATGCAAAGAAAATACAAAAACAAAAAAAATTTGCAATCATAATTTGTATATAAAAATTATTAAGAAAATCTCTGGTAAATTCTTAAGAATAAAATTAATTTTGGATCGTGTCCGTCGCCGGCGGGTAACAATATGTAGCATAGACAGTAAACAATTTATATTTGATGAAATTTAACTAGAATATAATACTATCGTAAAATACCACGATTTAGGCGTTGTATAAAATTGCTGCTTTCATCCTTTGGTTCAAGATGCTATTCACTTGAACGGCTTCCGCCCGTAAATACTTTCACTAGAAACATTTATTTTACTGTACACATTTACCCGGGGGTTACACCTGCAAGTACAGCTTGCATGCAACTTGCACTTCCATACTTCTTGCACGTGTAACCTCTACTGCCATGCTGGCAGTACAGCTTTCAGCGAACTTGCATGATGAAAAACCATGGCAGCTGGGAGATAGTAATATGACATTTATACAGTTTTCAAAATGGCGGAAAAGAAATGCTTGAGAGAATTTGATAAATTTATTCTGGGAAAATGAGATTTTCCGGGATCATTTGCATTACATCATTTACCAACACCTTCCTCTTAATTTTTTCTTGGGTTTTTATCATTCTGCTACTTCCTTTATTGCTATAATTTTCCAATATACGCAAGACTTTACGTCTCGATGCCATTTTTTAAATGAACTTGCATGCAAGCTGATAAGACATCAACCGAACTGCCTTCTGCTGTCAAGTTTAAAATCGCGTTGGAAGGGAGGCTTGCATGCAAGCTGTACTTGCAGGTGTAACCCCCGGGTTAAAGACGGTTGAAAAGAGTCTCGGCCGCACAGGGCTGCCAAGGTGAAAGATATATAAGTGGAAATTACGCATTCATAACAACATTGTTGTACTGAAGATCGCTTTTGGACCTTCCATCGCTAGCACTATAGTAGGCCTGATGATAGGTTGTACAAAGAAGTTATGTGCTCGTATGCACGATTCCACTGTGAAAAAAATATGAGAGTTTTGGACTCTGTGGGTACTAGAACAAGTACAAAGAATTTATGTGCACATGTAATATCAGATATAATAAAATCTGAAAATAAGCCCTAGGTAAGCGGTAAAGACGTTGGAAGTTGAAGGATTGAGGATTAACTATGTATGATAGTAGTTCTTATAATTTTAGTACGAATGGCAGGTATAAGATTACGAACTGTAATCTTTACCCTCTCCAGACTTAAATGGGCATGTCTTGACCTTCTCGTGGTCCCCGCTGATACCTTGGTACCAATAAAATATTAAGCCCGAATGGAGTACCCAGTGCCGTTTCATAAAAGGATATCTGCATGAAGATCCCACTGGGTGTAGCCATGGCCTTATTCAATTCAATTCAATTTATTTACATATATGTACTTATAACTAGTATACATATACATATATTAGTGGCAATGTTCCAGTAAGACAAGTATGTTTTAGTAGGCACATGTTAAGGAAAAAAATATAATTATATGTTCCTATGAACTAGAGAAATCCAGAGCTAACTAACATTATATATTTTGCATTTATCTATGTAATTTAATTTATTTAAAGAACGAAAAAAGAATAACTACAGTTCAGTTCATACTAAACTACAGTAAAGCGTTTACAATAAATCATAAATGGTTTCAATGCACCATACTACATAACTAAATCTTTTTTAAACTGCCGAACGACATAGCGGACACATACATGAAATTAGTAAATCAATTAATATATACGTAATTCTGAAGACTTTAAATGGTCAATGATGAGTTGCTTGATCGAGGAAAGTGACCCTGCCCAAATGGATGGTTTAATAGAAGAGGTAAGGAGTTCCAAGGTTTTATTGTATGAACGAAGAACAGACGTTGAGAAGTTAAGCATTCTGGGCAATATTAGATTACAATTTCTGTTAGAATTACCAAAATTGAGAAATCGAAACAAGTATGCAGGACAGCGAAATTTCATTAACTTGACCAGTATAAAAAGACGCCGATAATGTAAGTAACAAAAGGTTACAACCAAATACAGAGTTAATAAAAGGCGACACATAATCAAATCTGCGTACATTAAATATATATCTGATCATAGCATTAAAGCCATGGAAAGTTTATGTGAATTAATATAATGAACATGACCAAATACTTCAAAACCAAAGGTGAGAACACGAACAAGAAGTGATCGGCATAAGAACAATCTTGTTGCAGTACGTGTAAAGTTACTAGAAGCCCACAGAGGCCGCAAAGAACCATAAACTTTACGAATTATAGCCGAAATGTGATTGTCCCAGGTTAAAGCATTGTTAAATATAACTTTAAGATTACGAGCAGTTTCTACAAAAGGAATTATTTCCCCTCCAATAGTAATAGGAGAGAACCCAGAAGTGTCAATATTGGTTCTACTTATTAACAAACAGTTAGATTTATTGGCATTAAGCTTTAGGTCGTGGACTATAGGCCAGTGAAAAATCCTTTGTAAATCGTCGTTAATGTAACTTGTTCCATCTTCAATGAGACCAAGTGGTCTTGACAGGTAGAGGTGAGAATCATCAGCATATAGGTGTAGCCTACTATGTGTAACACACTCAAAGACATCGTTAATGAACAACGAGAAAAGTAGTGGACCAAGAATCGATCCTTGGGGGACACCGGAACCAACTCGCAACAGCGACGAAGAAGAACCATTGCAGAAGACACTCTGAAATCTATCAGTGAGGTAATTGATTGGCCATATACTACGCAGCCATACCATTTGGGAAGCCTCATTGCTACCATAGTACCATGGGGGTGAGGAGCTCTGTATAGCTTTTACTATTCACTTCAACATGGTTGTAGGCTCCTTGATGGGAGCCTCGTGGTGGCTGTGGTAGCCCATACGCGGACAGGGAAAGTGTATTTTTGAGTTCAGAATCTATGCGCTCTCAGATATTTGCTCTAGGCGTGGAGTTGCGCCGGTAACACCAGGTGCCGTGACCCACATATCGGCAGAGATTTTAGATAAGTCTCACTTCCACCGGTATGGAAGTTAAGCATGCACTGGTAAAACTGGGACTCACAGAGGCGGGATACTCAGTCTCATGAGCGTGCTGTTTGTCGCATTGTAATTAATCCGTGCCTTTAGAGTGCCGTGGAATTAAGCCATATTTGGAAGGTGCTCACGTTAAACCCCCAGGACTTTCTGTACACATTGAAAGTGAAAGGCTCTAGCACGAAAAGAAATATCCACATATCGACGGATGTACTAACAAAGTGATAAGAGCTGTAGCAAACCTAAATAACTCACTGATCACGGCTAAAAATATCATGGGTACGAACCAAAATGTATATTATTGGTATCTAATATGATATGGCTTTGCTTGGCCTTGCACTCTTTTTATATCTTATCGTTACATTTCTTCGGGCTCTGTGACATTATTCTTGGAAGTTGCATTGATTTGGCTGCCTTGGCTTGGTAGCTAAACATTTTTTTTGAGCGTTCATATGCGCGCACATTTTTCTTAGGTAGAAAAGGTGAAAGCGTGGGAGTCTATTACTAACAAATTTATACCTACCTAATTATTTAGAGAAGATAAGAAAAAGAAGGTAGGCTAAGGTTATGGTAAATATGTTAATATGTACCAATGTAAAAATATGAGATTTAAATTTGCGAGTATTGCCCAGAAATTTATACGATCTAAAATCTCAAAATAAGCTGCAAAAATATTGTGTACTTGACTTCCTGTTCGTCCTTGTTCTTGAACATTTTTGAATTTAAGCTGCTGGGAGTTCCTGAAAATTTACACCATCTATTTTCCGCAGAAAGTTGATCAAAATATTCAATATGATTGAATATGAACTGAGGGTAGCACACACTATTATTTATTTGAATGCATTTTATCACTCACCATCCATGTAGACAAGGCCGTCCTGTACAGCATCTTTTGCCATCTAAAATCTACATAATATATTAAACAGGATCTAGGTATGGAGGTATACCTATATATTTGTAAGTTTCTTCTTTATAACTGGACTAAGAATTTTTATGAAATGGTCTCTAAACTATTATTTTCGGGTGTCCAAAAGCTATTTAGTTTTGTTTCGACTTTGAGGAAAAGTCATTTAAGAGGTAAGTTACGAGTCGACCTTGGAAAATCTCATTGAGGGGGCTATTTATGGAGTAATTAGGGAAAAAATGTCTATTCATTTAGGGATATCTGGGGGTAATTAATTTGTAATACCTACTCGATTTTGATGAAAATATGTGAATCACGATTTGTTAGGTCTCCACTTTAGGAATTCTCATTTAGGGGGTATTCACGGAGTAATTAGGGAGTAAAATACTGATTTAGTGGGTTTTAGGAAAACTCATTTAAGGGATTAAACAACTAGATTGATTAATTTATTATTATTAACAAAGCAAATTTTAGGATTAAACATTAAAATGGAACAACAAAAAAACGGGTTTCGAAGCAGTAATACGTGAATGTACATATTTATGTTTATCTTCTTAAGTCTTAACCATGCCTCGCGAGCAAACGACGCTCGGTTTTCCCGTATTTAAATTCGTAGAAGTCTAATTATTTATTTCTGTCCATGCGCGAGTAAAATATTTTTGGTAGTATGTATACATGCGGCTACACATTAATTTCTTTTAATATTGCTTTTGTTTACGTATACCTATGTACATCATAAGATATAGTATTCTAGTTAAAATAAATATAGAATATGCACAAATTTTCCATTGCTTCTATTTTTTTTTTCTAATTTAATATGTATAGCTTTGATATGTGTATGTATGTAAGTCAAAGTTGTGCAATTTTTTAAAAACACTATACATCTGACTGCGTTGGTAAATGTATACAAAGAATTCATTGTGAAGTAAAATCGCCAGTTTGAACTAAAATTAAAACGAAATTCCCTTTTTGTTTATAAATATAAAACTGAACTTAGGCTGGAATAAATATACGACTATCTTATTGAACTGAGGTAACTGATGTGAATTTCTCAACCTTACCAATAACGTTTGAAAATTTCACGTAGGTTGGTAGGTACCTCTCTTTCCGTTTTGAAAATACCAAATCAGCATTAAATTTATTAGCTGTGACGGTTCTTTTTTCATGAAATGCAATTGGTGTAACTGAATATTACATACTTCTTTCTTAGAATCTAGTTAGAATCACACAACTAGCGGTTTCGCTTTAATTGAATTTTACATATTTTTTTCCAGTTGAAAAATATTTACTTGCCTAAAATTTGAATTAAAAATATTGGATCTCATTTCTAAGGCAAAAAACGAATTTTAGTTAGTCGATCAATAAAACCTCTTTAGATTGATGTTATTTTGGCGGCCTTGGAGTATAAAAGGGGAATGCCTGCCCATTTTAGGCCCGACATCTCCAGATATGTTAAACGATGCAGTATGATACTCTGAACATATTTTATTAACGATGTTTATTTCACTTCATGGGTTAAAACTGGGAAGGACGGAAGGGGGGGGGGGGGGGAGGATGTCAAACTTTGATCTAATAAATTTTGGAAAATCCAGTGCAGAATCGAATTCCGTAGGTTCTGAGAGGAATTTTGAGTACCCACACTCCTATACTCTGAGCCCTAAATAGCTATTTATAGCCATTCCCATACTAATTTTTTTAGTATTTCCCTGTTTTTATTCGAACTGAGGTAGGTACTGGATTTTTCGCATCTTAGACCGATTCTAACTCAGTAGAGTTATATCAGATCGGGAAACGGGGTTCACTGTGCGGCTCAGCTCATTACCAGCTAAAATTCATAGAAGAAAATTTTTCTCAGCATACGTTTAGGGTGCGGGGTAGGAGTCCCCGGCGGGGGTGGGGGTTCCAATGCGACATGTTGCGTATCAAAGGTCTCGCCGAGTCAATCTGGTAGTGTACTTCTTTCCCCGATTCAGAAAACTTTCTCGGGATGCTTTTGCACTCGGAAAACAGAATTTCATCCACTTGGGTCACACACACCCCAGCTACTACATTTCGCATATATTTTTGCAGCCATTACTGCGTGTTGCGAATATTTTTCTCATAGGAAGTCATTATCCACGATTCACCAATTCCGCGCAATCACGAGAAGTAGAAAAGCCAACTTTATCATCCAAGAAAGTCGCTCGAGCTACATCCGATCGCCAAAGCTTTCCCCCGCTGAATTGAAAAATATTGTTAAAGCGGGAACATAATGTGGCGCTGTAGCAGTCAAAATTTGAAAGCACGGAATTTCTATGATGGCGTTCCAATGTGGAGCTGGCGCTGGCCCTGTAGCTCATTTTTGCCAACTTTTAACCAAATCTGACATTGTAGTATTTACTCTGTGAAATGAGTGATTTATATATTTAAATGTTTTTTTCATAAAATCCTGATCTTTTCCCATGTTGATATAATTAATACTTAAATACTTAAAAAAAACACACGCTAGAAAGGCTATTTCTTCTAATTCCTCCATGGCGCGTACCGGAGCATGCTACAGCGCCAGCTACCGCGCCAGCTACGAGATACAGCGCCACATTGTGTTCCAAGCCTTAATAAAATATGTTCATGTCTGGAGCTGTCGGGCCTAAGTTTGTACGAAAAGTGGGCATTCCCCTTTGTAAAGGAATTTTTTTGGAGTAAATTCCTTAGAAAAAATTAATTATTCTCTACATATAAGTGCTTTTGTATTGCTATTACCGAAGAAAATTCTGAAGAAAAAAGCGCTCATGTTTTGCTGTGCTGACGTGTCTTGGAACATTTTTAATCTTTTATTAGAATTTTTGACTGGTTGTGCCAAAGCCCTCGAGAATTCTTCCCAAGCCATGAATGCTCTATATTGATACTTATGGAAGACTGCCAAACATTGACTTTATATATGCTATAGAACCTGAACTACTATGTATACATACAGGAAAATAGCCTTCTAGTAATTTAAAGCTTGGTTCCTTACCTTCCAAAGGCTACACTTCCTATATACCTTACTTAACACAATTATATAGTAGTTTTGATTACCGGAGTCCGATTCCGTAGGCAGCTACATTCGATATTATCAGGCCACGGTATGCCACATATACAATGATTATTCAGCTGAGAGTGTTTGTTTGAGGAATCGTAGTCATTTGATTCAGATAAATTTTTTTAAATAATTATTGTTAGGAAAGGTATAACAATTTTATTTCGGTTCGGAAGATAAGAAAGCAAGATTAAGATTATCAGAACACCATTTTTCCATATGAATAGTAGTTTATGGAGGAGCAGCTATTAAAATCAAAGTTTCGTCAGTTTTACATAAGAACACTGCAAATACTTTAGAATGTTAGGACACCGTTGGAGCTCTGATGTGGAAGTGGGGGAGTCTGTTTCCTGGCTTGTATTCTGGAGGGTTTTGGTTGCAAATCGAGAAGAGATATCATGCGAGCATTTTTTCCTTAGAACATAAGCGCAAACATTGTGCAACATAGTCACATAGCTTTCTTTACTTCCCCCGTTTTCTGTTCCTTGCTTGTGAAATTCACGCTTATTTTTGTTGCTAGCTTCTGAACCAAAATGTTGCTGAATTGAAATAAGCGGACACATGTTAGTGGATATAGCGATTACAGTTGAAAATTCTATCCGGATTTGCTAATATATAGATCTGCGAATTATCCGATTCCTGAAATCCGAATCTGAATTATCCAGATCCGGATCCAAACTATCCGAATCTGGATCTATACTATCCGGATCCAAACTAGCTGGATCCAGACTAAGCAAAAAACTTCAAAATGTCTTTTACTTAGATTGCATTGTTTCGTTGGGAAAATGAAAATTCATGAAATTACTTACCCAATTATGAAATCTGGAGGAAATTTTTGAACTTTTTTGCTTAATTTTGGTACGAATAGTTTCGATCCGGATCCGAATAGTTTGGATCCGTATCCGGTAGTTTGAATCCCAATCCGGATACTTCGGGTCCGGAACCGGATAGTGGGATTCAGATTATCTGTATACCCGGATTTGAAGAATCGGATTCTAAGTATTCCAAATAATCCGGATAGCAAATTATCCGGATACTTTCAGCTCTAATAGCAATGTGTCCACCATTAACTTCTTTCACTCTCCCTGTTTTGTTCTTATGGGATAGGGGATGGTCACCATAAACATTGTATTTAGAATAATACCTACATATTTGGAATTAAATAGCACTTTTTAAAAAAAAATCCACTTCCGATCCTCATGCGTGGAAAATAGATTTTCAACTCCTTCGGGAGGCTTTTTATTTTTTTCTCAACCCTTTGCTTTGGTCCTGGGACGACGTCTTTTTAAGGCGATACTCCCAGAACTTGTTTGTTTGACTGGCTACATGCATAGACCTCGGCCTCTGGATTCAAAAATATCAAGGCTTTTTCTAAGTTTTTTTTAGTAAAGTTTCACCACTTTCTTTTTTGTAGCTGTGATTTTTTAAAAACTGTTTTCTATGTTTTTTTTTATTGTGCGTAAATCATCTACGTTATACCTCCATGGCATAACGAAGTTTTCTTTATGTTTCTTACTATTGCGATCCTCAAGCATAACTCACCCAGGTGCTACTCACTTCCAATATCGGCTCCATAGAAACTTTAAATACTATATACCTCCATCGTCGACTAACGGTTATGCGGTCTATTTGTTATCTCACGTTATTACATTCGGTGATAACAACCAGCTCTCATATCCCTTTATTTATGCATGAAATAGGTTCAAGTATTTGCGAGCTGCATAATTCAGGGGGGGGGGGGGCTGACCCAATATATTTCTATTGGTGATTATGTTCATTCTTTGCTTTCGTGTGATGTATTTAAGTCTAAGTCTTAAGGATGTAATCTGAATATATTCAAACTCCCCATTAATAAAAAGATTTCTGCCCTAGAGAATTCTACAAGGGTTTAAGAAACAATGTTTTCTCTGGCTCATATCTTGCACTAGTATTTTACCCCAATCTCCGACACGTTGTTGTCTTTATTTGTTGCATAGACCATAATGTGCCGATTATACTCCTTTGTACACAATTAGCTTTGAAAAAAATTGAAATATCTTAAATATTTAAATACATACCTACATAATTCGATATATATGTTACGTATTTTGATATCGCATACATTTTTGAATAAAAACAAAAAGTAAAAAAAAAGCTTACTTCCCTAGCATCTCATGGTATGAAAGGAACTCATAAAATGTGAATGGAATTTGAAAATGTCATAACAAAAATGTACTAATTGTGTGAAATAATTCATAAAATTTAAATATTTTCTCACAAAAGACATGTCAATTTGCTACATATATACATATATACACGAGCATAGCCCATGTAGAGTATAAGAAAGAGTTCATACCAAATAAAGCCGACTCTATTGGATGCATAAATTATATTTCTTGAAAATAAATGTTAGTAAGACACCGAAAATTAATAGTAGCTCTTTGTTTTTACTTGCACCCACGCCTCAATGCTATATAAGGCATAGTTCGCATCTGGAAATTAAATTTGCGCATTTCTTCCAATGCCAATCAGTCTTCTAATAAAGCGGCGACATGTGGTTCGGTGAGGTGGCACGTAATTAGTAATTAAAAGAAAGAAAAAAACTTACAAGCAAATTTTGTTCACCTAATGATCTTTCAATAATGTGCTTGGAAATCCTTGTAATTTTTGTATGACGATTGATGCATGTGAGTAATTTCTAAACGTTTGATTATCTGTCAGAATTTAGACAGTTTTACATGGATTTGTTTAAAAGTTTTCTTTTCAAGAAGTATCTTTTTACGCGTAGAAAATATAAATAATTGCGTCTGCCGATGACAATTTACAATGGTCGTGTGGTGGTGCGGTGGCGGGAGGCAACCTATGAAAAACAACATGGTTAGGCCAGGCAGACAGCGAACTAGCTGGCCATGAGCTAGGGGCACGCTTGGAATCTACTGAAGCATTTCGGATAATGTCTAGGCGGGGGCGAAAATAGATCAATAAAATCATTCAAATGTAAACAAAGGGCGAACAGTGGATCGATAGCAATTATTAGCTGCGGCTGCAATGCTGCATCTGTGAATATTATGGTAGCTAGTATCCCGATATCATCTATGCCATAAAGGTTCGAGGACGGCTACTAAAAAATGCAACAGTGAATGATTCGACGCGATGATCATATCTATAATATGTACTGTACGTAAACCTTGTGCTCTGAGTAGGTAAAAAAAGATGTAATTTGTTGTTGAAGTGCAGGTATGAAGGCGAGACGTTAATGAAAATATTTTAAGACTTGTTATCTGTGACAATATCCAATATTCAACGGCTAGCCCATATTAGTTAAATTAGTCATTAACTCGTGTGCTTTGTTCTATTTATAACGCTCCTTTCTTCGTTATATGTAAGCTTTTTCAGAGAATTGACTCAGCATTTAGATATATGGTTGAGTAAAGCGTTGGTAATTATTCAGGTGCGTTTAAGAATTTTAGATGTGCGGGAAATAATTTCGATATTTTTGTTGCTATTGTTGCCGAATTGTTAAGTTCATTCTGCTTAATGAACGGGAGCTATCGGTGCTAGAATTCGAGTGTCATTTACATATACGGTGGTTAGACCAACTATTTAGAATTTTAATATTTTTATTATTTTCAACGAGACACTCTGTGTTTTACAGGTCCAACATTATAAACAAGTCACCTGATTGTACATATTAAAAGGTAGATTTTCAAACTTAGAAGTTAGGTAGGTAGTGATAATGCTGTCCATTATTTAATTGTAAATATTTAATTTCCAATAATCGAAATACTTTTTGTATTACTTTTACCTAGAGTTGAATGTATCACAGTCACTTGTTCTCTGCAGTTACCAGTGGTATCAGAGCAGAGTTCGTATAAAAATTGTACATGGCTGGTGCTAGATTCCGGAATGGACCATTACATTTGAAGTGATAGATACGTCGAATAATTCATAAAGAGTCTTTAAGAAGTCGCGCTTAAATGTTTTTTTTTTTTTTTAATAAAACGTAAATTTTCAATTTTTTTATATATATTTTTTTTTTTTTTGATAACAAGTATGGCCGATAACAATTATGTGTTGAAAATTACATCATTTAAATGTCCCCCACGAGGAGTCTATATGAACATCAACATTTTCAACGCCTTTCTCACACATAATGCATTTAATTCATCACTTTTAGTCCGAATGTTGCTTTTTACGTATGAAATTGTTGCTGGATTATCCAGACTTTGCTTTTCAAATAACCCCAAAGAAAGTAATCTAATGGGGTTAGATCACACGATCTAGGTGAGCAGTTTATGTCATCATTACGTGAAAATATTCGAGCTGGAAAGTTAGATTTCAATAGCTTAATGTTTTCGTTTGTTGTGTAACTCGTAGCTCGTTCCTATTGAAAGTAAAGATCCTCTTTCTCTACTTCAAGTAGAGGCAAAAAATTTTTTCAATCAGTTATCTGTAGCACTGTTTGTTGACAGTAACAGCTCTTTCATTTGCCTTTGCAAAGAAAAAAGCACCAATGATTCCACCAGCCCAGAAACTACACCATGGATGTAATGATTTTTCTGAAATTATTCGAGGAACTTCTTTTAATAAAATGCGACTGTTGACGAATCCATCCAATGTGAAATGAGCTTCATCACTGAAAATGATTTTACGTGAAAAACTAGGATCTAAATGTTACTTTTCTAACAGCCTATTGACGAAATTTCGGCGCAGATCTCTCTCTTTCCTTTAATTCTCGTCAATTGGATGTTATAAGGATATAATTGCAAATCCTTATGCAAAATTCGCCAGAAAGTCGATGGATGAATGTGTAATTGCTTAGAACGAAGCAAAATTGATATTGAAGATGAAGGCTCTTTAGTAACACTGTGATAAAGCGGCAAAATTTTAAGTAGAACGTCCACTTTTTGGCCTGCCAGACTTGTTCTTATCTTAAAAAAAACCTAGTTTTTTCAAACTTTATCACTTACCTTTGAATTATCGTTTCATTTGGACGACTATTTGCATAAAAAAATCACGAATTTGTCGAAATGTATTTTTTAAAGATCGACCATTTTCATAACAAGTGTGAATAATTTTAATACGTTGTTGTAGCGTGTAAGTATGCATGGCTAAAATTGTACATGTGTCTGCCATTGAATAAATAACTAATCCCAGCAAACATTTGGATGAAAAATCTTCCGCACGTTATGTGGATGATATTGCCCAAATATCTTCCACGCGAAATTAAAGCAAATACTGTGAAATGAATTCTTCCTTGTCTTGCGTACACGAAAAGAAGATGAAATTACAAACAGTTTTGTTTTCTGATTTTAAATGTGAAGCAAGAAGATAATAGTTTCGCTTATTTGTCATCTCTATGATACACGAGTTTATCATTTGGAAGAATGTGTCATTAAACTCCATGACAGTAATTAATTTGTGAGTTTTAATTCCACCAATTCATATTAAAAAAAAAATTTAATTAAATAAATATATACCTACTTTAAAGAAATATCTCCTTAATTCCCTTACTACAAACTACAAAGGACGATTTTTGAACGATTTGCTTAAACGATAAGAAAGCGAATCATCTTGAAGAAACGATTACGTTTCTTATTCATGATATGAAAATAACTCGCCAGGATGGGATATTGGCGAATTACTTTAACGTATCGCGTAGAAGATACGCATTCTTTTCTTCAAGATGTTTTGCCTTCGGGGTAACAGTTTCTCCCGTTGGAAGTTAATAATGCAATACGAATATGATTATCATCCGCGAGATATTTTATCGTCCAGGTAATAAGAAAGTGAATCTTCTGCGTTTCGCCATGTTTGCTGGGATAAGGTTAAGGAAACGGCATAGCGGTTGAAAACCTAAGCCACTCGGCGAAATGTATTAGTGTGCTGTGTTTTTATTCGTTTCGTCATGGCAACAATGAAATCGTGACATTTTGAAGGGGGACAATATAATACATATAATATATAATCCAATTGCTATGTAAAATAAACGAATTGTTAGCGCTCAATTTCTTTAGGTAAAAGAAATGTTGGGCTGCCATTGGAAAGAAGAAACCTTCTGACATTTCTCTATTAACAAATCGGACATGATTTAAACTTTCGTATATTTTTCTTTTTCTGGTGTATTTATTTAAAATTATTTTTTTTTCACGAATAATTATAAAACAGAGAGATATATTTTTTAATATTCACTTGCCTAAGAAACGATTTTCCGCCGGAATTTCGCTGATTGTTATTAAAACATTGGACCGCACAACTCATAACGTTAAATTAATAGCTAAACAGCTTTATTTTTACAACACACTGAGCTCAATAATACTTCAAGTTTCCGAAACAACACAATTTCAATTATATTATATCTGTCTATTAAAATCGTTAAAATTTACTAGGTTTAACTGAACGCCCGGAGCTCTGAAATAACTACTTTCGGAAACGTCAAAATCTCACTGGCTTAGTGAAGTCCGACTGTCGATACCTCGCTTACTTATTAGTTATTTATTCAATGGTGTTTACTTGACAATTGTCAAAGATGACATAAAAATGGTAGCGTTCAGAAATTATTTACTACTGGCATGGGGGCATGACTTTTGAGAGACCCGTTATTTTCTCGCATCTGCCGTATCGAACTCGAGGGGGTCCATCAAATGTATACAAAACTGCTGTTAAAGCAACATTTGCTCTGTCTATTCCGGAATGCACCGCCCATTTCAAAATCTGTATGTATACTATGCGATATCTAGCAGTGTTGGGCGTAATCAACTACATTTGTAATCAGATCAATAATCATTATTAAATCAATCATGATTACATCAATCATGATTACACATCCATCATAATTAGCCATCACATGATTACATAGAGTAATCTTAGGAAAATGTAACCGGAATCATGATTACATGTTTTTTGATTTCAAATGAAACTTTTCAAGAGAATTTAAAATTTAGTTCTAAGAAAACAAACAATCTGTGATCATAAGAATTTTTATTGTAGAAAACTCCAAAACACTGTTATGTAGTATGTATCAATTGGAGTCGCACATATCTGGTCATCAACTTAAATTCGAGGATCTTTCTTGATTATGTGTGAATAAAGATAGCGAAAAAGATCAGATTTCTGGGGTGTATAAGAAAGTCGTTGAGCACGAAAAATGCAATAATGCCTTTTAACGTTTTGATTTTGCCACACTTTTCATATTGCTCCACATTATTACATATATGCTAGTTCGAATGAATCAACCCAAGGGAAGAATGCAACTGTTGTAGAATAAGGCAATTTGAGTTATTCCGAAATGCAGCATAAATACACCAGTTAGAAGCATGCTCGAACCGCTGCAATGGGTAAATATTACTGACATGACAGCAAGAGTGAGGATGAAAGATTAGGTTTACTGACTACTACCTAACAAAACGGTATAGTATTTTTTTTGATATCATAAAGAAGATTCTAACTCTAATAACGAAACCGTATATGAAATTTTCGCTTTCTTAATTGCTAATAATACCGTTTACCAATCCACAGATATCAGATATTCAATTACCATCCCAGTACAGATATGTACTTACAAACATAGTTTATGTGCCACTACCTATTTTGGAATAGAAATACAACAATGTTTGTTTTATTTTAACTACAATTTTAAAATTCTTGCAAATTTATAATCAAAAAACGTAATCATGATTACGGTTACGATTGATCAATCATTAATCACCAAAAATGATTACTTTTCTGATTAATATTATCAATCTATAATCATGATTACGGATTAAATTGTAATCATTAACCGTCAATCAGATAGCATTTTGCCCAACACTGATATATAGTACTTGTGACATCTATGATTAGTTACATTCATGCTACCGGGAGTGAATAAAAAAAAAGTCAACATTAAACATTTGAGGTTTTATATTATTATTAATAATAATTACATTAATATTAAACAATTTTCATTAAAAAAGAATATGGAAAAAATTAAATTAAATACTGAAAATCTTTTGAGTTAAAACGGCGTATAATTTCGATGTCTAGAGATAATAAACTTCGTATAATCTATGCGTCAGTCTATTTTGATCAACAAAGTCATAGCAAAAATTAGAATAAATCTAAAAAAGCAAAGATCATTAATGAGACTATTCACGAGATTTCTCTCGATGAAATGCTTCTAGGGTCAATAGCAGTGATACTGAAAACAAATAAAAAATTATATTAGTTCTTCCTGCATTTAAAGCTACATTTACACGGCGAAAGTAGCTTTCGTAAGTAACTTTCGTAAGTAGCTTCACTTTGACGTCTCCATACAAATTGTCTATTTACGAAAGTAACTTTCCACTTTCTGGGCACACGGAAGTAAATGTCATGAAAGTTGAAAGTAAGAAAGTGCTTCGTGTCAAAGAACAAGGAAAATTGGGAAAAAATATTGATAAGGTGGGTACAGTGTGTGCTAATATAGTTTTTTTTATCGAAGAGTGAAGCGATAAGTAATTAATAAAGTGAATAAAATTGTTTTCAGATATGGATAAGTGGTCTACAAATCAAACCATCAAGTTCCTGGAGAAATATGGGGAGCAAATTTGTTTGTGGGACTATAACCATAAAGATTACAGAAACCGCAACAAAAGGCTTGCTGCATTAGAAGAGCTGGCGGAATGTATGAATATGCAAGGTTTTAAAGCGAAGGAAGCTCAGAACAAAATTCATTCTCTGAGGAATACGTGTATGATGGAGAAAAGGAAAGTCGCCAAACGCAAGAAGTCGGGCAGTGGAGTAGACGATGTAATATACGTCCCCAAATTGCCTTGGTTTGCTATTGCTGATGCCTTTTTAAATAAAATAGTGCCAACTAGAAAAAGCGAAACAAATTTTTTAAAATACATTTTTAAATCATTTTGTCCTGCCATGGAACAGCACCTTTTCCTATGAAATACTCTGCATAATTTTCCCTTAAATCTGCTGCTGTTTGTGCATACCGTCTGCCAGTTGAAGGTCTTCCTATTTCGGTCAAGCCGGACGAAGCATGCTCTCTCCATGATCCAGGTATAACTTTTCCCGCTTCAGTGTCCTCAAAATCAATTAGTGAATTCGGCACATACTGCCGTGAAGAAGTTTTTCGAAGCGAGTTATGCAGGGCGCAAATTGCCTTCACTACCTTATCCACTGTAGATATTTTTAAAGGTATAGGTTTGCCGAATACACGGAAAACTGCTGCTAAAACACCAAATGCATTTTCTACGGTTCGGCGTGCTCGCGACAGCCTATAATTAAATATTTTTTCCTTGAACGTTAATGGTCTATTTCGATAAAAAGGTTTCATTATTTTATTGGAAAGTGCAAATGCGTCATCGGCAACAAAAATGTATTCGTTTGGTAAATCTAGTGCATCTGAATCCATTGCTTGCTTTAGAGAAGAATTTATAAATATTCCCCCATCAGAAGACCGCTTTTCCAACATTAATATAAAGGAAGCATAAATCACTGTCAACTACTGCGAAAAGTACAATGCTGTACGTTCCTTTATAGTTGTAGAATTCACTACCAGATCCAGTAGGACAGTTTATATTAACGTGTTTCCCGTCTAGTGCACCTGCGCAATTAGGAAAGTTCCATCTGACGTTAAATCCTCTTTCTACTTCCTTCCATTCCTTTTTGTCCCGTGGAACCTATTGGAATAAAAATTGATTGCATTTAGTACGTACATATTCCGTTTCTTTGTTCATTTTAGGATATTTTTGAATCTTTCGAGCGCAGTGACCTGGAGGCTGAGTGCCAAACTTCAATTCGTTCATTAGAGGATGAAACATGCAATGTAGCATTTGACATGCGTTCATTGAATGAAAGGGAAGGCGAAGCCACAGAGTCGATAACAGCTGCAGCAGCAACAACAACAAAGCCAACAAATATACAAACACCACCACCAATAAAGCGGAAAAGGCGAGGGTTTTCGGGCGAAGATTTCACTAATTTGAATACTGCTATATCTGTGCTCCGTGAACTCAAGTCCAGCAAGAAGGAGAGTGAATTCGACTCATTTGGAAGAAGTGTCGTTGACCAACTCGACAAATTGCCTTTGGAAATGGCATACGAAGTACAAGAAAATATTCAAAAAATGTTGTCTCAAACAAAAATTGAGGCTTTACGGATGATAGCGGGCAGTTCCTCCAGCATCGACCGTGTTTCAACGCCGTTATCGACTGATGAGTCTATTTTTCTCTGCAGCCCGAAGTCGATTGGATTTTGTAGAAGTAGAAGTAGGAGGCGACGAATAAATATATATATTTAAAAATATTTGAATTTTAATTACCTTTATAAATTCCTTCAAACTAAATATACTGCATCGCACACGTGTGGCAAAAACTTTGATATTGTTGGTTTTGGCACTCTGTATAGCGATTCTAGAGTGCCAAAACTGTCTCCAGTGGCAAGATAGCTCAAAGTGATTTCTAGTTTTATCGAAGGGGACAATGCTTCTCTCATATTGGTATCTGCTTTTTTTATACTTTCGGCAATAGGAACTCAAACTGGCACCGATCGACCCTTAAATGATTCCTGTATGTCTCTGGATCCTCAATAGCAACTTCCTTCAAAAACCTATTAGAGGCTCCTAGGTCAAAGCGTCGTAAAATCCAATTGCGCACCCATGGCCTCCTGGTTATTTTCTTATGGTTTCTTTTGTATCGGTCAATTTCCATTATAAATATTTCGATAACAACATCGAGAGCGCAGGACCAAATTTTATTTGCATCCATAGTGCTGAACACTACTTGCGTAACAAACGGTAGCAAACGTGTAAGCAAAAATTTCATGAAAGTACTTGTCATGAAAGTTACTTACGAAAGCTACTTTCGCCGTGTAAATGTAGCTTTAGTGTAAGAGCAGACTGTTACGCTAGCTGCCTACATTTCATGAAGTGCCTAAACTTTTCGTGAAGTGCTGAGTTACATCAAGTGTCTACGACTTATACAAATGCGTTGTTTATTGCAGGCGAACATCGGATAAGGATTTTAAAATTTAAAATTATATATGTATCTATAAGGATAAATAATAATAATAATATTAAGTAATTCATGCAGACCATGTCTGGACTGTCCACCATATATCCGATACAAAAATTATCAAAATCAGCAAAAAATTTTCATATATGCCAACTTTTCAGATTTTCATGTTAAATTGTGGCTTAGCTCTGGCTGTGTTCACAAGTGAGATATTACAAGGTGGCGCCACTAATTAATTATTTAGAAAACACTTCTATAACACCGCGAAACTGAACTAAAAAAACTGGATCCACAACCAAATAGACTAGACATGGACTTCATTGGTACGATCCAGACAAGTAATAAGATTCATTAAAGAACACTATCAAAAGATGTTTGATCCTAAATATTTTGAGATTGTCTAAGAATCATCTCAGAATTATTACACGAGGCTTAATTGGACTCAATAAACTTAACATCTGCATTGGATAGGCAACTTACTAATTTATGTAGACTATGTCTCGAAGAAGATGAAACATATGTCCTATGTGAATGCAACATTCTAAAGTCCAGACATTTGGCTCACATCTTGTAAAAGCCTGGTGACTTCGAGGAAATTTCTTTCAACAGGATACTGCTTTCCTTGGAAAGATTAGGATTTACAGGAGGAGCTATAAATGAAAGCTGTGCACAATAAGCTAATAAATCGCTGCAGTGAAAACGCCATTCGCCACTCTTAACTATCTAAATTTAAATTATTTAGATTAGTGCACATAGCCGACTATGAAATTATTTTGTAATTGTAGATATATCCATTTTACAGCTGTTTTGTACTAAATTCATATAATTTTTTATCACTAAATTCCTTTTAATGTATATGAGGTATAATTACATCGTTTATGCTTATACACTACTATACATACACACTTGTATTCATCTCCTTAAAAATATGAGACCAAATTGACAATTTGCAAGCATGAATTTTCAAAAGCAAGAAAAATCTACGCCATTTGGACGACATCGTTTTACCATGCATTGCATTATACTTCACTGTTCAAGCTATCTCTGTTGATAATGTTTTGGTGGTAATAGTACATCTAGGTGTTCATTCTGCTCTTTTGTCATATCAAAATGCCAAAATACATATATAACGAATTGAAATGAACTTTCCGTCTGATTTTTTTGTACTTTTATTCAGCTTTGCAAGTCTGGCATGACGTATAATGAATTGCAAATGACACTTCGCATTATAAATGCAAAAAGTATTATTTCGAATTTCAGCACTTGTTATCTCGTAAATTTTGGCATATATTTTGACGTGTATTCATTGCAAATTTATTTCAATTCATTTTGTTGTGATGAAAGGGGTAAATCAAAATGTATCAGGATGTAGTCTAATAAAGTAGGGAAACATGGGGCATAACTGGGTAATGAGTTAAATTGTTATATTTATTTCTAATACAATTTAGTTCCAATAAGGAATAAAATAAATAACTTCTTCTTAAATAATAATAAGTAAAATGAGTTATTTGTCCCGTTTTGCCCCATACTTGGAGCATAATAGGGTTTACATTGAGAAAAACGTGGTTTGATGTCATTCATTAAAAATCAGTTCTAATTGCTTTTAATATTGCTCTTCAGGCTTGCACAAGGTAAACATTTAGTTTAATCGTACTACATATAAAGTTAGTTAACAAAGCTAAAGTAAACGCATGCAAAGGGGCAAAGAGGGGTGCCCTTTTATGCCACAAACTACTCAGAACAACGGACCCCGTTACGCTCCTTGCACTATACCCTATTTTGCCCCTTGACTTGTGTTTGGAAAAGTATTAATTAAAAAACTTACTTTGAATCTCAGCTGAGTTAATACTGCACAATATTAATAACAAAAAAAAACAGTATTTTTATATACCACACATAAACGACAATTACCCCAATAATCCCAGAAACAAATAAAAAAAATTGTGGTATTTTAATTTTTGTCGGTAGGACACAGCACACAACTTGTACCACGTCCGATGGCAATGAATGTAAGAGTGTAAGTTATGAGAAATTGGTTTGCAGCAACAGCTTCGCGTTAAGTCTTTTCGGTCATAGAAAAATACCCATATCCCGTTGTGCCCTGGTACCCCGTTATGCCCAGTCTTCCCCTACAATTATGTTGATGACCTTTTAGCACTTACGAGTCTTACAATTATCTCTTCTCTAGAGCTAGTAAAAGAATTCTACAATTTATCCAAAAACTCTCGCGTTTTGTTCTTGTAGGACTGCAATCTTTCATATCTTTCTTGGTATTTAAACGGAACTGAAAATTGTGTGACACCTTCTGGTGTTTTCAGTCAAGCAGCCCATTCCCTGATCAACAACAACTAAACCAATTTCATAATGTAAAAAATTTTAATTGTAATATTCTTGACGTAGTATGGACAAATATCGCTCAGAATAATATTTGTTTATCATCATCCCTATGTCCACGTCACTCACCATTAGACATTATTTTGAATATTTCTTTGCCTAAGCCTTCTTGCAAAGAATTTGTAAGTAAAAAGAACTTTACATTGGGGATTACACTGGCTTGAGTAACTACCTGTATAGTATTAAATTTTCATCTTTTCTTTTGAGAAATTTTATGAGATAGCTAATACCGGTAGTAAAAAGAAAACCATACATTTTCCGACCTGTCTTATTAAAGTTCTTCAAAGTAAAGAAAAATATCGTCTTATATAAGGCTCACCAGCATTTGGAACACTATACAAATTTCTTATATCTTAAGAAATCATCTAAAACTTTACTTAATAAATGTTTTAAGAGATATACATATGTGGAAGCAACTGGACTCTCACTTCAAGATAATCCTAAAGCTTTTTGGGCCTTTAATAAACATTTCAGAAACTCGAATACTTCTTCCAAAGAGATGGAAGAAATTACGTCGTCATCTTCTAGACAAATCTGTGAATTTTGTATATGTAGGCAAGGAATCTAATCTTGATTTAACATCTTTTCAGACTTACAGCAATTCTGTTAACATTACTTTAAGTTTCAGCTCTTCTGATAATGTGCTTGATAATAAGAATAATTGCAACAAAAATCCAGGATCTGATGGTTTTCCTAATCTCTTTTACAATCGGTGTTTTACTAGCTTAGCGACGCTTTTAAGTTCATTATTTAATTTATCAATACTCAAAAAGTGTTTTTCAGCAATATTAAAGCCCGGTTTCGTTACCCCAATTCTTAAAGCAAGCAATCCTAGAATAGTCACTTATTATCGTCCATTATCCATTTCCAATGCACTGGCTTTAATATTCCAAGGACTAAAAACTATGCCTTTATATCAAACTGGCAGCATGAATTCCTCCCTGGACGCTCGACAGTTACAAATTTAACTCTTATTACTGATAACATTGCTTTGTCTCTGGATGAAAATAAGCAACACAGACTTTGCTAAGGCCTTTAATAAGATTCACCACAATATGGACGCTGTTGTTTATTCCAGTCATACTCAAAAGAAAGAGAGTATAGTTGTCTTCAATGGCTCTCAATCTAGTTCCTTCGAACAAACATTTGGTGTTCCCCATGGTACAATACTTGGTCCGCTTATTTTTCTGATTTATATAAATAATTTATCAACTTCGAACACTTTCTTGTACGCTGACGACGCGAAAATTTTTAGAGTAACTAACGACATCAATGATTGTGAAAGCCTGTAAGATGATATTACAAAATTTGAAAATTGGTATAAAAACAATTAATATAACCAAGTGTAAGAGCATAACTTTCTCCAGAAAACTGACACAATCTTATTCCATTATAAATCTTTATCACATATAAAAGAAATAAAAGATGTGGGTGTTACTTTTGATGACAAACTTCTTTTCCGCCGCTTTTATTTCTTTATATATTTCGTAGGTGAGAAGCACTCTAGAATACGCTTGTCAAATTTGGAGCCCTTTTTACTCTTGCTATAATAATAATCAATCTGTTCAGAAAAAAATTATCAGAATATTACTTTATAAACAGGAACAGTTAGAGTATGATGTGAGAGTAGCTCGATTCATCATCTTATCTTTAGAACATCATCGTGATTATCTAGATACTTCATTTTTGTATAAAATTATGAATGGCGATGTATATGAACTGCCCTGATTTGCATTCCAGAATTTGTATTAATATTTACACAACATACTCCTTTTAAGATTGCCCCTTTTTTAGAACAAACCTACAGGAAATGTCGCCATTATACCGATATTTTCAGATTAAAATATCAAATTTGAATGAGATTTTTATTTACATATTATTTTGCTTGAATTTTGTCAAGAGCTCAGAATCAGTCTCTTTCCTGTTGAGTGTTTTAATACCTTCAATTGTATATATTTTTCCCATGCGGTAATCATCCCGTATGGAAAAAATAAATAAAATTGAAAAATTTACAATTTATTTCTGCGCTTTTATCATTACTGGTTAATCCCAGCTGAAGGCAACTATGGCTTAATAGGCTAGATAAAATCAAGAAAAACAAGAAGGAAAGGCATCTGTCTTGTGAGCTCAAGAGCGGTTAGGTAAGAGCAGTCGCCCGGAAAGCGGAAGATCCCGGTTTCATACCCCGGTCAAGGCGGTTGTTTTTTCCTCTTGTATTTATTATTTATTAATAGAATCGTTAAAAATAAAAAGTTCTTAAAATTTTTTCTTAATCTCCATCTTCATCTTCAATTGTGTCATGGATGGCTTTTTGTACTTTTAAAGAAAAGTTCTTATTATTTTGAATTCTTTCGTCGTATTTTAAATTTAAAAAATTAGATTAGATAAAGAATGTAATATAGATTTACAACGATAACAGCCCTTTCCTAGAACCAGTTACTTTAAAAGTTTAAAATAACAAGTGAAAAAGCTAGAATTGGTCTAAGACCAATTCTTATGATACCTTAGATGAATGCACGCATGAAATTTCGTATGGTCACCCATTTGAGCAATTTTGATTTTTTGCATTGGTTTCTCGCATATATTTCTAGAACGGCTCGTCGGACAAAAAAAATGATTATACCCAATTTTATAGGATTTCTTATTCTGAAGAAGTTTTTAGTACAATAAAAATGTCTAGGACTGATCGTTTTCAAAGTATATGTAAAAAACCAAAATTTATATGGCAACACCAAGAAGGGGTTGCCCGATTTAGTTCATTTTTGTAATTTTATTTGCTATTACTATAAAAACACAATGTACCAAATTTCAGCTTTCTATGTCGACGTGTTCTCAGGTAGTGTCCAAATATATCGTGGAAAACGAAATTTTTGTATGGCAAACCCCACGAAGGAGTTGCCCGATTTGTCTCATTTTCGAACTTAATTTTACTTTTTTTTTAATGTCCGTGAACAAAATTTCAGCTTTCTAAGTGAACGCGTTCTTGAGTTATCGTGCGTCCGGACAGACGGACATGCAAAAATCATCCATTTTGCTCTACCATCATTATTTCTGTGCGTTACAAACGGAATGACAAACTTAGTATACCCTATAGATTTCATCTAGGGTATAAAAAAGTCAGTCTTTAATATGAAGATGTCTCAGAAAACTAAAGAAGTTTTTTTTGTAGTAATAAAGGAAATATTGAATTTTTTAAGTCTTTAATTAAAAAAGATGTAGAAGCAACTTCAATGAAGTTCACTAAAGTTGGGGCATTACATGTTGAGATTTAGACAGTCGGGTTTTCAAGATCACAGTACGAATTTGCTTTATTATGAACGCATTGGTTCTTTAGCTTACTTCATGTTTCGTTAAAGTGATTTTTCTTTTTTACCTTTTATTTGAAATTTTTAGTTAATTTTTTAATTGCTTAGATTTTGTATATCTGCAAAGTGAAACCTAATGTAGTATGATTGAACATAATCTCCAAAACGATGCCGCCTTTTGTTGTTGTTTTATTTTCATTTCACGGATATTTGACAACTTAATTACCCTGATCGTTATACTTTCCGCATTTATTTTCTTACTCTATAATGCTAATCTGCATGCTAATCCCGTGAGCTTGGGCTACATTATAAATAAAATAAAAATAAATATGTAAGTCCGTAAGCTCTAAAGTAATACTTTCATTATTTCATCAGTCCATTTTCTGAATACATAATTGACATGCAATTAGATCCGATAATAATATTATTCAGTGTTTTTTTTCATGCTTTAAAAAACATCACGTAATATCATTTTCACGCTCTTAACTCTGACTATATAGAGACCGAAATTCGAATCATTATTCGATGTAAGCATCTGATTACAGATCACTTTCACGATATTGTTTTTTTCCCCTTTTTACTTTTAGTGTAACAAAAGAGTTTTTTTTATATTTTTGGAAATTTATTTAAGTGTATAAAAACGTTTCGCTTTGTAGGTGAAATATATTTTCATTAAGTAGGTAAACCAATTACGCATGCGCAACTTTTTCTTAGTATAAAAATGCTTTACCTTGCCTTGCATTTTAAATATTGTTGAACTTTGTTTCTTGCAGGCTAATGAAATTTCTAACAATTTTTTTTCGTTGCTGACTACGTCGTTGACTTTAGTAATTGACATTATTTTATTTGTTTATGTATGTAGCTTTAATAAAAAATGTTTTCAATATTGAAGTTGGCAATATGTTCATCTTATACAATCTTAGAAGCGTGATTTCACTGTAATAGTATTTTCTTGGATACTTTAAAGATGTATGATTCGAAAAATTTATGGATTTATATTATGAAGTAAGTTTTTATATAAAAAAGCTAATATTGTTGTTCTTAGTAAGATTTTAATAGTAATAGAAAATATTGGGTTTAAGGTAATTTTTCTTATAGAAATATTTCTGCGCACAATAATGCAATTTTTTTTTAATTTGTTTTTGTTTTGTTTTTATTTATGCTGTGTTTTTTCCAAATCATATATCTCTCACTTCTTATTCTGAATATACACCTTAACATGCTTTTTCTGGCATTTTATGCAACTGTATGCATTGTCGTGCTTTTCGTTCTTATATTATAGTTAGATGGTCGGTTTTGGGGAGAGGGTAAGAACTTTAATAAGATACATTTTAAATGATTGTTAATGTATATTCAAAGTTTGTGAATGCCAGAAGCATCCGAATAAAACTAGATGAATTCCAATATATTTTCTCTAATTTAATGATAACTGAATTATACAATACATTCGTCCAGTCTCTTGATACCTTAGTTAGATGTTTTTCGAAATGATGGTATGGACCGTCAGGCAAAGACGAATTTAACATAAATAAGGCAGAATTACCTTATTGGCACTTCCTTAAATCTCGTCATCTTAATCTGATCATCTCGATCTATTTTTACAAGAAGAAAGAGTAATGGTCAAAAGGACCAACTAAGGGCTCAGGGGTATTGACTGTATGTACCAAAAATTGTTTTAATTTAAATTTGTTAAATTAAGTTAATTTACTAACGACCTGGCAGAATGGTTTTTGTTCTTTCTATAGTTGTGAGATAAACACAAAGCAGCAATTTTTTTAAAGCTGCCAAAACATAAAAAACGTTAAAATATTTAAAAATAAGATTTCCAAAAACGACATCTTGCATGAAATAAAGTAATCACAAAACTTAATTAGCACATCAATTTTATAAAATAAGAGCTAAAGATGTATAGATACGATTAGAATATAATGCAAACATTAATGATAATATGTAGGGTGTTTCGTATGTGGTCTTCCACCCGAAAGCTATGAATAGGTGATGCTTAGACAAGCAAGAAATTGTATGGGTGGTGGGGGGGGGGGGGGGTCGTAACGGTTTCCGAGATAACGGGACTTAAAGATATTTGAGTATGTTTTTATAGATTACCCTGTAACTTCTGAACGTTCCGTCCTATGATGATAATTTAAAATTTGTTAGATAGATAATCGTCGGGCCTTTCTAATGGTACCTATATAAATTTTCCTCTCCTCTTCTCTATTCTGAAGTTACAGCTCAAGTCGAAACTACGGAATTTTAACGCGGTCTTTTTTATTTAACTACTATTTTATGAAAAAACACGTCATTAACACCAATTTTTCATGTTGAATTTAAGAAGCCCAAAAGCTTAGCTTTGAAATATCCCAAAATGTAACCCGCTCTGCGTTTTGTGCATTTTTTCTTGAACATATCCAGCGAAAAAGTTCAATATCTGCCAGAAAGTAAGCAATTTCCTTTTAGGAATGGGAAACAAAAATTTGGTATTGATGACGTGTTTTTTTATAAAAATAGTAGTTAAATTATCCGCTATATAGAAAAGCATGGGCTAACAGAATACATATTTAAATGAAATGATGCAGCAAAAGGACGAAGACTCGATACATTTTTATGAAATTACTGAAGGCAGTGGCAGCAAAGCTTTAAAACCAGGTTAAAAATACGTAATTTTAACTTTGTTAATCGATAACTTCAAAACGGAGAACAGGATTGAAAAATTAATAGACTATTGGAAAAGTCCGACGATTATCAATCCGATAAATTTTGAATCATCATCATGCTTGTCTAAGCATCACCTATCCATAGTCTTCGGGTGTAACACCACACAAGAGTTACCCTGTATATTGGTATTGTCCAGAAGTTTTGTAATGTGTGAGTGAACCCTTTTCGACACTGGCATTACAGTATGTGATCATTAAATTAGACGCACTTAGCAAAAGAAGAAAACTTTCAATAATGTGTAAATTCTAGAGCTTAAAAGACTTTTTTAGAAGGAAAGAATTTATTGTGGAATAGGGTATTCAGTTTTCATTAACTTGCAACAGTAAATTGTTCAATATTTCGTCACATCTCCTTTTGTTTGAATTACTTGCTTCAGACTGCCCTCTGGCAGATCAAACATCAAGGGAAAGTCTTAAATCGTATAATTTAAATTTCAATTGTATTGATATCTTGAACACCGATTTCCCGACATTTAAAACACTTGATGGGATCAGACATTCTAGTTAAGCATTTCACCCTTCTACCAAGCCTTGTTTCATTTTGACTTTTTCTCTCTTTTTGTTTTTGTTTTTATATCCTTCTTCACATAGATGTTATATTGTACATATTCAATTTCTTTTTTTATAGTTAGTTTTAGTTGGCTATATTTATATTTTCTTCACTTTTCGCTATTTAGGGTACCGTACCCAAAGGGTAACAACAGGAACCCTATTCTAAGACTTCGCTGAAAAAATACATAAAAAGTACATAGTGTTAAATTTTGTACGATGGTACGGAACGGAGCCCTTCGTGCGCGAGTCCGACTCGCACTTGGCGGGTTATTTTATTTAATCTGTACTGTAATGTATTATTGGACTTTGTCTGTTCATTATCGCAAGTGACTTGCATGTTGCTGATATTTAGTGACATCAGTCGCTATTTTATTTTCAAACTAATTAGTAATCCATTACAATCGATTATCATAAAAGATTTTATTTACGGTTTCACGCAGTAGTCCCATTGCCAAGTAACGCATTTTTTTGCTCTTAAAAAATAATTAAGCTAAGTCGGGTTAGTTTAAAATATTTAAAATGACTGAACGGGATTTTGTTTTAAAATTAATGGAAAGGGTTGAAATACGAAGGCTCCTGTATGAATCCACGTATGCAGACTACTGCAAAAGAACACATAAATTTGAAAAAGCATGGAGAGAAATTTTGTTGGAAATTCGAAAAGATGTTTTTTTGTGGACTTTTTTAATTAATTTTACTCCATACTGAAGAGTTTTAGGGTTTCTGGCCAATACGAAACGGTTCTTCCAATCAGTTTTTGAAGTTCAAATTTACAATTTACATTAGCATAGCTTATTTCCTCTATATACGGAATATAACTCACCTTCCAGGAGGCGTTGGGCTTCCAGGTACCTATCATGAATAATAGTTGGACTTTATCGTTTATCATGAATGATGGCTCAATTTTAATATTGATCATGAATGATAGTTTTCTTCAGATTAAACGCCATGAAAAAATCCTGACTATATTAATATACAATCCACCAATCACCCAATATTTGCGTTTATTTTGTGTTTTTCTTCCATTCTTTAATAATAATAGCAGCAAAAGCTCTTCGTTCTCGCTCAGTTCCATTTTAAGTGCTTGCAATTTTGAACTAAAAGTCAGATCACTTTAAGTAGATGTAGCAATACCTACATATGCGATGTCCTCGCAATATATCAGTTGCTGATTATTTTAAAACTCCATCATTACTACATCAGCACATGAATAGTCTGGTGTGACACTTAGCCATAGCCTACACAGGGGCGGATATTCGCTTTTTTTACGGGCGAGAACTATTCGCGGGGGGGGGGGGGGGGGGGGGTGGAAAAATGCCGAAATGCCAAGTTTCGATTGGGAGTACGAGCAGCTTACCAATACTATAGCAAACCGGCCATTTTGAAATTGCACAATTTCTGAAATTTCTCATCGGACGGCTGTACAGATGTTTATTTGTGATTTAAGGTGATAATATAATAATTAAATAATCATTACGTGTTGCGAATTTGTGATACAGTAATTGTTTATATAAAAAATTGTGACTTTATTGAACATGCGCATAATTAATTCTGGTAATCTTATAAGGAACTACGCGAAGGAACATTATTGTTTGGCACGTCTAAGCCAAATTCCGTCCTCTCCTAAAATATTCTCGTCTGGGTTGGGCCTTAGACGTTTTCCTTGGTTTTTCGCAATTTGCACGCTAAGATGCATTTAATTTTAATGATTTCGATATTCTGTCGACTGTTGATGCCGACATGTTTTATTGACGAACAAATTGTCTATTTGAAACTTGCGAATGCAACAATGTCATAATAACAGCTTTTTTTTATCTAGAAATGTCTTTTTCGTGTCCTATTTCCGTCAAGAATCAAAACACAGTATGTCACTTCTCCTCGTTATTGTATAAAAAAGAAAAAAATTGTGAAAAAGAAAAAAAAAAGAAAAAAAAATGTGCTGTTCTAACTTCTTTAGTACCTGTGCTCAGTCACTTTAAGTGTTACACTATTTACTTTATTTTTATTACTTTTATTGTTTGCTCGAGTTTTTGCTTATATTTAATATAAAAACTACTGTAGATCTATGTACCCACCGTTTTAAGGACGTGGCCTCGGCCAGGGTCTTTCAATAAAATATTTTTGTATTGTATTGTAAATAACTAATGTTACATCAACTAGCCACTTTTACTTTCTTTCCTCGTATTTCTTTATTCACATATAAACAACCTTTAACTATGAATGCAACAACACAACTAAAGTGAGATATGAAAGGATAGAATTGCATTTATGTATATACTGAAAAACATAATCGACTATTTATGAACTTTTTTTACCTCTGGAGGGTTGTAGACAAATACGTCTATGATAACTAGAAAGCAAAAAAAAACCGTCTGCATAAAGAAAAACCATAAAAAAAAGATGATTTTGGTGCGAGTTACTGAAATCGAGGAGTGTGTCTAATTTAATTATCACATATCTTACATGTTACTAGTTTTGGTTATTTTTTTTCATCTTCTTTTATTTTTCCCGTCCTCCATTTAGTTCATACCGCTTCGATATATTATTACCTCCTTTGGCTTCATTTACATATGAACACGAATCTTATACCGGATATCCGGATTCTTGTTCGATATTCTAAGGTAAGTATAGTTATAGACAAAGGGTTTTTTGATGAAAGTATCTTTTTAGACTCATTCTCAGATGGCAAAATTATTCTTTTTCCCCAACAAAACTAACTTAGGAAAATTACCATAGAATTATGAAATTCATATTTTCTTTAATTTTTTTGTTGCATTTTATGTTATTTTTAACGATTTTGTTTGCTTCTATTAAAGTTGACCAAATTTTACCTTTCGGTCTTCGAATTACACTAGTGGGCATAATACTACAATTTTTATTATTTTGTACTGTTTAAAGCTCCCTGTGAAGTCACATCCTTGGGGAAGAACCCTAATGGAATGAGCTAAAAATGCATTTTGTCCCTCGAGGGATTCAAGGAGAAGTATGTATGAAAGTGTAGGGTTATCATACAAAAAAATATCTATTTCTTGCGAACAAAATCCTTTATGGAAAAAAATTTTAAAAGCTATCTTAAAAATCTTTCAACACAAATTTCAATTTAATGATTACGATTTTGACCTTAGAAGCAAAAAGAAATGTTTCGCTTATTCAGAACCAATGCAAAAATCCAAAGCTGACAAAAGCTGTTTATGCAAAATAGCATACTTACCTAATTCGTATAATAATAGTTGCACACAATTATCTAATTTTTGTATACCTTATCAACAGCTATTAAAATCATTTTTTAATGTTTGAAAAAAATCGAAAAAACTCACGGAAATTCAATGTTTTGCCCACCGAATGAGACATTCCAAAATTTCACTGAAAAAACTAAATTACTGGCTCAAAAGTGTACACAACAATTACGTGTTGCTGCGCAGCAACACTTGCAACAACAACAACAGCAGCAACAGCATAATATATGCCAACAAAAAAATTCTCCGAAAAGTAGAAGGGCGAGCTATAATGGGGACCAGGTTAACAATGATGAAAATAAAAAGAATAATTTTAAGTATCTTTGTGCCTGCACTGGAGGTACTTTAAGAAGTTTCACCAGAAGAAGTAAAGATGGCCAAGCCACTGTTAAGTGGTATGTCAAGGTAACTATTATATTAAATTTAGGGGTTTTTTTTCTTTTTTTAAATTATACTCTCGTACATTAGCAGGAAGAACGGTTGTTGTCTGACATTATGCATAGATGATATTATTTGAATGTGTCAGCAGAATATATTTTTTCTTTTGATAGTGAATAAAAGCAAACATCGATTGAAATTTACGGAAACTTTATAATCTACGCCAACTGTCAACAGACCTACATCATAGACAAACTAATAACAAAAGTGCGAAAAATTTTCTAGTAAATTTTTTAAGAAAAAATTGCGGCCTTCCCTACATCAGGTCCAGGCATCGTTGTTAGATTTTATATTCGAGCGAGTCACTGCTCTCGGCCTCGGCCAATGCATAGAAATTCGAAGGAAGAAATTTCCAAAAAATTCTAAGAAAAAATTGTGGCCTTCCCTTCATCGGGTCGAGGCAACGGTGATTTTGTATGGAGCGAGGCATTGGTGGCTTCCCTTTGGGCGCGTCATCAAGTGCCAAGTCGAGGCATCGTTAGTTTTATATTCTAAAAAAGCGTTGCATATTTTTGTTCTACGTGTCCAGTCTTTGTATGTTATTAGTTTGTCTATGGCAACGGTGATTTTGTATCGAGCGAGGCATTGGTGGCTTACCATTTGGGCGCGTCATCAAGTGCCAAGTCGAGGCATCGTCGAGGCATCGTCGAGGCATCGTCGAGGCATCGTCGAGGCATCGTCGAGGCATCGTCGAGGCATCGTCGAGGCATCGTCGAGGCATCGTCGAGGCATCGTCGAGGCATCGTTAGTTTTATATTCTAGAAAAGCGTTGCAGATTTTTGTTCTACGTGTCCAGTCTTTGTATGTTATTAGTTTGTCTATGCCTACATAGTCTTACATATATTTTCGGGTACATCTTCACTAATTAGCACTTGGTAAATTCTAATATCCCTTTTTACATCTTTTAGTCACAAAATTATTTTAACATTTTAAAATTATCTAATGCTTTCATTGACGAGCCTATATGCAGCGAATTGAATTCACATTGGAAACTTGAAAACTTTTAGGCGTCTCTCACGCGTTTTCAAATTTGGGTACAATTAAATCTCGAGTGAAAAATTATTTGGAGAGTGAAGACATCAGAGTAAAGTTAATCAGCTGTCTCCAGTTTGTTAACATCCGAAAACTGAAATTTACTCAAGACTAGTGAGGAAGGAATTATTGTCGCTGATCGGATGCTAAAAAAAACTTAGGAACGCGATAAGCAATGTTGCCAACTGGAAGAGTTTTGGATAAGTAAAATTAGAGTAGAAAAGTAAGAAGGTTGGGTTTACAAGTAAGTAAATACACAAAAACACAATTGGAGATTTTCAGCTAGCTTTATCGCCAGCTATCTTGTAAAGTCGACTGAAATCGCGGAATTAAAGACAACTGACGTTTTTGACATTTGCAACTTTAATTTGTTTATGGTGAGAACTTTTATTCGTGAGTGACGTTAGAGGAAGGACAGAAATGCATCCGATTTTCCAAAATTTTGAGATGAACCAGCTATATGTAAAAATAATATTCTTGGTAGCGTCATTTCACATTAAATAGGCATGCATTACATGACCATCACCAATTTTGCTGAAATATTACATACTTGGAGGGTTAGTGAAAACAAAAATAAGAATTAAAAACATTCCCTATACAATGTGTATTTTGCGAGTTATTGCATTTTCAAAATTTCGCAATAATTCTGTCCTAGTCCTTTTTAAAAATTCACATATATTTTTCTATTCATTCTAGGACAGTCAAATATGGCTCATTGGAAATATAAAATTTCACGTTATCTAAGAAAAATAGTACCTTAGAAATATATGCCTAACAGGACATCAAGAATAAGGTTTTTATCATTAGTCCTGAAAGACGTACTTTTGATTGTATTTATTTTTTTTATTTTTACCTATCTTATCCACTAAAAGATATTAAAATTTCCACTGGAATCTCAACGGGACCAAGAAGGAAAATTAAGACAGTTTCACCAAAATACATCTATAACTACATACAAATAAAAAATGTTTTTATACAGCATGTCCCGTATGTGATCTTGCATGATATCAAAATTTTCCCCTACTCCTCTTCGTTTTAAAGTTCTGGCACAACGAAGTTACAGTTTCGGAATTTTTACTCTTTTTTTTTACTACTATTTTTATCATAAGTGCCATCAACATATTGTATTTAAGAAGCCCAAAAGTTTCCCCTTAAAATGACCTGTGACACTCTGTACCCAAAATGTAACCCTTTCTGCGTATTTTGCACAACGACATATCTCAAAATAGATTCAAAAGCTCATTCCCTACGAAAAAGTGCAAAAAACGCAAAAAGGTTTACATTTTGGGTACAGAGTGTCATAAGTCATTTTAAAGGGAAACTTTTGAGCTTCTTAAATCGGGTATGAAAGTTTGGTATTAACATAAATCAGGCCATACACCATCAGTTTTGCCGTGATTTTACTGTAAAACCACCACGTTTTGATGTTCGGATATCTGCTAAAACCAGAATTCTGGCAATGCCAGAAATATCTTTCTCAAAACGTGGGTAATACGTGGGCAAGGCCATACACCATCCGTTTTGCCGTGGTTTTACTGTTTTGCTCGTTCATAATCAGAGTTAACTTAATAATAAGCTAAGAAGTAGGCGAGATTTCTGAGTGTTTTACATTTAAATGTACACGGCAAGAAAAGGAAGAAAGAAAAAAATAATAAAAAAAAAATCAAACTCTCTTTAAAATTTTTATGAATAAAGATAAAAAATGTGAAAGCGCAAATTGCATGCAACGAAACAGAATGGAAAATATTTCGTTTTCGTAAATAAATGAGAAGTGGCAGAGTTTTCACGTTTTACTCTCATAAAATATTTCCGCGCTTCTGTGAAAACCGGTTTTTATGAAATAATCACAATGTTTGGTCACATGTTGTTGCTGTAAATGGACACTGCAAGATGACGGCAAGACAGATTGTATGTGGGGCTTTTTCTTGCCCACGTTTTAGGTTCTTATCTCGACTAAAACTTGGTTTTTAAAACCACGGCAAAACGGATGGTGTATGGCGCCCTTAAAGTAATAAAGACTAAAGAGATGACAAGATTAAGTTTGCTTTGTGAACCAATATTTGAAAGCTCCATCTGAAAGTTTGGATGAAATCGTAAAAGATTTTCTTGTAGAGCTTGCATCTTCTGTATTGAATTTACAGCCCACTGTACCAACAGGCATCACATCAAGTCAAGGCATGATGAACAGAATGGAGTAAATGTATATAATCTGTGGTAAATGCAACACTACCAAATTTTACCATAACTCCTGAGAGGATGGTGGGTTGAGCTGTTGTTGGAAAGACCATGAACTTGTGCACATAATGAGCTCTTAACTGTGACAGTATGCCATGTACTTTTTAATATATATATATGTATATATACGATTGCATCCAAACTTTCAGATTGAGCTTTCAAATATTGGTTCGCAAAGCAAATTAAATCTTGTCATCTCTTTAGCCTTTATTACTTTATGGTGCCTTTATTACTTTATGGTATTAATGAAGTGGTTTTGATAATAATAGTAGTTAAAAATAGTCGAGTTCCGAATTTTCAACTTTGTTAAGCAATAATTTCTAAACGGAGCGTAGGAGGGGAAAATTTCACACCATGGGAAAGGTCCAACTATTGTCAATCTAACAAATTTTAAATTATCATCATAGGATGTAACGTTCAGAAGTTACAGGGTGATCTATAAAAACATACTCCAATATTTTAAAGTCCCGTTATCTCGAAAACCGTTAGTACACCCTGTATAAAAACATTTTTTTTTATTTGTAGTTAGTTACATATATGTAGATGTATTTTGGTTAAACTGTCTTGAATTTCACTCCTTGATCCCGTGATAATATAAGGTAAAAATACAAAAAATAATAATATAATCAAAACTACGCCTGTCAGGATATTCAAGGAATAAGGATAAAAGCCTTATTGTTGATGTCATTACCTAAGGTACTATTTTTCTTAGATAACTTGAAATCTTTCCAATGAGCCATATTTCACTATCCTAGCATGAATAGAAAAATATATATGAATTTTTAAAGAAGCATTTTTGCGAAATTTTGAAAATGCCATAACTCGCGAAAATTTTTAATTTTTTTTTTTTCACCAACCCTCCAAGTATGTAAAATTTCAACAAAATTGGTGATGATCATGTCAAACTTTCTGTGATTTTTTGTCGATTTGCTATCCAATGACCCTGTTTATTTTTCAACTGTTTCAAAAAATGTGTCAACAGAAGCCATTCACCCTCAGATTTGATATTAGACCAGTTGGTATCGCTCAAAATTCCTTAAAGTTGGCAATTTGATTAAATCTCAAGCCGGCTTGAAGCTATAGCAAAGAAGCTAAAGCTCTAATTGTGTTCTTATACGCTGATTTACATGCAGAGTTGAAAGATTGAGTCGAAATTGAGTTGAGTTTTCGAAATACGAGCTCGCAGGGTTGAGAGATTGAGTTGGAAACGGGTTCAAATATAGTTGAATGAAGTGACAGTTAAACATAACATCTTATTTATGGTATTTTTGTGATGGAGCTATAAAAGTTATAAATTTTGTTTAGATAAACAAAATAAACTCACAATAAATGCACAACCTAACAAAACTTTCGCGTAAAAAGCAAACAAAATAAATCCCAACTGTTAGCTGCCAACTCAACTACTCAATCCGCGTTTATAGGACACCATTTCGACTCGACTACGCCAGTCATGCGCTGTCGAGTCGAGGAATCGAGTCTACCCAAATTCAACTCGAGGCGCGTATACATGAAGTTGAACCCGAGTTGAACCATGGTTCAACCCTGCATGTAAACATGGTAATTGCCAAGCTTGTTGAAAAGCTCCAATTGCGTTTCAGGCCTAATTTTTCTAAAATTGACTTTGCTGACTGACTTCTTGCTCTTAGCATAAAAACGGCACAGTCAGGTACAGATCACTAAAAACTTCTTTAAAACTCCCAAATTACTTTAAAATATAGATTTATTTAGCAAAAAAAGTAAATTTTTTTAAGATTACTATTAGTAAGTAGGGTCGGTTAGATAGTAAGTAGGTGAGTATATCTACATCAGTACAAATAAGTAGATCTGCTAACTTTTTTACAGAGTTGATAGCGCTGTCGGTAAGGGTAAGATCGACGTATATCAAAAGGGCATTAAAACGAAGGGCAGTAGTGTTCATTAGTAGGACGTATTGAACATTTTTCAATTCGTAATATATTAAAAACAGCAGTTTGTTGTTGTACGACTTATCTCCATTTTTCATTTGCATAAAGGGCGCCTAAATAGTCACTAATGTTGTCATACAGACTTGATCGTGTATGGGCTTGTTTGATGATACGATAAACTGTGTGCCACGCGGTTGGACGGAAATCAAAATCGTTTAATTTTTGAATGCGAAGTTATACATCAATTATCCTGCATTGTATGGTAATGTGTGGCATACATTCGTCTTTGCTGAGTAAGCTCTGTTATGGTGAAGACTAACCATGAAAATATAAAACGAGTTAAAACGGCTGTATTTTTTAATTATGTGTTTTGGAAAGATTTTATTACAATTCTTTCCAAAATCTGAGGAGCTATAGGTAGCTGTGAGAAATTTCAATTCAAATTTCACCTCGAAACTTGCACTTGATGCAAAAAATGGAAGAGTAGCAGACAATCTCTCATTTGGAGTGATAGTGTCTTCCATGAAAGTGTTTTGCTTTTCGATGCATAGCGATAAACACTTCTGATTTGTTTCGTTGTCCATTTTAAGGAAATTTTTAAAATTCCTTAGCGACGTTTTCTCTAATACCAATAATAAATTTATATGGGAAAAAATACTTACATTATTTCACACACAAAATTTTCCATCTTATCATAATCTCTTAAGAGGAGTCAGTACTCAGGAAAAGTTTCAATTTAGATACCAGCGAACCTGTAGGTAATAAAATATACTATACGTAGGCTTGTGTCCTGAAAGTGAGAAAATTCATATAAAATTAGCCTAGACCTAGACCAAAAGCACATTAGAGACATCTAGTGTAAAAGACAGAAACCCAACATGCGATAATTTAAGACGAAAAATGAAAAATAGTAGTTCAAAGAAATTGAAAAATTTTAACAAGAATTAACTCTCCTAAATTTTTTTTGCACATAATTGTTAAATATACTATTTTGCTTTGTATTTCAACCATTTTCAACGGAATATTGCAATTTCTATTCGGTGAAATATCGGGAGAAAAAACAAGTACTATTAGAGTCAAATAATTATAAAAAGCGCCATTAAAAATGAAAAAGCTTGACGTTATTTGCTAGATCAAGGCTTTATCTTTCTAAAATAGTCACAATTTAAACAAATGAGAATACCTACTCACAGGAATTTGATTTAAAAGACTTCAATTGTTACCATTTTTTACAAGTTTCCGAGCTAATATATCTATTCCAATACACCTTTTTCTATTTTCCTCGACGTTATTTACTAGACTTCTTCGCTACCTTTAATTTAAGATATAAATCATTATTCTGTTACAAATAGGTTGCTAGAAATTCACATTGAAAAATGTATGAAACTTGCAAATTTTGGTACTGACTCCTCTTAACATCGTTGATAACTTATTCGGAAGTCTGCCTGGCTTTCAGTGGTGTTGGGTGTTTCGGGATGGTCTTGCAAGCCTAAAAAACCAGTTAACTTACGTGATTTCATAAAGGCTGATTTTTGATGCGCCGCAGAAAATTATATTTCATAATGAATGGAAAAAATTGCAGACACATTGGATGGTGGGAAAATGGCGGCAGACGGCAACAAAGACGCGAACGCTTTCACTTAGAGTGCTGACATTTTGAATACGGCCTTCTTTAGAAAAAGAAAATTTCGTTTCGAAAATGGAACCAATCAGTCAACTGCTTCATAGGGTTGCCATCCGGCTGTTGTGGCTATCCAGCAGAACCCTCCACCACTGGAAGCCAGGCAGACTTCCGAATAAGTTATCAACGATGTTAAGAGAGTATGATAAGATGGAAAATTTTGTTTATGAAATGACGTAAGTATTTTGGTTGCCAGCTAATAGTATATAATCTGTGCATTTAAAATGGGAATTGATCATAACTCCAAGATTCTCAACTTTATAGAGTTACAGAGTCAATGCAAACTGGTGGAAGCTGAGCAGGGTCAAAGCCTGGGTTGTGTGTTGGGATTGCGGAGCATTTCGCAAGGTTTAACCTTTATATAATTAATACAAACTCACTCAGATAAGTTTGCCAGATTGTCGTTAATGCAGTCCAAACAGCCTCAATAAGGCAGATAGAACTACTAGTTAAGGTAAATCTGCACGTCATTCGCATACAAATAAACTTTAGCGAATTGGATTTTCTATGGCAGATCAATTATTTATAAAAAGAAGAGTAGAGGTCCAAGAATAGAACTTTGCTGGGCACCTCTATTGAGTGATAATAAACTAGAAAACGTGATTAAGATGGTTTGAATACAATGTGCCTTCTTTGAATGTTATTTATTGATTATGCAGACTTTTAAGTGTTACTTGATTTATTCTATTTGTCATTAAAAACGCAGCATATCCACAAATATATAAGGGCAATATTAAGACATTAAGTTTCATTTCTAGTTCTGAAATTAAAGTGAATAGATAGAAAAATGTCTGGCGAATGATGTTTGTGTAAAGAGGGTGAACATTTTATAAATTATCGAAATGTTACCGCTTCGTTACGTTACACTTTACCTTTGTTTAAAAACTTATTCATTTTTCGGATAGCTCTGCAATGAAAAAAATGATTTTTTGAGTAAACTTTAAAATTTTCCGCAAATTTTTGATATGATATGCATTAATGTTAGATTATTTCAAAAATAATATTGTTTGGGGGAACGTTTCTCTTCCGGAGAAGGTAAAAAATCGAAAATTAATATAAATTGTGTTTTCTCAGTATTTTCTTTATTTTATTTATTTTTTAAATTGTTTAGAAAGTCCCATTTAATATCTACCATTAATTTTAAATATTGTACAAAATAATCGAGTAACCTGATACCAACTAATCAGCAAATTAGGAAACACGTCCAGAGTGGAAAAATTACAATATGAATTAACCTGTATCATTGATTTTATACATATAGATATGCCACCAAATCTGTTACATCTTCTCGACAGATGCCCTTACTTGTACCGAATTAGAAAACAGAGGCGAAATTTTTACCGAATGACTGAAATCTTGTTTACAGATGGCGCCATCTATTAGAAACAATTGTGAAATATGAGGATATTATCTTCGATAACAAATCTTTTTCTTCTTCCCTATCTAACAATGTCTGTCTAGGAATGTGGAAAAAATGTAATAAATTAATTCAAAGGATTTCAGATTTTTTCTCAATAAATTTGCTTTTTATGAGATATATATATAGAAAAGTACTTCGTAAAAGATTTTTTGCTGAATTTTGTATTCCATCTGTTCTACAAGAAATTATTATTTAATTTAATGCATATGTAATTTAATACCTATTTTATTTGACACATTATTTCAGTAACTTATCTATATTATAGGTAAGGTACCTTAGGTAAATAAATAAATTATTTTCAAATTAGGAATGGTTTATTGTAATTTCAAAATCGCGTCAATTTTGCAATGCTTCCTTTCAGCCAGCACGTCAACAGCTTCGTTTCGCAGCAGCCAGTTGCAGATCATTAAAAATTCTTAAATATAGTACGAGTGCTAGCAGCGTAACCATCTCAATAGGTATGCGGCCCATTTGTTTGGTGAGAGGGGTTGCGTTTACCTGTGTCCATTCCGTTCCACAGGTAAACAAACCAGTTTTCAAAAGTCGAATTTCACTGACTGGTATGCCAATTCCATCAACCAATTAAATCTGACCTTTTTATTGTCTCCAGTTGTTGCCAGTATATTTCTTAGAAAAACAAAAGAATGTTCCATCTAGGCTCAGCACCCGAATCAATCCAACTTTATTACATCAGCCTCGGCAACCAATAATGCATAAGAGCTCTGAAGAAAAATTTCCAGTAATTTATAAGAAAAAAAATGTTTGTTACGCTCATAGGTATTGCTTTCTGTATACCGCGATACGAATCAAAATTTCATCAAGCTAAACAAATTGCTTGGAAGAAAATATTTCAAATTATTAACGAAAAATCAATGCACCAGTCAACAACCAGATGTGAGTAAGCAGATCACAGAAATTCTATCGAAAATCCGTCTGGAAAATTTCGTGGAATCCCGCAGTGCCTAAATAAGAGTTTTGTCTGTTCTCCAACTTTCTGGTGCGAAAGCGAAGTATGAAATTCTTTTCACTTAAATCACGTATCATACTCATTCGCCAAATCCTTCAAATCATCTTGATACTAATCAAGATATGCCTTTAAATTTCTTTATTACAGATTTTTTCCACATTTCTACAAATCATTAGATAAAGAAAGACGGAAAAAACAAAATTAGATTAGATTGTGATATAGCGGTATTTATAACCGAAGACAACTTATTATCCTAATATTCGCCTAGTTTTACTAACAGATGGCGGACCTTTTGGTGAGCAGCAGATAAAGTACTATAGTGGCGACTCAGTGAGAAGATGTAACAACATCTTGTGCTCGGCGGTGGCATATCTATATGTATAAAATCAATGTCTGTACCTAAGACCTGATGTCGGCAGGCTAAACAAAGAAATAGCGGTCCAATATACTCGGGTCTGAAAATTGATAATTTTAATCGTTTTGGTATGTAATTGCTGTAAGTATATGTGTTTTAAGCAAGGTGTATGTATACAAGGCCGTATCGAAATTTTTTAGATGTGATAATACTAAAAAAATTTCAAAAATAGTTTTGCCTATTTTCGAATAAATGATAACATTTGTTTGTAGTAGTTTTCCTAAACGAGGTGAATGAGTGGCACGTGTTTTTTGGAACAGAAAGTGGATTCAAGGCGAAAGCATTAATGTGCTATGATTTTTTATGATACCAACTTGAATTCATACTGCTATGAGGCTAAAAGCAAGCAACATTTCCAAATCAGAAAAGACCAACTAATTTTTCTAAAGGCTTCTTGCGGCTACATTATTTTGACCTACTGGATTTATTTTTGTGGTAGAATGGTAGGCACATCATTTCCTGTTTGCCATTTATATCCGAGAAATTTCGCGAAAGATATTCCGAAATTGGAAACTCGTGTATCATAATATCGCACGTCCCCATACAGCACAGACGAAATTCGAGGTCTATGTTTTTAATTTTATTTTTCTACGCCTGAAGCAGCCGTTGAAGCTTTTTTTTTGTTCCTGTTAGGGGGCTAAAAATCCCAAGGCACAAGTGGTCCATTATACCAACCTGCTAAGCAGCAGAAGCTATACAAGTTGAAAAGAAATTAGGTAGGAGAAAAAACTCAGGGCCGTGTAAGGATTGGGACTCAAACCCACGGCCCCCTCCTGGGGATGGTATTCAGTACGGTTTCAAATCAGCTACCGATGCCTACAATAATGATTTCGGGGATGCCTTCAGAGAGTTGGTCGCCATAGTTTGAGTATTGAATTATAAGGATGGAAAAATGTATAGAAGTTCAAGAAATATATTTTAAAAACAATAAAATATAAAAAAAAAAAAAACTAAGCTTTTATTTGCTACGATCTCAAATTTGCAGTGCAGTACATACATGCATTTGTAATAATTTTTGGTACCCACGTCAATTAAGTATATTCTTAGATCCAGATAAGGATCAGTTAAGGATCACTCTAGGATTTTAGATAATCGATTTCCGTTTTTTTTTTTAAATACTTTAGGGTTATAAAAATAATATGCAGTTTTTTCATTCACCAGGGTTCGCAAATGCTATAATAAATGCAGCAATAATTTCAATTTCAAGTGCTCGAATCCACTTTTTTCAAACTGCCAGAACGGATTACACCTTTGCATGGATCGATTTGAAATTTTGATAGTAGCTTTACAATTACATTCTCAATAGGAGTAAATAGCCGTTTTTTGATTACATGTAAACTTCTCATTTTATAAACAATTTACTGCTTATTATATAGTGTACCATTTTTTCAAAATTTGATTAAAAAAATCCCCTACGTAGTCCTATAGCTAATAATGGATTTTTGTTCTAGGTTTTATACTTTACGAGAAAACCGTTCTCCTGTAAAGCTATTTGTAAAAATTACGTTTTTCAAGATGGGCTCTGTCGCCGCCATTTTGTATGAAGATTATAATAAATAAATTTTTTTTTGTTCTTTAATACGTGTTAAATTAGCCCTTTCAAAATAAATCCTCTTCCCGATATACTCCCAAAATAAATTGTCAAAGTTAGGCCTTATTTTCTGCCTTAAGCGACTAGCACGATTAAACAATCTAATCGAAATCGAATAAAAAACAAAAAGTTTCACAAATTTTTATTGGTATCTAAATTTACCGTCAACTTGTAAATCTCTTCAATTTTTAGGCAGTAAAAAAACTTAGCGGTGAAGATATCATTTCACATTTCACACATATAATAAGATATGTTCATTTTGGAACGAAAACAAGAGCTTTTACAACGTAGTTAAAGTCTAGTAGTTTTAGTAGCCTACATTTTAATGGTTGTACGGTTACTAAAGCGTAAAATTCAATGACTCAAAAAAGGGTCACTTTGATGCATTTTTCTCTATTGTCAAAAATTTTCAATTCAATTTGACAAATTCTCCAGCAGTGCAGTGTTTCTAATGCACTGGACCGAAAGAACACTGATTGATGGACTTGTACATACTACAATGAATTCAATATCATATAATCACTTTATTATAAAAATAATTAGTTCACAGGTAAACACTTCTTACAAATAAAGAAAAAATTATAAAAGCATGAAACATCATAAGCACAGCGTATTCTATCTGTGCCGAGACGTTGAACTCTTGGTGTTGAAAGAAAAGTCGATTGCTAGAATCACCCATGCGAAGTTAATGTCACCTCGTATAGTATGTTGACCTATACACGATTAATTAATTGCTTCCTTGGCTATTTCAACTCTTTTGTTTTTGATTGTCTTCAAGTTCCATTAAGATGTGCGGTGAAACTTCTTTGTTGCTTGTTTTATTGTGACTATAATCAAAAGCGGCAAATGCTTAAGAACGGCTGAAAATGTTCTCAAGCCTATCGGAAGCTATTTAGTGACTAATGATCTAATGGAATTACTTAGTAATTACTCAGTAAAACGAACAAAAAAAGGAGATTAAAAAGAATGCGCGACTCTTGAGGAAATAAAAGGGTTTATGGACATCATACTTTTTGTTTTGTTATATGGAACAATAAAAACAACAAATCACATTATTTTTTGATTAGAGTAACTACATAGCTAGTCATGCAATAAGTTATATCAAATATTAGAGAACATAAAGTGTTCATTCTTTAGTGGTCCTTAACGGTGTGACCATTGAGCTATTGTGGTACACACTGTTTTCATGGATATCGTTGACGCTAATTCGCTTAATATTTATTTGATACTCTGAAAATTTCTGTGAGGAGCTTAGCGGACTATGGCCTCTAGCTCAGACAAACAATAATTTAGTAGATTAAAATCCGGGTTTTCCGAGGGCCAATATTCCGCTGTAATAAAATCATTAATATTGATTGCTTCTTAACCACTTCGTGTTTTTGTTTTTTTTTTGTTTTTTTGTGCGTCAGAGCTGAGTCCTGATGGAAAACTTATCTCCGCCCATTGAAAAGATTATATTAGTTAAAGCCATTACAACGTCTCTAGGACGTCCTGTTGATGGTTTTAATTGAAGCAGGGTTACGCAAGATTGCAAGCAAGGAGACCAAAGTGGCCCATTGTGCTTCATAAACATTTTCTTGCCCGAGAAAAGAAAGTTTTGGTGGCCTTATTTGCGTGCCACTGCAAGACTGTATGTTTTTTTTACTGAGGAGGTGTTGTAGGTGTTAAAAGATTACCAGTTGACTGATGAAAGGCTCTGATCTCGTTAAAATATTCAAATCCATGGACGTAGTTTTCTTCTTCGGAAGGAGATTTATGTGAGTCGGATCAGAGCAAGATGCTTCTTCAGACGTTTTTTGATATTCCTAGTGGCTTTAACAATTGAAAACTTAACTTGCACTACCGTATTATTGCGATAAGATTTTCTTTGTTATCCCCATTCAATGATAAGAAAAAAACTGACGTCACATATATTTCGTTGTTGGTACACTTATCCATAAATTTGAAAATGCTGGGCGTTTTTCATTACTGTCTAATTTTCAATAAACGGATCCGAATAATTTGCCACCTATAAATAAAAAATACAGAGGAAAAAGCAGTTCTAATGTTCGTACTTGTTTACATATAGTTTTTTTTTTAATCAAATATGTATCTATAAATTGAAAAGTTGCTTATGTGTCCGGTCTGGTAAATGATTAAGTCTGTGTATGCGTGGCAACCCTTAATCTATTTTTATACGCTAGATGAAATGATAGCATAACGATAGCTCGAAACAGTTTTTATTTTGTCCGTTCGTCCTAACGATAGCTCGAGAACGCGTTTACTTGGAGCATTGAAATTTTGCACACAAGACTTTTTAAAAGAAAACTAAATAGGTTCGAAAATCGGGCCAATCGGGAAACTTCTTCGTAGGGTTGCCATACAAAAATTTCGTTTTTCACCGTGTATTTGGGCAGTGCATGAGAACTTGTCGACGTAGAGAGCTGAAGAGCTGTTTTCATAGCAAAAGTAAGTAAAATTTCAAAAATGGATTAAATCGGGTAACCCCTTCTGGGTGTTGCCATACAAAACTTTGGGTTTTCAATACATATATTTGGAAACTGCCTCATAGCGCGTCACGGTGTTTTTATAAAAATTGCAAATACAAGCTCAACAAGTTAAAAAGCTAGAATTGGTGTAAAACCAATTCTTATGATACCCTACATCAATGCCCGTATGAAATTTCCTATGGTCACCCATTTGAGCAATTTTGATTTTTTGCATTGCTTTCTCGCTTATATTTCTAGAACGGCTCGTCGGACAGAAAAAAGTATTATAACCAATTTTAAAGGATTTCTTATTATATGTAAAAAACCAAAATATTTATATGGCAACACCAAGAATGAGTTGCCCGATTTATTCCATTTTTGAAATTTTTTTTGCTATTACTATGAAAACACAATGTACGAAATTTCAGCTCTCTATGTCGACGTGTTCTCAGGTAGTGTCCAAATATATAGTGGAAAACGAAATTTTTGTATGGCAACCCCACGAATGAGTTGCCCGATTTGTCTCATTTTCGAACTTAATTTTACTTTTTTTTTAATCTCCGTGTACAAAATTTCAGCTTTCTAAGTAAACGCGTTCTCGAGTTATCGTGCGCACGGGCGGACGGACAGACGGACATGCAAAAATCAATATAACTTATGCGGGGGTGTCCAATCCATATTGCTCTACCATCATTATTTCTGTGCGTTACAAACGGAATGACAAACTTAGTATACCCTATAGATTTCATCTAGGGTATAAAAATGGATCAAATCGGCCAACCCTATCTTGGTATTTAAAAACATAATAAAAAGATATTAAATTCCATTTCCCAGGTACAGGTAAGTATGCATCATTCACCTTAATGTACCTGAGAACTGCGGCAGGTATAGCACACCATCACCATGGAACTCATTCCTACCACAGCAATCTGAAGCTAAAGCATAGAAAGGCAAGAATCTATATAGCCGCATACTTTTAATAGAAAATAACAAGCAATTATAGGAATAATTGAATTTTTCCATATATGTACTTACAATCGAAATGTAAACAAACTACCAACAACAACAGAGAATAATGCGAAATGACAAAATTCATTGCTCAAATCTGAGTAAAATTTCCTCATCTGAATTCTTGTCCAAATAGCACATCAAAAATGGCATAATACTTGGTTTACTAGCAATTACACTACAGAGAGCAGCTTAGATGAAAATTCATGTTAAAGTACACCTGTTGACAGCTGTCGCCGCGGGGGAAATATTAATTAACACATAAAAATGATAAATTAACGCAGATTATATCATAAAGCCCATCACACAAAGGGATCCTAAACAATTTTTCTTGCCAATAGCAGCAATTAAATGTCTAATACATTTTACATCTGACATTTGTTTCAGAAGTTGACCGTTTTTTTTTTAGAATCAAAATATATAAAACATCTTATAATAGCACTTCAACTTTATTAACACTATTATTCACCTGAAATTTCACTTACTAACACAGAAAACCGTGACGCAAACCCGACGCATAAATTAGCGAAACTAACTTTAATTTCAACATATATTTTTCATAAGCAATTTAGTGTCGGTACTAAAAAAATAGATTAAATATGTTAATTAAAAAATATTAGATTCTTTACAATTGAGACTTTCAAAAGAAAAGGTTGACTTTTGTTATCTTATAAAAAAAAAACATTTAAAGGGTGTCTCAATAAGAGCTTGAGTTAAAAGAAATTATATTTAAATGAATTTCTTAAAAAATTTTATTATTTTATTTATGTGTAAAGTAGAAAATGTCAGCCGAATGGCTGATGAAATATTGAAAGATGTTTTGGACTAAGCCGACTGGGATTCAAAAATGCAATAGCGTTTTATTTCTTTTTTTTCTTAGTTCTTGAATCGTGTCAGGATGGTTTACATAGAATTTATTATTCAAATAAAACCCATAGAAAAGAGTCCATAGAGCTATATAACAATTTTTCTGCGTTAAGTTTGTGTTTCACAAACGAAAGATGGCAAAATCTAGGATTTTCCAGTTGGAACCACATGTCAATTCACGTTCGTTCCATCATACCACTGGCAATGAAAACGTTCGCTCAAATTTTTCGATAAAATTTTCAATATTGGATAGCGAAAGTAACTTGCGATTGTCCATTTTCTCGTAGGGTTCGTAAATAACGATTATTTGTGAAATACTCGCGGAAAAAATCACACAAAAATATTAATTGAATTAAAATCTCTTCTACACTTGCATGCAGCTATTAAGTGGCTTTGTTAATTGAGAATTAAAAAAATTGGGATTAATTATATGAAAATCATAATAAGCCAATTATATTTAAGTTTTACCTTAATATTACTAACGAGACGGTTAAACTTTACTTACATCGAATTTCAGTCTCCGTTAAATGCTTACCAAAGGCTTTTATTTTTTTGAAGTCATCAATAATCGTTATGAAATGATTATTTTTTTTCTCATCACAAATAAAAATGACATCATGTTTTTTATTTTTCTTGGTAAAGAATAAAAACCATAAAGTGATTTTTATTTTTCTGGTCAACAGATAAAAATCACTAAGTGATTTTTATGATTCTAATCGCGAACTATTTACAGTGCTGTGCAATATCAGGTTCTGGTGTTCAGATGTTTAGGTGAAATGTGAGATATAACGATAAGTTATGAACAATTTAATATTTGAGCATCTACACCGCACTTATACTTTGCAGTAATTATAACAATGTGCTTCTATTTTGTACTGACTTGTAATGTAAGTATTCAAAAATAAGTATTATATGTCGACTGGAAAATACTAAAATCATTACGTGATCTTTATTTGTTGACAAGAAAAATAAAAATCATTTCAGGATTTTTATTCCTTATCAATAAAAATAGAAATCAGCAAATGATTTTTATTCGTGATGAGGAAAATATTAATCATCTTATAACGATTATTGATGACTTAAAAAAAATAAAACCTTTTCATAAGCATTGAGGACTGAAACCTTATATAAGTGAAGTTTATGTTCGGACTTTTAAAGATAAACTCATATCTAAACTCATTGAACAATTAGCTTTACAATAAAACTTATAACCGTTACGATCCCGGGATATTTTCGTAAAAGTCAATCTTACCACATAATAGCTACCAAATACTGGGGACTAAACGTTTCTCACATGAAAATGGCGTGCAAGAGATTAGAATTCTTACGATACCCGAGATGAATGCCCGCATTTCATTTCGTATAATCACTCGGTTCAAGTTTGATTGGTAAAATTATTTTTCGCATCTATTTCTAGAATGGAACGTCGGACAGTATAGGATTTTATATTGTCAAGAACTTTTCAGTACAATAAAAATGTCTAGGACTGATCCTTTTCACAGTATGCGTAAAAAATTTTAATTTTTGAATGGAAACACTAAGAGGACGATTTAGTCCATTTTGAAAATACTATATACAATTTTACACTGTGTACCTACGAAATTTCAGAACTCTACGTCGATACGTTCTCAGGCAATACCCAATTATATAGCGAAAAATCAAATTTATGAGGTGCGGATGCCAAAATACACAAACTACTTATTCTTCGAGCATGTTAATTTCTTTTTCCAGCCATTTAACTAAATTTCCTTCATTATATTCTTGAATTCTATCCTTTGAAAAAAATTTTCTAAGCTTCAGTATTTCCGAAGACTTCATTAAATGGGCATGCTTCCAAAAAGGAAGATTGGTATTTTGTTTTTTTTTTGATTTTTTTTAGGATCTATGTACTCTAGCAGACGCATCTGGCTATCTGTAAAATCAAATCGTTCCTTTAACTCGTCACCACACAGCTTAATGTACTGAAGAAGGTTTTGTTTAATTTTACCGACATATAATTCATCTGACTATTTTTTAATATGTTCCTCACACTCTAATCCAGAGAATATGTTTGAAAATGGTAGATGAACGTTTGAGTCTTTGTAATTAACAAAAACATTAACGTTTTCATGTTGAATCATATTTTGCAAAATTTTAAAAACGTGTGTGAAATCGATGAATTTATATATGTATAGTAAATGACAAAAATTGTGGTAGATTTTGACCTTTACGTAGAAGAGGTGGAAGAATCGACATATTTGAAAACATTAGGAAGATCTTCCACAATTGTGGAAGAGTGTCATCACTGTTCTTATAGCGACAATCTATTCTTATAGCGACAATCAGCGCCCTCAAGAGCAGGGACCGTAAATATCTGTTATCATTTTTTTGTAAGCGAAAAAACTCTTTCATAAAGGTTTCTAGGAAGTAGCGTAGTACAGGCACAGCACTTAGGCTAGCTGCCTACGTTGAAATATAGAAAGTTTCGATTTTAATATATAAATGCAATCCTAACTGTTATTGTAAGACATATTTTTTATATTTCAATTTTAACTGTTAAAAAAAAAATACTTATGATATTATTTTACAGCGATATAAAACTCTTTGCCAGTGTTTTACATATTTCGTCTAGAATTAAAAATGAGTATTATTTTTTTCCTCAAAAAATAAAACTCATAATGCAAGTTTTCTATTTTCCTCGTTTTATAACAGTCCAAAATGAGTTTTATTTTTTTCCTCAGGAAATAAAACTCATAATTCTCAGGAAATAAAGCTTATCAATGGACGTTTTCTATTTTTGTTGTCATATATTTGTTACAAGATAAAATTTGTCATTTTTTTTAAAAATTTTGTATAGCAACCGTACGAAGAAGTTGCCCAATTGGTCGTATTTTTAAACTTAAATTTACAGTGCTTTTAAAAACGCCGTTTACAGTGAAAAGCCAAAGCTATGTATGGCAACACCTTGAAGGGGTTGCCGATTACAATTTCCTTTCCTAATAATCTTTTTCGTACAGGTTTATTTCTTGAGGAAATAAAACTCATTTTTAAGTGTTAAATGTTGATAAACTCGAACTATGAGTTTTATATTTTAAGAAAAAAAAACTCATTTTTAAATGTTAAACCGAGAGAGAAATATAAAACTTAAGATAAGACTGTTATTTACTCAGAAGCATATAAAGATCTCTTTTTTGGGCTTGAGTTGTAGTTAGACAATTGTGATTATAGTTATGGCTGCCTAAACTTTTAAGATTTAATTTAAGTTGTATCATTTCTTATTTTACAACGAAACTTTTCTTGTGTAATATCACTCAGAAAGAAAAAAATATTTTTTACTTTTTAGTGCAATTTATTTACGAAAGTTATTTATTATAAACGTTTGTTTAATATATTTTATTTGTTCTTTGAATGTATAAAAAATATATATATGTATATCTTGATATTCAAATGTAAGAAAGCTTGCAGATTTCTTACGACGTGAACGTTCGGCTTGTTTCGTGCCAATCGCAGTGGAAGTAGATGTTATGTACGTATTTTAGTTAAAGTTTTTTTTACTTCGGGATATCCGTCGAATACTATAAAATGGTTAACTGCATAATGGCTTCGAATATAATTAAAATATTTATTTGAAATTTCTTCAATAGTATCGTTCTTTTGTCAAATGACTTTATGTTCTTACTGAACCCACCGTCAACAACATGTAAAATATTGTTACAGGCTAGCAAAGCATTAATGCTTGTAAATTCACTATAAAGTTCAAATTTTGTGTTATTTCCAAGTCCATTTTCTGTAAATAGTGACAGAGGAAGTTCATATTCCAAAAACTCTTTCATATCAACTTTGCTGTTAATATTTAATGAAATTCTTTGGAATAATAATAAAGAGTTGATGACTACTACTTTTTCACCGTTAAATTTTACTGATGATTGAAGTGCTTTGAGGGATAAAACTTTATTTTTCCTTTGAAATTTCACGCTACCAAAATTATTTCCAATAATAGATTCCATAGATTGTTTCATTACCAAAAGTTCCAGAATAAATAAACATAATGTTTTCAGTATCTAGAAATGGGTCTTCACGATAAAAAATATCAGATAATTTTTGAAGGTTTGCCACATCTCTTGCAACTCAATGTTTTTTTGGAATCTATATGTTATTCCGTCGTTGCAAAAGAAACATTGCAAAAATCTTCTATTGAATTGCACACCTTAACGAAAATGATCATAGTCACAACAAATTTAGCTAAAACACTTGCAGACCATGCACATAGCACGACTGTGTATAACTCCATCCTGAGTTTTCATGGATCTTATTAAGACTTGTTCAGTACTCATATGAGACATCCAGACCAAAACTTGTGAGGTGAGTCCTTCTGACAGTAAAACAGCCTTGGGCAGTAAGTTTGTCAAATTAATATCCAGGCATTCAATATCTGAGTTTCCCCATATCCTGCAGATATTAATGCGCTGACTTTGCATATAAAAAATGTCCAGTCGCGTGGAAATATGGAATCATCCTCTCAACATATTTCAAATGCAAATTCCAATACCTAATTTTCCTATTCTTAAATAATGTTTTTCCCCACTTTCTTCAATTAAATTCATTCAACTTTAGTAATATTACATTAAAGTAAATTCATTACAATTTAATCCATTATTAACAGAAATAATAAAAAAAATTGAAAATCATAAAAAATGTTGAAAAATTCGTAATTCGAAAAGTTTTTTTTTTGGTTTCTATCAATTTTAAGTGGTTTCATTAAAATAAACCATCAAAATAAATGGACCATTTTAAAAGAGACATTTCAACGGTTAAAATGAGCTCGGATAGAATATTTAAATGGAAAACAACAGAAATAAAGTTTTCCGTGGAAGTTTTGGTTTTATTTTCGAAAAATATAAATATCTGGGAAACTACTTGTTCCCCCGATTCCAAAAAAAACAGCAACAACAAAGTATACTTTCACAAAATTTCATGTAAATTGAATAATTTTACGAGAAAAAAAAACAATGAAAAATCGGTTTTACACCATTTTCTTTGAAACTTTTCTTTCAACATAAATATGCCTTATATGAAAGTTTTAAATATTTTTATTGTCTACAACTTTTGTGAAGAACACTTTCCGCTAGGAGGTCACATTTCGAAAATCGCAAAAACAACAGTTTCAACCCCTAACCCAGCCCCCCCCCCCCATTTCACAATTTCATGTTATCTCGTGTTTATTTTTTGTTTTTTCTCTTAATTATAACCTTAACTAAATTTTCCTCCTGGTCCTGTTATTAATTTTTTTCATTTTTAGCCTTCACAATCCGCTTTGGCACCAGCCTATTACATTTTAACACTTTTACAAGTTCTTACAATTTTGGGCCACTCTAGTGGGTATATACTCTCTTACTCTCTAATTTTATCATAAACAAAATTCATTAGTAAATTTTCAAACATGAACGTGAATTAAGTTACATAATTAAGCAAAATAAAAAAAAAAATAAAATAAAGTTGATAACTGTAAAAGTTGAACTTAAAAATGTTTATTTATGCCCTTTGATTGTTTTATAGTTTCTCCTATGTTAATTCGCCAAATCCAAAACAAATCTGTAAACAAAATAAAATTATATTAATCGAACTTGGTCCGTATTTGACAGCTAGGACCAAAAATGGCGTATGCGTGTACCCCATCAAAACCTACACAAATGTAAAACATTTTCTGGCTATACATACGTTCATGCTCATATATCCTGTACACAATTTCATCTCCTTTAGTTATTAATTACCTTGTTGGTTTAGGCATATTTTTTCTGCCAAAATCATTCCACATTGCCGCTCCATCAATGTCCTAAATTTACAGGAATCACCTCGACCGCCGCCGTACGTTATTTAATTGAGTAAGTAAAACCAAAATAGATTCGTGAACTCGTTTACCATCTTCTTGGGTGATTTGCCTGCTTCAATTAGTTTTATTTTTTTTATTAATCAATTACATTAAAATCAAAGGTCATACCTATATTACCTCTATTGCATTAAACTTTATTTTCTGAACATGAAATCTTGTACATATCCCTTTATTCAAGCGGAAATTTTCTGGAGAGCTCTAAATCTTAAAGGACTCTGAAGCTTATCAATTTTCCAATCAGAATTAAGTTTATAACCCGAGGGTGTGTATGTGTGTGTGATTTTTCATTTTAATTCCAGTTTATATCGATCAATTTTTCAAAGTTTGTCCTTGACTAACTTTTCATAAAATTTTTCCCAGCAGCCCACGTGGCGACTTTGGGGCGAGGAGCGTGAAAAGGATGCTATCTTCACAGTTTACCTTAAAAAGGTGCGATACCATCGGCCAATACCCAGTGCTAATCAAGTAAGTATCCAAATTGTACAGCTATAATTTTTTAAAAGATTTTACATAATTTCCAAGCATCAAATTAAGATTGTATCAAAGTAATTTGCCACAGATAATTGGTACTGCAGCATGCTGCAGCATGATCGCCTAAGATAATAAATACTTAGGCAACTACGTATTTATGCCAATATGTACATACACATATAGGTATATAGATTTGCTGGACTTGATTCCCCCAGGGAAAAGCACACGAGAGTATAGTTGATTCTTGCTGTGATTGCGGACTTCCGGTTCTATACTACATGTGGGGAAACTAGCAAGGAAAATTGCTGTTTGTGGCATTTTCTGATAACCGACTCGGGGCGTAATTGAGTTTTTATTTAACTAAAAATAGCATGACGCTTTCCAGTGCTGTGCGATGTATCTATATAGCTGCTGCAGCTTAGTTCCGTGTTTCTGAGAATTTAATACTAAAATTTATGGGGTAAACACATATTTTCAGGGCGGGCTGTTGTTTAAATTTCAATTTCTTCAGATTTCCTGTAAATCTTCGAAAATAGGCCCGTTTATACCGGGAAATGATTAAGGTTAATGAACTAATTTGAGCAGAGCAAGGAAAAAGCTTTGATGTTTATTGATTCATATGAAGTGAATGAGATAATATTATACATATGCATACGTGGTTATTTAATGCTTGCTTTTAGTGTTTCATATAACATGGAACCTATCTATATTAGAATTTATTAAAGGAATTTGCAAATAAAATTGTATAGAGGCAAAAATCACTTAAAGCCATGTGGATGGAATGAATTAATTATATTTTAGTGAAATACCTATCTCGAAAAATATTATAGTACGATTTCCCTAGGCCTCAAATTAAGTAATTTCGAAATGACGAGACCGTGTTTTCACTTTGTTTTTCGTAATTTCGTTGTCACTGCTATTTTCCTTGTTCTTAAACCAAAACATAAACAGTCAACATAGTTATGAATTCATCATAGCTATGAACCACGGTCGGCAATTTTGAAACTAATAAAATGCCAATGTTTCAGAAAGTACAAAGTACGTAATTTCGATGGTAGTTTTGTAGAAATTACGTTGAAATGAGCTGAAAAAAATGTATAGGAAATTGCATAATTTTGAGCTGATTTCGACGATTTCATCGAAATTACGTAATTTCGGCCTAGTGTGAATGCCATATTAGGTGAAGATGGTGTTTGGGCCATCTTTTAGTCCAATCCATGGCACTACGAAACATACCTATGAGAATTTCTAGGTAACTCACTCTCACTCTCTCTCTCTCTATATATGTATCTTTCTCTTTTGTTTAACTCCTTGTGGGGCATAGGACAAAAGCTGTGTTCAATTGGGCTGTATAAAGTACTCCCAAATACTTCTGCCCACTCACAACTACTCATGCTCTTGTTTACGAGTAGATGATTAGAGGAGTTTCACTAGAATTTACCGCTAGGTGTATTTGGATGCTAAGTGATTATTGAAATGTCAGATGGATGAAATTTGACAGAAAATTTGTGTAGAACTGGCATATTTACAGAACAAAAAAAATAAAATAGAAATTAGAGCTTATGTTTAACTCTTGACAACACGAATTATCGTTGCATTCGGAGAGTGTTTGCGAGTATTTTGTACAGCCCAATGGAACGCAGCAAACGTCTTCACCGATTATGATTGCCTGCCGCAACATTGAGCTGTCTCTACGTTTTGCCAAACTTTCTGAGGATTTCAATTAAGGATCTGCGGTGAGATATTATTATGGTCCTTGCTAGCCCGACAAGATGTTAAGTTTATTATATGACCAGACGTAGCCCTCCACGTAGTGTTTTTTTTCTTTTTTAGGGTTAGGGAATATCCTATAATACAAGCAGAACATGGCAGGAAGGACCAAGAATGAGGGAACATGAAGAGAGTAGCGGAGGTGTATGCCACTCTTAAACTTTCGCATATTGTATGGCGGAGTTGTATGTATGTGCACAGTTTGGGATACAAAAGAATCAGGGAAATTTACTGGGCCTACGGCCGAAAGTAGTAAAAGAGTAAAAGGATGTGCACATGCAGGAATCATTCTACAAGGGATCAGACTAGATATCTTATTAGAAATTTGAACAAGCATCTAGCGATAAAGAAGCGCAGGCATTTAACCTTGCGACAGTGCTCAAGTGAGTCGATCCAACAAGGTATTGCCAAATCACCAATGAGCTTGAATCTTCTCTTTTGGACAATGAAGCTAAGGTAGTGAGACCATCCCCGGATCAGATATGGGAATTATATTCAGTTTTTGGTCATAGAACTTGTAAAGGAGCGCTAAATTCGATGCGCTGAAATATTTCTTACAACTTTTCAGAAATCCAAGACATTTTGAGGCTGCTTTGGCAACAGAGAAGAAGTGATATGTCCAGCTTAGTAACTGGATATCTTAATGCCAATAATGCTTAAATACGGTGTATTCGTAAATGAGGACTCCGTGAAAAGAAACGGGAGTGGAGAAATTATGATCTTGTTTTAAAGAGACGAGACTACTTTAGACTTAAATGCATTGAATTCGACAAGATTCGCTTTGCTTCAAGCGAGGATATAATCAAGGTCGTTATTGAATGATCAAATTGTGCAATCTCGCTTGACAGATGTGGCATTCCCTTTGGAGTTCGCAAGGGTGTCGAAGGAGTAAGCGAAATCAAGTGTCATCGGTAATACTATGGATGGGATTGAAAGTAAGGGAAAGCAGATCTCTAATGGAAATTAAGAAGAGAGATGGAGAGATAATGGAGCCCTGAGGCACAATGAGGTTCTGATGTAACGCCATATAATACAACCCGTATTAGGTGACCAGTGAAGTTTGGCTAAAAGAGCTGAATGCCAGACTCTGTCGGTCTTTGAAATATCTAGAGCAACGATTTTGGACTCACCAAAATTGTGGAGACTATGGTTCCAACGTTCAATAAGAAAAGTCAGCAAGTCTCCAGATGAGCTTCCAGTCCGGAAGTCATATTGGCGATCGTTAATGAGTTGATTGGTTTCTAGATACTTCATTAATTTGTAGTTAATGATAGATCCAAGAACCTTTGAAAGAATCGTAGTGATTGCCAATAGGCGATAATTTTAGGGATTGCTACCCTCTCCTTTCTTGGGAATGGGCTGAATGTTGATCTTCTTAAGGATCTTAAACATATTTCTCGTAAAGTTGTACATTGACTCTTCTACACAGAGATGCAAAACAGGTGTCTGTGAAGACGAGAATTTGAAGTGAAAGCAAAATATTAGCTTTATCCAGGGAGTCAACCACCACTTCATTGTTAAATAGTGAAGGTATAGAGAAACTGCTGAAGTTGTTCTCGATGGTTTTGACCAGGGACCAGAAACATTTGGTGCCTTTGCGGCTTGCCAAGATTCTTTGTCTAACATTCTGGTAAAAAAGGAAATTTTCTCTCTGGATAATGGACTTACAGGTGTTTCGTGCACTCTTGTAGTTAGAAACAAATTTAGTAAATTAGCTTTATCTTCCAGCTGCATCATTAATTCGCGTTGGTGCATCGACTAACTGTTGCAAGTTCAAAGACTGACAAAAGCGTTCATGGCTGAGTATAGTGCTTATAAATAAAATTGAGTGAGCAATCGCTATACCGCCGAACTACAAAAACCCACATATTCCTAGTGGCAAAGTTGGAGACAACTTTATTTCTTTTTAGTGTGCGAGCCAGGCACAGTAGAATCAGCGCCTATCATATTGAAGATCATCCATTCCAGGAGTTTGGTATTATTGTTATTATAGTAGTGTGGGTGATGTATTCTTAGTTGTTTGGTACATGTACGTTTGAAAGAAATACTAGCATTTTCTTCTTTATGAACTTAATAAAAGACTTCGGTTTAGGTATTGTATTGGGAAAGAAAGCAGTCTTACTCAAACTAAGTGTAATTGCAGACACAATTTTATTGTTAAAGCTTAGTTCCAAACTAATGCGTCAAATTTAAATAAATAAAAAGATAAATATACTTTTAAATATTCTTCTACTTATTTTTTCTTCTAGGATTCCGATGATGAAATATCACATTTGGAATGGGAAACGGTGAGGGTACGTTTCGTTAAGGCTGCAACGTTATCACGTCTTGTTGAAGCGTTAGCAACCGATGATGGAGAGCTTGAAAGTACATTTATCAATGTTTTCCTTTCCACGTATCGGACATTTTCAAAACCTAAAGATGTACTTGAACTTCTAATAAAACGTTATGAAACTCTTAACGAGATGGTAATTGAGGCAGAACGGCAAAATTCTGATGGGGCATCAATTTCGGAACAACATAAAAAAACTCTAGTCTCGGCGCTTCATGTATGGTTAGATGGATTTCCAGAGGATTGGACAGAGGACAATCTTCGGCATATCCTTGGATTTACATCAAAGCATCTGCCACATTCTGAGCTACATATGAAAGTTTTACAACGTCTCGAACGTATTTTACGAATACCAACACATCATAATGAGGATCATCCTTTAGCATGGGAGCAAACTTATCCTGATTTTGTTGAACAATTCAGTGGACTTTGTTTAGCTCCTGCTCTTCGAGGACCACCATCACATTTATTACAAGCATATCGATTCCCACATATCCCTGTAAAACATTTTGCCGAACAGCTGACACGTATGGATATGGAACTTTTCAAAAGACTAATTCCACATCAGTGTTTAGGTGCTACATGGGCTAAACGGGAGAAAAACGAGGCAGAAACAGTTGTAGCCACTGTTAATCAATTTAATGCCGTCTCATTTAGGGTTATATCGAGTATATTAATAGAACCAAGGCTGAAGCCACTTGTAAGTATCTGAGATTAGGTGTATGAAAAATGTAATGACTTTACTTCTTTTCTTTTTCTATATATAGGAAAGAGCTTTAAATATTGCAACATGGATAGATATTGCACAAGAGTTAAGACTGCTTAAAAATTTTTCATCACTCAAAGCTATAATTTCTGGTCTACAATCAAATGCTATCTATCGATTGTCTAAAACCTGGGCAGCTTTAAGCAAAGAGAAGGTTTTTATTTCTAAATATTCGTCAACCTTAGATTACAACTAAATAAAAAAAAAACGAATTTATCTTTTTAGCTGGAAATTTTTAACGAACTTGCCAGAATATTCTCAGAGGACAATAATGCTTGGGCTCAACGTGAAGTTTTAATGAGAGAAGGGACTGCAAAATTTGCTGATACTGTCGGAGAAAATGATAGACATTTGCAGAAAGTTTTTCAAAAACAGGTAAATAATGAGTATATTTTTTTGTTTTAAGTGTATTCGGATTAATCTGTAGCTTAAGTCTTACTTTGATTGAACTGTTTCTACAAATACCTCCTTAAATGTGACAGAGAGGAGTTTTTTCTGCATATTCTGCGAAGAATTGTGTGATAAATTTCTTAAATTTTTACCAACATATTTATCGATAAATTAAAGGTCACCAATTTCTTAACAAAAGAATCAAGCATTAGAAAGCATACATTAAGCCTCTGCTATTCATTCAATGTTACCAAGTGAAGTCAAAATCATCAGGGAGCTACCAGAGGCAAAATATTTGCTTTCATATGCAATATATATTTTATATTTTGCGGCACTGGTTGGTACTACTGGGGAAATTAGCATTAAAATTAGAAATTTTGCAAAAGTGGGCAGCAAGAGATGTTAATGCCGGTAGCAAATGTGAGCAATAATAAAGTTATTAATGAAATCATAATAAATGTTCGAAATGACCTATACGGTCATAAATCCATAGCCGAACTGGTCTGCCGCACGTATTTAAAAATTCTTGGTGTGTTCCGAACTTTAAATAGATCTATACGTAGAAAATGAGGAATTGATGTCAATCGGGAGGCCACGACATAAGTCCTGCTACACTAATCTATCTTTCCGGATTTGCTTAGACACAGCAAATTACGTGATATGAGATTGAACTGAGCCGATACACGTCATACATGCAAGCTCTCAAATTTAGTGGAACATCTTCCAACAAAACTATTACGAAGTTTTCTAAAAACTACCAATAATCTTGGCCAGAAATATGTCCGAGTAATAAGTAATTTTTGCCCATATATGCATTAATTGTAAACTGCTGTTGATGCATAGATCGAGTAACGATTTTCTTTTTGCTATAAATTGCAAAAATTGATGATATCTTATTTTTTGTAAACTCAAGGTCGATTGGATATGCATATGCATATCACAACTGAACACAAAAAGCTTCCCGTGGTGGGAAGTAATTCTGACTTAGTCCCTGTACTCTTTCCAAATCGTACACTACAGATAAAGTTGATAGGTTCATAAGACATAGTTAAATGATGAACATTACAATCAGTACTATCACCTACATTTGACTCAAAACGATTCAGCACACGTTCCTTCAAGTTCAATGTTTTTATATTTCGATATTTTTCACAATCTCGAACTATAGTAGTTTAAAAATCCTATTTCCTTAGCATAATGTGTAGCCGCTCCTGACTTCAAAACATGTCTATGCACCGTTTTGTTCTAGTTTTTTTTCTCAAATTTAGATGGCGCTAAATATGTTTGTAGCAAGCGTTTTGCGGGAAAGAGTCTGTGAATGCTTTCAGGATAAAGGATGTGTAAAGTAAAAGTTGCATGCTGCCATAACTGCTGAGAACCGCACTCCGCTGATTGCTGATGATAGTGCGTGTTCATAAGGAGCAGCATATGATTTGGATATACTAATACCTGACTATAGTCTCAAGCCTCTTTAGACTCAAAGGGTGTATCTTAACTGCCACGTGGTGTCCCGCTGGGCCGTTTTTATGGTGCCTATAAGATTAAGTAAGTCTAGACGGAGTAACTAATCTCATCAAATAAGGATTCTGCATGGAGAATCCACTGTGAGTAACCATGGCCTTATTGCCTTGGATTACGAAGCCATATCTATTAGGTATACTATAGTCTAATTTGGTGCCACGGGGTCGAGTGCCCGCAGAAAAGTTATGCTTTCCACCCCGACAAGGTGAGGCCCCTTAGGGAGCATCGTGTAGGTTGGTTGGTTGTAGTATACATATACATATAGTATACTTTGAGTCTAGTACAACATAAGCAGACATCCTCCTTATCACAGGAGATGTAGTTTCCTTTGTGGACTCTAAATTATTTCGGTTATTTTCAGCACTTTGAAATTGGTTTTCGGACTAATTTCCAACTCCAAGGAACAATAGAAGGAAACCTCTTTGTAAAGGGATAAGTTCCAGCACCGAGGAATATCAAGAAAAAAGGAAGACTTTTTCTTTTCCTAGAATTGAACTCTATATATTTAAACAAAAAACTGAACTAAACAAATGAATTAATTTTCACATGACATCTTATTCCCAGCTAATTAGGTTAAATTAAACAACACAAACAGAGTACATGTAAATGTTACAAACAAAGTAACCGACACGTGAAACTAATCATATTAAGAACTTAGACCTTAACAGGAGATGTATAACGCTTTTTACGTCAACTACCTAAAGGCTAAAACACAATGTGAGCGACACGAAAAAACGCCGTACAAAACGTCAGTGAAAATACAATGGCAGCGACAATAGCTGTCAATCCCCAATTAAATCTATTCTGTTATTTGTGTTGTAAAGTAAACATTGAAAAAATTTCAACGAATAAATTATAAAGATTATTATTATTGCATGTGTGGCCGTTTTGCTAATGAAGATAAAAAACAGAACCCACATAGAAGAAGAGGTGTGTCCAAGAGTTATCTAAAACTCAGCCGGAATTGGGTTTTTATGCGGATGCGTTTTTTTTTGTATAAAACGGTGATATTTTACGATCTCAATAAACTTTTCTTCCATTTTTTATTCAACCAACTTTGATATTTACCACGGCATTGTTATTTAATGATATTTTAATTTATCAAGTCATAAATATGATTGCAATGAACGTATAACAATAAATATGAACGCAACCCAAAATCATAATTTTGCTAAACGCACTCTAAACGTGCGACAAATTTCAATTTTCATTTAAGTTCGACGACAACGTCGAACGATGTCGTCAGCATTGTATTTTATACCATACACTGCCATGTTATTAGAACCCAAATGACAGCGTTTTTTACGGCGTTTTTTACGGCGTTTTTGTCGTGTCGCTCACATTGTGTTTTAGCCTTAAGAATAGGTATGGTCGTTTACTATACTGCATGTTCAGAGATTTGCCTGTCGGTGTGGAGCTGCGCTTATAGAACTGGGTACCGTGACCCAAAGATCGGTTAGAGATGTTAGATAGGTCTCGATTCTAACAGGAAGAGAGCCAAGCATACATTGGCTAGCTGGGACTCATTGAGGCAAAAAAATCTTCTGTCTCATGAGGGCGGTGATTGTCGCATTATAACTACATAATTCGTGCACGAAGAATGCCGTGGAATTAATCCACACTTGGCACGTTAAACCACAATGAATTCCTGTACTAAACAATGTTCTGCTATGTGCTTTTATGCCGTCTCTTTAAATGTGTTTTTAAACGCTAATATACAAATGCATCGGTTCAACTAGCTTAGGTTAGGTTAAGATTCAATTAAGAGTAAGGGCAACTAGGCCACTACAACCCTGCAGAAACCGCGATCAGGTTTGATTTATTGTGTAGTTATGCAAAATCAATCCTTCTTGCGAACTCGATTATTTCCTTTGGGGTTAGCTTATAACACTTATTTGTAGAGATAAATCCTTCTTTAGTGATTTGAAACCTTAAAGATATGCTGCGAGGTTTCATTTTTATCTTCGCGCAGTCGACACAGTTCGCTGTTGGATTTGTCTATCTTTTCAAAAAATATTTTCAACTATAGCTTAAGTCTTTAACCAATGCAAATTAATAATGAAATTACAACTTGAGATTTTCGGCTGGCTTCAAGGTGGCTTTACATTTAATCCAAATCCAAATTTTCATCAACGTTGGATACTTTGGATCATTTTTCATTTAATTTTCAATAATATTTACTTTTTATTGAACATTTATGAGTAACAAAAATTCAAATAGTTTTCTTTAGATTACAAAAAAAGGGGAGAATTAAATCATTTTAATGAAATTCCTATAAAAAATCAAGCTCCCATTTTGTTATGGCGAAACTTCTAGTGGCGTTTTCATCTACAAACTGGAAGAAGGCTAACCGAAAAGCTGCTATTCTGTTTCAGCCTTAAGACAAGTCTTCAAGATCTTATAGGTGCAAAACACTCAAAAGGAGAGTAATTCACGTTTCATGATAGATAAGCAGAATACGGTATTTAATTTTTCAGAATGCTTGGCACAGAACGGAAATGTACGTAATTTTCTCACTAAAATCACTTAGTTTCGGAAGTATGTACACAGTAAAAATTTCTCACTACTTTTTAGGGCCGTCGTAAACAGTACCCAGAATAATCTATATACGCATTTCGCCGCGATACGAAAATATCATCGTTGCGGGGAACTTCAATAACAATCTCCTTTATTCGCTTGCCTCGATTACAGCTAGATTGCAGTGGTAGTCATAGCTTATGCATTATTCATGCATTACTCATTTCGATATTTTACACTCTACTAAGTCCTTATTAGACTTTTTCCTGGTGAGTTATGCTGAGCGTGTTAAGTTCTCCAAATAGTTTCAATCACCGGGCATCTCTAAACACGCTTATATATATATACTTCATATGACATCCCTCTGACCCAGGTCACTGAGAATTCTCCTACTGTGATTACAAAAGCATTAATGTGGAGGCCCTCTTAAACTGCGCGTTGTCAATAGACTTCTCTGATATGTATCTAGCCAATAATGTAGACATAAAGCTATCAGTTTTTAACAGTCGCGTTCTTCAAGCCAGCAAATAACATGCGTGAGCTTGCATTTAAGGCTCACTCAGAGCAATGTCCGTCCGAGAGATGGCGAGTATTTACGAAGTACCGGAATAGGTATCGCAAGGAGGGGCGTAAAGCCAAGGAGGCTAAAGGCGCAGCAAAATTTGCCGCTTCGTTATCTACCAAAGCTCTTTGGGGGAAAGTTCGTAGCCTTGGAGTACTTTCTGACTCTAACTCCGAACTCCATGATATGGACCCTGATGAAATGAACAGCTTCTGTGCAAACATACTCATTCAACTCCGCGCTGGGTAATAATACGCTTAACCTGAGCACTCTTTTCCTTTTCTAACGTTTATATTTTTTATGTTTCGTAGCCTTCATATGTGTTAATTAAAATGCAGTTAGTCTGAATGGCATCCCCTTAAAATTTCTGAAGCTAGCCTTTCCTGCCTTGTCTTGCCATATTCTTCATCTAGTGCTAAAATCCATCACAGCCCACGAATTTTAGGTCTTTAAGTATTTTATCCGCAATCTCCAAGGTTTGGGAAATTTTAATCGAGAACAAAATAACCTGCAGTTCCCAATCTTATTTACTCCAAGTAATCTGGCTTCCGCAAAAGTTACAATACTTCGAGTGCTATCTTGGACATTACTGAGACTCAACATGGAGCGCAAGTTGGCTAGCGTACTCTTGTTACTCGACTTTAGCAAAGCCTTCGATGGTTTAGTTCACAACATCGTTTCCTATAAACTTGAGAGCCTCTTCCGCTTTTCCCGGGCAGCCTGTAATCTGATTTCCTCATATTTGGGCTTGCAACGCCAGTGCGTCATTTCAGGGAATCGTGCATCCGATCTTGAGGGGCCTCCATAAAGTCCACTCTTATTTACCCTGTTTATTAATGATCTCATGTCTTCTTACTCGAAACTTCATCTCAGTTTTTCAATTAACTACGTTTTTGTTCAAAAAGCTAGTCATCGATATAAGTTTTTCATATCTATAGATGTAAGAGCAGTCGCCCGGAAAGCTGTATGTCCCGGCTTCAAAAATCGGAACAGGTGGTTGTTTTGTCTCTTGTATTTGATTATTTGATTTAAAATCATAAAAAATGAAAAGTTTTCCTAAAAATTCTTCTATTCCATCTGACCGATAAAATTGTGAGTTCGAGTCCCGCATGGGACAAGATTAAAAATCTGTAGATGTGATGTGTATGGGGTTATATGATCAGATATTCCGATTTATTTAAGAAAAAAATCATATGGTTGTTTAATCCATTGTTTATTTCAAGAAATTCGATATTTCGGTCTTTGGTTTAGACCATTTTCAAGGTTAACAAATCAAAAAACTTTTTCCAATCAATAATATAATGTTTTCTTAATATTTCCAGAATATGCACACATCACATGGTACCATACCATACTTAGGAACATTTTTGACTGATTTAACGATGATACATGTCGCCATACCAGATACTATTACCGGAGATGGTCGCTTAATAAATTTCGATAAAAAACGCAAAGAGTTCGAAGTTTTGGCACAAATTAAACTACTTCAGGGCGCTGCAAATTCATATAATTTACGTGATGATCTATATTTTGATAGATGGTTTGCATCCATGCTACTTCTCGATGAACGTGAATCTCATACGTTGTCATGTCAATTAGAACCACCAACTGAACCACGAAAATCAAATAGTTCAGGTCATCGAAAAACCGATTCAATCACATCAAATTCAAGTAGTGGTGCTGGCTCTCAATTTTACTGTGAGATCAATAGCAGTATGAATACATCAAGGCATAGTTCACGTCATAATTCTTTAGATCGTGATGCTCTTCCGCCTAATGCATCTATAATGTCAGCATCTAGCAGTGTTTCAAATTTGTCAATAGATTCAAGCAATTCTGGTGGACAAAAGTCGAATAATATAAAGCAAATTGGAAATGGTAAGGTTGCAAGTAATGGAGCACCTATTATAAATGCTCAACTAGTCCAAAATTCTCCACTAAAGAATTCATCACCGGATTTTTATATTATACGTGTTACATATGAAACAGATAATATAGAATTAGACGGAATTGTATTGTATAAGAGTATAATGCTTGGAAATAACGAGAGAACACCACAAGTTATTCGAAATGCTATGATGAAACTTGGATTGGAAGCTGATCCAGAGCAATATACTTTGGCACAGGTATTACCTGACAAAGAGCTTGTAATGCCACCAAATGCGAATGTTTACTATGCCGTGAATACTGCTTACAATCTCAATTTTATATTACGTCCCAAAAAAGACGACAATGGACAATAAAAAATATTTTTACATGGAAACCTTTGTACATACAGAAAAAACACAGACACATACACTGACATGCAAAATGTAGTTCTAACATTCCTTATTGTTTTTAGTTATTTTTGTTTCATCATTTTTATATTTATTAAATAAGAATACCTATGCAGACTCGTAGAATAACATATACACATTTACAGAGCTGTCGTTTGCTTTAATATATTAATTTGTACTTAAAGTATAATAATAAATTGTAAACTGAGCTTAATGAAATACTCACAAAAGTATCATGACCAGTCGGACATTGAAAATGTCGAATATGACTGATATTTTTTGACTCGAATTTATCCTTGTGCTGTCTTCGACCATAGGTAACATTTATTTGTATGTATGTAGTTGAAACAGAAAATGTCAGGGCTAATTGTATAATAAATAATAAAAAATAAAAGAAAAATTGTGGCAATAGAAGAAAATTTTGTGTTTTTGGTTTTGTGATTTTATTATAAATTTCAAAGAGTAGTATCTTGGACGAACTTATTTTAAAAGGCTGGTTGATTCTCATTAGAAATATGTGGTCCGGAACGAACAGGTTTGTTCTGAAAGGATCCATACAAGAAATGACCGGAACGGGTCCATAATTTGTGGAGCTGTCTTTCACTAAACTAATTTATGCAAAAAAACTTACTGATCTGAGCACATTACACATCGCCTTTTCTGATTACATTTTAATTTGTAGGAACGTCTTTAATTTTTCTCGTACACCTTTTAGAACATAATTCAGAAGAATAGGAATGCGGGTATCATATAAAATTTATGTAGGTATATCAGTGAAGCCAAAATTATGTCTCTTGGCTCAGAAGGTAGTAAGGCGTAAGATCCAGAGAAAAAGATGAAAAAAAAAACAGTAATAAGAGTGGAAACTTAAGTGATGAATAAGTAGAAATGTCGATAGATTTGCACTCTTATAATAAATCAACTGCTTCTTCATTAATCCTGCTTGCTGCAGGCTGCAATGTGCTTTTACACTAGCAAATTTCAGCCCAACACAAATATTGGTTCGGTCTGGGCCTTACTTAATTTAGCGCATATGTATAATGGAACGCAAAAATGGCGATCGCATCTATCATCCCCTTTATCAATTGTGTACAACTAAATCGGAAAATTCCGCCGAATGGTTTTTTTTTTATTTGTTAGCGAAACTAAAAAGCGTTGTTTTTACGTTTAATTACTGTTACAATTGGTAAAAGCGAAGCTTTGTACACTAGAAACTTCAGTCCCATGCGAATGGTTTTGTCCAAAGTTTGTCAAAGTACTTACTGGTAAAAGGAATCGACAATTTTATATGCTTATATTTTTAATTTAAAGTTATGTTGTTAGTTCTTAATTCTATATTAAAAAAAAATCAGCTGAACTCACATCTTTGAATTGAACTATGAAACGAACGATGGAACTGGTCCAAATAAGAAGATTCGGATTCGGCTACGAAAATTCCTCGGAACGACACATCTCTATCCATAGACGTTTTGACTTTGTTTTATAGTCAAAACGGAAGAATAAAATGATTTGCTCTTTTTTCTTACACAGGGTGTCCCAAACCTGAAATTTGTTGCTAAACTAAGATTTAGTTATTATGGTCGGTCATGGAGGTCCATAGGGCAGGAGGTTATAGTATACTCACCTAGAAAGACAAAAAAATTGTATGGATGGCGAGCATCTCAACCGTTTACTAGCTTATCACAAAACATCTTGTATTATTAAAAAAGTACAGGAGTTCGGTGACCGTTAAGAACTCATTGTATGAAAAGCCTGATGGCCTTTCCAACGACCAGCCCAGTACTCCGCAGTTATGGCGGTCTAAAATATATATTTTTTGTGGATTTTTCTGCTTTTTTTACTTTACCTCTTGTTTTTTACCTTTTTTTACTTTACCTCTTGTTTTTTTTTACCTCTTTAATTTGACCTAACTGTAACCGTTAAATAATTACCAGCTCTTAACCTATTCAGATCATAATGTAGAATTAGAAGGAATGTCTTTAAAATGGCGTATTTTCAGTTAATAAATAAAACAAATTATTGGTGACCTGAATAAGTTAAGAACTAATAATTCTTTAACGGCTCTTCAGTTAGGACATAGGTTTACTAGCTTAAATTAAAGAGGAGAGTTCGCAGTTTCCAGTTTGTATATAAAAAAAAAGGTTTCTTAGTCAGCGTTTTGTGAATAAAAAAACGATAACAACCGAAATTTTTATTTTAGATAGCCATAACTCCGGGGAAGAGCGGAGTTTGCGGCTGGTTGAGCAGTCGTTGTAATGGCCATTGGGGTTCATACAGTGAGTTCTTAATGGTTACCGCACACCCCGTCTTTAAGATAGAGGGTGTTTTGTGAAAAAGTAGCAGATTACTATCACTTCCTGTCCTATGGACCCCCATGGCGGAAACATCCTGTGTTTCGACAATCAAAGATTATGAAGTATATGTTTTCTAATTTTTAATGGGAGTGAGTTTCATCCCTAAAACCATAAAAAAAACGTTTGAATCGTGTGGGGTATCGTTTGAAAGGGCTACTTTCAAGGATTTAATTGTTTTTTTTTTTTTTTTTGGTGATTTTTTTATAAAGATATAGTACAGAATGTGTGAACAAACACGATTCTCTCTCGATCTTCTAGCTCTCTGAAGCTAAAATTTTCATAGATAACAGGAAAATAGCCTATTTTTTCATCTGTCTCATACTTAGTTGCTGGGAAAACGTTTTTTCTGTTAACCTATAAGACAATTCTTACTAATAAGACCGACTCTTATAAGATCAGATTTGCCTGTTTGAATATTATTTAAATATTGTTTAAAACGTATATGAAATATAGAGCTAACTAAAGAGGAAACTTAATAATCGATAACATATTTACTAAAGTTTTAGCACAATATGGCGCAATTCATCAACTGAAATTTATAAAGTTCTGGTATGGAGACTTGATTCCGCGAGGCCGACTCGATCTTGTTTGGGTATTTTATTCTTATTCATCATGATTTTGTTTCACCAGTTTTATAAAGGCCATAATAAAGAATCATGAATGCATATACGGTATTGTCATTCCATGTCCTTTTCCCTATTCTTATAAAATATGAGTCCTCCGATTTGGCATTTACTTTTTGAATAAAGCCTGTCAAAAAACTTATTAAATGTTAAAAAACAGGTTTAACTAAGTAAACGAAAAAAACGTTTCTTAAGCAAATATTTATTCACCCTTATTATCGTTGTCACTTTAAGTGAGAAATGGCGTTACGACACAAAAATGGTATTATGGTTGTCGTTTAAAGTGACATTTTTTGAAAACATACGACTTTGGTCGCATTACTGTTGTCAGATTAAGTGACAAATGTCGATGGAAGTGATAATTAAGTGATGTAGCACACCACCGATTCCCACGCTTCTATACGCCTACAGTCAGAATGTAGCACACCACCGATTCTAACGTATAAAGGATTCCCACGCTTTATACGCCAACAGTCATACTCTCATATAGCATGCCACCATTTTAACGAGTAAGGGTTTCTCACGCTTCTGTGCGCCAACGTAATACTCGCTCGCCGTTCGGTAGCGCTTCCATCAGAAATTCCATAGGTGCACCTGCAACTTTCGTAAGAGTTGTAACGGTTTAATACTCAACAATTCCCAGGCTTTGCGGAGACATCGTTGGGCATTTCTATCCTATAAATATTGTATAGTTTTAAGAAACTATTGTCATTCTGTGTCTGGTTCTGAATAAGAGAAGTACACAGTTTTCATACATATATTAGGGAAATAAATTGTTTTAACTTTTTACGTTTTGACCTTTTTCCTACAGTGACAGTTTTACTCACTTGGTTTTTGTAAGTGTAAGATGTTAGATGTGTGTAACGAAACGGAAAATGCAAGCGGAAAATGATAAATTTTATAATGGCTTTCTAAGTTGTTCATTAAAACATAAAATTCAATAGTTTTTTATAAATTAAATTATTTTTTTTATTTTTGCAATTTTAGTGTAACAATTACAACAAAAAAACAATTTGAAGGTATCATAGATTTTATGGTGAAGCATCCTGTTATAGCTGAAGGGCTGAAATACATCGCGTTTATAATTTTTTTTTCTTCTTTTAAACACTCAAAAGTAACAACAATACCACGAAATAAGACAAACCTCACTTTTCGACAACGACAATACGAAAAGTGAAGTGAAGTGAGAGTGACTGCGAAGCTTGTCACTTTGGTGAGTCGACAACTGTAATAAGGGTGATTAAATTGAACATTTTTCGAAACGGTTTAATAGGAGGCTCTACTGAAAATTCCATTTTACAATAATTTAATTAATTATTAATTAATTAAAAATATTCAATTCAACTCAATTAATTTATTATAGAACTATGAACCTAAGCTGAGCTCTTATTAGATTTTTTGAAAGATGAAAGTCAATGCAATCAAACTGGTGGTTGAAGAAGCGAGACATTGATGAAAAGGGCTCGTTCATGCCATAGTTTGTACTATACTGGGGAATATCGGAAAAGTCGTAGATCCTCAAGCAGTGCACAGGAACAGTTATATTGGGAGTATTAAGAGCTCGGGGGAATTTATCACACTTTGCATACATTGAAACGCAAAAGTTTTTCGTCTCTTCTCAAGAGATTCCAAAGCAAAGAGCTTAAGCCGGTCCCATATGTTAACCGGTATAATAATAGGGTTATCCCAGACAGGGCGAAACGAAGGAATCTCCGCTGCACAGTTTCCATGCTATTTATGTATACAGCATAGAAGGGACACCAGACCGGACTAGCATACTCCAAAATAGGTCTAGCGAATGTGCTGTGCAGGACCTTCATCATGAATGGATAATTATACTCCTTTGAGCATCTCTTCACAAACACAAAAGTAGCATCAGCCCTGGCAACGATTGTGTTAATATGATCCTCGAAGGAAAGACGAGTACTAAGTAAGACACTCAAATATTTGGTTTTGTCAAGTCTAATTAATAAGCATGCATCCAAAATATAATATAATATAAGTCAAAAGGCCTCCTTTTACTAGACAAGGACATAGCAGTGCACTTGCTGATATTGAGAGGAAGACAGTTAATAGTGCACCATTTATGAAAGGTGTTTGAGTCCAAGTATAAAATTCTACATTCGTTTTCATTAGAAACAATGCGGAAGATTTTAACATCGTCAGCATAGCAAAGTATGTTTGAATTAGCCAAAATCAGAGATACCTCATTAATGTAAACTATAAAAAGTAGTTTTCCAAGATGACGAACGCCAGAAGTATTATCTATTTCGTCAGAAAGAGTTGCACGAAATATAACTCCTTGCGTACGATCAGATGTCGCACTTGTTGCCCTTCTTGTGCAAAGGAATAATCAAAGAAAACTCACTGTTTTGGAAAAACACCACAGGATGAAGATAAATTAAATAAATAACACAAAACAGAAACGATGGACGTAGCACAATGTTTTATGAGCGTGGAAGGTACACCATCCGGACCACTAGAAAAACTATCAGCTATGCTTAAAATATACTTGGAGATAGACGCTTCGTCGAACAACAGGTCTTTAGGTTGAAGAGTAGTCAGCGGAAGCTTCGTCAAATGGGTAAAATTGCTATAACTAATATCACAGTGGCTATCAGAGAAGACAGTTTTAAAAAGTCAGCGAAAATATTGGCAGTCTCCAAGGAATCAACACTGTCTATGTCTTCGAGTCGCAACGATGAATGGTATCCATCACAGTTTCGCTTAGAGTTCAAAAACTTCCAATACTGGTTAGGCTCAGTACGCAAGGCCGACCTCATTCTATATACATGCTCGTTGTTCAATTCAGTCAAACACGAAGTATACTGAGTACGCAAATTAATATAAGTTATATAATCAGCATAGCTCCTTGAACACAGAACCTCTTCCAAGAAGACTGTTCCACTCACAAGCGGATAGCCATTCATTAACTTTATTAAAATCAGCTTTTCTAAAGTTACAATCGTAGTTACTAGAAGCATTAGATGATGAAGTCACAGGATCAAGAAACAAAACTAAATGTAGTGCTGAATGATGACATGTTTCAGAAATCATATGCATTGCAGATTAGGCATTGGTTTCCAACCACTTGGAAATTATCCTGTTGAATAAGACAAGTAGAATAGTTTGTGCAGAGGTTTAGCCAAGTATGAGTCGCAGCGTTTAATTAACAGGGGCGAGAAATAAGCAGGACCTACGGCTTAAGGCTTAGGCTTTAGGCTGTTGTGTACACCCACACAGGAGATGGAAAAATGTGTCTGTGAAGTGGATGGAAGACGAGAGTTTGAAGCGAATCTACTGACCAAAACATTAGCTTTATTCAGGGAGTCAACAACCACTTCACCATTGTTAATTAGTGAAGGTAGGAATCGCTGAAGTTGTTCCTGATGGTTTTGGACTAGGAGCCAGAAACCTTTGCTATCTCTGCGGCTTCCCAAGATTCTTTGTCTAACATTCTGATCGAAGAGAAATTTCTCTCTCCCGATAATAGACTTGCAGGTGTGCTGTGCAGTCTTCTAGACTTTTTCAATTTTGGACATGAATGCAATTGATTGGCGCGAAAACCATTTTCTTTCACTTTCATTACTTTATTGAACTTATCATTAAACCAAGAGCGATTTCTCTGTTGTTGAGACTTGCTGTAAGAATTACGAACGTATTGTTGTTGTAATGTGTATTCTTCAATATCGTTCGAAGTAAAACATACCGACCAATCAATTTCTTTAAAATACTGATTGATCAATTGCTTTGAACCGCTGATAGTATTCCAACCAACAAGCCGCTTTACATTCAAGACTCATCAAAGACACTTTGGCAGTTGTTTTCAGTTAAAACAAACCTTCCATCGCTTTTATCCAAATAAGCTCTGTCTTGCTTCACACACCTCGATATACGCTCATGTACTTACATGCATTTTACAGGTATCAGCACTTCCTATTTTCTCTATAAGATTTAACAGCCACGACCTAAAAAAGAGCGAAGGCTGCACTATTAAATGTATCAAATTGAACGCTTCCAGAAACTTTTATATCTTTTACATAAAATGCACTAGAATAGATTTACTACACACTACTACTAAATTGTAATTGTTGTGATCTTAACCTTAACTAGCGGTCATTGTATTAGCTAAGCGGAGGCACTTATTTGACATGTAATTTTAGTATAACTGTCAGACGTCACTCTATCAACGTAGCTGGCCGCGTGCTATGTGCTTCTTGATCCACTCTATTGTTAATAGTATTAAGATTAATTATGTTTCATTTCTACATAAATCCCTCGCCCCTGATATAACAGAGTGGCGACGAGGAAAACGAAGAAGTACATAATTTGGAAACAAATTTCTTGCGGCAGCCACATTGCAAAAACCCGAAAATTTTGCAATAATCAGCCCGATAATGGAACAGTAACTTTGGAAGCAGTTTTAACAAACCAGCAAACATGGATTAAAAGGATGCTGGAGGATCAGAAATCGTGGATGACAGAATGCATGGAAAAGGCCCCAACGCAAACGCCAGCCATACCGGCATTTCGTGAATTCAACAAAGACAAGGATAATTGGATAACGGACATATCGCAAATGGGGCAACACTTTGAAGCCAATAAAATTTTGGACGACAATTAAAAGCGTGAGCTACGTCCCCGACTACACGTGCCACATAAAACCTTGGAAATTACCTTAAATTTCATAATTTCTATCTTATCCTAAATTTCATTTCCCACAGCAAATAAAATTTATGCATAAACGGACTTTAGATGATAAAGCATTTTATAAATTCTAAAATGTATTTAAACACTTTTGTTTTTCTGTAAACGGCTTAGTGTAATCGAACACTTTTGTTTTTCTGAAGTGAAACTTCTTTTCACATGTTTGAGTTGTTTCCGCCAAAATGCAAAAGCTAATTTAGTGAAATAATTTATCATCAGTTTTGTACGGAGTATTATTAGAATCGGTTGTCGTTTTGGAAATAAAGTTCTTCTCAATAAAAAGATTGTTCTGTTTTTTAGTTATTGTTTATTTTTTTCCTACTTGGTTTATTAAGGATCATTACTGGCGCAGTCGGTAGGATTTCCACAATTTGGAATCCTTGTAAAAGTCCTGTCGTTAATTCGGGAGTTAATCGTAGCGGATATTAAATTTATTAACGTTATTAATACGAATATAAATTTCGAGGTGAAAGAATTTCCGAAATTTTTTTTTCTCTCTTGAATATTGTCTTTTATAAATATATATGAAATTTGTGTTAAAGAATAGTGACCAGTGAAATTAATTGGAAATTGAAGGTTCACTGTGAATTCGCTGGACAACTAACTGGAATCGAAGCATAGCAACGAGAGTACATCGTCTCCTGGTGGATCTTAATCCTTCAGCTTCAGCGAACCAGCAACAACAAAACAGATTTTTTGAGATAACTAAAGTGGAATTAAGGCATAGTGACAGTGTATATCGTCATCTGGTGGATTTTATCATTCACGACAACAGAACTAATTAAGAGGAAACAAAAGAAGAGGGAAATGCAGTTTTCTTGTCTGAATATTATTATTGTATTGGTCGGGTAAGTCCTATATTGATGCATTATTAAAATTCCTTTATGTCCTTCTTAAAAAAATTAAAACATCCTAAAGTCCCGTACACTACTCGAAAACCAGAGTCAATAGAAAACGCCGCTGAATACGGATATTCGGATTCTAAAATTTCTTCTGAAAATCTAGATAATAAATCAAATAGTGTAGATTTAAACGAAATAAAACTTGAAATAAATAACGAAAGTTTAGAAAATATATTTAGGACGTTTGCCAAACGGGCTAAATGCTGGCTAAATTCCAGTGTGCATTGGAAATTTAGCCAACTAATTCCAGGGCTGTTCCAAACCAAAGTGGAATTTAGCCAATTGCTCAGCTGTCACTTTTATTTCAAAAGCAAAGCAATTGTGTGGCATTTAAGATGGATTTGCAGCAAATAAACAAGGAAGGTATGGCCGTAATATTATTTTCTTGTATTTGTTCATTTTACAAATGAATACTTCTAAAAATCTTTCAAATAATCCGCACTTGTCAAATAATTAGACGAATGTGAAGAAGAAGAATTAGCAAGCTCGAAAATTTACTAAATGGAAAAGTAATAGATTTAGCCAGCATTTAGCCCGTTTGGCAAACGTCCTTAGTATCAAAATGGTAAACGATCAAGTTAATAATAACGTGCCCAATGTGCCTAATGTTAATGATGTGATTGTCAATAATAATATTCAAGTTGCAAGTGCTAGTAACAATAATAGTGTTGTAGATGTTAATCAGAATCTCACAAATTTAAAAATTCCTGACGCCATCAAAGACCTACCTAATTTCGATGGTAATCCAAGATCCTTGTTCGACTTTATCGATAATGTGGAAGAGATTTTAGGTTTGATGATAGGAATTGATGGCACAAGTTATGCCAAATTAATATTAAGGGCCATAAGAAATAAAATTATCGGTGATGCAAACGAGGCGTTAAACATGTACCGTACACCAATAAGGCGCGAAAATATTAAAAATAGTCTGATCACACATTATTCTGACAAACGGAACGAAACAAGTTTAATTCGTGATTTACATTGTTTGAGGCAAAATTCGGACTCAGTTGAAAAATTTTATTCACGAGTTATTGAAATACTTTCAACGATCACTAACCACATCAGAGTTCATGAAAGTGATCAAAATGTCATAAATTCTAAACAAAAACTATACCAAGAAATGTGTTTAAACACATTCTTATCAGGATTGAGAAAACCATTTGGGTCTACAATTAGGGCCATGCGACCAGGTACGTTAGCACAAGCTCTAACTATCTGTTTAGCTGAACAAAATACATATTATATGAAGAATTCACAGCAAAATAAATATAACAACGTTAGAAAACCACCGATCAGACCAATTCAACCTGTATATAATTATCCAATTGCAACACCAGTATTTCGTTCACAACTACAAAGACCATCTTTCCAACCATCTCAAGATTCAAATTTCCAGCAACCTTATAGACCAGGGTTTCAAAGACCAAATCTTCACACACCCCAAAAACAATTTCCACAGAATTCTTTAAATCACAACCACCCTCCAAATAATAGAAACTACAATCAAAATCGAAATCGTCCCGAAGCAATGGATACCTCTAGTGGAAATATATACTTAAAATTTGGCAACAAACCAATCAACAATTCTCCTCATTCATCTAAATTTCCAAATTTTATAGCCGAAGAGTTGTTTAATGTGGAAGAATGCAATAAGCCCCAATTTAATTTAATGACCCAATAAATGAAGCTCAATACCAAGAACAACCTGATAATCAAATCAATTACAATAATGATAATTGCAATAAATATTTCCAAACTCTGGACGAATTTTATCACTCAAATGAACCGACCCAAAATGAAATTGATGACGAACATTTTTCATCAATTGCCTCGGAGATCAAATAGGTTATGTAGAATTCAACACCCACCAATCATACCTCTTACCGTATATTCACATCTTAGATATCGACAACAGTCCGTTAAAATTTCTTATCGATATAGGTAGCAATATGTCCTTCATAAACCCAGATTTAGTAAATCCAAATATAGTGGAAGAAATACAACCAGTCAAAGTAAAAACAGCTTTCAATACTCACTCAATTAACAAGCAAATTAAATTAAATGGGTTCAGAGAATTAAAACAAAGGAAAGATTGACATTTTCATTATTCAAATTCCACAATTATTTCGATGGGTTATTGGGGCTAGAATCAATGAAACAACTTGGAATTACCTTAGATTTTATTAATTCTTTGCTAAAAACAAAAACTGTATCCATACCAATAATATAACCAAACTATATGTCTAGACAGTATACAGTACCACCTTGCAGTAAAATATTAGCCCACTTACCAGTAGATATAAAATCTGGAGATATTCACACGAAGCCGACAAAAATAAAGGAGCAATTGATAGTATCAGAAGGTATATTTAAGGCAAATGAGTGGTACTCCTACATGGAGGTGATTAATATTTCATATTCTCCCCAGAATTTTATAATCGAATAACCAATAAAAGTTGAACCGCTTAGTGAAAACCAATTCTTAGAAATTCATAATTTCTCAATTTCAGATATATCAAATCTGATTCCAGTTGATCATCTAAACTCTGAGGAAAAACATGCAGTCATAAAATTATGCAATTATTCTTCAAGGAAGGCCAAAGCTTGAGTTTCACGAACCAGATTAAACATGATATCAAAACAAAAGATGATATTCCCATCTATACAAAATCGTATAGATACCCGGAAATACACAAACAAGAAGTTCAAAAGCAAATTTCAAATTTGATTACTGACGGAATTATTCGCCCTAGTTTTTCACCTTGGTCTTCACCCATCTGGATTGTACCTAAGAAATAAGATGCCAGTGGGAAACAAAAATGGCGATTGGTCGTCGATTACAGAAAGTTAAATCAAAAGACAATATGTGATAGGTATCCCTTACCCAACATAACCGAAATCTTGGATAAGTTAGGAAAAAGTCTTTACTTCAGTACACTCGATTTAGCATCCGGATTTCACCAGATTGAAGTGAAACCCGAAGCATTGCCGTCTTTATGTTCCTTTGCTACTTGCAAAAGTATTAGAGTGGTACGATTTCGCACTTCTCTTAGCATTTGCTGTTATGGAAAAATGCATTATTTTCAACTTCAACCTTCTGCACAATGTAAATAAGCCTCCGTACTAAAAGTTTTATTCAGGAATTGTGTTATTTAATTCCTTGTGCATTTACCAGCATAAAAATTTAAGTACTTTCTTTAAGAAAATTGTTTATATTTTGTTACTCAAACATAACACTACACATAAAAATGAGAAAATGAGTTGAATTCTGTTGCCTTCATACCAGCTTTCATTTCTCTGTGTGTTTTCTCACAGAGAAATGAAAGCTCACTTCAAAGTGGGAGCAAATAGTTCTTAAATCAAATCTACTTTTGTTTGAAACTGATTTTCTTTTGAAAATGTATAAAAACCTAAAGTATAAATTATACTACCATAAAGGCAACAAATTTGCCTATAAAATAAGCTAATATTTGAATTACCTTTGAATTACAATTTAAAAGTTATGAAGAGTTAAACACAGCATACCGCTACCGTCCGTTCGTTTCACAGCGCAGTGAGCAAGCGCAGCTTGTGAAAATATGAGGCGATTGTGTAGCTCTGCCTATTCATTGATTAAAAAATACCTTGAGTCATGTTTGAAATGAAAAAAACTGAATTATTTGATATGGAATGTGGGAGATATTTTTAAATTGATAGAAGCATTACGGCATAATATAAAAAAATGGTTAACATTGTCTTTCTGTCTTTATTATGCTTAAGAAGTTACTGTGTGTTAAACATTGAAAGACTAATTTTTTTTCATATAACTCAATAGGCAAGCACAAAGCTCTGATTGCTTTCCAGTGTGATTTGTGGTATGAAGGCAACAGAATTCAACGCATTTTCTCATTTTTATGTGTAGTGTTATGTTTGAGTAATAAAATAGAAATAATTTTCTTAAAGAAAGTACTTAGATTTTTATATTGGTAAATGCACAAGGAATTAAATAACAAAATTCCTGAATAAAACTTTTAGTACGGAAGGTTATTTACATTGTGCAGAAGGTTGAAGTTGAAAGTAATGCATTTTTCCATAAGAACAAATGCTAAGAGAAGTACGAAATCGTACCACTCTAATACATTCAAAGAATTCGATGTCGCGGCCTGGAAAATAAAGACGGCAGTGCCCGAAGACATACCCAAGACAGCATTTACTGTGGAAAATGGACATTACGAATTTGTACGAATGCCATTTTGGCTCAAAAATGCCCCATCCACATTCCAAAGAGTAATGGATAATGTTCTACGTGAACTACTAGGAAAAATTTGCTTGGTATTCATGGATGACATCATAATTTTATCGACGTCACTCCAGGAACATCTTGAAAATCTTGCTGTGGTTTTCAAAAAATTAAGGGAAGCTAATTTAAAGATCCAACTTAATAAATCGGAATTCCTTCACAAGGAAATAGCTTTTCTCGGTCATATAGTCACACCAAATGGTGTTAAGCCAAATCCGGATAAAATAAAAGTAATAAAAAACTTTCCAATCCCAAAATCGCCCAAGCAGATCAAATCTTTTGTTAGGTTACTACAGAAAATTCATTAAAGATTTCGCCAAACTCACGAAACCATTAACCGAATGTTTGAGAAAAGAAAACCAAATAAGATTAGACTCCCGATACATATAATGCTTTGAAACATGTAAGAAGATTCTTTGCAACGAACCAATACTACGATACCCGGATTTCTCTAAAGAGTTTATTTTAACAGCAGACGCAAGTAACGTCGCTATTTGTGCTATACTGTCACAAGGCCAAATAGGTTCTGATAGACCAGTTTGTTACGCTAGTAGAACGTTAAACAAATCAGAACAAAATTACAGCACTATCGAGAAGGAGCTTTTAGCCATCGTATGGGCCACCAAATACTTTACGCCTTATTTATTTGGGAGGAAGTTTAGGATCATAACCGATCATAAACCCCTAACTTGCCTAAATCAAAACTAGTTCGTTGGCGCCTAAAGTTAGAAGAATTCGATTATGAAATAATCTATAAAAGGGGTAAAGAGAACTCTAACGCAGATGCTCTATCTCGGATCGAGATAAACGTTACAGAATCCCTACAAAATAACGTCGACGACACCGTAATTCTTACAGTACATTCCGCAGAAGAAAACTCAGAAGATGGAATACCTATATCAGAGCGTCATTTAAACGAATTCTCACACCAGTTAATCCTAGAAAAGATCGAAAATTCATCTGAACATAAGAAATCCTTCAAAATATTATTCAAAAATAAACGCCGACACACAATCAAAGCGAACAACCTAGATAATGAGAATAGTGTAATTGATATTCTTAAAAATTATACGAACCCACAGAAATTAACTGCTATAATGACGGATAATGATACCTTTAAAATAATTCAACAAGTATATTCCAAATTCTTCAGCAATGGAAGACTGAGACTGATTCGGTGGACGACCATGGTACAGGATGTTATCGAAATAGATAAGCAAGAATTTTTAATTAGAGATTATCATAAGAAATCAAATCACAGGGGAATTACTGAGACGTTAGGCCACTTAAAAAGAAACTATTACTTTCCAAATATGAAGGACCTCATAACTGGTATAATTAATTGTTATGAAATTTGTTTAGAAAACAAATGCGAACGAAATAAGCAACCTATAAAATTCGAATTATCTGATACACCATGTAAACCTTTACAAATAGTACACATAGACATTTACTCAGTGCATAAAGATTTTTTTTTTATCTTAATAGATAAATTCAGTAAATTCGCCAGTGCTTATTTATTATCAAACAGGAATAGCATAAGTGTAATCCAAAGTCTTAAACATTTCTTTTCACACCACGGAATCCGAAAGAAATTAATTTACGACAATGGTCTCAAATTTACTTCAAGTCTATTCAATGAATTTTTAAAGCTATACGATATCGAATCCCATCAGACCTCAGCAAAGAATTCGACAGGTAATTCGCCGGTAGAAAGGTTGCATTCCACTCTAACCGAAATAATTAGGATCATACATAGTAAAAATAGCACAAATCCAAATAAGTGAAATTATGGACGAAGCCATTCTAACATATAATAATTCCATTCACTCTACAACAAACCTAACTCCGTTTGAAATAATATCAGGTCACTATAGTACATCCTCATTATTCCCCACAAAATCAATTGTGCAGACAAATCAAGACTATATAGAAAACCATAAAACAGAATACGATAAACTAGCCAACTTAATTCACGAACGAAGCTTAAAAGTCAAACGAATAGGTTAAATGAAAGCCGTAAGGACCCACCAACTTTTCAAGTAGATGAAATAATTTTCGAAGCGGAGAATAGACGAAATAAGTTAGCACCCAAATTTATGAAACACAAGGTCGTTAAAAATAATAAAATTACTGTCATTTCAAACAAAAGAAAGGTTTGCAAACAAAAAATTAAACCAAAACGTAACTTTTCAGGTTCATCAACGACTCGCAAGGGCAACGGTTAAATATTCAAGATTTGAGCAAAAATCAAGGATTTCTATCTGTAAAATTAGGAAATGCCAGATTAATTGAAAACTATTCCAAAATGTTGCATATCATCAATATAACCGAATATCAGTTTAACGTGGATATTATTGGCAAGAATGTAGACAGTTTATTAGATCAAAAAAAAACCAAAAAAAAATTTAATATAAAAACTAAGATATTGCAAAAGAAATATAACAAATTGTTGCAAAACCTAGATTTGATTGTACCAAAATATAAAGTAAAACGTGGGTTAATAAATGGATTAAAAGGTTTAATACTGAGTTAGCACTTAACCAGTATTTTGAGCAATTAATGTATGATATCGAACTACTAAACGAACAAATAACAGATATTTCAGAATCCATAATTCTAGCCAAGTTAAACATTATTTCAAAACATATCCTACATCCAGAAGAGATATTCTACATTCATGAACTATTGAAAGAACAAGCTACTTATATCCCGTCGGATGATAACAATTACGAAATTATAAAATTGCAGGCTTTCTATAACGGCTCTGAATTGATATTTGTTATCCAAACTCCCATCCTATCGAAACATGATTTTTCCTTTTACCTTTTAAGAGAACTTCCCATCAATCGAAATTACACCATAAATTTAGAAGCACCTTACCTATTGCTCAATATAAATATGTATCAATATATGGATAAGCCTTGTCAACAAATTGATAATAGAAGATACTGTCCCAAAATTTCACTAAAGGATATAGAAGCATATTCATGTGTACCCAATATTATAAGTAACAGAAAAGCAGAGTGCAAATTAATCGAGAACGAGATGGAGGAAGGCATAAAAATGTTGCAGCCCAATCTACTACTAATTAGCAACCAAAATACAACATTAGATGAAACAACGTGCGACTCAGCTATACAGAATAAAGTATTAAAAGGAGTCACTCTCATCAATTACAACAACTGCACTATAAAAATTATCAACATTACGTATTCGAGTAAAACAGCAACGTATGTACTGGGATTCAATTCAAGTCATACATACATCTTATAATGAAGTCAACAGTAGTTTTATTACCGGAAAATTAAGCCTGAAAAAACTAAATAATTGGACCATAGAGAATACGGAAGCAATCAAGATATTAACTCAAGAAGCCAAATCGTCCGAAAGCCGATACTTACCCATTTTTTACCTCGCTGTGTCGTTGACTGCGGCTGGTGGCGCCCAAATTTTTGTGTTGTTGTGTGTCGCTTTTTTTTCGTTTTTGCTTTTTTGTTTTTGCCTTCAGCATGCAGAATTTTATTTTAGATTTCTGCAACATTCGCGGATTAAGAGCAAATCGGTTTTCGGTGTACTGCCACCTTAACTCAAAAAATCCGGCAATTCTTGCGCTAAGTGAAACCAAGGTCGTTTCTGATGCTGATATTAATCAGTATCACGTCCCTGGTTACAGCTTCGTGCCTCTTTTTTCTCAGCATAGAGGGATCGCAGTATATATTCGGAATGATGTGGCCTTTACTATTCTTCAAGATTTCCTTCTGCTAATCCAGAGTTTAATTATATCTGGATTAGGTTCAAACTACACAAGCACATCATATACTTCTGTTTCCTTTATCGCAGCCCAAATATGTCTGATGACGACACGGTATCCGTATTTGACAATATCTCCAACAATATTGATCATTTGCTTTCTGTTTCCCCCTCTTCCGAAATCGTCCTGGCAGGCGATTTTAATGTTCATAATATACCGTGGCTCAGACATTCTTCTACCACAAGTCCTGCGGGCCGTTTCGTTGAACTCTTCTGTGAATCATTTAATTTGCAACAGCTAGTGGATGCACCAACGCGAATTCCTGATGCAGCTGGAGATAAAGCTAATTTACTCGACTTGTTTCTAACATCTCATCCTGACAAATATTCCATTTCAGTCGGTTCCCCTCTTGGAAATTCAGACCAATTTACCACCTCAAACCTGTGCCGCCCAACTGCTCCACCTACAAGTAGGCTTCTTTGGCACTATAAGAATGCTGATTGGGAAAGTCTCAATAAGTATCTTAAAGAAATTGATTGGTCGGTCTGTTTTGCTTCGAAGGATGTTGATGAATGCACATTACAATTTAGTAATATACTAAATCTTGGCATGCGTGAATACATTCCGTATTCTTACAGCAGGTCTCAACAACAGCATGATCGCTCCTGGTTTAACGATAAGTGCAACCAAGCTATAAAAGCGAAAGAGTCTGCTTTTCGCGCCTATCAATTGCATCCATGTCCGGAAATGAAACAAGTCTACAAGACTGCACGGAACACCTGCAAGTCCATTATCCAGAGAGAAAAATTTCTTTTTGACCAGAATATTAGACAAAGAATCTTGACAAGCCGCAAAGGTAGCAAAGGTTTCTGGTCCCTGGTCAAAACCATCAGGAACAATTTCACCAGTTCCTCTATACCTTCACTACTTAATAATGGTGAAGTGATTGTTGACTCCCTGGATAAAGCTAATATTTTAGCTGCTAGATTCGCTTCAAATTCTCGTCTTCCACCAACTTCACAAACACCTGTTTTGTATCGCCCGTGTGAATGTGTACAAGAGCCAATACACGTTCGTACGAGGGATGTGTTCAGGGTCCTTAAGGATATCAACGTCTCCAAAGCCGCAGGTCCTGATGGTTTTTCGCCCCTGTTAATTAAAAGCTGCGCCTCATCCTTGGCTAAACCTCTGCGCCAACTCTTCTACTTGTCTTATTCGACAGGAAAATTTCCAACTGCTTGGAAGCTAGCTCACGTTCAGCCTATTCCCAAGAAAGGAGAGGGTAGCGATCCCTCAAATTATCGACCAATTGCGATCACTTCGATTCTTTCAAAGGTTTTTGAATCTATCATTAATTCAAAATTAATGAAGTATCTAGAAACTAATCATCTCATCAACGATCGCCAATATGGCTTCCGAGCTGGACGCTCATCTGGAGACTTGCTGACCTTTCTTACGGAACATTTAAACCGTAGTCTTCACAATTTTGGTGAGTCTAAAATCGTTGCTCTAGATATTTCAAAAGCCTTTGATAGAGTCTGGCATCCAGCCCTTTTAGCCAAACTTAAAGCACTTGGTCTCTCCCCTCCTCTTCTATTATGGATTGAAAGTTTCCTATCTAGTCGCCAAATACGTGTTGTATTAGATGGCGTTACATCTGAACCGCATCCCATAAATGCCGGTGTGCCTCAAGGCTCTGTTATCTCTCCAACTCTCTTTTTAATTTTCATTAATAATCTGCTTTCCCTTACTTTCAATCCCATCCATAGTTTCGCAGATGACAGTACTCTTGATTTCGCTTACTCCTTTGACGCTCTTGCGGAATCCAGGGGGAATGCCGCATGTGTTAAACGAGATTGCATGACTAGATCATTGAATAACGATCTTAACAGTATCCTCGCTTGGGGCAAAGCGAATCGCGTCGAATTCAATGCATCTAAGACTCAAAGCTGTCTCATCTCATTAAAACAAGATCATAACTTAACCACACCCGTTTCTTTTGATGGAGCATTAATTTCTGATTCACCGTCACTAAGCATTCTTGGCATTAATATTTCCAGTAAGTTAAACTGGACAGATCACATCTTCTCTGTTGCCAAAGAAGCATCGAAATGTCTTGGATTTCTGAAAAGGTGTAAGAAATATTTCAGCCCGTCAAATCTAGCGCTCCTCTACAAGTCCTACATTAGACCTAGAATGGAATACAACTCCCATATATGGGCCGGGGCTGGTCGCACAGCCTTAGCTTCATTGGATATTGTCCAAAAGAGAGCCTTCAAGCTCATTGGCGATTTGGCAATAACTTGTCATATCGACTCACTCGAGCACCGCCGCAATGTTGGATGCCTTTCGCTCCTTTATCGCTATATGCATGGTCAATGTTCTGATGAAATATCTAGTCTAATCCCTTGTAGAGTAATTCCTGCACGCAATACTCACGCTGCAAGCCGCGCACATCCTTTAACCCTTCAAATTTCTTTCGGCCGTACAGTAAAATTCTGAGATGCTTTTTTAACCCGAACAGTGCGAATGTGGAACAGCTTACCATCTTCTGTTTTTCCTCCGGCATACAATCTGCGGAAGTTTAAGGGCGACACACATCGGCACCTCCGCCACTCTCCTCACATCCCCTAATCCTTTCCCTATCTCCTTCCTGCCATGCTGTTCTTTGCATCATAGGGTATCCCCTGAGCTTGGCTTAATAATATAAAAAAAAAAAAACAAAAAAAAAATAATCCTTTCCAGTCTATGCATAATGATCACTTACTGCAGCTATAAAATCTACAAACAATTAAGTAAAGGACCCGAAATACAAAACCCTCAAGTTATCCTCTATACCAGCGAAAGTGGACCAACCAGTAGATCGCTCAGATGGCTTTCGCTTCATTCTAAGGAGGGAGGAGTTACGTCCCTGACTACACGTGCCACATTAAACCTTGGAAATTACCTTAAATTTCATAATTTCTATCTTATCCTAAATTTCATTTCCCACAGCAAATAAAATTTGTGCTTAAACATACTTTAGATGATAAAGCATTTTATAAATTCTAAAATGTATTTAAACACTTTTGTTTTTCTGTAAACGGCTTAGTCTAATCGAACAGTTTTGTTTTTCTGAAGTGAAACTTCTTTTCACACGTTTGAGTTGTTTCCGCCAAAATGCAAAAGCTAATTTAGTGAAATAATTTATCTTCAGTTTTGTACGGAGTATTATTAGAATCGTTTGTCGTTTTGGAAATAAAGTTCTTCTCAATAAAAAGATTGTTCTGTTTTTTTAGTTATTGTTTATTTTTTTCCTATTATTAAGGATCATTACTTGTGCTTGCCTTCTTTCCTGGATCGGTGCTGAAAATTTTGAGATTCTTCAAAAATTATTCGACGGCGAGGAACTTGTAAGTAAGACATTTAAAGAATTGTGTTCTAAATTGAATGATCATTTTATATCAAAAACTCACGTATTGGCCGCAAGATACGAATTTCATAAAACTACTATGAAGCAGGGTCAATCTTATGCACAACCTCATTTGTCGACAATATGATTCGGGATGGTATCGTACTCCACAACCCACATGATGCATTGCGAACAGCCACTCTACAAAAGTCTAACCCGACTCTCCAAGAAGTATTAGATATTGCTACTGTTTACGAAACTACACAAAAATCATGTTCTACTATAAACGGTGAAGCCACGGTGGAAATTAATCAAATCTCGGTAAGTGACATCAGTAGTAATAGACTTCAAAGTTCATCCCCATCGTATGGAATAAGTAAATCTTGTCCTAAATGTAACGTGACGCATAAGAGAAATAACTGTCGGCATTTGAAAACTATTTGCAACAAGTGCAACAAATGCGGCCACATCGAAAGTGTATGTATGTATGTATGTCTAGTGCGGGACATAAACAATATTGAGACAGGTTTAGACGTAATGTTTCAAATTCTCGTGATAATCCCAATAATAGATCTTATACTCCTGTAAACAAACGGTCCCAGTCAGTTAATTTAGTTTCTGCTGCCCCCATTGTTGTAGTTAGGAAACCCAATGGTGCAATTCGTATTTGTGGTGACTTTAAAGTTACGCTCAACTCCCAACTGATTGTCAAAAGACACCCAATTCCAAGAATTAGAGAAATTTTTCATAGGCTGCAAAATGGAAAGCATTTCACGAAGATTGATTTATCAGATGCTTACCTCTAAGCAACTTTTCGCAAGTAGCAGGTCCACTAAATGCCTTAAGATGTAAAAATGTTAAATTCCGATGGTCGGGGGCTGAACAAAAAGCTTTTTATACAGAGCATAGTTAATGCTACTCGATTAGTTCATTTTAATGAAGACTTACCACTCATCTTAGCAACCGATGCTTCGAATTATGGCATTGGCGCAGTTATTTCTCATCAATTTCCAGACGGAAGCGAACGACCAATAGCGTTCGCATCTAAAACGTTAGATAAGCATCAACAAGCGTACAGCCAAATAGAGGAGGAGGCCTTATCAATAATTTATGGGATCAAAAAATTTCACCAATATTTATTTGGCAGACCATTCGAATTGTTAACAGACCACAAACCCCTAACAGCGATATTCAATCCGGATAAGCACTTACCAGAAAGGACAGTTCACAGATTGCAGAGACGGGCAATCACTCTCATGGCTTACTCCTACCGCATTAAATACCGACCCACAAAGCAGCACGCCAATGCCGATAACTTGTCAAGACTTCCACTTAGACCGGATCTCACCTTCGATAAACAAGAGGAATGCCTGGCAGTGGAGGAAATTTATTTAAATACCTTACGGGAATATTAGACACACAGCTTATCGCTAACAATACCACTTCCGACCAAACGCTCATCTATCGACGATATTCGCTTACGGTCCACAGCAATGTTATTTTGTTACATACAGGGCATATACGAGTTGTAGTTCCACAGATTGAAGATTTAGTTGCTCGTTGCAGCACTTTTCAAGCTAAAGCATCCACGTCAAAGCAGGAATATATTGAGTGGCCTGCCTCGGAATAACCGTGGGATCGTTTACATCTAGACTTTGCTGTACCCTTCTTCGGGAAAATGTGGCTCATCTGTATTGATTCTTTTTCGAAATTCCCCTATGTTGTACAAATGTCTTCAAATACAAGCTGGCCATCTATTAAAGCTTTACGTGCGATATTTGCTATTGAAGGACTCCCGAAAATGTTGGTGACGGATAACGGAACGCAATTTACTGCCAAAGAGTTCACAGAATTTTTCTGTACTAATTTCATTCAACATTTAAGAACCGCTCCTTTCCACCCAGATTCAAACGAAGAAACGGAACGGTTCGTATGAACGTTTAAGGCATCATTCAAGAAAATTTTCGAATAGCGACGGAATGCAGATGACGCACTGTTTATCTTTTTGGAAACATTTCGCACCACACCCAATCCGACTTCTAAGATGTCTCCATCAGAATTATTGCACGGCAGACAGCACCGAAATATGTTATCAGCTATGATTCCCGAAATCGACAGAAGAAGTCGTTCTACAAGATTTATCACCCAACAACACGTCCATTTACGGTAGTACATGAAAGGCACGAAATGGATACAGGGAGTTATCAGTTAAAGAATTTAAAGTGGCTACATGTATGAAATCCAAACTAAGTCCGGAACTTATCGGAGACACCAAAACCATATTCGGCCAGCAAAAGTGGAAATAACTCCCCAGGAATTATCGACATCCAATAGAATGGATAGTCATATTTGGTTATATCCTCCGGGGATACATAATGAAACAGGTAAAGACACTAACTCATTTACTAATAGTTCTCCGTCTACTAGCACGAATACGGATACATCAGAGGCCCCAGCTGCTATGATGCCAAGCTTTGAACAATCCTCCGGGGATTTGTGTCAGAATGCAGAGGCTGACGATCCCGTTCTTAGGCACTCAGGACAAAGAAAGTAGTTCGGTTCCAAAGTTAGTATAGTTATTAGAAAATTAAGGCAAGGGAAATGTTGTGCACTTAACCTTAACTAGCGGTATAGCATTAGCTAAGCGGAGGCACTTATTTGACATGTAATTTTAGTATAGCTGTCAGACGTCACTCTATCATCGTAGCTGGCTGCGTGCTATGTGCTTCTTGATCCACTCTATTGTTAATAGTATTAAGATTAATTAATAAAACAATAAATCAAAATCATATTTTGTGCAAATGAGAGGCTAAAAATATTATACTCTGAAAGTGCTGAAAATTTAGCTGAGCTCTCTTTAAAAGATAAAGTTAAATTGAGCAATTTAGAAAGCCTCATAGGAACTATACATGAGGCCTTCTCAATTGCTCAGTTTAATTTTATCTTTAAATGAGAGCTCACCTGGATTTTCAATACAATCAAGATGATGATTCCAAATTTTCGATGTCAGTTGAAATTTCAGCACTTTCAGAGTAAAATATTTTTAGCATTTTATGTAATTAAAATCTTGATGATCAATGATCGAATAGTTGGAATTAGAATAAATTTAGCCTAATTAATTAAATTTTTATTTCTTCTGTCTTCAATTCGATTTTGCATTGATACTAAGAGTTTTCGATTAATTTCGGGTATTCAATTCTTTCAGTTTAGTAAGAAATTTAATGTCTTTTTTGGGCTGGATAATATTTGCGTCACTTCCACAAAATGAATCCACAGTCAGTTTTATTAGTACTAATGCTGTTTTTAATTCTTCCAATAATTCAAAATTCACAGTATTAAATAAATGTGAAAAACATATATTTTCCGGACTATCAAAATGATATCTTTTAAGAGTAAAGCTCTTTCAGTTATTGGGATCACGGTGACTGCGCCAATAGCTGGCTCAAGTGATGTCCTCGTCGAGCCATTTTCAGTAGTGGGGGGGGGGGTATTGGCTCCATTTACTGGAATGTCTGAGACGTTCTCAATAGAAGACCATTGGTCAGGCATTTCGCAGGAGCAATGAAAATGCAAATAAAATTAAATAAAATTACAGCAGATCTGACGACGGAACACACCACAAATCACTATAAACAACCAAAAGGAAGAAAGAAACAAGGAAAGAACCAGAAGAGAAGTAGAGGTTTACAATGTGGTTTAAAAAAAAAGGTACAAAATTAATTGACTAAGATGAGATATATATATTTGAAACTTAATAACTATTAAACCTTCTGATCTTGCTGTTGTGGGGCTTGAATCCTAATGTCTGGTATCTAGATTGTGTTTGACTTTTGGTGATTTGCTGATTTGTTGATCGAAGGTATTGTGCTTCATGAATGACTTGATTGCTGTTTGGCTCAATGACAACGTGACTCTAGATTCTTGACTGAGTTTGAGTCTTTCCTGTCTGTTTCTTGGCTGTTACGGCTTATGTCTTGATTCTTGCGATTAGGATTAGACAGTTTCTAGCTTCTTACCACTGGAGGGGGTAGCGAAAACTGTCACAATATTTGGTTGCAGCTTGATGAATCTTCCTGTCAAAAGGAGCTTGAATGTTGCTAGTTGGGGTCACCAGTTTTGGTGGGCTGTACCTTGAAGGAATTGTTAGCTCAGGCCCACGAATGAATTGGAAGCTGGTAGCCGTTGAACGACTGCAACTGATATCTGGTATATCAGTGTGCAATAAGCCTTTAGCCCACAGTGAGCCATAGATGTCTTGAGGTAATTAGCCGTGAGGATGTAGGATTATAGGATCAACGATGTACCTGAGTCTTGAGACTTCAGAACACTCTAATTCTCTAGTGTGTTCGAGGACGATAGTGAACCTGTCACAACTGAAAGTAATGACAAAGACCAGCTGAACCTATGTTGAATGTAGCGGTGTAGCGGTTAATACATCTTTTAGTACTCTGTGAATGGATGTGACACTTTTCAGCAACGGGAATGTTTGACCACACAATAGTTTCTGTTCAAGCTGTAATACAAGAAGAAAACACTTAGCAAAAAATATCTTGAAAAACACTGTATTCATATTAAGATTTTTTTGTGTTAGCATTCTGTGAAATGCGAAAAATAAAAAAACTAGCATAGGTAGCTGAGCCAGTTGTTTTTAGAAACTCGAAGAAATACGACTTGTATTAAAATAGAATGTGCTTTTGACTAAAATTAAAATAAATTAAAATAAATTAAAATTTAATTTAATTCGAATTATTAATTTTATGGTTGTTTCTAAGTATAGTATAGGTAATTGGTAAAGACAACAAATATAAACTCGATCTATACCAAATTGAACTAATCAAGATGGATTGGCTATGACTACTCGTTAACGTTAGTTGTCCAGAGCTACGAGCTTTCATAATCAGCCAGCGAAAGATGAATCGGTTTAGCGCTTCATATACGTCTGATGCTAATGGTATTAGCTAGCGATGTCTTCAGAGACACGACATCACAACAAAAAAACAACAATAGTGTTACGCCTATTGCTGCTTTCAATACCTCAGACCGTGCAGTTCAATGAACACAGTTGGGAGCACCCATAGTGCTGATCAGTCACAAATGCCAATGAACTATATATGTACATATAGAACAAGTAAAAAGGCTGGAATTGGTCTAAGACCAATTCTTATGATACCCTAGCTAGATGAATGCCCGTATGAAATTTCGTATTATCACCCTTCTGTGTAAGTTTGATTTTTGAAGTGGTTTTTCGCATATATTTTTAGAACACGGTTTGTCGGATACCCTAGATGAATGTCCGTATGAAATTTTGATTTTGCAGTGGTTTTTCGCATATATTTCTAGAACGGTTCGTCGGATAGAAAAAATGATTATAACCAATTTTATATGATTTCGTATTCTGAAGAAGTTTTTGTACAATAAAAATGTCTTGGACTGATCGTTTTCAGAGAATACGTAAAAAACCTAAATTTTTTTATGGCAACACTAAGAAGGAATTGCCCGATTTAGTCCATTTTTGAAATTTTATTTTCTAGTACAATGAAAACACCATGTACTTAATTTCAGCTCTCAGGCAGTGTCCAAATATATAGTGGAAAACGAAAGTTTTGTATGGCAACCCCACCATGGAGATGCCCGATTTCTCTCATTTTCGAACTTAATTTTACTTTATTTTTCTAAAGTCCGTGTACAAAATTTCAGCTCACTAAGTATACGCCTTCTCGAGTTATCGTGGGCACAGACGGACGAACGAATGAATGGACAATAGACGGACATGCAAAAATCAAAATAACTTTTAATATTATGCGTGGGTATCCAATCAATTTTGCTCTACTATCATTATTTCGAGGTGTTACAAACGGAATGGTAAGCTTAGTATACCCTATAGATTTCATCTAGGGTATAAACATTAATCTACCGTACTGTGCTGATGGCTTTTAAAATGCCGATAGGGAATAGAAAACCCTTAACTTGGCTAGTATGGATTTATTATCAAAATTAAATTAATTGTTTAGCTAGAAACAGCGCGGCGGATTTTATTCATTATGTGTTTATTAGGGTGGCGGGAATGATATTATTGTGATTATAAATTAAGAAAATAGACACTGCACTGCACTGAACGTAACAAATAAATTTTAAAAATAGCAACGCGCACGAGGTAACGTCTAACTATGTTGACTCTACGCACTCAACTATAAAGAGTTGATTTGATAATTGTATGTAAACGTTATAAAAGTATACAGTGAAGTTAAATAAAAGAAGAACTTGTTAATGATATCTGAAATATTGTGTTTTAAATAACAAACTAAGGCCACGTGAGTTACATACATTGACTTAAAACGTGACATGACAACAAAATAGACACCGGATCTACCAGATCCAGACATGTACAAAATTGCTACAAAACCCAAACCTATGGCTTGGTAATAAAATTTAAACAAATCTAATTTCCCACATTTCCACGTTGCGACAACAGCATTTTCACTAAACATAAAAGGTGTCGTATTAATTTCTCACAGAAATTATTATGAGAAAAATTAAACTGATTACATGACAATTTTACTAAGTGAAGCTTTAAATGATATATCAGAAAAGCGGCAGTCTGTCGAGAACTTGAATTGCGAGTAGTTTCGAGTCGCGGTAATTAAGAAATATAAGTTTGGATACCTTTATAAAAGCAATTCTAATAAAAGTTTAATTAGGGAAGTTCAGTAGTTTTTAATTTTGTGAAAGATACCCTTACAATAGTCGAAGCTATTTACGATTCGATTTTATTTTTCTCCCAAAACAGGATACAACGATTTAAGTGGCGCAATCGGTAGGATTCCTCTCTGTATAGTTCCAATCCAGTGATACGAATCATTAACGTACCAAAAGTGTGCAAAACAAAGTAATTAATTAACAATTACAAATCAGTGGTGAAAAAAAAAGTGACACAGTGGTTCAAAATAAAATTTAGTGAACGACGCAGAAACGACCGCTTCACCTAAATAGATAGCATACTGGAGGGAAGAAGAAATCAACGAAATAGAGTGATCGACGATAATAGAAGGATGGCTCAGCAACAAGAGCAACCACAAGAACAACCGCAATTACAACCGATGGAATAATGTCTGATACTCCTTACAGACATATTAAATAGGCAGGCTCAACCAAGATGCTGGTATTTACCAGCTTTTGGTGGACAACCAGGAACCTTACCAGGATTTATTACAACTGTAGACAGAGTATTAACTGAATATGGACAACAAGCCCCCAATGTATATGCCATTATCTATAATGAGAAGATTTTAGGTAGAATAATGCAGGAAATTTCTACACTCAAAGTAAGTTCTATTATTGATTTATTGGACAAGATTACAATTATAGTCAGTGATATAGCAGAATGTGCTACTTTTAGTAATTATCAAACACAAATCGTAAACAATTTGAGCAGTGTTTTAGTACTGAAAATAAAAGAAATTACAGCAGGTGCTCTAGCAGCCGAATTGTACGATAAATTTAGCTGAGACGAAATTAGAATGATCATAAATAAATATGCTGGATAAGACCATGACAATTTGAAATTTTTTAAACCGAATCAGATAATTAAATATCAATACCCACAACGACAGAACATACCAAGAACGAATTATAATTTTAGGCAAAACAATAACTATTCAGTACCATTTAGACAAGGAAATTTCAATAGTAACTCAGGCCAATTCAGAAATAATAATCATAATAATTCCGGTCAGTTTCGATATAATAGTTTTAACAATAATTTTGGACAGAATAGACGACCTTTCAATAACTACAGTGCACAGTGGAAAAATAGAACACAGAACAATAATAATGGCAATCAAGTTCAACCAATGGATGTTGACGTTGATGCTATTAATACTAGACAAGACGTTAATCAGTTAGGAGAATCTGAGTTTTTATCAACTAGCCTCGGAAACAAAAAAAATCTTTATTGCTGTAACTATAAATGACCAAAAGTTCAGTGCTATGATAGATACTGGCTCCACGATAAGCTTACTCAATTCACGAAACTTTACAGATAAAATATATGAGCAGATGCTAGGAGAAAGGGTTCAAATTAATACAATTGAAGGGGAAGTTAAGAAAAGTACTGAATATGTAAAAATTAAATGTGCTGTAGAATTCCACCAACCCGACAATGCTCGGATGCTATGGGTAAAAATTTACCTAGACAAAACATACGATTTTTTAATAGGTATGGACTGGGTTGAAAATAATGTCAAAAGAATCGATATAGAAAACAGAGAAATTACTTTAGAAAATGATGTGAAATTACTATTTCTGGATAAAGCTATTCAAGAGGAAGTTAATGTCCTCGAAGAGAGTGAATCGGGAAATATAAATTTGGAACATTTAAATAACGAAGAAAGGTTAGAATTAACACAATTACTAGAAAAATACAAAAGGTTATTTTACAAAGAAGGCGATAAGTTAACCAATATAACCAGTATAGTACATCAAATCAAAACCATAACGAATGAGCAGATAAATTCAAAATTATATAGATATCCACCCAAACATGAAGGAGAAGTCAGAAAACAAATGAGGGAAATGGAATTGCAAGGTATTATTAGGAAAAGTAACAGCAGATACAGTTCACCTATTATAGTGATACCAAAGAAAAAAGATAATTCAGGGGTTCAGAAATTTAGAATCGTAGTAGACTATAGAAAATTAAATCAGGTGACTATAGACGATAAGTATCCATTACCTAATATCGACAGCATTGTGGACAAATTAGGAAAGGCTCAATACTTTAGTTCATTAGATCTCGCAAAGGGATACCATCAAATTTTAGTAGCAGAAAAAGATATAGAAAAAACAGCTTTCGTTACACCACCAGGACTATATGAATACGTCAGGATGCCACTCGGGTTAAAGAATGCTCCAGCAACGTTTCAACGTCTGATTAATGAAATATTGAGGGAATTTATAAATCGAATATGTGTAGTATATCTAGAAGATATCCTCATCTTCTCAACGACTCTAGAGGAACATCTAAATTCATTAGAAAACATTTTCAGAAAACTAACCGAACACCGTTTAAAAGTACAAGCCGACAAATGCAGTTTCATGAAGAAAGAAACTGAATTTTTTGGACATGTTTTACCTAAACAGGGAATAAAACCTAACCCAAATAAAGTGGAGGATATTAAAAGGGTTGAACTACCAAAAACTGAAAAACAATTAAAAAGCTTTCTAGGTATGACAGGGTTTTACCGAAAATTTATAAAGGATTATGCAAAGGTAGCACATCCTTTAATAAAATACTTGAAGAAGAATGTCAAGATTAATACCAAAGATCCTCAATATATGGAAGCATTTGAGAAATTAAAGTTGCTAATAGCTTCACATCCCATTCTGAAATTTCCAGACTATGAAAAAGAATTTGTTGTGTACGACTGACGCTAATGATTTTGCTATTGGAGCCGTTCTTTCGCAAGAGGGTCATCCAATATGCTATGTCTCAAGGACTCTAAATAATCATGAGAAAAATTACAGTGTAACAGTCAAAGAATTTCTAGCCATAGTATACTCGGTGAATTATTTCATGCCTCAATAAAATATCTGAATTCAAAGTACAAAAGTAAAGAATTCTCACAGAGAAATCAAAGATGGATTCTAAAGCTCCAAGAATACAACTTCGAGATAAAATACCTTCAAGGAAAAGAAAATAAAGTGGCAGATTTTCTGAGCAGAATAGGAAATAGGCCACATATAAACGAAAATAACAGCAGTGAATCCAATATGGACCTGTCTGATACCATACATTCAGTAGATGAACAGTTATTAGATCACATAGGAATAAAGGAAGAAATAATCAATAAGTATAAGACTCAAATAATAATAACTTATTGTCCATCTTAGAAAATGGAGATAATACATCAAAGAAGAATTATACAGATGAACCCACAGGATGAAGAAGATATAATTACAGATGCATTAAAGCAGTATATAAAATCTGGACATATAGGCATATATTCAGAAGTGAATGATAGGGACTATAATAAAGTACAGCAAATTATTATAAAATTATTTTCAGGAGACAAACGAGTTAGATTTATAAGAGTTACTAAGAAGGCTCAAGAAATACAGAACGAAGAAGAGTGTCATAAACAAATTGCATTGTATCACACAAAAGAATCCTTACACAGTGGTATCAACGAGACATATAAGACACTTAAAAATAAAATCTATTATCCAAAGTTGCAAGAACATATTCACTTAATAATAAATAATTGCGAAGAATGTCAAGAAATTCAAATATGACCGAAATCTTATTAAACTAAAGTTAAACATAACAGAAACACCAAGTAAAAAAAAAATGAAGTTATCCATTTAGATACTTTCCATTATAACAAACAGACTTTTATAACTATCATTGATAAGTTAACAAAATTTGCTGTCACATATTTAATTAATGATAGGAACTGGATTAAGAAGATTGGCATAATAGAAGGATATATTGCAACATTCGACAAACCAAAAAAAGAAAATAATTATGGACAATGAATTTAAATCGGAACAGGTTAAAAAATATTTGCAAGAAAAGAATATAGAAGTGCATTGGACTAATAGCCAGACTGGTAATTCCGATGTAGAGAGATTGCACTCCACACTTATAGAAAAACTTCAGGCAATTGAGGAAGATGTATCGTTAGAACAGAAAATGCAGCAAGCAATACGAAATTATAATGATCGATACCATTCCACGATTGAAATGACTCCAAGAGAAGCGAATAATTTAACAGACACAAAATTGTTAGTAGAAACATTGACAAAGAAAAAGATAGGGTTTATACATAAAGCTAATAAAAAAAGAGAAAATTATGTTGAACGCAGGGAGGTAGGTTTTATTAAAAACTACAAAAGATCAAGGCATAAAGATCAACCGTTCTTTAGGAAATATCTATTAGAAAACGTCCATCCATGTAATATTAAAAGAACATATAAATTTACAGATACTAATCATGATAATCCTAACGCTGATGACCAACAAAGCACAAGGGCTACTGCAGGTACATTCTATAGGTGAAGAGAACGGGTACGTAAAGATAACGATCAAACAGGTGGATATTGCCAATGAGACAGATACAATTCTGCACATAATTGATCCAACTGAAATGGCGGATATCTTAAATCAGTTAGAAATGAATATAGATCATTTAAAATTAGAGGATAGGCAGACTCTTTACACAGAAATTAAAATCATTAAAGGTAAACTTCGAGCAATAAGGAAACCATCCAGACAAAAGAGAGGTCTCATAAATTTAGGTTACAATCCAAAATTGGCTGTTTGGGACAATGGACGATACAGACCGACAAGACATAATCGAACATTTACGGATTATAGACGAAAACAGTCATAACTTAATTCAGAATTTAAATCAACAGATAAAAATAAATGATCATTTTAATAAAACTTTTTCTGATTTAAAAATATTATTAGAGACCGATCGCTTAAAGATTCTAGAGTCATTTAACACGACTAACGTGAATGTAAAAGAATTAAACTATAAAATCCTATTCTTAGATCAAGAAACTAAATTACGGTATTTTGAAAATAAGATAAATCAAATTCTTGATAACATAATAGCAACTAAAAATAATATTATTCATCCAAGCATGCTAACGATAGAGGAATTAGATTTATATAACATAGACTTTTATAAGCTGATGTGATGGAATACAAGAACCGATTTCTAATTTTTGCAATTAAAGTACCAAAAAGCTATGTAGTAACTGAATTAAAAATGATCAAACCTTTGCCAAATTCAGAAAACTTACAGATTAACGAACAGGATGAATTGATAGTTGAAATAAAAGGTAAAACATATCAATATAATGAGGAAGCACTGTTGAAAGATTTAAAATTGAGTAAAAATTGTGTTGCTCAAGGAAAGTGCCTTTTAGTGCATAATAATGTAACAAGTATAGAAGAGATAGATGACGAGACTATTCTATTGAAAAATATGTATAATGATACTATCTGGCATAATTGTGATAAAAAAAAATTACATTAACAGGAAATTATATGATAAATTTCAATAATTGTACATTAGGAATAAAACAGCAAATTCTATAATAAAAAGGTCACTATATTAGATAAATATTATTACCCAACAACAGAAAATAAACTAGTATTTGTAAAGCCAATCGACTTCAGTAAAATTGTCATGGAGAATGTTGATAACCTAGAGGAAATTAAAGAGCTAAAATATCATAAAAATATGACATATGGAATCAATATTGGCATAACCATTGTATTGATTATGATTATTGCGGTGATTGTACTATCCATATATTGGAAAAATAAAAAAGCGAAAGTCAAAATAATAAATAACATGACGCCGGAGGTTTCTGACCCAATGCGGGGAGGAGTTACATACATTGACTTAAAACGTGACATGACAACAAAACAGACACCGGATCTACCAGATCCAGGCATGTACAAAATTGCTACAAAACCCATACCTATGGCATTTTTAATAAACATAAAAGGTGTCGTATTAATTTCTCACAGAAATTATTATGAGAAAAATTAAACTGATTACATGACAATTTTACTAAGAAAAGCGGCAGTCTGTCGATAGCTTGAATTGCGAGTAGATTCGAGTCGCGGTAATTAAGGAATATAAGTTTGGATACCTTTATAAAAGCAATTCTAATAAAAGTTTAATTAGGGAAGTTCAGTGGTTTTTTATTTTGTGAAAGATACCTTTACAGTAGTCGAAGCTATTTACGATTCGATTTTATTTTTCTCCCAAAACGGATACAACGATTTAAGTCGCGCGTAACAATATGATCCGTGCTTTCTCAAGAAAACGAAAAAGAAGAAGAAGAGCCAACAATTATTTGCCAACATTGAATGGAAAGAATCAAAATATTCACTAAAACCAAAGAAAAATATTAAACTCCACGGAAACAACGTTTATTATCAAAGTATGGAGAAATCATGATATTGATATTCGGGAAATAAAATGAAATGTACGGGATGCAGCCCTCGGTCGAAGCAATTAAAAATGTGTTCTGTTTTCGAACCAAGTCTTGAAGTTGTCGTATATTTACAATTAATTGTTACCGTTCAGCGTGCATTAAAGCTAATAGATTTGTCACTTCCATTTCTAAATAGCTTTCAAACAGATTTACTGAATTGAGATGTCAAACAAAGTAAAGTACATTTATTTATTTAGAACTTCATCAATGATCTGATTACTGAGTATACAAAAGTGAAATATAACAATATAATAACAAAAGCATACATAACCATAATAACGATAAAAAGTATACATAACACTGATAATGAAAAACAAGTAACTTTAACGAAGCTGATCTCTTATTTGACTTTTTGAAAGATGAAAGTCAATGCAATCAAACTGGCGGTTGAAGAGACGAGACATTGATGAAACCGGCTCGTGCATGCCATAGTTTGTACTATGCTGAGGAACAACGAAGCAGTCACAGTTCCTCAAGGAGCGCACAGGAACAGATATATCGAAAGAATTTAAGAGCTCAGGGGCTCCTTGTATACACTGAAATGCAAAGACAACTCTGGTAGTTTTACGTCTATTCTCAAGAGAATCTAATGGAAAGAGTTTAAGCCTATCAACATATGGAGGCAGAATAATAGAGTTGTCCCAATGAAGCCCTCTCAGGGCAAATCGGATGAATCTCCGCTGCACAGCCTCGATGCGATTTATATATACAGAATAGAAGGGAGACCAGACAGGACTGGCATACTCCAAAATGGGTCTAACGAATGTGCAGTAAAGGATCTTCGTTATGAATGCATCATTAAATTCTTTTGACCATCTCTTTATAAACCCCAGAGTAGCATTAGCCCTGGCCACGATTGAATTAATATGATGTTCGAAGGAAAGACGAGTATTAAGGAAGACACCCAAATCTTTGGTTTTGTCAAGTCTAGTTAATAAGCATCCATCTAAAGTATAATTAAACTCCAATGGCCTCCTTTTACGAGAAAAGGACATAGTAGTACATTTGCTAATATTAAGAGGAAGACAGTTAATAGCACACCATTTAAAAATCCGCACTGGTTTTCATTAGAAACAATGCGGAATATTTTGGCATCGTCAGCATAGCAAAGAATTCTTGAATTAGCCAAAATCAGAGATACATCGTTGATGTAAATTATAAAAAGGAGAGGTACGCCGGAAGTATTATCTATTTCGTCAGAAAGGGCTGAGCGGAATATGACTCGGACTCGCTGCGTACGATCAGATAAATAAGAACGAAGCCAATTAACAAAGACAGTATGAAAACCAAGAACAGTCAACTTGTGAATTAAATTTTTATAATTGATTCGGTCAAAAGCTTTACTGAAATCCGTGAAAATGCAATCCACTTGCTTACCGTTTTCAATAGCAGAAATGCAGAAATTAGTAAACTCCAATAAATTAGTCGTAGTAGACTTCCCCTTCATAAAACCATGCTGAAAAGAGCACAGGAAGGGCTTGCAGTGGAAGTACAAAACATTACAAACCAGGGCTTCAAATATCTTACCAATACAACTTAAATTGGCGACAGGTCTGTAGTTAGAAATGTCGCTCTTATTGCCCTTCTTGTGCAAAGGAATAATCAAAGAAAGCTTCCACTGTTTCGGAAAAATACCACAAGTTAAAGATAAATTAAATAAATAACACAAAACAGGAACGATGGACGTAGCACAATGTTTTATGAGTGCGGAAGGAACGCCATCCGGACCGCCAGAAAAACTATCAGCTATGCTTGAAATGTACATGGAGACAGACGCTTCATCGAAAAACAGGTCTTTAGGTTGAAGAGAAGTCAGCGGAAGCTTCGTCAAATGGGTAAAATTGCTATAACTAATATCACAGTGGTTATCACAGAATGCAGTTTTAAAGAAGTCACCAAAAAGATTGGCAGTCTCTAACGGATCCACACTGTCTAAGTTACCGAGTCGCAACAATGAAGGGTATCCGTCACAGTTGCGCTTAGAGTTAACAAACCTCCAAAATTGCCTTGGTTCAGCACGCAAAGCCGATCTCATTCTAAATACATAATCGTTGTACGAGTCAGTCAAACACGAAATGTACTGAGCACGCGAATTAGAATAAATTACGTAATCAGCATCACTCCTTCAGGAACAGAACCTCCTCCAAGATTTATTCTTTAAATTTTTAAGATGCTTCAAAGAGCCATTGAACCACGGTTGACAATTCGAATCACGATTCGAACGAACAAGTGGATTACAGTGAATAAAACAAAGAAATAATGTGTCATAAAACGAGTTAACAGCTTCATCAATGTCACGTTTACCCAGCACACTGGTCCAATCACAAGCGGATAACTATTCATTCATTTTATCAAAATCAGCTTTTTTAAAGTTATAACAGTAGTCACTAGAAGCATTAAATGATGAAGTTACAGGATCAAAAAACAAAACTACATCTACTGCCGGATAATGACTTGTTTCAGGAACCATACGAGTTAAAAACGCTTAACGAGAGTCCCATTGGGATCGGAGGAAAATACCAGGTCAAGAGATTTTCCAGAGTCATTAATAACGCCGCTAGACTGCATTAGGCCTGAAGGAATAATGTTGTCAATAAAAGATATGGCATGTTGAGGAGTCGCCGAGAAAGAAGGAAGCAAGCCCTCATCGTCCAGAGAGTGTTTCCAGTTAACACTAGGCAAGTTAAAGTCACCAAAAAGCAATAATTCATCGGCAGGCAGCAAAACTTCGGTAAGCCTATCAATACATGTAGCCAGCAAGTCAAATATCACAGCTGATGAGCATTAAGGATTGTAAACTGTTGCAATATATACGTTTTTGTGTGAGAGCTTGAGAGCTACACATATAAACTCCAGATCGCCGGACTCAACAAAATCGACTAATGTGCATGGAAGGTTGCGACGAATGGCACAAAGCACTCCACCTCCAACAGGAACATCCAAAGACAGACGATGGCGATCACGGCGAAACACCAGGAACTCGGGACCAAAAAGCTCTGCGTCTGCAATCTTTCCACATAGCCATGTCTCGGTCAAACAGACCACGTCAAAACATGAGTTCATCGAGCTTGTAAAAAGACGAGTCGTTTTGGAGCGAAGACCAGTTACATTGGCGTAGTGGACGGATATTTCGCCAACAAGTTTTTTGCCTTAGCAGAAGATCCAGAGCGCCCCCTTGGAATAAATTCACGCACAATAGAATTGTGGGGCCAAATCTCAGGAGAACGGACCGCCTGAAATAGATTTTCCGGAACCAAAACCCTGAAGGACGCAGAAAATGAGCGTTTCTCACGATTGTTATACGTAGTTATACCTCTCTAGGTATAACGCAATATAAGCAAATTGAAAAAAACTGCTTCTAGGAAAATAAAATTTATTAATTGAAAGATTTATATTTTTAATAGTAGAAGTCTTTTCTTTCGGCTTCTGTCTCGATAACTTATAATTTTCACTTATTTAGACTTTGTTATACAAAACTTTTTATTTGTCTAGAACTTAGGAGGCCTTACCTCTGGTAGGGGGACTCTCCTAAGTGGTTAAAGAATACTCTCTGCTTTCCCTAGTTCAACCGCATCATATTTATATTATTGATTTACACGGGGATGATACTCCCCTCCACAAATTTCTAAAATTCAGCAATTTTCTAAGGGAAAATTGATGATCGCTCAATTTTCTGTTTTGAATAACAAAATCATGAAATTGAGCGGAAATAACAAATTCCAAAAAAAAAATCGAATCGAAAAATCGATTCTATGCATAACAAAATTTCAGGGTCATCATAATTCATTAATTCATGAAACTTCATGTCACTTTACCAATGCAACGAAGTGCAGCCATTCAAAGGTGCGCCTGTTGGGTAATTTCGCCGGTCTTAGATCGGTCGGTGACGTAGTCACGTATTTGGGCTTAATTGCCTGGTGACGATTTTCTTCGTCTGCTTTCATGGATGAATCATTACGTTGAGCGAATACTAGCGCCGGATCATATTACATTTCATTTGTAGAAGAATTTATGATCATTTTAGGCACGCGCCAAATGGGATAGAATATCTGACACCTGATGGTTGTTGTTTATTGTTTGTGGAAGTATACTTTGTTGCATTTACGTTAGGAATTCGTAATTTTAGGATTATGCAACAAGTTTATTGAATTTTAGAAGATTTGGAATGCCTTTTTTTGGGATAAAAGGTAAAAACGTGATTTTGCTAGACGCATGACGTGCGTTTGGGATTTGTGTTTTGATTTACTTTATGAATCCGAGATTAGGTAGTTAGGCATGGTAGGTTTAGTGGATTCATAACACCTTCCCCCTAAGGAGGAATTTCGTATTCTTGAAGAGAATCGAAATTACACGTAGGTTATGTTGGTTGAACTAGGTATCTGCAGTTTACATGGTAATTTATTTTACTTAGGCTAGTAATTGGTTATATTCTAGATTCTATCTATAATTTATTATCTAGGTTCTTTGACTTATAATTTTAGATAGTTGTGCTTATAGAAGTTTTTGGTTAACACGTATTTTCTTAATGTAGGATAGATTCTAGTACAAATTTTAGTTTATAATTATGTTCATGTAGCAACATAAATGTTAAATATTTTAAATTACTAGTATTTCAGTAAATGTATTTCTTAGATTAACAAAATTTATGTTTCTTATAATATATAAAATTTTTCGAGTTAATGGTATTTGAGTAAATATAATTATTAGCTTTACAAAAGGTTTTCAAATTAATAGTATTTGAGTAAATATAATTCTTAGCTTTAACCCTCTCTCTTTTTTTGATTGTTAATATATATATATATGCTCATTTTTAATAATAGAAGGAAATTTGTATTTTTCTTTCTCTTCTACCTTGTCTTCTTTTAAGGTAAAGCTCTGGTTAGAGGAAATCTATTAGTTTTAGTGGTTCCTTTATTATTTTCATTTTCATTTTCGTTATCACTCTCTTGAATTGATGGAGGTGGAATGTCCGTCGCTTTAAGTCTTTTAGCTTTTAGATAGGGTAGGGCTATTTTTATAGCGCATATGATTATAATGATCATTATCGTTATATAGATAATGGAATAATGGTGAATATCGTGTGCTGTCACGTTAATTAGATTTTTGTTTTCAGCCTTTTCTAAGGTCTTTATATCTTGGCTTAGTTCAAAAAGTGCCTGATGTTCACTTTTTTTTATAGTGATTGTATTTGGAGGATTATACTTAATTTTATGATAATCGAGGGTGATGTTTGTTAGATTGATCGATGGCAAATAGAATTTTTCAGCGATTGAAATTTTTTCGGAGTGTCCATAGAGCGTTTGATCATCGCTTCTTATATAGCAATTGGGCGATATTTCTAGAATGCCGGTTGCATTTATTGTAATTGGTTCGATATTGTTACCGCAAATATTATCTACAGTTCGAGGAGATTTCAAACTGAATAACCACTTGTTAGTGTTGGATAATTGTATCCATAAGGTGGAAATGTTTAAGATGTTCATTCCACATGATAGGGGAGGCGTTTGAGAGTGCCTTAATAACTCCATTTCACATTGGTTGTCCTTCGCATTTAAGTTATGGATTGGATGCGTTATTTGACAAATGTAATTATGAGGAGTTTTTTGCAAACATTTTGTAATGTCTTCACTACTAGAGGGATAGTGTTTTTCCCTATTTGGAATTTGGAATTCTGTATTTAAGGGTAGGGGTATTTTAATTTCTATTATGATTAAATTATTAATTTTATTGGTACTTGTACGGCTAAATCTATATAGATCTAAGAGTTGGTTCTGCGTAGTGGCTACAGGTAAGGTTGTACCCGACGGAAGGTTCTTCCGAATAGTGGATAAGAGATGCTCAAGTTGATATGGGGTTATTATGAGCGGATTGGGAGTTCCGTGCTTTATGTCTAATAACATTTCTAAAATGGCCTTTTGGGCATTTTGGTATCTCATCAAAGACAATATTGTGATGGATAGAATGTTCTCTAGGTCTAATATTGCGAAATTTTCGTTGACATCTGTCGCGAGTTGATTAAATGACTTCGTGACTTTCTCAATTTTGTCGTTAATCGTCTTGATGTCATTTTGGATTCCCGTTGAGGTTTTGTTGAAAATATTGACAGTTTTGTCGACAATCAGGGTTTGAGATTTCAGTAGTTCTAAGAGATGGTCTTCGTTAGCTCTTAGTATGTGTATTTGTTCATCATAGTATTTAGCATCTTCTTCATCCAGCGTCCCAAATAAAGATTTGCTAATACTACCAATGACGTTCAAAAGAGCTCGCTTGCTTCTCAAATTTTTGGGTTCCAAAATTTCGTTGATCTGATCTATTTCATTTAAGATCAATCTTTGGGTGTTTATTTGGTTTTCACAGTGATTTTTGCCTGAGTATTTTGTAATATTATGACATAAGTCTTCCGCTTGCTCTGCTTGCATTTGCAATAATTCTAGTTCAAAATAAAAATTGTCTAAATTGTAATACATAACTAATTTCCATGTATTGCTGTAGAGCTGTGCATTTCCGAATACCTCAAAGTAGATTCCGGGTGTTGCTGAGAAGTGTGTAACTTGAGTTCCACTAGTTTGGCTGACGCATAAAGCCAATAATACAATAAGTTCACGAACGAATGAGTTGATGAGTGAGTTCATTTTGATCTGAGGGGAGGAATTGAATGTTTGGAGTTAGTCAATGAATAGTTTCAGATTGTTATTGTGAATTTTCTTATTTTTATTTTTGATTCTCACAATAGAATTTTCTGCAGAAGTGGTATCTATCACTTCGTATGGGCCTTCCCATAGAGGCGCTAACGTATTTTTTCTAGTGTGGTTTTTGATCAATACTTTATCACCAATTACGATTGTTTTTGCTTTGTAGCCTTATCATAATAAGACTTGGAATTTTCCTTGTTCTTTATAAGCCTTTCTCTTGCTATTTTGTGGGAATATTGGAGTCGACCTTTTAGCTCATTTACGTAATTATCGTAGTTATATGTGACTTCGGTGTCTTTTTGTATGGAAGAAGGAATTTCTACATGAAATCCGTACACAAGTTCATGTGGCGTATAGCCAGTGCTTGAGTGAGTGGAATTATTATAGGTGAACATGGCATAGGGGATCCAAGTGTCCCAGGTTAGAGGATCTTTTGACACATAGTGTCGAAGATATTCGGCTAGAGTTCGATGGCTTCTTTCTAGCGCTCCATTTGTTTGTGGATGGTAAGGAGTTGTCTGTAACTTATGAATTTTTAATAATTTACAAGTTTCGGTAAACACTGAGCTCAAGAAATTGGAACCTTGGTCGGTCAGAATAGCTTCAGGTAGGCCATGTCTACAGACAATATGTGTAACGAATGCTTCTGCTACCGTATTTGCTGCAGCGTTACTTAATGGAATAGCTTCCGAATATTTTGTTGAATCGTCTTGGAACGTGAGCAAATACTTGTTGTTCAGGTAATTAGATGGTAAGGGACCTACAATGTCCAAGAAAATTTTTTCGAAGGGTTTACTGCTCGTTGTAGTAATCTTCATAGGAACTTTCTGGTTGGGTCTTAATTTGTTCACTTGGCACGAAGAGCATTTTTTTATGAATTCCTTAATGTCTTTATTCATACCTTGCCAGTAATAAATTTTCTTTAATTTATTGATGGTTTTTGTTTCTCCTTGGTGACCGCCTAAAGGAGTGATATGATAATCTGAAATGACTTGTTTGATAATTACGGGGTCTTCCAATTGAATTATTTTGTTGAAAAAAAAGAATAGGCTTCTTATTGGCATTTTGAAATTCCTCGGCGCATAGTAATTTTAGGTCGAGATAACTCGGCGCATTAATAATGGGTATTGAAATGGCCACAGTTTTATCAGTAGGAATGTGTTCTTTAAATTTCTTGAAAATATTCCTGACTTTATTTCTATCGCTTGCAGTCCTAGTAGGAATAGGTACACGCCCGATTATAAAAGAATTATTCTTGGTTTTATGTTCTACTATGTCTCCGACTGGTATTACTAGATCTTTGGGCAGATATGTTCTTAACAAATTTTCTTGAGTACTGTTATTGATACGTAAAATGAAATACTTATTTCTTATGCCTCTAGTCTGCAGTAGGCTATGAGGGTTTTCCTCTATGATAATCGGAGTAGAATCGTGACTTTGTTTAATGTCTTGAGTCTTTTGTTGACTTCTAGTAATAGCTTGTATAGCTTTTGTTTCAGGTATAGCACGACTGAGTGCGTCGGCGTTTGAATTTGCTTTGCCCGGTTTATATATGATTTGGTAGTCATATTCTTCTAATTTGATTCTCCACCTCATCAATCGGGAAGTGGGATCTTTTAAATTCATGAGCCACGTGAGGGGTTTATGCTCGGTGACTATAGTAAACTTGCGACCATATAAGGACGAAATTGTTCAACCGCAAATACTATTCCTAATAACTCTTTCTCAATTGTTGAGTATCGAGTCTCAGCAGGGTTTAGAGTTCTGCTGGCGAAACATGTAGGTTTATCGATACCAATTTTTCCTTGCGATAGTACTGCGCCGATTGCGAATTCACTTGCATCCGACGTTACAATAAATTCTTCGTCGAAACGTGGGAATTGTAAAATAGGAGAATTAGTTAATTTTTCCTTCAATAATTTGAACGCTTCGTCACAAAAAGCATCCCATTTGAAAGTAATGTCCTTTTTTAACAAAGTAGTGGGAGGTTTGGCCAATTTGGCAAAGTTAGGGATAAATCGACGATAATAACCGACAAAACCTAGAAAAGATTTTACGTCCTTTTCTTTTCGAGGTACTGGATAATGTTCGACTGCTTCGAGCTTAGAAGGATCTGGCAAAACTCCGTTTTCAGTGACTAAATGGCCCAGATAGGCTATCTGTCTGCTGAGAAAATGGCATTTCTCAGGCTGCAACTTCAGGTTATGTTCCCTGAGCCGCTCAAAAACATGCTGGAGTCGAGAATTATGTTCTGTTAAATTATATCCATAAACGATTATATCGTCCATGTAAACAAAACACTCGATGCCTTGCAATCCTACCAACACGTTGTTCATCAGCCTCTGAAAAGTGGCTGGAGCTCGTTTTAGACCAAAGGGCATTCGATTATAATGATAATGCCCGTAAGGTGTACTAAACGCAGTCTTTTCTTTATCGTTTCCATTCATGGGAATCTGATGGAAACCATTTGCTAGGTCTAAGGTACTAAAGTACTTAGCTTTCCCTAGTTGGTCCAAAATGTCAGTTATATTAGGGAGGGGGAATGCATCTCATACAGTAATATCGTTGAGACGCCTAAAATCAATCACTACTCTCCATTTCTTATTACCAGCTGCGTCTGGTTTTTTGGGAACTAACAATAATGGTGAGTTCCATGGGCTTGAACTAGGGCTTATTATTTCATCTTCAAGCATTTTATTAATTTGTTTGTTAATCTCGTTACGTTGTGCTTCTGGCAACCTATACGGTCTAACGTTAACGGTAGGTTTTCCTGGTAGCAAAGGAATTTCGTGCTTAATTGCACTGGTACAAGTTAGAAAATCTCCGTCTAAATAAAATATGTCGTTATACCTACGACAAATATTTAGGATGGACTGATTTTCTTCAGCGTTACAGTGTGAGAGGTCTAACTCAGATGTGAATTTAGAGAGTCTCTCTTGAATAGGATCCTTTTGCGAGTTTAATTTAATAATATCAAAATTCCGTAACTCATGCAAATGTGGTCGAATTTCCGTTTCACTTATCGTAACATCTTGCTGATTGGAGTTGAGTAGGAGGATTTTCACATGACCTGTTTGATTAGGTTCTATGAGTGTACTTCCAAGTAACAATCCTGGCTTCAACTCTTGGTGTTCACAAAGAAAACTACCTCTTTGTGATATTCTTATTTTGGCTACCAATTGAGTGCGAGGCGGTACTTTAATACTGCTGGCATTTCATTTATTTGCTCTAGTTTCTTTATTTGTAGAATTATTTTGAGACTCGCCTTTCTTTGAAGGGGTCTGTTTATTTAATTTATTTGTTTTTGCTTGAATATGATGAGACTCGCCTTTCTTTGAAGGGGTCTGTTTATTGAGATTTTTATTTAGGCTTGGGTCTTTCAAACCTCCATACCTGTTATCTGCTCTTATTTGAGGAGATACCTCTGAGCTTGGGACTTTCAAACCTCCATACTCGATAAGTATATCTATCCTCTTATTTGAATCCACATTTTGATTAATGGGTAATTTTAATATTAGTGATTTGTTGCTATAATCGATTATACATGAAAATTTATCAAGAAAATCATGCCCTAGTATACCGTCGTATTTTAATTTAAAATTTCCCTCTACCATGTGAATACGGTGCGTGAATATATCACCATTTATTTTAAAATTACATTCAGCTGTTCCTAGCGTAGACAAGGGTTTTCCTGCTAGTGAGGATACAGTGATGTTTTCTCTTTTGTTTACTAGGGTGTCACCTAGTGCTCTAGTGGCTTTATGGACTGATATTTCAGCTCCTGTATCAATCAGAAAAGTGCTAGTATGAAATGCAGTAATCGAATTAGCGATCGTCACTACTAGCGAATGGTGATCACTTATTAAAGGGAGATTTAATTTTGTGGTAGATTTGTTGGTTGGGAATGAATATCTGCTGAGATAGTCATTTGATTTAGGCGAGACTGAGACTCCGCTAACTCGTCTCGCCGAAGATCGTTTTCCGATTTCTCCATATTTCTGGAGTTTGTTGGTCTTTGCTTTTTGGAATTTTTCCAATTGCTCGCGGTCCTAATATTGGGATTTCTATTAGGATTATTCGTGTTAGGTGGTAAGTATGTAGATTGCTGTGGAGGCCTATTGTTTTGCGGAAAAGAGGGAATTTGGCGTGGGGGAGCTCTAGTCGGCTGCTGATATTGAAGAGCTCTATTCTGTTGCGGATATTGTTGCGGTCTGGGCGCGAAATTGTGTACAGGTTGCCTGTACCGTTGTTGCTGGAATAGCCGCTTTCTGCATTCTAGAACGTGATGGTTGGGGGTTTTGCAGTATGAACAAACGAGTCTGGGGATTTCTGTTCTTGCTTTGGACGAAAAGCAAGTTTCAGCAGTGTGCCCTTTCTTATGACATTTAGAACAGCTATTGAGGCGTTCACTGAAAGCGCTGTTTCTTTCAGCCTGCTCCATAGCGAATTTCATAGATCTTTTAGCTCTGTATGGCTTTTAGCTTTAGTGAGGAGACGGATATAATCGTCTTTTAAACCGTCTTCAAAAGCTCTAAGTACCATTTTCTTATTCTCTTCTAATAAGAGATTTTTTAATGTTTGCTCGTTTGTGAGGCTAGAAGTGGCGTCGTTATAAATAGCCAATAATTTTTGTGCTCTGACAGCATATTCTTTAGTCTCTTCTTTAGAATCTTGCTTTAGAGATAGAATTTCGTTCTGAATAGAGATACGAGAACGTGATTCTAGGAATTGATCTTGGAGGGCCTTTTGAAGCTCCTTCCAATTGTTAATATCGGCATATTTAACAATGTCGTATGCCCTTCCGACTAATTTAGCTTTTATCACTTGTAGATAAAGAGCTTTTGAGGCTTCTGTTAAGTCCTCTCTTTGAAACATTTCGCATAGGTTCAGAAACCTATGCAAATTTTCAGAATTCCCGTCGAATTCGGGTATTAATGACTTGGCGTCATTAAGGGTGAGTGTTTCTGGCTCAGCCATTTTGCTATTCCCTGATCGCTTTTGTTGTGCTGTTTTCTTAGTGGGTTTCCTTCGGTGTGAAGTTAACCCTGATAGAAGTGTGTCACGAACCCTTCTTTGCGATCTGGTTACTATAACCTTTTTGCTACCTTCCACTTTGCTAGGAATTTATTTGATATTCCTCAAAAGAAAAAATTATATAGGAGTTTGTCGATGTTAAAAGAATCGTAAAAAAAAGTTTCTAACACCGGAGAGAGTACCTTTACCTACAGAAATTTAGACCAGAGGAGAAGAGAAATTGTGACTGGGTCTGAGACAAAAAAAGTAGAGTGTATGTATATATATATATATTACATTATCTACTTACATATAGGATTTTGATTTTTTTTTTTTTGATAAACTTATTATCTAGCCTAGATTTAAATATAATTATCAAAATTTATATATATATTTATTAAAATTAAAATTAATCTAACTTACGTTACTCCTATTGTCGTGGTATTTGTTCCATACTTTATTAAAAGTGTCGAAGTCCCAGGTATCTTCTTCCTCTCGCTCCAGGATGTCTCTGTGGATTTCACTGTAGATGCTTTCGGGCGTCCGGTCGGTGTTCTCGATGAGGACGTCAATCAGCAGGTCCACCAAGTTGTCTCCGTCCGTGGCGTTGTCGACCGGAGGGCTGATGTAGCTCAGATGCTCCTGGGGGCCAGAATTACTCTCCAGGGAGTCGTCCAGGTAGCTCTCTAGGTGGTCAAAGTCTTCGCTGTCTTCAGAAAAATAGACGGAGTCGTCCAATATGCCGTCAATAAAGAGGGGCTCCTCTATTCTTAGGGGCGACTCTGCTCTGGGCCAGCACATTCGTGTTGTTTTTTAAATCCTGTTGCTTCCTCTGGGTTTTGTGGGTTTTTTGCTGGTCTTACAAACCTTTACAAAATCTGCACCGCTGCCACCAAAATTTTGTTATACGTAGTTATACCTCTCTAGGTATGACGCAATATAAGCAAATTGAAAAAAACTGCTTCTAGGAAAATAAAATTTATTAATTAAAAGATTTATATTTTTAATAGTAGAAGTCTTTTCTTTCGGCTTCTGTCTCGATAACTTATAATTTTCACTTATTTAGACTTTGTTATACAAAACTTTTTATTTGTCTAGAACTTAGGAGGCCTTACCTCTGGTAGGGGGACTCTCCTAAGTGGTTAAAGAATACTCTCTGCTTTCCCTAGTTCAACCGCATCATATTTATATTATTGATTTACACGGGGATGATACTCCCCTCCACAAATTTCTAAAATTCAGCAATTTTCTAAGGGAAAATTGATGATCGCTCAATTTTCTGTTTTGAATAACAAAATCATGAAATTGAGCGGAAATAACAAATTCCAAAAAAAAAATCGAATCGAAAAATCGATTCTATGCATAACAAAATTTCAGGGTCATCATAATTCATTAATTCATGAAACTTCATGTCACTTTACCAATGCAACGAAGTGCAGCCATTCAAAGGTGCGCCTGTTGGGTAATTTCGCCGGTCTTAGATCGGTCGGTGACGTAGTCACGTATTTGGGCTTAATTGCCTGGTGACGATTTTCTTCGTCTGCTTTCATGGATGAATCATTACGTTGAGCGAATACTAGCGCCGGATCATATTACATTTCATTTGTAGAAGAATTTATGATCATTTTAGGCACGCGCCAAATGGGATAGAATATCTGACACCTGATGGTTGTTGTTTATTGTTTGTGGAAGTATACTTTGTTGCATTTACGTTAGGAATTCGTAATTTTAGGATTATGCAACAAGTTTATTGAATTTTAGAAGATTTGGAATGCCTTTTTTGGGATAAAAGGTAAAAACGTGATTTTGCTAGACGCATGACGTGCGTTTGGGATTTGTGTTTTGATTTACGTTATGAATCCGAGATTAGGTAGTTAGGCATGGTAGGTTTAGTGGATTCATAACACGATCATGTCGAGTAGTTAATTTTTTGCAGGCAATCGAAGAGGTCGAAGTACCAACACGCGATGAAATATGTCTGGTTATCTCATCCTCGGTAGTGTCAGGATGTACTCTAGATACGAAGACACACTTTGGAAGCCTGGCTGGCCGCAGCGAAACAGCGTCTACAATTACAGTCGGAAGATCATTGGTGGAGGCAATATCCGCAACCGAAGTAGACCGCAATATACCGACATCCGAAACTGAAGCTTTCGTCCCACTATCAAACACCTCGTCCGCAATCGGAGATACCACGGTGTCGGCAACCGAAGATGAAGTCCCGTCAATAGATGCCACATTGGTATCCAGAAAAACCTCATGTCGATCTGAAGAAGAAATACTTGAGGCAGTGGTAATATGATTTGGGCTGATGCTATGATTCCTTTGTCTCTGACGACAACCCACCTTCGCTGAGGAAATATTCTCAGAGGAAGCAGAAGTTAAGACATGCGAATCTTGCTGAATAGATGAAGTCTGTTGGGGCTCAGGTTGTAGAGTTTCAGAGTTGCGCGACTCTCTTATAGACAATTTCCCAATATCATGAATTACCGAACCCAAAAGCGTAGAATTTTTCAATACGGCCGACCAACAGGAACCAATATCGCCCTTGACCTGCTTAATAGTGCGCCTGATATCTTCAATGATAGGTAAAGCAGTCCCGTCGTTAGCACTGGACGTCAAAGGCGCATCACATGTTTCTACCACAGAGAGAAGATCGTCCAAGGTGCTCGACACAAGAGATATTTTTGATGATATTTCATGAGTCTTTTCCAGTATCAGCAATCGAATTAAAGTTCAACGTGTCAGTCAAGGTGAGAACGTTCTCCATCTTACAATTCAATATGTGAACATCATCAGAAAATTGTTGAAAATTTGACAGCTTGGCTGAAAACTGGCTAATTTTATCCAGCATAAGAGACTGGTCCCCAGAGATTGCCTCAGAAAAACTTTTCATGAGTCGTAGGACGTGACAAGGCTTAATATCAGAGCAATCACTGCAGGTGGTGTGTCCAGAAGACGAAGATGGAGTATTTCGCTTCAAGCATGTAGCGTGGAAAACATTGCCGCAAATACCATCGCATACTGCCTCCTTGCCACCAACTTTGTCACATTGTCGTGCCCCTCGAGCAATTAAAAGACGTTTCTCCGACAATTACCTTTACTTCTTTATTGACTGAATGTTTAAACTGCCCTATCTCAACAATGTTACATATATTCACGACCCGCACTCTTTACTTGTAGTATAATTTAGTACTTCACGCTAACTTAGAAAAAACGCGACTCTGAACTGAACGCTTAACGGCGAGAACACTACGGGCTAAAAAATACTACAGGCACTCGACAAACCAGTCATTGGTCTTTTATGAACCTATACTCGGAAGTAAACTTTCTTTGTTTCTTTGTTCTACTGGTTGCAGCACCTGAGTCGCTTAGTAGTAAACAATCGCCTTACATAATAATTACCATGCGAAGTTAATTATTATTGTAATCGTCGATTGCTCCACTAAGTGCTCATCGCAGCCAGCTGTTGGGCTAATCAGCAAAATAACCGACAGTTGCAGAACAATACCATGCGAGGTTATTGTTTAGCAATTGCTGTATTTCGCTAGAATGCGCCCTTGGCTGCTGGAAGAAGAATCTTCCTTATATTGGGCCATAACATCCTTCCCCCCTTGGAAAAACTAGTTTCCGCAGGAAACTAGATCTGAAGACTGCAACAATCTTAAAATTGAAAATATTTTGGTTCGCGTTCAGTTCAGATTCTTTTGCATACTTACTAATTAAATTTTCTTATTTTTCTTCACTTTACATTTTTTCTTTTCTTTCTAACATTTGATATTTTCTATTAGCATTATCTTTGCTTAGTTCCATTCGCATTCGTTGATTTCAGTATCGTAGGTAAAGTCGACAGCCTTCTAGCGCTTATGCGATTTTGGTTCTTTTTCCACCGTCTCAAGTGCATGAACTCCTATGATAAGTGTCAAACTAATTATACCCAAACCTCCTGTGATGGATATGGCCACTATATGAATATGGTGAGGCCGGATTTGATGTCTGTTGCTCTCCTCTTCCTCGATATCACTCCGAACTCTCTTAATGTTGACGTCTTGTGCTTTCCACGCCTGAATAAAATTATGCGCCGCCAATAAACGTATCTCGTGCTTTTCTGGCTTCAACGTATCTGTTTTCTTCGATCCTGCTTGAGGTGTTATGCTGTCCCAAGCTGGTAACTCCGACTGTACTGGTTGCCAGAGAACTTGATTACTGCGAGATTCATCTTCAGAGGTTATCAGCAAGTCTCCCATTTGCAAATGGCAGTGTTCTTCGATCGTCAGTACACCCGTTGACGTAAGTTCTCCTATCGAGGTTGGCGAGTTACGGCAGTTCATTTCTAATTTTGCTTTGCCGGACATCACAAAAAGCCAATGATTTCTTGTCACCATTTTGACTAAGCTGTCCCATTTGGCCACAACCTTCTCCTTGCATGCTCCTGCGTTGACGTTGAAGCTGCGAAATAAGTTGAGGACGCAGTTATCACCAAGAGCTGTGATGACGGGACCTAGCTGAGGGCACAGAATCTGTTTATAAGCTGCTGGCATTCATGATATTGTTGGTAGTTTAGCAAGGTATACTGTCGCTCGTGGTTGTTTGCTGCAACAAATTCGGCGTTTAGATCATATATATGGTAGCCCTTCTGGTCCATTGCTGTCGGAATTGTATAGACTATGTACAGGTCGAATGAAACTCTTTGTGGTTGGGGGATTTCTACCCTGATCAACATTTTTTGATCTGCCTGAATAGCTTGTACCTTTGCAATCTGGATCAATAACTGGAAATCTTAGAATTTTTCGTCTAAATCAAATTCTCTAGTCACGTTTGCCATTATCTCAGACATTTCTCGAGCGTGAATTATAGCGGGGTGTAATTTTCCTGCATTCAACGACCTCACAATATTGGACAGTGTCTCCTGTATATCGCTAATTTCTTGCAACTGAATTGTCATTAGCGTAATAATTTCATTGATCTCCATTCTTTGCTGCAAATTTGACAACTCATCGCTCTTATTTTGCTGAGCAGCGATGATGACTGAAATTTTTCTCCAGAGCTCCTCACGTTCTGCATTAGCCTGCGCTCGTGATGCATTAAATACGTCGAATGTTGATTTGATTAAAGTCGTCTGCTCCTTCAGAAGGTGAAAGGTCGGATTCTCCCTCCCATTAAGATCTTCAAGTCTGCTATTAATGTCATCCGAGTCGGCCTGATCCATTGTTCCAAAAACTGTGTTAAAAAGGGACCCCACTCCATCAAAAAATGAGCGCTTCGTACGATGGGATGCTTCCCTATGCATATGATGGCTAAGCTCTTCATTCTGTCGTTCAATTCTGGACACCCAGGTTCTTATTTCCTTAGTTGCCACTTCGCATCTGGTACCTAATCCGATGTGCCTGATCCTGGTACATAATTCTCTGCTAAGGCTGCTGCTTGCAAACTCCAACTCTTTTGTTTAATCTGGCATTTCCAGTTTAGTTAGAATCGTCCAATGCTTGCTGTAGAAGTTCACCTTTCCCACATTCTCGAATAGTACCCCCGTTTGTGTTATGTGTTTGATGCTGTAGTCGGCATTTTCTGCATACAGTGATGTCACACTAACTAATATTATTACCATAAGCCTTTCCATTTTGGTTCTCCTAATTCTTACCTGTATTCCTTAATCTACTGGCAACCTTCCTAATATCTAAAAAAAAAGCTTCTCCTATTTCTTCTTATTATTTATTTGTCTTAATTAGTTATTTATTCTTTACCTCTTTTCTTCTTTAGTACTAATCTAAATTTCTTTATGCTTTATTTCTTTAAAAACTTCTTATTCTTTATTTATCGCGAACTTCTTTAACACATTAATTCTTTATTTCTAAATCTCTTATTTATTGTTTCCTTCTTTTTATTTTTAACTCTTATCTTTTTATTTTAATAGTTTATTTCTTCTTTCTTGCTTTATATTCCCTCTTACTGTGTCGTTAAAAAAAAATTTACCAAACCTTACCTCATTTAATATACCCTTCTTTACCTTGTACTGCATCCGAATACCTGACCGCTTATCTGAATGCTTCTGTTTACAATATGACACCTGTAAAATAACAGAGGTTAATAAGTAATCAACTAAGTAGGGTGAAGTGAAATTGATCATTTAACGAATTTTCTTAAACGTATAGTGTGAATCCGCTTAAGTTTTTTGCCCTGAAGAATCCTTACATTCTCCGGACTGTGTACATGTATGACCTCATAGGGTCCTTTAAAAATTGCTGATAATTTTCCTGCGCGGGCTGGAACTCTAACCAAGACCTTATCGCCGACATGTAACCGCTCTGCCTTGGCCTTCTTATCATAATAATTCTTTGACGTAACCTTACTCTTTTGCAGATTCTCCCTTGCCAGCTGAAATGACTTTTGCAGCTTAAAACGTAGTACTGCATGATATTTGTCGGCATTGTATAATGGTTGTGGTTTGGTTTGTAACCTGCTGGGAATTCTCGATGCAAACCCGAAAAGTGTTTCCATCGGTGTGAGTTTACTGCCTGTATGTATTGTATTGTTATACGCATGAGCCGCCGTTCTTAAATATTCGTCCCATGCTTGTGGTTCCCGATCCACGAAACCCCTCAAATAGTTTGCCAAAGTAGAATGCTGTCTCTCTACCGCATTCGCCTGAGGATGATATGCCGTGGTTTGCAATTTTTTTACCTTTAACATCTTGCAGAAGGCTTTCATAATTTCTCCTGTGAAATTCGCCCCCTGATCGGTTACATGTTGATCGGCAGCGAGTAACGACTCAGAATCTGTTCAAGCAAAGCTCGGGCAACGGTATTCGCCTCTTGATCTGGTATAGCCACGAAGTCAACAAATCTCGTAAGATCATCCATTAATGATAGGATATATTTGTTGCCATTGTGACTTACGGGTAGAGGTCCCACCAAATCGACGTAAACCTTGTCAAACGGTTTCTCTGAAATTTCCGTCACTACAATAGGCATCTTAATGGTTCGCGCGTGCTTGTTTTTCTGACATGTTACACACTGTCGAACATATCTTGCGATATCACCCTTCACCCCCCCCCCCCCCGCGGTAGAAACGCTTAATTCTGTCGAACGTTTTAGTTCGTCCAAAATGTCCTCCGAACCTAGAGTCATGATAATCTTTCAAGATCATCTGTACTTCCTTCGGGTCCGAAATTAGTTTTGGCTCTGGCTGTCTTATCGTTCTTCCGGCAATCAACTCACACTCGCTCATTACGTCCCACTCGTCTTCCGATTTTGACTTTCGTTTAATGCCATTTTCCTTCGGGCTTCAGCTCGAGTTACTGCAAAACATGGAAACTTTGTAGTCTCTTCTTCGTCTCTACGGCTCAATGCTGCGGCTCGGCTCAATGCATCCGCATTACTATTCTGCTTGCCAGTTTTATAAATAATCTCAAAGTCATATTCAGACAATTTCTGATGAATCACCATACCTTTATCCTTTACTTTAAAAATTCCGCGTAAAGGCTGGTGGTCGGATATAACTTTAAAATGTCTACCTAACAGATAACATTTGGAATTCCGCACAGCCCAAACGATGGCCAACATCTCTCGTTCGGTGGTAGAATAATTCCTCTCAGCAGGATTTAAAGTACGGCTGGCATAGCATAGCGGCTTTCCCTCTTGTTCTAAGACTGCCCCTAAGAACTCTCCACTTGCATCTGTAATTAATGTGAGTTCCTTACCAAAATCAGGGTAACCCAAGACATGTGGCGTAGTTAAAGCCTCTTTTATAATACCAAAGGATTTGTCGCATTCAGAGTCCCAATTAAATTATACCCCTTTTCCCAGCAATTTCGTAATGGGGGCCATGATTTTAGAAAAGTTCGGGACGAATTTTCGGTAATAGTTAGCTAGTCCCAAAAACGACTGTACTTGACGCATAGTTCGTGGTCTTGGAAAATCACGCACTACTTTAACTAACCGTTCGTCCGGCCTTACTCCCATTTCTGAGCACACATGGCCTAAGTACACAACTTCCTTCTTCAAAAATTGGCATTTCGAAGGCTGAAGTTTTAAATTGTGTTCCCTAAAACGCTGGAATACCTCCCGTAGCTTCTCGTGGTGTTCATCCAATTTTTTTGCAAAGATGACCACATCATCTAGAGAAACGAAGCATTTTATTCCTTGAAGCCCTGTCAAAATCCCATTCAATAACCACAGAAAGAATGGAGGCGTAGTTTTTAGTCCAAATGGCAATCGCTTATACTGAAAGTGATTGAAATTGGTACTGAATGCTGTTTTCTCCCTACCTGCTGGATCAATTAGTACTTGGTGGTACCCGTTAGCTAGATCTAACATGGAGAAATACCTGGAGTGACCCAATCTGTCCAATATATTTTCTATTCGTGGGAGAGGATATGCGTAAGGGATGCACACTTTGTTCAGTTCTCGAAAGTCTACGCACAGTCTAAACTTCCGATTACCATCTTCATCCATTCCCTTTTTAGGGATAAGTAGAACTGGAAAATTGAATGGACTTTTACTGGGTTCTATGATATCTTCTTCTAGAAGTTTTGCTAGCTGTTTATGGCATTCTTCCCTGTGAGCTTCTGGCATCCTGTACTGTTTTTTATGAATTGGGCCTGCGTTAGCTATAAGTGGCAATTTGAAAGTTTTCGATGACGTGTACGTGAGTTTATCTCCCGGTAAATAAAAAATATCTCTATATTCATAGCAAAGTTGAGCAACGGACTCTTTTTCTTCTGCATTAAGACTTTCCTCCAGCACTAACGAGTCCCTCATGAGCTTAAGTCGGTGTTGGCTGGCGTGGGTCTTACTTCTAGAGAGAGAGAATGGGTATATTAGAAACTCGTTTAATCTTGTTAATTGAGGCTGAAAATTCATAATTTCAACCGGTTCTGTCCGGGCGTTAATAACACCCACAAAGGCCTGTCCATTCCTAGGTTTAATTATAGTGTTCCCACAATATACTCCTGGTCTGATTTCCGCCGCCATGCATACCAACTCTTCTCTTCACCAGTTCTCTTTACCAGATGTTCTGTCCTGGCTTCTAGCCTGAAAGTTGAACCTGAATTATGTCTGGAACATGGTGGCTTCCTCATTTGTGGGTGGTTCCGCTGGTCCTCCGGTATCTTGGGTTCAAAGTTAAGAAGTCCCACCTCCTTGCGATGAGGTTCGGATTCCCTATCTTCACCATCGCCCTCTGCCATGTGTGACTCACCCCACATTTCCTGAGGCCACCTTAAGGATGCTTCTGTTTTAACACTTTTAACCCTTTGTTCAGTTCCCATGCGAGGGGCTGTTGGCAAAGTGCTTCCTTCATATCCGCCTAACTGTGGCTCTATACTTGTGTGATTTACCTGCATCATTTCTTCTATCTTGGTGTTCCACTTATCTAATTCAGTCTCGTTTTCAGCCGGATTCGTATTCTCTTTTTTACTACTACTATTCACCCTACCTAGGTACCTGTTTATACTATCCACAGCTCCATTTGCTTTACTCACAATATCTTTCAATGCTGACATCCGCTCTTGAATCCTATTTCTTACCTCCTCAGCTGAGGTAACTAAGACTTTATTAATGATGGAGAAATAAGAATTTTAAGAACTTTTATTTTTAATGATTCTAAATCAAATTTATAAATACAAGAAGAAAAAACAACCGCCTCATCCGGGATTTGAAACCGGGACCTTCCGCTTGCCGGGCGACTGCTCTTACCACTGAGCTAACGAGACAGATGATTTTCCTTCTTGCATTTATCAAATTTGTAACTAGTCCCGGTTTCAAATCCCGGACGAGGCGGTTGTTTTCTTCTTGTATTTATAAATTTGATTTAGAATCATTAAAAATAAAAGTTCTTAAAATTCTTATTTCTCCATCATTGACCGATTCTAACAAGTGTAGGTTCGATTCCCGTCGGTATACTTGTGCTTTTTTCCGTACCCTTCTTCAAGACGATTATCTCGACACATTCATTTCCTGTTATATTTCGGAAGAGTGGATTTTGTTTCACAGGTCTTGCCTCGCTTTGTATTGCCACCTTTTCATCTATACAATCGATGATGGCCTTGCCTTTAAGAAAGTCCATCCCCAGTATCCCATCGGTTTGTATTGAGTCTGTGTCTTCAATCGTGTGGAATTCACAGGACCGAAAGTCTGAACCGATGCGTAAATGGCCCTTGCAAGTTCCAATCGAGTTGTTTTGAGCTCCAAATAATCCCCCTATCATTATTCTCTGTTGAGTCTGTATGGGTGTATTTTTTTTTATTGGACTTATCTTAATTATGCTACAAGTCGCTCCAGTATCCACAAGTAATCTTAATCTATCTTCCACTTCTATGTCTGATCCTACTGTAATTATGTTATTATTTAACGGGCTTAATTCTAGTGTACTGGTTTCCTTTATTTGAGTTTTCAAAAATTCTGATTTTGTCAATGGAAGGCAGCTGTGGATGAATTCCCCAGCTGCCGCTCTCCGTTTCCCAACTGCCGACTGTTTTGCTCTGCTAAGTACTTTCGCAGACAGTTTTCAGTGAAATGATCGCAAGTTCTGCAAAATTGGCAGTATAAAACTTCCCTTTCCTCTCGAGATTCATTTCTTCCGCTTGTGGCTACATTCGCGAATCTCACTTGCTGCTTCCTACATTCCATCGCTACATGACCTCCCTGGATCTTTCTTGGCCAACCTGGGCTCCCATGTATTCTGAGGGGCTCCGGCGTTACTCTTAAACATCTCCCCTACTCCTGATGGCCAAAGAAAAAAAATGGAGCAGCTAAGAAAGCAGAACTCCCAAAAAATAATAAAAAAATGGAGCAGCTAAAAAAAGCATAACTCCCAATAAATAAAAAGAAATGGAGCAGCTAAAATAGCATAACTAAAAAAAAAAAACAAAAACACAATACGTTTATAACCGGCTGCGCCAAAAATGTCGTGCCCCTCGAGCAATTAAAAGACGTTTTTACGAAAATTACCTTCACTTCTTTATTGACTGAATGTTTAAACTGCCCTATCTAAACAATGTTACATATATTCACGACTCGCACTCTTTACTTGTAGTATAACTTAGTACTTCACGCTAACTTAGAAAAAACGCGACTCTGAACTGAACGCTTAACGGCGACAATACTACGGGCTAAAAAATACTACAGGCACTCGACAGACCAGTCATTGGTCTTTTTTGAACCTATTCTCGGAAATAAACTTTCTTTGCTCACAACGCGGGTGTAAACAAACGACAACAACCCTGTCGTTTGTTCTACCGGTTGCAGCACCTGAGTCGCTTAGTAGTAAACAATCGTCTTACATAATAATTACCATGCGAAGTTAATTATTATTGTAATCGTCGATTGCTCCACTAAGCGCTCATCGCAGCCAGCTGTTGGGCTAATCAGCAAAATAACCGACAGTTGCAGAACAATACCATGCGAGGTTATGGTTTAGAAATTGCTGTATTTCGCTAGAATGCGCCCTTGGCTGCTGGAAGAAGAATCTTCCTTATATTGGGCCATAGCAACATCAGTGGCCCTTTCTATGCACATCAGGGGTCCTTTAATATCTAGCTATTTGGAATATCTAGATATGAATATTTGATATCGATCGATACTCCATGTCTGTCATAAGCATTATGTAGGTACATTGATTTTACAAAAAATATGAAAGTTAATACTTGCATCAGTGGAATTTTATAGATATTAAGATCTCCTCATATTTCCATTTTCACTAACAAAATACGATTGTGACGTAGTATAGTACCCTGGTTTAACACCTGGATAGCTTAAGCATTTTTTATCGCAATGTATCGCAATATTCACCAAAACCTCACCACTGGAACTTTACAGCACGTGCTTTTCTTGTGCTTCCAGGCTTGCGCATATTTCAACCCCTTTTTTCGGATTCCTTGCATTAATAAAGACAACCTAAGAACATCAGGTGGAGAGATTTTGTGAATTTTTATTATCTACAGATTTTTGGGACAAAAGTCCATCAAAAGATTTCTTGTAACCATATCGGATTACATTAGTTTTCCAGCGTGTAAAAATTATATATGTATACAGTTTCAGAAGAAATTTTCATATCTCATTTCGCTGGTTACAAAATGTTATAAGGCGGTTCCTTGGCACACACACAAAGGCATAAACACACAGGCACACAGGCACACAAACACACACATATACACACGCAGTATAAGATATTCAAAAGGAAAGCTTTTTCGGGAGTTCATATAGCAATCCTGCATATATGGGAATTTGGATGGCAACAGAGTGGCACATCTTATGGGGTTACTTGGTCCGCCTAAACGGGATTACCGAAGGAGAACGAAAATGCAACAAGATTCTTATGTCTTTCCTATCTGTGTTATGTTCCCTTTGAGGTGAAGGTCATGACCCATTTTACATTGTTACGTCTGTTGTCTGCACATAATCCTGCGTGGTTGGACTGGGTTACTGGGTATTGTGGGCCTTTATAGAATCTTGTTGTTGTGTTGATGTTGAATTCGTTGTTTAATTTTTTTATTTTTCTTAATAATTTTTCTGCTACTCGGGAGCAGTAACAACAATTAACAAGAGTGATGTAAACTTTTAAACAAGTTTGAGTACAAGCTAACCCTCTTCATGACAATTTTCTTGTGCGATAAGAAAATTTTTAATACACAAAGAATTATTTTTTATTTTTATTAAGTTAGATATGCTTAACCCAACCATTTTCCCTCCATTAAGTATTTAGGATGGCCTACTTTTACTACACAAAGGTAGCTAGATACAGTTTGAAAGGAACTATATTTATAGGTGAGGTGAAATGTGAAGATATTTCTTAAAAGGTATTACGAGAAAAATTTTCTTTAAATTGAAAAGAAATATAAAGGAACAGAAATTATAGAAATGAAATTAAAATACTTTTTAAAGTATCTTTTTAAAACCATGGCTAAATTCGGTATTTTTTATATATATATTTTTTTTCATCATAGGGTGGGTATAGGAGTGTGAAATACATGTATAAGTAAGTATACCATTCGAGGGCTAAAGATGAGTTTCTTAACCCTGTAGGAAATCTATTCAATAATTCATTGATGTAGTAGATAATGAAAAAAATATGTACACTAATATACATTCTCAACAACAGTGAAGTTTAACACAGAGTTATCATTGGAAATTCGTGCATTAATCTTTGTCTGTAATTAATTCATTGAAGTGCGAATGTGAGGTAAAAATAAGCTGAATTACTAAGCCATCCCTGAATTCTTTTGAAGTAAGAGTAAGGGTGGAAACAAAGATCAATTTGAGCATTACTACTAAGCTATCAATAAATTTTTTGAAGTATAGTTATTGAATTGATTGAAATTCTCTGCTAAAATTGTGTACGAAACCTAACACTACACACTTGAGCCCACATTTGCTTAAGCGCAGCTCAAAACTTAGTGCCCGCGTCTTTAACAATTTGACAATTTCGCACTGAAACAAACAAGACTGAATAAAAAAATTGTTGTTATTTTCACATTAATCATTCTCACACTGCTTAAAGCATGGTTTTCACAAGCGACGTTCCTGTCCCAAGTAACCTCGTCTTCAGCCACTCATCTACTCTTGACATACAATCAGTTCACTTGCGCCAGTACGAAAACGAGTTCCATTGACTTCAAATATTTCAAATTGAATACATTTTTTCTTTAAGTAGTCTTTAATAAAAATGAGACATCAAATGCCTGGTGAAGGATACATATCTCTGTCATTCTCGTTGCTAATGTACAAAAGCAGGTATTTTTTATTGGTTTTTATAAATCCTCTTGTCAATTGAGAGCATGCCTGAGAGGCATAGTCTTAGCTGTGCTGCAATATTGAGCCAAAAAAACGAAAACACGTCATCGATGTCGGCGGTTGTTTTGGCAGTTTGGTCCAGCCTATCAATTTCTTTTTGAATTTCCTCGACAGAGTTTCTTTCCCTTTTGCATTTATTTTTATTTACCCCTTTAGTAGGTTTTCTTTCTCGCCTTGTGGTCAGCTTCACTTATATAAAAATTTTCAAATTAAAAATATACATCAAATACAAAAAACCAAAAATTGTGAATTTTTAATTTTTTAGAAATAATAAAGACAATTGGGAGTTATAAAGTTTTGGTGGCATACAGTTTTAACCATCACCTTAAGAACCTATAGTGACTTCATTTTAAGAAATTAAAATAAATCAAATATACAAAAAAGTAACACAACTCGAGGCGAGGCCAAAACGATGTGGCCGGCGTGAAAATGCGCGTTTCGACGTTACAATCGTCCCATCGGCCCTGGCAGTTGCTGGGCAGATGATAATAGCCAAAGGAATAATTAATTCCTAAAATACTAAGCCACGTCAGAGCAGTTCAAGAGGTACTTTCTTCAATCAAAAGCAACATTGAAACAACAGCAAATACGGAGAAAAGTCCATAACCAAAGAAGAAACCCAACCAGCAGTAATTAAAATAAGTTTTTCATTCATAAATATTTATTTATTTATTTATTTTCTCTTTAATTGCATCTAATAAGCATAAAAATCTATTTAGGAGCTCAGATTAGAATCACATTTTCTTTTATTTATTAAACAGACAAACAACGAACTTAAGTCTGAGGAAAAGTAACTAAAACGCCCCAGGAGGGCGCAAAAACATGACTTAGGCCGATGGGCCGCAGAACCGTTTTTCCATACTAGATATGGAACCCATGCGGAGAAAAATTGCGAAAACAAATAACAATAAAAAGGTACACGGCTGTAAGACTTTCCGTCCATTGAAGACACATTTGCTGACGCTTTTACTGGACCAGATCCGAAAAATCCTTACCGTGTCTCTGGCCGATCCAAACAAGAGAATCACATACCTGAATCCTTTTGTGGTATGCAAGTATATTGAGCATACAGCTCCGACAGCCAGATCTTGTAAGGCCTTGCGGGATGGAAGCTATCTTGTCTTTCTCCCATCTAAAGCGGAAGCCGACAAGATGACGAGAAACCTAAAAAAAATTCACGACCATGACATAAAAGTTGAGTACCATGGCAAACTCAATTCCTGCAAAGGTACCGCCTATGCTCCTAATTTAAAAAATCTCACGGAAGCGGAGATCTTGGAAGGCCTTTAAGAAAAAAATAAGCCTGTAACTGAGGTGAAAAACTGACCCGCCCTGGTAGTTCTCAGGAAGAAAGAACTCCCACTGGAGCACTTCAAGTGACTTTCGATCGTTTCGCCCCCCCCCCCCCCCCCCCACCTCTACCACCATAGTCTGCTGCTTCGAGCATTTACCGATTCGTGGGTGGTATCCCGCGCCTTTGAGGTGCAGGAGCTGCCTCGAGTTTAAGCACCACGAAAGCCAATGCAAACACCCCAAAATGTCAAAACTGTGGAAATGGCAAAACGAAATAGGAAACTGACCACGCTTGTGACAGGATCTTCTGTATTGGGTGCGATAAGGCCGGGGATCACTCTACCCTGGACCGCATATACCCCAGCTTTGCACGCGAAAAGGCTATCGTTAAATTGCAAGTCGACCGGTGACCTAGCTCCGGTCAATCAAAGCCAGAGCAGAACCATGCCGGGCATATCCTTCGCTGACGCTACAAAAAGAAACACAACTAATACTAGCTACAAACAGGATAACATCCTCACCACATCAAAAAATACCACACATAACAAAAACGTCGATCTACAGACAAACAACACCTCGGACAACAAACCATCTACATCCACAGTGCACATTATAGAACAGAAACCCCAATCCTTTCTTCAGAAGAAGTTTTACCCTGCAAAACTCATTGCAAAGCCCAAAATACATTTCAATGCACACACTACTCAACCACTTAGATATGAACAGAATATCAACACATCTACGCATACCACAGTACAAAAATCTTATACTAAACAAAATATAGTGGCCAAGGTAGGCCCCTCAGAAGAAATAATAGCCTTCACGGCTAACTCTCAATACATCCTTGGGGCTGCCACCCCAGAGGATGCCAACCTTCTCCTCTCCCTTTCCCCAAACACCTTTAAAAATATAGTTTCTGAAAAAATAGATTTCTGTCCACCGGAAATCGACTCTGCAAATACACGACGAGACGGTTCAGACTCGACACCGTGGCAGGTGTCAGACTCAGACGTAGATATGAACGATTTTCTGTCTATCTCTACTTAGACAGACATTCCTTTCACGAAGGGAGCTCTAGCCAATTTCTAAATAAATCGCACCCCATTATCCATGTTTCATAAAATCCAAAAATCGCAGAAGCATTTCAGAAATCATAAGATCCTACAATGGAATGCCTGCGGTTTTTTCAATAACCTGGATATTCTTCAGCTACTGATAGCAGAACAATCGCCGTTCATATTGGCGATACAAGAAACCCACTTCGCCTCCACCACACCTCCCATCCCAATTTTAAACCCTATAATACCTAACTTTTTAACATACACTCCACTCGTAGAGGGGGTGTGGATGTACTAGTCAGCAAAGACATCCGCTCTTCAAAAATACCCATCAACTCCCCCTTTTCCGCAGTAGCTGTTAACATTCAAACCAAGCCGGCAATAAACGTGGTCTCCATCTATGTGGGAGGCGGGGATGGAGTTAGCGCTAGAATTCTAAACTCTCTTGTGGAACAGATTGTAGGTCCCACTTTCCTCTTGGGGGATTTTAACGCACATCACCCATCTTGGGGATCGCCACGGTGTGACTCCAGAGGAAATGAGATCGCGAAAAACTAGCCTGGAAGGACTTCGCCGGCAGCATTAATGCGGATACACAAATGAGCGAAAACTGGCGCAGGGTTAGAGCCATCTGTGGGCATCCCTCAAAGGCAGGCATTACGGGCCTTAGGATCGGTGATGCGATAGTTCTGGACCTTCCGCTGATGGCTGAACATCTTGCTTCACATATAGCCCAATATTCGAGCAATATTAAGCATATACCAACGTACAGGAACAGGCAGTCTGAGGGTTCAGGTCACGGAGACCGAGACCTTTGTAAATCAAAGTTCTTTTACTCTGATGGAATGTAGATGAGCTCACGATACCTGTATCGTGAACGAATTTGTTGGAGCTGTGTCCGGTTCTTGTACCGACACAATAAGTAATTTATTGTCCGTCGCAATGAAGATGGTGATATGATGATGCTTACGATGCTTGTATCGTAAGTTACTTGTTGATTGTTTTCGGTTCTTGTACCAAAACAATCTTAATTGAGACTCACAAAGCGAAAGCACTGGTAAAACAACACCTTGTATATGATAATGAAAACTGATATATTTAATTTAATTTGCACGATATTTCTACAAGCTTTACAAAAAACTAGAGTTACTTAAAGCTAGGGTCAATAATCATTACAGCAGTAAACGCATTGCTGACATACACAAAATTAGCGCATTTACAAATTATTAAAGCGAATGACCTGTGCTGGTTGCGCGTTTTTATTTTCGTGTTACAAGCCAATTTATGTGTTGTCAGCGAATGCCTTTATGCTTTCTAAAGAAGGTCAATGATTCGTGCAATGCATGCAAATGAATTGATGAATTGTTTTTGTTGATTTAATTAAGCATGAAAAAAACGACTTAAGATTAAACATCCTCCACCGCCTTGAACATTGAGTTCAATATTATATATACTATTCTAATGTTAGGCATCGAAGGTTACGCTAAACTCAGGATGATTTGTTTTAGGCTCGTTCTCGAATCGTCTGATTGATTTTCTTGGTGATGGCTTTGGTGGGTTTTTGATTCGTTGGCAGATAGTCGCTCTGAATTTCCAAATGATGATGGTGCTTAAAGCAGCCACTAGCAGCAAAGCGGCATATGCTATAGTGTATTGATGAACATCATGTGCTTGAAGATGGGTCTTAGGTGGTAATTCGTTGTATAGTTGGTTAATCTTTTCCTGTATGGCATCTAGTCCTGCCCAATGTCTATGATAGTGATATGTCTCGTTATCTTCTGATAGCAAATGTTGGGTGGATATAACATCCGATAAATTTCCAGTGGGCGTATAGGAGAGTCTTGAAACTGATGGATAAATGCTATGTCCCTGTATTGTTATCAGTTCTTGTTTGATTATGCAATCGTCTTGAATTTTCAAAATTCCTGCTTTCTCCAGAATTGTTTGCGTGATGTTATTTCCACAAACTACGTTAAGTATGGTTTTGGACTTAAGAGCATAGATCCATTCATTTGGATGATTCAACTGTATCCAGTGGGGTCCGTCTCCAACCCTTGAGACTTGACAGGAGGGGGATTGCGGCAGGTGGTTAATTAGATCGACTTCACAGGAACTGATGTTTGACCCTCTTCGATATATTGGGTGTTTTTGTTGGCAGAGGTGCTGGCCTTCAGCTATGATGGGGCAAGATTGAAGTTCGTATTCCGTTATCGGATAATATTGATCCCGATGCATATTTATTACCAAATATGGGGTTGATGGATGAATGGTGAAGAAGGTGTTGTTGAACAATACTGGTACAGAGACAAGTTTGAATAATTCAAAGTCTTCAAGGGTCAGTAATGGTATTCTGAGGCGGAATATCAAGTGCCTTGTTGCTATTCTTGCTTCGATTGTCATCAAGTTGTAGAATTTTAATACTTCATCCTGGGTTACTGGAAGCCGTAACGACGATGACATGTGTTCCTTAATAGTTGTCAACTCTCGTCGTAATTGAGGTGGTGAGATGAGCTGTGGACTGATTTTTCCATGGTGAGTGTCGACGAGTACATCTACAACCGAGGCTTGGATTTGCTGGAAGCGTATGGCGGATAAGGTAGCCTGCATTGTCAAAGATATGAATGCTTGTGACAGCCTTTCTTCTTTAAGTTCCTTTGTTAGACCGTTGACCTTTCTTGCGAGACTAGTGATATGCCCCCCTAAGTCTTGAAAGTGCTTATCTTTTATGTCCTGGTTTTTTTCATCACATTTAATGTAGTATCTATCAACGATGTTTGATTCCTTATCAAAGCTATCAGGTGCCCTTCATTTTGCTCTATATCTTCAATGGTATCGGACATTTTATCTGCGTAGTTCGAATCCAATACTCCGAAAAGTGCACTTGCGATGTTGCCCACAAAATTCAAGGCTCCTCTTTTTACTCTGGTGGTGGAATTACCTTTGGGCTGAAGTAGCTCATTGGTCTTTGATATATCTTCGATGAGGTTTCGAAAGTGGTCGACTGTACGTAAACAGCTGTCCCTGTCTGTCATCAAATGACAGATGTAATTTAATGTCTGTGTTGAATTTGCAAGTATCTCGAACTCATTCCAATAGTGCTGGGTGTCGTAGTAAGCAATTACATTCCACTCACTTGAGATAATGTTTGTAACACCCAAATTTTCAAAGTATATTCCCGGCTGTGAGTGGAATGGACTCAATTCAACGGGACTACCATGTGTCAGTGGTAACAAAAGGCACGTTAGTAGTAATGTGACTACCGCTGAGCCTGGTGACCGGCGAGCCTTGTTCTTCGGGGACGAGTATGTGTCTGGTGACTGATAATTGCCATCGGTATGCTTCGCAGTAGATATAGTTTGTTGTCGTTTATGGGTACTTGTCAATTTGTAGTGATCTAGATTCTTCAATTTAGTACTGTGCTGGTTTTTGACGTTGGACAACAGTTCTGTGGCTTCGTCTAAATCGTAGTCCCTTTCGATAGGTAATGGCGCAAGCTTATGTATGGGACGACGTAACACTCCACTGGAGGTTCTAATATCAGCTACTCGAACCAGGCCATCATTTCCATGGTGGATTTGAATTATTCGACCCAACGGCCATTTTAATGCCGGTATATTGTCTTCTTTTATAAGTGCCATAGTGCCAGGTTGAACATTTTGGCAGCGCTCCTTCCATTTATATCGATGTTGCAACTGATTCAAATATTCGCCAGACCACCTTCTCCAGAACTCATTTTTGATATGTGTAACGAGTTTCCATCGTGTAATAAGGTTTACATTAAGTGGTTTGGTGTCGGAATCTATCATACCAACAAGGGGTTCTCCGATGAGGAAGTGTCCTGGAGTCAAGGCGTTGAGATCGTTAGGGTCAGAGGACATTGGTGTGATTGGTCTGGAATTTAAGACTGCCTCAATTTCGACAATAGCTGTTTCGAGTTCTTCATATGTTAGTGAAGCGGCTGCTAACGTGCGTTGGAGAAGATGTTTAGCTGACTTTACCGCAGCTTCCCAGAGCCCTCCAAAATGCGGTGCTCGAGGGGGAATGAAGTGAAAATCGATGTTCTTCGTACTACATATTCTTGTTATCTTTTCTATTGCAGTTTCAGATCCAATCATGTCCTTTACTTCTTCTAACTGGTTTTTGGCACCCACAAAGTTTGTCGCATTATCACAGTAAATGTTTGCGCAGTGACCTCGTCTACCCATAAAGCGTTTAAGCGCCCCAAGGAAGCCTTGTGTTGTTAAATCGGTGACTAGTTCAAGATGAGTTGCCTTGGTAGCAAAACAACAGAATACTGCTATGTAAGACTTCTGTGGCCTTTTTCCTCTGATCTTGTAGTGGGTCCATACTGGTCCGCAAAAATCTACTCCTGAATTGACGAACGGTCTTGCTGGCTGAACTCTATCTGCAGGCAAATTGCCCATTAACTGTGAAAGTAGCTTGGGCTCTGCCTTTGCACATCGTACACAATTCTTTACTATGGATCGCACCAGAGTTTTGCCTTTAATTGGCCAAAATTTTTGTCTCGCGATTGACAACAGCGCCTGAGATCCCACATGATAGTTATCTTTATGTAGCTCGCTTAGCAGTAATTTTGTGAAAGGATGTGTGTATGGCAACAATATTTGATGTTTGGCGTCATATGAAAGGTTTGAGGCTTCAAGTCGGCCTCCAACTCTGATGAGTCCTCTAGTGTCTATGAATGGGGTGAGACTGCTAAGAGAGCTGTTTTTATTAACTTCTGCAAAGCGTTTTAGATGGTCGAGATCATCTTTGAACTCTTGCTCTTGAATGTGCCTTATTATAGCTACTTGAGCTTCGTTGATTTCGTGTATGGAGAGTGATTTACCCGTACTACTTGCTTGTTGTTGATTGCGATGTCTCATGATATTTATAAAGCGTGCAATATAAGCGAGCGTATTACATAACTTCCTGAACGAATTTCCATGATCGATTTTATCGATTATGGATGTTGAATCTTCGGCTGCTGAGGCTGATAACGTGAACCCCTTTTTCTCTAACTTGCATTCTTCTGTTTTTCAAGTATGGTGGTGCCAAAGGTCTTCTGTGCCATGTAGAAAGGTGGGGCCGTAAAACCAAAGTGTGGAACCTTCGAGTTTTTCGGGCTCGATTCCTCGGGAAAGAATGTCAGCAGGGTTGTCCTTAGAACCCACGTGGCGCCATTGCGTGGGAACGCTTACGTCCTGGATACTTGAGACTCTATTTGCAACGAAAGTATGAAAGTGTGATGATGAAGAATTTAGCCATGCTAGGACTATTTCGGAACCAGACCATAGGAATACAAGCTCTTTCCTCATTCGTAAGTGCCTTTGGATGCGATTAGCTAGTTCTGCTGCCAATTTAGCTGCACAAAGCTCTAGTCGAGGTAATGTGGTTTGTTTCATTGGAGCTATCCTAGATTTAGCGCATAATAGGCGCACTACAATAATGTTGTCCTTATCTATGGATCTTATATATGCAGCTGCACCGTATGCTTTCTCTGAAGCATCTGCGAAGACATGAATTTGCACTACTTTGGGGATTCTATGAGAAAATACATGCCGTGGAAAATTTATGTTGCTCAATAACTTTAGACCTGATCGAAATTTAATCCATGACGTATGTAATTCTTGGGGTAACGCTGCATCCCAATCAAGTTTGAGAGTCCACAGCCTTTGAAGAAATAATTTAGCATTCACCACAACTGGAGCCATAATACCTAATGGGTCGTATAGGTGAGCAATATCCGAATACGTTGTTCGCTTTGTCACCTTACATGATTCAATTTGTGCAGTCTTTACACGGAAAGAGTCAGTCTTAGGAAGCCAGATCAGACCGACCGTTTTAATATGCTCGACCAATTTATTGTTGAAATCTAGTTGGAGCTCTTGATCTGTTGGAGGTATGCCCTGCAGCAGGCGCTGGTTATTTTCACACCATTTTCTTAATTTAAAGCCAGATGTGCTAAGTATCGATTGGAGCTGAGTTTGGATGTCAAGAGCTGCTGATAAGGTGTCTGCACCGGTGAGAACATCATCCATGTAGAAGTCACGTTTGAGTACTTCCGAACCCACAGGATAAGTCTGAGCTTGATCCTCTGCCAATCTTTGCAGACATTTAGTGGCTAGGTATGGCGCACACGTCGTTCCATACTTCACTTGGATCAGGCCTCCACCAAATTAGTTGATATTTACTATCGGATTCTTCAACTTCTATTTGCCGATACATTTTCTCGATATCAGCAGTAAATACGAATCGTGGTAATCGAAAACGTAAAAGAATGGAAAAGACGTCATCCTGTATAGTTGGACCCGTGCATAGTATGTCATTTAAGGATATGTTCTTCGATGTTTTTGCTGAAGCGTCGAATACCACTCTAAGTTTTGTGGTGCTGCTATTCGGCTTCATGACACAATGATGAGGCAAGAAATAGTATGGTGCCTTAATGATGTTGATGTTGACTTCCCGCATATGACCCAAGCGAAGATACTCCTCCATAAATTCCACATATTGTGTTTTAACCATCTCATTATTGGCTAACTTTCGTTCCAATGATCTAAATCTTTGCAAGGCAATGTCTTTCGATTCCCCTAATCTAGTAGGCTGAACTAGAAATGGGAGACTTACGATAAAACGTCCACTTAAACTTCTTCTTGTGTTTTGATTGAAGTGTATCTCACACCGTTTCTCTGCCGTGGTAAAATTCGTGGAAGACCCTTCAGTCTCTTCCAGCTTCCAAAAACGCTCAATTTGCTGGTCTAATCTTTCATCTTCGCTGCATATTCCACAGATTGCGTCAGCTTGAGACATATTATTGATCTTCCCTGCCACAGTCCAACCAAAAACAGTGTTTTGAAGTGTTGGAAACATTTCACCCAACTTTATCTGGCCAATTGACAAGAGTGAATAGTAAATCTCTGCACCAATCAACAGATCAATAGACCCAGGTCGATCGAAGGTTGGATCAGCTAACGCGATGTTTTGAGGTAGCGGCCAAGCTGAAGTATCTATTGACTTAGTGGGTTGAACTGAAATGATTTTTGATAGCACATGGGCTTCGAGTCTTGTAGTAAAATTATTTATTCTAGATTGCAGCAATACGTTCACTCGACTATGGGATTGTTGTCTCCGCTGACCAATGCCCTCAATGTGTAATTGCTCTGGAATTTCTGTTAATTCTAATTGTTTCGCCATCTTCTCGGTCATGAAGTTCAACTGAGAGCCTGAGTCTAAGATGGCTCTACATTCCACTTTTTTACCTCTGTTGTTAATTAGATTAACGACTGCTGTGCTGAGGAGAACATAGCCCTTCAATGACTGAGCTGTTTTCGTTGTCAACGATATTGATTGATCGTGTGCCTGATTGAAATGTGTTGATGATAATTTGTTACTTGCTGGGTGTGCAGCAGTAACTTGACTCTGAAGATTTTTGCTTTGCGTATATGATGATCCGGATTTGGAAAAGGCGTTATCAGTATGCAATAAAGTATTATGTCTTTTTGAACACTTGGTACATGCTCGGGCTGTACAAGTATCGACCCGGTGACCTGCATTGAGACAATTGAAGCACACATTGACTCCTTTCACATGAGCAATGCGCTTGAGTGGAGTTAATTCTTGAAATCTCCGACATGCAAACAGCTGATGATTACCTTTTCACATGGTGCAAACTGATCCGTTGGTCACTGTTGAAGTAAAAGCCCTTGAGACACCTATTCTACGGTTATAATCTTCAGTGGGTTTACCTTTGTTTCCTAAGGTCTCTAATGATTGTGTTACATATACAAAATGTATACATAAGGCATCGGGAAACAAATCACAATTTTCATAAGCCAATCATGCCTAAAAGCACGGATGGCTTATCTCTTGCGCATACGAAGAAAGTTGCATCAGCAATTTCTTCAACTACGCGCAACATTCCTTCAACATATTTTTCCCACAAAACGACTTGGGAAAAATAAAAGTTTTAAATTTCAACCCAAGTCGTTTCGATAAACAAAAAGCCCCACGACAAATTTTACCTTCAGTAAGATTTGTCGTATATACGATATGTATGTACATATATACATACATACATATCGGGCGCAAGAAAATTTTACGTCGGTGAAGACTGAAACGATCAAGTCTTCACCGAAAAAAGCTCTTATCAGCAAATTGTCGCGAGCTGCATACATTGTGATCGCAACAATGTATGCACGGTAGCAAGACGATGGTTGATATTTATGAAAATATCAAATTTCAATTTCAACCATCGTTCGTCGCGATAATTCGGGGCATGTTTAAACATGCCCAGCGTAAAATAATTTTCTCAGGATAGGAATGCTAATTAAGCATTTTCCTATCCTGAACGAAGAGACTTACGATTGAAAAATCTAAGTCTCGACACAGTCGGTTTTTAGATTTGGTTGATAGTTGCACGTCGTGAGTTGGCTACTAAAATAGAAGTGATTGTAATTAGTTCAATTGCAATATCAGTAAGAGTGTAATACTAAAATAGAAGTGATTGTAATTAGTTCAAATTGCAATACCAGTAAGAGTGTAATTGTAAAATAGAAGTGATTGTAATTAGTTCAATTGCAGTAAGAGTTTAATTCTAGGTTTGATTACATGTAATGTTAAAATAAAAGTGTATCTACTGTTTGGATATAACCTAGTGCCTATTAAGTGGTGAGTCAAAACACCCCAATATATATATATAAAAATACAACAATTGGAAGCGCGTTTCTAAAAACACTAAGAAGCTCTTCATAGATTGCAGTGCTCTGGGCTGGGGCAAAGATTGCTCGTAAAGCGTGTGTGTAGTGCGGTCCAGTCTCTTTATCAATAGATGATGTAAGAGTGGATCCCAATGGTTGATGTTTATTCCCAAGTTTTCTAAGCCGAGTAGGCATTCCTGGGTTGTGTCATGCAGGGCCTTTATGGCAGAAGAACTTTCGTTGGTTATACTGGTCTGCGACAGCAGTCTATTTAGTAGTGCAGTTACCAATAACCTAGGGTTCTCGTACCTTTCGGTGATAATCTTCCACGCAGCAGAGTAATTTGTATCCGAAATAGTAAGATGTCGCACTAATTTCTCGGCCTCGCCTGATAAGCTGCTTTTGAGATACCACATCTTCTGGCACTCCGACATTATCTGCTTGTGCACTACTTCAGTGAAAAGATCATGAAATTGCCGCCATTTCAAGTAATCGCCATCAAAACGTTGCAGAACAATCTTAGGCAGTTTCATCACAGAGTTTGTACTCACATCTGCTTTGTGGTCATTGCTCTTACTACCCACATAATTGTATAGTTGCGCCAAAGTATTTTGAACTTCTTCCACTAAACTGAAGTATTCCTCTGCATCATAACTTATTATTGTGGGATCATCGACACTATCCCAGATTTTGTAGTGGAGCCTTTGAACATCATGTAAGTATTGTTCTATTGTTTTGATCTTAAGCTGGCAGAATTGCTCTGTATAATCTTCCTTGATTGTAGCTAATCCTGCTACTGTTTTACGCAATACAGCTAAAACAGATCGTTGTTTATGTAAAATTCCGGAGATGCTTGCACCAAAATTCTCATTCTTATTTTCTGTATGGTTGCATTGCGTTGTTGCTAGATTATCTTCACTATTAGTGTCTTTCAATGCCTTATCCGCTTTATCGATTGGCTCACGCTTCTCTTCTAAGGGTTGAGTGAATTTTTTAATTGCCTCAATCTTTTCATTCATATCTTGGATTATCTGCTCATAGACCTTCTTTATCGCTTCATAATAACCAGTTGAGAGGTATGGATGATCTGATATGTCTCCCGATTGCTTCATAATGACTGCGTTCGTTGAAGAAAATTCATTCCAGCAAGCATTTAGGGCATTCGATCTTGACTTTAGATAATCTAAAGTTTTCTTGTCCGCGGGATCCGTCTTATAGTTGGCGATTATCTTTTGTATTTCGCCTCCAATCTTCTTCTGCGAAGTTATACGGTCTTCTAAACTCATGATCAAATCAAATGATCACGTCGGGGTCACCAATGTAAATCAAAGTTCTTTTACTCTGATGGAATGTAGATGAGCTCACGATACCTGTATCGTGAACGAATTTGTTGGAGCTGTGTCCGGTTCTTGTACCGACACAGTAAGTAATTTATTGTCCGTCGCAATGAAGATGGTGATATGATGATGCTTACGATGCTTGTATCGTAAGTTACTTGTTGATTGTTTTCGGTTCTTGTACCAAAACAATCTTAATTGAGACTCACAAAGCGAAAGCACTGGTAAAACAACACCTTGTATATGATAATGAAAACTGATATATTTAATTTAATTTGCACGATATTTATACAAGCTTTACAAAAAACTAGAGTTACTTAAAGCTAGGGTCAATAATCATTACAGCAGTAAACGCATTGCTGACATACACAAAATTAGCGCATTTACAAATTATTAAAGCGAATGACCTGTGCTGGTTGCGCGTTTTTATTTTCGTGTTACAAGCCAATTTATGTGTTGTCAGCGAATGCCTTTATGCTTTCTAAAGAAGGTCAATGATTCGTGCAATGCATGCAAATGAATTGATGAATTGTTTTTGTTGATTTAATTAAGCATGAAAAAAAACGACTTAAGATTAAACAACCTTCATCCTCTATCCCTGTTTGAGTATCCTTTCTCACTCCAGGAAATTAAGGAGACACTTAATTCCTTTCGTGGATCTACACCAGGCCTAGGTAACATTTCTTTTGGCGTGCTCAAACAAGCGCCCAGAACCTGGTTCAACCGAGCTACAGGACTTTTCAACCTTGTCTTCAACCTGGGCAGATTTCCACGAGCTTGAAAACTTGCCGAAATTCGTCCTATATCAAAAGTGGCCAATCGAATTCCACTCCCATCCGAAATTAGGCCCATATAGCTCCTATCTACAACATCCAACATCCTGGAAAACCTACTAGCAAACAGGCTGTCCTGGGTGCTAGAGAGGAAGCTGCTGCCCACCGTTACAAGTTACAGACAATGTAGAAAAACGCAAAGCCTTCTCCAGGAACTGGAGCATAACCTAGCATGCGCACTCTCTAGGTGCCAGCATAACCTAGCATGCGCACTCTCCATCGACTTCGAAAAGGCTTTTGACAGAATACCCAAACAGGCCGTGCTCGCTCAGTTGGAAAATGGAAAGTAGGTAATAAGGTCGTTAAAATAAGTAAGTCCTTCCTTTAGGACAGAAAGATCAAAGTCAGAGTTGGTGGACATTTTTCCACCACACACCACCTTCACAATGGTCTTCCACAAGGATCACCTCTTTCGGTCCAGCTCTTTAACACCTACATTCATTCGCTCTCAGAGCGCCTAAATAACATCTTGGATTTATTTTTCCACATTTACGCAGACAATATCATTTGCTACGCCTCAGGTGAGCCTCCGTTCGTAAGTCACGTGCTCAACAAAGCACTCCGAGACATCTCGGTCTGGACCGACATGAACGGAGCTAAAATTGCCACCAACAAATTGGAAGCACTGCACGTCTGCAGGAGAAGAAAATGCACGGTTGAAAACTTTACAAGTGAAATCGCCTCCATATCCCTTCTAAAAGAATTTAGGCTTCTAGGACTTGTACTCTCACATAATCTCAATTGGAATAAACAAGCAGCAAATGTAGCTGAGTCGATTAGTGCGGGGAACAACCTCTTCAAGGTAATCTGTAGGAGGAATGTAGGAACACCTCTCGACACAGCTACCAAAATTGCAAGGCAGCTTGTAATGGGAAAGGTCGATTATTGTCTTACGGTATATGGCTTTCTAAATAAATAGAATACTTCTAGGATTCAAACTGCACTGAACTCTACAGCAAGAATCGCTCTCGGCGCCCCTTGCACTACTCCCATCCAAAGCCTCCTCATCGAGTCCAGATTCCCATCATTTGTCGAAAGAAGAGAGGATCTTTTATGTAATCTCTGCATTAAAACAGTGCATAACCCTAACGCCCCTTTACGCCAAATCTTGCTGGATATTCTTTCCACAAACTTCTCAGGAACTTTTCTGATGAGACGCATTAGTCGCATCCGTTCTGGTTTAATCCGAACAGTTCTATCTATTCCTGAGTCTGTTAAAGTGCTCCCTTTTTCCCCGCACATTCTGAACCCGATGAAATATGTTCCGCCTTGGAGAGTGCCCTTTCAGCGGATCATTTTGAACGAACAAAAGTATGAACCTTTTGATAAAAATAGCAAAAACAGATTACACATTAGTAGTTGTTCTATGTATGTTCTGGCCCACTTTTTAAGCCTCAATGTTTTCACCACAGATGGCGCCACCGTCGCTAGGCGGTTCGAGTCCATACTAACGTAGGTTTGTGCCTTGGCTGTATTGGCTTGTGTCGTGGATACGCCATTGTGCCTTGGATGCACCACTGTGTCTTGGATGCACCATTGAGTCTCGACTGCGCTCTAGCAGGATTAATCGGTACCACCAGCATGCTCTGGGATGTATCATTTGATCTTGACTGCACCCTAGCGGCATTAGCCGGTACTACCAGCATGCTCTGATACTACGGTTTTCTTGGATAGATATGTGGTGCGCCTAAATGTAGGCTTTTGGTTTTGAACTAGTAATAGTTAATAGTAATAGTAATAATTAAAGTTAACGCTAGGAAATTTTTGTTCATGCCAATGGATTCTAGATGGTTGGAGTGGGAGTATTAGGGGGGGACGAAATTTCCATCAGAAATCCTCTACGGGTTCTGGTTTTCGAGATATTAGCCTATTAATAATTCAAGTTATTTTTGCTCAATGGATTCTTGGCGGTGTGGGGTGGGAGGGGGGAACAATATTTTCATCAGAAATCCTCTCGTTTTCGAGATATTAGCGACATTTGTTTGGGCGCAAACGCCATTTCTTGAGTAAGGTTCCTTAGCGGCCTTAGCCGGAACTACCAGCATGCATTAGCGGGAGAGTTCTAGATATTGACATGACGTCATCATGGTTTTGCTGTTTTCAAATCCTGTACGTTTTCTTAGCAGGGAAGGTGTAGATATCAGCATCATTCAAATTTCACAACATGACATCACCATGAACAGATTCTATACGATGTCAATGAGGGCTCTGGGGTATGTGTATTGAAAAGTCTTATGTTTTATAAACACTTGTTTTTATTTCCAATAAAATTTCTTATTATAAAAGTATTTCTTATAGCACATTGTCCAATATGAACTTGGCAAGATGGCGCATTTGTGTTAATCTTTGTATCTGAACGGTGGTTGAAATATGAAGTGCTGCATCTGGTTTTCATTGTTTAAAATTGCCAGTTCTTTAGTGATAAATTCATTGAGGTTTGTTTTGAATCCTAGGATGTCTACGATGACAGCCATCTTCTTAATTTAACTTTCTAACTTCACTTGTCAGCGGACTGTATTCCACTATTCGATCGTGTAGAAGCAGACAATATGCTGTTGTATTAGCCGGTATATTTTGATCGGATACTGTAACATACGGAATGCTCCATTGAAGTTTGGTAATTTCAATTTTCACCACATCACTGGGTGATATAATGGCATTATCGTCTGTCCTGCTCCGGATCAATATGAGTTCATGTTTGGAATTTATAAGAATTTTCTTGTAATCTTCAGCGAATTCCCAATAAATATTTCAGACCAACTGTAGTTGAGTAGTATCCTGCTTACATTTGCATTTAGCGATACGTAGTTTTTTAATGTTGTCGCAATCCCAAGATTTCTTGTACGATCGATTTCCACTGCATTCAATTCATAGCGTATTTCCTCAAAAAGAAATGGTAGAGCGTTGTTAGCTAATTTTGCAGTTGCTGAAACGGTTCCATCCAGCTTTGTTAGCGATCCCTCAATATAAAGAAAACTCCTGCAGGGTAGAAGATTCAAGTCTTGATGTTGTACAGAGATACGGATTTCATCGCTGTTTTTAAATGATGTTAGAAATGGTGAATAGGAGTGATGTTCAAATTTGGTAACACTGATATAAAAGTGAGTGTTACGTTGTAAACTAATAATTTCCCTTTTTGTATATTATAAACAAGTAATTATCTTTAGTATGGCAACTCTTGTCATTTTCCTACTTACCAATATATTTTACTCATACAAATACATGTACAAGTTTGATAATCAGATCAGTCTACATAGTTACAGGGAATTTTTGTACTTCTTCTTCAAGTGACTGCCGACCGCTACACACTGTCTTAGTCTTGTGCGCATCATATAATAAAATTGTAATCTTTAATAAAATAAGGATTGGTTTTATTCACTCAACCTACATAAATCTATGATAGGAATAAACAGTGAGCGTCTGGTGCAATATCTAGTATTCCTTTATTCATTGTTTCAGCGTTAAGCTTATTGATTGTAAATATGCTGTATTTGCAGGTGTTAATGTAGGTCTTGATCGCTTCAAGGTTGTCCGCTGACTAATGATCTTGTCTGCTCCGAACTCGTATTTATCATTATTGTATATCAACATGCTGTGGCTTCAAATGTAACCTGGTGGTTACAGTCTCTCCTCTGAAGTTGATTAAGTCACCGTCTTGGTCAAGGAGCTTCAATGTTAGAGAACTTATACGTTTGGTGTTCACAGGTAAATAGATTACATTTTTGGGTACCTTCACTATTTTATACCCAGGCCCAAAGTTCGGGGAAAACTCGTGGAGAGTGTGTACTTGTGTGTTGTTGAAGAATGATCCTGATATAATATTACATTCGATGCGTATAGTATTTACTTTAATGATGTTGACTGGCAACTCTGATGTATGCACTATATTAGCAGATAAGTTTCTTTTACTGAATCCTAGCAGAGGAGCTATGGATCTCTGTTTTTCAAAATGTATTTCTTCAGTTGCCTTAACTTCACTCTTCAGTGTATTATTGTTAGCCTTTATCGCAACCTTTATCCTTCTCCCTTCTTTATCCAAGTATCGTTGTACATATTTTGCTCATAGGATCCAACAGGTATCTCAACAACCTCATTCCCTAGATGAACCAGATTATGCCCGCATCAATATTTGGTATAGAGTTGTATGTTTGAAAATCAATTAATCCACAAACATAATCCGTTGCTAGCTCCAGCGGGGAAAAGTACTCAGCAGTGAGTAGAGATGAATTTCCCGTGAGAGTAAGTGTTAATGACATGGTGGTTGATAATGAACTGCATCCAGTGGATTAATGCCCGGATCTCCTCTCGCCAATCTTTGTTGTAACTTTGTTCCTGGCCCACAGTACTGGTATCCTGGTAGATGTAATTCTACAGGTAATTTGTTGATGACTGAATTTAATAGTCCTCTGCCCCCTTTCAAAGATTTTCTGGAGCGTTTCGATTTGTGATCCGACAACTTATAAGGTTCCGATGATACTGTTGAAATGTAATATTAGCAGGTGTATTTAAAGGAATCCCGTTAGTCTTCAATATGCGGTTCATTAAAAAACAACAAGCTTTTCCTGTTCGAAATGCTGATGTAGCTGTTATGAAGGTGAAAAAGAAGCATGGCCCCCTATTGCCTAATAGTATAAGGAGCATCATTGTTGGACCATCCAATTGTGGAAAAACTAATGTTATGATAAGTTTGCTGGAACATCCCAATGGCCTGAGATATGAAAATATTTACATATATTCAAAATCTTTACATCAACCAAAGTATGAGTACTTGAAGCGAGTGATGACTCCCATATCAGGATTGGGGTATTATACATTCTTAAAAAACTGCAACGTTCTACCTCCAGAGGAAGCCAAATCACATTCAGTGTTTATTTTCGATGATGTAGCATGTGAAAAGCAAAATAATGTGCGATCCTATTTTTGCATGGGTCGTCACCAAGATATAGACAGCTTCTATCTCTGTCAAACATATACGCATATACCAAAGCACTTAATACGTGACAATGCTAATTTAATCATCTTATTCAAGCAAGATGACTTGAATTTGAAACATATCTATAATGATCATGTGAATACAGACATGAAGTTTGATAAATTTCGAAGAGCCTGTGCTGAGTGTTGGAAGGATGAATATGGTTTCTTGATGATTGATAAGGATAGCTCATTAAACAAGGGGCGCTACCGTAAAGGATTTGATACCTTCATTGTACTATAAAAGGGTGTGAAACATGTGAAATCTTCATAAGTCGAAGTTGTAACTCAGTCGAAAGCACCACGAATCCTGTGGACCTGCTGAGTAGATTAAAGCTGTTCACCTATTATCAGACCTGTTTGAAAGCTGTTAAGCTGTTATCAGAGCTGTTTGAAAAGCTGTTAAGCTGTTATAAGAGCTGTTTAAAAGCTGTTAAGCTGTTATCAGAGCTGTTTTGAAAGCTGTTAAGCTGTTATTTGACCTATTTAAAAGCTGTTAAGCTGTTATCAGACCTGTTTAAAAAGCTGTAAAGCTGTTATCAGAGCTGTTTGAAAAGCTGTTAAGCTGTTATCAGACCTGTTTAAAAAGCTGTTAAGCTGTTATCAGAGCTGTTTGAAAAGCCGTTATTCAGTTAATATCGAAGATGAATGAAAATCTATCAAAAGAAATCATCAAGACAAGGAATGCAGTGCGAAGGAAATATAAGGCTCTAAAGACGGGAAGGATTGAGGCAGAAGCTCAACTTGAAGAAACTTTTAAGCCAATCACCAAATCCTTAAAAGAGTTTGTTACCAGAGTCAAAAACGAGCCACCAGTCAAATTGGAACCAAAAGAAGAAGTAGAAGAAGACAGCGAAATTGTGGAACCTTTTACCCCTCCAAAACGAAAATATGTTAAAATGGAGGCTTAAAAGAGTTTGTTACCAGAGTCAAAAACGAGCCACCAGTCAAATTGGAACCAAAAGAAGAAGTAGAAGAAGACAGCGAAATTGTGGAACCTTTTACCCCTCCAAAACGAAAATATGTTAAAATGGAGGCTAGTAGCACACCTATAAATTATGGAGATTATTCCTTAACATCTGAAGAAGAATTCGCAACACCTAAACATTCAAGAACATTGACAGGAAGGTCTCCTGTCACCTCCCCGATAGGTCTGGATACATAGTTTCAAACTATTTAAAGCTATTCACTGATAATAGCCCTAAAATTGATCCAACCTATGGAGTTTACTATGATGACAACGCGTGGAGAATCGGTAATTCAACCTTTGGTGTTGATGATGTAGGAAATATTGTTATCAAGGGGAAGAGCTATAAAACAACTGTGGGGTTATGTGAGCTGCTATTTATGAAAGATCCTGTAAAAAGTCTATATACTAAAGAGGATTTAACTAATTATGGATCTATTTTGAGAGATACCAATGCATATAAACGTGACTATGCTGAAGATGGGCAAATAAAGGGTACTAAAGGCATGGGACTAATGCGTCTGCCTAAGGAAAACATTGATCACATTTACTGGGATGATCCAAATGAATTAGTGGATAGACTACGCCTACTAATGGCATCAAAGCAGGCTGGAAACACCAGTCACAACAATGAAATTGTATCTATCCTGGAGGAGTTGCGAGAAGCAAATATTATAGTTTAAATACTACTCCATTACCATACTTCTTCACAATCTACAGATGAGCGTTGACAAGTTTGGACGTTCCTCTAAGCGAGGATATCTTGGGAAAGCAGGTAAACGTGGACCAACAGGAGCTCAGGGACCAGCCGATAAACAAGGAATTCAAGGACCAGATGGTAAACAAGGAGCTCAGGGTCCAGCTTTTGAAAAAGGAGACCGGGGTATTGGATTTAATTTAACGATAAACGGCGACTACGATCTAAACTCAAAGTGTATAAAACGACTTGGTGAACCCCTTGAAAATGATGATGCTACTACCAAAGACCATGTTGACAAGAAAATTGAAATAAGTGTGAAAGAAATAAAAAAACTATTAATATAGAGGTGACAAATTTAACGCAATATATCAATGATGAAATCGCGAAGATTGAAAACTACCTGTTTACTTCAGTAATAAATAAGAAAAACTTGACACCAAAAGATGTTGTATATGAGTAAAAACTCTTGAGAAATCTGTTTCATTTATAATTACGATGAGTAAGAGGCAAGTGGTAAATGAGCTGCATAAACCAGTGAGAAAAAATTTTAAATGGCGTCGTGTGATCATCAAAGGACTAGATGACTTGTGGTAGGCAGACTTGGTTGAAATGGATCCCTACAAGTATGTGAACAAGGGTTACCACTATCTGCTGACAGTAATTGATACCTTCTTCAAATATACATGAGCAATTCCAGTTAAAAGAAAAACTGGTGTAGAAGTAAGAGATGCCATGCAGTTTATATTAAGCGAGGGACGAATACCTAAAAACTTGCAGAGTGATGATGGAAAGGAATTCTACAACAGCCTCTTTAAAAATCTGATGATGAAGCATGCAGTTAATCATTACTCTACGTACAGTTTCCTCAAAGCATCAATAGTGGAACGATTTAACCGAACTCTGAAGGATATGATGTGGAGGGAATTCAGCTTTAATGGAACTTATCAGCGGATTGGTATGGTAAAGAAACTGCTCACTGAATACAACTCAAGAATACATCGAACTACAAAAATGAGGCCACGTGATATCAACGCCTCCAATGAGAAACAACTGCTTTCAACTGTATACAGTCATATAAAGATTGTTGTTCCTGCAAAGTATAAAGTTGGAGATTTTGTACGCATCAGCAAATACAAGCATATATTTCAGAAAGGCTATACAACAAACTGGACAGCTGAGATTTTTAAAATTATTAAACTTCAAAACACAAACTCCATCACATATCGGCTGGAAGATTATCAAGGAAATCCAATTACAGGAGGCTTTTATGAATTGGAGCTGCTGAAAGTTAAACACCCAAGCCTATATCTCATAGAGAAAATCTTAAAGAAGAGTGGAGATAAAGCTTACGTTAAATGGCTCGGATTTTCATCAAAACACAATTCTTGGATTAATAACAAAGATGTTTTATAATTTCTTTAAAAACTATAACTATAATACAATTTAAAAATAAATTTATAATTATAATTATAAAACTTTATACATGTAGCTATAATGCAATTAAAACAAATTACTTAAATAAATGAAACTAAAACTATAATACATGTTTTTATTTACAATAATGACCTTAGATTTCTACACTTTCTGTGCTTGTTCCTTGTTGCTCTAGTGGAACTGAACTTTCTGCACTTGTTCCTTGTTGCTCTGCTGGAATTGAGTAATGCCCCATGGTAGATTATCCGTTGTACCACTCAAAATATACCGCTTGTTATCATGTGGACTTAAAGCTATCTTCTTTTAGTTGATGGTGTAGACATTGTGGTTATGCGATCGTATGCAGCTCTGATTTGCAGTTAAAAGCTGCTTGTTGTTCAGGCATTCAACGTAGTCTTGGAACTTTATACGCCTCTGAACAACATTTGTCTTTATTCCCTTGGCTTTTTTTACAGTTTTGCCATCATTTATGCGTAGGCTATACAAATTCACACATGATTTTCCCGTTCAGCTCATCCTTGATAAGACCAGGAATCTTTTTATTCATAAGTGGTATATTGAACTGATTATTTACAGGGTAATCACTTGTATCGAATTTATCAATATTTTCAGCCATAAAGTCATATATGTTTCTCACTTCAATTTCATATATTAGGGAGTCTGTATCGGTATACATGACTTTACATTTATCACCAAACTCGCGCTGCATAAAACTGTAATGGAAGTCGTAGAGGCATGTTTCTTAAATTTCCAAGACTGCCATTCCAATATAGAGTGGTTTATTAAACAACATTTTCAGTCTCCTTAATTCCACAGCAATTAAGTTCTCATCAAATATTTTCGTACTGTGGAAGTTGGGAGCTGCAATCAGAGCTTTGGCACCATGGCGGCCTTCCCACTTTACGCAAAGCTTGATGTCACTATACTTGCGTATATTTTCCATGGTTTTACCAAACGCAGCATTATTCATCTTTTTATAGCTGTCTTTTTCATGATCGCTGGTAGCCTGTTTCCGTTTGGAGGTATTCAAATCAATGTATGGTTTAAGCCAAGCTGACTGGTTGAATTGAAGGATCCGGTGTACTTTTTTTAGGATGAGGCCATGTGATAAGCATTGCTTCAAATTTCGATAGTGTATAATATATTTTTCTTTATGGTGTAATGTTGTTAAAAGTTTTTCTAATTTTGAACATGGTGGTGCTGTATGCTCAGAGCAAAACGGTAAGTCTTTATGCTTATCATGGAGATGTGGTGGATAGTCTAAATCAACTTCGAGTATGTATCCCGTTGGTGAATCATCAGGAATTAGGAAAATATAATATCGAGACTATCAGCCCATCTGAATCCGCCGGTAGGTAAATGTTGTGACATGGCCCATCCATAAAGGTTGTTAACATCATAATATATCAAGTATTTTTGTTTTTCATCTGGGTTAAAATCCGATATGTATTTATTGTTGGCTTTACTGTATCTATTGGAACATTGGCTCATACCTCCTCGAATACCTCTCTCTACGAATAGCAGTATGTCTACATCAGTTATCAGCTCCAGTTTCACTTTGGTATATTTTAACATTGCATCCCATGTTAGACCTGGCATGGTGTAATAATGTGCAGGATCTAAATTGTACGTCTTCATACAGACATCTCGAAAGTTCTCGAAGACATCGGCCAATAGAAGGACATCAGTTTTCAGGTAAAGATCGGAATATTCGCCAAGTGTCTGTATTTCAAACGTCCTCCACACCTTTTCTGCGCGGCTGTAGTCCTCAGCAGATATATCACTGTCAGTCATTTTATTATAGAATTGCTCCTGTGCCGGTAAGTGTTGCAAATCCAATTTTGCCCAATCGTCAACGAAGTCGTATGGGAAGACAGCTTTGCGCGTAAGTAGTTTAAAGTCATCATCATCCCATTCCTGCCATACAGCTCTTGTAATATTTAATTTATCCATTGGCAGCAATGATGATAGCTTATCTAATGATTCTGGCATAAAACGGAAGGAATCGATGAATCTGAAGGTGATATGACTGCCTTCAACGTGCTTGGTGAACGAGATATATCTTTCTTTATTTATTGGTAGGAGATCCACTTTCCCAGAAATAGATGTAGCTATATCCTTAATAATGAAGTGAGCATCATATCCGGATAAATTGTGAAAAATGACTGTAACTATGGAGCAATCTTGATATACATCAGATTGCATGCATTGTGCGCTGGCCCTCGGTATTTTCCTGTTAAAAGAATTTTTGAAAAAATGAATTGAATTATGATTCTCAGTATTTACCTGTTAAGTGATAATGGTCCCGGACTCGTTCCTCATCAGCTGCAAACGTTTTTTCACATATATGGCGGCAAGTATTTTCCATATGTGAACGCCGTTCCTCTTTAGTCAGGGGCTGCATTGGCCTGATGTTCAGCTTCTCCTGTACAGCTATGGATGCAATCTGTTGCAATTCTAATGCAAACCATTGTTGACAGTCCTTGCCTCGATATGCTCTGTAATATGAGAGCTTTGGCATCATGTTTGCAGTGGAAATAGAATCCTATGCTGTGAACTTCATGTTCCTGGTTTCGCTGTGTATTTTGATTGTTTTCCTGAATCGGGTTCAATATTGATTCAAGATCAGCATACACACAAAACGGGACTGGATTCTTATGGTTATAATTCTTATATTCCAAACATATCTTTTCCTCTGAGGGAAACATAATCCTACAGTCGTTTTGTTTCTCGTATTCGGGAGTGTGTGATGTTAATTTTTCTTCAGAGTAAAAGTAGAACACACATCTGTCGCATATATGCCTCTTACGAGTATTTTTCGAAGTTTGCTTCGATATGAGACGGGAAAGATCTTTAATCCAGCAGAAATGATATCTGCCAGCATCATAATCATCATCATCATCATCATTACCATCATCATCATCATCATCATTACCATCATCATCATCATCATCATCATCATCATCATCATCATCATCATCATCATCATCATCATCATCATCATCATCATCATCATCATCATCATCATCATCATCATCATCATCATCATCATCATCATCATCATCATCATCATCATCATCATCATCATCATCATCATCATCATCATCATCATCATCATCATCATCATCATCATCATCATCATCATCATCATCATCATCATCATCATCATCATCATCATCATCATCATCATCATCATCATCATCATCATCATCATCATCATCATCATCATCATCATCATCATCATCATCATCATCATCATCATCATCATCATCATCATCATCATCATCATCATCATCATCATCATCATCATCATCATCATCATCATCATCATCATCATCATCATCATCATCATCATCATCATCATCATCATCATCATCATCATCATCATCATCATCATCATCATCATCATCATCATCATCATCATCATCATCATCATCATCATCATCATCATCATCATCATCATCATCATCATCATCATCATCATCATCATCATCATCATCATCATCATCATCATCATCATCATCATCATCATCATCATCATCATCATCATCATCATCATCATCATCATCATCATCATCATCATCATCATCATCATCATCATCATCATCATCATCATCATCATCATCATCATCATCATCATCATCATCATCATCATCATCATCATCATCATCATCATCATCATCATCATCATCATCATCATCATCATCATCATCATCATCATCATCATCATCATCATCATCATCATCATCATCATCATCATCATCATCATCATCATCATCATCATCATCATCATCATCATCATCATCATCATCATCATCATCATCATCATCATCATCATCATCATCATCATCATCATCATCATCATCATCATCATCATCATCATCATCATCATCATCATCATCATCATCATCATCATCATCATCATCATCATCATCATCATCATCATCATCATCATCATCATCATCATCATCATCATCATCATCATCATCATCATCATCATCATCATCATCATCATCATCATCATCATCATCATCATCATCATCATCATCATCATCATCATCATCATCATCATCATCATCATCATCATCATCCATATGATCATCATCATCATCCATATGATCATCATCATCATCCATATGATCATCATCATCATCCATATGATCATCATCATCATCCATATGATCATCATCATCATCCATATGATCATCATCCTGGTCATAGTCATCTTGTAGCATTAAGAGATTTACATGTCGCTCCATCCTGTGTTTCGTAAGTCTAACTGGAACTGTGGTGAAGAAACGCTCTTTCTCTAGGATGAACACGTTTATTGATAAATCGTTCTGGCCTTCAAATTGTGTTATTTGCTTAAGCGTCATGGGAAATGTTATTCCAGTTAAATTTAGCACAATAGAATTATGTGGATATGATGAGATCCTTTCAGAATGAGCATTTGTAGGGTATAGCGCTGAGATTACGGCACACGCGAAGCATGCTTCATCATTGTTTTTCACATTAATACATGCTTTCTTTGATGCAATCTCCTTCGGCAGAGGTATATAAAATGATCCCCGAATCGGTTCAAACTTGTTGATATGCACCGCTAAATGTATTATAGAATGCAGAGCCCAACCACTATCTTTCTCTTGAAACTCTTCTAGTTGAGTGAGTATTGGGTCGTATATATTTAATATATACCACTCATTCAAATTATTCTCCACACTGATTGGGGCATTTCTTGCTTGGAAGTACTTAATGTCTTTAATAACTTCATTATCACCAGTTTCTTTAATAAACTCACCGCAAAACGTTGTAGCAACTTTAATATGATATTGTTGTTTTAATGTATTCTTAATGCGGCGAGCAAGTAATTTGGAAGAAGCATCTTGCATAAACAGCTTAGAATCTAGGTGGCTTATATTCACGATAACACCTGCCCTAATTCTACCTACGAATGCTGTTTTTATTTCTTCCCACTTAACAAAATCACTTCTTATTAATCGTTGATTAATTCCTCCACCTCGATGGGGAGCCTTGATTAACAATCTCAACGATTTAATACAATACAGGAATACAGCTGTCCAAATGTCGTTTTCTAGCATTCTTATTACACTTCCGAAATGCTGCTTGATATTTACGAATGTTTCTGTTGCACTCTTTAACAATATTGTTTTTATTCACAAAATTTGCATCACTTAAACACTTCAACACATCTTCTCGCAATTTCTTAATTAATGAAAAACTTTCATTTATTACTGTGATACACATTTTTATTTTTTTTGTGCAACACTAACACTTTGAATCACTTAGATTGACTGGTGCTCCCCAAGAGTTTGCTTGCGCTTTTATAGCAACGGTTTGTAAACATGAATGATCCTGCTGCTACAATAATCATTGAACAGGATGAATTCCAACGAATTTGCTTACAGGTTGAGATGATATCGAATTACACGATAAGAAAATCACTCAAATTAATTTTATTACTTTATTCTGCTGATCGAATTGGCAAATAAGATTGTTTACATGAATGCATACATGCAAATGTGAAAATTTGTTTACATTCCAATGAAACGTTTCGATCGGTAAAATTTTTGGAACAATAAAATTTTTGGCTGCCTACAGGAAGTGTGGTATCAAATTATAAGAAAAGAATAAACATGAATCATTTGCTGATATTGCTTAAATTTGTTTACAGCAGGATGTGAAAATTTGTTTACGAATTCCAATGAAACGTTTCGATCAGTAAAATTCTTGGAATTGGGTTGCTTACAGGAAGTGTGGTATCAAATTACATGAATCATTCAGCTTAATGTGCTGATATTGCAAATTTGCTTTAAACAGGATTAAACTTGTTTTGGAATCATGACTATAAATTCAGGAGCTGAATCAGATTTGCAATCAGTTTTATTTTGGAATTCAAGGAAGCAACAACGACTTACTCAATGGCTGGCGCAATGGAAGAACTAAAGAAGCTGGAGCAGTACTCACCAACCCTGAAGACATCCCAAATGGAGCTGGGCCAGAAATATAAGGTTGTTGCAGCAAGGCGATGCAAAACTGCATTTGGAGATCGTGTGGTTTCGAGTTGGAAAACTACCATCTTTTTCTTCCTTCGAGGTACAGCAGAATTTCAGAGGACTCTTTGAATGAAATAAACACCAAGGGAGACTTCTACGTAATCAATAAAGGAGCAATCGGACGTTCATACAAAATTGAATTTGTTCAGCATGACGAAAATTTGTATTCAATTAATTATTATAACCGATAAATAAAAGTTAATAATGTGAAACTAGTTTTTATTATTAATATTTTCGAAATTATTAGTGATAATGAAAGTTACATTTAGTACTAGTGCTCCACAAGTTTATATAATTGAATATGACCCCAGAAAAGGACCTTGGGGACCTATGCTCTGGACCGCTTTCATTTCCAAGATAGGATTCATAGAACTTCACTTAAATTGCTACCAATTTTGAATAATAGAACATAGGGAAAAAGTTTATAACTTAAGATTTAGAAATAAATAATTAATTTGTGTGAATAAATATTGAAATTTAATTTGGTTTGACAACATTTTTTTCAGCAAAAGAAATTGTAACAATACACCTCACAGTAACCATATTTTTACCTTAAATTTGAAGTTTTCTATTAAATATTTACAGCAAGTGTTGATATTACTTAAATTTGTTTATTTTATGAGAATTCCAGTAAAGCGCATCACACCACATTACTAATTGCCAATTATATAATTACCAACCAAGCTGCTAATTGCCAATTAGTAATTATATAATTGCCAATTAGCTAATTGTTTGAAAAATGTCGCTAATATCTCGAAAACCAGAGGATTTCTGATGAAAATTTCGTTCCCCCTCCCACTCCACACCGCCAAGAATCCATTTCCATGAGCAAAAATAACTTGAATTATTAATACGCTAATATATCGAAAACCAGAGCCCGTAGAGGATTTCTGATGAAAATTTCATTACCCCCCTCCCTATCCTATACTATAATACCCCCTCACAAACCACCCATCTAGAATCCATTGGCATGAACAAAAATTTCCTAGCGTTAACTTTAATTATTACTAATATTAGTTCAAAACCAAAAGCCTACATTTAGGCGCACCACATATCTATCCAAGAAAACCGTAGTATCGGAGCATGCTGGTAGTACCTGCTAATGCCGCTAGGGTGCAGTCCAAATGATACATTCCAGAGCATGCTGGTAGTACCGATTAATCCCGCTAGGGCGCAGTCGAGACTCAATGGTGCATCCAAGACACAATGGTGCATCCAAGGTACAATGGCGTATCCACGACACAAGCCAATACAGCCAAGGCACAAACCTACATTAGTATGGACTCGAACCACCTAGCGGCGGTGGCGCCGTCTGTGCTGAAATCCTGGAGGCTTAAAAAAGTGGGCCAGAACATACATAGAACAACTACTCACATTGACACATACAACCGATTAAACGCTAGCAGATACCTATACACGGACGCTTCTAAGAAGGATGATGAAGTTGCTCTTGCCGTCTGCACCACTAGCGACCAAGAATCGTTCCAAATTGGACGGAAACTGCCAGCATGAACTGATGTCTTCTCTGCGGAGTTGATGGCTGTTTGGGAAGCGGCTAGGTGGGCACAACTGCTTTCTTCACTGACAGCCTATCTTCACTAAAAGCGATTACAAACCGGAGGAATCAGAATCCGCTGGCAGTTAACCTGCGAAACACCCTGGCCACTGGAAGAATATCCTTGGCGTGGTGCCCTGCACACGTGGGAGTACTCGGAAACGAGAAAGCGTATTTTTTGGCCAAAGATATGCTAAATAAGCGAAGCGAAATGATTGTTGCACCTTCATACAAAGCTGTAAGGTCCCAGGCCAGCAGACAGGCACAGGAAATAAGACTCCTTGAATGCCTCAGCGCCAGCTCTTTTCTTGCAATTCACCAAAAGAAACTCGAAAAGCCTAGCATGCCGGATATGCATAGGCCAAAAATGATATCTGTGGCAAGACTGATGCTGGGTCATTTCATTGCAGTAAAAAAACACTTCTTTCTAAAACAGCCGTATCCCTCTTGCGCCTTTTGCGCAGGTTGTCCATTAACAGCAGCATATTTACTGCAAGAGTGCGGCGAACTGAAGGGCATACTTAACGTACAAGGAACTACCAAGACTTCAACAGATCTCCTCACTTACACTGAGAAAGATGCGGACATACTTCTCGCCTCACTTAAATTATACTGCACAAGAAATAACATAGACTATAGACTCTAACACGAACGCACATACGTACATCTTTATAGTCTTTTTTATTATTTTTTTATTATTATATATATATATATCATTATATATCCCTAAGGATTCTAAAACTAACACACTAACAACTAGGATAGGCTAAATCTTTTGCCATAATGCTACCCTTTTCAAATGTGAACAAAACAATGTATGACAATGAATCAAATTGTAATGTAATCGTTATGTGATACATATTAAAAAAATTGTCTAAAAAGTTAAAAAAAAGATACTGTATTAGAATTAGGAAAATGATTTTAAAAAAAGTAGACTACATAATCAATTTTCGAAAATTAAAATCAGTTATAATTAGACTTAAGTTGCCCAGATGGCCAAGTTGCCGTGGGCCTAAGAATATTAGGTTGTAACAGGCTTAGGCTAAGTGGTGCTAAGTAGTATAAGCTAATGTCAAAATAAATAAATAAATAAATAAAATATAGATCAGTCTTCTGCAAAATTGTATATTCCACATAACTTAATAATAATCTGAATTAAATATAACAAAATTCAACAGTTTTCTTTGTGTCTGCCTTGACAATGTCGAGTTTCACAAAAAACTTGCTGCTTCAAATGAAATAAGTTTTTGCGCATGTACGCCATCCTCTCCTGCTCTTGATTTTTTGGTTTTTCCACTTTTTTAGTTCCTCCTTAATAAGTGGACTGAATCGACTTTTATTTTCCTTTTAAGGCGATAACATCTCCTATATATGTATGTATATGCCTAGATCATTAAGATCTTTTAGGAACTTTTCCCAAGCTGCTTCACGAAGATCACGGTTCTTATAATGATTTGAGTGAACATCGCATAAAACTGAATAATTTTCTAAAACACCAATGAACATTAATATGTTTTCCGCTGTCCACTTCGTTCCTGATATATTGATTGTAAATTGTTGTTTATTACTATTTTTTGCCATCTTCTAAAATTACTGATAACAAATTAAAATGGTCCGTTTGTTTACAAGCCAAAACACAAAAGTGTTGACAATTCGAAAGCTCTACACCAGCTGATATTATAAATGACCACTTACTATATAATAACGTGTACTAATTGCAGAAAATAATCTCCACTTGACTATTTCTTAGGTTCCACTTCGCTAAAAAGTTAAAGTGAGTGGAACTCGCTTGTCAAGAGGTGGAGAGGGCTGAAGACGAGGTTACTTGGGACAGTTACTTCGTTTGTGAAAAAAAAATATTTGAGAGCGGAGCTTTTTAAATTAACAAATGTATATAGGTAAAATGAGTGTTTCTGGAATCATATACATTACGTCATTTACCAACACTTTCCTTTTTCTTGTGTTTTTCGATTCTGTTCTTTCCTTTATTATTATAATTGTGATATACACAAGACTTTTCGTCTCAATGCCATTATTTTAAATGAACTTGTATGCAAGTTGATAAGCACTAACATTTAAAATATGGACTGCTTAACTTTCTATTTCACGTGGTTACAATTGCTTGCATCAAAAAGAGTTTTTACGTCGATGCCAACATTGAAAAAATCATTGGTGGGTAATTGAAAAAGTAAGCACGCAGCTCGAAATTCTGGAAATTCTTCTGCATATCTAATGAATATCTTGTCTTTGGTAAAACAGTTTTTTGCACTAATAACCCTAAGTAATTGATTTAAAAACATTTATTTCGACGAACCCACGTATTTTTGTTGTTTACAGTTCTCTCTCAGTTGATACTTGGAGCTTAGACCGAAAGAGTCAGCAATATAGAAGTGAGCCTTTTTTCTGCAGTGTATTTCTACGAACGTAGTCAGTCCATATTATACATGTGAGTGTGATAAGACATCAAGCAGACTGCTTTTTGCTATCAAATTTAAAAACGCATTGGAAGCTTGCATGCAAGCTGTACTTCCTCGCGTAATCCCCAGGTTAAGTGCGGTATGCTAGAGCCAAGGAATTCGGTCAAGGAATTTTTCCACTTATTTCTTGAAGAAAAGTTCACATTAGATGAAGAAATTTTTGACAATTTGGATTTGATAATTGTGTGGTATCTCAGACAATAAAGAAGTAATAAAGAAAGTGATGAAATGGATAATTTCGAATGAAAAATGAAGATAAACATAAAACAATTTTTATTCCTCCATTTGCCAGATTAAAATTGATTCACCTCTTGCAAAATTGCCGTTCCTTCCTACACTTTTTCAATTATTCCACATACGTCAAAATTCCTTACAGAAATAAGTGCATCGGTACTTTTTTTTCTAGAAATATTGACATAAATGGAATTTTCGAAAAAGAACGACCTCTTTTTGTCAATCGAGAAGTAAAGTTTTTCTATTCTAAGTACTTTTCTCTAGCATATAGCTTCAAGCAATCGGCAAAGAAAAGATTCCTTGAGCATTCCATGACTTTTTTTACATAGCTTTTTATAGAAACAAAAATTCCGGGATCTAGCATACCGAGCTTTAGATGAAATAAATAGCCCATTACCATGTGTTCCAAATAGGAATTAATCAAAGAAATTTTCCATAGCTTATAACGTGGCAATAATTGTTAGAAGTTGCTTGTCGCGTCCTACAGCTCTCTAACAATGCAACCAAAAAGAACGGATTCTTTTATCAAAATTATAGATTTGTCCACACAGCAGATATAAAAATTTTTCCATGCCAGCTGTCGTAAGCCAACGTAAATACTTTACATAATGGTGACAACGTTGAGAAACAAAACACACTCTAATAGTGAATTCTTTTCTGAACTTGGAATCACACACGCACCAGAACTGTGCTGACACCATTCCTGTTTAGAGCTGTCAAATGTGAAATTGGCAATCCCGGTGTGTGTTCGGTGGTGACGGTGGGGTTATTCAATGGTTAGAACGAACCAAATAATATTACGACGCGGACGCACTATGAAGAACAGTACAGTTACGGAAAATTGGCACTAGTGATAAAAACGTTTCCACATTATCTTCCTCTGAAGCATCCGTCGAATCTTCATTTAAAATATTTAAAGCCAACAATAAGTTTGTTTATTAGGCATATTGTTTAATAATGTTTTTCCACACAGAAATTATAAAAGAATCAAAACAAACGCTCTAATGTTTTTTTCACACACAAAAATAAAAAAAATAAAAACAAACGCTGTAAGACTGTTTTTTTCCAAACATAAATTATAATAAACTAAAACAAAAACGATGTAATTAATTTTTCCACAACAAATAACACGAAAGTCTCGCTCAATCAAAACAATAAAACATCACCTCAAGCCTCAGTCAACACCCGACACCGGAAAAAATTTGGGTGTAGAAATTTGCAACCAGGGGCAGCACCAAAAATAACAGAGGTAGAAAAGATTGCGCGTTTGGTTTTGCTACTGGTGTGGTGGGAAGAAAAGAGCAAGAAAATGACAGATTCGGTGGCAGTACTTACACCGAGTAGCAGAAAAGAATTCACTATAAGATAAAACAGAAACAAGGTATATACTGAAACGAAAGAGCAGCACCATTTCCACAGAAGCATTACTTAAGGCATTCACACTGCTGACATGCATCAGTGTTTACAAATAAAAGACCGGGAGTATGAACAAATCCAAAAAATTTCAAGTTTCGTATACAATTAATTTCGGTTATCACTGCGTGCTAGCGTGAACGTCGGCTCAATGTACCGCTTTTACCAAGGTAAAAATTATTTTGTGTAAGTAAGAATTATATTCGATAAAGCATTATTTATACCATATTTAGAAAAAATACACACATTGCATTGATGAGGTGCATTTGCTATGCTACACCGTAAAGATCATGAACTAACTATAGTTAAAATAGTCACTACCGCTTAAAATGTATGTATGTATATACACCACTGACATATAATAAGAATGGACTGAGCGTTCTTGCTTCAAAAATGGTACAAATATTGAACAGGCTGTGAAAACCCTTTATTTCGTACAATTGCACACCGATTCATAATTTACTATTATTTGTCGATTGGAAACACTAAAGTTGTTATAAAATAGTATTGCATTAAATTAAAATTATTTAGAAAGTTAAACTTGCTTTAATTAAGCCAAAAACACATTTGTAATATTACTGAAAAATGTGCTCCTCTGCAGATTTGTTGTCGAATTTCCTTGAGCTTGTAAGAGATAGACGTATAAAAACAATATATTTGTCTGAATTTTTATGTCAATTCTAATGCATTCCACTTAATACAGCCGTACTGTTTCCAAAATTGGTTACAGTTCAGTGTACATTTTGAGCTTGAAAGAGACAAATAGATTTTAGCAAAAATTTGTGCCATTTTTAACTATAGGAATTAGATAGGAAGGCTCAGTCCATTCTTATTATATGTCAGTGATATACACATAATCAATAAGAAATTAAATGCTTTTGACGTAATCTGAAAACATCCTACTTTTAATTGTAAAAATGAGTAAAGTAAGTAATTTTTTAAATAATTTATGTGATTTTACATTAAATTACATAAACATTTTGTATCGTACTGTAAATTTGTGTAAAATTCCATACAGTACTGTAATTTGCATTGAAATCCCCATATTTAAAAAGGAAATTTCAATAAAAAATAAGTAATGACGTTTGCATTTATCTCAGAAGGCGGTCGCAGGTATAGTATGAACAAAATAAAGCAGAAAACCATGGCATTAATAAGTATAGATTAATAATCATAAAACAAGTAAAGAAATGTTAATAGTTCCAATCCAAACAGTTTTAAAAATCAAAAAAACATTTTTTGGTACGAAGTATTTTTATAATTGAATTTCACTAAAAAAAACTCAAACATAGAAATACTGCATACCTACAAATATTTATTGATTTTTAAAATGATGATTTCTTAGGTAGCTGTTAGCATCGAAACTAGTATTACTTCTTTCACGTGTTGATTGTTAATCTATACTTATTAGTGCCCTGAATTGGTCTTAGACCAAATATAGCTTTTTTCACTTGTTTCTCTATGTAATTTATTAATTTCCATACGTAACATTACATAACTATATTGGCAATTGAAATAAATTACATAACTATTGGTGAATTTACATATTGTGTACTTTACATACGGAATTGAAGAATTCATAAATAATGTAAAATTACATACAACTCATGTAACTTAGTTCCACAGCATGATGTAAATTTATATATCGCATTTTACATCGGAAGTTGAAAAATGCGTAAACATTGTAAAATTACACACAACTTATTTAACTTAGTTGTACAGCATGATGTAAATTTACATATCACATTTTACATCGGAAATTGAAAAATGCATAAGCAATGTAAAATTACATACAGTGCGAAATTGCTTTACATAAGGTTATGCAGTGCGCATAAAGTTGTGTAAATTTCCGCTACCATTGTTGGCAATTTGTTGCCTATTATAGTAGCGGAATTTTCAATAGATATTTTTTACGGTGTAGGCTATTGTTGCTGTACGAGTATTGTTGATATGACAATTATCGTTGTCATGCGCCTTTGACTACCGTTATATAAGCAGCAAATTGACTTGATTCGATCCCTTTTTCAGTTTGGCAGTGCAGTGATTAACATGGCAATTTTCTTAGTGTTATGTCCCAGTGGTATTTGCTACTGTTGTGCATTGAATTTTTACTAACAAATCTAAAACTTTATTTGGTTGACAATTGAAATAAATATTTTTATTCTGGGTTGTGACTAGATTAAGGAATTTATTTGAATAGCGACTACAATAAGGATTCTTATTAAGGGTAAGGACTGTAATAAGAAAATTACTAACAAAACCCTCTATTGTGGGAAACGACTACAATAAAGATTCTTATTACGGGTAACGACTGTAATAAGATAATTACTAACAAACACTTTATTGTGGGTAACGACTGCGATAACGATTCTCTGTGGGCTTCTACTGGAGTAAGTACTACTCACCTCACTTTATTTCGGGTATCGACTAGAATACAATCCCAAGCCTCAGTTAAAATTAATCAAGTCAAGTAAATCAACTGCCAACCAAAGATCAGGTGAGTACAAAGTCTATTGCAACAAAATCATTATATTTATCATTTACCTTATACATTTTACACTTATTGAGTTTTGATAAATTGAACTATTTTTTCTATTTATCAACTATTAAAACTTTAGTTTAACAGTCAAGTGTAGACTTAGTAGACAAACGAATAAACTAAATTTATACCAGTGGCATCAGTTTTCACATCATTCATAAATTGCGTGTTCGCTCTGACTACGGGCAGAACATTTTATGGTCCTTCGCAGCCAAATTTAAAGTCTATTGGTATATATTCTCAGTCTTTCAAACATGTTTGCACTTCAAAAACTTTTCGCCAATCAAGCCACCTCTGCACAAATATTCGAAAAATCGTTCAATAACTACAACAAAATTGATGTAGAAAAACGAACAAAAAGGCTTCTTTCTGAGCGATTCAACGCCCTACCCGAAGTTTGCTCAGACTTTAAAACTGTTCATTATTCAATTCTAGCAAGCATCAATAAACATTCATTCTTATTCAACATAGAGTAAGGTGTCCACGATTAATGCCCTCATCAAGGACACCATCACAGACATACTGCCTCCGTCCACCATTCCAAGCAAGGAATGGAGTCACGTACATGATGGCCTGCAACCAGTGGCGGATCCATAATTCTTGTGAGGGTTGGGGGGGGGGCAACTATGGTTTAAAAATGGTATATGCTGAAAAATGAACAAATATTTGAAGACACTAGCGACCACTCGCAAATGTCAAATGCACAAAATTTATCATTTAAAAGATACGAGTCGAACAGATTAGCAACTGGCGCTACCACTCAATAAAAATAGGGAAATGTATTTTATTCAAATTCACGAATCATCATAAATTGTATCTTTGTAAAATACAGGAATTAAAAATTTACATTTATTCAAAATAGCAGTCAGAAATAGATGCAATACATACCTTGTTCGTATATAACTTCGTCGGCAAGCTAAGAAAGGGTGACTTCTTTTGTTTTTTATATTATTAAGCCAAGCTCAGGAGGTATCTTATGAACTATGATGCAAAGCACAGCATGGCAAGAAGGTGATAAAGAAAGGAATTAGAGAGCGTGAAGAAAGTGGCGAAGCTACCGATGTAACCCTTAAAATATCGCAGATTGCATACCGGAGGAAAGACAGAAGATTGGAGACTGTTACACGTTCGCACACGACCGAAACTATCTTGAAGGGTAAAAGGATGTGCGCGGCTTGCAGTGCGAGTATTACATGGCGGAATCCGGGATCAGATTAGATATTTCATCAGAGCATTGATCATGCATGTAGCAATATAGGAGCGAAAGGCAACCAACATTGCGGCGGTGCTCGTGTAAGACCATATGACAAGTTTTTGCCACATCGCCAATGAAATGAAAGCTCTCTTTTTGACAATATCTGCGACCAGCCCTGGCCTACATATGGAAATTGTATTCCATTCTAAGTCTGATGTAGGACTTGTAGAGGAGCGCTAGAATCGATGTGCTGAAATATGTCTTACATCGTTTCAGAAATCCAAGATATTTCATTGCTTATTTGGTAACAGAGAAGATGTGATCTGTTCAGCTTAACATACTGCTAATATTAATGATAAGAATGCATAAAGACGGTGTATCGTCAAGAAGTGCTCCATCAAAAGAAACGGGAGTGGAAAAATTATGATCTTGTTTTAAAGAGATGGGATAGCTTTGGAACTTAGATGTATTGAATTCGATGCGATTCGGTTTGATTCAACCGAGGATATTATCAAGGTGGTTATTCAAGGATCTAATCATGCAATCTAGTTTGACAGATGTAACAATTCCTCTGTAGTCCCCTAGGGTGTCAAGGGAGTAAGCGAAACCAAGGGTACTGTCATCGACAAAACAATGGATTGGATTGAAAGTAACGGAAAGCAGATCACTAATGAAAATTGAGAAGAGAGATGGAAAGATAGGAGAGCCCTGAGTCACCCCGGCATTTATTGACTGAGATTGAGATGTAACGCCATCTAATATAATCCGTTTTAAGCGATCAGATAAAACACTTTACATTCATAATAGAAGAGGACGAGAGAGGCCAAGTGTTTTAAGTTTGGCTAAAAGGGTTGAGCTCTAGACACTATGATAGGCCTTTGAAATATCTAGGGCAACGATTTTGAACTGACCAAAATTGAGAAGACTAAGACTTCAACGTTCCATAAGAAAAGTCAGAAAAAGAAAAGCCATATTGGCGAGTGTTGTGGGTTTGATTAGTTTCTTGATACTTCATTAATTTAGAGTTAATGCTAGATTCAATAACCTTTTTAAGAACCGAAGTGATTGTAATTGGTCGATAATTTGAGGGATTGCTACCATTTCCTTTCTTGGGAATAGGCTGAACGTGAAGTAGTTTCCAAGCAATTGGAAATTTTAATGTCGAATAAGACAAGTAGCATAGTTTTCGCAGAGGTTTAGCGAAAAATGTGGCATAGTTTTTATTCAACAGGGGCTTGGAACTATCAAGACCTGCAGCTATGGAGACGTTGATCTCCTTAAACACTTTGAACACATTTCTTATACGGATATGTATTGGCTCTTGTACACATCCGCACGGGAGATGGAAAACAGGTGTCTGTGGAGTATGCGGAAAACGAGAATTTTAAGTGAATCTATCAGTTAAAATATTATCTTTATTCAGGGAGTCAACAACTACTTCAATTTTAAGTAGTGAAGGAATAGAGGAACTGCTGAAGTTGATCCTGATAGTTTTGACCTGGGACGAGAAACCTTTGCTGGCTTTGCGTCTTGCCAATATTCTAACGTTTTGGTCAAAAAGAAATTTTTCTCTTTGGATAGTGTTTCACTTCTGGACATGGATGCAATTGATAGGTGCGAAAAGTAGACTATTGCGCTTTTATTGCTTGGTTGTACTTATCGTTAAACCAAAGGCGATTTTGCTGTTGTTAAGATCTGCTGTTTAAATACTGAATGTATTCACGCATGCCCAAGACTTAGAATTGTACTAAATTCAAATGTGCATTCATCAACATCTCTTTTTATTTAAAGTTTGGGCTAAGTATTCTATAAAAACTATGACATTTTACGAAGTAATAAAAAAAAATATTTAAAAATTAATCTCTTGCTTTAAATGTAATAACACTCACTACAGCAATGCACAATGACTTCTTCGCCGTTGTGTAGTTTCGCTGAATTTTTCCAATTACGAGTTATAATTGTTTCTTTAAATGTTTATTTTATCACGTCGCGCCGATAATGTTCTAAGAAGCCGTTCTGTCTTGCTTCAAACACCCCGAGCAAAGCGAGGCTCATGAACAGGTATCCGTGCTTCCTGTTTTCTCTATAGGCTTGAACAACCATGACCGAAGGCCAAGGTGCTAGCTAGGACCTGCGTTCCTAAACGTATCATATTGAACGCTTCCAGAAATAGTTACGTTTTTTACAAAAGGTGCAGAATAGATGTGAATTATTTTGTTACGAAAAATTCAGACGATCTACTGCGCGCCTTCCAGCGGGATCCGCCACTGCCTGCAACTCGCAGATCCCCTCTTTCTCAAGCCAGGAAAAGTCGACCTCTTTTTAGGAGCAGATGTATATGGAGAAATCTCCTTAGAAGGGTTGCGAAAAGGCCATCCAGATTCCAGGTACACCTATTGCACAAAACAGCACCCTAGGTTTAATCCTTTGCGGTAATTTAAAAGATACTCACAAAATCTACACAACGTCCACCTTAACAGTAAATGCTCATTAGATAAACTTCTGCGGGAATTTTGGGAAACCGAAGAAGTTACTCCAGGAAGGCATCTGTCTAAGGCAAAGCGCGAGTGTGGAGAGTTCTATAAAAAAAACTCAGGTTTAGTTTCTATAAACCTGCCGATACGAAGTCCGTTTGCCCTTTATTAATGAAAATCCCAGTTTAGGCGACTCTCGCGGCATAGCTCTGCGAAGATTTTATTGTCTAGAGAAAAGTTGCAATAACACCATTAGCTTAATCAGAAATATAAGGCTTGCATCAACGAATATCAATCATTGGAGCACATGATAGTGGCTGATAAGGAAGTCAGTATAGATAAATGTTATTATCTTCCTCACGACGACGTGATCAAGGATAGCATTACTACGAAGGCGGGAGTTGTCTTCGATGCTTCGGCTAAATCTACTAATGGGAAAAGTCTAAATGAACAGTTGCATATGGGCCTAGTACTGCGATCTGAACTCTTCTCAACATTGCTTCGATGGCGAAAATATAAATACGCTATGTCAGCCGACATAGAGAAAATGTACCGAATGATCAACGTTCAATCTTCAAATCAAAGTTTTCAAAGGATAGGCTGGAGAAATAATCCAAGCGAAAGCATCAGAGACTATAAGTTAACCACGGTCACATTTGGTACAACGCCAGATCCATATTTAGCAATTAAAATCCTTCATTAATTAGCCACTGATGAAGCTTCCAAATATCCTATAGCTGCCAAAATTATACGGCATGATTTTTATGTTGATGATATGCTCACTGGAGCAGACTTCATCTGAAGCCTAGGAAATGCAAGCGCAGTTGATCAATATTTTGTCGACAGCAGGCTTCAACTTAAGGAAATGGTTAAGCAATTCATCGGATCTCCTATCAAGCATTGCAGAAGAATATTGGGAAGTAAAACTTCCTTTACGGTCGCAAGTGATGAATCTGTAAAAATCATCGGCATACACTGGCACCCAGGAACTGATCATTTCACCTTGCAATATAAACAATTTGCAGATCGCATTTTGACTTTTGACCCACTAGGTTGGATATCTCCGATTATAGTTACAGCCAAAACTCTGATGCAAACCTTATGGCTTTCGGAATGCTCATGGGACCATCCCATACCTGCACACATTGACATGCACTGGCGACAATTCAAAGAAAAGCTATTTCACATTAGCTAAATCCATATATCACGGTGGATATTCACCACTAACGATTTATCAACGTGCCAGCTATATAGATGTTCCGAAGCGTCCAATCAATCGTATTCGGTTTACATCAGGGCTATAGATAAAGAATGACGCATGACTAAACACTCATCAATTAAAGTGGCACGGACCTCAGTGCCTGATGAGTTCCGAAGAAAAGTGGCCTCAATCATTAGTAAATTCTCAACTTTTGTTAAACTGCAACGAGTCATTGCTTACTGCCTCAGGTTTATCAACCACTGCCGCAAGACAATTCGCAAAACTCATCGCAACAATTCACTTCTCCAACCTGTTGAGATGATTCAGGCAAAACAATTGCTAATCAATCTAGCCCAAAAGGATGTATTTAAAAGTGAAATTAAGAAATTACAAGAAGGCACTCTATTATCCCCCAAAAGCAAAATTCTTTCTCTAAACCCATTTCTGTATAATCATGGATTATTACGCGTAGGTGGTCATCTACAAAACGCCAATATATCCGTCAATCAAAAACATCCAATCATATTGCCGAGAGAACACAGCTTAACAGCATTAATAAATCAACTATTTCAATATTAAAACTTTGCATGGAGGTCTACAATTGGTTCTATCAACAACGAGAAATAAATTCTGGGTTCCACAAACATGAACCAAATCATGGGGAATCTACCTGCCTCGAGGGTTATCATATCAAGACCATTTCAACAAACTGGGATGGATTATGCTGGTCCCATTAACTTAAAAATGTCCAAGCATAGAAGAAATCGGTTCTACAAGGGCTACATCTACATTTTTATTTGCATGGCCACCAAGGCCATCCACATAGGGGCTGTATCTGATCTCACAACAGCTGCCTTCATAGCAGCATTTCGACGATTTTCTAGTCGACGAGGACTATGTACGGATATATACTCTGATTGCTGAACAAACTTCGTTGGATCTGATAGAATTTGGGAAAAAGACATCAATACTGCCATAAAACTAGCAAATCAAGAAATAGCATCAAAGGCAGTACAAGACGGAATACGGTGGCATTTTAACCCGCCTTTAGCACTACATTTTGGAGGTCTTTCGTCCTTAACTTTTAAAGAATTTGCAACCGTCATAGCATAGATTGAAGCCAGTTTAAACTCCAGGCCATTACGTCCCGTCTCAGATGATCCAGATCAGATTGATCCCTCCTCCAGAAACTATAATTGCGAGAAACATTTCATCAATAACGAGATGGAATCATGCGCAATCGTTACAACAACAGTTTTGGAGCAAATGGTCCAAAGACTATCTAAACTCCCTGCAAAATAGGCCAAAATGGCAAACCCCAGTATCCAACCCTAAAATGATCATTATAAACGAACCCAAACTAGAAGCATGTCACCAATTCCAATACCCAAGTATTGAAACAAATCATCGATATGCATCCAGGGGAAGATAAAATAGTTAGAGTGGTAAGCATTACCAGTTACGAAGTTTGCCATACTTCCGCTGGCCTAAAGGACGTTTCAAAATGACTTCCCTCTTAGCTTATTATGTTTGTTATTCAACGTTTATTCTCCACCTAAAACATGCGTCCTTGATGCAGGTACATACATATTAACTATATCATGCATTCTGTCAAAGGTTACTATGGAAAACTCCAAAATCATTTCGAATCAATTGCATACAATTGCATAATATGGGGCGTTTTCACTACGTCGAAATCACGTAAGTTTGATGAAGTGATTTCGAAAACACTGTGTTTTCACTACCGCTGAGATGATTTCGTGTGACAGGTGCTACACTTAAATACCAAATTGTCATGTAAAATAATTAATTAAATAAAGGAGACTTTTGTAATTAGAAGATATATTGTCACATAAATGTTAGCAACATTAATATAATATTTAAATTTAATATTAAATTTCTTCTTTAAAATTTATTAACAAATGTATACAACAAAAATGTCAAATGATACAGTTTGAGAAAAGGTGGAAACCGAAAATAGACGCGTTCAGGCCACTGACTTATAACAATGGACTGAGCGATTTGCTATTTCATGTGGCACAAAACATATTGTGTTTCTGGATATCACCGTTAGAGCACCCTTTAAAACGATTACATGAAAAACATGTAAAACTCAACCAATCAGATGAAATTTTACACCCATAAATCCAATTTAATTAAAAAATTATATTTTCTTGTGCCCAAGTGATATTTTAATCGCTTATAAAGAATTAAACTCATTCCGACTTTAATTTTCAAAAGTTATTTGTAACTGAATCCTGCTTATGGGCAAGAGGGACGGAGCATGGTAAACACTATCTTTACCATATTCTTTCTGCGGTGATTGCATCTGTAACCAACATAAAAACATCAAATGGCATAAGCAAATGTTCCAGAACGCAATATTTTATGTTGGTAGCTCCAAATCTGCCTTAGGGCGAAAGAGAGAACTATATAACTTGTGCCATGCTTTCCTATAGGAAAATGGCAATATGCTCAGTCCATTGTTATAAGTCAGTGGTTCAGGCAAATTTTCGTAATTTTCGAGGTGTTTCATTGAAATTACGCAAAAATGAGATGATTTCAATTAAGTTTTTTGTATTGGAAATTACGTGATTTTGTCGAAATCATGCTGAAACAGCGAAATTACGTGATTTCGATATAGTGAAAACGCCTTATAACGTCCTCTGTCATTATCATAACAGTGAGGAATTTTCAATAAAAAATTAAATTTCTTACCATCACAATTGATTGCATTCAATAATTGCATACGCCCATGTACAAAAAAAAAAAAAAAACTACCAAATTGTTCATCAAATACTAAAAACACATTCTTGCATGACGTATTATAATGAATTGATAAAAAAATAGCAAATTGTTGTCTGTAAAAAATTGTTGAACCGCTAATCTGATAAGCAGATTTTATGCCAAAATCGAATCTGCGGAAACAAGGGATCAGTTAGTTTTCTCTAAACTGGGAGTACTATGCGAAAAAAGTGAATGCAGTCCAGCAAAATGGAATCTTCTACGGGAACAAAAATGCGGCACCAACTCCAGGAAGAACTATAGAGCGAGAGGTCAAGTAAATTTGGAACCTGGAAAAGCAGCTTAATCAGCTACGGACGGCATCCAACATCAACAAAATGGGCACATAGTTGAGATTAATGATTCGCCACCATCTTCTCCAAGTCACCAACACCGAGTCCCAGGGCCATCCAATGCAAGAGCTATATTGTAGAATCCAGAACCCAATATCAATGGTGGTACGCCATCATCATGTAAAAATCATCAACAACAAGAAGTGCCAGGACCATCCAGTGTAGGATCTCCAGCAGGAACTCCAGATCCAAAAATCCTAAATTTTGGAAGATCTTGTAGTAGTGTCGGCAACATCGCAGAGCAATGATCACCACATGACGGTGACAAATCGTACTGGGCCCAGTGAGACCATTATCGTTTCTTGGCATGCCCCCCGAAATTCCAAGAAGCGCAAGCAGCGATTCACCACCCAAAATTGGACGCGTTACAATATACGCTTAATGAAAAATGGCACCATCAAAGTGTTAAGCAAATAATAGGTTCAAAAGTAAAATTCGTTTTCTTTATGTCACCCGTTTCTGTACTCTACGTGTAACGCAGAGCTTGTCAGCCGACAGATCTACCTACATTCACTTGGACCTGAATGTAGATACATACTGCATCCGACACCTCTTTGTTACAAAATCATCGCAGGATTAGCGTGGGTGGCTGCACAGCAAATATGCCACTAGCGATCAGCCGGCTTGGGCTGGTTCTTGCCACCCACATCCTTTGATGCTTGTTAAGCTGTGCAAAATCGTCAACATAACTGATCAGACAGACGGACGGACCGAAAAAAAAGATCTAATGCAGGCTTCCTTCTCGTGGTGGAACCTGAAAGCCTAAAAAGAAGAAAATTGATTTTATTTATATGCTGCAAAAAGAAGGAGAATAGAAGACCTCAGCAACGCCGAGCAAGTGCTAATTCACCCGGAGAGCTTACAACGCTGGCAAATGGACGATTGAGAGAGAGTGAGAGAGCTGAGAGGGGTCTCTGATGCTGTTGAGACCCCGGCTTTGGGTAATGTTGGGCCCAATCGCCCCCATCCACCCTGGCTAAGCCTCCAAAGCCGTCTCAAAATGCTCAGCCCCATCTGTACGTGTTTTACACCTATTGCCGTGTGTGTGTGGAAACGACCTCCCTCCTGTCCGCGACCATCCCCTTTATGGAACTACTCACTCCATCGCGCTGAATCCGTTACCAACCTGTAAACAAAAGAAAAAGCAGCTTGGAGAAGGGCGGTCAAAGGTGACCAAACTAAATAACCCAAAAGAAGAAGGAAGGCGTATGAAGGAACTCAAAACTTCATCAAGTCCAAATCAAAATAATTTATTTATTGCGGTTGTCTATGCATATTTATCACTTATGAGGGAGGAAACCCGATCACACAAAGATTCACACGGTATATATATAAAAACTAAAGGAAACAAGGTCTCCGGTTAATCTCAATCTAGATTAAAATCCTTACAACTAGCCCTAATAAGCGCTTTCCTATTATGTGACTTATCGAACCCTGTGATCGACTCCTAGCCTTAGTTGTACACTAAATGATTTTAACACTGTAAAATTAAGAACAAAGGAACACAAAGCAAATAATAATACTTAGAGAAAATTTGAACTACCCTTGTGGTCCGCTATGGGCTTACATAACACCTGATTTACTCATATTCGGGGTTTCCTCCTTTACCAAAAGGGTTGGACACTGGTTTTCCAACTATCTGCTAGCTGCTTCAGGAGTATGTTGAAGTCTGAGTTCACCTCCTCGCTTCCCTGCTCCTTCGGATATGTAAGAGCGAAATGTTTTGCCGTAACTTCTGCCAGAGGGATACTTCCTCGCCGGTATAAATCCAACTTGCCGTCACGCAGAAAAATTTTTCAAAATGATCTTTGTTACGTGCAAGGAAACTTTTCCCAAATTTTCTCTCAAGTTCGCCACTACTATGGTGTATAAGACTCACCATCGCACAGGTAAATATTTCAAATAAGGCAAATTATATGTGCACAGCATTAATACTAGAATTTTCTTTCAGTTCACCAGTAGAAGGATCTTTAGGAAAATCTCTGTCGCACAGGTAAATATTCCATTTAATACAAATTATGAGTGCACAGCATTAACAAACCAAAATTTATTTTCAGTTCACCAATCGAAAGATCTACATGAAAATCACTGTCGCAGGTAAATATTCTAATTAATACAAATTACGACTGCACAGAATGAATCAATCAAAATTTTCTTTTCAGTTCACTAATAGGAAGATCTACAAAAAAAATCACTGTCACAGGTAAATATTCTAATTAATACAATTTACGAATGCGCAACATTAATTCTAAAATTTTCTTTCAGTTCACTATTAGAAAGATCTATATGAGAAATCACTGGCACACAACACATTGCAGGATGGCATCACGCGATTTGTTACAGCTAGGCGAATTGCCGTTTTCGTCGCTTTGATGTGATTGACTAGCGGTAAGTTTTAAACGAAAAATTGTATTTTGTGCTCATTTTGGACATTTTATAATTTTTCGACTGAAAATATTCTGCTGTTATTGTTGTTTCTTTTAGATCTGAACTTGTATGCGGGTATGTATAAATATGTCTTTATCTTTTCAGGAATTTTTTTAATATGAAGAAGTAGCATAGGGCTACTTCTTGTAAATATATAAATTTTATCTTTTCAGGAATTTTCTAATATGAAGAAGTAGCATAGGGCTACTTCTTGAAAATATATAAAATTTAACTTTTGAGGAATTTTCTCATATGGAGAAGTAGCATAGGGCTACTTCTCGGAAATAGCTAAATTTTATTAAATTATATACTCTGGGAAATCATGGGGTTTTCTCTACAGACGTAGAGAAGCCAAGCAAAAGTAGCGTAAGGGGGTATACGCTACATCGTGGGGACGACCCACCGAGTCTCAAATCGGGCTTTGACACGAGACATATGTTAGGATATGCACTAAAAGGGAATAGATCCACCCACAACGCGCCCAACGTGGGGACGACCCATAAGAGTCTTAAGCCGGGCATACACTATACCCTGGGTTATTGAGAAATCGGATCCCATCTGCGGCCCTGATCCCAGTTCGTCTTGGACGAGGGAGGACTGATCTACCGATAGACGTCGTCTACCAACTCGCCTCGCCCAATGAACTGACCAGGAAGAGGTGCAGCGATTGATTTATTGGGGACGGGAATGTTCGGCTCGAGATTACGACTTCTTCGGTGAAATGCCGCTACTTATCGTTCTGTGTTCTGCTGAATCCAGTCGCAACACCCCGGAAATTCCCCCCAATCCCAAGAGAGGAAATCGCTTCGTAACAGATAGAATTCATCTATCAACTCACTCAGGATGACGGAAATCCCGCGGGATGCAGCAAGCGGGTTCAAGCTCTAAGGAAATTGAAGAAAGGACAGGAAAGAAAAATCCTTCAGATGCAGGCTAACCCAAAAGGGGCTTGCAACAAAGACTGAGACCATCTAAACTTGTTCGTTTAGAGATAATACACAATATATAAAAAAAACTACACTCCACTGAGGCTTCAGCCACACCAACCACCGCTCGGAGACCTTTTAATTGAAAGAAAACTGAGGAAAGACAGAAAAATAAAATCCTTCAGGTGAAGGCTAACCCAGAAGGGGTTAGTAACAAAGTGAAAGAGGTTTATCACCCACCACTGAGGAAGTAGTAGGAGGGTTTTAGATTAGATTAGATTCGTAGAGGGGTGTGTAGGCGTCAGCCTCGCAATCACCGCGACATAAAAGATCTATTGTGAGTCCCCGTTGAATTTATTCCCTTTCTAGGTTCAGACTGTTAATAAAGTCTAGGATCCTTCTGGGATTGAGGTTCCGTACGTAGTTAGGTGTAGGAAAAGCATGTTCGAGATGGAGTAGTCTCCGCCTGGTCAATGCTTCGCAGTTGCAGAGCAGGCGCTCCGAGGTTTCATGAGCATCCTGGCAAAAGCGGCAGGATGAAGTCTCAGCCAAGCCCATCTTGTTAAGGTAATACCTCAAGGGGCAATGGCCTGAGAAGAGTTCTGTAATTATTTTGAGCTCTGTTTTCTTGAGGAGTAATAGTTCTTTTGTTTTTCCTCCAGAGGTGTCGATAAACTTTTTTGCCTGACGAAGTCCTTCTAGCCTTTCCCAGTATAGGGAATTTTGTTTGTTCTCCCAGTTATTTAGGGCAGCTTTGAGGTAGCACTTTGAGGTGCCACAGAATGGCTCCGGTCCGACAAAGGGAGTTTCCGCTCCTCTTTTGGCTAGGCCATCAGCAATTTCGTTGCCTTTATGGCCCTCATGTCCAGGTACCCACATGAGGATAACTTTGTTTCCTCTTGATAAATCTTTTAGGGTTTGTAGACACTCCCAGACTATCCCTGACTTGATGGTGTTGGACTTTAAGGCCTTGAGGGCAGCTTGACTGTCCGAGAGTATATTAATAGTTGAGCCATTTATGGCTCTTTTAATGCAGGTATTGGCGCATTCTTCTATGGCCAATACCTCGGCCTGGAATACGGTAGGGGTAGAGCCCAGGGCCTTTGATATATGGCATTTGGGGCCGTAACGCCCAGTCCGACTCCACTGCTCGTTTTTGAACCGTCTGTATACCACACCATCGATCCTTGTTGAAAGGACGGTTTAGTGTAACGCCATTGCTGTCGGTTTCCCAAAACCACATCGAATGGTCTTACAAAATCCACCTTGGGTGTGATTATATCAGATATTGTCGTCATTTGCTCAAAGCGTATCTGTTTTAAGATACTTAAATGACCAACCAGATTCCGTGGTTTTAACTGTTTCTCCTTTTGCAGTCTAATAGCACTGGAGATTGCTTCCTTTTTCACCTGCAGATGTAGGGGTGGAAGGTTTAGTAAGGCTTCCATGGCTGCTGTAGGACAGGTCCTCATGGCACCAGTTATTCCTAGACAGGCAAGCCGTTGTGTTTTTTGAAGCAGAGCCTCAGCCTTCTTTTCATTAGTTTTTGGCCACCATGCGAGGGCCGCATAGGTGACCATGGGTCTAACAACCGTGGTGTACATCCAGTACATCATTTTTGGCTTCAGACCCCATGTTCTGCCAATGAAGCGACGGCACGTGTAGAGAGATCCTATCGCTCTTTCCGTCACTCTAGACAGATGCGAATTCCAGGAGAGTTTCTTATCTAAGGTGACCCCCAGATATTTGACTTCTTCTGAAAATATCAATTCCGTGTTATCGAGAAGAGGAGCCTTAAGTGAAAGCTTTGATCTTCTCGTGAACGGAACGATAACCGTTTTGTTTGGGTTTACACTGAGGCCTTTGGTTAAGCACCAAGTGCGGCCTTTAGAAAGGGCTTTTTGCATGAGGTCGAATATGACTTGGTCATGCTTGCCCCGTATCGTGACTACTAGGTCATCCGCGTAGCCTTGTACGGCAAAACCCGAACTGGTCAGCTTCTCTAAGAGATCTTCAATCACGATCTACCATAGGAGTGGAGAGAGAACTCCTCCTTGTGGGCAGCCTTTAGCTGCAGTGATCGTGACTGAACAGTTTCCTAGAGTAGTAGTTATCCTCCTGCTTCTAAGCATGGAGTCTATCCAATTAACCGTGGGGGGCTCGAAGCCCTTGTCCTCGGCAGCTGATTTAATTGCTTCGAAGGAGGTGTTATCAAAAGCACCTTCTATGTCTGCAAATGCACATAAAGCCACCTCTTCTGCTTCAAGAGCTTTTTCGAGGTCTTTAACCAAATTGTGGATGGCAGTCTCGGTAGACTTGCCTGCTTGATAAGCGAATTGCTTAGAATGAAGTGGTGATTTAATCAAAACTTCACTTCGAATATGTAGGTCTAGGAGTTTTTCCATGGATTTAAGTAAAAATGACGAGAGACTAATGGGTCGGAACGATTTGGCTAGAGAGCTAGCTCTTTTTCCTGCTTTGGGTATAAATACCACCCTGACGTCTCTCCAGCATTGGGGAATATACCCCAGAGCGTAACTGGCTCGAAAAATGTTTTGTAGTGGAACAAGTATTTCTTCAACCCCTTGCTGTAGTAAGGCAGGAAAGATGCCGTCCCCTCCAGCAGATTTAAAGGGTTTAAACGTACCAACGGCCCATCTAACCTTGTTAGGAGTGAAGATTCTTCCCGCAAGGCTCTTACTCCTGTTAGAGACCCTGTAATTGCCCACCTCAATTGGGTCTGGAGCTACTATTCCTTGAACGGGACTGGTAGAGTCGGGGAAGTGAGTTTCTAATAAGAGCCTGACTGTTTCCTCACAACTCTCGGTATAGTTCCCATCTTCTTTTTGAAGTGAGCATATACCATTCGTGTGATCCTTCGAAAGTACCTTATGGAGCCTGGTAGCTGCGGGCAGTTGATCTATGCCATCGCAGAAGCTCCGCCAGGTTCTTCTTTTAGATCTTCTTAATTCTATGTTATATTCCGTTAGAGCCTTTTTATATTCTCCCCAGGTACCAGAGAGCTTGGCTCTGTTAAATAGTTTTCTGACTTCTTTTCTTTTCAAACTCAGTTCCCTATTCCATCAAGGTACCTGCCGATTACAAGTCTTTTGCTTCAGAGGGCAGCTGTGTTCGAATGAAGTGAGTACAGCCGTTTGTAGCTGCGTAGTGGCTGAGTCCAACTCCTCCGTTGTGCTAATGCTACTACCGGTAGAGTTAACTACAGCCTTAAGATGTTGTCGATAGAGTTCCCAGTTAGTTAATTTAGGGATTCGGTACTCTAGACTTGAGTTAATTGCGGCTTCTATATCGAACCTGATATGTCTGTGATCGGACATGGAAATCTCGTTCGATACGTGCCACCTGCTTATTTTTGTGCTTATGAACATACTGGCAAGTGTTAGGTCCAGGACCTCTTGTCTGATAGTGTTCATAAAGGTTGGCTTATTACCTCGATTTAGTATCTCTAAATTATTAGATATTATAAAATCGTGGAGGTAGTCACCCCTGATGTTGGTATCCGTGCTGCCCCATAGCGTGTGATGTGCGTTCAAATCGCATCCAACGGTAAACTGCTTTCCTCTTAGTTTGCAGTAGCTGATGAGTCTTTTTAGCTCTGTAGGAGGTAGTGTATCCGCATCTCCAGGAAAATAGACTGAGGTCACTACTACCTCGTGACTACCTCCCGGAGTTGGTACCTCGAGAGCTACTGCAACTACGTCCCTCGAAATGAACTGCGACAGAGGAATGCCCTGGGATATTCATGCTCATTACTGTAAATTAACTTACATGATTTTGTGGGAAGTCCTTTAATGCGGCCTTGATATACCCAGGGCCCCTGTATGAGCGCCAGACTAAGTTTCTCCGAGACAAATGTCCTGCTAAGCACGTCTGATGCCGCTTTGGCATGATGGAGATTTATCTGGAGGCAACTTAGATGATGATTAGTCATGACTAGGATGACTTTTTATGGCCGCTAGCAGCCTTGATAGGAGATCCTTTCGGATTTCCTTTTTTGCCCTGCTTCGCACGGGCAGGAGGAGGCTTCTTCTTAGTACCTTCGGACTTCTTTGCGGAAGTCGCCGGCTTAGCCTCTGCAGTTCCGACTGCTTTACCGGGGCCAGCCTTAGCCTTGACAGAAAGTTTAGGCCTGCTGGTTCCTGATGGCGATGGCTGAGGCTCATCAGTCAGAGTTTTAATCTGACCTTGGCCATCCCCAGCCTCCGCAACAGTCTTTACTGCCCCACCCTTGGGCCTAAGTTGGACTGAGCCGAACTTGTACCCAATTGTGTAATGAGCCTTTTTTAGCTCCTCCATGGACGTATGGTCCACGGAGAAGATTAGCTCTGTTACATTTGGTTTTTGTGTCTTGCGTAACAAAATCCACTTTGACACCTTTAACCCCGCGTTCTGACCCTCGATGTAGTCGAGAATCAAGTCCGTAGGGTCCTCAGCGCTGTTGGAAAAGTATCCCACAAGAACTTGTGGGCGAGGAATTTCACTTTCCTCGACCAGGACAAGGTTGGCTCCTTCCCAGGGTTTTAACTCCCCAACTACACCTTTTAGCCACGTCACGGTGTCCTGATTGGCGCAGTTGATGACCATCCACCCTGGTCTAAATGTGGAGCCCAGGAATCTTGGCTTCAGGGGGCTTTGTTTTCTAGCCGCGATCTGTCTCAAGATAGCACTCTGTATGGACTTCAATTGATCCATGTTGAGTGCCACCTCAGGATAACCGACGGGAAGAATACCCAGCCGAACGCTCTCTGCAACCTCTTTATAGGAGGGCTGCTTACGCGAAGGCTGGGAGACGTGCTTCTTTGAAGGATTCTCCGTTGCTGCCTTGCTGCGTTTAGCGCTAGGTTGCTCTACTTTAGGAGAAGAGTCGTCAGCGCGAGTCCGTTTTTTTAAGACTCTCCTCATTCCGCTGTTCTATCTGAAGTGCAGCAATCCTTCTAGCCTCTGCCTCTGTGTGGCCATGTTTTAAAAGCCATTTAAACCTTTTTTTGGCCGCGCCACTGAGCTTTGGCTTGCGCTCTTTGGATGTGGGAACTTCAGTATTCCCACTGTCCTGTTGGCTATGGTCTGGTGATCTAAGGAGATCCTCCTCGTCTAGGGGGAGTGTATCCATCGCATCGCCGTCAGATGAAGGACTTGTAATGTCCTGGAAAATTTCGGGTTCGTTAAGAGCCCCGGATTGGGTTTTTGGTACATTTAGAGGTGCACCTCCCTCAGAAAAAACGGGCTTATCAATTTTGGTCCCACGAGTATGCTCGGAAAGTTTGGTCCATCTCAGCAGAGCCGGCATGCCGAGATAAGGCTAAGGTTGAAAACGGAGGTCGCCTGGTATCCGGAGTCCATCGTTATAAGGCACACTCACGCAGTGCCATTCATCCCATAGGCACGATTGTTTACACCTGGGATTGCGGGTTTTATCGAGTTTTCCTCTCTAGATCCGCCGTATTCAGTCAGGTAGCCAGCTGCATCCCAGGGGATGCCCACCAGCTGCCTGTGCAGGAACACCTCGGGCAGGATGTGACTCTTCGTCATGTACGGACGGTCTTGACAGAGTGCCTTGCATGGCAAGGTCCTCCCCTGGTAGGCGTTAACGTAATTAATCACCTTTACCTTGTTGCCAGTAGGAGGGTTTGCGATAACCTGTAGTTCACAAGTGAAGCTTGCCGGATGCCTTCTTGGGGCTACCGAGATCTACACCACTTTGGTCAAGGCTTTATACCCTGAGAAGAGGGAAAAAAATTTCAAAGAGGAGAATTTACTAAAGGCACCTTGAAAGAATGCGAAAAGGAATATAATTACGGCGTGCCTGATAAAGAAAATAGATCTTAGCCTATCATAGCCATTCACAAGATAAAGTTGATCTAGTCCGACTGACAATCCGACTAGGAAAATGGCTTCTATGGTAGTACCGATAACATTCAAAACCTAAAAACGCGACAGTGATTCCATAGCTCGTAAAGAAAACAAGGTTGGTTCTCTTTATCTTGATCATTGGATTACTTGCAGTGTCGGGGACGAAAAAAAAAATTATATGCATAATGCATAGACAAAATAAAAATAAGATCTCGCACTACTTGGGTTGCATCGAAGTGGCTCACCTAGAACTGGACAATTATCACGATAACAATATAAATAAATCTTGAAAATAAACGCAAAAAAAACGACGGTGATATTGGCAACAAGATACGTGTACGTTAGAATAATCAATAACACTACAGTGTATTGCCCTGGTAATAGTTAAGATTGAGTCAATGAATAAAACTTACGAAACACATATATATAGCCTCAAGAATGAAATAAACGTCGACATTTTCCCTTCATGAAGGGCGTCGGCATGACGGCACGACGAGAGGTGAGACACACTCGTTCCAACACACGCAAGAAAATAAAAAGAACATCAATAAGCTTCAGCCACTGCTGAAAAAAAAATAAAAAAAAAAGCTACCACATATTCAGCCATTGCTGAAAGCGTAAAAACAAAATTCTCTCTCTCTCTCTCTCCTCTCGATCATTCTCCAAGCCGTTCGCTCAGAATCAGGCTAGTCGCTAAGCCTTTGGTCACTCTATACTACGACGAGCTCAAACAAGAAACGTGCACATGGGAGAGGGGAAGGTTGGTGCAATGTCAGAGATCGGAACTTGAAGTTGCCGTCTCACAATGCATGATCGTGACAAGCACTCCCTTAGTTAAGGACAAAAATCAAGAGAGATGAACATCGTTCATCAACTTGGCAAGAGACTGAAGTCAACAGATCAAGGAAAGGTGAGAGGTCGGTGATCAAGTGGCTGCTGGTACTCGAGTAAGAAGCCGTAGCGGTGATTTATATAAGGAGATAAATCTGAACGGGACAACCCAACCAAAACTAAACATCTGTGCGGGACAACCCAACTAAAACTAAAAACGAGAGATAATACGGGCTTCTTCTCGGAACAGTATGCATCGCATACAACGTTCATCAAACACACTAATCGACTTAGCCTCCCATCACTAGAAGTTAGGGAAGGTTAATGGGGAATGAAGTTGAGATGAAAGGCGAATTTGAGTTGTCAGTAACACAGTGGCTGCCAATACTCAGGAGAGAAGCAGTAGCTGATTGTATATATTAGTATCATCAAAATAATTAACAGGCAGCGGAAAAAAACATGAATGCTTATATATGCCAAAGGTAAAAATGCAAACCTCAAAGCAGCTTTTTTTTTTCTTTAAAAAAACCCCAAAACTAAAATGGCTCACAGCCCGAAACACCATAGAAATTTAATAATATACTGGCTTCTCCCTGGAACCAGCAGATGTAAGCGGAATTAATTTCAAAAGTGTACGCATCGCATACAACGCTAACTGACCACTGCAAACTGAACAACTCACACTTCCATCAAGGCGCCTCCAGAGGGATTACTGAATTTAATAATAAGGGAAGAAGGGTTTGAACGAAAAAAAAAAATCTGGTGCAAAGTTGCACACTAAAACCGGTAAGCTGACACCAATGCCCAGACAAGGACAGAATCAAAAGAAGAACATCGTTCAACAACTTGCCAGGTTTGGGTCAGCTGACCAGCTTGTCATGCAAGTAAAACTGACAAGTGGTCGTCATCTCGGCGTCCACGAGCCGAAACTTGGCTTCAAAAGTTGTACGCCTCGCGCACAAGACTCGCTTGTTGCCGATGAGACGAGCACTTAAACCAGGAAACTGTTAAATTTAAAGTAGAAATTGACTTAGACTTGACCGAAGGCAGTTTACAATCGCACATACAGCCAGAACCATGGTCGAGTGACCCAGCCGCGATACAAAGGTCGGGCCTAACGAGAGCCAAAAAGGAGCTATCATGGAAGTAACGCACTCCACGGAAGCAAGAAGAGCTCTGCGTAGACCCAGCATATTGTATCCGCCAGGCAAATCACTTGCGTCAGCTTAAAACATACTGAGGTCTTACAAAACAAAGAAAGGTTCTAATCGTGATAATAACACAAAAAAAAATTGAGAAATTTTCAAGAGAAGCTTGACTAAAGGCCGAAAAAACCAAAGTCTTGGGCGCCATTTGTAACACAAATGGGCGACCAGAAAAATAACAAATAAAAATAAGATCTTAACGCAAAAAAAACCGTTTGGGCGCCATTTGTAACGCAGAGCTTGTCAGCCGACAGATCTACCCACATTCACTTGTACCTGAATGTAGATACATACTGCATCCGACACCTCTTTGTTACAAAATCATCGCAGGATTAGCGTGGGTGGCTGCACAGCAAATATGCCGCTAGCGATCAGCCGGCTTGGGGTGGTTCTTGCCACCCACATCCCTTGATGCAGTTAAGCTGTACAAAATCGTCAACATAACTGATCAGACAGACGGACGGACAGAAAAAAAAAGATTTAATGCAGGCTTCCTTCTCATGGCGGAACCTGAAAGCCTAAAAAGAAGAAAATTGATTTTATTTATATGCTGCAAAAAGAAGGAGAATAGAAGACCTCAGCAACGCCGAGCGAGTGCTAATTCACCCGGAGAGCTTACAACGCTGGCAAATGGACGATTGAGAGAGAGTGAGAGAGCTGAGAGGGGTCTCTGATGTTGTTGAGACCGTCCAAAGCCGTCTCAAAATGCTCAGCCCCATCTGTACGTGTTTTACACCTATTGCCGTGTGTGTGTGGAAACGACCTCCCTCCTGTCCGCGACCATCCCCTTTATGGAACTACTCACTCCATCGCGCTGAATCCGTTACCAACCTGTAAACAAAAGAAAAAGCAGCTTGGAGAAGGGCGGTCAAAGGTGACCAAACTAAATCACCCAAAAGAAGAAGGAAGGCGTATCAAGGAACTCAAAATTTCATCAAGTCCAAATCAAAATAATTTATTTATTGCGGTTGTCTATGCATATTTATCGCTTATGAGGGAGGAAACCCGATCACACAAAGATTCACACGTTATATATATAAAAACTAAAGGAAACAAGGTCTCCGGTTAATCTCAATCTAGATTAAAATCCTTACAACTAGCCCTAATAAGCGCTTTCCTATTATGTGACTTATCGAACCATGTGATCGACGCCTAACCTTAGTTGTACACTAAATGATTTTAACACTGTAAAATTAAGAACAAAAGAACACAAAGCAAATAATAATATTTAGAGAAAATTTGAACTACCCTTGTGGTCCGCTATGGACTTACATAACACCTGATTTACTCATATTCGGGGTTTCCTCCTTTACCAAAAGGGTTGGACACTGGTTTTCCAACTATCTGCTAGCTGCTTCAGGACTATGTTGAAGTCTGAGTTCACCTCCTCGCTTCCCTGCTCCTTCGGATAGGTAAGAGCGAAATGTTTTGCCGTAACTTCTGCCAGAGGGATACTTCCTCGCCGGTATAAATCCAACTTGCCGTCACGCAGAAAAATTTTTCAAAATGATCTTTGTTACGTGCAAGGAAACTTTTCCCCAAATTTTTTCTCAGGTTCGCCACTACTATGGTGTATAAGACTCACCATCGCACAGGTAAATATTTCAAATAAGGCAAGTTATATGTGCACAGCATTAATACTAGAATTTTCTTTCAGTTCACCAGTAGAAGGATCTTTAGGAAAAACACTGTCGCACAGGTAAATATTCCATTTAATACAAATTATGAGTGCACAGCATTAACAAACCAAAATTTTCTTTTCAGTTCACTAATAGGAAGATCTACAAAAAAAATCACTGTCACAGGTAAATATTCTAATTAATACAATTTACGAATGCGCAACATTAATTCTAAAATTTTCTTTCAGTTCACTATTAGAAAGATCTATATGAGAAATCACTGGCACACAGGTAAAGAATCTAATTAATATCATTTATGAATGTGCAGCAACATTAATACTAAAATTTTCTTTCAGTTCACTATTAGAAAGATCTTTAGGAAAATCACGGTCGCACAGTTAAGTATTTAAATTAACACAATTTATGAATGTGCAACATTAATAACAATTTTTTTCTTTCAGTTCACTATGAGAAATATCCAGGTGAAAAAAATCTAAATGAAAGTCACTGGCGCACAGGTAAATATTCTAATTAACAAAATTCACGACCAGAATGAATAAACTAAAATTTTTCCTTTCAGATCACAAAAGCAAAAAAAAACTCTAAAGACTGATTTTAAATAAAGAAGAATCGCGACTCAATTTTTCTGCGACCGTTCTCGTTCAAAGCCAAAAAGCAACTCCCCGACTACCAGCAGTCTCCCTACATTCCCAACGTTCTTCACTCAGCCACCGGCAAGCGAGCGCCTTTTTTCTTCCCAGAATTTTTTGTTCTTCTTTCAAGCCTGCTGCAACACATTGCAGGATAGCATCACGCGATTTGTTACAGCTAGGTGAATTGCCGTTTTCGTCGCTTTGATGTGGTTGACTAGCGGTAAGTTTTAAACGAAAAATTGTATTTTGTGCTTATTTTGCACATTTTATAATTTTTCGACTGAAAAATATTCTGCTGTTGTTGTTTCTTTTAGATCTGAACTTGTATGCGGGTATGTATAAATATGTCCTTATCTAGCATAGGGCTACTTCTTGTAAATATATAGATTTTATCTTTTATTTTTCCAGGAATTTTTGTACTATGGAGAAGTAGCATAGGGCTACTTCTCGGAAATAGCTAAATTTTATTAAATTATATACTCTGGGAAATCATGGGGTTTTCTCTACAGACGTAGAGAAGCCAAGCAAAAGTAGCGTAAGGGGGTATACGCTACATACGTTGGAAATTGGGGTTTTTGCCTTCTTTCAATGGAATCTCCTCGCTGTGACCAAACTTTTGGCTTTAAGTCAATAAATTTCTTTATTCAATTCATTGATGTGACCCAATCTTTATTTCACCATAGGTAACTATATACCGTGTTTACTAATCTTTCGATTCCTACTGGGGAGCTACTGTCCCAAGTAACCTCGTGTTCAGCTCCTCCTCTCCTTTTTACATCCTGTAAGGTTTGGGATATTTTTTAAGGAAACTCCGATCTTTGGATTATGCTTTTTTATTATTCACTCGACGTTTCGGGTCTTGATTAGTACCCTTCTTCAGGAGTTAGCTACATTAGAATACAAGATAGTATTACGTACAATTAAAATATTTGATTTTCTCACCTTTGTTCTTGGTATGATGAACATTTTTTTTAAAAATATTATTGAAACATTTCACAAAAAAATACACATTAAAAATATGATAAAAACGTTAACTGAACATATAAATAAATAAATAATTTATACAAAATAAATAAATAAATAAATACATATAAATAGGTAAAATTTAAATGACTGTTTTATTTAAGGGACCACAGATGAATGGTGTGCGGAGTTCTTTGTCATGTGTGATGTCAAGTTTCAGTTTTCTAAGTATGTGTTGGTAATCCTTATTTATTAGATCTGTGTCTTGTCTTGTCTTAAATTAAGGCGAAAACCCAATGAACGCGGCAGGCATCGCGTCGCTTTGACAGTTCAATAGAATATACCTGTTTGAGTTCGTGCTGGCCATATGGCTACCGCGCTTGCCAGATTCGACGCGAAAGTAGAGTAATGTTCTTCTTTTAACGCACAGCAGACACTTTGACAGTTCTTTTGATTGATTTTAAACTGTTTATATGCTTAGTAAGCTGCAAATTCAAGAACTGCCACATCTAATAACTCTGATATTTCACGATGACTATTTCACTTTTAAATAATAACTCAAGCTTTACTATTACTTTTTCTTTTTATAAATAAATCTTAAGAGTACCAACGCGACGCGTCCATTGGGCCTTGCTCAAATCCTACACGCGTCTGCCGCGGAGAACTGTCAAAGCGACGCGACGCCTGCCGCGTTCATTGGGCTTTGTGTGTTTTTGATTTACCGTACTTTATCATCGAATTAAAGTGCGTCCTTTCGGTGCTAGAGAGGTGGGCTTATGATTTCTAGTATTTTCCTACTAACAGCCCGTAACTTTCTTCTTGTACAACCTATGAAGGTGATTCTCATCCCAGATGATTAAATTTTAACCATATTTCCCCCAAATGCCTAAATACAGTTTCTTGCATGATTTGGAAACCTCAGAATAAATCTGCTTGCTTACTAATTTTTAAGAAAATGCGGTTTTGCAGAAATTTAGAGATTTTTTGTTCGTTGACTTTTTCATTCATACAAAATTTTTGAATTTTGCATTTGTTACAGTTCCCCTTTTAAATGAATTTACCCAAAGTTTGTATGTACTGCACCAATTTTGCAAGGATAACTAATAGCTGGGGTAAGAAACGTTCTCTCTATTTTTCTCATTCCACACTTTGTCTTCTTGTTTTTAACGAAGTTTGAAGAAAACTGTTCGCGTACTTTTTCACACCTTGTGCACATATTTTTCCCAACGCACAAGTAAGTTAACCACCAAAAGTACGCAAAAATACCTAATGTACCTTTCGTGTGATCCCATGTACCTACAACATGATATCGTTCTTGAGATAAGCTTTATTATTAATTATTTTATTAATTTTTTTACTGACAATAGAAATGGCGCATAATTTTATGCAATTCTAGGCAAAGTTTGCAAAATTAATGAAATTATGCATCATAAAGACAGGTTTATCTTAAAAACGGTTGCATGTAAGGTAAGTATATGTCAGAGTCAAATAATATGTAACATTCTGAGGTTACTAAATCTTGCAAGAAAATGTAACGGTTATCACACATCTTATTGGAAACAACGTTAAAATTTGAAAAAAAATAGGAAATCTTTTCCACAGTACCCAGAATCACAAAACCCTTCTTACCGCGTAAATGAAGCCTTTGGCACTTCCCCGCTCCCTTTTCTTACAATTACAATTTTTGTTCCTCTTACCGAGACCTTTCAACCTGTGAAATTGATGTACAGTTATAGTACGGCCAACACGGAAGTAGATTAGAAAATCCCCATATAAACCCGGAACACTCATTCAAAGCTCTTTAACTATTATTCAACCCAAAGAAAGCTATCAGTAATAAATGTTGCGAAGAACTTATGTGGCATAATGCAGCAGAGAGAAAGAATATATAGAGCTTCTATTAGCGGGCCATTAACTCGTTTTAATTTCTCCGCTTTTTTTCGTGAGGTTTTCACATCTAGATGTAAGTTGTCTCCGCTTTAAATATACTATACTCAACTTGTTTCTGTATTAGTTAGCATCAGTTCCATTCTAGTTGTGTCCCACTTTTGTCCTAATTCTGTCCTCTTCTAATTTTTATTGATTATCCGAGTATATTGATGTTTTAATATAGAAGCGTCCGCGAAACGCATTTACAAATCTGGTTATCCTATAGTATACACATCTATAAGACCCAACTACGATGCAGGAATTAAAGTCAAATGAATATATACTGGCTGTTCCTGTAACGGAGATTCATAGCATAGGAGATGATAGTACTAACCTAAATAAACAAAAAATTGTATTCCGGCAGGGGGTGGGGGCACTTCAACTGTTTCGGAGTTGGGGGTGATTAAAAAATATGCTAGTTTTTCACAAAATATTCTGTATCTTAAAAAGTACAAGGTGCATGGAGTGGACACTATTAGAAACTCATTGCACTAAGAACTTCATGGCCTTTCCAACGATTGCTGAACCAGCTTTCTTTAGTTGAATAAAAAGTTAAGGAGCTTTGAAAAAGTAATCCGTGTTTACATGGTGATTTTCTTATCTAGTTGTATGTTGTCTCTGGTTATAGTTAGATAACTATGATATTTAAATTTTATATTTGTTTAAGATGGCTACTTCTTGGGATTCTCCGGTAAAACAGCAAAAATGAAAAAAAAAAATCATTTGTTTTTTCCAGAGACCGAAAATAACCATTATTTTAGATTTTTTAAACAAAAAGATCACATGGAAATAATGATGGGATCTTTAAATCTAATCCTCATATGGTCAACTTTCAATTTCTAGCGCAATTTAAAAAAAGCAGAATCAATAAAGTAAGAATTGCTTCCTAATGGTTAATTTTTGATTACCATTAATAACCATTATTTTACAATATCTTCTTTTTTGGTTATGAAATTCGAATTATCGATAACTTAGAGTTATTTCTCGCTTTAATTTTATTGGTTATAGGACAACCATTATATCACAATTTTCTTATTTTGGTTGCGCAATCAGAGTTATCTATCAACTTTTATAATTCTTGTAAATAATAAGAGATATTTTTCGATTTTCATTTTATTTGGTTATCCATTCGCTCAATTTGAATTTAATTTTTCGGTTGATAATATAAATTCTATTATGCGATTCTTATAAATTTTTGCATATTAAAAACGAGTCCGGTATTCAAATTCTTCTAACTATCGATAATTATTTTTTCATAACCAAAAAGGAGATATTGTGAAATAATGGTTAAGGGTTAACAAAAACAAAATTAGTCAAAAGAAAAGTATTAAAGTGCAATTTTAATCATAGATCGTATAACAATGACAGTCTTTGGGTTTTTCGAGTCACTCAAGTTCGCTATTTGGGCGACTAATTTTTTCCCACTATTGTTGTTGTGCCGGAGAGTCCCACAGAGTAACCATCTTGTACAAAAATATCGTTATAGTTAAAAAAATTAAATAATATCTGATTCTTATTTTAATAAAATATATTTTACTAAAAATAACATAAATAAAACAGAAAAATGAGTCATAAATAAGCACAGCATCTGAAAAATCTGACAATTCAAAAAAAGTTAACTTAAATATTATTATTATAGTAAATATTTTGTACTTCCAATTTGTTTAATACATCTTGGTTTATTAATGATTATTATACAGTCATAAAAAATAAGGAGCCTACAGTTCAAGCAAAGCATTCAATATGTGCCATTCAGCGGGAAGGACACAGACAGAGAGGTACGCAACACTTGGAACTCTATTTTGCATCAAACTAAGTTCCAACTCTACCAAAGGAGTTAACTGAGTAGACGCGTAGCCAATTTGTTTGAAGTAGTATTTGTTGCGAATTCTTTCGTATACCACCATCCTCACAGGCACCCATTATTTTCACAAACATGCAATCACACTTAGAGACTTTACATTTTCACACAAGGGCTGGCAAATCTCGATGGGGCTAAGTATCCTTGGCCTGATAGTAATTTGCCCCTGTTACTCAACTGCTCGGCCTCTTTAGATAAATCTCTACGCAAACTATTTCACCAGTCTCATTCGACAGGAGTCTTTCGTTCGGAATGAAAACTGAAAGGAGAGGCAAGCGATCCCTTCAACCATGTATAACCCATTTGCTCTTACTTCGATTCCTTCAAAGGTTTTCGAAATACTCCTCAACACAAAAATTTTAACTACTCATGTATTAAAAATTAATAAATTTGTTTAATATTAAACCTTTAATGGAATTTGGAGCCAGTTTATTTCATTACTTAGTCCACTGTGATTGAGGAAAAGACTCTTTCGGTAGTACAATTATGGCTATGAAGTAATATGTAATAGTCCAGTAAAATAACTGAAAAAAGCAAAAGAAAAAGCAGCCAAGTGTGAGTCGGACGCGCACATGAAAGGTTCCGTACCATCGTTCAAAATTTAACACTATGAACTTTTTTATTTAAATACTTTGGTAAAAAAAACAAGAGAGGGGCTATAACAAGATGTAAATTTGTAAAGTAATTGTATATTTCATTAAATCCGTCAATACTGGTATTTATTTTGGTTATTTGACAGTCATATATTAAGTATTATTTATTATTTTGTAACAAATAAGTTTTCCCTGGACTTTAAACCAATATGGTCAAAATATTGTTTAACAAGCACATTATCATTACATGTCAGTAAATATATATTAAAATCCTCGCAAAATATAGTCGGAGCCAACGGCAGCGTTCTGTTGTCATCAAATATGACATTATTCATAGCATCTAAAAAATCGTTCCAGATACATCGAGGGGATCTATAAATGCCAATAATCCGAGCTCCTTTTAAAAAAAGAGCAATGCCCTCACTGTGCCCTTTCCCGCACGATGTTTGGAATATTATTGCTTTAATTTCCTGGATATTTATATTTTTAAATGCGATCATGCCCATTCCTCGGTTTGCTGTATTTAGATTTGATTTGGCCCGTGAGTCTTTGAGATAATATCCAAATTATTAATTTGAAAAGTGTCAGATGAACTGGTCCACGTTTCTGCTATAAAAACCATATCAGAATTGCTTATAATGGCATCCACGTTTACATCATCTAGTGTTTTCTTAAAGATTGTATGTTGTGATCACTGACTTATAACAATGGACTGAGCGATTTGCTATTTCATGTGGCAAAAAAAATATTGTGTTTCTGTATATCACCGTTAGAGCACCCTTTAAAAACGATTACATAAAAAATTCGTAAAACTCAACCAATCAGATGAAATTTTACACCGGAAAATAGAATTTAATTAAAAAAAATATATTTTCTTGTGCCCAAGTGATATTTTAATCGCTTATAAGGAATTAAACTCATTCCGACTTTAATTTTCAAAGTTATTCTTAACTGAATCCTGCCTATGGGCAAGAGAGACGGAGCATGGTAAACACTATCTTTACCTTATTCCTTCTGCGGTGATTGCATCTATAGCCAACATAAAAACATCACATGGCATAAGCAAACGTTCCAGAATGCAATATTTTGTGTTGGTAGCTCCAACTCTGCCATAGGGCGAAAGAGAGAACTATAAAACTTGTGCAATGCTTTCCTATAGGAAAATTACAATACGCTCAGTCCATTGTTATAAGTCAGTGGTTGTGATACACTACTTGAATACAATCGGATGGTTTTCCTACGCGAAGATATCTGAAAACGGGCACTATGGGATTTGTTTCCGATGGTTGAGAAGAATTCGGGAATCCTGTTCCACTTACAGAGATTATAAACAATCCATCTGAAGTGCTCGCTCTAGAACACGCAACGTATAGCATTGAGCTTTTAAAGTGATAACTTATAGATGGATCACAACTTTGTGAATCGTTGCTCCTTGGCTCTTATGTACTGTAATCGCCTCAGCTGGAACCAATGGAAACTGTGTACGGCGGATCTGTAAGTTTGAAGTATTCCACTTTTTAATGATATAAGAAGCACATTCTAGAGGTGTCCAGTTTTTTTGTAGTCGTTCTCTGTATTGGTTACCAAAAGATCTCCTTTTATTTTTGCCTGCGTTTAAGTTATCAAGTTCTAACCATAGTCTTAGCGGTCTTCTTTCCCCCGTTGCTTTATTAATAGCGTAGTCAATAGACATCAATCTCCCAGTTGTCCCGTTTACCAGCCCGTTCTCTGTGTCCATATTAACCGTTATCATATATCTTGCCGATATTTTTAAATTTAAGTTTTTAGGTAGTCCATACGTTTATGCGGTAGGTACAGAAGAAATAGTTTTTAATGCACGATCTTTAACCGATGGACTTCATCCAAAGCATCAACGATAGCTCCTTCTGTGAACCCGTTCATTGAGCGCGTCTACGAGACCATTACTACTATATAAATGCACAGCATCTTTGGCGTCTTCAGGTAGGTCGCCGATTTTAACCCATCTTACGCTCATTAAATCCAGGTCTACAGACGTCATGGTCCCGGAAGTTAAATTATTCAACGCAGTTGCAAATATTAAATCATTTCTTTGGCTCATTACCATTTTAAATTCAAATAATTGGAATACACTCCACAAAGATGCGCCTGCTAAGGTTGTAGTGGTTTTGCCAGTTAAATTTGAAACATCCATTTATCTCCAACTGGAAGTCATTGACGCATGTCACCAACGGCAATGATTGACATGCCTCCAAATAAAGATGTGGTTTGAAATATTTACTGTAACCGGCGGTTAATTTGGTTTAATACTTTTGAACCTACCATGGAAATTTTATCAATTACAAGTAGTTTTAGATGAGCTAATTTGGACGTGAGTGTGTTTGATGTTGAAGCTGACAATTCTGGCATAGTGTTAACAATTTAAAATGTAATGGAATACACTAACACAATCGTCCTCTACATAATTGGTTTTCCTTAAAAGATATTGGAAATCAAAATTAATGTCTCCGAAGTTCATATTTTCAGATTTCAATTGATCCACCACAAAAGTAAGTCTGAAAATAATTTTATTACAAACTTTAAAGATTATTTTACTGAATTTAAAACCCAAGAAACAAATACGTCGGATCATAAATATAGTATTATAAATTGGGACTTATCTCAGTCCAAGCCATAGTCTTTAGTGCTCTGTCTTGCTGTCCGATATCCTGCAAAGGCTTAAATTCAGTAGAGGTGATGTTTTTAAACACAAAATGTTGAAGTAAACAAAAAAATGTTTTTAAAGGCAATAGAACACGTAAGACGTAACACACTTTCCCGATTAACGAACAACACGAGCAGCAAGTGCAAACACTTTTTCAATTCGAAGTACTTCCCGCATTTATTTCATAGAAAGTGCCAAGCAACAAAATTGATACCTTCCTTGTTTGTCACAATTGCAGATAAAAATATTGCCTTCTTATGATAATAATAGTGAATGAGAATAAAACGAAGAAAAAAACGCCGAAAAAATCACTTTTGTTGTATGGGAGCCCCCTTTAATTTTTAATTGTATTTTATTTTTATTTTTTGTTGTTATAGCGGCAATAGAAATACAGACTCTATGAAAATTTAAACTATCTATCTATTACGGTTCATGAGATACAGCCCGCTGACGGACGGACGGTCATCGGTAATAGGGTTCGCGTTTTTAGCCTTTGGGTACGGAACCCTAAAAAGGATAAATTGTTTCAAATTTTCAGGAAATGGTAAAAATTTTAAAGCTACAATTTTATTCAAATTATGTTTCTAAATTAAATAAGCCAGTAGTGACCAACCCTATCTCGTAAGAGAGCGACAGGGGAAGTGCAAAAATTTAAGGATGGATACAGTTTCACTAATATGTGTCCTATTATACAGAGTGTTTCATAATTGGTGCACCTAGCTCAAGGGTTTGATAGCTGAGACAAGCAAAAAATTATAAGGTGAAAGGGGGGATAAGACGCGTCGTTTCGGCGATAGGGGAGTTTAAGATTTTTAGTACTTCTGACACTTTGCACCCTGTAACTATCTTGGTATACACCCTATCAAGGTGGGATTCATCTCAGATGATAGCAAGCCGTCTAAGCTTTCCAATCAATGCCCAATCAGCCTTCCTGTCACCTTCCGTCGGAAGTAGTAGGACGTCAAAGTCAAAAAATTGGGAAAAAATTCCTAATATTTTCAAATTTTAACGATTTTCCCGCCAAAATGCATGATAACTATACAGTTTTATTACAAGACTTAGAAACCCCGGAATGTTACCTTTAATTTGATCTGCCTAAATGCAACCGTTTTTGAGATATCACTAATTAATTTTGTGCATTTTGCGTGGAATTGTATAATAGTAGGCGCGATTAACATCGTCAGTAACTAAATTAATGAAATTATGAATCATAGAAACGGGAATATCTCAAAAACGGTTGCACTTAGGTAGATACATGCATAGTCAAGGTAATATTCCGGGGTTTCTAAATCTTGCAATAAAACTGTATAGTTATCATGCATTTTGGCGGGAAAATCGTTAAAATATGAAACAAATTACGAATTTTTTTCCAATTTTTTTAAATTTGACGTACTACTACTTCTGACGGAAGGTGACAAGAAGGCTGATTTGGCATTCATTGGAAAACCTAGACCGTTTGCTATCATCCGAGATGTATCCCACCTTGATAGGGTGTATATCAAGATAGTTACAGGGTGTAAAGTGGCAGAAGTACTAAAAATATTAAACACCTCCTAACGATGAAACGACGTGTCTAATTGCCCCCTTCACCTTATAATATTTTGCTTGTCTCCACCTCAGCTATCAAACCCTTGAGCTAGGTGCACCAATTATGAAACACCCTGTATGAAGTTCTGGCTCAATAAATTTAAAATTTCGGCATTTTACTAGTTTTTTTTAAAATTTAACTAAGTAGGTACTATTTTATAAAAACCACAACATCCAGGCCATATTGGATTTAAAAAGTCCAAAATCTTAGATTTAAAATAACCGCTTAGAAAAAAATTTAACATAATTATACATTTTTGAATGGATTAAGTTTTCTGCCACTGGCTCTATAATCCAATCCACAATAAAATATATGAGATAAATAATCAGTTGCGCTTTTAGAATGAATTTTCGCAATCTTTATAACTTATATATGAGTGGTATAGTATCAAAACCCGACAACTCCACGTTAAACGATAACGCGCAAATCTTAAGAAACCGATTGTAGCTATTCTAACCCAAAGTTGTCAAGTAGCTATTTCATTACTGGTAAATTATAATAAAATTTGATTGTCCAAGAAGTCTGAAAAATCTACTATTAATGACAACAAAGTAAATCTAACTTTAAAAATGGAGAAGGTGGATTTTGAAACTCACCTGCGAAAATGTCGGTTTTTGAAAATGAGTCATTTGGATTTGGAGGAATTTGAAAGCCAAGTTTAACAACACGGAAACATAAAAATTGTTTATTCAAGTAAATTAATAATGTAAAATATATTCCAAATTTATATCATCATTATAGTGCTATCTGAAGCAGATTGCATTGGATCACAAAGTAAGTAATCTTCTTGCTCAGGTTGATGATCCTGCTGATTATGTTCACTATCCATTACGCATTTATAAAACCCAAGGAAATCCTGTTCTTTCCAGTTAGCTCCATAATGCTTTCTTAACAGATTGTCCACGTCAGTAAGTTTAAGGTCACTTACGGAAATTCCAATAACCTTAGGCTCTGGGTTAATATTACTGATTTTCATGCCCCTTTTACAGATATATTTTGGTTCACCTGTGTCAGATCGGTATGCATTCTCTCCTTGTATTTTTACAGATGACAGTCCACGATGCAAAATAAATCGCTTAGCCGTTATGAACTTAAAATGCCACTGTCCGGGTAATTTCAATACTTTTACTTTTAGTATAGCAGATTTCCAGTCTGAAACTTGAACGTCTATGCCAAGCTTAAATACAGTGGCGTGTTCTTTGAAAATATCAATGTAGGTTCCTGGATCGACAATCACCTCCTTCTTTTTAATTTTTTTTTCTATATTGGCAAAAACCCGATCAGGTGGTATAAAGGAATGCCCTGTCACAGGGAATATTATTTCGATTCTATTTATTGCCTGCGGAGCATGATCAAGCAACCATTTACAGCACATTCCAATAATGATGGAGTTTTTGTTTTGGCCACCACAGCCATCAGCCATGAGTCTAACGACTTCTATTCCTTCAAAGTTTGTATTGTTCAGTCGATGGAATAGCGCTGAAGCTATTTCGTTAGAACCTTTACAAAACTGATCTTCTGTCCATGCATAAGAATGGACATTGGCCGGAGTTAGTGTCGAATGTGAAGTTCCTGTCACAATGGTAAAATTGAATATATACAGTTGTCGAGAATAATAAGCTGCTTGATCAGGTAGTTTTGGCAGAGGTTGATTCTTTTGACAGTCAAATGAGAGAGTTAACAAGCCCTGTCGACTTTCCTTCAAAAATGAGTAAAACGCCTTTGCCTTCAACTTATGTACACGATTTTCGATAAGAAGCTTAGACTTTTCGGCGACGACTTTTTGTTGTGACTCAGGTACCTATGCCCCGAATCACAACCATTAGGTCAATACATCAATATATTGCCCTATACAATATATTGATGTATCACATAAATGACCCTGAAAATGAAAAGTTATTTAATTTAAAATTTTATTTGAAATTTAAAATGCATTTAAAAATGCATTTCCATATCATAACAAAATGCAATTTAGCATAAATTGCATTTTGTTATCAGGCATGCATTTCATTCCCACGATATGCACTGCACACTTACCTACGTACAGTGTCTTCTTCTTTTCTCTTTTTGTACGTACACTGTACACTGCACATACGTATATTATTCAATTTGTAATCTAATTGTATGTACATACATACATACAATTATTACAATTATTCTCGCCCGCTTAAAATTAATATTTCAAGACGGGCGCACAAGTGCATATCAGATTACAGTTTTGCTGTCATGCATATGCATTGCTACCAAAGTTTTTTGCATTTTCTCACGTACGTTTTTTCAACGTCGTGAGAAAGCAATAAAACAATAAGATAAAAAAGCTTTTAAAAAAGTGATCGTGGGTACCTGGGTGCAATTTGCCCAAACCTCGAGGAGTTTGTTTTCGACCCGTCGAGAGAGAAAGATCGGAAGTCCCAATAAATAAAACATTCTCGAATCAGGAAATTTAAAAGAAAAATTGTAAACTTATAAAAGAAAAGGGTGCTAAAACGGAAATTGTAAACACATTGGATAAAAGTGCCGATTGAAAATTGAAATTTAAAAGAAAAATTGTAAACTAAAAAAAAAGGGTGCTAAAACGAAAATTGTAAACACATTGGATAAAAGTGCCGATTGAAAATTGTAAATTTATTAAAACAAGAAAATTATAAATAAAAGAAATCTAAAAGATTTTTAGGAAAAAGTGCAAGTTTTGTGTTTGACTGTTTAATCCCCATCTCAAAACTTAAAGGTGGCTGCTCTCTTCGTTGAAGCACGGAGCAGGCACAAAACATTTTGGTGGCAGCGGAACTCAACCCAAGTCAGTGTAATAAAAAATATATAAATAAATAAAAATAATTCGTTTTCTTAAAATAAAAGAAAAAAAAATAATAAAATAATACAAAAAAAAAAATATCCCGGGTACCCAGGAGGTACTTAGAGGCGTAAAAAGTTTAAGCGCCTAAGCGCTCACCGTGGGACCCAAGGAGGCTTCATCCCTGCCTCACTAAGACGATTCCCAGAAGGAAGACTACAAGAAATCGTCGTCCCGGACGCGCGACGTATCTTCACTATCATCATCATCATTATCTCCATTCCTCAGCAACATTATTAAAAACGAGAACGCCTGACAAAGGACTCCAAATATCACATCTCTAGCAACATCATCTACAGCTATCGGAACTAAAAGCCAATACTTGGATAAATACTAAGGTAGAAAAAGAAAACAATTTTTCTTTTTTTTTTCTCTTACAAAATTTTTCCTGATTTGTGTAAAAAAAAAAAATTTTTTATTTTTTGCGAGTGTACGCAGAATACGCTACTCCACGAAGCGACCTCTGCGGTAAGGCTTCGTGAACTTGCTGGCCAGAGGACTTCGATAAACCAATAATCAATCCCCTGCAATAGCAATTCTTAAGTCTATTGATCAGGAGAAAGATTTTGTTTGGAGATAGAAATTTTGATACAACTGCTCATTTTATTTAATTACAAAAGATTAAGACAACATTTTTAAGAAAAAAGAATTTTTCTTTTCATATTGCACAACAAATTTAGAATTTATATTTTTTAATTGCAAAATTTGTGCATGTACTTTTACCACATCTTCTATACTATAATCACACATATATATTAGATATATATTTAATTATAATTAAAAGCAAATTTTTTCCTTACTTCTTTTACAAAAATTTTAATAAATTCTCCGACTTTTACCAAATAAATATTCGCGAATAAGAATCAACCAAGGCAAATTCTTACAGATTCGATTTGATTTAGTTATTTGACAAGTTATTAGAGCACTACAGTCTCTTATATTAATATAGATACAATACATTTTTGAACAAAATCCATCCATACGACTTTTCAGAATTAAATTTCTTTCAACCTGCTGTTTAGCAGTTGCAATACATACAACTGAGTACATTTAAAATTGACAATTACGTGTTTTTGTCTTCATCTTAGCGTATACTCCTTAGATTTTGCTGAAATATTTTTTCCCCTTTTTCCTAATTTTTACATCTTACATACATACCAACATGACTGACGAAAACAAATCTTTCGACGAGCTTTGCTTGTCTCAGGTCCAAAGAACCGCAGAAGTTAGACAAATCTTGGCCGAATATCACAAAGCTAATAAAGGAAAAAGGACTTCGGATTTTACTTCCGAAAAACTTCAAAGATTGGAAGACTTGTGGGCTTCATTCGAAAAAACGGAAACCCTTATTCAAAATCATGAAGATTTCGATGAATCTCATGATTATTATAAACAGTCATGTTATGACAAAACAGAGGACTGGTACAACCTTACCAAGGCAACTCTGTCTGATAGGTTAAAATCCATTTCACTCCATACAGAGCGCACAAATAACCCGTTTTACATTCCACTTCCAAAAACTTCACAAAAAACAACTGCAGCTGATAATCAAGACAACACAGACAATAATCAACCTAATTCAGTAAGGTTTAGGTTGCAGGATCATAGACAAAAGTCAATATCGCGAATTATACAATCGATCAATTTTAATTCATTATCGACTACAACACAGACATATCTGACACAAAAGATAAATTCATTGAAAAAATACTGGGATGATTTCGAGGCAACGCACAATGAATTAATTTCATATACCAGCCCCAACGACCTCGAAAATGACTATTTTAAAAATGATGTTTACGCCGATATAGAAACATCATACACAGACACTATAATTGCGCTCCAAGAACACTTGGACTCAAGATCCCAAAACTTAACAAATAATACAACTAATTTCAGGGAAAATCATAGTAATGTCTCCTTTAGAGACCAATCTACCTCCTTCCTATCAGAAGCTAGATCGCTCATCCCCAATTTCAGTGGAAATCCGAAAGATCTCCACAAATTTATCTCCAGTTGTGATGATATATACGCGACGGCATCGACGGTGAACGAAAAACACTCCCTCCTTAGCTTAATAAGGAGTAAATTATCTGCAGAGGCATATGATGTATATAGATACAATGAGATATCAGAGTGGCCTGATCTAAAATTGATATTGACTCAAACTTTTGAAGTTAAAACTCCTAGATCCACCTTACAGTCTCAATTAAGTAATTCGAGACAAAGTAGAGAGGAAAGTGTAAAAGACTTCCTTCAAAGACTAAATGCAACACTATCCAAATTAAATGAGGCAACGCACTCTTACACAACGGATAAAGTACTACTAAAATCATTATTAAAAGATAATGAGAGTCAGGCTGTAAGGGCAATTGAAGACGGATTATCCAATCCACAATTACAGACTTTAGCTAAAGTTCATCCTGATAAATCCTTCGCTTCACTAAGGTCAAATATTCTAGATCACTCATCACGTATAGAGCAAAGGCAACCTAATTTTCAAGCAAATAACAAGGTAAATCAATATCCCTTTCAACAGAATAGCAATTCAAATCTACTTTGTTTTAAATGTGGTAGACTGGGGCATGCTGTTTCAAAATGCCCAGTCATACTACGCTCAACGCAAAATTTTAACACAATTCCAAGAATTAATTCGCAATTACAACAACGTCCTACAGATTACAATAAGGTTACATCTCCGTCACAGGTTCCATCTTGTCGATATTGTCATCGGATGGGACATACACTCGAGGAATGCAGGACTAGAGCTGCAAATAATAATCGTCTTAATAGCAGCCAAGGAAATCGAAATAATTTTCAAAAGGTAAGCGATACTCCGCGAACGAACACGGCTGAGAGACAGCCACAAAACAGGGACTGGCAACAGCCGGTAATCCGAGAAAATCGAGCTCCACCGCCGAGATACAACAACGCAAACGTCTCGGCAAAAAGATCACCATCTCCAATGAGGAAAAATAATAGAAGTTCATCGGCATCCAGGCAGGGAAACTGGAAGCAGCGGGAGGTAAATTTCGGCAACCTCTCGCAGATACAAACAAAGGCACAAGTTCACAGGAGTCCCGAAACAATATCGACAGGAAATTAGACAAAAACAAATTAATTCAAATCCCTGTCCAAATAAATAAAAATTCGCTAACTCTTTCCTTGTCCATCGATATCTGCTCTGCTCCAAAACTCACATTTTTAATTGATACGGGAGCAGAGATCAGTTTAATTAAACCCCATCCATTAAAGCCAGACAGTATCTGCTACAGAGATGCTGTCTGTAATATAAATACATTGTTTACTGAGTCCACTTGTACAGAAGGACTAATATTCGCAAAATTATCTCTGGAATCTGAGCAAAATATCTCCATCTTAGAACACCCATTTCAAATAGTGGGAAATAACTCCATCCTCTCATACGATGGCCTGCTTGGTCACGACTTTCTATCTCGATACAATGCTAGTATCAATTACAAAAATAAATACATTTCTCTAGAAACTAACGATTCAAATGAATTTTATCCGTATGAGGAATACTATTCAAATTACCCATATGTTTATTTGAAAAGCGAAGACCCAGAAAAGAGGTCTCATACTAAAAGTTTACTGTATACGGAGATAACATTCTCCAACAAACAAAATTATAAAAATTTATCTCCATCAATTGTTTCGCAAAGCAATGTAAATCAATCTCCATCAAATGCTTCACAAGAAGTGAAGCGAAAAAATAATAACAATCTATCTCCATCCAATGCTTCACAGGAAGTGAAGCCCAAAGGTAATTCCAAAATAAAAATATCACCATCAGTAGTTCCAACCCAAATGGAACTAAATAATAACGACAATCTATCCCCATCTACAGCCGCACAAAAGGCTGCATCAAACAAAAATCTATCTCCATCATCTAGCACTTCACAAAATGTGAAGTCTAGTAATAAATCAAAAAAGAAGTCAAGGAATCTCAATAAATGTTTAACTTCTTCAAATTCTATCGAGTCGGAATCATCGAATAACTCCTTCATAATTCCACAAAAGTTGGAATCATATCTCCTTCCTAACAAACATCAGAAAGAATCGGATAAATTAAACAAAATTAAAATTCCGGCTCGATCAGAATTCATCATTGAAATTCCAACTCCTTCTCTTCAAGATGAATCGGTCTGTTTCAAGAAGGAAATAAGGCCAGGCTTATTTCTTGGAAACTCGATCGTCGAACCAGTCAATGGTATGGCAAAAGTCCTAATCCTCAATACAAATGAGGAGGACGCCGATCTGGGCCCTTACGAGGTGAACCCAGTATACCAAGACTTGGACGACTTTGTAGTCATCTCTACAGACTCAAACAGAGATCCAATTAAGGGCAGAATAAGAAAACTGCAAAACCTTATAAAATTGGATCACTGTAATTCAGAAGAGTCCGAGAGTATTCGCGATATCTGTAGGGAATTCAACGATCTCTTCTTCATAGAAGGGGATTTCCTTTCATATACAGATGCGATTACCCACAAAATCGAGACCCTCCAAGATAAACCGCCCATTTACACCAAGCCTTATAGACTTCCTGAGGCAAGCCGAACTGAAATAAACCGGCAGATACAAGAAATGCTGCAGTCTGATATTATAAAACCTTCCCATAGTCCCTGGAATTCTCCACTTCTCCTGGTTCCTAAAAAACCAGATGAGAATGGAAATAAAAAGTGGCGAGTTGTGGTAGATTTTCGTCGTATTAACGACATTACTATTGGCGATGCATACCCACTGCCTAATATCACTGATATATTAGACCAGTTGGGGAAGTCGAAATATTTCACCACACTCGACCTAGCCAGTGGATTTCACCAGATAAAGATGGACTCGAAGGACAGGGAGAAAACCGCCTTTAGCACATCCTATGGCCACTACGAATACAATCGCATGCCATTTGGTTTAAAAGGCGCCCCTGCAACCTTTCAACGAGCCATGAATAATGTTTTATCTGGCCTTCAAGGCATATATTGCTTCGTATACATGGACGATATTGTAGTTCATGGATACAATCTAAAAGATCACAACACAAGACTCACAGCAGTATTTAGCCGTCTCCGAAATTTTAATCTGAAACTCCAACCAGACAAGTGCCATTTCCTAAGAAAGGAAATTATGTATTTAGGGCACATAATTACAGAAAATGGAGTCAAACCTGACCCAGCGAAAATTAAGTCAGTTCAGTCATACCCCAGACCCAGGAAGGAAAAAGATATTAAAGCCTTCCTTGGTTTTGTCGGCTATTATCGCCGCTTTATACCAAATTTTTCAAAGATTGCGAAACCTCTTACAAGTCTTTTGAAAAAAGATACTCCTTTCAAGTTTGACGCAATCTGCGACGAAGCATTTTGCGAATTACGCAACAAATTGATTTCAGCACCAATTTTATCATATCCCGACTTCGACAAGCAATTTTTTGTCACCTCTGATGCCAGTGACTACGCCATCGGAGCAGTACTTTCACAAGTTGATGATCAAGAAGATCATCCAATCGCCTATGTGAGTCGAGTTCTCAATGGTGCAGAGACTCGTTACTCAACAATAGAGAAAGAGCTCTTGGCAATAGTTTTCGCAGTTGAGCAATTCAGACCATACGTTTATGGCAGACAGTTTACAATTATAACTGACCATAAACCATTAGTATGGCTCATGAATCTGAAGGATCACTCCTCAAGACTGATGAGATGGAGAATACGTCTTGAGGAATATGACTACAAAATAGTCCATAAATCAGGCAAGCTCAACACAAATGCAGATGCTCTCAGTAGAGCCATTCCAGAAAGCAACGAAAAGTTCGCAGAACCTACCACTAGCGTAAATGTGGTAACAAGGAATCAAGCCAGAGCTCAGGCGAATTTGAATACTCCCAACACGAGTGTAATTAATCAAAATCCAGCTCCATCACAAGTGAGCAATTCCGCAGTTACAATAACTGAGACTAATTTTCCCCTCCTACTGACTAAAAATGCGAATCCTAAATTTTTCATCTTGCCAATGCAAGATACAGAACTTGAAAGAGTGTTGGATTCGAAACTTAAATTTTCAGATAAATCTCCACTTTTAGAAAATGAACTGAACTTCTTCAAGAGAAAAGAGTCAACAGTAATTATTTCAAAAATTAATTTACCTTTTCGATCACAAAGAGATAGATTGGACCTTGAGAAAATTTTAACTGAGATTTGCTCATACACAGAAGCAAATCGGTTAAAACAAATAAATATCTCCTTCCCTATATTAGATCCACAGAATCTAATAATTATTAAAAACGCTTTTACCCAGATCTTCGCTAATCAGCAAATAAACATCAAACTCCATCAGGATTCAATTAAATATTTATCCGACAGCAATGAGATCGAGCAGATCTTAAAGGATTTTCATTCACTACCGACGGGAGGCCATCAAGGCGTTTCCCGTACTATCAAAAGAATTAAAAAACAGTTCTACTGGCCTGGCATGTCAGACGATATAATAAAGTACGTAAGGAAATGTAAACTTTGTCAAATAAACAAAGTATCCAGAAATCCAAAAATTCCAATGAAAATCTCGAGCATAAGCTCCAAACCGTTCGAAAGAGTGTACCTAGATGTTGTAGGACCTCTCCCAATTTCTCATTCTGGAAACAAATATCTCCTTACATTCCAAGATGACCTTTCAAGATTTTCTGAGGCTATTCCCATAGTCGACACCGAGTCTAAGACATTAGCGGAAGCCTTCACGACAACAATAGTTTGTCGACATGGTATTCCAGAAAGTATCCTAACAGATCAAGGTTCCAACCACATAAGTGGCATGTTCGCCGAGGTGTCAAAACTGCTGAAGATTAAAAGGCTCAAAACTACTCCATATCACCCTCAGACTAACGGTGCATTGGAGAGGAGCCACAGAACTTTAGCTGAATATCTCCGATCTTATGTGGCAAAAGATCCACAAGACTGGGATACATGGATCCCATATGCCATGTTTGTATACAATACCACCCCTCATTCGAGTACTAATTATACTCCACGCGAACTCCTATACGGATTCCCAGCCGAAATCCCAAACAATTTGAAATCATCACCCGCAGTTTGCTATAATTACGATAATTATGCAAACGAGCTGAAAGCGCGTCTACAACACAGCTTCAAAATAGCTAAAGACATAGCCATGGCCAATAAAGAAAAGTCCAAATTGCAATACGACAAAAACTCCGCCCAGAAATCCTTCATAGTAGGAGATAAAGTCTTACTCAAGAGCAGAGTTCGAGATAACAAGTTCTCCCCACTATGGTCAGGCCCGTATGAGATAATGGAAATCAATTCCCCTGAAAATTCCACTATAAAAGTCAATAATAAAATTAGAAGAGTCCATAATAATGACTTAAAACTTTTTTCGGACTAATACAAAAAGCTTCATCCTCTTCAAAAAGACTTATTCCAATTGAATAACGCAATATCATCTTCCAGGTTTTCAAGATGATACAAATGGCAGTCTTCTTAATCTTCATCCCTTTAGCCTATGGCTCAGGAGTAGAAGTAAAGCAACTAAATGCTAGTGCAGGCATTTATTTTGAAGAAATTGGCAGAGCCAATTTCTATACCAACGAATGGAAAGTCGTCACCTATTACGACCTGGCGAATTTTAAATCGGAATTCAATAATATCCAGTTCATCGCACAGCAAATAACGATGACCTGCCAGAGACTTAATGGGAATTCAGCAATGGCCCACACCTGTAACGGTACGTTGCTACAAATAAATCTTATTATAGCAAACATAGAATATAGGAATATGTTACTTGTAACACAAAATAGGAAACAAAGAGCGCTATTTAATGCAATAGGCTCAATCTCTAAAGCTCTTTTTGGCACATTGGACGAAGACGATGCCAGGCTATATGATGAGCAAATCCATAACCTTACCTTAAACCAAAACTCCCTCCTTTCCCTTATGAAAAGCCAAACTGCAATAGTCGAAGCAACTGCAAATATTTTCAACAAAACTAAAACCGAAATTGAAAAGGAATTCCTGGTTATGCATAAAAAGTTGATATCGATTCAGATAGCCTCTTCTTTAATGGAAAACAGAACATTAGATAACAAAATATCCATTGAACTCGAATCCCTAATCTCACTAATCTCATTAATGGCATTTAGATACCAAAATACCCAAACAGAGCTAATAGATCTTCTAACAGATTCAAGGCATGGAAAATTCCACCCTACGCTCATATCCCCGAAAAAAATTGAAGAAGTTTTATTGAATATCAGGCAGGAATTGCCCAGTTCAATGATGCTTCCCATAAATTCCAGACAAAATATAATTACGCAGATATACAAATTAAGTACAATAGCCGCAAATATCTTCAATAATAAAATAATTATAGAGCTCAGAATTCCCCTTCCTTTCAAGGAACCATATCAAATTTTTAAAGCAATGCCATTACCTACACTCCTCAACGGATCTTTCGTGTACATTAACCCATTAAAGGAATATATCCTTATAGACTACAATCGTGAACACTATATTGAATTAACACTTCAGGATATCCATAATTGCGCAACGTTGGACCAAACGCATTTTTACTGTAAGATCTTATCGCCTATCCTAAACACAAATACAAAAGCAAACCAATGTGAAGTAAATTTGATTAAAAAGGAACCAATTACATCGAAATGCAAAATCCAAAATCCAAAAATTAGAACAAAATCATTATTGGACGCAATTATCGCAGCAAAACGCTTGGCTTTTCTCCCTAAAAGAATCCCTACATATAGATATAATTTGTGAAAATTCCATTAATTCACAAACCCTGCATGGAACAGGAACAATGTATATCCATCCCGGTTGTTATGTACGAAGCAAAGAATTCATCTTGCACGGACATAATGCAAAAATATCCAAATTTAATTCAAACTTCGTCCCATCAATTAACATTTCCAGTATACTGTGGAATATGACGTTTTCCGCGGTGGAAACACCCACAGAAAGAAATCCCTTAAATATTACAAACAGCATGGATCTAGATAAAATTCTAAAATCCATTCGTTTCCAAAATGATCAGGAAAAAATTCCTCTTAATCCCATAAATAGCCATCATATCCACCATTATGCACTGTCATATTTAACAGTGGCTTTAATCATCACTTTTATTGGCGCCTATCTGTATATTAAATACAAACGAAAAACCCGCAACGCTACAAATATTCCGCCGGAACCTGAACTGGAAAATGTGCCTAAACTAACACCTAGAAAGTTAAAATTCAACATAACTCCAGCACCTAAAAGAAAAACGCCGGACAACCTTTAGGGAATTCAACTCAACAGCCATATTTTGCAAAAATCTGAAAATAACAACATCTACAATAGCATAAAGGCAAATTTTGTTTAAAATACAAATCAACATAATCCCAATCCCAATACATAACATTTTTTTTTTGGTTCAAAGAAAACAAATCGAAAAAGCCAATCATAAAAAAGGCGACAAAACCCAAATATGCGAAAAAATAAGGGGTACCAAGGAAGTGAATAGGAAAAGTAAACTAAAACCAAACTTTTCTATTAAAAACATTTATTCAATCCGTACTAGGACAGAAGGGGGAATGAAAAGGAGTAAAAATATTTTTTTTTTATAAAAAGAATCCGCCGGAGTCTGGATCATTCAGCCTCGGCCTCAGGATCAGGTCCCACCAGTGGAGGATGGCCGTCCATGGCATGCGGAGTGGGGCGGTAATACGACCGGCCAATTAAAACCATGTTAGCTCCTGAAACAAATAGAGAAGGAAAAATTACGAACAAAATTAAAAAAAAAAAAAAAGCAAACTTACCCAATGGCGACAACGCCATATCGTATTCAGGCCACAGCGAAAAATTCCACACATGGTATTTCAGGGCATGGGGCTCGGCCCCCCAAACGGTCAGCGTGTCCCGTCCCGGACAAACAAAGTTTAGCCGGATTGGACCCTTCCATCGGGGCCAAACCAACTCAATATAAATCCCATCAATGATTACTACGTAGTCTTTAGGAGCCTTGTATGGCTTTCGCGAAATGGCCACTGCAAATATCATGGTGAAACTAAAACTAACCAAACTACCAGAACCCACAAACCCATAATCCACCTAATCACTATAAAACTGCATCCCAAGCAATTTTTATCGAAACAAAATATCACCCACACGATATCTAGATTAAACAAGCCATTCTTATTAAAGAAATTTAACGATTTTTTTTTCTTCTTAATTTCTGCTCTCCTAGCTCGCAGTATCATAGTATTGACACACATTTATTAGCCGATTGAATCTTAATGATTTTCTTTACCTTTCGCTTTATACATACAGGCAGTACCAAACTTTAACAAATACTAAACAAACGAACACGACTTATAGTATCGAAAGAAAAAATAATAATGAATTTCTTAATTTTCCTTTTATTTCTTTTTATCTCATTTAACGAGTGTGCAATTAAATACATTTGAAATAAAACCATGAAAGGAAAATAGGTATAGAATTATAAGAAAATTTTTTTTTCTCATATAAAAAAAAGGAAATAAATAGATATAATAAAAAATTAAATCATAAAGGAGAAATACAAAATTTTTTTTTCTCGTGAAAAATGTTTTTGTAATAAAGATAACGTTTTTTATTAACACTTTGGAATATCGTAAGTAAGGAACAGAAATTAAAATAAAGATAAATAGTTTCTGCAAATTAACTTTATAATTATATAAATATATTGTAAAGAAAATGTCTATGCAAATAGAATTAAGACATAACGCAAACAAAAAATTGTTTGTTGAGAATATTGTTACCATTAACATTACTATATAGTAATAAATCAAGAAAGAAAAAGATATCCAGTAATTGCACATAATGAATATACATATATATTTACATATAATTAATAATACCAACACTTTCAATTAGAATATTTTAATTAATTTTTAATATATTCTAGCTTTATAACTCTGTAATTATTTATAGTTAACTACATCCTATTTTATTTTAGTATATGCATCTTATCTTCTCTTTTGCCAGAAAAGAAAGTTTTCTTCTCCGAAAGAATAAAACTTTCTTTTCCCCAGGGGGGAGGGATGTTGCGACTCAGGTACCTATGCCCCGAATCACAACCATTAGGTCAATACATCAATATATTGCCCTATACAATATATTGATGTATCACATAAATGACCCTGAAAATGAAAAGTTATTTAATTTAAAATTTCATTTGAAATTTAAAATGCATTTAAAAATGCATTTCCATATCATAACAAAATGCAATTTAGCATAAATTGCATTTTGTTATCAGGCATGCATTTCATTCCCACGAAATGCACTGCACACTTACCTACGTACAGTGTCTTCTTCTTTTCTCTTTTTGTACGTACACTGTACACTGCACATACGTATATTATTCAATTTGTAATCTAATTGTATGTACATACATACATACAATTATTACAATTATTCTCGCCCGCTTAAAATTAATATTTCAAGACGGGCGCACAAGTGCATATCAGATTACAGTTTTGCTGTCATGCATATGCATTGCTACCAAAGTTTTTTGCATTTTCTCACGTACGTTTTTTCAACGTCGTGAGAAAGCAATAAAACAATAAGATAAAAAAGCTTTTAAAAAAGTGATCGTGGGTACCTGGGTGCAATTTGCCCAAACCTCGAGGAGTTTGTTTTCGACCCGTCGAGAGAGAAAGATCGGAAGTCCCAATAAATAAAACATTCTCGAATCAGGAAATTTAAAAGAAAAATTGTAAACTTATAAAAGAAAAGGGTGCTAAAACGGAAATTGTAAACACATTGGATAAAAGTGCCGATTGAAAATTGAAATTTAAAAGAAAAATTGTAAACTAAAAAAAAAGGGTGCTAAAACGAAAATTGTAAACACATTGGATAAAAGTGCCGATTGAAAATTGTAAATTTATTAAAACAAGAAAATTATAAATAAAAGAAATCTAAAAGATTTTTAGGAAAAAGTGCAAGTTTTGTGTTTGACTGTTTAATCCCCATCTCAAAACTTAAAGGTGGCTGCTCTCTTCGTTGAAGCACGGAGCAGGCACAAAACATTTTTCAGTTTTCAACTTTTCATCAAGTGAGAGGCATGTGGAACACACATCTGTACGAGGGTTTCCAAATCCGATGTTGAAATTAGTGTTGAAAATTCTGCGAAAGTAGCTTTCCTTGACTGCTCCATCAGGTGACGCTTCTCTCATATACATTTTGTGCATCTTTCTTATGTTAAGATCTGATGCAAGATACAAACGTGAACTGGAGGCTCGACAATAGTGCGACTCTAAAGGTTGAAATTTTCTTACAAATTCTATCACGGCAATTTTCTTGCTGGAGAACTTCGTCTTATAACGATCTCCACCACGAGTTTCACTTGCTGATAATCCACATTCCATATTCCTTTTTATAACTCCCACAACTCTATCTTTCTTAATTTGTAGAATATTTAAGAAAGCCTGTCTGCAAACAGGTACACAGGAACTATTAATCTTTCGTCGCACATGGTAGGTTGTGGAAAACTTTCTCTTCACGATACTGGTTATTGTTGTTGGACGCCTTCTACGAATACTTTGTGCTGATCAATATTTTAGAACAAAATTATCTTGGTCAACTTTTTGTTTGTTGTTGTAAAATAGCTTATGGAAATTTAAAACATCAACCATGGATAGTTTACTGCATTGATAGGCTTTGCTGTTGTGATTGCAGGTAGGATATATGGGCAAAGAAGACGCTGAGTATCTAACAGAAAAAAAGATCACGAAAGAAGAAAACACTTACTTACTTAATAGCTAATAAAATGTAAATAATTGTAATTCCTACTTTGTTAATTTTTCTTGAGATCTTTTCCATGTTTCAGGTCTGAACACGCGCTTCCTTGATTTTCTACGATTAATGTTTTCCATAATATCTCGCTACTACTTATAATAAGAAAAACTGACTGCACTTAGAAATCCTAAAAGCACCGAATACGTCTTTATTCCTGAATGCTAAACCACTTACTGATAATATTACATTTTCATAGAAAACGATACCTAAAAAAAACCGTTTAAAAAAACAATTTCAAAGAGAGAAGAGCTGTTACGTGGAAATGTCGGCTTTTGAAACTAAGCAAATTAAAACATGCGAACTGCACTGGAGTTGTCGTTTTTTGACTGCAACTTTAATAGCAGGGAGATGTCGTTTTGTGAGAGTCACTGCGTGTGGGAGATGGCGGATTTTGAAACGAAGCTTTGTTTTGACAATCAAATATATACTATTTTTAGTGGACTTAAAGGCGTGTGATTTGAAAAATATGATTCCTGGGTCATTTTACTTTGAATTAGTATTACCAGCTTGAAAATTTAAAAAAATGGAGTTGTCGGGTTTTGTCACTATACCACTCATATATATGCTTCGAAATGTATGGTTCGTCCGTGTGACATGTCATTGGTTCCTATTGACTCATACCATCCAACTTTGGACCTGATAGTGGGAATTGATTGCGAGGGTACTGGTATGTTGATTGAAAACTCTCCCACCTTTAATTTTAAAAAAGCTAATTTTGATCTACTTAACTTTAATTTATCTTCTACTAACTGGTCCTTTCTGCTTAGCAATAATGATGTAGATGAATTTACAGCACAATTTTATAATGTTATGTGCCCTCCTTGGTACGATGCTGAGCTTAAACGCTTCCGCAATTTAAGAAATAAGGCTTGGCGAAAGTTTCACCTCTCTCAGTCTAATGATGACTTAATACAATTTTTGTTTTTGAGGAGCGAATTTCATAATGCTCTTCTGCATGCCTATGATACGTACCTGTTTAGGATGAGAAATGTAATAAGATCTGATCCTAAGCAATTTTGGCGTTTTGTAAATACCAAAAAGGAATCTAATAATTTTCCTCCTGTGTTAGTATTTAATAATAATTCTAGTCATGATCCGTCTGTGATTTCTAATCTCTTTGCTGATTACTTTAGTGAATCATTTTTAACATATGACGCTCAAATAGATTTTGCTTATTTTAATTACTTAACGACGCTTCCTAAAGTTGATATCCCATTCTTCACTATTGATCAGAAATCTGTTGAAGATTCCATGTCCAAGCTGGACTTTGGTTGTTCTCTTGGGCTTGATGGGATACCCCCCATTGTCTTAAAGAACTGCAGTGGAATGCTTTCTTACCCGTTAACATTTTTGTTTAATTTATCACTGCGGCTTGGTAAACGCCCTAAGTTATGGAAAGAGTTGGTTATTGTCCCAATCTTTAAGTCGGGTAAAAGGGAGCTTGTTACCAACTATAGTCCTATTGTTAAACTGTCTTGTATTCCCAAACTGTTTGAAGCTTCTTTATATGAATTTTTGTATTTTCATTATAGTGGAGCTCTTAATGCTCATCAGCATGGTTTTATGAAAAGAAGGTCAACAACAGCAAACTAGCTTCAGTTTACATCTACCTGTATCGAATCGTTTGAGCATGGTTGCGAAACTCACTGTATTTATACAGACTTCAGGAAGGCTTTTGACAAGCTTCCTCACTCTGTTTTGTGATTTAAACTGAGGTCTTTAGGTTTACCAATTTGGCTGTTGAACTGGTTATCATCCTACCTTAAGGACCGCAAACTTAGGATGTAGTTCCGTTCTGCCCTGTCTGAAGAAATAACGGCTTACTCCGGTGTTCCACAAGGTAGTTACTTAGGGCCCTTTCTCTTCATATTATTCGTAAATCATGTTTCCTATGTAGCTACCAAATCTGATTTGCTAATATACGCAGATGATCTAAAACTATATAAATCTATCGACTCGCATTGCGACTGTCTCAATTTGCAGGATGACCTGGACAGACTTGTTGAATGGCGTGAAAAGAGTTCTGTCATTTTAAGCGTTGATAAATGTAAGGTAACCATTTTCTCTCGTAAGCAAGTCCCTTCGAATGTTGTCTATGCTATGAATGCGTTATTACTTTCAAAAGTTGATAAAATATGTGACTTGGGGATATTGTTGGCCTCGAAACTCACCTTTAACTTTCACATAGATCGCATCGTTAATAGGGCAAACTCAATGTTAGGCTTTGTAAAGCGTTGGGCAAAAGGATTAGATGATATCTACATTATTAAACTTCTTTTTACCACTCTTGTTAGACCCATTTTAGAATATGCCAGCCCTGTCTGGTCTCCCTCTTACAAAAACCACTCCGATCGTATTGCGACCATGCAGAGGAGATTCTTACTTTTTGCTCTAAGAGGTCTTGAATGGAGGGATAGACTTCATCTTCCTCCTTATAACGAAAGGATAAATTTAATACACCTTCCTACTCTTGAGACTCGTAGAAAAATTTGTGACATTAGCTTTATATTTCAATTTGTGAAGGGTGACATCGACATGCCTTTGATGCTTCAGAAAATTAATTTCAGTTCACGATCTCGACACTTGCGATCTAATGACTTCATTTATTTGTGTTCTCATCGAACCAACTATGGACACTTCGCGAATGTGCTGTACTTTTAATTTGAATTTTCATTCGATAGATTTTAGCATTAATAAGACTCAATTAAGAAAAATCCTCAATAATTGCTCTGTACTTTAGCTTAATTTAAGTATTGTGTCCTGGGACCATTGAAGCATTTAGCGAAATAAACAAATATACCTGCAGAATGTTTTGTAATGGGCGGTCATAAATGAAACAGGTAATAGGTTGAAGTATTAGGAACAAAAATTGTAAAGCATAGGGCGGGGGGCAATCTCAACCAGTTACGGGATGATTAATAAAATATGCTAGTTTTTCACAAAACACCCCATAACTTCCTTGTTGTACAACCTATGAAGGTGACATTTGGCTCAGATGATAGTATTGTCGAAACTTTCCAAAAAATGTCGAACCGCTACTCCACCGCTCTCATGTCGCTAGTTGTAGGACGTCTAATTTTTCAAAATTGGAAAAAAGTTCCTAATTTTTTAAAATTTTAACGACTCTCTCGCCAAAATGCCTCAAACCGTAACATTTTCTTACCTTTATTTGATCCTATATGTGTGACTACCAACGTGTAACCATATTTGAGATAAACCTGTTTTGTTGATGCACAATGATCATTAATTTTGCCACTAACGATAAAAATCCGCCTAATTTTATGCAATCCTTCGCAAAATTAACAAAATGATGAAAATTAATGAATTTATGCATCATAAAACCAGGTTATGTCTAAAATGGTAGAATGTACGTTGGTGCATGCGTAGTATCAAATGAAAGGTAATATTCTGACGTCTCCAAGAAAATGCAACAGTTCTCAGGCATTTTGGCGGAATAACCATTACTATTTAAAAAATTAGAAAGTTTTTCCAATTTTTTTAATTTGAGTCCTATAACTTGAGGTATGAGGTTGGGCGGTGGTTAATTCGTTGGAAAACGTAAATAGTTTAATATCATCTGAGCTAAAAATTACTTTTATAGGTTATCAAGGGAGTTACGCCGTGTTTTGTGAAAAACTAGCATATAATCTTAATCACCTTGTAACTCCGACACCGTTGAGATTGTTCACCCCCTCCTCTGGCGTACAATTCTCTGTTTGTAACTAATTACAAATCACGCTGTACATATACGCCCAAGGCTTCCGCCTACTTTTCTTCATACGATATAACTACACAAAAACACACACACATAACTTGACCTTCTTTGGCAAATATTCTTCAATCATCATCTGAAATCCAAACAATAATTTGCCTAGCATAGCTCTGTAGTAATTAGAGCATCCTAAATACTTAAAAGCTTCCTGAAACAACAGTCGAATAAAAGCAAAGAAACTTTTCAAAGAGAAATCAAAAGGAGAAAAATCAAATCTTTCCAACAACACAACTCCGGAAGATTAGTTGTTGTTGAATCCTTGGTCGGTTGCCATCATCCATTATCACGGTTTGAGTTATGATTGTACCATCAGTCTTCCTCGAAAGGTCCGAACACAACCAACCAAACCAAGCAATGCTGGAAAAGACACGGAATTTCAAACAATAGGACTACGACCTGTTCGAAATACCAAATCTCTGGTTAATGTGGGTCAGGGTTGTGCTGGATGCACAGAGGCGGCCTAATAAGAAGTGCACAGGCTCAGTCAGGTACCGTACATGCATCATAAGGCATACATACATACACACAAAGTTTGTGCATGATATAGGAGGTGGTACGGCGAACAAGAGTTCACCCTCTCCTCTATGGCGCGATATACATACTTCTCCAAAGCGGGTGGATACAGGACACAGAGTCAGAGAGTGTACCGCTGGGAGTATCCTGCATCGTTTATCCCCTACCTACACTACATTATACTCTAAGACATCATTCCCCATCCACAGCTGATTTATAAAATTTTCTGATGGGCCTTGGGGTGGGGGTGGCATTGGTTTGTTTTCTCACTGCTACCGTTCGTTCTCAGATGTTGTTGAACGGTTCAACCACTGTATGTTGTGTAGTAGCTAGTAGCGTAGCGCTTCAAGCTTTTTTAAGTTCCTTTTTATAGGATGCTTCTGCTGCTGCTGTTGATCTGATGGAACGTTGGGTATAGTGTTGCTGTTGTTGCTCTTTTCTTACTATGTATACCGTCACAATGTCTATGTCGTATCGATTTTAAATAAAAAAAGAGAAACATTTCCTAGATGACGTCACCCCCTTTGTGCTCGTATTTATGAAGCTCTAGGGGAATCATATAGATATAAGAAGTAAGGTGGTGGTTAGTTGGTATGAGGGTAGGGTCCCGACTGAGGGGTGGGGGTAAAATAATAGCTTAAAAGAAAAGCGAATTCATGTAGTTGTTAGAAGGAGGTTATAGGGATAGGAGGAGGAAGCCGCTTGCTTAATAAGAAATTTATCTGGAAAGATTTAACTTTCCGAAATTCACTAGTTATTCAGAGAATGACGGCATAGAACTAAAACACAACGTTCGCTCAGAAGGAGGAGTACGGAGGAGTACAAAGTAAAATGGTGACGCATTTTTGATCTTTTGAAATGAGTTCGAAAATTCGATTTTATTTCCAGGCGGAGTGTAGATATAGATTATTTCTAAATTGTATTGAATTATTTTGCTTAATTTGGGGATTGATTATATTTTCGTTTTTTCTATATAGATATGACACAGAAATACCTACCTATGTACATCGGCGGGACCAATACGCTGGACAACAAATATAATTTCGCCATAAGTAAAAGTACTGTGATTTAATAAGCATGCAGTCCTACCTACTAAAATTAGTATAATATACTCAGCATAAGTCTCCTTTTCTTCATATTCAGAATTTCAAGGTATTTGTTTTTTTATTTTATAAACGTTGTCCAACAATATTCGGCAAGCATATGTATGTGGATTTCTTTTGCCATGGTATCATTTTTCCATTTCGGTAATATCCTGGTCGAATCTTTCACCATATTTTCTTTCAACTATATTATATCTACTGATTTAATTAGTATTATCCTGATTTGCAGGTCCACATACAAATTAAAATTCCAAACTGATTCTATAATTCTACTGATTCTTTCAATCTTGGGTTATATTGTGAAAATTTCCTGACTGGCCTACAATTAAAATCTTGATGAAAGAACTGTTTAAAAAAATAGGTTTGATGTGACCATACATTAGTAAGGCTACATAAAAATTTACTGCACCGATGACAAACTAGATACACAGTGGAAAGCCAAGAATCTGCCCACATAAGAACGCTGGGTAAAAATTTTCAAACATATGGAAGCTGGGCAGCTGCCGTTCATTGGATTTCCCTGGCTCGTCAGTTCCGGTTGAGCTAGTGTTTAGAGAAGTAAAATATATTTTGAAACAGCTGCTCTCCTCTTCACGCAACGACGCTAAATTCCATGTTATTCGTAAAAAATAACATAGACTACAGAATGTTTCCACCATAGACATCCATAGGGCAGGAAGCGATACTACTCATCTCAACAAACAACACATTGTATGGAATGTGTAGGGGGTGGGCATCTCAACCATTTTGAAGTTTTAGTGTGATTAAGAAAATATGTTTTTAACAAAACTTCCTGTATCTTAAAAGCTACGGTCACCGTAAGTATTTATTGTATGTAGAACTGCGTGGACTTTCAAATGACTGCTCAACCAGCCCCGTACTTCTCTCCTTGCTGAATTTATTGCAGTATAAAGCAAAAGTTTCGGATTTTTTTTACCTTTTTCGGGTGCTGTACCGAAAGGGTAAAAACGGGAATCCTATTACTAAGCCTTCGATGTCCGTCCGTCCGTCTGTCTATGACCTGGCTGTATCTCATAAACCGTAATAGGTAGGCAAATAATAGAAATTAAATTAAATTAAAAATTAAAGGGTGCCTCCACAGAAGGAACGTAATTTTTTCGACACATTTTGCTCGTTTTCTTCTCATTCATTATTATCATAAGTAGACGTTATTTTTTCAAACAGTTGGAAAGTTTCCCATCGAATCAGACAAATAGAATCATTTGCGCCGAGGTTTAGCCAACAATGGGGTACAGCTTTTAATTAACAGGGTGCAAGAAACTATCAGAATCTGCAGCTTTGGAAACATTGAATTCTTGAAGAACCTTGAAGACATCTCTCATACGGATGTTATGTATTGGCTTTTATACAGGAGATACAAAACCGGTTTCTCTGAAGTGGGTGAAAGACAAGAATTTGTAGCGAATCTTGCAGTCTGGTCTTGCATTATCTTTATCTAGCTAGGTAGTCAACAACCACTTCACCATTGGTAAATAGTGAAGGTATAGAAGAACTTGTGAAGTTGTTCCTGATAGAACATAAATCTATTGCCTTTGTGGCTTATCAAAGTTCTTTGTCTCTGGGCAAACTCTTAAGGCAAGCACACACCGACGCGGTGGCGGTGGTGATAGGGTAGAGACGGTGGTGGCGGTGGGATACACAATATTGAAATGATTGCGAGCGTTCACACCAAACGCGGTGGCGGTCGGTGAGTTTCCAGATGTTGCATTCTCATCGCCGCCCCGATAGCGAAATTCATTGCAGTTGAAATAGTGCAGTCAACGCAATTAGTGAAGAACCGATTTCAGTAGTAAAATTAAGCAAAATTCTGTATGGCTTGTCATGTGTAGAATACCGGGATATTAAATATTTTTTTTTTTTTTAAACTAACTTCATTTTGTGTATGTTTCGTCAACCGTGCCACCTCGTCGGTGTGTGCGTACAATGTACATTCACCGCACCGCCATCATCGCCGCTACCCCTAACGCAACCGCCACCGCGTCGGCGTGTAGCAAGCACACGCTTTCTAACTTCCCAGGAAACTAGGCAGAGCTTGGGAAAACTCTCAAAAGATGTGTAATTTTTTTTTGAAATACTTAAGTTACTTGGATATTCCTGAAAGTAAACATTTTGACCTCCAATACACCTTAGAATTAACATTATCAAAAGCCTATCAGTATAAATGTTTAATCGTAGAAAAATTGTGCCTACTGCCAATTTCACTGACGGCTGATTTGATAAAACAAAATGTTTGAACTGCCCAATTTCTTCATTCCTCTTATAGAACAGAAATTCTGCCCATTCATAAACTAACTCCGTGCTGCGAAATCTTTATTCGTCACCTGTAAATAGAAACGATAAGTTGATCTTCTTATGGTTATGCACTAGTGCAACTTCCTATAAGCTGCTACTATTATAAAACTCTCTTCCTTGTGGAATATCCACTCAAAGACCTGAAACTGCAGCGTGCTGGCCCAAACAAAGTGATTGAAATCTATAACTGAAGTTGCAACGTGTGGGCTCTAGCAAAGTGGAGCTTCCAATAAGCTATCACTAAACCGATGCCTGCTGTCCGCTGTCAATTAACGTAGAAAAATGTAATGTAAAACGATGTCGAAGCACAATCACACTTAGGTGGCGGTAGTAAATGAAAATTATCGTTTGGTTGCTAATTTATTACTGACTTTATTCTCAAACTATTTCTGCTCTATAAAAATTAATTAATTACTGAGTAAATTATTTCAAATATAATCTAAACTGCAATTTTCTAATTTATTAATTCAAATCTATATCTAAGTTAATCATTTCAAGTTCTGCTCAAATTTATTAATGATAATAAATTATTCAAATCACACTTCAATTTTTTATATATTCCTTACTATTTAGTCCTACAAACTATTGCTGAAAGAAAAAATTAATTAAGATTTGTCAATTATGTATTAAACCTACACGTAGTGTGAAGCTGACCTTAGAAAAGGCAGATTTTGACACTGTGTATAGGTTAATTAATTGACTATTTTTCTGTATTAAATGTGCTATTCCTAAATAAATCTAAATTGTTCTGTGATTTCAATTTAGTGTAACCAGCATCCCTAAAAGCATGCGTTCACTCTTTACGGATAATCACCTTTCCCAATGATTTATTTAGATAAGAAGAATAAATACCTTATAAATTGTTGCGCGACAAATGAAAAATACTCGCGTTGAAATTTTACCAAAAAAAATTTGTGAAATGTAAACTAAGAAAAATTGAACTAATTGAAGCAAAAGAAGAAAAGGAATTAAAATTGAAAGGAATTGAAAAAAAAACTAGACAGAAACTTATTATGCACAAAAAATATATGTTGAATATTAATACTGAAAAATGAGCTTACTTTGAAAAGAAAATGAACTACATATTTTGCGTTAATCACTGAGATCCGTGAGAATTCTTGCAAATCTGAAACACTGTGACCTTTCGGCAGCTGTATCTCTTTTGGCAAGTCGATGAAAGAAGAACGATTGACGAAATGACCCCCTTTTTATAGAGAAATTTCACGACGTTTATTCAAATTAAAAACCCGTACAAGACTGCCTGAAACCTATTTCGATCATTTCTAAAAAGCTTTCCCTGAATTAACAAATTGGCAATTTTACCTGTTTGTTAAGTTGCAATATGCTGAATTGCGTCTGGGCTATTTGTAACATGAGGTTATTAACATTGTTACATGAGGTTATTAACATTGGATGAAAGGGGAAAAAATATGTTAAGGTAAGTAATTAGGTGCTATCGCAACTATTGAATGAAAGTTGAAAAATATGTATAGGTAAGTAATTATGTGCTATGTATGTATCGTAACTCGCGCGAGTGTCATGTTGTATTTTTAATGTATCTTTTAGTACGTAAGAAGTGTTTTAAGTGTTTTCATCGCTCTGGAAGTCCTTCTTAACATCAGGTAAGCATATTTATGCGTTTATTTTATTAATTTAGTGATTAATTTGCTAGTTTTGTGAATATGTGGCAAATGTCAAGTATGTGCTTTCTTGGCATTTTTACCTTGTTTGTCCACAAATATTTAGCATAAATACAATAATCATGCAGTTTGATATATAACTTTGAAAGTGCAAGAGGGAAATTCATCTGTCTCGTTAGCTCAGTGGTAAGAGCAGTCACCCGGCAAGCGGAAGGTTCCGGTTTCAAACCCCGGGCGAGGCGGTTGTTTTTTCTTTTTGTATTTATAAATTTGATTTAGAATCGTTAAAAATAAATGTTCTTAAATTCTTCTTTCTCCAAAAATTTTATATTTGAAATTTAAAAAAACTGACCAATAGGCAAGGTGTTGAACTGGTCACGAACTCGTATGTCTCAAATCAAGCCTCAATCATAGGTGCATAAGATTCAATATTGAGGCTCTACAAACAAGGAAGGAACACATAAGTGTAATATTTTTCGTATTTATTTTATTCAAACATAACTTGCCACTTGTAGGTAAGAACCCGCCGTTGTGCCCTATGCCGAGATTTGCCCTGAAGCCTTGGGTCAGTTTCTTATTTCATTACTTTCACTAATAATGATCACTCGGAGCACTACTCAATGCCAACTGCATTGTTCCTCTGATCAACTACTTCTAATGCTGACGCTTCAAAACACTCTCGACCACAACGACGGGCTACCGCACCAACACAGGGTTGGCTGGCAGATTTATGTTAGTATGCCTGGGTCCATAGGGATTTTCAGGAACTCCTAAAACTAACGCTCACAGCTCGGCCATCCTGTATTGTCACTGTCCTCAGTGACTCGCCCCAAGCAAACAAAGCTTCACAATCACAAACTTCGCTTTCACCTATTCACTCAATTGTTCTGCTTCATTTATATTCTCTTTTCTACATTCAATCAGGTCATTCTCCCCATTCACACTCATCATGCATCACAACCATACGATACTGTAAGCAACAATGATCACTGCAGATAATATAAATATACATCATTTTTAGCCCTCGGGCGCTCACAAATAACAGAGTATGTAATAGATTTCATCGCAATATCGAGCGGAACAACGATCCAACAATCTAGCCCGTATTCGGAAAACGCTACTCTCTCAGATCACCCGTCAATGTTACCTCTCCTCCTTATTTATACCAATCAATATCAATAGCCCAACAGTCTAATGTTTTCACCAATGTCACAGGACGAGTCGTAGAATCGAAATCTAAGCTCGGAGCCTGAAGACACGTTACATTCAGCGACTGTTAGTTTCAATTCTACCATCAAGTGATATTTTCAAAATCAAATTCAAATAAAAATAACATCATTACCTTGAAATTTCCCTTATTTTTGTGGACCGGTTTGTCGTCTTCTTCATAGTTTCTTCGTACTATTAATTCGCGAATGTCGGATTATAAATGCGTGGACAAGTTTCTCAAGTGGCTATGCGGCAAATATTCATATTTCATTAAAGTTTTTAAGTTCATATTTAATTTCATTTAAGTTTGTAAGTTCATATATACACAGATACTAACTATTTTTTTTTTTTTTTTTTTAATTCTGTTCGTCATTGTTCGCAATTTCTGGTTCTTCATCACTTTCGAACCCTTCTTCACATAGTGCTAGCTCTTGAAGATTGCACCATGGTTTCATACGATCAGCAGCGTAAGCTGAAGTAAACGGACGACTCTTGATCTGAATTTCTGGAGGATCTTTGAGCACGTATCTATCCTTCGCGATAAGTCTTTCGATGACATATGGTCCTTTATATTTCGGCAGATGTTTCCTTGGCTGACCAGTCGCTACTTGTTCACTTTTTATTAACACTAGCTCTCTTTCCTTATATTCACGAGGCGGAAGTCGCTTAGAGTTAACTTCCTTAGCTTGCTTAAACCGATTCACTTCAATTTTATCGGCTGCCCGACGACGTAATTTTTCTAGCGAAATATTTTCTTGGTCTTCTTCCAAATCAAAATGTAGCGCAGCAGTTAACTCATTGTGCAGAGTTCGTTTTGGTTCATAACCCAGCAAGAGCTTTTGCGGACTTTGACCCGTAGCTCGATGAGGTAAACTGTTAAGACCCCACTGAATATCCGCTAACGAGGTATCCCAATCTCGACCATCATTACTATTCGTAGCCGCGCCAATTGCTGCTGAAATTATCCTAAAATAACGCTCGATTTGACCGTTTGCTCTTGGCGTTTGCACGGCTGTTTTGGAATGACCGATGTTATTTTGCTCACAATAGTGCTGGTATGCCTTGGAGGTAAACGCAATACCCCTATCCGTAACTATTCTTACGGGCGATCCGAAAAACTGTGATAAATCGTCCAATAATTTCACTCATACTCACTCGTTCCACTCATAGATTGTTCGCAGATTCTCGATATGTGCCACCCATTCAGTAGTCGAAAAACTATTCAGATTTCCAGGGCAAAATTCAGGAATCAATCCATATATTTCCGCGATCCCCATTCGCATACCAATCGGATGCATTTCTGACGTTGAATGCAGTATTGTTTCAATCATAGCACCTTCACTACCTGACGTATTTTCAGCCCTATTGACTGTTACTGTCGAACTTCTATTAGGGTTTAATCGACTACTGCCTCTAACATTCATGATCAAAAACTGATTTCTACTTAAAACGAAAAATAAAACAACCACTTTTTTTTTAGAAAAATAAAATAAAATTCTTGTTGGCTAACAAGTCATGAATATCTTACTGATCTAAATAATACTAAATTTCACTTTTCTTTCCTGATACTTAATAGAAATTGGAAGTAGAACACCCACTTCAATTTTAAACGATATATTCTCTTGTTTTTTTTTTTTTTGCTTCCCAAAATTCACTTTATTTTTGTTATTTCTACTTAAAATTGGAATAAAAACAACCACTTTCTTTTTTAGAAAAATATAAAATTCTTGTTGGCTAACAAGTCACGAATATCTTACCTAACTAATAAATTTTAAATTTCCCTGTTATTCCTTCGTTTTTTTTTAATTTGAACTGCACTAACCTTTTTCTTTCAATTTAATCACTTTCCACCCAAAATATTTTGTTTTTTCTTTTAATTTTCCACTTTTGTCCTTCGTGCCACTATATTTACTAAATTTCACTCTTAGCCCGATACTTGCCACTAATTACTTTAATTCCTTTTCAGCAAAACTAGCCACTTGCACTAATGATGTTATCCCGACACTCATAACCATCTGACTTCCAGAACAAATTTTTTTTAAAAAGGGACTCTCAAGTCAGCCAGCCAAGAACCGCAGAAACTGCAGTAGTCAGTAGTCTTGACTCAGCAATAATTTTCCAGAACCCTCACGATATCAGCAAGAATTCTAGAACATTACCATGAGTAACTGGGGGCTTCCCCGAATTCAATTCTTCACTGCATGCATAAGTCAGTGACTCAATACAAATTCTGATGAACACACAGTTCCCCCAATCACTCATGCTCGCACACTAACCTCCAGTGGCTGGTTGCCCGTATTCCATTGGGTGCAGATCCATACCCCACTGTATATGTAATATTGAGAAACGAACTCGTTCATTTTTCTTCGAATTTTATTCTCAAAATCAGAATGCGCCTTTTGTTGAAACGAATTCAAATGAACCCTTAGTTCCTCTCTCTCCTGCACTCGTGCACCAACCTCCAGTGGCTGGCTGCCCGCATTCTATTGGGTGCATAACCATACCCCACTGTATATGAGTGTGCACGATCACAAGCGATACCGAGAAACAAGTTCGTTCAATTTTCCTCGTAACTGGCCTTGATGTTCAATTCTACTTCTGAAAATGTAATATTTTTCGTATTTATTTTATTCAAACATAACTTGCCACTTGTAGGTAAGAACCGGCCGTTGTGCCCTATGCCGAAATTTTCCCTGAAGCATTGGGTCAGTCCGTTATTTCACCACTTTCGCTAATAATGATCACTCGGAGCACTACTCAATGCCAACTGCACTGTTCCTCTGATCAACTACTTCTAATGCTGACGCTTCAAGACACTTTCGACCACAACGACGGGCTACCGCACCAACACAGGGTTGGCTGGCAGATTTATGTTAGTATGCCTGGGTCCATAGGGATTTTCATGAACCCGTAAAACTAACGCTTACATCAGAATCCCAAAAAGGACAGATTGGGCAGCATACAGAGCCCTGGTCCAAGAGGAACTAATAGGCCTTCCAAAAATGATCAAATTGATCGAAGAAGTGGAACTCCTAGCAGATCAACTTCAAACAATGCTTATTTGAGCTTATGAAGAGAGCTGCCCAATTACCACCATCCAAAGAAAAGAAGATGTTCCTCTGTGGAACAGTCAGCTAGGTAAATTAAGGAAAAGCCTGAGAAAGCAGTTCAACAGAGCTAAGGCCACTCAACAATGAGAGGTATATAAAAACTTTAGCCCAATACAACAAGGAGCTCAGGAGATCCAAAAGAAAAAACTGGAGAAACTTCAAGGATCATAACAACAGTATTGGCACCCTCAAACACTGTGATGGAAGCCTTCCTGTAATACCAAAGTAACGCTAGAGATTCTTCTCAAAACGCACTTCCCACTCTGCAAATTTGTGACCGACGAACCCAACGTAGACGCCAGATCCTCAGTGACACCAGTTGTGGTAAACAGGGATTACCGATCAGCAAAGAAGATTTTCACCGAAGCAGAGGTGAGGTGGGCTGTCAAGTCCTTCAAACTTTTTAAAGCTCCTGGCGCTGATGGCATATTTCAGGCGTTACTGTAAGAATCGCTGGATTACACTAAACCCCTTATTACCGAGATTTTTAGGGCCAGTCTGTGCACGGGATATATCCCCAAGGCATGGAGACTAGCCAAGTTTGTTTTTATTCCAAAATCGGGTAGAAAACCATCCAGCGAGGCAAAATCATACATGCCTATCAGTTTGACATCATTTCTCCCGAAAACTCTTGAGAAAATAATAGACAGCCATATTCGGACGACGTCCATCAAAAGCTGTCCACTCAATGCCAATCAATATGCCTATTAATCCGGAAAATCCACCGAGGATGCTCTCAGCAATCTGGTAGAGACTATCGAAAAAGCCTCATAGGAAAGGAGGTCCTTCTATGTTCGTTTATGGACATACAAGGCGCATTCGATAACACTTTCTTTGACTCGATCAAGATAGTATCCGAAGATAGAGGGATAGAAACCTGCAACAGATAATATGGCCAAGAGACTTTCTTTTGAAAGCGGTTACAAGGTAACCATATATGAAAGAAGCCAGATACTAGGCAGAGGACCGAGCTGCCGCAACGCGCCCAAGTCTGTTATACTGACGGATCTCGGAAGGACGGGAAAGCAGGCACAGGGGTGGTTTGTCCAGATGTGGGACTATCCATTCCGCTTGGTGCCTCACCTTCCATTTTACAGGAGGAAGTCTATGCTATAGAGGTTAGATCTGAGGAAAGGCCATATAAGGGCTGCAAGAACTTCAATATCTACATTTGCTCAGACAGCCAAGCTGCGCTCCTAGCTCTTTCCTCTCAAGTTTTTGAGTCGAAATTATTCTGGAGCTACTACTCGAAGCTTCAACTACTATCTAGGGACAACCAAGTTACCTTGGTCTGTGTCCCTGGACATGAAGGAGTGAACGATAATGAAAAAGTGGACGTACTGACTAAAACCGGAGCTGAGTATCCGTATGCTGGTCCCTACCCAACATCCGGTCTACCAAAAAGCAACTCTAGGGGGAAATGCTAAGTGGGAAAACAGGCAACTGGATCTCTTTTGGTGTAGCGCGCCCGGTATGAGGAAGGCGAAGAAATTCTTCAACACCTCCGCGCCAACTTATTGGACTTAGCAGACAGTCGGTCAGACTATATGCTAACGCAGTCATTGGTCATGGCCCCTTCCGTCACTTCCTGAAGAAGACACGCAAATCCGAGAGCACTGCAAATCACTGGAAAACCAATTATCTATCCATATAATGTCTCCAATCTAACTCCAAAAGTAATAATCGAGTTCGTTAAAGATAAGGCAAGGTCCTGGGGGTCTAGTCGCCCCTACCCTTAACATTGACATTAGAATGAAACATTGTTACATTATTTTTCGTTTTTCTTAATACGATATAGTACATACATAATTAATTTCTTCGTTAGATCTAAACTTATTGGTTACCTGAACTTCGGCATGTCTAATGCCAAAGTTCAAGAAATGACTTACCTGAGCTAATTTACAAAATCTTTGTTTATTTATAAAAAAATTATGTATTTAATAAAATATTTATACAGGGTGTCCCAAAAGTACTCTGCAATACTGAAATAGGAGAAAGTAAATGCTATTTTTAATATATATATAGGATTTATAAAATTTTTTGAATTTTGGTTTAGTTTTGGAGAATCATCATCATACGGTGTAACATTCAGAAGTTACAGGTGATCTAGAAAAACATATCGAAATATATAGAGTTTTGCTATGAAATGAATTCACCGTAGCTCTAGAATTGAGCGGATAAAAGCTCTTTACAAACGAAAATTATTTGAAAAAAAATGTCTTTTCCAAAAAAAAGGACGTTTCGTATCAACAGAAACCGTATGCTCATCAGTACGGCTTGGTTCTTTGTTAATTTAAAAAATTGAATGACTTTTGATTTGGAAAAGCCGCTTGGAACTGCCACATTTTGTAAATATATTGAATAGCGTTATTCCCTCGCCCCAGGATTTGGAGTGAATTCAGCATGTGCTACATTGTTTTCCTGGATTTTTTCTGTTTCTACAACCCGTTCACTAAAATCCATTTCCATTTCACCAAAACTATATATCCACAAGGTAAGCTCAGTTCTCAAATGTGTTTGCCCTTTTTATCATTTTTCTTGTTTTTGACGTAGTTACAGGAAAACCGTTCGCGTACATTACCAAACTTTTTATATATTTCTCTCACCATAGGGGTAAATTTTTCCTCAGATATTTTTTGTACGAAAAGTAAAAGGAAACATTTAAATCAATTATTTCGAAATGTAATAAAATGAAAGGAAGTTAGGATGATGGTTAATTTCAGCAATTTCATTATATTATAATTCTTTTTTTTCGACCATTTGGGATGGGAGGTTAGACCCGTTAACACCCCTCCCATATATATGGCCTTGCTAGAATAAGATTTCTGCTGAAAAGATAAACCCACTGTAATGGGCTTGTATTAAGCGTACACTGTTCAGTATTAAAGCTCTTATAAGAACAGATTCCTAAAACAGTCAAATCTCAATACACCTATCCACCTACTTCCAGGGTATACTTTATTTACACAATTTCACTTTTAAAATATGGGTTTTAAAAAAAAAAACACAAAATATTTCGGCAGTCATTTTTTAATTCCGTTCACCTGGTAACATTAGCTCTTATATTACCAGTTATTTTTTAATTCCATTAATGAAACAAATGATCGCGACAGTGATCCTGATGAAGAGGAGTCTGAACAAGTTGCGTCAAAGGAAATGTCATCCGTGAAGGACTTGAATTAGGATGAAAATTGGGTAATCATTTTCTACAAAATGACCCGAATGTTTTTTTTTTACTATCAAAACCAGCGTAACACAATATCGCTGCATGGCCACGTTTAATAAATAAACGGTCAACAATACATGCGTTTCATCACTTAGTCGGTGTTAGTATTAGTATCTTTCTCTCCAGAAACAGTGTGTGAGGATATATTGAAGTATCTTAAGTCTAAAAATATCGCAGCTGATGGCATTTCTTGTCGTAAGATTAGTAAAAGCTCTAAACCGGTTGCATCCTTTGTTTTAACCGTCTCAGAAGATGTGCGGGACAAGTTATTGGATCCCATATTTTGGCCCTTTGGCACGTTTACTAAATTGTTTGTACCTTGCGGGCGCAAACCAGAAATGCATCCAAAATAAGCAGCGATACTCCAAAAAACTCAAATCACTCTCCCTTTACTATCAAAACGTAAGGGGAATTCGTACAAAAACCACACAAATCTTCAAAGCCTCTGCTGCGACTTGTTTCGACATAGGTAGTAGTTGCTTTCACTGAAACTTGGCTGTATCACGGTTTCGCGATGCTGAAATTTTTGACAATTCATATCAAATTTTTAGAAGAGATAGACATACTGAGTCTGTAGCTCGAGGTGGCGGCGTACTCCTCGTCTGTGAAAACCAGCTTGATTGCAGCCAGGTTGAGCTTCCCAGTTTCTCCAACACTCTTGACATCGAACTTCTTGCTGTTAAGTTATCTCTTTCAAAATCTGACTTATACATTATCTGTTGCTATATTCCTCCAGACTCCATAAATATTGTCGATGACAAAGGTCAGAATATTTACGACCTACTCATTTCAACATCTCATTTTATCCATGGTAAGATGGATCCTCTTGACGAATTACTACTAATTGGTGATTTTAACTTACCCAATATTCAATGGGTACTAAATGAAGTTGACGATGACTATCTTCCACTTAATAACTTGACAACAAAGGAGTCACTATTCCTTGACAGTATTTCATCTCTAGGTCTCAGCCAAATCAGTAATGTTAAGAATGACATGGGAAGGCAGTTAGACCTGGTATTTTCTACTGACTCGGGTAACTTCATAGTTGAGCCTAGTGCAGTGAGAATGTCTACTCCTGATAAATATCACCCCCCTTTACTAATTACATATTGCTATGAAACCGAAAACTTAACAAATTGTGATGAAACACAATACTTTTTCAATTTTAGAAAGGCTAACTTTTCGGAACTTTCTAGTAGACTTACATCTATTGATTTCAACACATTAATGTCTAGCAATAATGTTGACGAAGACATTTCTAAATTTTACATAATTCTTTTCGATTTATTTTCCTCTCATGTTCCCTGCGAGCGTTAGCGGCTCTCAAGAACATCTCCACCATTGTTCAATAAAGAACTGAGGCATCTTAAAAATAGAAAGAATGAATTGTGGAAAAGTTATATGAGGAATAAGGACATTATAAGTCACAACAACTTCCTCACATCATATAATGACTTCAAAAATCTTTCCTCTACACTGTATGATGAGTATATTCACAGCATGCGTACGAAATTATTTAGTGTCCCACGCATATTTTTTAAGTTTATTAATATGAAGAAAAGAACGGACAAATACCGCAATACCATGAGGTACCAGGATTCTGCTAGTGATGATTCGCCAAAATTTGCGATATGTTTGCTTCTTTTTTTGACAATGCCTTTGCCTCGTCAAATTTTCAGCCTCAAAATAGCAACTTCAGTCATATGAACGATTATCGTAACGTTTCATTCACTATCCCTTCAATTTCAGAAGAGGATATACTCGATCATATTAATGGGCTTCCAAATGACTCCACAACTGGTCCTGATGGGATCCCTCCTGCCTTCTTTAAGTCATGCTACCTTGCAGTGGTAGTTCCACTGAGAATTATTTTCCAAAAATCGCTCGATAGTGGTTGTTTCCCCCAGCTATGGAAAAATTCTTTTATTATACCTATCCACAAAAAAGGTAGTAAAAATGAAATTTCTAACTATAGGCCTATTGCAAAATTATCTTGCATGCCCAAATTATTCGAATCTATTATTTCCTGTCAACTATCAACTTCCGTGAAGAAGTTGCTCTCTTCAAACCAACATGGGTTTATTTCGGGTAGGTCTACAACTGGAATTTGTCTCGGATACCGTTGGCGGGTTGGCAAAAGGCTTTCAGACAGATTGTATTTATACAGACTTTAGTAAAGCGTTCGACAAGTTATCTCACTACGTGATACTCCTTAAAATGGAAAAGTATGGGTTTCCCTCAAAATTTTTAAAATGGACAGAGTCTTATTTAGATAACAGAACATACCAAATCTTATTTCGCCATTCCATCTCTAGAGTCTTGAAGGCTTCGTCTGGCGTACCTCAAGGGAGTCATTTGGGCCCGTTGTTCTTTATTCTGTCTATTGACGACATTGTCTCTGTTATGAGGTACTGTAAGGTCTTGATTTATGCTGACGATATTAAGCTTTTCGCTCAGATTAAATCTGTTCACGATTGTGAACAGGTACAGGGTGACCTTGAAAAATTTTACAATTGGTGCGAGAGCAATAATTTGGTACTCAATATCGACAAATGTGAGGTTATGACTTTCCATAGGAATCAGACACCAATCACTTATGATTATGAGTTCTCGGATTCTCGATTCGCTGGGTGGACTTTGTGAATGACTTGGGTGTCAAATGTGACCACAGATTGAATTTTAACTCCCATATAAACTACATGGTATCGAAGAGTAGTTCTATGCTGGGTTTTATAAAACGTTGGTCCCGAGAGTTTTCGAATCCTACTATAACATTGCTTTTATATACTTGCTTTGTGAGACCACTTCTTGAATACGCTAGCCAGGCCTGGTCTCCTTTTTACGGTACACACATCGAGCGCATCGAGTCTGTTCAGAGAAACTTTTTATGATTTGCTCTTAGGAACCTACCCTGGTATAACTCATTGTTTCTTCCACCCTATGAGGATCGCTTGCCGCTTTTGAATATGCACTCACTTGAGAAACGTCGCATGGTTGCCGATGTAACTTTTGTTCACCAACTCTTAAACGCGAATGTTGATTCCAAATCTCTTTCCGTGATAATAGGCACAATTTAAGAAGGCTACCTCTATTGCATGTCAATTCCTCAAGGTATAACTTTGGCAAGTATGAACCCATTAATCGCATGTGCATTGCTGTTAATAATTTGGCTGAGCATTATTTTTTTGTGGACGACTCGTAGCATGTCTTAAAAAAACGTCTATATAATATTTAATCTTTTTAGTTGGATTTAATTTAGATTTTTGTATTTTTGTTCTATGTCGCATTGCATGTCATTTTATCTGGTGTTTGGTCTATGTTTAGTGTAACATACTAATACGAACACCGACTAAGTGATGAAACGCATGTAGTGTTGACCGTTTATTTATTAAACGTGTCCATGCAGCGAGCTTGTGTTAATCTGGTTCTGATAGTCATTAAAAAAAAAATTTATATAAAAAACAATGTTGAGGAAAATCAGTTGTTCGTCCGAAGTTTTGTGTGTTATTTTAATTTAACATTCTTATCGATAACATATTAAGGTTGAGTAGGTACCCTAATACACAAATTCCTATTGAGGTTGAGTACCTCAATATACTTTATCATTACAAACAGGTTCAGTACCTATAGCAGAACTTCTATTAAGGTTGAGCACCTTAGTATACCAGCACAAACATTGTGGTCAAGCAAAAGAGCTTGATCGCAATACAAACACTAAGTATGTATATGAATTTTAAGAAACGCCCAGATTGTAACTGCAATGCGTTTGCAAGCCACCATGATTTATTTGTAATTAAAATCAATTATTGAAAATTGAAAAAGAAAAAAAAAGAAAAATTAAAAGCAATAATAATAAAATACACATATTGAAAAACTATAACTATAACTTTCGTAAATAAATTACACTAAAAAGTAAAAAATAATTTTTTCTTCTCAGTGATATACACAAGAAAAGTTTAGTTTGCAAAATAAAACATGCTACAAATTAGATTAAATCTTAAAAATTCGGGCATCCATAACTACATACAATCACAACTGTCTAACTGCAAACTTTTAAGATATAATCTAATTTGTAGCATTTTTCATTTTGCAACGAAACTTTTCTTGTGTATATCACTGAGAAAGAAAAAATTATTTTTTGCTTTTTAGTGCAATTTATTTATTTTATTTGCAAAGTTTTTTTCATACATTTTATTTTCTACATTTTAGTAACAAATTCTATACACTCTCTCCACTACTCGAATCTCGAATATCGCCTCTCAAATCGCGACTATCGAATCACGATTTAACTTAACTTAAACTTTTTTTTAACGTTTTTATTTTTTTTTTAACTTTCTTAACATTCTTTTAACTTTTATTAGCCTTTTCAAGTTTTTTGAACTTTTTTAAAAACTAAAAACAACTAAAAAAATTTGTTTTGTACTTTTTTTTAACTTTTTGAATTTGTTTTACCTTGTTTTAACTATTTTGTAACATTTTTATCTTTTTTTAAGCTTTTTAACTTTTTTAATTTTTTTCAACTTTTTTTTATTTTGTATTTTTTAGTTTACCCCTTCGGAAAGCTTGCCATTCACACATTCTAAATGAAAAAAACCCCATGTAAATCCACCCACCATCCACCTCTTTCGTCACGAACGCCACTCTCATGTGCTCAGAGGCTCGGGCGCTCAGGCGTTCAGGCGCTCAGACACAACGTTTTTTAATCAGGGGTTAGAGTTATATAAGATATTAAAAACATTAAAAAAGAAAAACAATTTAAAAAAATTAAAAATAAAGACCCCAGACATAGTCTGTAACGTGTTCGAATTCTAGCATGCGTTTTTACCTTTAAATTAAAAAACAAAAATTACAAAAAATTAAGAAAAATAAAAAAAATAAATAAAGAAAAAAATAAAAAATAAATGATTTTTTTTTGTTTTTTTATCAACTTCTAAAAACGGGTAGCTGTAGTTAGTGCACATAACTTTAAAGACCCGATGAGTCAGTTTGAAATCTAGCTATGTGGCAATTTGTAGTGCAAATCAGCTTGTATACATAATATGTAAATGCGAATACCTATCTGATAATAGAAATAAAGCACTGATGAAGGGATGCAATTTAGGTATACAATTAACTTACCCAGGAACTTTTTTTCAAAAATAAATTTACCAGATTGACAAAAATAAAATCAATATGAAAATTTTAAACTTCAAATATTTACATTCAAAATAAAATTTCACCACATCATAGTATTTTAGAATGCGCAAACTCGAAAAATTCTCACCATATTCATTCAAACAGCAGTTATGTCTGGAAGGGTTATCAAAAACATGTATATATAGAAGACAATATCTATATTAAAAGCTTAACACACTTGAATTTGACATTCAGTTTTCCAAAAAATTTCCAGAATTTTCCAATTAAACTATACGCGTAGTATTTAATTCCACATATACTTTTCCTTCCACTCCACCACTGAAATATTCGGGAAAACGTCCCTTATAAGTATTTATACGTATATAATTGTATATACATTCTAATAAATGGATCCGCCATGTTTAGATGGGCAATGGAATAACAAAATTTTCTCTCAGAAAGCACAGAACGTCGGAATAGTTCGAGCTGAAAAGTCATCCGGAATAGACGTGTGTGAGTGTTTGAAGGAAAAAAAATTGTTCCCTTTACTTTTTGGAGCTTTCCTCCATTAAGGAAGAGGAAAATTTTTAATAGAAATTGGATTTTTTCTCATATATATATACCTACGTATAGGGAAAATGTTTTGTGTATACAATGAAAATGATAGGAAAACGTAACTTTATGGGAATTAAATTTCTCCAATTAGAAGAAAAATCGCATTTCAAAACATTCAACAAAAAGAAAAGAAATTGCGTCAAAGATTTCTAGGTCCTCTCTGAATAAATTTGTGCTGAAAAATTGAAGCAAAAGAAATGTTTTCTGTCGTGCGAAGATTTGTAAAATATTGTGAATGTGGTGATTAACATCTAAATTAAAAGGGGAAATTTTCTTATAATTCGTTGTTATTAAAGTGTTAATTATTATTATTGAGTAAACATAAAAGAAAAGTGTGGTGAATTATTGTTTTTTAGGGTTTCTTTTTTTCTTTTTATTATTCTGCTCCTGCAGAATTTTTATGTGATTATATTTAAAAACCATGTAATACATACGAACCTACCCTCCTTAAGGCAAGGCAGTGACAACTAGCCATTTTATATCGACCCTTTTAAGTGGTGGGAACAAGTGACATAAACGAAAAATGCAGAAGTGGAATAAAATATAAAAATGGTGAAATAGCTACCCTAACATAGTACATATGCTTTATTGAGGTGAATAGATTACAGAATTGAAAGAGGGTGTAAAAAAATTGTTTCTGTTCCGTGACTCCTCTATCTTGAGTCGTGGTGATAAAAAAAAATATACATACATATATATATATATTGAGTTCAAGGTGATAAAATATTGAGAGTGGCAGTTACCTTACCTACCCTTATAAAAAGTGGAAGGAAATTTGTGTTTAAGTAAAGAGAGATTGGAAATGTGATGTGAAATTGAATTAACAGTTAAGAATATTTTATATATATATCAAAAGGTAAGCTCTAACAAAAAAAAAATATTTTCTCATAATTTCCCTGGTTTTTGTTTGCATGTTATTCTGAGGATATTCATTGTTTGGACCTTCGCCACTTTTATTATCTAAGGCAAAAGGCAGTTAATACATACCTAGTAGAGGTATAATAATAAATTTCAAATTGATTCCGTGTCATCGAAAATCGATAAGAAAAGAAGAAAACGAAATTTTCTTTCGTAAAATATTTATTTGTTGTATAAATATTTGTTCACCACAGGAGGAAGAGGAGGAGCAATGAAAAATTATATCGCGGATACAAAAATAGAATTCTATCGAATTGTCTGAGCCTGGTAGCCTTTCTTTACTAATTTTGCCATGCTGGAATAATTCATATACATATACGTACATATACTGATATTTCTACCTGATTTCTGATTTCCAATGGATTCTCCCAAACATTGGACATCAAGAAGGGTCAAAGTTTCATTATCTATTGGTATGAAAACAACGTTTTGTGAAGGACATTTTTCGTTTTGTGGTCATGTGTACAGAAAAGGATGACTTTGTGCCTTGATGTTTTGTACTTAGCATACATGTGTTCGTTGGTCCTTTTTTTCAGCATTATGTTTTTCTATTTCATTTTCATATTTTTATTTTCCGGAGGTGTTTGTGGAAATTTATATGCAGAACGGTAGCGATTATTCCAATGAATCCTCCTCACAGCTTAACATAGGAGGTATGATTCTTATTGATTCAGATGTTGAATCTGGTAGAAAATTATAAATATGACTATGACATTTTCCATCAGTCATGCTTAAATCGTGCAAATTCTCCTTTATTCAAATTTTAAAATATATTTTTAATTTACCACTTAAAAGTGGTGTTTTCATGAATGTTTTACCAAATGTTTTACGAAATTATCTACTCTGAGCAGCATGGATTTTAAAAGGGAAAATCAATAGTCACAAATCTTGCCTTATTCACAAATTATTGTATCATTTCCATTAAGGCAGGAGTTCAAGTTGACTATATTTACACAGATTTCTCTAAAGCATTCGATAGAGTATGCATCCATATTTTAATAAATAAGCTTCGTATTCTTGGCTTTCATTCAACTATTGAATCACGTCTTATCTTACAAACCACAGACAAATTATCAAAATTTATACAAACAATTCACGCATCTTTAAAGAAAATTCTCGAGTTCCTCAGGATAGTCGCTGCGGTCCTACTTATTCAATATTTTTATTAATGATGTTAGCTCAATATTCAAGTAATGACGCTGTTTAATTTATGCTGATGATTGGAAGTTGTTTCTAAAAATTGCCTTCTCAAATTCAGTTAGTGATCTTGTTAGCTAGTTTATCTAACTGGTGTCGTCGAAATAGCCTTAGTTTAAATACTTGATGATCATCAGCCAGATTATACTAATGTTAAAATTTTATGCACTGAACATAACTACAGAAAACGCCTTACTCTTGAGGCCTTGCACAATCAAAGCACAAAAAAATACAATGAACAGACGAACAGAAACAGACAGCATACACACCATTTACTGCAGTCTCTAGAGAATCCCATAAACTCTTAAATACATAGAAAAATGAAAAGTAAACTGGCCGTTATGAATCTCTTTCGACCAGATGTTTGCCCACTAACTAGTTGAATTTTAAAACTTGACTAGTGCAATTCACTAAGCTTCATTTTTCTTGTTAATTTATTATTAGTGTTATGATTTGTGATTTATATTTATCTTTGTGTTAAAAACATTAATGTTTCAACAGATGTAAGCTAAAACAGCCCGTAAGTAAACAATAGACGCAGCATTTATATTGTAATAGCAAAGTTAATATACATAGGTACTTGTATAGATTTATGACGGTGCTTCTGAGGACGGCAACGATATTTGCCGGAACGTTAGGCCAATAAAAGGACTACACATGATTAATTAGTTTTTTATTAATCGTTGACTGCTACACCCGAGAAACTAAAACACATCAGTTTATTTAATTATTTTATTAATAAATGTTTCTTTAAAACTTGTTCGCGAAATCACCGATTTGGGTAAAATTTTTGATAATAAACTATCATTTGCAAGACACATAAAATATATATATTTATAATGTTATAAAATTGTTGGTTTCATAAAAGGAAACTCCAAGGAATTCAAACCACTATTGTTCATCCCATATTAGAATACTCTGCAATCATTTGGTCTCCCCATTACCAAGTGCATATACACAGACTGGAATCTATTCAAAGAACATTTACACGTTTTATATATTACAGGCTTAATATATCGGGAAAAACTTACTCTCGTACGAGTCAAGACGTTTACTAATAGGTTTATCAAATCTAAGTTTCAGGCGTGGCATGCAATGCTTTTTATTTATAAGGAATATTATGTTTTCCAATATTTTATGCCTTGAGCTTCTTAATATGTTGAATTTATATACTCCAGAAAGGACTTCAAGAGCAAGAAACTTAGTTTATGCTTCTTCTCATAAATCCAGCTATGGTTTTCACGAATGTGTAAATAATTGTATTAATACATTCAACTTTTTTGATCCAAGAGGTAAATTTAAGCAATCTTTATTAATTCTTGAAAATTCAATTACGTAGTAATTACAAAGAATTTTAAGTTTTAATGCAGCCTTGGTATTAAATTACCTAATCAATTCATTTTTAGGTATTAATAGTCTGTAGGAGATGAAGTCTGCAGGTTAATAAATAAATAAAAAAAAATGGATGATTGAAAATATTGGAAATAATTAGAGTATAACATTTGTATTTTACTGTCAATTAACATACATATGTTGGTAACTGCATATGTACATAGGTAGATAAAAGTTTTAGGTTATGAGCTGATAGGGCTGATATAGATTTATTGGTTATATAATTTTCGAGCAACAACAAAATTGCAAATTTTGCTGGATTGTAGTATAATTATGATGAGGTCAGTTTTTCGTTTTTAGTTGTATTTTTCCTTAATCCTGTTTAGTAGGCCAATTTTATTTTACAGTCATTTTGACATTGTTATGGTCATATCTGCCAGTAAGAAGTGGAGGACGTGAAGTCACACAGGCACACTAGCACACCTCGGCTAATGGCGGAGAGTGGGGGGTGTGTATGAAGTAGTAACCTGCTTCAGCACGTACCATAGACAAAAAAATTCGTACGTAGGAAAAAAAGCAAAACTAACTAGAACAAGTAAAAAAGCTAGAATTAGTCTAAGACCAATTCTTATGATATCTTAGCTGAATAACGGTATGTAAATTTGTATGGTCACCTCTATGTGCAAGTATGATTTTTGAAGTTGTTTTTCGCATATATCTCTAAACGATTCGTCAGACAGTAAAAATGATTATAACCAATTTCATAGGATTTTATATTCTGAGGAACTTTTCAGTACATTTAAATCGCCTAAGACTGATCGTTTTCACAGTATACGTAAAATCCAAAATTTTTATATAGTACCACCAAGAAGGGGTCGCCCGATATAGTCCATGTTCTAAATTATATTTACTATTTTGATGAAAACACTGCGTACGAAATTTCAGCTCTCTACGTCGACGCATTCTCAGGCTGTGCCCAAATATATAGTGAAAAACGAAATTTTTGTATGGCAACCCTACGAAGGAGTTGACCGATTCGGCCCATTTTCGAACTTAAATTTACCTTTTTTCAAAAGCCCGTGTGCAGAACTTCAGCACTCTATGTGAACGCGTTCTCGAGTTATCGTGCGGACGGACGGACATGCAAAAATCAAAATAACTTAATATTATCCAATCCAATTTGCTCTACCATCATAATTTCTAAGTATTACAAACGGAATGACAAACTTAGTAGGCTCCAGAAGAAGAAGGAAAAACAAAAACTTATAGCCCCATAACTTTAGAAAAGGTATTCTTTAATCATTAGAAGCATGTCCAGTTGGACTATATGATCTGCATACGATTAAATTAAACCGAAAAGAGCTTTTTACAAATCTACAATATCCACGAGGTATATGCACTCTTAAGAAAAAAAAATATATATATATATATACCTACATCTCTTCAATAACGTGAAGGAAATAAAATTTGTCATCGATAGCTTGGATTTCTGAAAAAGTGTAAGAAATATTTCAGCTCGTCGAATCTAGCGCTCCTCTACAAGTTTAATATCAGACCTAGAATGGAATACAATTCTTACATCTGGGTCGGGGCTGTGTGTACAGCCTTAAGCTGGAAACACAATACAACGGCCATCAGCGTTCATCAGCTCAGATTTCATTCTATTCTATTATTATATATAGGAATAAATTGAAATCTGAGCTGATGAACCCTGATGACCGTAGCATTGTGTTTCCCGCTTTAGCATCATACAATATTGTCCAAAATATAGCCAGTAGTCTCATTGGCTATTTGGGAATAACTCAACATATCCGCTTACTCGAGCACCGCCGCAATATTGAATGACTTTATCGCTACACACATGGTCAATGTTCTAATGGAATGTCTAGTCTGATCCCTTGTACAATAACTATCTATATAATGTACATATAGCTTTCGTGCAATACAAATGTTAATAATGCACGAATGCGAAATTCGAGTTATTTGTAGGAAGAGAAATTATGTTAGACCTTTGGAATATCAAAGGACTGGAAACGACTTCGCTTCGCTCTACGTTTCTTGAGATTTTAAAACATAAATGAACGTGAACAAAGGAGATAAAATGAAGGGCAGCCTCTTCTTTTCGCTTGTTAACTATACACAACGATGATAGGATTGACGAAATCAGCTGAAATCAATGGTGATATATAATGGATTTCAACAACACAAAATTTAGAGTTGGTGCTGACCAAATGTGTTCCGGTTGTAATGTTGCTCACGTGATAATATTGCTTGTAATGGCCCGCACGTGTAATACTGAGGCCAAACTCATTTCAGTACCTCGTCACTAACACGGCTGTATCATAAGCCTTTTTGACTTGATAATAGATGGCGCTCGTACCGCAAGATATATTTTATTTCTGACATTTGGCATTTTTAAGTTTCCAAGCAGATCTGTCAAACAAAAATTTCTTAGCAGCGTTCGAAAGTGGATCAATTTGTATTTCTTTATATTATACCTAATGGAAAAATTACGTTCCGTGTATTGATAAAATACTAACTACTCCTTGCGTTGAGAATCATTAAGCAAACTAAGAAAAGCTAAAAAAGTATATATACCTGTGGACCAAGTCGAAAAAGAAGCTAAATCTTGGTAAAAACAAAAATCCTTCATTTCAAATAGCTGTTGTATTCTTGTTGAGGCTCCACATTTCTTGCATCAAATGAGAGGGTGACTAGTTTTCCAATGATATTACTGTAAAACATTGTTTGACCAGCTTTATTGGTTTTCACTATATGAAATCCCAGGAAATCAACAATTCTTTGGAAGATCAAAAATACTGTTAAAGTCAAAAGTCAAAGTTCATTTATTTGAGTGTAGTACAATCTGATTTACTTAAGACTATGTATGTGTGGAAGATTCAATTCACCGACTTTAATATTTGTCGATAATCAGTCATATGACAGTTACGTCGATCAGCTAGTTCAAACTCTACTTGAAGAAACAATAAGTCTGGAAAATATTTCCGGAATGCCAACCCTTAACGGAAAATGCCCAGAATAATACCACTCGACTGCCAGTTGAATTGAAACCGATATTTCACAAGTCACCATTTCCGTATGCAGGTCAAGAAGAAAAAGCAAAAAGCAAATACGAATAGAATAGAATAGAAAAAGCATTTATTAAAGAACCTTAACCTAAACTACGTTACAACGTCGAGTATAAATGATAATAGTATTATAAGTTGAATACAAAGTTAAGAAAAACAACAAAAGCACAGCGGACAGTCTCGCTGCAACAAAAACAGAAGAGGAATTATATTAGTAACTTTTAAAATAAAATTAAAATTGAATTGAAATGAAATTGAAACTGAGATTAAAACAAATTAAAGCAAAGCAAAATACAAAGATAAACGATAATAACGAAGGACGGGAATATGCATTACTGAGTTATAGAAGATTTATAGAAAAGTAAGGGACTTATCGTCTCTGTACCCTGTTAAACTTCTACCTGGCTTATTCGACAGAATACTTTCCAACTGCTTGGAAACTAGCCCCCGCCTGGCCTATTCCCAAAAAAGGAGTAGAAATATATCTATCTATAGGAAAGGTTCACCTATGAATATTTTAGTGGAAGAATCCATATGAAGGCCCCTAGTATCAGTCAAGAGGATTCTCGATATATAAGTCTGCAAGCTAGATAGACGGAGAGTTAATTCTCTCCATGAGAGATAAAGAGTTAGGGGACGTTGAAGCTCATTCACTCTTGTTGCTGGTTTGCGCGCACTATCCCTAATTTTAGCAATCATCTCCAGGGGCCGGATTCACTAACTCGGAGAGTTTTGGGAGTTTCGGAGATGAAAATTTTGGTTTTCCCCAGTTAAAACTCCCTAACTCCCCATTCGAGATTCTCTAACATACTTGCGGAGTTTAAGAAAACGTGAGAAGTATCGAAATATTGAAAGATGGATAACTCTGTGTGGGAGGGACGTAGAACATTGCGGTTTTTTCGTACGGATTTATGGTCTAAGGTACAAAAATATAGGTGCACAATTTCTGGGGTGGGGCTTTTGGGAATGGGGTCTTACCCCCCCCCCCCCCACCCCTCCAATTGAGAGTTGTCCACAATACAAATACGTCATGTTTGGTATCAAATTAAAGAGGGAGAAACGGGTTGTCCCCAAAATACAAATACGTCATGTTTGGTATTAAACTAAAGAGAGAGAAACGGGTAATCGAGTGGCGTAGTTTTTTTTTTGATCATTTTAACTTCATAACTGACTTTTTACCTGCGAAAAAGGGATTTTTGCACGTGGGTCATATATACCCCAGTTCCTATATTTTGCATATATTTCTTCTGTTCTTTGTTTCACATCCATTAGTACTCTGTTGTGAACATTTTTCTCATAGGTAGTGAATTTCCACGGCTTACCAGTTCTTCATAATGATGAGTTGAGTTTTTGTACCAGAAAACGGCCATTTTTTCATCTTAAGAAGGACTGATTCAATTCTTTTGCAGTTATCTTCAAAACTATATACCGGAATCAAAAACTAATTACATATCTAATTAGGGGACAACATGTAGATGCGATTTTATCCTACATACAAGCTTTAACGGGCATATTTAAAATTTTTATAGCATCTCTTCTGTACTGGAAGACTACCAAATTGACCATAATCTCGTGAATTACAATTTTTAGCGGGTACCTTGAGACACAAAAATCCTTATTTCTCTGTAAGTATTGCAAGGATTTCCATAATTTGTTTTGGTAAACATAGCCAGGATATGCAGTGAGTCCATAAATCAATTTGAAAATCGTAGGTACATTGGTACCTTCACAAAGGACAATAAAAGCAGGCAATACTGTCAGTTGAGAAATATTTTTCTTACTTCTCCACAACTAACACAGTCGAGAGTTTTGCTAAGTTGAATAGAGAGTTTGTTAAATCCCAATACCAATTCCACGAGTTACAGAATTCCGAGTGAAGAGTTAAGTGGCAAAACAACTCTCATCTCAACAACTCCACAACTCTCCGAGTTAGTGAATCCGGCCCCAGGTAGGGTTCAGTTCAAGTGGCATCACAATGGACAATCGATGGCCATCGGTTGTTCTACTAACACAAGGACTAGTGGGCCCATAGATCGCGCCGCACTAGTCCGGGCCCAGCGGTTCCATGCATACAGATGGCACTGCTGATCGTAGGTATTTCAAAAGTTGCCTTTCTAACTTAACCTAACCTATACCAAGCGCGTATCCAGACCTGCTGCCTAGGGGAGGTCACAGCTAAAATGTTCGAGAGGGAGGAAAAAGTCGGAAAAAGTCGCTTTAAAATGTTTTTTAATCACATTTACGTTAAATGACAAAATACTATTTTCGGTTTGATTTGGAAAAGCTATTGATAATATTATCCACATCATTGTCGATCTCAGGGTGGGCATTAAGGACTTATAACGAGATACGCCTTCTCGTGTAGAGATTGTAGAAATAGATGCTGACCCAAGCGATTCTGTTTCTGTCCCGGGTGAAGTAATTGACTGAGAGTGAGCTTGCAGCTTGAGTCACATTTAGAGGAATGAGAGTAACAGTGCATGATTTGTTACTAACTATTTCTTCTGATGGGAACTTAATTGATCTTGCTTTCTTCTGAAAAAAATTGTCAATGGTCTTATGAGTCTTCCGCTTTACACCTTCATTACTATTTCTACCTCCATCTCTAAATAATATAGCAAGTTTGTCCTTCTGCTGCAAATTAAAAGTAATCGTGAAGTTAAATTAAACAACACTACTTGAATTAATACGAAAATTCAATCAAAGCAACGCCAACCATCGCAGAGGAAAGTGAATGAATTTTACTTTTATAGTTTTGTCGTAAAAATTTTGAAGAAAAATTGTAGAATCAATTTTAGCGGCACTCCAATCAATCCAACTGATAGTTTTCAGCCACCAATAGTGTATAAAAATTCGAAAGAAAAATTTTCAAGTAAATATCTAAGAACAAAATGTATGATTTCCAACGCTCATAAATACCTTTAGCGACCAAGATCAGCCAAGGCACCTGAATCATTATAACTCTTTGGAACCATGGTCGCCCACCGGTGGTGGAAAGATCTAAAGAAAAAATGTCACATATTTCTAAGAAAACTGAATGCTTGTGCCCTTATCCGAAAGAGTGAACCTCCAGAATCAATCCACCAATTTGTTTGGACCTTTGTCAAATTCTTAAGAACAATTTGGATGTGTATTTCTCAGAAAAATTTAATGATTCCCTACGAACGTAACACTTTTGAACAACGCAAGCTTGAATCAGTGTCGCTATTAAAAATCAACGGATAGCTATACGTTGATGATTGCATGGAACTAGGGTTCTACTGGAAGAACCGTAAGTCAAATTTCGTTAAATCAATTTGTATGCTTGCGTGCCCTTTGCTAAATAATCAAACACTAAAATATATATGTAGTTTTCCAAAATTACTTGTCATCCTGTGATAGGTATGATAGATGACTTTTCGACACAATAGCTGTGTTCTTTTACGTACTTGAGAGAACAAATTGTTCTGTACATTGAAGTGAACTATTTGTACCGTTCGCTTAATTTAAATCTTTCTATGAAAATGTATGAGGCGTTGTTTGTGTATCTTTTGTTCTCCTCTGTTCTGCGGACACGTGTTATTTTGTGTCCGCACACACAAGAAAATTCTAAAAAAATCGTACACGTTTCAAAGAACTTCGAGTGAATGACTACTATACCCACTCCAGACTCCACTATTACTACCAAAAAGAAGACAAACAAACCCCCAAACCAACGCTAGCTGTCGCCGCAGATTGGAAAAGTGTGTTACAGCACCAGCATTAATCGCCGGCGTCAGCTACACATTGTGTCCGTACCATACGAAAATCGTCCTGTTAAACTTTTACAACTCACTCTACAGTCCACCAGCGCCTCATTCAATTCACGCAATGGTGTGGTGGTACTGGGGGGGGGGCGCTCATGACCCCCTGTATACACGCCTGACCTATCCTAACCTAACCTAACCCGAGCTAAATGAATCCCAAGTGATTAACTTGGCGGCGAAATACAATCAGGTAAAAACCGTAGCGGTTTCAGAACCTGAAAGTAACCGTGGCTGCCCACGATTTGACCACAGATGATTCATACAGTTTGCTGCAGAGTGCAATTTAAAACTCTGAGTGCATTTTGACGCGACATTCGATTAGGTTTTCCCAGACGGTTTGTTGAAGTTTAGTGCAGTGCAGTAGTGCATAAACAGATTTAATAAAGTAATTCAATAGTTTTTTGGGTTGCTTGCACGCTATTTAAAATAATTTGTGAGCAGATCACTTCATTTTGGAGGTTGAGAAAGGACCAAGTAGGTATATGGCAAGTGAGTAGTGGAACCTATTTGAGAAAGAATGAAAAGGAGAGTACTTGGGAGGAAGAAATCTTCACGGAATGCGTGAATGGAGGAAAATCAGTCAACTTTGTTATTTTAAGTGGAAAGTGGTAATGAGTTTCGTACTCTTTCGAGACCCGTAAAAAAAAGTGTACAGGCAATTCTCAACCTACTGCATATGAGCAGATAAAATTAAAAAACAAGTACCGAGGTACTGTCAGTTCCTGGCCTAAAGCCGAAGATCAAAAATTCCATAAAGAAATTTTTGGGAGTATAGGTACTTTGTGTAAAATGTTTCGATCAGCAGTAACAGGGCGATCTCATCAGAACAGCAATGAACCCTGAAACTGCCTGCTGTCTACACTACAGTGAACTAAGATGCCAATAAGTAGCTGGTGGATATATATAGACTTATTTAAAAATCTACATGTGAATCATTTTAAGGAAAATTGGTTGTCTTCACATTAAAATGATTTTTGGGCATCCCATTCTAACTAATAAGTAGAAAATGGTAATGAGTTTTTTACTCTTTCGAGACTCGTACAAAATACGAGTCTACATGCAATTCTCAACCTACTGCATATGAACAGATAAAATTAAAAAAACAAGTACCGAGGTACTGTCAGTTCCTGGCCTAAAGCCGAAGACCACAAATTCCATAAAGAATTTTTTTGGAGTATAGGTACTGTGTGTAAAATGTTTCGATCAGCAGTAACAGGGCGATCTCATCAGGACAGCAATGAACCCTGAAACTGGCTGCTGTCTACACTACAGTGAACTAAGATTCCAATAAGTAGCTGGTGGATATATATAGAATTATTTAAAAATTATATCGGAATCATTTTAAGGAAAATTGGTTGTCTTCACATTAAAATGATTTTTGGGCATCCCATTTCTAACTAATAAGTAGAAAGTGGTATTGAGTTTTTTACTCTTTCGAGACCCGTACCAAATACGAGTCTACAGGAAATTCTCAACCTACTGCATATGAGCAGATAAAATTAAACAACAAGTACCGAGGTACGGTCAGTTATTTTAAATTCATAATTAGTTTGTCAGGTTATAATTCATGATTCATTTGAACAGCAATTATTAATTAATGAAACTATACTGCTAACCAGTGAATTTATCTCTTACGGTGCACCCATCAGCAGTGCTGCTGATCCGTTCGATTGAAATATCACTCATATTACAAGTCAAGTTAACTTATCTTCAATTAAAAGTAAAATAATTACCAGATCAATATCACTAACATTTGCCATAATTATTACACCTCTTAGAATTACTGAAACGACATCACTAACTTGTATTCACAAAATAATGAAGAATAACCGTCTCGTATGTCGTGTAATTACAGCGACACGGTAAAAACCGAAGACGGTCAGCCGAATGAGAAAAACATAATCGGAAATTTATCGTCTTTATTAGACTGAAATTCCTTGGAAATGAATTTCAGTGTAATAAAGTCGAACAACATACAACTTAAAATTTTACTTGGGTTATCCGAGTGCCATACGGCAACAATAATCACCTAATTTGAAACTTGCAATTAGAAATATTGCTATTATATAATTCACACTTGCTTTTGTTAAAAAGTATTTATGTGGGCAATTGAGTGACCTCTATCATCGAACTTCTGTGATAGGCGATCAGAGATAACCACACTGATGAGACCTTTCTGATCGCTGGGTCGAAAACATAATCGTATGTTGCTGCCCTAACTAACCTAATTCCCTTTTTTCTCAACTGACAAAGAAATTCCAAAAAAAATATTTAATTACACCACTTACAGCCTTTGTTTTTTAAATAGAATTCATTAGATGTACAGTTTGGCACGAAAGTATCCTATAGACTCACCAACTTTATAATCTTTATCGTGAAATGCAGGCACATTACATGAATAAAAAACAATGTTTTCTAATAAAATGAAATCATCTATGCAAGATGTAAGATGCCTTAGACGACCTAATTAAAAGACAACTGGTTGGATTTCAATTCAAAGACATTATATTGTCGTGTTCATGTTCTTTAATCAAAGTTTCAATCTTTTAATCTTACAACACTTCAATATGTATGTTTACAAATGTACCAAGCTTAATGAATAGACATTTAGAAGCTATCTACAATTTTCAAGAATCAGGAAATGGTAGAAATGTGTAAAATTTCCCGAAAACTATAAAAGCGCACAGTCAACTTCTCTATTTGCCTAACCTATTTTCCAGAATTCTATAAAATAGTAACGAATTGAGATAATAAGTACAAGAGAAATATTTGCATTGCATACTGCATATGGTCTGTGGTATCCTTATATCTCTATCATTCTACTATTGTTAACCAGTTATCAGAAACTATGATTGCGTTGTGCCGAAGAGCAACTTCTCAATCAATCGTAATTGAACGTAAATTGAACATTGTGAGACTACGACAACGACGACGACATCTACATATGGAAGAAGTTTTATGCAATATGAAATCTCTTTTTTAGCTCACACCATAACCAATTTGTGGAGTTGGTGACACACTATAGAAAATAGAATCGGATGCAAAAATGAATCAGATCAGAACATGGGAAGTATAGTGCAACCATATCGAGATAACTGTAGTAGGTACATAGTGTCAATGTGCCATCAATTTTATTCCGTAGGAGAATTATTGAGGATTACGTTTGCCATTTTCAATGTTATTTGCTGCGACAAAAATCGCATTTCAATGCTGTCTGCGGAAGGTTTGTGAATAAAAGTTCTTTTTTTTCTTCAGAAATATGTGTTGAAATTATTTTCCTCTGTTTCGAGTTTTTTTTATATATTTTTCTTCAGTCATGAAGGACGTAATTAACTCACTCCTTCAACCATTCTTGAAATTTTTCTAAAGTTTAATGAAAAACGAACTTTTTCAAACTTTTCTTTATGAAACTAGTTTTATAAAAAGGAAAATCCTTGAAGACTATACAGGAGTACAGCTGTGCAGCTAGCGAATAGCATTGGACTTGGAAGGCTTCCGTCTATGTAAGTTTCATAACTTAATTTGTATAAGAACTTCAGTCAATTTAGTCGGCTTTGCTGCTTTTCAACGTTGTATCGATACTTTTCATTAGAATTCTGATTAAAGTCACCCATTGTGGTGTTCTTACTCATTCTTTTCTCTTAAGCCGAGAATTTTAAAATGTCACAACCGTCGCGTCGGTAGTCACTATCACTCCTATGCCACCATATTCGGATTAAATTTCAATATGGTTGGTTCCCAATACACTTGCTAGATTTGCTTTTCTTTTTGGAATATTTTTATTGCCGCCCGGGCCGTTCTTTAGCGCGCTAAAAATATTTATTGTCCGAGTTCTGACATTTGATTGGATTTTTGTAGTTAACGTAGTTTTGTACGTCTTTGATCTAATTGTAAGTACGGATGAATTTTTTTTTATTGTATACATTATACATTTTATTTTAATATTTTTAATATTTCAAAATAATTTTAACTACCTGCGTAGTATTTCCGTAAAAAAATTGCAAAATGCTTCTTCTTCTTATTTTTACTATTTCTTTTCTCCGAGTCTCCGATGTCATATTTTAGCTGCTAAAGAACGGCCCGATATTGGCGACTCGCATTGGAGAATCTGAACATTCCCTTTTCAGTTAGTTAAACTGTTAAAGACAATTCACTTTACAAGAAGGAAAGAGTAGGAATAATGTTTTTGGTGAGGTGATGATAGCTTAGAATATATAGCAAACAGGAATGGTTGAATCGTGTAAAATTCGTGTACATGAGCGTAATTTGTCAAGAGGAGGAGACTATACATAGGAGTAAGTGAGATGCTGGATGGAGAAGTTGTCAAAGCTGTTGCATAATTGTCAAATGTGCTTTTGTTTTGTGAGCAGATTTGGTCAACTTAAAATTCTTTTGTGAAATTTAACAAAAATACCGAATCAATTCTTTTCAAAACTATTTATCTTTGAACTTTATTTAGTGCAAAGTTTTATAGTGCCACCTAGTGCCTGTTAAAATCTTCATATCAATTAAAAAAACAGAAATGAAGTGTTCGGTCAAGGCTTGCAAATGTAAATTGGATTATGAACTAGGGAATCCTGTAAAAATGGACTACCAAACAACCAGAAATTTATTACGCAAAATCTGGCTTATCACCATTCCTGTTTGCTTTATATTCTAAGGATGATGGCAATAAGTGGGTAGTCTATACATGCTAAAGTGTGATAGAATCCGCGATCTTCAATGATCATGTTCCTGTTTCTTCTACTTCTGTAGATGTTTCAGGAAATTTTATGAATTACCTAAGATTTGTTACAATTAACATTGCAATTAGCCAATTATCCTTGATATCGAAGGTTGGCTTAAATTCAGGATATTGTTACGTCCAACAGGATTTTCGTGTGAATCTGTAGCAAAAAAAAAAATGTGGGCAAAACTGGCTGTATCATTTGAATCAATTTACTTACAAAGACATAGCAAACGGATCCAGGTTATTCCTCATGTTCCTCAGAGCTATGTGTTTTGTACAAACTGCAATGTAGTAGATCTTAAATCTCGATAAGTTGTCAACATCTTTTTGCTCTAATTATTGTCATTGTAATTGGATTAAATTGAATTGTACAAATGAATTTGTTATTGATATAGATGTGTGAGTGTAATTAGAAACAAGAACGACGGAATTTTAGTTCAGTTAATCAGTTAGCGTCGAGAAGCTTGTTTGGAAAAAAAACCAGACACTTGTAATAAAGTATCTCTTAATCTGAAACTGAAGAATTTTATTTTATTTAAAACCCTACGTGCTGGGCATATCTAAGCTCCTATGTGCTGGAGGTCAAAGGAAAACAAAATTAAGGTATATTCTATCAACATAATCTGCAAAGCTAAGTATTCATTTTTTCATTTGCATAATCATATTCGGATTCTATATAAGGCCTCAAAATTTGATCCATATTCATACGTAATTTAGTGATTTATGGGGCAAACATTTCAATTAAAATATTTTTGAAGATAAAAACAAAACACGAAATCCGTCAAAACCCGATTTTTCTAGGAAATTCTAGTTCTAACAAAGCGCTTTCGGTAATTCTAGTTTTTACTAATATAACACAGTTAAAACTAGAATTAACGAGAGCGCTTTGTTAGAACTAGTATTAACTAAGGAATATTTAGTTAATTCTGGTTTTGGCGGAATTCTCGCACTGTTTTTAGTTAAATCTAGAACTGACGGAATTCTCGCACTGTTTTTAGTTAAATCTAGAACTGACGGGCTGCTCTTAATAAATTGGCGTTAGGATTGAAATCTATCACCGTTAAACCTCGATGTTAAGTAAAACTCTTTATTTGTAATTATGTAAACATTCTTGTAATCCTTTTTTCACATTATACAGCCTAATTATTGCAACAAGGCATGCTGTTGTGGCATTTCGAATTGCAAAGAATTTCTTTTTTTATACATAAACATCGCTTCGAAATACAACGCTTCCTGCAAGCGCAGCGGACGAACCCTTGGTCTGTTCCTATGGCTTCCTTCTTTGCTGCAGTCCTAAGGGAAATCACATGTTCCTGTGACTCCTGTTCTGCTGTCAAGAAAACTTCGAGGCATACATCGAATTCAGATCTGAAAAAAATATTAATGATGTAATAGAGATATCCAATTTAAATATCTACTTATTGAAGTTTAATGAACCTACCTGCAATATAGCTTGTTTAAAACTCCACCCTTTGTACCAATTTTGTACAGATCTTCTTCATTTCTTTCAAGCACGACTCCGATGAGATTTCGTAAGTCCGCCTTAGGCCTATCAACATCTGGAATAGGTATACTTATATTACCTCCTACACCAACCGGACGATTGGCAGCGGAAATCGACTTCATTCGATCGGCCTGTCCCTTCAAATTTTGCTCAGCTTCCCTTCTAGCTAAACAGATATTTGACGATGTATTAGCTATCATCACATCACCCTCTTCTTTTTCTCCAATATCGCCGCGTCCAGCATCTTACATCTGATCTATGATTCTCCGAAGATCATCCTCATCGCAGATAGTTTTAATAACATCAGATGGTAATGTGGATGTCGTTAGACCAACTCTTGGTTCCACACCAAACATAGCTATGTACGGTGATTGCTTGATTCCTGAATGAAAGGCTCTATTTTTCGTAAATTGTACAAAGCGAAGGCCATTGGACCAATTGGTAGTATGATTACCTTTCATCCATGAAGCCAACATATTTTCTATGTCCTGAATGGCTGTTTCAACAGAACTCTGACTCTGGCTATGCCGCGGAGGCCATTGGACCAATTGGTAGTATGATTACCTTTCATCCATGAAGCCAACATATTTTCTATGTCCTGAATGGCTGTTTCAACAGAACTCTGACTCTGGCTATGCCGCGGCTTCCCATGAACAATCTTCAACTCCGGCCAGTATGTAAACAGCTCATCAATGACAGAATTTACACACTCCCTTCCATTATTAGAGTGTAAAATAGAAGGCGCCCCGAATGTCAAGAATATATTAGATAGTTGTAAGGCAACTTCTTCAGCTCTCTTACTCTGAAGCGCTCGCAGCAAAACAAATTTGGTTAAATGATCCTGGTAAACCCTAATGAACTTAAACTCTTGATCAGCCTGAGATTGCATGTCAATAAGGTCTGCCTGGCAACGGCTCTTCATTTCTGAGTGAAGAATAGGTTTAGAAACCAGACCTTTATTCTTTTTGGTTTTTTTTTGCTGGCACGTCTCACACATCGAGAGAAAAATGTTTATCATTTCGATGGTTATATTAGCGTACTTTCTAGACGTTTCCATTTTCAGTCTGACTCGGCCGCCATGACCTACAGCCACATGGGCACTTTCTATAACATCGAATATTTCTTCGGCTGGCAAATAATATTTTATAGGTTCACCTTTTGAGATCAAGTTTTTCACACCACCAATTTCGAGAATATAAAATCTTTTTACTCGTCGGTATTGCAAAGGCGTTTTCTTTAAAGCAGCTTGCGCTTCTTCAATTTCTGTCAAAAGGTTTACGTATTCATCTTTGGTTATTACATTATAATGGTTTTCTTTTTTCCTTAAACTTATTATTTTTTCAAGAAAACACACTTTCCAACTTCTCATCGACAAATCCTCACTTTGTATATTGTCACTCATCTTGAATAAACGTGCAACTACGTATCGCGTCCACATTAGTCAACTACAAGTAGATAACTGAAATTACTGTCGACCAATAATAGTGCATAACGATTCCGGAGAAGAATTTTCGAAATAATTGCTAAAAAAAAATAAATGCTCAATACTGTTTTTGGATTGCCGCTAAGTAGCCCGGCCACCAATAATGGATGAACATTCTAAGAGAAATTGTCAAATCAACTTCTAAGATCAAAACGCGACTCACACAAAAATTCTAAAGAAAAATTGAGAAGCCCTTTTCTAAGCAAAAATTGTTTAGCATTATCATCAAGGTTTAACGGTGAGAGATTTCAATCCTAACGCCAATTTACTAAGAGCAGCCCGTCAGTTCTAGATTTAACTAAAAACAGTGCGAGAATTCCGTCAGTTCTAGATTTAACTAAAAACAGTGCGAGAATTCCGCCAAAACCAGAATTAACTAAATATTCTTTAGTTAATACTAGTTCTAACAAAGCGCTCTCGTTAATTCTAGTTTTAACTGTGTTATATTAGTTAAAACTAGAATTACCGAAAGCGCTTTGTTAGAACTAGAATTTCCTAGTAAAATCGGGTGTTGACGGATTTCGTGTTTTGGACTGTAACATATACATACATATAATATTAAATATTGAACAAACAAAAGGTTATTGCTGTGCAAGAAATTTGTGTAAGAAATTATAAAAACAAAAGGTGCAAATAAAAGCGTGGTATAGCATAAATTGAACTCCCAGTAGAGTGACGTAATTCATATACATTCTTAGTTAATTTGTACATTGCAGCGGTAATTCGCGTCACATCAAAATGAAACGGTAGTTACTGAACCGTTGGTTATCACAGTAAACAATTTCAATCTCTCGGACAGTTCATTAGTTATTCGATTTATTTGATTTTTCTTTATTACACGTTCGTTTATCATAATGCCGGGGTAGGATAAAGAGCGCGTTAACTAGAATCAAAACATTCACTGAATTAATTGAGGCATCAACTCCTGTAGAAGACATAAAATCGCGGCTTGATAAAATTGAAGAATACTGGGCTGAGTTTTGTGACATTGAGGATAATTTGCTAGCCATTGCGGGACAAACATCCGAAATTGAAGAATTTGAGACAAGGTATTTTGACACTAAATCGTTGTTACTCAGAGCTCTTAAGGCACGTTTACCTAACAATGGGCTAAGTCAGGAATCTAATTCTGATCCGCAATTAAATAGTACCGTAAATCATTTTACATCTGGTGAACAATTAAACACAACTCTTAATAATTTTATCACCCGTCAGCAAACTCTCTTCGAGACCCTTAACCGTGTTCATCATGAAACTTTGAATTCTATTAGTGCTGGTATTCGCTTGTCAAGGTTGAATATACCTACATTTTCTAGTGATTGTCAGGAGTGGCCTTCCTTCAAAGATTTATTTGAGAATTCTGTTCATAATAAGGATTCTCTCACCTCTTGCCAAAAATTTCAATATCTGAAGGGCTTACTCAAAGGTAAAGCTGCAGTATTGGTCAGACATTTAGCTATCATTGATGCAAACTATGCTGAAGCTTGGGATAAATTAAAACGAAGATATGAAGTCGTATGTGTGACACTTTCGATGAAATCGTTCGTGGACTAAGGGCTTTAGGCACAGAAGCCGAAAGCAGAGACCCATGGTTGATATTTATTGCTATCTCAAAAATGGACGCAGAAATGAAACAAGCATGGTCAACGGAAATAGCTGACAAGGATTTTCCTAGCTTTAACGAATTTTTAGAGTTTTTAAACAAACGCTGTGATGCACTCGAAACTTGTGTTAGTATCACAAAAAAACAAATCACTGCTAAGGCATTACACATTTCTCCGCAGAACCAAGCAAGCTCATGTCTTAAATGCAAAGGAGAACATGCTCTTCATCAATGTGCTGACTTCAAAATTTGGCCTTATGCTTCATATGTCTACGCTCAGGACATTCTAGTCATTGCTTTTGATTCAAATTACGATGCTTTCATTGTAAACGAAACCATCATACATTACTACATACGTTTTCGCCCTGTCCTTCAACACTCACCCCGTCTTCTGAACCCTCACTCAACCAAATATCTTCAATTAACATGGCTACAACTGACAATAATCAATCAGTTTTGCAAGAGCCCCCATTAACATCTTCAATCAACAACAATTATTCTTCCCTCAACACTTACGTGTCGCTTCAAGTCGCACAAAGAACATATCAGCAAAATGAAAGTAATACTTCTCAGTTTAATGCTGCTTTACTACCGACAGCTGTTGTTTACATTCAAGATTCTCAAGGAGCTTTCAAAAGATGCAGAATACTTTTAGACTCTGGATCACAAATTTCACTAGTAGCCGTCTTGTCCGTCAATTAACTCTAAAAAGAACTCACGCTCGAATATTAGTAAGTGGTCTTGGTTCAATTAAATCTGGAATAACCAGGGGCAAGATGTTATAAATTCGAAATATTCGACGTTCGACAATTTATCGATAGTCGGTATGTTGTAACACTTTCGACAGGCGATAATTTCGATAGAATATCACTGAGTTTTGCTGAGAGTGATAGTACAAGCGAAGATTCAAAAATGTATGTAAATTTAAGAAATTATATTTATATGTTATATTTTTTTTAAATTTATTCAATATAAATGATTTTATTTATTAATTATATAGATTCTTCTAACTTGAAGTTATAAAACTTGTAAGAATATTTCTTGAATTTGAAAATTAATAAGGCAGTACATTTTGTTAGGCATATACATGACATAATACCGTTGCCTTAAAAATTTTCTTTTGTCCCGTTAATTAATTATTTCCTCGTCGTTTTCGTTATCCTCCTCAAATAAAGCCACTGCGGTTGAAAAATTTATTAATTCCAATTTTATTATTATTAAAATTATTAAGAACTAGAAAAAGAATCTATAAATGTCATTTGTGCTAGGGGGAAAAATTCGGAAATAGTTTCGAAACAAGCAAAATCGCCTGTCGAACGAAAATCTTATAACATACCGCCAGATCGAAATCTTCGCTTCAATGATCGCTTTCGATGCGAAGTTATAACATGTCGCCACAGGGGAAGGGTCGACCTCAGTATTCATTCTCGGTTGGATCACGCTGTCAAGGTTAAATTTACTGCCTTCATAATGTCCAAGCTCACTTCATTCACACCTTCAACACCCTTAACGACAGATGATTTACATGAACTAAGGGATTGTAATTTAGCTGATTATAACCTCAAGGAAGTAAACTGCATTGACAAAATAGTAGGAGAGGAGCTGACGTTTTCTTTGAAATTTTGAAGCAAGAGCAGATAAAGAATTTATGTCATGGCATGATTGCGCAGAATACTCTTTTCGGTTGGGTTCTTTCTGGTAACCCTTCCCGTACTAACAGATCAATCTACAGCCTACATTTAAGTACCGATCTTGATCACAGTCTGCAACGCTTCTGGGAAATGGAGGAAGTGAATACTCAAAATATTTCACCAAGTGAGCAAAGTGGGTATTGCGAAGAATTTTTCAAGTCCACAGTATCACGAGATAGCACAGGGCGATATATAGTCCACTTGCCATTCAGAGAGACAAATATTGATTTAGGAGACTCATTGCCTAATGCTATAAAACGGTTGAAATCTATGGAGTCCAAATTCGTGAAAGATAACCTTTTCAAGGAAAACTATTCTCGATTCATGTCCGAGTATCATGAATTAAATCATATGGAGTTAGTACCTCCCCAAGACCTGAACAAAGGTTCAATGGATTGTTTTTACTTGCCTCATCATGCGGTGTTTAAAAAATCACCTGAAGGAAAAATAAGAGTCGTATTTGATGGTTCATGTCGAAGTTCCAGCATGGTTTCCTTAAATGATGTCTTATTGGCAGGACCCGTTATTCAGAGAGATCTGTTTTGAATCCTCCTGAGCTTTCGAAAACACAGGGTGGCATTTACAGTAGACATCGAGAAGATGTACCCCCAGGTACTAGTAGCGCCCAAGGATAGAGACTTTCAGAGAATAGTATGGAGGACTAGTTCTTTCTCACCTATCCAGCATTTTAAATTAACCACAGTAACTTACGGCACATCTTCTGCCTCTTTCCTGGCCACAAGAGTATTAAATCAAATTGCTGAAGACAACCAAGATATCTACCCCGAGGCGACACATTGCATTCGTAACGACTTTTACGTCGATGATATTCTCTCCGGCGGTCAATCCCTAGAGGAAATGAAAAGGCTAAAAACAGCTTTGATTACAATTCTAATGGCAAGTGGAATGAACCTCACGAAATGGAGATCAAACCTACATGAAATCTCAGAAAATTCATATGAGCACTATCAAGCGGAACATTCATTTACCCACATAGATGACAATTCAGGGATAGAGAAGGTGCTTGGCTTACAATGGGATTCACGAAAAGATGTATTTTCCTGTACTATTTCTCCACTATCTGATGCAACGGCCACCAAGCGATTCATTTTATCTCAATCATCCAGAATTTTTGACCCACTGGGTTGGCTGTCGCCAGTTGTTATATTTCTAAAGATACTCTTTCAACAATTATGGCTAATAAAACTGGATTGGGACGACCCTTTGCCACCTCACATAACTTGAAAATGGGAGTCTACAAAATCAGAGCTCCTAGAATTGAAAATGATATCTGTTCCTCGGCTTATATGCTACTCTCTGACTCAATTGCAAATGCACGGGTTTTCAGATGCCTCTGAGCGCGCATACAGTGTTGTTATCTACTGCCGAAGTGTCGACGAAACCGGAAAGGGCACTATAACTATTGTTGCCGACAAGACCAAGGTTAGTCCTCTCAAACAGATTTCGCTCCCACGATTAGAGCTTTGAGGAGCCTTACTCCTCTCCAGGCTGATGTCAAGGGTCCTAAAAGCCCTCTCATTTGAAAATGTCCAAGTCTACGCGTGGACAGATACATCAATTGAGATCAGCTGGTTATCTGACATACCACGGCGCTGGAAAACTTACATTGCCAACAGGACATCAGAAATTTTAGAAAGAATTCCCCATTCATCCTGGAATCACGTAAGTTCACAGGACTACCCAGCAGACTGCGCTTCACGAGGACTGAGCCCGTCAAAGATAAAAGAATTCGACTTATGGTGGCAAGGACCGAAATGGCTGAAGTCTGAAATATGTGAATGGCCGCGCAACACCTTTACGTGTGCTCCCAACGAAGCAAAGGTTGAAGAAAGAAAAACCTTTGTACTGGCTACTCTAGAGGAAACCTTTTTGTTTCCTATTTCTGCACTCGATTCTCATCTTGGTCAAAAGTAGTGCGAATTTTAAGCTACGTTCTCAGATTTCTTAGTGCATGCAGAGGAGAGAAAGTTTTTGGATTTCTATCGTCACAAGAGTTACAAAATTCTACAATGTTATTCATACGTCTAATTCAAATTCAGTCATTTTTCGACGATATTGCGAGAATATCATCAAGCAAGAATATCTCCAGTAGGAGTCCTCTACTAAGTCTCACCCCGTTTTTGGACGAAGCGGGAATTCTAAGAGTTGGTGGAAGAATACACTATTCTATAGCTACAACAATAGACACCCAATGATTCTCCAAGAAATCAATCAATGAGCTCATTGTACGAGAACATCATGTGTTGCATCTTCATCCTGGTATATCCCTCCTGACTTACATAATCCGTCAACAATATTGGATCATAGGTCTACGAAAGGTCGTTAAGTCAGTCGCTCACAAATATCACACTTGTTTGAGATACTGTTCATCCACCTTGCAGCAGGTCATGGGAAATCTTCCCGAATCTCGGATAACAATGAGCAGTGCATTTCAGGGTTGTGGAATCGACTATGCTGGGCCCATCGCAATCAGCAACAGGGTTGGTCGAGGTGTCAGAACGACTAAAGGATATATATGTAGCTTTGTTCATATGCATGGCTACCAAAGCTATACACTTCGAAATAGTTAGCAGCCTATCAACAGAAGGCTTTCTAGCTGCTCTACGGTGAGATGTTTCACGAAGAGGTCTTCCAAGTGACGTGTATTCTGATAATGCGTCAAATTTTGTTGGTGCAAACAGATGTTTTGTCTGAAATGTATAAACTATCCTCATCTTGCTATAAAAACGAAAATTTTTGCTCTTTTATTTCCCAGAATAACATCAATTGGCATTTCATCCCACCGGCTTCTCCGCATTTCGATGGCCTATGGGAGGCCGGAATTAAGTCCGTCAAGGGCCACCTTCGAAGAGTAATAGGTGACAGCATCCTAAGTTTTGAGGAACTTGCAACCTTACTTACGCAAATAGAGGCTCTGTTAAGCTCAAGGCCTCTCTGTGCCATCTCCACAGATCCTGAAGATCTTCATGTGCTAACACCAGGGCACTTCCTCATAGGCCGGGCGTTAACGACAATTCCTGAAGCAGATTTCAGCTGCAGTACTGTCAGTAGACTGGGTCGCTGGCAATACAATCAATGTATGACGCAAGGCTTTTGGAAACGCTGGCATAATGAATATCTGGGTACCTTGCAACTCGTCCTTTTGTGTGAAGACAACACCCCTCCAGCCCATTGGCCCAAGGGACGTATGATCCAGATCCATCCAGGACAGGATGGACACGTTAGAGTTGCAATCATTAAAACGACAAACAAGATGTATAAGAGAGCAATTACCAAACTTCGCAAATTACCAATTAAATAAACATGAAGATAATGTAATCTAAATAATTTAAATTAAGAAATAAATTTCTCAACTGCGGCCAGGATGTTTTGTACAAACTGCAATGTAGTAGATTTTAAATCTCGATAAGTTGTCAACACTTTTTTGCTCTAATTATTATCATTGTAATTGAATTGAATTGTACAAATGAATTTGTTATTGATATAGATGTGTGAGTGTAATTAGAAACAAGAACGATGGAATTTTAGTACAGTTAATCAGTTAGGGTCGAGAAGCTCGTTTGGAAAAAAAAACCAGAGATTTGTAATAAAGTAATTCTTAATCTGAAACTGAAGGATTTTATTTTATTTAAAACCCTACTTGCTGGGCATATCTGTAAGCTCCTATGTGCTGGAGATCAAAGGAAAACAAAATTAAGGTATACAGTCCATTTCATGGTCCATGGCTGACAATGTAAAATGGTTTAAATATTGTATATTTTACAAATTTACGGATATATTATATAATTATTGTTTTTATCTAAAATTTCTCTCCCTTCAACCTTTTTTAAGTCTTACTGCCTTGCCTTGATAGCTCCGTTGAGAATTATTTTCCAATAATCGCTCGATAGGAATTATTTCCCGCAGCTAGGGAAAAGATATTTTATCATACCTATCCACAAAAATTACACATCTAACTATAGGCGTGTTGCAAAATTATCTTGTATGCCTAGATTATTCGAATCTATCATTTAGTCTCAGCTACCAATTTCCTGCAAGAATTCTTCAAACCAACATGGGTTCATTTCGCGCAGGTCTACAACCACTAACTTGTTGGAATTTGTTTCGGATACCATTAGCGGATTTGCAAAGGTCTACCAGACAGATTGTATTTATACAAACTTTATTAAAGCCTTCGACAAGTTATCTCACTCTGGGGTACTGTTTAAAATGGAAAAGTATGGATTTCCCCCTTCATTTCTAAAATGGATAGAGTCTTATTTAGATAACAGAACATACCAAATCTATTTCCGCCATTCCATCTCTAGAGTGCTGATAGCTTCGTGTCTGGCGTACCTCAAGGTTGTTACTTGGGCCTGTTGTTCTTTATCCTATCTATTGAGGACATTGTCTTGATATGATTCCACAGAAATCAGAAACCAACCACTTATGATTATGAGTTCTCGGATTCCTCGATTCGCCGTGTGGATTCTGTCTGTGACTTGGGTGTCAAATGTGACCATAGATTGAATTTTATCTCCCACATAAACTACTTTGTATCAAAGAGTAGCTCTATGCTGGGGTTTAAAAACATTGGTCCCGAAGGTTTTCGGATCCTACATTGCGTTTGTACACTTACTTTGTGAGACCACTTTTTGAATACGCTAGCCAGGTCTGGTGTCCATTTAACGGTACGCATATCGACCGCTTTGAGTCTGTTTAGCGGAACTTGCTACATTTCGCTGTTACCTTGGTATAATTAATTGATTCTTTCACCTTATCAGAAATGCTTGAAGCTTTTGAATATGCACTCGTTTTAGAAACGTCGCATGGTTGCCTATGGAACCTTTGTGCATCAACTCTTAAACTTGAATATTGATTCTTCATTGTTACTTAACAAAATCTCTTTTCGTGATAGTAGGCACAATTTCAAAAGCTACTTCTGTTGCATGTTAACTCCTCAAGATCTAGCGTTAGAATGCGCGTACCAATTAATTGCATATGCATTTCTGTTAATAATAAGGATGAACATTTTGTTGTTGTTCTATGTTTATGTGATTTTATACGCTGTTTGGTTTATGTTTAATTTAACATATCTACTAATACTAACACCGACTAAGTGATGAAAGGCATGTATTGTTGACCATTTATGTATTAAACGTATCACTATAGCGATCTTGTATTTAAGCTGGTTCTGATAGTCATAAAACTATTTCCGAGTCTATCGCGATAGAAGATTTAAACGTACTTAAATCACGTCCTCTTATGTTAAGAAATATTTGACAACTAGTTTTATTCACTTTGTCTTCGAATCTATACTTGTCCGTTTTCTTGCACTCTACTATATGTCTTTTTTATGCACCAGGGAAAGCAGTAGCTCATTTCTACTAAAATTTGCAGCCCTTTTAAATATTTAAAATTAGTCAATATAACTATACATATTTTTTATTTTTTACCTTCTGGTCTGTTACTTTTTCCGATTGGTAGAAAAATTTCTTCGCAATGGGGGCGATAACTAATTTAATTTACAATTTAACCAGTACTACCAACGCTACTAAAAGAATGCACTATGATACCCGATTTGGTTTAAACTACGCTTAAATTAGGAGGATGGTTTGAACTAAACCAGGGCTTAAACCCGACTCTAAAACTGGGAATAATGGCTATGAGCTGTTATCTAGAATCGGGGACTTAAATTATGTAGTGTGTCAATATGACTCCGCTCTTTTTTGTTAAAATAAAACACATTTGCTTGTTTAGAAAATTAAAGAGAAGTTTATTCAAAGTATGCTCCATCGGCAGCTACAACCTTCGCCCATCTTTCAGTTAATTTACGTATGAAGAAATCCTGGCCTTTTGAACTGGTCCAATTATCAATCCAAATTTTGATATTTTCGTATAAAGTGAACCGTTCTCCCGTAAGATCTGACTGCATTGTTCGGAATAAGTGATAATCCGAAGAAGCTATGTCTAGCGAATTTGGCGGGTGGAGCTAGCACTTCCTAGTCTAAATATTTTTTCACGACTTGTGCGGAATGGGAATTGGCATTGCCATGTTGAAGAATTAATTTACTGTGCCTATTCACTCATTCTGGCCGTTTTTGTTTTATTGTCTGCTTCAAATGTCGGTAATTGTTTCCATTAATAGTTTTAAACTCATAATATATAAAACCTCTCTGATCCCACCAAATGTAAAGTATAACCTTGGCACAGTGAATATTTCTTTTTGGTTGTGATGGGCCTGGTTCACCTGGATTCACCCACGCTTTTTGACGTTTAGGATTCTCATAATATATCCATTTTTCATCTCCTGTAACTGTTCGATGCAAAGATCCTTTTCTTTGCTGTCTTTGAAATAGCATTTCACATATGGAACCCAGTTACCAAATTTTTAAACCATTTCCATTACTTTTAAATGCTTTCCAACCCTTGATCGTTCAACATTTAATGCTGCAGCCAATTCTAGTTGAGTTTGGGAAGAACCCTCTGCCAATACTGCTTTCAATTCAGCATGCTCAATTTGTTTTGGTGGTTTACCATGTTCTTCGTCCTCAGTGCCAAAATCATTATTTTGAAATCGTCGAGACAATTCCTTACACGTTGTATTATATGCAGAATGCTCACAGTAAATCTCCACAATCAAACGATGAGTTTCCGCTGCACTTTTCTCTGCAATAAAACAGTGCAATAACACTTTTTGCAAATGATGTTTACTTGAAACGAAGACCGACATTTTCAAGGAGGTAAAAACACTTGTTGCCTACACTTCAACCACATGTCACGTAGTGCGTTTTACAAGTATATCCATTTATTAGTACACGTAAGCAATACTTAAAACGACATCTGTTGGGAAAGGGCAGAGTTATAGTCTTTTGCCATCCATCGACAAGTGTTTAGGCACTTGAGAGAACATAAGTATTAGAATTTTATAAAACCCTCATATTTAATATTGGTTTAAAAAAACAAAACACTTATTTTAAAAATATTCCACAAAATAACTTTATTATACATAGTTTTAAAATTAAAATTAAAACTACGTTAAATCATAATTACCCCGATGTGTTTCGCCTTATTGGGGCATTATTAAAGTCTAGCTGCTGACTAAAAACAAAATCTACTGACTATAAAAATAGACGTTACTTAAGTAGCGAACTTCTGTCCGAAAATTTACAACCGGAAAAACTAATTAACCATATATATATATAATATGGACGAAGGATGATTGGATTTAAACACAGCATCAGAATATGTGTTTTCTATATTATATTATATAAATATATATTCTATATTATAAAACTTACGGCATTGTCAGTAATCAAAATCTAAATATCTAAGAAATCAATGTTATTTTTACGAATGTTTACTGCAAACTTTATACAGTCGTCTAGGTTGTTTAATATATTGTTGACAAAACTTGTAAGCTGACGTTACGAGCCAGTCCAAATGCATAAAACATCATCCATATAACGAAACTAGATAAAAACATGTTTTAATAATTAGTTTTTCACTATACTAAATAAAATATGCTCTAAATTACTCATAAAAAACTCAGCCAAAAACGAAGATAGCACTGATCCTATCTAGGCCTTTAGACTGTGAATAAAATTTAAAACATACTATCAAACAAAAATTAATTTTTAATATTCACTAAATTAATTAACTGAGATGAATTATTTGCGTTCGAAAGCTTCGTTCTAATCGAAGTTGAGACCGGTCTCATTCGGATGCCTTGTTTATAGAGTTTAGGGAGGTAGTATAGAATTGGTGCCGAAGAATTACAATGCTAGGTAGGCTTTTCTTTTACTGGTAATGGTACAAAGTATTTACCCACCACTTCGACATCCTCAACCATAAGCTTGGTGGCATTTTAAGGATTGTGTTATACACCGCACCCCTAGCCACCCATTGGGATGAAAACCAGCGCTTCTGAAAGAACACAATTTAAGCTCTTCTCTAGCCATCATTTGGTAGCGCTTTAGAAGCTTAATCACTATCATGAAAAATTAGGAAAGGCGCAAGTAGTAATTCAAGTGCTTCTAGAGCAATCGCTTGGAAGCTCTATAGAAGATTATTTGATAAACTTCAGCATATTGAAGTGCAACAAGGGGTGATATCATCTAATTTTCCACGAATCTAAGCTATGGATTTTTTCACTATTGTACGAAGTAACTCATCACTCATTTTCAATGTGATGTTCAGAGTAGTTAGAAGTATGTAATCTGAAGTTTTGGTTAATATAAGTGAGGCAAGTGGCTTATTTAATCAATTTCATAAAATTTAATACCACAAATAATCATAAGCCAACGCAAGCGCCTTACTACTGTTCTCTATCTTGAAGGCCTCTTAAGAAAGCTCATTAAAGCTTTTAAAAAGACACATTCAAAAAACTTCTTCGGTCATAATTTACAGCGCTCCTAAAGCTTGCATCTACGGACATGCCTATGTTAAAAAGCAATGAACTAGGATAGGGAACAGAAGCGCTACGAGCTTCCAGAGAAGCGCTTCAGGAGGACTCTTAGAGCGCTCTTTATTCCTGCGAGCATTAGCTCCATTCAGATTAATTGGTCACTGCAATGACCCGGAAGATTGCTTTCAGGAATACAGTTAAAGCTTTGTAACTAGCCTGTATATAGCAAAATATTTGTAGAACAATTTGTGAGGTTTTCCAAAGGAAATTTTCCATCGCTTTTGATTCATAGTTACTTTTTGAATCAATATTATAAGTAAGGCAATAGAGATTCACCAGATTACCGTCAACCTCACAAGTGACCGACCGATCCAAATATTCTAAAAGTTAAACTGACTTGTCCGGGAAGCATAGAATATCCGTTTCTACCTACAACTTTGCCTGTACGGGAACAACGGAGAACTAGCTGTAGTACCTGAACAACAGAACCCACTAGTTAGTACATGTGCAATCGAAAGCCATCCCACTCTCTGGACAGTACGTGCTAAACAACTAGTGGTAATACGTCAGCAATGGAAGAGTCAGTACGTGTGCAAAGGAAAGTTTCCCCATCGTATCTCCCAACTAAATTTGGTCATTCTAAATCTTACTTTTAATATTTTACATTTATAACCGAGCACACGGCGTCACAGCTTTATCCTGCAATCTCTGGTCACTGACATATATAATATGGACTACTTAGCTTTCTATTTCATGTGGGCTCAACTGCTTATGTCAATAAAAGTTCTTACGCCGGTGCCAACATTGAAAAAATCATTGGCGGGAAGTTGAAAAAATAAGCGCGCAGCTCGAAAAGGGATTATAATAAAACGTTTCGAACTTCTGCTTCATATCTTATGAATATATTGCATTTGGTAAAACAATTTTATCAGTAATAACCCTAAATAATTAATTTAAAAACATTTATTTCGACAGACCCATTTATTTATTTGTTGTTTACAGTTCTCCTCAGTTGGTACTTGGTGCTTAGACCGAAAGAGTCAGCAATTTAGAAGTGAGCCCACTTTTTGCAGTGTATTTCCATTAACGTAGTCAATAGATATTATACATGTCAGTGGAGTACCCGCACTTGTCTGGCTAATCTTTAAGACGTTTGCCTTCCATGAGGAAGAAATCATACCGTCTCTAGCAAATACGTTTTGCCTACTGCCACCAAATTTGCACGTTGTTCCGCGTCCGGGGCAGTCGTTTCTACAATTATTGTAGCTGCAGGTATGGTGCTGCTGCTATAGTTTTGGAGCCGATGTTTAAGCTAATCTTGACTAACAACTGGAGGATAACTTGGAAGAAGAAAAAGTATTCGTGTTGATCTTCCTCCTTTTATTTTATTCTGGGGGCATCAATTGTAGAAAACTCGCTGTTTATTAGATCATTTTAAAAATTCAGAGCTTCTTGAAACTGCCACTAATGCAATTGTTAAAATTTGGACTGCCTTAAAAGTTTTGTCTATAAATAGAACTTTTGAATTTTTTTTCTTTTTAGTCTCTTTTGAAAATGTTTAGTCATTTTTAGCTGGTGTCTCTTTTTATGATTTTAGATCGTTTCGCCATTTATTTAAGTCAGCTTTTATATGAGACAGTTAATAAAAGAGCCTATAACTGTAAGGTGTTTATTGGTGGAACATAATAAATAACGAAGTATGAGCAAACTACACATAAAACGCGTTTCATAATTTTTATATAACCTAAATAAAACTTAAATAATAATAATAGTAACTTAATAATAAAGCAGAGAATGAGAATGTTGTTTATTGGATTGCAATAGTTACCAATTTTGTGAATTATTGCAATGTAAGTATTATTGGGTCACCGCATTCCTGAGCAATGCGGTTTTACATATGTAGCAATTACGTACATTGACCTGAAGTAATTCGGTATGTACATAGTCAGCTTTATAAATTTGAAGTTACAAAATATTCTACGATTTCAACATTCTCCCCCGCGTTGAATGGTAATTCAACTAATTTTCCTTATACGTTGAACGTGGGGTTGAATTCAAGCTCAGTGTTAGCACGTCTTGTCCCACATTCAAGATCAGCGTTGACACGTCTTGTCCCACCTTGCCGGGGTGCATCTACTGGTGTCTTTGTCTTGAGTAGACTTCGGCATACCTTATCTCGGCATTTCCACATCATACACAGGAGTATTATTATCGTTAGTAGAATGGCCTCATAGCCGACTGCAAATTGATGAACATCATGATGTGTTAATGTTAGCGGGATGTTGTCTAGGAATTGTATCACTTCGTTCCTTATCGATTCAATTTCAGCCAAATGTTCTATCTGTGTTGCGTGGTGTTGTCTCCACATACAACGTTGATAGTGGTTTTTTCCGTTAGTACGTATATCTATTGATTAGGACTATATAATTGAATCCAATGATGTCCATTTCCGGTCTTGATCAACTAGCATGTTGGTTGGCTCACGTGCCACTTCGAATTCCTTCGTAATACTCATTCATGAAGTATGCGTGAGATAGTTCAGAGCTATGGTTAGTGCGTATCTCGGTGTCCACCCTTTCAAAGTCATCCCATAGTTGGCTAAGGGCCGTAATACGCCTGGTTAGATACTCTAATGTCTTGCGGTATTACGAATCCTTTCCGTAGTTCTCCGCTAACCGCTTAATTTCGTCTCCCGTTGTCTTTTGACGAGCAGTGAGTTGTTTTAGGCTCATCTTGATTTACTTGTACTTGAGTGAGCGAAGATAAAACTATTTTAAAAAGTACGTGAATGTTAATCACGTCGGGGTCACCAAAATGTACCGAATTCCTTTATTCTGCCTTGCAGTGTCAAAGCACATAAACCTAGACCAATGCAAATTCAAATATAAGACCAAGGCACATAAACCTTGACTTCTTGTAGGAGGTGTAAACGGTGCAATGTAGAGCTACACTACGATGATACGTTAGGCGGAATGACTAGCAAAAGATATCCAAAGATTGTAATGGAACTTTGTTAAAATGAATACGCGATGTGCTTTAATATACAACTGAATGAATTTATTTTCTCAATCTTACTCTATATATATACAAACAGCTAACTCTAAGTCAATGCATAAAATACAAAAAGGCTTACAATGCTGAATTGACATTAATTTTCTTGCAAAAATTGCTCGTAAGGCAGTGACCCCAGTGAGAATGTTTTTTATTGGATTGCAATAGTTACCAATTTTGTGAATTATTGCAATGTAAGTATTATTGGGTCACCGCATTCCTGAGCAATGCGGTTTTATATATGTAGCAATTATGTACAATTAAATAAACTAAATTTAATTAACAAATATACTACTAAAAAACATGAAGAGAACCGTACAAATCTCGATGTGGATTGACTGGATTCCACACTGCCGGAATTAACCCCGACCAACTTCAACCGAGTGGGAAGGAGACAAGTTCACTTTTTCGCTTCTTCCCGTGGGATGTTTTTTGATCTTGTAGTTGGATGAATAGATAAGTGCGCGCAAAAAGTCATATTTTATAATAATAAAAGTAGTCACAAGCGAATAAAATAAATAATTTAAACGAGAGAAGCGAAAATCAGAGCGCCGATGAAATTATTGTCAGATGAAGTGACAAATTCAACCTCCATGATTGCCAAGTGGAACCGTGGAGCAAACAAAAAAAAACAAAAAAAAACAAGATCGCAAAGGATGCAGGAAGAATCCAGCAATCCGGTACAAATGTTACAATGAAAACATAACTAACCAATAAATAAATAAAACACTGCAATTTAAGAAATAATAATCAGCGCATAATGACCTAGAAAATTTGAGATTTAGCTAGAAATTATATGGAAGCAGGACAGCCGTAGGTTTTTTGAAATAGTATAATATTGATTGCTCACATTGAAATACATTGTGCCATAACGAGCTAAATTCCGTAGATTTTTTTATTGTCGATACATCTAAATGTAAAATTTTAACACAGAAGAATGTAAAAAATGTATGAGCAGGCCACCCTTAGATAGCCCTTCCATTACAATACATAAAAAATATATATATATTATAAGTGGGGGTGAGGGCCTGAGTCCAACCTCTAAGCACTGCGATCTTAAAAATTGTTTGTGCTATGCTCCTACCGTGTTAAGTCCAGTTCACGTTCCCCCCTTTTAGGAAAGTTATTACAGTAAAACCTGGATAAGGCGGAACCTGAATAAAGCAGAAACCGGTCTATACATATACAGGGTGTTCCGTAAATGTCTTTAATGAAAGTAGAGGTCATTTGGATAAAAAAAGTCTAGATACTTTTATGTCGAACTCCGCTTGGTTTTCGAGTAAATCGATAATATCGATTTTCGAGATTTTGCATACCTCTTCAGAATAATTTCGTTATAAGTTCTATAGTAATTAATGGATTGTGACGTTCAAAACTTTATTTAAAAGAACATATATTGGCCTTTCTAAGAATGTATAAAAAGTTATAATTGTGCCTTCAATTATTAAAAGAAAAAAACAGTTTTCTTTAGAATTTTTTATTTCACCAAAATTTTTGTCGCGCTTCAGTGTACATTTATTCCAAATATCACCATTGCACGAACTTGGCAAAACTATGAAAAAATTTACGCATTATGTCCCCTTTCCAAAATGACCTCCCTAAGTGCTATCAACAATAATAATCAAAAGTTATAAGCAAACATTTGGAAGATGTGCCCATCGAGGTAATCTTCAGTTTTTTCGTAGGATTCTATCTCCTCCTACAGTTTTTAACCTACGACAACCATTTATATGTCATTGTACGGGAATCTGAACTGGCTATTAGATAGGGTACTTTTCGATTTCGAAATTCGAAAATGGAGGGGGTAATTTCGAAAAAACTCGTTTTTACCAAACTTGATATTTACGTAGACTTCGTTATTCCGCATCTTCATTTTTGCGGGAGGGGCGGGAGTTCAAAGTTTCAACTTTAAGCGGCTATCTTTGAATAAAAACCACCAAAAATGACTTTTCCATTTATGAATTTAGGACTTACTTGCTAGAACAATGCTTGGTTGAGAAAATAGAAATTTTCAAGTTGGGATCTCAATGGGCTTCGAGGTGAGATGATTTTTCTGTTTGTTTAATGAACTGTTAATGGGTCGCATTTGAGAAGACAAAAAATATGTCCTTGGTGAAAAATTCTTACGGGAACAAGGATAACAAAATAGAAATAGTATGACATTTTTTTCCTAAAAAACTACACCTTAAACGAAAAAAAAAAATTATCGTCTCCAAACCCATTGAGATCCCAATTTAAGAAGTTAACCATTTGCTAACAACATTATTAATTTAAAGATAAAGCAAGGACAAATTAACGGAATGCATTTGAAGATATTCAAGGATAAAGGATATATTTATTATCCTTAATTTTTTCTTCTTCTAAAAGGCATATCTCTTTTATAATTTTCCCTTTAAAATAACCTAAAGGTTATGTCTCTGTGGTAATCAGAACCAAAGTTATGATTTTTACATATTACTCAGCAGACCAAAAATCGGTGTATTTTAAGGATTTCAAACTCCTTTAATTCACAACCAGCATGCGGCGCATCACAAAAATAAATAGTTGAATTCTTATATCATAACTATTTAACTTTCAGCAAAATAATAACGAGATTGGAGATGGTCGGGTAAGCAAAGTACGAGATTTTACCGATTTTCTGTGGAATGACCCTAATGAGTATCGACCATTATTTATAATGACCCCAAAGTTGTTTCAGATATATAGTTTACTAACTATTCCATATTTATCGGGGAAACAGAACTTCATACAACTGTGAAGTGCAGAGTAAAAATCTAATCTGATCAAAATCACTTTCGCTAATGGAGAAGTAAGTGTCAAAGCATCCAAAATGTATGTCCATAGGTAAAGTAATAAAGTCAATTCTTAGCAATATTGCAGATATAGTATTAAAATTTCTAAATGTAGTGGTTGTGGTGCAAGCAATATGAATATGACAATTCTATCCGAAGATCAAAGGCAATCTAGAACAATTCCTGGAAATTCAACAAACATAAATAATATAGAAAACATAATTTCTAGTATAACGACAGATTTAGAGCACGACGCCAGATATGTCAAGAAACCATTCTTTGAAATTCTATGGAAGCTGTTTTGTTGGCAACAAAAGGTAATACTTATAATAAACCAACTAAGCGTGTTCAAAAATGTTTCTCTGTATGTACACAGCCTTATAAACAACAGGCGGTTTTGTAAAATATGTTTTAAAGTTATTGCAAACAAGTAACATCTATGCAAGTTTGATTTTTGACCGAAAAAATGATTATAACTAATTTTATAGGATTTCATATTCTGAAGAAGTTTTCTGTACATGAAAACCATATAGGATTGATCGTTTTCATAGTATACGTAAAAATCCTAAATTTTTATATCGCAACACCAAGAAGGGGTTACCCGATTTAATCCATTTTTGAAATTATATTTGCTATTTTTATGAAAACACTATGTACAAAATTTGAGCTCTCTACCGACGAGTTCTCAGGCAATATCAAAGTATATACATAGTGAAAAACGAACTTTTTGCATGGCAACCCTACGAAGGAGTTAGCTATATGCAAAATTTCAGCTCTCTAAGTACACGCGCTCTTGAGTTATCGTGAGGATGGTCGAACGAACGGACATGCAAAAACCAAAATAATTTCTAATTTTATGCAAGGATGTCTAATCCATTTTACTCTACCAGAATTATTTCTGTGCATTACTAATTCAAATATTGTAAAAGATTTGTAATGCAGAAAAACTAAAACGACTGAAGCTGTCAATACCGTTTTTCATGATGACTGTATTAAAATGCTTACAAAAATTTTGAAAATTCAAAAGTTTTCAATAATTAAATAATTAAACTATGATCGAATTTATGTATTTTATTAGTAATACACCAGTATTGATTTGCTTTATGCAGGTATGCTTTTCTCAAGAATAGCTTTTCATAACAGAACCTTTTTACTTCATGCATGTATGATCTGAATGAAAGCTATTAATAAATTAAATGAATCTTTTAAATTAACAGCTGTCAACTAAACTTTAGAAATTCTTACTGCTGAAAAAAAAACTTCATGGGAAAATCTTAAACTAATAACCAGTTGTTTCCATATAAAAAAAAATAAATAATGTAATAATAGGAGACATAAAAAGATTTATTTAAAAATCTAAATATGAATCATTTTAATGAAAATGAGTTTTATTCACATTAATATGATTTCTGGACATCCCATTCTAATTAAATTAAATTTATTAAATTTCGTTAGCCGTGTACTCCGTTTTTTGTGAAAGTACTCCGCTTTGGCAGCAAATTGTATACTCTTGAAATTTTTCAAACGACAGCACTAGTCTCTACAATGCAGTCACACATTCGTATACTCTTATTCCAGTAGGAATGAGAAAACTGCAGCCAGAATACTAGTCTGCGTACGAAGACTGTTGGTAAACCGGTTTGGATACTTACTGTATTAAGAATACTCGTGTGGGATGGTCCACGTTGTATTTTTTGTGAGCATTTTATTCTTTTCGGCGATTACACGAATAGGAAATATTCTTGTAGGGCAATAGCATTATAAATTGCGGTAAAAGAAATAAGATACAGTCAGTATCAGCTATCTGTCAGTTTTATTTTGAGTTTGATATCTTCACACCAGAAATAGGAAAGTGAAGTTTTATTGTTTGGCTTTGTAAGTATACTGTTAAAATTTTTTAAACATAGTGTGAAGTGTGACTAAGAAATTGCATAATTTAGAAAAATTACATAAATAAGACGAAATGGCACCAAAACTGATAACACTATATCATTAAAGGAAAAAGTAGAAGTGATAAGAGAAGTAGAGAAGAAAGGAGCGTCGTGCAAAATTTTGCAAAATAAATTTAAATGCGGGAAAACCCAAATCGAGAACATATTGAAAAACAGAAGAGCAATTACAGAGTAATTGCTGTCTACGCAAATTGGTTTGATTAAGAGGAAACCCAAGGCAACATGGTTTTCCATTGGTTCACTACAGCCCGTGCCAAAAACATTCCAATATCGGGCCCTTTTTTGCAGGAGAAAGCAAGATAAACTTCCAAATTATTAAACAAATCCAACTTGAAGGCTTCAAATGGTTGGCTTGAGAGCTTCCAAACTCGCCTTAATATCAAATTCTCTACAATTTGTGGAGAATCTAAGGACGTTCCACAATCTACAGGAAATGACTGGAATGCAAAATTGCCAGATATTGTCAACGATTTTAACATAAAAGATATAGTTAACTGTGATGAAACGGCGTTGGTATTTCGAGCCCTTCCGAATGAAAAGTTGTCATTAAACAAGTGAGAAAGCTAGAATTGGTCTAAGACCAATTCTTATGACACCCTAGATGAATGCCCGTATGAAATTTCGTATGGTCTCTCATTTGAGCAATTTTGATTTTTTGCATTGGTTTCTCGTATATATTTCCAGAACGGCTAGTCGGCCAGAAAAAATGATTATAACCAATTTTATAGGATTTTTTATTCTGAAGAAGTTTTTAGTACAAGAAAAATGTCTAGGACTGATCGTTTTCAAAGTATATGTATAAAACCAAAAGTTTTATATGGCAACACCAAGAAGGGGTTGCCCGATTTATTCCATTTTTGAAATTTTATTTGCTATTATTATTTAATCACAATATACCAAATTTCAGCTTTCTATGTCGACGTGTTCTCAGGTAGTGTCCAAATATATAGTGGAAGACGAAATTTTTGTATGGCAACCCCACAAAGGAGTTGCCCGATTTGTCTCATTTTCACGGACATGCAAAAATCAAAATAACTTTTAATTTTATGCGGGGGTATCCAATCCATTTTGCTCTACCATCATTATTTCTGTGCGTTACAAACGGAATGACAAACTTAGTATACCCTATAGATTTCATCTAGGGTATAAAAATGAAATGTGCACAAGTGGAAACCAAGAAAGGCTTATGTTGCTCCTTTACATTTTTGCTGACGGAACTTTTGAAAAGCCATTGTTTATTGGTAAATCATTGAAACGTATTGTTTCAAAAATGTTAATTTAATGCAACTTCCAGTAATATGGCGCACTAATGTATGATGCAAGCTATAATTGAAGAATGGCTTCTTCAACTCAGTAGGTGAATAAAGAGCCAGCATCGGAAGATATGCTTGTTTTTAAACAACGCGACAGCCCATCCGAATTTAAGTTTATCAAATGTAAACTAATATTTTTCCCACCGAATACTACAAGCGCGTGTTCCAACCTCTTGATTATTAAATGTTTTCGAAGTAGCGAAAACGGTCAATTATCTGAATATTATTTGTTTGACTAAAGAAGCAATTAAAGACATACCAAGAACATGTGTGTCTAACTGTTTCAAGAAATGAGGGTTTCCTGTCAATGTATCCGGCGCTATGGTAAAGTAAGTACGGAACATCTACTCCCTTTCTTGTTAAGGGAGAATGTCGAGGATGTGTTTTCTAAAGAATACGTGGAAATAAATGAAAATGTGCATACAGAAACAGATACAATTTCAATAGAAGAATTGGACGAGCAGGAAATTGAACTTTTAACTGATGACGACGAACAACAACCTGATGACCAGGTACTTTCTGGAAAGGATGCATTGAAAGCTTTAGACGTGCTAAGGCGATATGCTCTCGGCAATAAAGAAATGGAAATAATATATTACAATAAAATAGAAGAAATAGAAAAACCTAAAGCAGCCAAAAATTTTGGAATATATCTGTTGATAACATTTATTATTTTGTGCTTCCATAATTCATAAATTGAAAGAGATAAAATGTGTTCATCTAATGTTCTTTTTTGAAATTATGTATATACATTTTAATTTTTTGATTATAATCATTACTTAATTAATGATAACTGTTTATTTAAATTAATACGAATATGTCGGAATTTTATTTTCCTATCCACCACAACCCGGATAAGGCGGAAACCTGTCTTATATTGGTTTCAATAAGGTCACTTTTATGGAAATTTGCTGGCGTTATGAATTTCTTATCCAGAGATTGGGGCCTTTGTCGATCAGGGCATGCACATTCGCAGAGCACGTGCTCTGCAGATTCTACATTTTCGTTACTGTACTGTCCGTTAGTAGAACGTACACGCAAATTTGAACTTAGTGAAACTGAAATGGATGCACTGGTAAATTTGGATCAAGGTCAATGATCGAATCTCTTATCAGAACAAACACTGTTCACTACGTTTTAACTTCCAACAAATTTTCACTCTTATTTGTTAAGATTGCCCACTAATTATATTAAGATCAGATTGTGTAATGAAGTATTAGGTCAGAGATCAACACACACTAGAAAACACTTACTACTACAAACTCAGAATATACGATTATCAAGAAAAGTTGTATTGGGATAAAACTCAATATGTAAGTTTTGGGACAGAGAATTTTGTATCACACTGAAAACACGTATTGTCAGAATAGTTGCAATATAAAATCGTCAAGAGCGTAATACATATAAATATATATATATATATGTAATATTTATATAGAATGAAGATAAGATATGATATTTAATAAATATGCACAAGAAATATAGAATATGTAAATATATATCTGAGTAAATATATAATAAAAGAAATATATGAATAAATATTAATTTGTTACAAGTGACTGGTACTCACCGATCTACAACTTGACACTTGAGGGTTGGCTTTAAGCTAATGTTAAGACCCATTGGTTAGAACAATTCTTTATTCCCGTCGAGACCAGAAATAATGTGTTAATGTTAGTAAGATATTATCTCAGTCGAGACCGGAGATAATATTCTTTAAGTCAGTCGAGACCCGGCTTAAAGTGTTATCTTATCTTCAGTCGAGACCCGAAATAAGATGCGTTTATTTGCGCCGAGACCAGAAATGATTGTTAGTAAAAGATTATCTCAGTCGAGACCGGAGATAATATTCTTTAAGTCAGTCGAGACCCGGCTTAAAGTGTTATCTTATCTTCAGTCGAGACCCGAAATAAGATGCGTTTATTTCCGTCGAGACCAGAAATGATTGTTAGTAAAAGATTACCTTAGTCGAGACCGGAGATAATATTCTTTAAGTCAGTCGAGACCCGGCTTAAAGTGTTATCTTATCTTCAGTCGAGACCCGAAATAAGATGCGTTTATTTGCGTCGAGACCAGAAATGATTGTTAGTAAAAGATTATCTCAGTCGAGACCGGAGATAATATTCTTTAAGTCAGTCGAGACCCGGCTTAAAGTATTATCTTATCTTCAGTCGAGACTCGAAATAAGATGCGTTTATTTCCGTCGAGACCAGAAATGATTGTTAATTGTTAAAAGTGAAATATCAGGCGATACCCGATATAAATGTTAGTCCCTAAACAGCCAACTAACCCCAAGCGATGCCAAGTACAAAAAGAGATCGAGATCAAATCAAATCAAATCAGAGACTTTCTTGCGCATTTAAAATATATTGTCCTTAATGTGTGGTCCTAACTTCCTTGTTAGGATTAGTGGCAGGGTAGATTTTACACTCAGGCTTTTTATTTTGACCTTGGTTTCACAATTGTCTTTTTTTTGTCTTCTTTTGTTACATATATTGAATAAAAACTTTTATGTTTGCTTTGTTTTTTTGTTGGTTATTACAGCTTCGCGCGCGACACTAAGCTGTTTCCGTGGCGGTCGAGATCGAGATCAGTCAGCTTGTCGTTTATATAGCCCTTGCTTGCACACGACACCACTGATAGAGTAGCAGCGGCGCATGATTACAAGAATTGGCAGTGAGCTGTGATCTTACGGTACTAGCGATAAAATTTGCCTAGCAACGAACAAAAATGCATAGCAAGAAGAATTTTTAGAGCAACCTATGCTGCTGTGTTAAGTCGAATTATATTTGCAAAAAATGTTATCTCTATCACGTAGAGAAGAAATTCCCGTTCGATAGTACTTACAATGATGATAGAGTAGCAAATTGACCTGCTTGATGTGATCGTATTTTTGCCATGCATTGTATGTTACATGACAACACATGGAACTGTTTTTAACACGAATCTAACGGTTCAAACATATGATAATGATCTTAATTTGACCTGCTCGATGAGGCTATACTTTTGTATTGTATTTGTGCAATATGTTATGAAGATGATAAATACATGGCTATGTTGGGTTGTGTACATGTTTTTTGCTTAAGAGAAATCAAATTAGCTTTAATTTTACTACGAATTTTGAAGCTTTGTTTTCAGGATATTTTCTTTTCAGAAGTTATCTGTTAAAAAATATATATTCGAAGCAATTCGGTTCGAGCATTTACAGAATTAGCAGTAATCGTCTGTGGGTTTGTCCATTTTCGCATGTCTTTAGTGAACAATGACCGGTAATTATGCTCGGTTCTTACGATAATGATGAGATTCTTTTATAGTTTTTGTATGTAAAGCTAATGAATCTATTCGCATTTTCAGGAAGGGTGTCTCTTTACAACTGGTGAATCTTATCTGTTTTGGAAATTTTGTCTACTAGCACCTAGCTTCTCTTAAGTCGATCTCTTTCTATAAGACCATCTTTACTTTTATTTTGTTTTTATTCATTTCTAATGAAAATCCTCTATATTTCCGCTGTATGCATCTATCAAATAATGAATATTTTTTATTATATTTCAGGTCTACTCTAATTCAATAATAAGAAGCTTCTAAAGAAACCAACAAGACATAAATATTTTAGCTACCCGCAAATTGAATGGAATGTGCTTAGCGAAATAAGATACAATTAAGAAAATTTTAAAAAATGTTTTAATGTGCTCTCGTTTATTTAAATATTTGTAAAAATAGTGCGTGTCTAAATCAATCAAATATAAAATTATTATTAATATTCAATAATATAAAAAAATAAATATAAAAATTGAATTATGTGCTTTACGTGTCATGGTAAATTAATCGTTGTTGAAAATATTTGCTGTTATAATTTCACACAAAGATGGAAATCTAATTCTTCGTAATGGACAAATTTGAGCATGTACCAAATCAATTTGGATAACGCTTAAGGAAAAGGTAATAATTTTTGCTTTTATTCTCAGTAGATAATAAAATTTATGTATTTTATGTATATTTTACCTAAAATTTCCTACAAACGATGCACTTACAGAAATTCCTGAATATTTCGAAAACCAAAGCCTGTAGAGGATTTCTGATGAAAATTTCATTCCGCCTCCCACCCCACACCGCCAAGAATCCATTTCCATGAGCAAAAATAACTTGAAATATTAATACGCTAATATCTCGAAAACCAGAGCCCGTAGAGGATTTCTGATTAAAATTTCATTACCCCCCCCCCCCCCTCCCTATCTTTATTATCCCCTCCACATACCAACCCTCTAGAATCCATTGGCATGAACAAAAATTTCCTACTATTAACTTTAATTATTAGTTCAAAACCAAAAGCCTACATTTAGGCGCTCAAGAAAAATCAATTATTACTAATATTAATTCAAAACCAGGCGCAACACTTGAAAACAACAAAGGCCTACATTTAGGCCCACCACACATCCAAAAATTGAAGCAAAAAACTTCCCAAAACCGTAGCATGCTGCCACCTGCTGCTCCTACAAACGATGCACTTACAGAAATTCTTGAAATATAATTAAACCCTTTTTACATGGAAATTTTTGATGAAGTTTTAACAAAATTCAACTTCGATTTTTTAATTTATTTATATATTTCACATATCTACAAAGGCGAAAATGATACAGAAAAAAAAATTTATGTAAATATTACAAACAAGAAAATTATTTTTAATAAAAAATGATCTGTCATTATTAGTTCGACAGAAATATAAAAGTTCTGCTGTTTCATCTCTCCGTTAAAAGCATAGCAAATTTCCCCGGAACTAATTGTATATTTCTTAACTTTTTACGCACCTCGATGATTATCTTTTATATTATGTTAAAAAAGGCAAGTGTACTTCTTTTCAAGTTCGATAAGCATGCAAAATTGCACAATTTAGCTTAATTTAGTGGCATGGGTACAAATCAAACCTCTAGGGGAACAACGTCTAAGCAGCTATCACTGACCGTCTATACGACCAGATCAGATATTACTGTTTTTTAGATTTCGAATTTATCCAGTCAGTAGGGGTTTTTGTTCTACAAAAGGTGGGGTAGGTGTGATTTTTATATACGTTATTCGGTTTCGGGCAAATTTTAACAAGATATGGACTCGCAATATAATGTTTCCCACAATAAAGTATTGAAACTGAAACTGCTATCAAATTTGCAAGTAGGGAAAATTATACCAGACCGGTAAGTTTTCCATCAGTTTCGGACATACAGTACACGTTGACATTTTTTAATCGTCGCCAATTATAAATTTGTATGGTTTTAGTTTCTGTGCAAAGTTTTGTAAAAGCGGCACAAATTGCGTGGGCTGTAAATAAGTTAATAAGGTTCCATTTGTTATGTAAGTATGATTGATTTATTGAAGATAAAGAAAACAGTGCCTTTATGCCTCATGCCGAGATTTTAGCAGATAAAACTTCAAAAGAAAGTGCTTGGAAGCGACTTTAGAGCCCTATTTCTGACTGAGGACACTTATCCCTTATCTTTCGTGAAAATTTTCTTATTCACACTGTATCTTCGAAACAGTTGAGAAGAGCCATCTTCCATACAATTTATTGTTATCTAGGTGAGTACTATCCCATCCTTCCATTCGAAACTTTCACCAGGAAATATCCTGTATCCTCGAAAAGTTCGGAAATATTTTGGTAGTGAATCGAGATATACAAACATTTTCTTAACCAATCACTTTGCTAAACATTTTTCGTGGTTCAACTCGTTACTTGATACTTGGTAGATCGATATTGGTACTTGATAATCGTCTAAAACCAATTTTTTTGATACTTTAGATGAATGTCCGTATGTAATTTCGTCTGGTCACCCATCTCTATAAATTTGATTTTTGAAGTAGTTTTTGCATATACTTCTAGAACGATTCGTCGATCACAGTATACTCGTACGAAGTAATCCTTAATTTTTATATTGCAAAATCAAGTAGCAGTTGACCGATTCAGTCAATTTTTGAAATTGTATTTATTATTTTGAGGAGGACGCTATGTACAAAATTTCAGCTTTCTACGTTGGCGCGTTCTCAGGCAGTATCCAAATATACAGTGAAAAATGAAATTTTTGTATGGCAACCCCCGATGGAGTTACCCGATTTGTTCCATTTTCGAACCTAATTTTTTTTTTAAAAGTCCATGTGCAAATTACAGGTCTCTAAGTACACTCTCTTTCGGGTTATCGTGGCGACAGACGGACAGACAAACGGACATGCAAAAATCAAAGTAACTTTCAATATTATGCGATGGTGTCCAATCCAAACTTAGTATACCCTACGATTTCATCATCTAGGGTATAAAAGTATATGTATATGTGAAGGAGGTTCAATGCAGGGGGATGCTATGGGCTGTGCATTGGAAGAGGAAATGGAATGGTTTTGTAGTAATTGAAAAGTTTGGTAGACATTTAGTTGTTAGGGAAGAGCGGGCGGGGTGGATCTGGGAAAGCGAAGAAAGGATAGAGATAGTTATAATGAAGAAGATATGAGACAGGAAGATATGGTAAAGATGGAAGGAATATATGAGATTTAGATGAAGAGGTGATTTGGGGGCTGAATATGAGACGGTATCATTTACGTATTGCCCTTATTAATTCCACAACAAAAAATTTACTGATTATTTTACTAATGCAGCACGGAGTTCACTGGTAAAAAGTGAATATTTCTCTATTTTAAGATAGATGGCTCTTTGTATGTCTCGACTTATTTTACTGAACATTTTAATGCGCCCAGCATTAAAATTCCTGTAAAATTTTGACATTTTCTCTTTCCATGACAGTTTTCAAATTATTTTTGTTAATTTATTGAAAGATTTAATTTCTTTTGACAATTTTTAGGTTAATTAAGTCCATTTGTAATTGTAAATCGTAAAAATGTTTATTTAAACTTTATAAATTAACATACGTCAAAATTTTACAATATTTGAAATATTTGGAGACCGCGTTAAATTTTACTTTGCTCGAACTCGATACTAGGCTTTAATGATTATTGCTTTGAATTTTTAAATAATGAGAAAAAATCATGTTGAGTATAATTCGTTTATCAAGTACTTTATAGTAGTTACTTCATAGATTAAATACAAGTTTTGCGTGTGAAATGCAAATGCGAGTGAATTAAAACATTTTTCATAATTGCGGCTAAAATATGGAATTCCACAAAACAAAACAAAGTTTTAATTTAAAATTTCCATGTTTCGAAAAAAGTACCGCATAAAAACAGTGGTCAGTTTCAGTACATACAGGTACCTGGTATACATAAAAAATATAATGTAGCTTTTTTTCTTAATTCAGGGTAAGGCCGACAAGATGAAAGAGAAAAATCTAAATCAAGAGATAAAAAAAATGTTTTTACATTCATTACATTTTCCTGACAACGAAATATTTCCAGAGGAAAATAAATAGCAGCCTTTTATCGTTCCTATTTTCCCAAAAGTAGAGAACCTTTTGACAATTTCAGATTAAAGTATGCAATGTGACTGTGGGAAAAAAGCATATCTCCATTGCGGATGGAACTATGTATGTCTGTGTGTGTATAGAGATCAGTACGTCCTCAGAATTTTTTATGGAGAAAAACAAGCCTCGTTTTTGCTCTCTTTGATTTCACAAGCTGTCACATGAAAATTTTTTGGTCAATTCTATTGCATCGTAGATAGAGAAATGGCTTTATGATTTTAAAAGTCCAGTTTGAAAATTTTTCTGCATTTCTTGCAACTGACAGCCTTCAGATTGACGAATATTGTGAGAATGGCAGCTTGAAAGGGGGTGATATGAGTTAATTTAAACAACAAATTATTTGCAACATTGAGAAACACTTGCTATGCTTCTGGATTTATCATTTATTTTGGTATCAACAGAAACTCTGACATTTCTTACAACACAAAATAATTCCGAAGACATCTACTATACAGTCTATAATCAAAGGTACGGCTGAGTTTCTGGCTGCCGTTAGTGCTAATGAAAAATTTAAGCTAAACCCCATATATAGGGGAAGGTGGTATCGTACCAACGTTGAAATGTAAATCAGTTGAAAGTATCATGTATTATACAAATGCATAAAAGTTTTTTTTAAATCTTAAGTAGTTTACTCTCCGGCTGTGGAAATACGAAACAAGTGACTCTATTTCAACTTTCTCCGGCGGGAAGAAATGAAACAGTAAATGGGTTGATATGAGACATATGAAATTAAAATCGAAATGGAGCAAAAAGTTATAGCAACATTACTCAACGTGTTTTTATGATAAAAATAAATAACAAAAATGAAAATACTTCAGTTATGTATGTAGATATCTAATCTAGGTAGGTATCACTTTTTTGCATTTTAAAACACATTTATTGCTGCAAGAGATGAAAAAAAACGATAAAAATTAAAATAAATAAAAACTATAAAGAAAATACATCAATTTATATATTGAATAAGGTAATAAACTAATAAAACTTTAATAAAAACAAAAAATAGAAGCTTAATTTGGTCGATACGACTTAAGGATTTTTGTCTTTTTACCGCACAGCTAGTGGTGTAATGGAGATCGGAAATTTATAGTGAGGTTGCTATCGCTGGTTTGGTTCCACCACAGTTTGTGGTGGTAATACATTCTTAATGTCTTTTAACGGCACCTGGTCCATGTCCGGTATAGTCGGCATAATAAAAACGTTACCTTTCCTCCGAAAAAAACTGCAGTCAATATATTCTTTATCATCTAAATTTCCAATCGCTTTACCGATATAAAAAATGTCATTTCCACTTCCATTGAATTTCACAAGGATCGCTTTCCTCTGGGGTTTTGTTGGATTTTAAAGTCCTTTCTTATTTTAACAAATCAGAATCTGTAAGTCTAGATGTGGAATCTTTGTCGCTCCTTGACTTTTTCAAGATATCCTTGTTGACTTTCTTAGGCTCTTTTTTTTCTTTATTGCAGCTTCTCTTGACAATTTGCTCATTTTCGGGAGTTTCTGTCGCTGTTATAAATCTTCCGGTCCTTCTGTCTTTGTGTACCTTTTTTATGTCGCCTGGTTTTGGGAAGCCTGCAAAATATTCAGGGCTCATAAATGTCGCCGATGTAGACACAACTGGTTTGGCTATTTCACACGTACCTTTTGGGAATGGAATTCGCTCATGGGTTTGGCTGTTGGGTAAGAGGTCATGAATCTGTAGAATTGTGTGTCCACATTGTTCACTGACGTGTTGTGTTTGTCCTGCATTTGGTGGCTCTGGCAATATGGTTTAAAAACGGACGGTATAACCTGCAAATATATCAAAAGTTCCAAGACATTCGCCACCACTCGCAAATATCAAGTGCACAAAATTTATTATTTAAAAGATTCGGTTTGAACAGATCGAAGAGATAAACTGCACACTCTCAACGAAGAAAGTTGCTCAACGTTCAACTTTTAAGTCAAACGAGGTGTTAAATTATTTATTTTGTTTTGGTTTGTAAATGGTGGAAGTGTAACGGTTCCGAATCATCCATTTGGATTAGTAAAAATAGCGAAATACATTTTGTTCAAATTCACAAATTAATCATAAACTATAACTTTGCAAAATACAAGACTGAAAGCGCTACATACTTTACGTCTTTTAAAATTGCAGTCACAGAACAGATGCAAATCAGTCCTTGTAAGTATATAACTTCATGGAAGAGTTAAGAAAGTTTTTTTAATAAGCTAAGCTCAGAAGATACCCTATGATGCAAAGCACAGCATGGTAGGGAGTACATAGAGAAAGGATCGAAACGCATCCAACATTGCAGCGGCGCTCGAGTAAGTCGTTCTGATCAGTTATTGCCAAATCGCCAATGAGCTTGAAGTCTCTTAAAGATAAAACTGTGCGACCAGCCCCGGCCCAGATATGGGAATTGTATTCCATTCTAGGTCTTGTAGAGGAGCGCTAGATTCGATTAGCTGAAATATTTCTTACACCTTTTCAGAATTCAAAGACATTTCGATGCTTCTTCGACAACAGAAATGATGAGATCTGCCCAGCTTAACTTACAGGATATATTAATGCCAAGAATGCAGAAAGACGCTGTACCGTAAATCAGTGTTCCATCAAAAGAAATACGAGTGTAAAAGCTATGATTTAGTTTTAAAGAAATGAGACAGCTGTTAGAATTAGATGCCTTGAATTCGACTGAATTCGCTTTACCCCAAGCAAGGATATTATCAAGGTCGTTAATCATTGAACTAATCATGAAACTCGTTTCACAGGTGAGGCATTCCCTCTGAAGTCCCCAAGAGTGTCAATAGAGTCAGCAAAATCAAGGGTACTGTGGCAGGCAAGTATGGATAGGATTAAAGTAAGAGAAAGCAGATCTTTAAAGAAAATTAAGAAGAGAGATGAAGAGACAACAGAGCCCTGGGGAGATCGGCATTTATGGGGTGAGGTTCTGATGAAACGCCATCTAGTACAACCCGTATTAGGCGACTAGATAAAAAGAACTTTTAATATATAATAGAAGAGGAGAGGAGAGACCAAGTGCCTTACGTTTAACTAAAAGAGCTGGATGTCAGACCCTATCAAAGGCCTTTGGAATATTCAGGGCAACAATTTTGGACTCACCAAAATTGCAAAGACTACGGTTACAACGTTCCATAAGAAACATCAGTAAGTCTCGAGATGAACGTCCAGTCAGGAAGCCATATTCGCGATCATTGATGAGCGGTTTGGTGTCTAGATACGTCATTAACTTGGAGCTAATAATAGGTTCTAGAACCTTTGAAAGAATCGAAGTGATTGCAGTTAGTCGATAGTGTGAGGGATCTTTCCTTGGGAATAGGCTGAAGGTGAGCTAGTTTCCAACCAGTTGGAAATTTTTCTGTTGAATAAGACAAGTAGAATAGTTTGTACAGAAATATAGCCAAGTATGAGGTGCAGATTTTAATTAACAGGGGTAAGAAATTATCAAGACATACGGCTTTAGAGACGTTGATCCCCTTAAGTACTTTGAATACATCTCTTCTACGGATGAGTATTGGCTCTTGTATACATCCACACGGGAGATGCAAAATATGTGTCTGTGAAGTGGATGAAAGACGAAAGTTTGAAGCGAATCTACTGGCCAGAACTTAGCTTTATCCAGGGAGTTAACAACCACTTCACCATTGTTAAGTAGTGAAGGTATAGAGGAATTGCTGAAGTTGTTCTTGATGGGTTTGACTAAGGACCAGAAACCTTTGCTATCTTTGCGGCTTTCCAAGTTTCTTAGTCTAACATTCTGGACGAAAAGATTTCACTCTAGCACAGCATACATACTTTTAAAAGGGTATGGAATAGAAATTTCACATGCTGGACGCCTAACGAAGCCTATCAACTACGTAATTTCTGTGGCCTCGGTGGTTCGAAGGGTAAGCGCGCTGACTACCATGCCAGTGGTCCTGGGCTCGAATCCCGCATCGACACGGTCCTCCGCTATCCACAGACATATTTTCCTGTCAACTTCCATAGCTTCTGTACTTAGCAGGTTAGCGCAATGGGCCGCCTTAGCCTCCGTGCTTGGGATCTTTCTTCCCTGTACAAAAAAAAATAATAAATAAAAAAAAAACAGAAAAAACAAAAAAAATAAAACATGTAATCTACATGATGTGTAATATTACACCCGGATCCGAAATAGTGTTGCATTTGATTATAATGTAAATAAATTTACAGATTTACTTGAACATATTTTGGTAACAGTGGTGTGTATATATACATACAATCGGAGAAATTTAGCGAGAGTATATTGTTTATTGAGGTTACACCAAAGACTAAAACTATCGAAATTGGACTGAAATAATTTTAAATCATCTGCAAAAGTAAGATATATTGTAGAGTTAAATGTATCGAATACGTCATTTATGAATACATTGAAGAGTAAAGGTCCTAACTGGCAACCTTGAGGAACTCCTTAGATACTAAAATACGTCTGCAATTAGCATTATCAATAACAACAATCTATTTATGATTCTCCATGTATGACGAAATCCAGAAATATAGTAATGAACGTTTCTTAAAACGTTTTTGATAATTAAATTTATCAAAAACTTTGGAAAAGTCAGTATAAACTGTTTCGACCGGATCTTCTTTCTCAAGTATATTAGTGCAACATTTTACGAAGGATACTAAATTAATTTCAGTGGATCGTCTGTGGAGATTTGCTTCGGCTATTAGAAGACATTTGAACATTTAACGCAAAATAAGAATAAATAATGCCAAGGGTAGTTTTCTTTTTTGTAGATTATTTATTATGATTCCTTGATAAACGTTATAAAACGGGGGATCTTTATAATCCTTTAAACTAAAAACGTTACTAAGCTTTTGAGCCAATGTAGCCGAAATTACTATAGTTATTTTAATGATGTCAGCTCCACTCGAAATTTTTGACTTAACTCTAAAGGTAGAAACACATCTAAGCATGCCTCAGGCCTGGCCTCTCTCAGGCTTCCTCGCAGCTCGCCTCAAGGCTTGCCTCATAGAATTGAAAGCATAATGATACTACCTGGCTCGGTGCTGTCATTATAAATTTGATAGTATATCTGTTGACAGAAGTAGGCCTAAGAGAGAAAACTTTCCAACATTGAGCAAAGCTGGCCTTCCGACTAGGCCTTGAGGCTAGCTGCTGGCTTGGTTTTGTGTTGCATTATTTAGAAACTCATGTTGGAAATTTTGACAACGCCGCGAGGAAGCCTCGAGGCTTGGATATGTTTTTGCCATAAAACAAAGCAGTAGTGGCGTCTTGATCTTCAGCAATTGTGTTTTTTTGTTTTTTAACAAAATTAAATAATTCCTAGGCCTTTTCGCAAATCACCAAGTTTTTTCGATATCCCCAAAATGGAACCTTACACATTCTCTGAAAAGTGGCCAGAGGTAAAAATACTTTGCGCTGACCCTCACACGTCCCCTAATGCTTTCAAAAAGCTTAGCCATTGCATAGATTGGGGGCCAATAATTCATTAAATGATATTTTGAGCCGCTCTTAAAAGAGGTCATACCAAGGAAATTTTACATTTTTCAAGATATAAACTCGATAAAGACAAATGAAAAATAAAGGTTAAAACGCCTGAGAGTCTTTCTAAACAGTTATCACGAGAGAATACTAGGATATTATCCGGACCCGAAGACAAAATTTCCTTGTGTTTGTCAGTACTCCTTTCGATATGTGAAGTGAATCCAGATCAATTAATGAATTTGACAAACTAGGTAGTGTAGTAGGTATGCATATGATTGACAGAAAATTGACCAACATAATAAGTATAACTCGTCTGCAAAAACGTCAAGAGTAATTGATGGAAATATATGATATAATAACACCCAAAGTGGATTCTATATGACCCTTCGACGCGGCTTTGCGAGACGGAACAATAATGACTTTCCGCTAAGCCGTCTTTCCACAAAGGATCAATGGTGTGGTATGCAGATAGTTAGAAAACGAATAGTGGAGTCAGACTAGGCGTATATGACCCTAGATGGCATATCTCAAAGATCCTGTGCTCTACCCTTACCGTATTCCAACCTGAGGTACTAGCCATAGAAGAAAGCGCCAACACCTGTATTAAAAGATCCAAAATAGGTTCAACTATCAATATCCTCTCAAATAGTAAAGCCGCTCTCAAGGCTTTAAAAGGTTATTCTGGGAGTGTGTGCAAACCCTTATAAACAAAGTTATCCTAATATGTGTACCGGGACATGAGGACCGCAAAGTCATTGGAATTGTTGACGGTCTAGCCAAAAGAGGAGCGGAAGCTCCCCTTGTCCGACCAAAACTATTTTGTGGTACTTCTAAATCATACCTCAAGGCTGCCCTAAATAGCTGAGGGAAAAAACCAAAATTCACATCGCATTTCTTTTTTTAAATTAATATAATTTTCAAATTTGGCGCCCGCCACCACTCTTCACGATTGATATGGACACTTACTTCATTTTCAAGAATAATTTTTAGATCAGGGTATAATTTACCCGAAAAACCTTAATTTATCCATGGACAATACCAGATCTATTATTGCACTCAGTTGTCCTGCTAGAATCAATAAATGCAAAGTCTGGCATCATTTAAGGCAGTTACTGTGATCCTCTCCTTTTATACCCTAGATGAAATCTAAAGGGGTATACTAAGTTTGTCATTCCGTTTGTAACACCTCGAAATAATGATGGTAGAGCAAAATGGATTGGACACCCACGCATAATATTAAAAGTTATTTTGATTTTTGCATGTCCGTCCGTCCGTCCGTCCGTCCGTCTGTGCGCACGATAACTCGAGAACGCGTACACTTAGAGAGCTGAAATTTTGTACACGGACTTTAAAAAAAAAAGTAAAATTAAGTTCGAAAATGAGACAAATCGGGCAACTCCTTCGTGGGGTTGCCATACAAAAATTTCGTTTTCCGTTATATATTTGAACACTGCCTGAGAACAAGTAGCCGTAGAGAGCTGAAATTTGGTACATGGTGTTTTCATTGTACTAGCAAATAAAATTTCAAAAATGGACTAAATCGGGCAACCCATTCTTGGTGTTGCCATATAAAAAAATAGGTTTTTTATGTATACTGTGAAAACTACCAGTCCAAGACATTTTTATTGTACTAAAAACTTCTTCAGAATACGAAATCCTATAAAATTGATTATTTTCATTTTTTCTGTCCGACGAACCGTTCTAGAAATATATGCGAAAAACCACTGCAAAAATCAAAATTGCTCAAATGGGTACCCATACGAAATTTCATACGGGCATTCATCTAGGGTATCATAAGAATTGGTCTTAGACCAATTCAAGCTTTTTCACTTGTTCTGTTATATATTAAGGCTGTCATTTCTTGTTAATCTATTGGAAATTACCTGATTTATATCATTTTATATTTACTTGTCTCTATCCGTCATTTACAATTGGAGCAATATTGTATACGGTGACTGGTTTACAACCTTAATCTAAATGTCTTGGTATGCTATTTAATTTCATTTGATCGTCCAAAGTTTAGTTCCATAATTTTGCAATTGTAATTCTATAATAAACCAATCTCCAATAAATCACGTTTCAGATACCTAGGATTAATTTTACTCTTTTCAGATCTAAATTAATTTTCGTGGTCGAAAAATTAATTTTGGATTTATATTGCAAGTTCGCTTAATTTAATTGTTATATTATTTTATTCTCCCTCCTTAATTGACAGCAATCTGGATAAACATCACGGTTAACTGCAGGTATATGGTGAAAATTAATAGTAACTTTTATATTTTAAAAGAATTCAAAAATCAGATATAATTTATTTAAGAAGTTAGGACTTCTGACGCTAACACTATTTAAAATTTCGGGATGAAATAAGTTTTAAAATATGAAAATCACGCTTTCTCCATTAATACTGGGTTTCCTTACCCATTTGGTTCTTTCACATATAATCATGTAACATTTTTTCTAGAGGCCGCCCAATTCTACAGAGATATAACGATTTTTAACATAATCTCTAAAAAGGAGAAGGCTCTCTCACATATCTACTGTTCAGATATAGACTGCAATTATAGAAATACGTATTTATATAATTTTCTTTAATTCACAATTTTGGTATCGTTCGCCCGAATTTCTGACGTTGAGTTGAATTTCTTCTTAAATGAAAATTTGATTGGCGTTGTTTGAAGATCTTCTTGGTCAATTCATACGATCCCCTCACTCAATCCAGTTTTGCTAGTGACTATATAAACTTAAGAAAAGCCTAGACTCTTTCTGTAACCCGTTCGAATCCCAGCATGCCTTTTTAAAAATAGGTAAAAAAAAGCATTTTATAAACTTAAAAGGAAATCCCGTTCTAAGACCGGGGGCAACTTAGCTAATTATAAAATATTGTCTTACCACATATATGTAATGTGCCGGAGTACCATCTAGTAACAGGGACATTATTTAAGCGTGTAGCTAATGGAGGGTCTTTTAAACGGTCAACTTTTCTTGTAAGAACTCCAAGGAGTCACCATTAATTATTGGTCGAATATATCAGCCCAGCCCACGCAGTTAGATGAGGATTTTTTGCACACCAAGTAGTCCGTACTCAATCGATTATTTATCAAAAACCAAGTATACAAAATGCTATTTTTGTTATAGGGTCATTTTCTCGCAACACTTGAATCCCCTTGGAGCCTACTGAGTACTGATGGGTACTGGTGTGCTGACCTATCCAATATGGCATCCATTACACCGGGAAGCCACTTGGACAGCACGAACTTAAACACGTATATTCTATTGAACTGTCAAAGGAACGGGGTTTTCACCTTTAGAAAGGATCTGCGAAGTCTAAGGCTACATAATATGTATACATAGCTGTATATAGAAAAAACAGTGGGACAAGTTCAACATATCTTTTCCCTACCTTACATAAATATTTGGTCGAATTTTATGGCTTCGGCACGTCCTCCGATTTTATATTATGTAGTTAAAGATTCCCAAACTTTCATAAAACATGGAAATCCTCAGGTTTTTATAGAATAAATGATGTAACTGAATACTATGGACCTGTAACCTTTACTTTGAGTTACATGTGCTTAGCACTATAATACGGGACTTTATAGGTTAATTAAATGATAAATGTGGCTACAGCATAAAAAAAAAACATAAAAAATCATTTAATTCGTAACGTAAGTACCTATGGCAGCTTCGCTGTGATAATGCCATTTATACGAACATGACTGACATTTAAGTAATTTATTTTACACAAAAACATCAAATTTAAAATTGTGTGTGCGATGGCGTGTGTATGAAATGTGTGTGTCCTGTGTATGCGCATGTTCCAACACCAGTCGTATTTCGCATTCTATTCTCTACCCCTGACATATAATTCAATGCAATCGTTTTCCCCCTAGCATTGCAGATATTAGCTGAAAATTTCTGACTGAAAGTGGGTGTTGGACGGAGAGGCTGACACGTTCGCATGACAACTCAAAAACTGACAAGAATTCCATTAGACTTATTTGACAGGCAAAAACCTCCTATATCCCTAACATTCCATTCCCTCTTTGATCTGCTGAGGATTTTGGTAGGAAACAATCCATTTGAAGTTTTTTTTTTGACCCGGTTGCTGCCATCCGTTCAAAGTATTTTACCTTGTTTCTGTCTCTTAATTCATCCTACTCTGCCTATTTTCTCCACTGCTGCTGTATGCCATATTTATCTGCACACATATTTCCATTTTAAGTAATTAAAATTGCAAACGAAGCCAAGTCAAAATGCAGCCGGTTCAAAGTCATTCAAGTGTGCTCTGAAGGACTGTAAATAATATATGGGGAAACAGGATTTTTCATTTTGTACAGATTTGGGGTGGAAATCATATGTCTAATTAAAAAGTCAGTAAAAGCAGCAAGGAGTAAAAACAGTTTTTTTTTTTTACAAAATACATAAAACATGTTTTCCCTCATGGAAGGAGGAATGGTGGGCAAAATGTAACCGAAAATCGCAGTTATTCTGGAAAATTTTGTATTTTCATATGGGATTTTCTGCGTGACAAAGTATTACATCGGCGGGCGTTATAAAGAATTAATTTTCCAAACTTAAGGTTCAGTTTTTGTCCCTTGTATGGTTATTTTTTATTGTAAAAGCGGTAAACGATACGATTTAGAGATACTCATCAGAGTATGCATGATTTGAAAAAGTACAATAAAAAATGAGTGCAAATTTTGAAAGAAAGAATTGCATGGAAATTGCAGGAAATTGTAAGTCTGTGACAGAGATAATATACCTGTTTTTTTTTCTGAAGGACAAATGTTTACATTTTTCAATAACCAAGTTTTCTTACACACTGCTGAATTAGGGTCTAGTGGTTCACGTAGTGTTTTACACACTGGCGAATAAGGGTGTATTGAACAGCTGTTCAAGAGATTTATCTTTTAGCATACGCTCGCCAGTCTGTGGTGGTGCCTCCAGTAACAGAACCTTCATCTCAGTAGAAAAGTCATTTGAAAAGTTCTTGGAACGAAAATCAAAACGCATCTAATGTCATACAAATAGTTTAATTTTTCAATAACTTCCTCTCTATGAATACTAATGCATTTGGTCTAATGTTTTTTCAATAGTCTTATCTAGTGCTGATATTAAAATTTTTCAACTACCGTTTCGCTTATCCAGTTACACTAACACTTCGTAAAATTGGAGTAAAATACTTTTACGAGGGCGAGATTGATTTCATATAGCAAGATTAGAAAGTCTAATATTATTAACTTATTAACTAAACATTTTAAAGTCAGGTAGCGTGGAAGCTGTAGCAAGCTTTAAGCGCATGTTTTATGAGAACATATTCGCGAGCATTCGCAACATTCTTCGACCTTTTCAAACTTGGTGTTTGGCTCAATGCGCAGATCTGATGGTGCATTTATCCAAACTACTAGTATACTTTGATTATAGACTGTAGCAGATGTCTCCTGAATCATTTCAGTGTTATATAGGAGATTGTCTCTACTTGTCATTCGCTTATTATTTCTAGCTTTAAAATAACTGAATATTACTTTTGATGGTTTTTAACTATTTTTACTTTATATGCTCGAAAAATGTTATTCGTACCATTAAATAAAAGGTTTCATCATATTTTTGGCAAGCAGCGATATCCCTTATTACTCTATACACCCCAGAAATGATTCCAGGGAAATCTACTATATTACAGTCTATAACAAAAGTGCTATAGCGACTTGCTGAAAATTTGAATTAGGTAATTGCGCATAAATTAATCACAAATCCAATCCTCCTCGTTCAAGCCAATTGGCCGAATTTTATACTGAAATGTTAGCTGCAACTTTTTTTGGCATTTAATATTTGACACTTGTTAAGGTGAAGTGTCTAATTCGTTTTTATTTTTCATATAGACAAGTAATTTCACAACATTTGCTGGCTTTCTGTCGGTGCGCGGAACTTTCTTAAGTCAAATGACAAATTAATGACAAACCAAGTGTTAAATCAAATGTAGGTTCTCTAATTTATTTCTCAGAATCGTAAACCGCAAGTCTGTCTCTCAAATTTTATATTGCAATTGACATAATTTCAAAATCAATATATAACTATTGAAATTGCAAGTCTGTCTCCGGTATTAATACGTGCCAAAATTTGGTATGTTATTTGGGTTTACTATTTTTTTGACTTAACTGCATTTTTTTTACTATATGTAGGTACGTTGCCCCAGCGGCCTTTTAGGGCGGTAATCACGAAATAGTTAATTTAAGGCAATTTTTTCAGGACGTGTTTGGATATTTTGCTGACATTCATTGACATGCTCGTTCAGCAGATAGGACTTCCCCATATTTTTTTATGCGATTACATGAAAGAAAAAGTGTGTATTCTAATAAATCATATACTTTTTTTGATCTAAAATATAATATTACACCCGAAAGTGAAACATTGACCACACAAAAATTAATTAATGGTGAGAACTTTACATTTTATTAGATGCTTAACGAGAGCCATTTAATGGGCATCTTATATTATATGTAATACAACAGAATATTTTTTATATGTTATGATTTAATAAAAAAAGGTATTGAAAAAATCGCAACAATTATGGCCCACCCTGTATAGATACATTTGACATATATTTTAGCGAAGAGCTTGCTTTCACGTAATGAGGATTTGAATTTCTCCGAGATTCCTTCGTTTCTCTCGTTCTCTGAGTATCTCGAGTTAATAAATAAATAGAGAAACAAGTGCCTTTACTACTCTAGTAATCTGACATCGTTTTGGTATCGTGAGCTCGCAAATCATTTGCGAGTCATGATATTTGCAGAGAATGACGATCCTAAATTCTTCTGTTTTGCTGGAGGGAACTTAGCAGAAGTATGTATAATCATACCATCAGATTTCTTCCTTTCCACTTTCGATTTAGATGGGAACCTTTATATTAAAAATTGACCCGCATCTTAGTGAAAGCAGTTGAAGGAAAACGTATAGTCAGATTATAGAAGCATCCTACTCATTTGAGAGTTTTGACAGAGCTGTTCTATTGAATAAAATGTACTACTGTTCCTGTGTTACACTGTTTTTTTAGAACACTTTATTTGTTTACATTCGATAAGTTTTTTTTGATAATTTTAGTAATTCATCAGGCTAACGAAAATATGCAGAAATAAATATTACATAATATTTTAAAAGTTTAATTTAGGAAATTTTCTAACAACCAGTTCAACCGAACCGGTGCGAATATCAGCAATGGTCCTATACCATTCTTTTCCGGAAGGGCTTCCAAATATCCGGCAGCAACTGCTTTTACGTTGTCGTTTGAACCAAAATGCTTTTCAGCTTGAATTGCTTTGAGACTTGGGAAAGCCTGAGGGAGCCAAATATGCAGAACAGCCTAGATGTTCAGCCATCACCATCGTTCATTTTGACACAATCTAAAATGACGGTGCAAGTTCCATTAACACTTTTTTAAGTCTTTCATTGATTTTGGTAACCTGTAAACATTAAAAAAAAAAAATTGTTATCATAAAATGCATTTCAGATTTTTTGGTGTATTTTGCAAAGTTATGCCTAGCGTTTTTTACGAATAACTCTTTGATCATGACTGCGATCGCGGATAAAAAAAGGGGCTAATCAGAAAAGTTCAAGTTTGTATGTAAAGCTTGTCTAAGATTAGTCTAAAGTAGGTTTCACCGATCCCTTTATCTGTTTTACCGTTCGAGTTCAATGCCACTAAGTTACAAAATGGTAATTTTTCCACTAAAGAAGACAAATTAATTCATACCAAATAAATTTAATATTGTTAGTAAAAAAAGTAACTAGATAAATAATAAATTAAAATTGTTACCAAAATTCCATGTGGTCCACACATGTTTTCAAACAAACCATTTATAAAGGATTAAGACATATTCCAAAGAAATAAAGGAACACCCCCCCCCCCCCCCCCGTCACAAACTCACGACCTAAGTCTAAATTACTTCACTCGTAGTACAAATATGTAATACTATCATTCAACCTTTGATATGTGTAATGTCCCATTTTCTAGGCGCTATAGTATTCTCTCGACCTGATGATTTACATTTCTGATACGTTTGTCCTGCAAGAACAAAGACAGTCATTAGAGAGCTCAACTCATAACCTCAAGTGCTGAATAAGACTCTACACATAACCTACAAAGAAAAAAAATCCCAAAGAGATAGTCGGTCAGGCGCCAATTTCGAACAGAAGAAATCGCAAATAACACTGTTTACCCCCTCTCCTTCTTTCCACAGCCCTTTTACCATAAAAATGAATTTTATGTGGGAGTCAGTAGTATATGGCATCCTGGTCCTGTGGCACATAAAGAGCATAAATTTAAGCTATCAACAGCAGGAAAGCATAAGGTTGGAGCCATTTTCGGTCTTTGTGTGAACTCGAAAGCACTTTTCATGGACTTATTACAGAGGAACAAAAAACAGTATGTTGGTAAGTGGCGGGGCAGAGGGTGAGGAAGGGGAGGGTTACTTATTGTATACAACCACTACTTATACAATTACAAAGTGAGCAGTAGTCCGGATGACAAAGGGTCTCACTCAACCTTGGTCCTCTTGCCAAGGACTTGATGTAAAAACACACACACACACACACAAACAAAGAATATATGTAGGAATTCTAACTAGGGATTTAGGGTCCAACAGCGGTGGCATTTTATACTGTCTGTGAAAATAAAAAATAGAGCTTCTTTTTCTAAAGGGTACCACAATTATTAGGCTTTTGGATTTTTAAATTAAATTAAATACACAATTATTAGCTAAGGTTAAGGTTAATAATTAGGGCAATTTCAGACTAATAGCTTGTCGGTCTGAGCAAATATAGATGTTGGAGTTCGTGCAATCTCTGTTTAGGCTTTTCTGCGCTCCAACCTTTATAGCGTAGACTTCCGACAGAAAGATAGAAGAATAGGCACCAAGCTGAATGGAGAGTTCCAGTTCTGGACCCAACATTCCTATGCCTGTTTTGTTATCCTTCCTTGATCCGCAGTATAATAGACATGAGCGCTTTGCGGAAACGGGAACCCTCTCTCTAATATCTCGTTAGTCGTTACCTGGTAACCTCTTTTCAAGAAAAATATTTTGGCTATAACATCCGTTGGAGCATCTACGGCCTTAATGTAGACCTGGTCGAGGAAGTTACAATATCCCAATCGCTTTAACTATGGAGATTCTTGCTTTATAAGAAAACTTATAATTTTAACAATGGCGAGATACACTGACAGAAATTGAGACTTTTGAACTTAAGGAAAACTGAACTGTGATTAGAAAAATATCCATAAATGCATAACGCTAATCTTTCTCAACTTATGTAAAAAGCAATAACGTAAAATAAATTGAATTGATAACAATAAAAATAAAAAGATGTCTATATGTGAAAAACTTTTTATGTAAATTATGATTAAAACTCTCGGACATAATAGACATGTCCACATGAATTTTTCGAATTATTCAAAAAAAATTTTATCGCTGGAGTGGTAAAAATATTTCTGTTAATTATGCTGTCGTTCAATTATTAATCATGAATTCATATAAAGGTACAACAAGAGATACATACAGTGGCATACCTAGCCTTTGCGGGTCCCAATTAAAAAAAAAAGTTGAAACTACCCTCCCCCCTTTGACTATGAAAACGAACGTGGACCGCCGAGCGTTGGACGAGAAGTCGGCTAGTCTAATCGGCAGTAGACACCTGAAACCAAATCAATTAAAATTGCAATTGCAATTCTTTTCTAATCTCAAGTTACAGTTTATACAGAAAACAATATGAGCCTGTGCTAGAAAATCAATAAGTTAATTTTAAGTAGTAACCACTTTTAGAAGGGTTTTCTTTCGAGATTTAGCAAAGTTTTTGAATTAGAAGAATCGTTTGTGGTTTGCTACGGACCCCTTGAATCGGGGCCCCACGCATTAATTGCTTTGGCATTCTTACGCCACTGGATTCATATCATATACCAGCAACCAGTACAAAAAAAAAATTACTTTCTGGAAAGGCCAAAGAGATAAGACTAAAAATAAATATTAATATAATATGGAGAAGCGGAAAGAGTATATCTACGCTAATTCAACATCCAGAAAATTACTTATCCCTAATTACATGAAAATATGAAATGATAATTTGCTTAAGCATAACTACATGTGGACTCAATCGAAGAGAGTAAAAGAAAAAGAAAAAATAAACAGTATAAGTATATATATGGAAGAGCGTTCCACAATCGAAACGTCTGGACAAAGTAGGAAACTTCAGAATTTGTATGAAAGCGAGAAATCAAAAGGTTGCGAACTCTCCTATACTGTAGAAAATTAATATACTTTGGTAGGTAACTAGGTATTTCATACGAACTTTAGTGATAATGCCAAAATACTTACCTAACTACAGAGGGAAGAGACAGTTGATCTAGATCAAAGCCATGCACTTGACCTCCCAGCATTTAACTTTAATTTGTTCGATATGATCCATTGTGAAATCCTATCCAAATCTCCGTTAATACGCTCTACACAATCTTTAATAAGCCCAACTGGTCAACTCAGATAGATCTGCACATCATTTGCATACATGGTAAAACTTGTAAAATTTTCGGAATATTATTTATAATAAAACTAAACTGGTGCGGCATACGGACGGATCCCTGGAGTACACCGTAGACTAGTGGAAGTAAATCAGACGATATGTAATTATCAAGTACAATCCTCTGAGAAAACCTGTGAGCAGGGAAATTAGAAATCAATCGATGAGCAGATGAAGAGAAATTGAAATAATCTAAACGCTTCCATAAAAGTTTGCTATACTCAACATTATCAAACGCCTTGGAGAAATCAGGTAAGATCAGGATACAAGTCTCACCATTGTCGAATATCAGTACTTACTTTAAATAAAGCTGGTCATGGGTGTAAGACCAGATCGAAAGCCAGCCTGTCACTCACAGATTAAGTTGTTAATCTTCAGATAATCTTGCATTTGCCAGTACATTCACTTTTCAAGCACCTTAGCTTGAAAATACAGCATGATTATGGGTCGGAAATCACTGGGAGTCTCCAGAAAAGAATTGGAATGGGAAGCAAGTTAGCAGTTTTCCATAAACCAGGAAATAAATAGATCAGATCCAAATCTAATCACTCCTACGTCTCTGAAACTCATACTTTCTTTAATTTCGAGTCCTCTACTGCTGGAGAGTAATTAAAAGCTATCAGTAGAGGACTCAACATAAAAGAAAATATGAGTTTCAGAAACGTAGAAGTGATTAGATTTGGATCTGATTTCTTTCATCCTGTACGTTTTCAATACACAACAGTATCATCTTCTTGAGACAGCAGTTGCCCTTAATTCAGGATCATCGTCTGTACTGTAAGCTCCACAACGTCTCTTGGAGAATATCTGAACATACTTGTCTACAGATCTGTTGATGGCTTTTAGAGCTTACCAGTTTACGTACACCGGCTATTACTTACTTATGTCCAGTTTTTATGAGTGCTATAGTTACTCTGAAGTTCAGCAGGATTATGTGATCTTGTAATTCACAGGTCAACTGTTATTTGAACAGTTCCGTCAGTGCGGATAATTTTGATGTTTTTCAGTGAAGTAACTTCATGTTCTGCTGATAGCCATGTAGCTGCTATTATTGTTATTTGTGTCGTAACGGTAACATCAGTATGTACTGCTTTTTCCAGCTTTAGAATTTATAGTGCATTGTATTAGATCTTCGTTGATGCTTAGTACAGAAATTAATATACTCATTTCAAAAAAAATATTTATCCTGGTGTAAAGATAAAACATATGAAGACACATGCTGGTACGGAAAAGTTAAAGATGTTGATTACTTCTTACAGATTACGCTCCGTGCATCAATAGCTAGTTGTGGTTTCATAGTATAGGAGTTCGTAATCTACTTGAGAACATGAACACGTAATAATCAGCCGACCAGTACATATACCTCTCTATTCAGTGAACAACACTTATAGTTTGGTTCCTTATAATAAAGAGAGGATACACATCAAGAATGAAAATGTGCTGAATTAGTTACGAAAGCAATCCACATGAACCAAAAAAGCACGGTATAATACCTACTGAAACAACAACAAAAAAACTCTAGTAAAAAGACCTGTTAAACTATGTCAATTAATTCGAAAAGTATTGAAGAATAACATGGAAATTTGACAGCTACAGACATTTTATTTTTCATTAAATACAGGGTGGTCTATTTATAATGTCAATTGCAAATATTATCCCAAAATATACATGAAATTAAAAACATTGTCTAAATAAAAGTTTATTATTTTGGAGTGATGTTTTATGTAATACCCCCTAACCTCTTTAAGGGTGGGGCGTAGGTATACGTAAAAGCCCTAAAGTATCGATATAAATTACTAGTATTGTAATAAATGTATCGAATCAAAAGTAATCGAGTACAAATATACTCGGGATGGAAATCAAAGTTCGGTGATAGTACGGTATCGATACTTTTCGCGAATTACTACGCGTAGGATAACTTAAGATTTTCAAATTGGAATCACCTATTTTTTGGATTATATTGTAAAATAATAAATTTTTATTCTTAATATTTTTATTGTTTCATGTTCATTTCAAAATTTATAAACATTTTTAGAAGTTGTAGATACAAGAATAAAAAAAAAATAAGCAACAATTTTCATTAGAAATAAGTTTTAGTTGAGTTCATTTCAACAAATGTGCTAAAAGATCAACGTTAACTTCATTGCATTTGTTTTTAATACGCTGGCGTTGGTTGAAACTCCGTAAACTCTGTAAAATTCATGCATCTATGGAAGCGCACATTCAGGCTTTTCGTTGGTACCTCCTGAAAGTACTTGTCTTTAAGCATTCCCCAAATTTTAGAGATGTCAGATTTGGTGAATGAGCAAGCAGTCCAAGTGATAGGTTCCGTACGCGCTATCCAACGCAACGATTAGAAAAGTCCTTTTTCAATGTTTTGCGCCATTAATAAGCATAGTGAACTGCACAAGCTCATCTGGTTAAAACCATAATATTCAATCTTAAGTGAGTTAGTAAATCTTCTTATAATACTGGAAAAATATTTTTCAAAAAATTATTATACTTCCCATCCCTACTGTCAACGTGCCACCACTGAAATGTGGTCTATCTATCTACGAGTCCACACCAAAAATTTACATTTCACGGACGGTGATTTTGTACTTCGCGAATCCAGTGAGGATTTTCTACAGATCAATAATGCATATTATGCTGATTTATTTTACCATGCTTTGTAATTTAAGCATTGCTTAATCAGAAAATAGCACTGATGATAATAAATGCTCGTTGTTCTCTATCTGTTGTAATGCTTAATCAGAAAAGTTCAAACCATTTTGAAAGTCATTACCATGAAATTTGATTAAGGAAGAAATGTAAATGTAAAAGTATACTCAAAACGTTGCTTCTAGAAATACTGAACCTAGTGCAATGTAATACATCTTGCACTAGTGTGAGTATCATGAGCAACTGAACTAGAATACTATAATTTTAGCGTTTTCCCTTTCCGATTTTTTTTTAAGCGAGTCGACGAAAACTTTTATTATTCGGATGATATTTATTAGCATGCAAATGAACTGCATTTTCAAAATTTTTAGTTTCCATGTAAACAAAAGTTATATAATTTTTTTCTTAAATTGCGTATGTAACGTACCATTTCAATTATACTACACAATTACAATTACACTAGAATCAATCCCAATCTCTGGCACGTATTACTGATGGTTATTTGTTTTTGTTCATTGTCATTGCAGTAATTATTCCAGTTTCTTCACGCAAATTTTTTCTTTTTTGGATATTTAAAATCTCTTTGAAAATTTTTTTCTAAAGAAAATTGTTTCTGCTTTTGGTATTAATTTCCAAAAATTACCACACTATTTATAACTTTTGAAATTACCATAAAAAATAAAAATGTTTAAAATAAAATCCAAAAATACAAAAAATGATGGTTCTAATCCTAAATTACCTCCTGCCTCACCTATTAGTGAATTTAGTACATTGCACATAAAACGCCTCTCCAAAATAATAAACAATTATTTACAAAATATTTGGGAACAGACAAAGATTAGGGAAACCTCTCCGATTTTGTTCAAATTTTGTGCACTTATTCCAATTTACTCACAAATCACGAATATCAAATTTATTTTAACCGGAAACTTATAGTTTCAGAGATATTTAACTTTAAAATCCCGAACTTTATACTACACTCTTCACAACACATTTGCCATTTTCACAATTAATTTACTCTTCTGCTTCTTTTGAGTAGCAACAAGAAGGGTATATAAGTACCATCCGAGCGTTCTTAAAAAAACCGTAATGTTAGCTAAATCTTAAGTCTCCTTGGTGCAAATAACAGGCATGGTCATTCTGTAATAATTCTTTTTTTGAGTCGGTGCTAAGCGGTACAATACGCGTTGCTGAACCGCCCAGCGGTGCGAATTCGAGGGATGAACGTGGTGTGGTGGAGTGAGAAATTCAAAAGATTTTTCTCCACAATTAAATACTGAGTAAAAGTGCTACTAAAACTCCTAAAGAATGATGGTCAATTTCTAACAAATTATTGGAGAAATGCAATCACCAGCTTGATATTCAAAATTTCTGATGTTGAAGTTTCACTCCTATCTAATTGCTGAGTTATAAGGAGCAAATGGAGTAAAGTGATATGTAATAGAAGACAGCTATCCTAATCAAGCTTTCTATGTAACCCACCTTCATATCTGAGTAACTTTTAGTTACTTTCATTAACTAAAAGAAGAGCTCCAGTATAAAAGTGCTCAATTCGACTTCCATGGAAACGCAGAAATGCTGCCATGTGATTTGTTAATTATAATCTCCATAATTTCTTCATACCGGGGAGCTTGGGGCGGTGAAATCCCCTCCCCCGATACCTAAAAGGCTTTCTATTGCGAAAGCTGAGATGTACTATAGCAGAGGAGGCCAAAGCGTCGACAGCGTTCGAAGGACTGTTAGATCGCGTAACTATTCCTAATCGCCCGCCTGTCTGTGGTGTACCCATGTATGGAGAGAGCTGCGCGTTTTTGATTATAGTCCCTTTAAACTATAGCTGATGAGGAATTTTTAAGAAAATTATCGCTTGGTAAGAGACTCGATGATGCTTAAATTTTCCTTAAATTTTCTAAATTCTTTTTTCAAATGTTTCTAAATTCTTTTATGAAATGATATGCCTTCCTCATTCCTCTAATTATGCAGAACGGGTATTCCCATTACATTAATAAAACTAAAATAAGAGATGAACTCAGCACAGGACCGCACAGAATTCTTCATTCTTTTTGATATTTTTTCTGAATTTATTTTTCCATTTCAATGATGAAATAAACACAGAAGAAATATCAATAAAACTAAAAGAATTCTTGGATATGGACCAAATACTAGTTAAGACTGAAATCCTTAACTTAAAATACGATATATTTTTGAAATCAAGAACTTCGTTTCAAATAGTTTACTTTGTAAAGAAAAATATCCACATGTTTGGAGTATATTCAACAACCTTCTTCGGTTATACTTACCTCTGCGAAGCAACATTTTCTACCATGAATTCATTTAAAAAAAAACATCACTCCTGTTTGACATTTGACAATTTGGCGAATAGCTATAAATAAGTACATATGAACCACAATATGAAAAGCTTGCCAGAAATATGCAATGTCATGCTTCCAACGCGTGACATAAAAAATAAGACATGTATTTAAAATAATATTGTTCGCATTAATAATAAAAAAATGATAGAATGTATTATTTTATTTATAAACTAATTAGTTTGTGCGAAGAAATCATTATTTTCTCTTATTAAAATAACTTGATATTGAATATGTATTAGCATTATCTATATTAATTTTGAATTTAAGCCATCTCTGTCAGATGTCAATTGTGAAATTTGCGGATACATTTTTCAGGGTAAATTTTGAATATTTTCCAAAGCAAATTATTGAAAAAAAATCTCACATTATACACATCTAATACAAAGCTCCGGTGTGTGTGTGTGTGTGTGTGTGTGTGTGCGTGTTTCTTTAATAAATGCTTTTCGATTACATTCTAACTAAATGCTACCTTACTACACACAAATCGAACGAAACGCTCGGATGGTACGTATATACCCTTCTTGTTCCTATTCAAAAGAAGAAGAACAGTAAATTAATTGTGAAAATGTGTTGTGAAGAGTGTAGTGTAAAGTTCGGGGTTTTAAAGCTAAATATCTCGGAAACTATAAGTTTCCGGTTAAAATAAATTTAATATTCGTGATTTGTGAGTAGATAGGAATAAGTACAGAAAATTTGAACAAAATCGGAGACGTTTCCCTAATCTTTGTCTGTGCCAATTTTTGATATCATTTATATTTTGGAATATACCTACCTACATTTTTGGAATTTATATTATAAATGAACCACCCTGTATATATGTATATATAAAATAACAGGTATACATACATATGTGTTTCAGTAATGGAAGTATGTGCAATCCAATTGGAGAAGAACTCGGATCTTCAAAACTAAAATGTTAGTTAAGTAGTTTTTTAGATTTAAAAGATAGTTATCTACATGCATATGTCAATCGATTATAGATTATATCCCGAAAGTCATTTTATTTGATACGAGGATTGCATTATTGAAACCACCCCAATCCCAGACTACCTCGAATAAAAATTAAAAAAATGTTTCCTATAAATTAAAGCAACTATCGGTGCCTAAAACGACAGCAACCATTTCATAATGTGATGCAGCCTCACCGAATTTTGATGGTTCGAATATCAGAAAAATTGAGTACATTTTCTTCAGGATCAAAATGTGCAGTAGGTATGCGAGGAATTATTTTTTTTATATATTACCAAATTCTTATGTAGTATACATTTTCAAAATTCAATCTTCCATTTTGAATTTTACAATTTTCGTACTTGCAAAATTTCGAATTTTTAGCAATTCTGAAAGAACCCAAGCAAATTTATACGAGGTGTTTCGGAATAAAAGCGAAGTACGGTAGGTGAGTGAGGATGAAAATGTGTCCTTTAGATGGTAGCGGGTTTGGGATTTTGGTATTTTTTCTGTCAAAACCATTTTATACTTTTATTATACATAAAATAGGTAGAAAGAAAATTTTACTAAAACTCAGGCGAATAGAGAATTAAGATGTAATATAAAGATTTATTCTCGTCCGCGTGCATTCGGGTATTTATCCGCTTGCTACGCTACGCTATGGTGGGATACGCCACGAATTGTAAGAAATGGACCCTTGGTATCTACGCATTTTATTTTTCGATCAGCCTTCGCTCTGGGCCATAAGCTCAATTTAAACAATCAAGAAACTTCCAGCTTTAAACATGCCAGCGATCAGCCTCCGGGCCTCGCACCCTGGGCTGAGAAAAATGGTAAAGGTAGTGGTTGAAGGCAGGAGAATGAAGTGTGAGAGAAAGATAAGCTGAAGTGTTAGAGAAATATAAGGTGAAAATGGAAGAAAATGTGAAACGGAAAAGGAAAGGGAGGAAGCGAGGAAAGATGAAAGGATATCAAATAAGGGTCATGTATGTCGGCTTCCGTAAAAGAAAACTTCTTGTATATCGGGAGGGTACTACCCCATCCCTCCCGAATCCCCTGATAGGTCAAAGATCGTGAATTTAGAATTAGAACAATACCACGGTACCATTTTGCTTGTATCTATAAAAGGGATATCATTTACTAACTTACTATAGTACATTTAAGTTTCCGTAATCCCCCCCCCCCCCCCCGGCACCTGCATATTGACGATAGAAAATTTTGAATATTAAGTGGCATCATTTTGTCGGTATATATAATTTTAGATTCCAGCTCTGTGTTTCCGTACTGACTACCTAGAGTACAGGGGTGGCCAACAGAGCTGGGCACAAGACCGTTATTCGTTAATTAACGAAGTAACTTTTCGAGTAACGGATTAACTTTTAAGAATATTAACGGACTCGTTCACTTCCGTTAACTTTCCATAAGTCCGTTAATCGTTAATTAGGTACTTACTATTTATGACGAAAATGTCATCACGCCGCGGAAATATGCTTTGACTAGTTTGGGTCGTATATGTGTGGCTACGCGTAGGTTCCGTGCATAGAAGCCATCACGCATCAAGGAGAAAATTAAGCATATCTCGGATCACTCCCACCGACAATTGCAGCAACTGTATTTAAATTAAAGAATATCAAGGCTAAGAGTCGTGTGAATTCTACAGCTTCACCCAATGCCTTATTAAAGGGCATAGATAAAAGGTTTGGACATAATCTTGACGATGAACAATGCCAACTTGCTGAGGCTTTTCACCTGTAATCTCCAGTATTTTGATGCTCCCGTAATTTTAATTTGATTCTGAAATATTTATTATAACAACAAACTAAGATTTTATACTGTTTTTTTATTTATCTTCCATGTTCTACTTAAACTTCCCCAACCAAAACATTTTTTTTATAAGAAGGGTATTATACCCTTGGCAAATTACGCGCTAGAATGATCATTGATCCAATTACGTTCATTTATCGAATGATCATTGCTGGGTAAGGCAAGCAAACGATATCTTGACGGTAATTCGATTTGACAGATGACATTTTTCAATTTTGAAAATTAAAAACTATGAATTATGAAGTAATCTGTGAAAAGTTGAATCGAGCCTTGTATTAGATGTGTATAATCTGAGATGTTTTTTCAATAATTAGCTTTGGAAAATATTCAAAATTTACCTTGAAAAATGTATCCGCAAATTTCACAATTGACATCTGACAGCGATGGCTTAAATTCAAAATTAATATAGACAATGCTAATACATATTCAATATCAAGTTATTTTAATAAGAGAAAATACTGATTTCTTCGCACAAACTAATTAGTTTATAAATAAAATAATACATTCTTTCATTTTCTTATTATTAATGCGAACAATATTATTTTAAATACATGTCTTATTTTTTATGTCACGCGTTGGAAGCATGACATTGCATATTTCTGGCAAGCTTTTCATATTGTGGTTCATATGTACTTATTTATAGCTATTCGCTAAATTGCCAAATGGGAATGAAATGAAAAATAAATTCAGAAAAAATATCAAAAAGAATGAAGAATTCTGTGCGGTCCTGTTCTGAGTTCATATCTTATTTTGGTTTTATTAATGTAATGAGAATACCCGTTCTACATAATTAGAGGAATGAGGAAGGCATAACATTTCATAAAAGAATTTAGAAACATTTGAAAAAAGAATTTAGAAAATTTAAGGAAAATTTAAGCATCATCGAGTCTCTTACCAAGCGATAATTTTCTTAAATATTCCTCATCAGCTATATTTTAAAGGGACTAAAATCAAAAACGCGCAGCTCTCTCCATACATGTGTACACCACAGACAGGCGGGCGACTAGGAATAGTTACGCAATCTAACACTCCCTCGAACGCTGTCGACGCTTTGGCCTCCTCTGCTATAGTACATCTCAGCTTTCGCAATAGAAAGCCTTTTAGGTATCGGGGGAGGGGATTTCACCGCCCCAAGCTCCCCGGTATGAAGAAATTATGGAGATTATAATTAACAAATCACATGGCAGCATTTCTGCGTTTCCATAGAAGTCGAATTGAGCACTTTTATACTGGAGCTCTTCTTTTAGTTAATGAAAGTAACTAAAAGTTACTCAGATATGAAGGTGGGTTACATAGAAAGCTTGATTAGGATAGCTGTCTTCTATTACATATCACTTTACTCCATTTGCTCCTTATAACTCAGCAATTAGATAGGAGTGAAACTTCAACATCAGGAATTTTGAATATCAAGCTGGTGATTGCATTTCTCCAATAATTTGTTAGAAATTGACCATCATTCTTTAGGAGTTTTAGTAGCACTTTTACTCAGTATTTAATTGTGGAGAAAAATCTTTTGAATTTCTCACTCCACCACACCACGTTCATCCCTCGAGTTCGCACCGCTGGGAGGTTCAGCAACGCGTATTGTACCGCTTAGTACCGACTCAAAAAAAGAATTATTACAGAATCACCATCCCTGTTATTTGCACCAAGGAGGCTTAAGATTTAGCTAACATTACCTACGGTTTTTATAAGATTTTATTTAATAATTTTTAGTGTAGTAGCAATGTATATTATAATATTAACGCTCCTGCATCATATAGTTGTTTAAGAAAAATTGCTAAAGACAGTCAGAGTATATTCTAAGAGAGAGTAATGAGCAAAGTGAGCATAGGTTTTCACAAATAGAATTCTGCAGAATGGAAGCTCAGGGAATCGTACTAAGTCTTAGTGTGATACACGAACATTTTTCAAACGAGACACAGGAGCAGAGTGCTTATCATCTCAATTCGATGCACGAACGCGTATCAAAGAATTTTTTAAAATAAAGTATGTTTCGTGAAAACCTCTTTCTGACGTTTCCAGATCTTGAAGAAAAAAATGCATTTTGGTGGGAAACGGAGTAAAATTAAAAAGATTTTCCAATTTTTGATCTTTGTCATCCTATAACTCCCGACACAAGAGGAGTCAAAAGCTGTTTGAATATTTCTGAGAAAGCTTGGGCGTTTAAAGGAAAAAGTTTCAAAATCAAATACTCTCCTATCCCAAAAATGACGCATTTTATACACCCTTCTCCCACGCAATATTTTGAACATCTCTATCCGTACTTTTCCACACCTCAAATGAAGTATTTCCCTTTTACTTTTACTTTTTAGCTTTCTTTCTTATTAAAATAAAATGCTAAACAAAATTCTTAAAAAAATGCCTAAATTATCTGCCACCTTAATAAATGTCAGAAAATAAAAAAGGAAATTTACTCAACCCAAAAGTGTAGTTTTGTAACTTTTTCTGATATTAACTTTTCCCTGTGGCCACACTAGTTGGATACCATACTCTCCACGGGTGTTCTAATTATAATTATCTGTCCGTAACAGTTATCGATTTTGTGGGTATTCTGAAAATTTCTATACAAAACTTCCTTTCGCACACACAAGGTGCCCATAAATCGGAACGTTAAATAAGCCATAGCAGCAAGAATTCTTCCTCATTTAAGGCTTGTCATTTACCTGTGGTATAATAAAAATATTCTCGACCATCGCTACTACATATATCAACCACCAGGTGGCGGTGGCATCAATTAATATTTTGTTATCAATTCAGGAATCTTCGTTTCAGTTATATGTCTTCTCGTTTCGATTTCTTTTAAGCAATTGACATGAGAGAGATAATGGTATACCTATAAAGGTCGGTAGTTGTAACTATGTAACATGCTATTTATCTACTTTGGCTCTACCTATAGTAATCTGACGGCTATAGTTTTGGAAATATGAGAAATAAATCAGCACAACAACAACAGAAATGTATAGAACGAACAAATTACGTCAACCGAAATAGAGAAAAAAATGGGGATGAGTTGAAATTCTAATTTAAAGCAGTTTTCTGATGGCCTCCTTTGTAGATTTCGCGTGATGGGTAATTACTAATTGGTTGATTTCGTGATATCACATAACTTATTAGAAATAATGTTTTGCCTTACGAAGTAGAGTTAATTTATAAATATTTATTGTTTGTTTTTCAAACTTATTTAAATGAATTCAATCTTAATTCAACCGCTACCAACTTATGTATATATAAACAAAAAGGCTGTGAATCTTTCATTAATTTTTTAACGCTCAAATTTGTTAAGCTATTATACAGGGTGTTTCCACCTAGGTGGTCCATAGAGTAGGTGCTGATAGTAATCACCTAGGCAAAAAAAAATTGTAAGGCAGGGGGAGGGAGCATATTAACCTTTTCTGAGTAACAGAGCGACTAAGAAAATATGCTATTTTCACAAAACATCATGTACCTTAAAATTACAGGATGTGTGATCATCATCAAGAGCTCATTGTATGCAGAACTTCAAGACCTTTCCATTGACTACTAAATCCGCCTCCGTACCCCTCTTCTCTAAAGAGTTATGGTGATCTAAATTAAAAAGGAAAATGCCCACTTTTCATACAATTTATGCCCGACACATCCAGATGTGAGAGATGTCATAAACGATGCATTATGATACTCTGAACATGTTTTATTAAAAGATAAAAATACTAAAAAAATGAGTATGGGGATCGCTATAAATAGCTATTTAAGCTTCCAAGTAAAGGAGTGTGGGTACTCAATGTTCTAAACAGGACCTAAGGAATTCGGATCTGATTTTCCAAAATGTACTGGATCAAACTTGGACTCCCCAGCCTTGCCCCACTTAATTAAAATAAACATTGTTAATAAAATATGTTCAGAGTATCATATTGCGTCGTGTAAGGCATCTCTAATATCTGGGGGTGACGGACTAAAATGCGCATTCCCCATACGGATTTTCTTACCTTTTTTTTTACATTGACCTCTATTTATTTATTTTGCAAAAGGTAGTTAACATAACTTTTTATTTAGGAAATGAGTGTGTGGAGTCGACTAAGTCAGACGTTCCCTCGTACGTGTTGCTATTCAAAGACCAGTGCAGTGCAGTGAAAAGCTTTTTAATTTTATTTATAATATACCGCAACCTTTCAATTATAAAAATCCGCCGCGCTGTTTCTGACAAATTAATTAAGTATTAAAACTAAATAACTAAATCTATTACAGCCGAGTTAAGAGCTTTTCTATGCCCTATCGGCATTCAACAAGCTAGCAGCACAGCACGGTGATGTCTATATTGTACCCCATCAGAAATAAGTGCAAGTTTATTAGCACTTGTCACTGATACACACCACGGGAGCTCGCAGCTGAGGTTATTGAACTACACGGTCTGGGGTACTGAAAGCAATAAATAGCCAGCCATAACACTATTGTTGTTGTTTTTTGCCTCGCTGTGTCGTTGATTGCTGATGGTGGCGCCAAAATTTCTGTGTTGTGTGTGTGTGTCGCTCCTCCTGTTCTTCTCTTTTTTTTGTTTTGCTTTTGAGCATGCAGAATTATATTTTAGATTTCTGCAATATTCGTGGATTGGGAGCAAATCATTTTTCGGTGTACTGCCACCTTAATTAAAAAAATCCGGCTATTCTTGCGCTAAGTGAAACCAAGGTCATTTCTGATGCTGCTATTAATCAGTATCTCGTCCCTGCTTACAGCTTGGGGCCTCTTTTTTGCCATAGAGGGATCGCATTATATATACGGACTGATGTTGCCTTTACCGTCCTTAGGGATATTCCTTCCGCCAATAGAGTGAAATTCTATCTGGATGCAGTTTAAACTCCACAGGCACATAATTTATTTCAGTTTGCTGTGTCGCATTCAAAATATGTCTGATGACGACACGGTATCCGTGTTTGACAATATAAACAATATTGATCATCCGCTTTCTGTCTCCCCTCTCCTGAAATCATATCAGCTGGTGATTTCAACGGCCACAACATACCGTGGCTAAGATATCTACTACCAAGAGCGCTGTGGGCCGATTTGTTGAACTCTTCTGTAAATCTGTTAATTTGCAACAGCTAGTGGATGCACCAACGCGAATTCCCGATGCAGCTCATCGCATCTCATCCCGGCAAATATTCCATCTCAGTGGGTTCCCCTCTCGGTAATTCAGACCATTATTTCATCACGGTTCAATTTACCACCTCAAACATGTGCCGCCCCACAGCCTCCGCATGCAAGTAGGCTTCTCTGGCACTATAAAAATGCTGACTGGGAAAGTCTCAATCAGTATCTTAGAGAAATTGATTGTTCTGCTTCGAGAGATTTTGATGAATGCAAAATAGAACTAAGTAACATTCTAAGGCTTGGTATGTGTGAATTCATTCCGTATTTCTACATCAGATCTCAACAACAGTAAAATCGCTCTTGGTTTAACAAAAGTGCAACCGAGCAATAATAAGCGAAATGCAATGCTTTGAAATCAGCCAATTCCCAAAAAATTAGAAGGTAGCGATCCCTCAAACTATCGCCCAATGACTATCACTTTGGTTCTGTCCAAGGTTTTTGTATCTGTCATTAACTCAAAATTAATAAAGTATCTAGAAACCAATCAACTCATCAACGATCGCCAATATGGCTTCCGGACTGGTCGCTCATCTGGAGACTTTGCTGACTTTGCTTACGGAACGTTGGAACCGTAGTCTCCACAACTTGGGTGAGTCCAATTTAGACGGCGTTATATTTGAATCTCACTCTATAAATGCCGGGGTGGCCTAGGGCTATTCTCGCTTGGAATTCAATACATCTAAGTCCCAAAGCTGTCTCGTCTCTTTAAAACAAGGTCCCGTTTCTTTTGATGGAGCACTGATTTACGATACACCGTCATTATGCATGCTTGGCATTAATATTTCCAGTAAGTTAAGCTGAACAGATCACATCTTCTCTATTGCCAAAGAAGCCTCGAAATGTCTTGGATTTCTGAAATGGTGTAAGAAATATTTCAGCCCATCGAATTTAGCGTTCCTTATAAGTTCTACACCCAAAACAGAATATAATTCCCATATCTGAGACGGGCTGGTCACTTGTCATATCGAATCACTCGAGCACCGCCGCAATGCTGGATGCCTTTTGCTCCTTTATAGGTACATGCATGGCCAATGTTCTGATCCCTTGTATAATCATTCCTGCACGCAACACCCGCGCTGCAAATCGCACAGCTCTTTCTTCCCTCCAAATTACTTTCGGCCGTACAGTTAAATTCCGTGATGCTTTCCTATCCCGAACTGTGCGAATGTGGAACAGCGAACCATCTACTGTTTTTTCTCGGGCTTACAATCTGCGAAGGTTCAAGAGTGACATACATCAGCACCACTCTCCTCGTGGATTATCCTTATCTCCTACCTGCCATGCTGTGCTTTGCATAATAGGGTATCCCCAGAGCTTGGCTTAATAATATATAAAAAAAAAGAGGAAAATAACTGTAAAGTGTGGACTCTCATCTTTAATTTAACCTATTACACCCAATGTGTTGTCTGTAACCGTTGCTTGTCCTTGTGAAAGTCTTGCAAAGCATGTAAGTTTCGAAGCAAAATTATGGGTGAACTAACTTTCAAACATACATTAGCTATTTGGTGGAACTCCTGATAAATTGAGTGAATTCTGGAATTCAGTGGGATAAATTACGCTTTCAATTTCATCTACCACTGTGTCAATTGATTTAAATGAAAATTATTCGCCTGGCAATGTTTCTTGTATTTTAAAGTTGATTTCGTAAACATCGACATTTTCAGCAACCGAAATCACTCGTTCACTGAGCCATTGATGGTTACGATAATTGTCGCATATATTTTACATTTTCTATTAATGCATTTTTCGAATCAACAAAATTTCAGAAATTTTCAGGCAATTTAATTAATTGTGTTAATTATTCAATAAAATAAATTTTTCCATTACCAATACCAAACAATTCTTTGGAAAATACTTCAGCGGATAAATCGTTTTGTAGTGTATACGCATGTTTATTGTGAGTTGCAATGTATGGACGTTTCGCCACAAAATATAGATGATTATAAGCGTGCCTTTGTTTCATCCGCATACTTTCCACGGTATTCCGGTAATGTTCGTCTGATATCAACAGACACCAAATAATTTTTCGGTGGGATTTAAATCTTTTAGGATTCGATTTAATGCTTCCAGAGAATGTTTATAGGCCATTCATTTTACATTCATCCCAGATAATAAGGTGACATTTTTCCAGTTCTTCGGACATCCTGTGTGTTTATTAATTTTACAGACTGCATTATCCTTGGGTCTGTATGTTGAACGGTAGCTTTAGAGCCGAATGGGCTGTTCTTCTACCATCCAATAAAGTTGCAGCCTGTCAAATGAAGTCATTGGTGATGCGATGTTACCTTGGGATTAACTTTGGTAAGGAAGAAGTTAATTAAAACGTTTTACCAGTTCCACCTAGCGGGTACAAAAAGAAAAAAATCTTCTTCTGTTGCTGCAATCCCAAACTAGTCTATTAATAATTTAGATTAATTTAAAAGTTGTAAGATTTTTTTTCATCAAGATTTATAAATTGGACAAACTCTTCTCTCTTTTAATCGTAATTTTTTAAAGGTTGCATTAGCTGCGTCGTATAATCGTTCTGTTTGCGTTTTCTTAAGTTATTTTTCATGGTTCCTAAGATGACACAGCATGTTGCCTTGCTTTAGTATGGCGTTGAAACTTATTTATTGATTCGTTTCTTCTTTTCGGGGCTTGTTTTTGAAGGTTGGCAACTTCACGATGTGTTGTCGTCTTTTTATGTATGTTATGTCACCACTTTACTTTATGATTTTCTTGCAACAGTTAGTTGTTAGGATAGGTAGGTCTGAAAGCAAATAAAGATTGGATAAGTTTAAGGATTTTAGCGTAGCTTAGGACTTGAAAGTTCCTCTTCTTATCCGAAACACTGTTTATTATTTGGGATTACTCTAGGTAGTAATGCCCTTTGGTGCCGTAGAAACTTTTTCTACCATCATAAAGGTAGACATCTTTATTCTAAGTAGGTACTTCAAGTTTGCCGATATTGGAAGGTTCGGCAAGTTATTTATGAATAACTTTGAGTAGATAGGGATTTTTTCAACTTGTTTATTCACAAGCTCGAATAAATACTCATGTTGATTCCGTGACGAGGAATTATTTATCGTTATGAGCTCTAAGAATTCTTTTGTCAAGCTTTCAAGGCGTTCCATATATGTACGTGGCGGAAACTTTATACTATATTCGGAAAAAGTATGTATGTGATAAAATGAGTAGTCTGTATAGCAGATTAGATTGAGACCCTATCCCTGACGTTGACAATTGGCTTTGTTGGCTTTTCCGCGACTATTGAAGAGTATGGAAATTGACACCTACATATATTTAGATATTTGTGTGGATTTTATAATATCCTTGTTTTAAACGGCCTCAATTTTTGTTTTGTATTTCGCAGATTGGCGGTTATGCCTTTGGAAGGCCTCCGAATATAATTGATTTAATATTTTTTGACATTCATTTTAATCAGCCTTTTTTTGTAATAGTAGTGCTTTATTGGAGGCCGCGTTTATGATCACCAGATATGGCAGCGAGAGAGAAAATATATGATAGTGTCATCGGTAAATACAAGTATCTTGCCGGCATTTTTTTAAAGTTGGTCTGAGGTGTGATGATTGAAAAGTATCGGATCTAATATGGAGCTCTGGGATACTCCCTTTTACTTTAATTGTTTTAAGCGGTGTTTTGTACCTTTAATGAATTTTTGTATCTGTAATGAAAAAAAATGTACTACGCCAGTTTGACAAGTAACTTTAAAAGTTGACGCATTTAATAAGGATTCTAAAATGGTATAACACTTGCTACAATATTCCTTAGATTACGAAAAAAAAAATCTATTCAAGAAACCCAGTTTCGAAAAATTTCTTTTCACCTTAGTGTACCCAAAGCTTGCCGTAAGACCGTAACTTTAAGATTCTAGTTTGAGTGAGACGGAGAGTCATTACATGAAGTGTGAGTGAGACAAATAGTGACGATTTCAAGTTAGAGATCCTAACTTTTTGTTGAATTTAAGACAAATTTTCCTTAAGTTTAAAATTAAACACCAATTATTTGGATGCTAAGATTTATTAGTAACAAAAGATGTTCAAACTGCCTTCAGTTACAATACAAGTTCGACATCTTTTTAAAAAGGATCGGGTTATCAGATGGGCAAATCTTCCATTGTTAACAAATTCAACTGCTTCCGTAATTCTGGAGCTCATGTTTTTATAAAATTCGGTGAGCTATACTTTTACGCACTCCTGTGCTTTCCTGGATTGCACGTACCGAAGTATTTGGGTCTTCTTCATCTGCTTGAAGTACTACGTCCTCCTAAGGTAAGGAACATAAAGACGGCAATGTCTTGGTGCGTGACGCAATATAAGAATATGATTTGGGGTAATAAATTTACTATGCTTGAGAAGCCAAGATAGAAGATTAGGTTGGCTGGTGAAACCACAACATAATTATGGTTACTCTGAATTCAGTTCAGTCACTTGGCTATGTCTGTATCAGATGACTTTTCAAGAATATGTCGTTGCTCATTAGATATCTAGCGCTAAAATCTCATCCAAAAATCGTCCAGGTAAAACTATTCTGAATTCAGTTATTTTGTATCATAGGTACAAAAATCTAAAGAAAATTGTAATTGCTTTGATATAAGCATATAAGTCATAAAAATTTTTCGTAGCTCTTAGGGTACCTACGTGCATAACGAGACAAGGCGAGGCACGGCTATGGGTACGTGCACAACGAGGCGAGTTCAAGAAATAAAATGATTGCATTCTGTACTGTAAGAAGGTTCATAACAACGCTGTGGCAACGCGTGATGTGGCGAGACATCTCTAGGTATCTCGCTCGGTAATGAGATTTTTCATTTTTGTCGCGAGTTGCAGCGCGATAATTTTGATAGCTGGCATATTCTTATAGGTTTTTTCTTTAATATAATTGAAGAGTTCTTTACTCATTCTCATATATTGGAAGAATCTATCACGATCATGCCGTAAATCTTCATATAGATGATGAAATTCGCCAAATTCCAATCGTTTCGTATTTATCGGGTGGGAAGTAAAACAGCGGAAAGTACACTTATGTGATAAATGCAATAAAATTGCGTTACTTGTCAAACACAAAATTTCTTCTTCAGAATCTGATGACATAATTTATGCTCTCACTTCGCGATTTACCAAGAAACTGAACGCATTGTTGTGAACACCTCGCGATGTATCTTCACCCCACCTCGCTTAACTCCCTAACCAATCTACGCCTCGCTTCGCCTTGCGTTGTTGGGCACGTACCACTGACTTATAACAATGGACTGAGTGATTTGCTATTTCATGTGGCACAAAAAATATTGTGTTTCTGAATATCACCGTTAGAGCGCCCTTTAAAACGATTACATAAAAAACATGTAAAACTCAACCAATCAGATGAAATTTTACACCCGTAAATCGAATTTAATTAAAAAAATATATTTTCTTGTGCCCAAGTGATATGTTAATCGCTTATAAGGAATTAAACTCATTCCGACTTTAATTTTCAAAAGTTATTCTTAACTGAATCCTGCTTATGGGCAAGAGAGACGGAGCATGGTAAACACTATCTTTACCTTATTCCTTCTGCGGTGATTGCATCTGTAGCCAACATAAAAACATCACATGGCATAAGCAAACGTTCGAGAATGCAATATTTTGTGTTGGTAGCTCCAACTCTGCCATAGGGCGAAAGAGAGAACTATAAAACTTGTGCCATGCCTTCATATAGGAAAATGACAATACGCTCAGTCCATTGTTATAAGTCAGTGGCACGTACGCATAGAGAGATAATTGAAAAAAGGCAAATTAATAGCGGTTGAAATAAGAATCATAAATTTATCGGTATATTCTCAAAAAATGTGTTGTATTAAAAATAAAATAAAAAAATAAAACTATTTACTGACACACATATGATCTTAGAACAAAGGTCTCCGAAGAAGTTGCAAGGTGCAAAGAGTTGTTTTTTTACAAACAATCCATACTCGACTCTGATCCTGACGACTGTGGAGTGTCAACAGATTCAACAAACAAAAAAACTTCAAACGCTTTAAAGTCCGAGGAGGTGGCGGGATGTTCGTTACCCTTCCTAAAACTTTTTGCTCTTCACCGAAACCTATTCGTGGTATAAATATTAGACGTAAGGTTCGGGGCACCTTATATAGGTTAGTGGAAGTTGAATTGTAAATAAGAGGATATGGTATAAATGTCTTTGGTAAGTAGTAGCACAGTAGCTAAAAAATAGTTGTACTAGCTGCAAGAGACTTTCAAAATAAGTACATACTAAACTAGCCCTAAAAACTTTAATATTCTTTGATTCGCAATTCATTGAAAAATTCGATTAGGCATGAAGAAATTGTTGATAGGTCAGGTGATATGAAAAAGAAAAAGTAACAAAAGTTAAAAGGAAACCAAAGAGAAGGAAAAACGCAGAACCGTGTCGAAGTCAGATTAGGGCACATGACTAGGGATGGCAAATTTTTTGAACATATCGATATATCGGATTTTTGATATATGAGAATAATATATCGATATTTGCGATATATCATCTATAATATATCGATATGTGTATATATCGATATATTATATTACGAAAATTAAAACAGAAATTTCTCCATGTACTTCAACTTATATTTACAGAGTAATCACTTTTTTTCATTTTCTTTCGGATTGCCAAGTTATTATTATTTATTACACGAATTGACAAAAATATTGAATATGGATTGCGCAAAATATTTACTTAATACTCATCATACTGTTCGCAATTTTAATCGCTTTTATTTTCATATACTTAAAAGTATTTACTGAATTTGCAAACATGAACATAAAAAAGCGAATAATTATGAAGAAAAGTTCAGCGATAAAAAGTTTTTGAGTAATATTTGCTTTGTGCCAATACGGTTATTTCATGAGTTTTCCTGCGTCAATGCACCAAGCCCAAATCAAACCAAACCTAAGTATGGATCTGACAGCGAAGTCCAAAAATGGCGGAGTTAAACATACACAAATGCAAGGAAATTTTGGGTACGCTCATGTACACGGATCGTACATATGAATGCATCTCCTTTAATTACCTCGTTGTTATCAACACAGTCATTGACTATTGACTTCTGACATGACGTCAGATGTGCACAAAAATGCAAATCATCACGGTACCAACTTACCAATTACCATACTTATACAGGGTAGATAAAAAATGGTATATGAAAAATATTAATTTTTGCAGGGTCTTTGTCTTTGAGGTTGTTGAGAGCAATAAGTAGGGTATTGTTACTGAAATATTAAAACCAACTATATATATTTAAAAATATATATAATACCTGCACAATGTGCTGCAAGAAAAGTGCGCCAAGTCGAGAAATTGTCAAAAAAATTAGCTTTTAATAATGTATGTCCAATGTCCATTGTCCAGAGAAATTACCGGTTTAAATCAAATGTTTTTGTTTACTTCTTTGCTGCAGATATTAGTCTCAATATCACAATTTGTTATTGCTTTAAGCTTTAACCTACTCTATTGCGAATATCTGTATCCAATTTTATTAATATAAAAAAACTAATAACATAATTTGGCATCATAATTAAATAATATGGGCCAATGTACACGTTGCAGCGCGTACTATGCTAGCTAAAACTTTTCGGTAATTAATGGGATGAGATATACTAAGGGGAGGAATTTTCCCTCCCCTGAGTGCCTGTCATCATTGAAGAAAATTGCCAAAAGAGAAGGATACTGCAATGTGTACACCCAGGTTATGATATGATCTAAGCTAAGCAGGTGATGCAACATTGCAAATTAAAAAATCACTAGAAGCATTGCTGAATCCGACCATTTGAGCGAGAATGCATGCTGCCAAATTAGTTTAATTTATTATGTGTGCGATGGGAATATTACGATATTTATGGGATATATCGATAAAATATCGATATATCAATCTAGTAAATATCGATATAAAATATCAAAATTTTAGGTAAAAATATCGATATTTTCGATATATCGATATATCATTGCCATCCCTACACATGACCATTGCGACGACAGTTAAATGGCCAAGACATGGTTTCTTCAAATCTAATCGTTATTTTTTTCTTAAACTTTTATTGTGGCTTTCTTCTTATATTTTTCCTATTCTTATTAATTAGTAATGGCGTAAAATTATATAATACTCAAAAAATCAACATTGCTGCGTTCGTTCCGCAATCGATTTATAGGGGAGGTAATCCGAAATTCTGGTATATCCACCCACAGTTTAGGTATTCCTTATAATTTTCTTTAAATATTTTCTTTTAACACCACTGTTCGTAACACTTTGCCAAAGTTCCTAGTAAGGATGCCACATACATATACATTATCTGCGCAATCTTTCACTAGGATGAGGAAAATTGAAATTGGCATTCTGATGATGACGTAAGTATCAGCGCTTACCATATGCCTTATTCCTCCCTCATCAGCAATCTGAAATGAAATCTGTGTTACCGATTAGATTAAGCATGTGAAATATGAGTGTGTATGTGTGTGTTTTTTGATGATGTATGCCGCTTTAATATTGTATTTAAATTGGAACAGAAGCAAGAAAGAGGGTTGTTCTGGGTCTCCATAATAATTGATTTTCTCTAGAGAGTTTTTATGTCGTAATTTTCTCGAATTTGGCACAGATTTGTCACTGCTATTAGTTTTCATGTGTTGATGAATCTAAATCCATATCTGAGGATTTCAACTGCCGCTACAGCACCTATCATATACAAACATACTGTGGAGATCATATTAAATATGCCCTGCTGGAAATATATAACGTTTCTCGAAACATACAAGCAATAATAACTTTTAACGTTACTCCCCTCCAGTGTTATTTATTTGCTTGTTTGTGAAAATCCTAAGTTCCATATAGGATAGGGACGAGAAACAAGGAGTGAGATTCTGGGTTGAAATTTATTACATTTTCGATTTTCTTGATGTTTTGTTTTTGACAGAGAACGTAACATTATTGTTGACGGTGGCAGAATGAACAAGCAGAGAATATAGGGAATTAGAAGCTACGAAATTTTAACATCATTAAGTCTGTGTGTGTGTTCGTGTATGGAACATTTGCTTAGAACTTAGTTTGTTCGGGGTTTCCAGATAGATAAACAAGGTCAAGGTTGTGCAATATGTAGGTCAGAGGTGGAAACATTCATTTTGATCAATTTCACCTAAAAAAACACATTATTGTGAAAATACACGTGCCATTTCTAAACATTTGTATATTCTTAGAAGCTGGTCTCCCAGCTACATTGCGAACAGCACTTGTTTTTTGTACCCTTTTTCCGTAATTTTTGGTTCAAAGTAAGTAAGTTGTTTCTCGAGTGACTTCTATCTCAAATGTAAACATTTTGGTGACGTCGATGTGATGTCGATAAATGCACTCTGGAGCTTAGTAAGCAACAGAAAAATCGGTCTTGGTTTAATGATAAGAGTAACCAAGCTATAAGAGCTAACGAGCCTACTTTTCACGCTTATCAATTACATCCATATCCAGAGCTAAAACAAGTGTACAGGACTGCACGGAACACCTGCACAATCCAGAGCGACGGCGAAGAAATTTAGAAAGCCACAAACGTAGCAAAGGTCTCTGGTCTGTAGTCAAAACCATCAGGAGCAACTTCACCAGTTCCTCTATACCTTCACTACTTAACAATGGTAAAGTGGTTGTTGAATCTCTGGATAAGGCAAATAATTTGGTTGCTAGATTCGCATCAAATTCTCGTTTTCCACCTACTTCACAGATACGTGTTTCGCATGTCCCGTGTGGATGTGTACAAGAGCCAATACGCATCCGTACGAGAGATGTGTTCAAGGTCCTTTAGGGAATTGACGTCTCCAAAGCCGCTGGACCTGATGGTTTCACTCCCCTGTTAATTAAAAGCTTCGTCTTATCCTTGGCTAAACCTATGCGTAAGCTATTCTACTTGTCCTATTTGGCGGGAATCTTTCCAACTACTTGGAAACTAGCCCATATTCAGCCTATTGCAGACGTATTGCAATCACTTCGATTCTTTCAAAGGTTAATTGAATTAATAAATTGTCTAGAAGAAACCAATGATCGCCAATATGGCTTCCGGACTGACGTATCTGGAAACTTGCTGACTTTTCTTACCGAACGTTGGAACCGTAGTGTCCACAATTATGGTGTGCTCATAATCACTGCCCTGGATATTTCAAAGGTCTTTGATAGAGTCTGGCATCCTGCCCTGTTAGCAAAACTTAAAGCACTTAGTCTCTCCCCTCCTCTTATATTTTGGATTAACAGTTTTCTATCTGGTCGCCTAATACGTGCTGTAATAGATGGCGTTACATCTGAGCCTCACCTTATAAATTCCGGTGTGCCCCAGGGCTCTGTTATCTCTCCGTCTTTCTTCCTAATTTTCATTAATGATCTGCTTTGCCTTACGTTTAATACCATCCATAATTTTGCCAATGAGAGTTACTCTTGATTTTGATTACTCTTTTGACACTCTTGCGGACTCTAGACGGAAATCTACATCTGTCATACCAGTTTGCATGATTAGACATTAAATAACGACCTTTATAATATCTTCGCTTATGGCAAACCGAATTGCGCCGAATTCAATGCATCTAACTACCAAAGCTGTCCCAAAACTTCGAAAAATATAATCATTTAACCACTCCAGTGTCTTTTGATGGAGCATTACTTTCCCATACACCATCACTAAGCATTGCTGACACTAATATTACCTCTAAGCTTAGGTGGACACATCACTTCTTTTCAGTTGCCAAAAAAGCATCGAAATATCTTGGATTTCTAAAAAGTTGTAAGAAAAAGTTCAGCCCATAAAATTTAGCTTTCCCCTACTAGTTCTACGACCTAAAACGGAATACAATTTCCATATCTGGGCCGGGGCTGGTCGCACTGCCTTAGCTTCATTGGATATTGTCCAGAAGAGTGCCTTTCTTTAAGCTCATTGGCAATAACTTGTCATATCGACTGTCATATCGACTCTCTTGAACACCGCCTCAATGTAGGCTGCCCTTCGCTCCTTTGTCGCTACATGCACGGTCGGTGCATGTAGAATGATTTCTGCACGCAACACTTGCGCTGCAAACCGCGCACTACCTTTTATCCTTCAAATTAATTTGCACCATACAGTAAAACTCCGCGATTATTCTTTATCCCGAACTGTGTGAATGTGGAATAGTGCCGTGCATCAGCATCTCCACTACTCTCCTCACGCTTCCTAATGTCTTTCCCTATCTCCTTCTAACCATACTGAGCTTTGCATCATTGAGTATTTGCAGAGCTTCGCTTAATAATATAAAAAACAAGTCAAACTATCTTAACTGTTCTATGAAGTTATATACGTACAAGGTATGTATTGTCTGTTCTGTGTCTGTTATTTTAAATAGGCGTAAAGTACATAGCGTTTTAATTCCTCTATTTTGCATAGTTACAATTTCTGATGAATTCTTGAATTTGATCAAAATATATTTCAAAATTTAGTTTTACTAACTAAAATGGATGATTTGGAAATTTTGCACTTCCACCATTTACAAACCAATACAAAATAAATAATTTAACACCTCGTTTGAATTGAGTAACTTTCGTTGCCAGTGGTAGCTGTAAATAATAATGTTTTTACGTTATCTTTAGTTTTATCCATAACTTCGGCGTCACCACTGTAAATAATAATGTTTTTTGTTATTTGTATTGTTCGTATAAAGTTTTTACTAATGTTTGAGTTGTGATGTTTTTAAGAGGGTAGACTTCTGGCCAATGACTAAAACGATTTATAACGGTTAGAATATATATATAATTTAATCTTTCAAACGCGAAATGTGAAAAAATAAAATAAAAAGAATTTAGAAAAACTTTTAGAACTTTATTTAATTAATTTTTACCGGCTAACATCATTCTGCAACGATATGACTACGACTAATCTACTCTACATTATTCGAAGTACTCTGTAATGAGAGGAAAAAATAAAAAACATAATTTTGTCTTATGCTTCGGATTACATGTTGTTGCTGCGTGATTCTTTGCTTGTATGAACTGCATCGTCGGCGCAATTGTTGCAATTGTTGTCCCTGGAACGTGAAGGAATTTGCTTAAGTAAATGGTGTTGGCGTTTCTTCGGACTTGACTATATATGTATATATCCATTTGAAGGTGGTAGAGGACCTACCAAGCCTAAGTGAATATGCCCGAAACGTGAATGCGGAAGTGGACTAATGCCAGTTTCTGATTTTTTATGAGTGTGAATTTTTGATTTTTGGCAACTTTTAGCCCAAATTTTTATATCTTTGTTCATGTTAACCCAAACATATTTGGTTGTAGGTAATTTTCTGGTTGCACGAATTCCAGGATGGTGAAAGATTATGAAGTGTGTTGGAAATGGTTTTTCGCAATCCTTGTGAAATATATGGAGGATTAACTGTAGTAGACGTATCGTCCCAAATTGAATTTCTGGAGCTTGGTGTTTGCAGCGAAGCTAATTTTAAATTTGTATTTGAGGATGTTTGTTGAGGTTGAATTAAATGTTTTTATTCTTCATCAATATTTTGTTCTTCTGCGATACTTTCTATATTAACTCCTTCGTTGTTCGTAGAAGAGCTGTTCTTTGTTGCGCTAACGGGCAACAGGTGTGAACTCAGGAGATGTTTGATGTTTGTTGCGCTAACGGGCAACAGGTGTAAACTCAGGAGATGATTGTTCTTTTTGAATGTTGGGGTCTTTTTCGGAAATGTTCGGGTCCTTTTGGAATGTTCGGGTCCTTTTCTGAAATGTTCGGATCCTTTTTGATGTTCCGGTCCTTTTCGGAAATCTTCGGGTCCTTTTGGAATGTTCGGCTTCTTTTTGAATGTTCCAGTCCTTTTGAATGTTCGGGTCCTTTTTGAATGTTCGGGTCCTTTTTGATGTTCCGGTCCATTTCGGAAATGTTTGGGGCCTTTTTAAATGTTCGGGTCCTTTTTAAATGTTCGGGTCCTTTTTTGAAATGTTCAGGTCCTTTTTGATGATCCGGTCCTTTTCGGGAATGTTCGAGTCCTTTTGGAATGTTCGGCTGTTTTTGAATATTTGGCTCCTTTTTGAATGTTCGGCTCCTTTTTGTTCGGCTCCTTTTTGAAGGACCGGGGTCACCACTGTAAATAATAATTTTTTTATTTTATTTTGTTATAGTATTTATTATTTACTAATATATGTCGGATAACATTGAAGTCCAGAGTAACACTAACTTAATACATTGATTTGCTCTACTTATATACAGGGTGTTTCCCCTTAGGAGGTCCATAGAGCGGGAGGTGATAGTACTCACCTAGACGAACCAAAAATTGTATGGCAGGGGGGGGGGGGCAATATCAACCGCTTAGGAGTTACAGGGTGATTCATAAAAAAAGCTAGGTTTTCACAAAACACCCTGTATCTTAAAAACTACAGGGTGTATGGTCACAGTTAAGGGCTCACTGTATGCAGAACTTCATGACCTTTCCAACGACAGCTCAACCAGCCCCACACCCCTCTCCCCTCAGAAGTTACGAAGGTCTAAACTAAAAATTTCGGATTTTCTTTCCTTTTTTTTTACTTTGACCTCTATTATTTTTGCAACAAGGTCGTTAACATAACTTTTTTTTATAAAAACTGTAAACTGCAGACTCTCCTCTTTAAGTTGACCTATGTGTTAACTGTAGCCGTTAAACAGTTATTAACTCATAACCTATTCAGGTCACACCGAAAAAAGACGATATTTTTTAAAATGACGTGCTAAGGGAACAAATTATCGTTGAGAATAGGTTTGAAAATAGGTTTGAGAATAGGTTTAGAGCTAATAACTCTTAAAGGGTTTCAGATAGCACATTGGGTGTAATAGGTCATATTAAAGAAGAGAGTCTACAGTTTACAGTTTTTATAAAAAAAGCTGATGTTAACGACCATTTTGCAAAAATAATAGAGGTCAAAGTAAAAAAAAGGAAAGAAAATCCGAAATTTTTAGTTTAGACCTTCATAACTTCTGGGGGGAGAGGGGTACGGGGCTGGTTGAGCTGTCGTTGGAAAGGCCATGAAGTTCTGCATACAGTGAGCCCTTAACTGTGACCATACACCCTGTAGTTTTTAAGATACATGGTGTTTTGTGAAAACCTAGCTTTTTTTAGAATCACCCTGTAACTCCTAAACAGTTGATATTGCCCCCTCCCCCCCTGCCATACAATTATTGGTTCGTCTAGGTGAGTACTATCACCTCCCGCTCTATGGACCTCCTAAGGGGAAACACCCCGTATACTAAAACAACGTCTACCTTGTCTAACTGAAATTATCATAGCCTGTTTTTACGTAAACTATTACACATTTAGAACTAAATAGATTATTGTGGTTAAAAAGTAGTAATTAAATAACGTAATATTTAAATGGTAGCGAGATGGTACAGTAGCCACCCGCTTATCTGTTCGATAAGTATCTTTTAAATGATAAAGAAGAATTCTGGGTCCTGTACTATATAACACGTTGAAGCTCACAGCACACATTTTCAAGGGCGAATATTTTTGTCTTCTTTCATACATTTGACTTTGGGTGTTTTTTAAGCAGGTTATTTTAAATAAAATTTTGAATTGAAATAAAACAAGCAAATACTTTTTGCCTAAAGAGAATTTGCTTTGATTCTGTTCGGAAAAATGTGTTTTTTTTTTTTTTTTTTTTTTGTGAAAATCATATCCAACAAATGTGTTCCGTGACTAGCAGTTAGGTACGTAGTGCATTCTGTCGGTACAATTTTTGGTTACTTTTTCCAAATGGTGCTTGTTATGTTAGCTTCTACTTGGACTTAAAAAAGCTTCAAAGAACATATTTCACTGGAGTCAAATCGCATGTTCGTGGAGGCTATTTATAACGAACATATTTGGATATATGTAATGCTATCGCTAAGCTTGGCATGCATTAAGTTGATGGTTTCGTTGGCTATATGGCACGTGCTGTATTGTTGAAACTATAAGAAGTTGCTTATGTTCATGTCATTCATTTTTGGAAATAAAAATTGATTGATAATTTGTCGATAATGCACAGCATGACGGTAGCAGCAGCTCTATCTCATTTTGAAAGAAATAGGGACCGAGAATGCTACCGGTCCATAAACAACGTCATACTGTCAACTTTTCAGGATGTAATGAATTCTCTTATATTCTCATATTCAGTAAACTAGCTATGAGACTCATCACTATAAACAAAATTTTGCAACAAACTGGATCAATTTGCTGTTGTTCATGAGCCTAATTAGAGAGCAAACTACACAAACAATGATCATTAGGATTCAGTTCTTGAACCAACTGTATTTTGCACTTATGTAAATCTACTCATGTTCCAGGTTGTTGAGAACCTATTCGCTTCCACTTTCATTCACCAATGCTTTCAGGTGTACGAACATTTTAGTGAATAATAATGTGTATGAAATCGATCAATTACATGACGTATGGCGAGCTAATTATCTCAATTAAACGAATCATATAATGTATGAAGAGCCCTATAAATTTGGCGAACTTCATACGAATTTTTAAAGTAAATTTCCACAATTTGCTAGCGTTGTTCGAGTGTAAGGTATTCCATTATTAATTTTTGCATTATTACTGAGCGCAAATATAAAAAAGAATTACCATCATCAATTCGTCAAGTGACAGTCATACCTATCGAAAGTTATATCATGATAAATGAAAAAAAAAAACCATTAGAACACGGATCAGTACCTACGCACAATTGTTCTTACTAACTATATCAAACTTTCATGAGCACTGTATACATATTAAGAATCGGTCATAAACTTTCCTTACACTCTATTCTCTCCAAATTTTATATTATATTTCAATTCAGCATGCATATGCAATTTCAATTACTACGATATGCTACATTTATTCCCTAATTCAGTTCATTCGTCGCTGTTCAAGGAAAATATCATACACTATGAATTGGTTAGAAGGGGATTTTCCCAAAGCACGACACATTTCTGGCTATTTTGGAAGTATAGTATGCCGTAATACCGTGGAAAGAAAGAGGATTCTAAGTGGTAATCATGAAGATTTGAACCAAACTTTGATAATATGATTTCAGCAAATGATTCAAAAATGCTGTGATCTTAGGACCAATGAGCATGAAGGAGGTAAAATAAACCAGCTTTGAAAATTGAAATAGAGGACATTGAATGCAAAACAGCTGGCTCCATCGTTGGAAAACATTATATATTACTATAAAAACACAGTGTTCAAAATTTCAGCTCTCTACGTCGACGAATTCTCAGGCAATGTCCAAATATATAGGGGAAAACGAAAATTTTTGTGACAACCTCACGAAGGAGTTGCCCGATTTGTCTCATTTTTGAAATTAATTTTACTTTTTTTTTTAAAGTGCGTCCACAAGATTTCAGCTATCATCAGCAATCATTTAAAATAGTAGCAAGCAGTGAGAAAACAGCTTCTGGCTATAGAAAAGAGTTCAGAGTGTTGGTAAATCTTGAGAAATTTTACAGGCAGTAAAGATAGTTAAGAGGTCTAAGAACTATTAAGAATTGCTATTGAAACCTGCAGGAAGTGCAGAAGATTTGGGAGAAATCATTGCAATGAAACCAGTTTAAAGGGTTTTTAGTTTATGGTTTATACTTAGATGGTTATATATAGCAAATTAAGCAAGAGATGATCAGAGAATTTCGTTCAGAAAATGTAGAGCAGACTTGCAATGTAGAAGTAGACGCTTCTGAGTGCATTGGATATTTACCAAATCGGTGTTAACGTATAGTTAGAATACTTATATAAATTAGAAGACTATTATCCTTCTAATATCCACAGGCGATGCCTTTTTTATGTGGTTTAGTCTTACGTGGTTAAAGCTGCGCAATCACAGAGGACATGGTGGACGGTTTTGTCATCCTCCATCCAGAAGCGATGTTATTGACCTTACCCTTTTTCTTAAGTGAGCCATGCCCAGTGAATTAGCCTGTTATGAACCTTAGTTCTGTTCTGATGAGCATGAGAAATATTTTTGTTCTTGTTGTGAGTACATTATTAATTTCTTCGCTTGTATCAGCCCAGGGTTATTTACTTAGTATACCAATTTTAATTCGTCCCTTCCAAAGCTTTACTTGTGCTGAAACTTGGCCATTAAGTGGGTATCACACCGGGAGCGACGCGACATTTTAAAGCTTCCGCTGCTCGATTGCTCTTGCAAAATTAAATCTGAAAGTCACACTGGGAGTGGCGTGGCGCGTCGTGGTAAAATAGTTACCGCGTGCCGATATTGGAGATTACTCAAAAACACAATTTTGCCACTGGCGGCAAAATTTCTTTTTCATGCTTTTGCAATTCTAAAGTATTCGTAATCGAACCTCATCACTTTTCTCTGTTTTTCTTCATCCGGAGCTACCACTAACAGAATTTCTTCATAAAAACTAGAGTACATTTGGACAAAGTCCGCATCCCGGTGCGAACATTATATTTTACCGCGTGCCTCCGCGCCGCGACGCTCCCAGTGTGCTCAGGGCTTTAAGGTGGTCAAAAATGGGCTCAGAACAGATAACCATAGATCTGGCTTCTTCCTTTGCAAAGTGGTCTATACTCTCGTTGCCTTTAATGTCTTAATGTCATGACACCCCAATCAGCGTAACCTTGTCTGTTTCAACTAGTTGGTTTAAGACGGCAAGACAGTTCCAGGTCAGTTGAGATTTAAAGGTATACGATTTTAATGTTTTGAGTGTTGATTTGTCGTATCCCAAAAACAATCCAATAAATAAACCAATTAAATAGCATAAATCTTTATAAAAACAACATTCGAATTTCTTGTAACATAGAATAATTCTTTATTTATCAACACTTGATCTATCTTAACAATTATAGTTTTCCGCACCGAACGGAAACTTGATATTTTTATAACTGAATACTGAACGGCACTCGCCAGACCAGTCATTGGTTTTTTAGCCCGATATTCGGAAGTAAACCTTACTAACAACGCGGATATGTAAACAAACGACAACAACCTTGTCGTTTGTTCTGCCAGTTGCAGCACCTGAGTCGCTTAGTAGTAAACAATCGCTTTACATAATAATTACCATGCGAGGTTAATTATTATCGTAATCGTCGATTGCTCCACTAAGCGCACATCGCAGCCAGCTGTTGGGTTAATCAGCAAAATAACCGACAGTTGCAGAACAATACCATGCGAGGTTATTTTTTAGCAATTGCTGATTATTTCGCTAGAATGCGCCCTTGGCTGCTGGAAGAATCTTCCGTATATTTGGGGATTTCGTGAGCGCATAATACTATGGCGGGCATCTTTGCCTATGGAAAAATTTTAAGAAATAATCGGAAAATTGTTACGTGGACTTTATGTTAACTTTACTACACTTAGTCCGTGATTTCATGACCATACAAGGTATCCTAGTCAGCAATTGCAGCATCCTGTAAATCGATGCGTGCCACTCTGTCTTGACTTAAGCAATATGTGACGTAATTTTGTACCAACGTAAACATTAGATCTTTCATTAAAAATGCATGCCGCAATCATTGAATAAATAACTATTAAGAAAACTTGAAACAGTCGTTGAACTCCCGGCACTCCAAAATGTTACTTTCAAAATAAGTTCAATTAAGTTCAATCCGAGTGTCAGCGAGTGGCTTATTCCCATACATTGTCTTCACTCGATATGCTGCTTCCTGTTAGCTACTTATTCAATGGCGGCAATATGTATTTGAAAAAATTGTTATGTTTTTGTGGTGTCGGTCGGGGTTATTCGTCTAGGTTTTTGTTTAAGCTTTCGTTTGTATTTTGCATGAATTAATCCACGTTCCAGTGCAGTAAAAATATTGATATATCAAAGAACTATTTATATCTGCTTATAGTGATGAATTTTCCTCTACCACCAAGACTTTTATTTGTAATTTTTCATTGGCGAAACATTGTCTCCTTGTGTTCTGAACGTGAGCTACATATTTTGTTTTTTGTAAGACCATATGGAAAAGAATTTATCATTCTTTTGCACGTTATTGTGTCACCATCTCTAACATAGATGATAATGTTTACTTTCTAGGTATATTCAAATCAATTGAGCATGTTTACACTTTTCCTGAATCTGGAAAATGCAAAAAATTTAAAAAAGATTTAATTTTTCGTTCCAACGATCAGCGAGATCGTATCAGTATGGTTATCTCTGATCGCCTACCATAGAATTTCAATAACTGCCAAAGTGACGATAATGGGAATAAGCACCTAATTTGACAAATGCAGGAGAATCGAAATTTTATCGAAAAGTATAATTATTTTACCATATGGTTCTAACAGAACAGCTGCTTTCAAGAGATCAACTCACTCTAGATAGTTTGCCGTATCTATCTTATCTGTGGACGTTTCAAATTTTACGTATTAGTATTTTTCCGAAGCTTTGTTAGTCCGTCCGTTGGTTCTTTGATATCGTCCCAGTTATTTGCTTCCATAGCTTTTTATTTTTCTTCTTCAACACTTCGACGTAACAGTTTCTTGCAAACAGCGTCCAAACACTTAGTAACGATGGGAATACATATTATTGAAAAAAATCTAATGACTTTCTATAAGTTATCTCAAAAGTCGCAGATCAAATAGGAATCCATACTTCATATCACACATCGGTTTTAGGTGATCTACTACTTATAGTGTCGATCGTTATGGTATCATAAAGTTGGTATCGATAACTGCAAGTATCGGTTTAGACATTACCGATATATTAAAAGAATCGATACCGGCATATGCAAATAATATTTCTTTTCATCGCAATACTAATTGGCTAGTTCAGACCGTATACGTATAATTTTTACACGCTCGTAAGAGAATTGTTTGGTAAGGAAGGTTCGCAGGGTAACACCGAGCACCTCCTTTACTTTACATCTATTAATTTTCATGAGAAATGTGTGGAAAATTTGTGTCATGTCAGAACTATTCCATTATCTGGTTGAAATAATTCTACATTCTTCAAGTTGCTGTGTAATGAAAAGCATTTTGCATTTATGTTAATGCAAAATTTTTAATTTTAAAATAATGCCACACGCATCGGCACAACCACTGACATATACAATATGGACTGACTCAAAACCCTCGACAATATTTCACAACCCATGAAACAGACCACCTCACTACCACATCAGAGCCCCAACTGTGTCCTAACATACTAAAATAATTGCAGCGTTCTTATGCAAAACTGACAAATGTTTGATTTGAATAGCTCCTCCGCCCTAAACTATCTACTATTCATAAAGAAAAATGATGTTCTGCTTATCTTACGCTTGCTTTCTTATCTTCCGAACCGAAATAGAATTTTTATACCTTTCCTAACAAAATTATTTAAAAAAATTTATCTTAACCAAATGACTACGATTCCTCAAACAAAAACTCTCAGCTGAGTAGTCATTATATATGCCGCTGTGTCCAATTAGTCTGCCTAGAGATTTGGACTCCGGCAGCCCTTACATTACTGATACTGGGAGTTATTGAGCTTAAAATGGTAAGATTACTTTTAAATCAAAACTATTGTATTATTTTGTTAAGTAAGGTATATAGTAAGGGTAGCCTTTGGGAAGGTAAAGAGCCAATCTTAATGTTACTGAAAGACTATTTTCCTGTACGGAAAGTAGTTTAGGATCTAGCTTATATAAAGTCAATGTCTGGTAGTTTTCAATAAGTATCAATTAGAATATTTTAGAGAACGGACTCACACACATACATATACATTTCTGTTTCATGCCTTGGGAAGTCTTCTGGAGGGTTTTGACTGACTACGTTCCTAGATATAAATTGCAGAAAGTGGAATCACTTCTACATAGCAGTCTCTTTCGGTCTAAGAACCAAGTACCAACGGAGAGAGTACTGTAAACAACAAATAAATGAGTTGGTTCATCGAAATAAATGTTTTTAAAGTAATTATTTAGGGTTATTACCAATAAAGTGTTTTACAACAGGCAATATATTCATCAGCATGAATTCAAAAGATTTTATTAAAATGACTATTTGAGCCGCGCTCACTTTACCAACTTCCCGTCAGTGATTTTTCAATGTTGGCATCAACATAAGAATTCTTTTTGACACACAAAATTGTGGTCACATGAAATAGCATATTAGACAGTCCATATTGTGTGTGTCAGTGGGCACAACACAAGATTTTAAGTAATGTCTTTCCCCTTGTTATGTCTCTTGCTCGCTATACACGATGACCTACAACACATACCAATGGCAACACTTTGCTCTTGGACTTGTGAGCTTCGCTTATGTACAGAGTCAAATGGGCAGTCTATTACGGATCTCTGATCAGCTCACTTCGCGTACCTATAATTTAAGATAAAACCTAGTTGAATAGTTATTTGAATAAATAACATTGAACTAACATACATTGGTGTTATTATTGGATTAACAACATACACAACCCCCTAAAACAGAGTTGGCATCAATAATTTCTAATATGAGAGAATAAGGCATAGGTAAATGTACAAATTCCAACCAACCTTTCGTTTTCGCTGGCGCTATCGATATACTATAATAGTGTCCCGGTACTCATCAAATATAAAATGAAATAGTACCAAATACTCTACACTGAAAAAAAAAAGATTAGTTACTTTACGCCAATGAATTTGTTTCATCAACAAATAATATCAAAACCTTCTTATCTGTATAATGAGCTTGTACATTATATTTTGGAGAGCTCTTTCTCCGTTCTAACAGTTCATGTTTGAAACTCGTTTCCTGTTGATTTGTATAGAAAGCGCTCTGTAAGTGTTTTACGGAAGCTTAATAATGAATATATCCATCCTGACAACTTGGCTTTATAAATATAATAAACTTATCTAACTTTTCCCCGATTATGACTCTACGACAGAAGTTTTGTATTTCCTCCTTTTATTTGTAATTAATTTGTATTGTATTCACTTTTTTTTCTTTTTCTTTTTAACTTAAACTACCTACCCAGCAGCCAGTAATTATCCTTACCATTATGAACTTCTTAATACGCCCATCTAGGACAGTTCAAGTTTTTTTGTTATTACAAATGTCCTTTTTTCCTTTTTATTCTTTCAAACTATCAATTATTAAAAAAAAAGTTCCCTATCGAGAGACTCGTTCACTTGAAAAGATTTATTAGAATCCTACATAATAATGGTAGATACAGTAAAAAGTTCTTCAAGAACTTGTCGAGGAAATTGTTTTGGTATTCTACTATATTCTGATAACTCCTATGTTACGAAGAAATTCCTTCAGAACAATAATTCCAGAATATCAGAGACATTTGAAGTTTTTTCCTGGTATGTATAGAGACATAAAGCTTTCGTTGGAAGCGTTTTGGCTATTACTTTAAAGTTGAGCTACAATAGACGTTTTTGCTAGCTTGTTTGGTCTATCTTGGAGTCATACCGCCAGAATAGATAGGTACAAGAAAAGTATCTGTGACAAAAGATAAACTGCTTGGACTTAATAATAATAGTTATGTTAAATTGACATAGTACTGTGACGTACAACTGTACAACTGAATAACTGCAACTGATTTCTGATAAATGAGGGCTTATTAAATTTCGATAAACAAAACGACAGGGACATACATTTAAAGATTTAAATCGGGTGACTTGTTGTCTGAAAAGTTGTTGTCTCTGGTTTTTACGAGATATACAGTCACGATAGTTTCTTTTATTTATTATCGTAATTGAGAAGGACCATGGTAGCTATGGTGGTCTATTTAATGTTGGAAATTATAAGAAAATTCACAGGATCCTACAATTTTCTTTTGTTAATTACCCGGTAGTATATCATTAGGATTTGGTGCTATTTAATGAATAATTCCCACAAGATACGACTAAATTAGATCCAATTTGCAATTCAGAGCAGTCATAGTACCTCCTACCTAAAGCAATTTGGTCTCTTAGTAATATCAAAATCCAATTTACCTTCTATGGTAGCCACACATAATCACTATTAATTCAAAGAAATGGGAAATTGTCGATGGAGTGCAATTATATGAAAGGAAATTGCAGAGTGGAACCGCAAAACTGGGGGGGAGGATGGGGGCTTGAAATAGGATCAGATGCCAATAATATATCCCAATCCGACCCAAAAAATAATAATGCTTATAAAACAAGCTATCTAGGCTAGTATTATGTACTTCACCTTATATATACATATTGATGTATTTTCGCATATTGGTTTGGTAGAGCTTCCGACTGCTTTCGATACTCGGCTTTGTAATAAATTGCAGAAGTTTTTTTTACATTATATATCTACTAATAATAGCGCGCCCAATAATTACATATACTCAACAGAAATGTGTGGTGTGGTGGTTGTATAATACAAATATATACACACATCTATGTATATGCCGCCCAATTGCAAAAGGGGATAGTCACATACAACAGATTTTTTTAATTGCAAAAAATATGGTAGACTACGTCTCTCCACAGGCTCAATATGGCTATGAATGCGACACAACAAAAAATCGTAAACTTTCAGACTTTATGAGATTCTGACTAAAATTACCATTAATAATACTACAAATATAATTTCAACATGTTATTAATTTATAACCAATGAATTTTTGAATTTAGCACGTTATCTAGCAGTGAAATGTTGGCAAAACACGGTTTCTCTGGGATATACCTATCTTCCCAGAAGAAAATATCCCTAGATTCGATGGCAAGAATACATAAATACATTGCTCCATAAAAAGAAACAGGTGTGGAAAAATTATGATCTTATTTGGAAGAGTTGAGACAGCTTTGGGAGTTAGATGCATTGAATTCAACGGGTTTCGCTTTGCCCCAAGCGAGGATATTTTAAGGACGTTATTCAACGATATCGTTTGACAGATGTGGCATTCCCTAGGGTCTGCAAAAGTGTCAAAAAGGTACGCAAAATCAAGAGTAGGTACCGATATGGGTAAAACTATGGTTGGTATTGAAGTAGGGGAGAGCAGTTCATTTATGAAAATAAAGAAAAGAAGATAACAGAGACTTTGGGCACACCGGGATTTATAGGGTGAGGTTATGATGAAACGCCATCTAGTAGAATCCGTGTTAGGCGACCATACAAAAAACTTTCAATCCCAAAATAGATGAGGAGGGGAGAGACCAAGAGCTTTAAGTTTGGCTAAGAGGGCTGGATACCAGACTCTATCAAAGTCCTTTGAAGGTTCCAACGTTCCGCAAGAAAAGTCACCAAGTCTCCAGATGAGCGTCTCGTCTGGAAGCCATATTGGCGATCATTAATGAGTTGAATGGTTTTAAGATATTTCGTTAGTTTGGAGATAATGAAGGATTCAAGAATCTTTAAATGATTTTAATTGGTCGATCATTTGAGGGATTGGTATCCCCTGCTTTCTTGAGAATAGGCTGAACTGGGCTAGTTTCAAAGTAGTTAGAAATTTACTTGTCGAATAAGGCAAGTAGAATAGTATGCGCAGGGGCTCAGCCAAAGATGAGGCACAGGTTTTAATTACCAGGGGCGAGAATCCATCAGGACATGCGGCTTTAGAGACGTTGGTCTCTTTAATTACCTTGAATATATCTCTCGTACGGATGCGTATTGGCTGTTGTATACATCCACACAGAACCCGAGAATTTGAGGCGCATTTATTAGTCAAGATATTAGCTTTATCGAGGGAGTGAGCAATCACTTCACCATTGTTAAGTAGTGAAGGTATAAAAGAACTGCTGAAGTTGTTCCTGATGCTTTTGACCAGGGACCAGAAACCTTTGCTGCCTTTGAGGCTTGCCAAGATTCTTTGTCTATTATTTCCATAAGTAATATTTTAATTGTTTTTGAGAAGACAGCTATATGTAAGGGTACGTGCACAACGAGGCGAGGGGAGTCTATATCAAGAGTTGACGAAAAAAATGATTGTACTGGGCTGTACTATGAGAGTGTTCATAACAACGCAGTTTCAGCGCGCGATATGGCTAGATACCTTGAGGTATCTCGCTCGAGAATAACATTTTTCACTTCTTCGCGAGGAGCAGCGTGGAAGCTGGCATATCCTTATAGGTTTTTCTTTGATATAATCGAACAGCTCTTACTCATTCTCATATATTGGAAGAATCTATCAAGATCAGTACATAGATCATCATATGCATGATGAAATTTTCCAAATTTCAGACGTTTCGTATTTATCGGGTGGCAACTCAAGTAGAACAGCTAAAAGTACACGTATGTGAAAAATGGAATATAGTTGCATTACTTCACAAACACAAATTTCTTCTTCAGAATCTGATGACATAACTTATGCTCTCACTTCGCGATTTACCAAGAAACTGAACGCCTTGTTGTGAACACTACACCTCAAGGTGTACCTTCTCCTCGCCCTGCTCAAGTGCCTAGCCTAGCCTCGCCTCGCCTCGCCTTGGCTCGTTGTGTACGTACCCTAAGAAAGAATGTTCGAAACACATTTCAAAAATAAAATGAAACAAGTAAAAAAGCTAATATTGGTCTAAGACCAATTCTTATGATACCCTAGATGAATGTCCGTATGAAATTTTGATTTTGCAGTGGTTTTTCGCATATATTTCTAGAACGGTTCGTCGGATAGAAAAAATGATTATAACAAATTTTATAGGATTTCATATTCTGAAGAAGTTTTTAGTACAATAAAAATGTCTTGGACTGATCGTTTTCACAGTATACATAAAAAACCTAAATTTTTATATGGCAACACCAATAATGGGTTGCCCGATTTAGTCCATTTTTAAATTTGCTAGTACAATGAAAACACCACGTACCAAATTTCAGCTTTCTACGTCGACGCGTTCTCAGGCAGTGTTCAAATATATAACGGAGAACGAAATTTTTGTATGGCAACCCCACGAAGGAGTTGCCCGATTTGTCTCATTTTCGAACTTAATTTTACTTTTTTTTTTTAAAGTCCGTGTACAAAATTTCAGCTCTCTAAGTATACGCCTTCTCGAGTTCTCGTGCGCACGGACGGACATGCAAAAATCAAAATAACTTTTAATATTATGCGTGGGTGTCCAATCCATTTTGCTCTATCATCATTATTTCGAGGTGTTACAAACGGAATGACAAACTTAGTATACCCTATAGATTTCATCTAGGGTATAACAAAGAAGAAGCTAGATTTGGTATAAGACCAATGTATGTAATTTCGTATATAGTCACCTCTCTATGCAAGTTTGATTTTTAAAATGATTTTTCGCATCTATTTTTAGAACAGTTCGGCTGAAAATAATAATGATAATAACTAGTTTCATAAGATTTTAAGCTTGATGGACTTTTCAGTACACTAAAAACGTCTAGGACTGATCATTTTCACAGTATACGTAAAAACCCTAAGTTTTTATATAGCAATACCATGAAGGTGTTGTCCGGTTTAGTGCAATTTTAAAATTTTCTTTACAATGTTGCAGCTCTCGACGTTAGCCGATTTGTCCCATTTTCAAACTTAAATCTACAGTTTTTTAAAAAAGCCCGTGTGCAAAATGTCAGGTCCTAACAAAATGTGTTCTCGAGTTATCGTGAGAACAGATGAACGGACAGACGAAAATACTCGTATCATTGATTTTTGAGCTTCAAATGTTGCATTTAACTTAATTGATCCTAGCCGACTGCTATTTAAATTTCCAAAAGAAGAATGACAAACCTGGTCATATAAGTTGTGGTTAGTATCAAAACAGTACTAATTAGGAGCTCATACGAGAGCATTGAAGCTCACCATGGGAACCAAGCAACAAAATATTTAGACTAGTAGCAAGGTATAATGCTCAAATAAATCAAGCTAAACCAATGCATCCTTGAAACTAATAAAATCCCTTCATGCGTTCAACCGTAAATAGAGCAGACACAAAACCAACAGATAAAATTAAATCCTTTAAAATTTATTAAATCAACATCATCCAATTTGTCCCAAAAATTCCACTATATACAGCCAATGTAAAAATTCCTCCTCTCCGGATTAGGTTCAAAGGACACTATCACCTTGGTATAAAAATGCTTAACAAGCCCACGTCATGCATATTCATTCGGGCCTCATCTACATAGCAAGAGCAAAAATGCTGTGCACGTTTCCTAGCCGAGTTGCGGTGCAGAGTACTTCATCTCGCAATAATCTCATTAGAATTGATTTAATGCGTCCCTGGCCGTGGGTGGTCGCATTTTTATATGCACCCGTAGCGTTACAGATTCAGCTATTTCCAGATGGCGGATTATTGTGTACTCAGCATGTAATCGAGCTTAATTCAACCTCATTTAACTGCATATTTTCTTTGAAATGAATGGTATTTCTCGAGGGTAGTGTAGTGTCGGTGTGTGTAGTCTATAAGGACCAAAGATGCAATTGCGGAGCTATGCTTATGGAAAAGAGCGAAAACCTGCTGCTCTTCATTTATGTAATCGACTTAATTCCACATTTTTCTTTATTTTAATTATGTTGGGAGGAGAGGAGCACACGATTAAAATGTTGTCCTTGTTATGTGTTAGCCTATACGAAGTATGCCAATAGCTGTCAACCTATATTAAGTATACCAGAGAGGTGTTGCTGGCATCTATAAAAGGTTTTCACCACCATGCTGTCACAAGGGTTTTTGTCATGTCCTTCGGCATATTTTCTACATGTAAAAGACGACATTTAGTGACCAACTTGCCCATCGAACACGTAAATGTGTCCAATAGCAGCAATTATGCGGATGATGTAATTCAGAGCGTTGCGTTGTTTTGTTGTTGTACTCAATATGTCCCCTTTAGGTTATTTCTGTTTTTGTTTTTTTTTCACTTAGTTCACACCACTTTTCCACTCAATTAAGTTTTTGTACTTTGACATTTAGCGAATACTTTTACTTCTTGCTTGGGGAGAGATTTAATATTTCTAAACGAATTCTTTTAGAACCAAAAACAAAAGTAAAATAAGCGTGTGGTCTGCTGGAATATATGTATGAGCAAAGGCCGCGATAATGGAGTCAATCCCCTGCATTTTGGAAGGATGCCTCAAGGGACTAATGGCCATGTTTTTATAGGCAACGTGTTTTTGGCTGATATAGCCACATTAAATCGACATCAAGTTTGAGTGTGCGAACACCGTAATATTTAATGGACAAGATGTATACGACCTTTTTCGTTCATTACTCACTCCATTAATGAACTTTTGAACAATGATAATTACATACGAGCACATTAACTTTTAACTTATTTATAATGTTATGTATGATTGAGAGTGTTAAGAATTGTTTGGAGATTGTGTTTCTTGAAAATTTAAGGAAGAGATACACTCAATCCCAAACTCTCCTGCTTTGAAAACATAATAAAACTTTGTGAAAGTAAATGTTCTTAACAAATTATCTTTAGAGCTCAGATTTTCAATAAAAACACATGTTTATGATGATTCTATAGGTCTGTTCGCGTACTCAGTTTTAGGACAATGCATTGCAATGAATTTGCACGAACTTACACATTTTCTGTTCCCTTACTTTCTCGTGCACACAAAATTACACAAGTTTTGTATACGTCACAGCTTGCCCTCTTGCATGAATATGACCGAAGTTTTTAGTTACTGCAATCAATTGTTGCAAGAAAAAGAGAAAAGAAAAAAGAGAGTACTTTGTAAGTTTAAAAATTGCTAAATTTTCCAAAAAGTTTTTAAAACATTAAAAATGTCTAATGATGGATTGACTATTCAATGTTCTCCATGGGACTCTTGCCAGGGTGCAATAAGGTAAATAAAACCACAGAACTGAGATTCTTTTATTCAAGTTCTTGTTGATTTTTTAGATCCAAATTTTCTTGCTGAACTTGTCAGCCAGGTTCAATCGGGTCAGATGCCTGTTGACCGGGAAACTCCACTCATCCACTCATTTCGGCTGAAGTATTAGATAATATTATTGAGGGAGAAAACGAGGGTAAATAAATATAATTTCTACCTTAATTTATATTTATTTTCAGTTGCCAAATCTGACTAGATTTAGAGCTTAGTCAGTTCTTAATTGCAATAGAAAACAATCAAAAATTCTAAATGACACTTCACTCTTCTTCTTGTTTTTCACGAAGTTGTATGAAGTGTTCCCTTACTTTTTCATGCATTTTATATTCTTCCTCCATCATACGAGTAAGTTTTTAAACAGAAAGTTTTTGCACGAGAAGTACGCGAATAGACCTTATATAAGGAAGAATAAAAAATCACTGCATCATTTGAGATTCGAACTTGGAAGCTTTTATATGCTGTACGACTTCTCTAATCAATTCAGCTAATGAGACAGATATAATTTTATTATACCCTAGATTAACTCATATGGTATACTAATTCTGTCATTCCGTTTGTAGCGCATAGAAGTAATAATGGTAGAGCAGAATGGATTCAACACCCACGCATAATATTAAACGTTATTTTGACTCTTGTTTGTCCACTTGTCCGTCTGTCGGTCTGTTCATCTGTCCGTCTATCTGTCTACCGCTCCATACGAAAATGAAAAAAAATGGACTAAATCGGACAACTCTTTCTTGGTGTTGCCATACAAAACTTTAGTTTTTCACTATATATTTGGACACTGCCTGAGAGCGCGTCCACTTAGAGAGCTTAAATTTTGTATACAGCGTTTTCAGTCAGAGGAATAATAAAGAAAATATATTCAGGTCTCTGGAGTCTCCTACTTTCAGAGAGCATTCTGCTTGCCAGTATGCGTATCACTGATGTCACTAATATTGCTTCACTTCATTTTCGGATATGTTATATTTCTTAAGCTGGATATCACCTGTGGTCGAAAGATCGAAGATACTTTTATGTGGAAATCGCAGTTTCATTTAGTCAAATTAAGATATAGGTTGGGTTAGGTTAAGAGTAGGGGGTTTTATGGTCGCGTGCCGTGCTCGTGACGGAGAGCACCCGATCTTATTAACTGTTATCGATTTGGGATGTTTATCAAAGAAAAAACTTTTCTTCCTAAAATTTATTCGTTTATGCGTTTTTATTCTTCTGTATTCACAATTTAATATTCTGTTATAATTAACAGGTGGTCCCAATATTTAAATGCTACATTATAATATCTTATATATCGTTTGAACCTTAGTATTCTCTTAGAATTAACAGGTTGTCATAATATTTTCTTTAAATAGTAGGCACTATATTTTCTTTAAATAGTAGGCACAATATTTTCTTTAAATGGTAGGCTCAATATTTTCTTTAAATAGCAGGCACTATATTTTCTTTAAATAGTAGGCACAATATTTTCTTTAAATAGTATCTACTATATTTTCGTTAAATAGTAGGGACTATCTTTTCTTTAATTCCGCCATCTCCCGGACTTTCCTCCTCAACGGTTTAAAAAAGAACTCCTCGAGGGTCGGCGATATTGCACCCAGGTACCGATCACAAAACTTACAAAAGCTTTTTTATTCTTTTTATTACTTTCCCACGACGTGAAGAATCGTACGTGGGAAAGTACAAAAAGTTTAGACGCAGTGCATATGCATGAAATCTGATATGCACTGTGTCTTGTAAAAATAATATTTTTAATACGACGACGGGAATAATTGTACGTATGCATAGTACATGCGATTAAGTTTTAGGAATTTAGCGGAAAAGCTGTATGTGGGTATGTACATGGTACTGCATGTAGGTAAGTATACATGCTGTGTGAACGAAATGTACGACTGATAACAAAATGCAATTTATGCTAAATTGCATTTTGTTGCAGTACGTAAATGCATTTTTAAATGCATTTTTAAATGCAAATGAAATTGAAATTAAATTAAAATAGTTTTGATTTTCAGGGTCATTCCTGATATACGCCAATATATTGCATAGCGCAATGTATTGGTGTATTGGTTTTATGGTGTGGTTCGGGTCAATGGGCATCTGGGTCACAACAGGGGGGCTAGGCCACTAGCACCATGCGGCTACCGCGACCAGTTGATATATTGTGTCCTCCCCCAAAGTGATTAGGAAAAATCTTACTTTTCTACGAGTTTAATTATTGCCCTTGGGGCTAGAGTTCAAATCTTATTTGGATAGAAAAGCGTTTCTTCAGTAATTTGTAACCTTAATGTTGCAAACGCGGAAAATTCACATATTGTATGCTTCGAGGTTTAATCTACCTCTTCACACAGTCGACATAGTTCGCTGTCAAAAATACGGACCTTTTTCATAAATAATAGAAGGGCCAGTACAGTGACTACATTGGTAAACATCCTGAGCGACGGTCTACTAAGCCCAATTAGGAGAGGGGTTACGAATTTCGTCGCTCTGTTCATACCGAGCGCACTACTATGCAGTTGCCTGTTTGGACCTTTTTTAGTTCCACCAAGGTTAGTTTTTTAGTACCTATGCCAAACGTTGGGTAGGGATCAATATATGGACTATTATTTCCGGTTTTTGACAGATCGTCTGCTTTTTCAATACCGTGCATTCTTTTTTACCCAGGAAGCCAAAGTAAAGTTATTTTGTTGTTCCCAAAGAGCAGCTGCAGTTTTGAGTATTAGCTCCAGACTAGTTTCGACTCGAAGTTTTGAGAGGGCAGACGCACAAGCACAGCTTGACTGTCAACAAAGATGTAGATGTTGGAGTTCTTGCTGCTCTGTTTGGGCTTTTCTAAGCGACATCCTCTATAACATAGGCTTTTGCCTGCAAAATGGAAGGTGATGCCTTATTTACAATGCATGGTAAAATGACATCGTCCAAACGACATGTTTTTTGTGTTCGCTTTCGACACTTACATTTGAACATTCATGCATGCAAAAATGTCTCTTTTGTCTCCTTCATCCACCAGTATACTGGACATGGGCCCGTTGTGGGACTGAAGTCCTCTGTAAAATGTCTGGGGTGTTTCGTTAATGTTTAGGGGGTCACCTTCTTTGAAGGAAAATCTTTTGCCCATAATATCCGTATGATCATCTTGAGCTGCTCGTGGCTACTAAGATGTACCACGTCGAAAGTGTAATCCTCTAACCTTCTCCCTAGCCGCTACTTTCCTCTAAATAAAGAGGTACAGTTGCTGTAAGCCAAGAATGGCATTAACTGCATGCTGAGGACATGATTTGAAAGTGTCAGTGGCGCCTAGATATTTTTAGCACCATGTAGCTTTGTTGGTTATCAGTTTAAGGATAGCATTCCAGGTAAGCTTGCTATCCAGGATTACTCCTAAGTATATTTCTTCTCTAGAATAGGGTATATCCATTTAACCTACACTGAAAAAAAACCCATGTGCTTAGGAGCTATATAGTGTAACCTGAAAAATCTGACTTTTATACAGATAGTTTATTATGTTTGTGCACACTGTTGTTGCGTTTGAAAATCATATTCTCTAACTATAGTGTCAACTTATATATGCAACATTCAAGAATGTCTTTTTGAAACATATGCAATAGGCCGGCTGAAAACACGTATCTTGTTTCTGATCATATAATTTTGGGACTCATAATATGTTTTACATGCTTATATATAATCGTTCCACAGATTACACTGTTAATAGAGCAAAGATAATAGGTGTGTAGTGTTCTAAATCACTACAGTTAAAACAATCGAGAATACTTCCCAAGCCATGAAATAGAAATCTATATGTATGCGTTGTGAGTCCGTTTTCTAAAATGTTCTATATTTATACTAACGGAAAAGTAGCAAACATTGACTTTAAATATGCTATAGAGCCTGAACATACAGGAAAATAGTCTTCTAGTAATTTAAAGCTTGGTTTCTTACCTTTCCAAAGGCTACACTTACTGTATACCTTACTTAACAAAATAATAAAATAATTTTGATTACAAAGAAAACTTACCATTGTACGCTCAATAACTCTCAGCTGGTAATAATGACATTTGTGTATGTGCAGCCCACTGACTTATAACAATGGACTGAGCGATTTGCTATTTCATGTGGCACAAAAAATATTGTGTTTCTGTTTATCACCGTTAGAGCACCCTTTAAAACGATTACATAAAAAACATGTAAAACTCAACCAATCAGATGAAATTTTACACCCGTAAATCGAATTTAATTAAAAAAATATATTTTCTTGTGCCCAAGTGGTATTTTAATCGCTTATAAGGAATTAAACTCATTCCGACTTTAATTTTCAAAAGTTATTCTTAACTGAATTCTGCTTATGGGCAAGAGAGACGGAGCATGGTAAACACTAGCTTTACCTTACTCCTTCTGCAGTGATTGCATCTGTAGCCAACATAAAAAACATCAAATGGCATAAGCAAACGTTCCAGAATGCAATATTTTGTGTTGGTAGCTCCAACTCTGCCATAGGGCGAAAGACAGAACTATAAAACTTGTGCCATGCTTTCCTATAGGAAAATGACAATACGCTCAGTCCATTGTTATAAGTCAGTGGTGCAGCCGGAGTTAGAATCTGTAGGCAGCTACATTCGTTATCATCAGCCATAACCCCGGCATCAGCCCACGGCATGCCATGACGGCACAGCGGCATACAATGATTATCCAGCTGAGAGCTTTTGTTTGAGGAATCGTAGTCATTTGGTTAAAAAAATACTTTTTTTCTAAATAATTTTGTTAGGAAAGGTAAGAAAATTTTATTTCGGTTCGGAATATAAGAAAGCAAGCTTAAGATTATCAGAATACCACTTTTCTGTATGAATGGTTATTTAGGGCGGAGGAGCTATTCAAATCAAACTTTTGTCAGTTTTACATAACAACACTGCAAATATTTTAGAATGCGAGGACTCCGTTGGGGCTCTGACGTAGTAGTGAGGGAGTCTGTTTCATGCTCGGGAAGTATTCTCGAGGGTTTTGCTACAGCATATCTTTTAAAGTTATATAAGTATGCACCTTTTAGCCGACAGTTTGATGCATACTTAGATACTAGCTTATACGAATTGAAATATTATTATAATTTATGAAATAATATGAGCTACTTATGTTTTCAATTTGACTATTTTTATCTATCACATATTGTTGTCATAATTAATAACGTGAATTTCGGTTTCCAATGAAGAAAATCATATTATTAAAATCACATCCAATACTTTTTTATAAAAAAAATCAACTTGATAGTTTTAGTAGCCTTTTCGATGCGTAAATACCATATTCATCGAAATCAACGAAATTTAAATTTTTATTTATAATTAATTAGGGCATTACAGAATTGGCCGCTATATCTCCGCAGTATCTATGTATACGAAAGAACAAAAAATCCAAGCAAATGCTGAAATATTTTCCATTAATGTGCATTTTTCTACTGAAATACAGTAAAAGCATAGTGATTTTGTTGTATTAAGGCTCATATAAATATTGCATGTGTGCTCACACAAATTTCTAATAGGCTAAAATAAAAAATACGATGTACAACATTGAAGCATTTTTATATGTGGGTCCCAGCTTTCAATTATGTCGTGCTATAAAAATGTGGATAATAGCAGCACATAATTGAAACCCGCTCATACATCTAAAAATTCTGAAGAGTTATTTTAAGTTACACCGTTCCTTCAGTTATATTAGCCTTTTACAAATAGCTGTGTGTGCCGGGCTCAAGTTTGATACTCTCCCAGCATCCATTGGCGTAAACTCTCGAATCTAGTATTAAAGAGAGAATAACGAAAATTTTAATATTTAATGTCAATTTATATGGCATGCGTAATATATATTATTATATATACATACGTAAAATTATTGTACGCAATAAGAATTTGATAAAAAGCATTTATACGCAATATGTTTAATAAACTAATAGAATACAAATAAAACGTTTTGGTGTTTGTTAAACTAATTCCCAAGGATATTACCCTTTTCTTAATTTTCACACAGGTTATATAATGTCATATAATGCCCTACAGTTAGAATATTGCTAGTCACAATGATTTCATCACGGATCATCCATTATTTACATTGAGGGTTATACTAAGTGATTTTTGAAACAATGGGTATAGACTGAATGCTCACTGGAGTGCTTTGGTATTTTTTTACTATATGCCTCGAGATAATTGATATATGCTGCCAAATTATTGTATATGTTATCCAAATTTATAAATTCCTAGCGAAGGATGCTATTCACGTTATTTAAACTGCTATATACTCCATATCAGGATATCATATATAAAATATCTGGGGTAATGTTATATACATATTAGTTGGGTTTTCAAATGACAAATGAATGAGTTCAGCTGTTATTAATATTATATATTTCATATATAGAGTATATATATTTCAAGTCATTCCGTATACAAGTATAGGAAATGCTAATATAGACTTAAGCCTGAGATAGTTTTATGTGATTCCTGAAGTTATATATTTTATGTTCTAGAGTTAACGACCATACCGTAATGGATTTTAAATATTATCATTATGATAATGCGTGTGGCATAAGGAATCATTCCCTTGTAATCATAAAACAAATATTATGTTGCTTTCAGTGTAATTTTGGTTTATTTATTCGAGAGGTCTTACAATAAATCTAAACGGACTATATATTATATTCTTGAAAATTAAAATTGTAATCCAGTTTCTACATATTTCCTGCACACACATTCTGTTGATGTCCCCAAATCGACTACAGTTATAAGTCGAGAGAACTAGAAATTTAAGCTTTTGGGCTCATAATTTTTTTCAGTGTAGGAGTTGGGACCAGGAGCCTGCTTTTCCTGGTGAAAGAGATGAACACCATCTAACCTGGGTTTATTGATAATCCCATATTCTGGTACCATTCAGTGACTATGTTAAAGGCAGTTTGCATAAGATTGGGTAGATCTAATTCAACACAAAACTGTTGCTTTTGGTAGAACTAACTCTAACTGTTGCTCTGCTCCAACTGCTGCCTTATTGCAACGATGAATATAACAGCTTCTTCAGTCAAAGAGTTCAGGGAGTAGCCCGGCTGACCTTCTTGAAATAGCTAAATGTCCTATACTCCGTAGGGAAGCATGATCTGGGCTGTAATGAAAGTTTTCCTTATATTAATAAAAGTTGAGTAACTATTTGACTTGAAAAGAAAGTTTTTATTTAACTTTTTTTGGTCCGATAATGTATCCGACTTGACTGAGTAATAGTGACACGGACTGCTTTTTACAGACTTGGTGCCTTTGCAGCGGACAAACTCAAAATGACTTATGAACTAACATAATTTAAAGACATATTTTATGCCTACTTACTAATACGAAAAAAAAATACGCTCACGCTGCACAAAGCACGGACATATATAAAATGGACTGCTGATATAACTGAAATTGCTTACATTATTTGACATTATTATGAGATCACTTTTCTACAGTTATCTCTTTTTGGCTTAACTACTTTATTCCGCTGAACTACAAATAATAAGTTCTATATTAAATCTACCACAGTCCAGTTTAAGTTCAGTGGTTTTCCAAATGAATATATATAATAGAAATAGATAGCAATACAATATTTGTAATCCTTTCTCTGTCCCCCACACCTACTTTTAGGGACCAGCAGAAAAAATTGCTTCATTTTATTTCTTTAAAAGTTAAGTTTAAGAAATATTTGATGTTGTATGAAATAAGCTTCTAAGAATAGAAATAATTTCAAATGCATCTGTAATTTTTTGAACTTATAATATGAATAATAATACGAAAGTAAAACTTTAAATTAAGATAATTGTCACACCCGGCCAACAAACAGCAGTCCATGTTATATATGTCAGTGGTACAAAGTAGAATTTAGAGAACGTGTAAACATCATTATTACTCAAGTCAATATACAGCAATTAAAGCAGATAAAGTACAGGTGCGTACAAAAGTGTCTTCACATCGCCAATATTTAAGTCACTCTTGCTCTGATCGACCCATATATTGAGCATAATTTGCGATTAAAATTTTGAGAATGTAGTTGTAGTTAAAGTTAGTATCTAGTTGCTGTTTGGTGTGATTAAAAAGAATATTAGTTGATTTGTCTTCATCAAAAAACTCTAATTGTATTAAGTAAAGTACTGTCAAAAGATGGATTCATTCAAGGCACCATCATATCAAAAATGAAAGACAATCTAAACTCAATAAAACTTTTCCCATATTTCCATCAACTTCTTTAAAAAAAAAAACAAAAAAAAAATTTAGTCAAAAGAGTAATTTCAAAATATATAAAACAGTTATAACAATTCCATCAAAACAGTAAAACTTTCTGCAGAGATACTTACTACTTTAACTCGAAATCTTCTTTATATACGACAGGATAAACCATGCGAAGTGAAAATTGCTATAAAAAATCAGATTTTATCTTCAAATCAACTTTGTATCCTCCAAATCGAATTCTTTCTCCAAACTTTTGATCAGGCAGCAAAAGTTGCAACCACATTTGGGGGTATCAAACTGAGCCACAGGCATACAATCAATAACTGCTAGTTATATAGCTGTGTAAAGTCAGGAAAGCAATACAAGAAACAGGGAATTTCAAATTGCTCAACTCCTGCGGTATCCAAGTGCATCCTACCTTTATATGCAGCCGCTTATATTCTACTATATCTCCTAAATTCCAATCACAGCTTTCAAAGGCAGACAACTTTTATATGCGTTCGACATCCAACAGAAAATCGATTTCAATATATGTATTTTCCGCCAGGAGAGTTGGAAGGAGTGTGAAGTTAAAATTCCCAGCGGGTATCGGAACATTTTCCAGTATTTTGGCAATGTGCCAAGAGAATTTTAGATTTATTATACCACTGCCTGGCCTGTCTCGTGTTCCAATCTTGATGCCTTTTATTTCTCCTTTAACCCTTAAAGACTAAATATTGCAGACATTTATATACATAGGCCGACTAGTGCAATATAGATGGTGGTAACGGTAAATTAATTATATTCGCGGTAAAGGACCTTTCCATGCACAAGAAAATCCTACTAAAAACCGATGACTTCGGCCCAACTAAGAATCCTTTCAAGATAAATCGGTGAGAGTAGCTTATAGAGAGCCAAATTAAAGTCTCATTGAATTTCAAGTACAACCATTAAAATGTTCGTCTTGTCGTGTTTTTGGCTGGGTTTTTGTGGGCGGCGAGGCATTTTATTGTTGTGGTTTTGTACTCGATTTCTGGCTCGTCTTCATCACCTGCATTCAATTCTAACCTCCCCCCCCCCTTCTCCTTTTATTTAGCTCTTCTTGGCAAATACTCAATAATAATTGTCGCTACTTAATGGACCGTATATTAATGCTTTCGATGGAGCTTGATGATTGCGTTTCCGTTGGTAATGAGTTCCAGAGTACTCTCAAGTGCTCGCTGTGTTTTTTGTTTTTTTGTTTTTTAAATAAATTGATTTTTGCTATCGTGATCCTGGATGCGACATTTTTATATAAATGGGGCAATATAAATTTTTGAGCATATTCAGGAACCTCTCAACGATAAAGAGGAGAAGAATGGACAAATTAATTTGGATTTTTTTTCTTTTTGTAAAACTCAGAAGTTTCTGTTGAAAAGTGCTCGTTGAAAATGTACTGAAGTGATGAAGAGTGAATCGAATATGAATTCATTAATTAAAATGGAAAAAAGTTGTAGGAGATGTGAAATGCACGGGAATATTGATTTAATCAACGCAACATGAGATACTTCGACTTAACTTTACGCTTTACTAGCATATTGAGATGACCATCTGAATACTGGTAAAATATGGAATAGTTAGTTGCAAGAGAGTTTGTACAGAACATGGCGTGATATATAGTAATCGCTACTGTTGTCAAATTAATATGGAAGTTTTTTCTGCATTATGAATAATAAGTGGAATGTAAGGTATAGTCGTCAGCAGCATTGACTACAGGGCGGCACGCTAGCATCTCGGCTATTTCGGGGGTGGATAGACCAAATACTTGCCGCTGTCACGAACCATATACAACAGCAAATATCGTGCCTTACAAAAAAAAATATTCATCACATACATCCGGTCCTGAAAGCACCGTTACACCACTTACTTTGCACTACTCTGAGCACGCAGATAGACTGTCGCCGTTGCCGTTCCCCGGCCTCCTTTGACATTGCCGGCATAGGTGTGCAATGCACCTTTTTCTCTTTCTGAACCCGCCGTTTTTATTCTGTCAACCAAATTGTCCGTGTACGGCGTTCAGCATAATGCACAGTGTAGCTCTGATTATTTCGATGACGACTAGGTGTCAGCAGTACGCGACACGGAGAAAAGTTGGCTGCGACCATAATAGAGACCTGAATACATACATATATAGAGAATACCTTGGCGAACTTGGTTTTGTAGAGTAAAGGAAATTTCGTGAGAGCTTATTTATTAGCAAATCGATGTATCACATTTTCGATGTCATATATAAAAGTGTACTAGCATTTAATACAAATAATATGTACATATTATAGCCTTAAGAAAATAATTTTTTCGAATATGCAGGGTGTTCCGTGAGCGGCTTGGCACCCGAAGGCTAAGGATAGGTCATGCTTAAGCAAAAAACAAAAAAATGTATGTACGGGTGGAGGGGGAGGTGTAAATCCTAACTGCTTCTGAGATAACGGGACTTAAAAATATTTGGAAATGTTTTTATAAATCACCTTGAGCGTTACACCGAGATGATTTAAAACTTGTTAGATTCACAATCGTTGAACCTTTCCAATGGTCTATAAACTTTTCTCCTTCTTCCCTCCGTTTTAAAGTTATGACTCAACAAAGATAAAAATTTTATTAAAAAATATATCGTCAACACACATTATGCATATTGAATTTAAAAAGCCTAAAATTTTGGCTTCAAAATGATCTACTTTGTACCCAAAATCTAACCCTTTACGCGTATTTTTCACTTTTCTTGAATATTTTCCAGTGAAACTGGCTTAAAAAGCGAGTCCCCAAAAGAGAGTTATCTACTGTCTGGCACGAATTGAACTTTTTCACTGGATTTGCTTATCAACATGGGTGTAATACTAACGTTAAGAAGTTATAGGGTGATTCCGAATATCTTTAAGAATAATATCGACGAAGAAAATGGTATCAGTTCGAATGGATTCCACCAGCTATGTACATATAACTGAACAAACTTGGGTTGAAGAAGAATAAGATGTTGAAGATGTTCATAGAAGCACAAGTTGTCAAATAGAAATTGAAGATGAAGACGATGAGGATAGCCATGAAGGACAATCTGATCAAGACATTTTTCGCGCTAAAGCAACATCATATGGCATCTAAATTGTTGTCAATCATTGCGACACAATATCCTACGATAAAGAACTCGCCCAGCAAGATCGGCTCATACTTTTTCTGTACGTGAAACTTTCAAATGCTTTCTCGATGATGTAATTTGTAACATAATTATAAAAGAAATAAATGGAAAATCAAATAGTATAATGGGATTTCGAAAATCCTGAAAACCCCAAAGTGTGGCAGCCGCTAACTTAAGACGAGATTGAAGGATTTTTAGAAATACTCACAACGGCTGGTGTTCGACATTCCAGTTCGGAACATGTGAAAAAAATGTGGAAATCAGATTCTTATCCATTCTATCGTGCAACAATGCCTACCAATAAATATTGATATTGTTTTTTAAATCAGATTCTGTCCTACATATACGTTTTTCCGAGCCATACAATCGGTGGCACAAATGTGCCATGCTTAGAAGATACGGATGTAAAAGTAAAAACTGTAAAAATTCCATTTTAGACTTATGATTGTGTTGTAACATATCGCTCAATGTTTTCATTATTGATCCTTTTAAGATGTTCCAGAATATTTAAAGATATTAAAAAAAACAACTATAAAGCTCTTAAATCATCCATAGAAATCGAAAATGGCACAATATTGCCATGCTGTGGACATGAAGGTTATCTAAGCATGACCAATCCGTACCCTTGGGGTGTCCGATCATTTACGGAACATCCCTAAGGCTTTATGGGAATTTTATTGGTAATAATAGACATTTCATTTCGAAATAAGTAAGTACTGTTCCATAATTTACTTCAAATTCATGTAAAAGCACTTATTTTTTGAAAAACCTAATTTCTGATATTTTTTTAAATATAGAAAAACAGAATTCCACAAATGTAGCCTTATTACATTTTTGGAATTCTGTTTTACTATGAAACATTTATATTAAAGGAAAATAAGGCCGCTTTTGACTAACTTTTCCTATGAGAATAAAACTCTGGTTATAAGAATTTTAACTTTCGTTACAAGAGTTGTACACTCTTTTTTTAACGAAAGTGTTATTGCTTTTATTAACAAAAATGAATTTGCGTGTGAATCTTAAATTTTTTTGTTTTTTGTGGGAGTTAAACTCTTTGTAAGTCTTGGTATGAGATTATAACTCTCACAATTGATATAAAGCCGGTTTTATGAGCGTCTAACACTTGACTTGACAAGACAATTGAAATAATATACAAATGCTACATTATTGTTTGTATATTATTTATTATAGTACTTTGCAGCGAGGTAATGAAGTATACTTTGTTCTGACGTTTTGCACTGCATTAAATAACTATTTAATTGTGCAGAATATCCTTTAAAGTTATACAAAAAATTGAACGTGAGGAGATATATTGTTACAACATCACACACCACCCAAAACAAAATCGTGATATAAACCCTTAAATGCATTAAGACTATCGACCCCTTTTTTCAGAAAGACTAATTACCCTTTTTTCACTCCACTTCAATTTTATTGAACCCAAATTAGCTGAGATCATTTCCTTTTCGAAACAAATTAAAAACCCTACCTCAATTTTATTCCAAACAAAGTCAGCTAAAATTATTTATTCATCAACCTAAAATCAATATATATTCAATACATAATCTGTTTACTTCAAGTACTATCAGCAAATAATTTTCCAATAACCCCAAGAGCCGATGCAATCACTTTTTCTTTTGAGTAATAAAAATCAATAACCCCAAACGCAGACGAAATCATTTTTGTTTTGAGTAATAAAAATCAATGATCCCATACGCAGGAAATCACTGTTCTTTTGCTCCAAAAAATGCACGCGTAACCTTTTTTTCGTCGATCGATCGATCGCTGCTAAAGAAAATCAATAATGAAAAGATAGTCCATTCTTAAATTCCGATCGGGAAAGTTGCCTTCAGTTTTTAAAGAATTACCTAAGTTTTTTTTTTTTGGTTAACAAAGTTTTATAAATTAGCTAAGTTTCTTTTTAAATTAGTTTTGTTAATATAAAACAATAAAGGAAATAAAATGTGTACCTAAGAAGCGACTTTCTTTTGCAATTTACAAATAATTAAAGATAATTATTTTTACTTTATATCCCAAACTTTCTGACAATGTAACCACAGCACAATGGGCCACTATGGCCTCCGTGCTTAGGATAGGGTTCTCCTGTCCCACTGCCTTCAAAGGATGCAGTCCCACCGGCCGACAAGTATCAAAAAATATCAAGCGGTTAAATCAAGAACACTAATAAACGCCTACATGCATAAATTAAAAAATATTTCCAGAAAAGTAGAGATATTAGTACAAAGGGAATTAAAATCCACTCAATAAAACATTCTAAGAAAGCAGGTAAACGAGTCAAGTGATTATGATATCTTAATAAATTTTTGCTGTGCTTTGGGTTAATTACTCTATTATCTAAAAAGTTTTAGCTGCATGCGGAACGGGTTACAGTTATCAACATTCATCCGAAATTTTGACACATGTTATTGGTAGCATAATGTAACATTTCTATGAGGTGGGAGGCAAAAATTTCAAAGAAAATACTTTACCCTTTTTATCGATGGACAATCCTAGTGTGTAGTTATGGTTTTTGAGTAAGATATGTATTAGTAACATTTTGATCTTTTATTGGATTTTTCAGCACTAGCACATATTGCTGGGTGCGATATTGTGTAAAGCTCCAAACCAGCAGAAGTATTTTCCGACGCATATACCTTGATTTTAATAGCAGTTGCGGCAGCCGTTACTGCATAGCCGTATTGATCTTGTGATATCTTCCAAGCTCAAGTTAAGTTTTCTTCTGATAGAGTAAAACAACTTCTCAACTTTTCTTCCAAAGTTCATCTCATATTCTGTCGATTCTGAATTACTTATTTGTACTCTCATTACACAGCGAATTGGGTAGAGTTTAATAAAATGCAGAAACTCTTCGTAATTTTGTTCAAATAATTACAATTACGTTTTTTTCCCTAAAAGTAAAACAGTTTGATTTGAATTATCGTCACCAGAAGCGTTGTTTATTTTACATAAATTTTTAAACATGAAACGTGTTTGTTTTTCCATAATGCGCAATGCTAAAAGCTTTCAAACAGCACGTTTCTCATACATATGCAAGTAAAGAAAAGTTTTAGCGCCACGGCCTGTAATAAAGAAGGCAATGAATGGCCGCATAGTCCTAAAAATTAAGTGGTACGTTTTCCAAGTCCTACGCTTAAATGTTGTCCATTCCACAGTAACCCTTTTTTTATTAATAACAACTGAATTTTAATTTTTTCCTATCGCAAATAAAGTGTAGAACACAAATTTATAACTGTCCTACACAAAAAATGGTATTTATTTCCAGGAATATCGTGCGCAGCTAGGTACATTGTGCGGATTGGAATATACCTGTGATAATGGGTATGCATATCTAGTCCCACAAGAATATTGAAAATAACGTTATTTCGTTTTATTACCACTTAATTTGTAGGACTATGTGGCCATTTCATTGTACAAATATTTACTAAGCTGCATACAAAAAATCAGCTGGTTATTAATAATTTTTATGCCGTCGTTATTTGGACATATTCGGAGTGGAGGACGCGTCAGTCAAACCATCCATTTTGTAAGACAAATGTTTTTCCGAGTTTATTATCCAATTATCTCAATATTCAAATAAAAAACTTACTGTTATTCAGACAATTTCGACACTCTACCGAATCGACATGTTTTATACCTGCGCACTACAGTAGCTACCTTTATCGAGAATTTTCACAGAGGAAAGACTTGGCGTCTCGTCGAACCGTACCAACTCACGAAGATTCAGCCTGTTATTACTCACTAAAAGAAACAGGCGGTGGCTGCTGGACTATAACTAGAAAAGGCCAATATAATTTTGAACTGAGGTCCCATTGAAATCGATTATAGTTTTTGTTCAAGTGTCTTAATATCTCTCTCACATTATGGAGAAGAAGTTTAGAATTTCCACATTTTTCTCAATTTAATTCCTAATTTCAACTCAATTTCGAAATGTCCTTTAACAAACTCAAATTGAGAACTAGAAGAGAGTACATAATCTATTCACCAGACTTACAGACCGGGATCCACGAGAACTACACTCTAATGTTGTCTATAAAATTAATTGCAAGTCATGTGAAACATGTTATATTGGTCAGACGAAACAATTGTTAAAAAAGTGACTATACCAACACGGTTATGATTGCAGAAATACCAACAGTGACAAAAAAGAGATGACAGCCTTAGCCAAACATCATTTTGACGAGGATAGTCATAGTTTTGATTTTAAAAATAGCTGTGTTCTTTTGTGTTCCTTATTCTAGAACTCCCATATACTGGAGAGAACAAATTGCTGTGTCGATTGAAGCGAACTATTTGTACTGTTCGCTTTATCTATAAATTTCTATGAAAATGTATGAGGCGTTCTTTTGTGTATCTTTTGTTCTGCCCTGTTCTGCGGATACAAAAGAACACAGCTAATATAAACATTGTTGACTATGAGAGCAATTGGTATAAACGTAATATTAGTGAAATGATACACATACAGCTCCATGATAACAGCATTAATTTTCTGACAGATACAGTTAACTTAAATCCAGTCTATATGACTCTTATTAACTCTTACAAAAACACTTTAATGAGTGATGATACCAGAAATTGATCTATTGTTTTTGTTTTGATAATTACTCCCACTTTGTGTTACTAGTACCAGACTTTCTCTATTTTTATCTAAGATGCTATCTGACAGCCGTAAAAAATGTTTTTAGATTTTATGTGATGCTCTTTATATCATGTTTAAATTTTTTGTGATTTTAATTGTAATTTCTATTGGTAATTCTCTTGAGGTAATTTATAGATATTTTTAAAGTTTACTGTTGTTCCAATGAATTGTTCTTGTTTGTGTTTTAAGCCCTGATCAGGCGTTAAAATATATCGGGAAACGTTGGCAAAAAGAAAAAAGGTTTTATTATTATCCCATACCAGCTATAGCAAATACACGTTAAATCTATCAGGAAACTTTTTTTTGTATAATTTATTTTAACATTGACGATATTAGTTTTAAGTAATTTCATCATTGGATTATATTTAAAAATAATTTATTATTTTAATTTTCCATCTTGACACATTTTAAAATTCTTGTCGACTTTTAAAATTAAAAAAAAAAATTGTCAGCAGGGCTACGGCCAAATTTGATACCAGAATTTAAAGTTTAGTAGATGTGTGGATGAATAACAGTATGTATAAATAAATATATTAATGAATGCCGAGTATGAAAACTTGAAGGACTTTACGCGATCGCATAAATTAAATTATATTTAAATTCACTGAAACATGTCAACAAACATATATATGTATTTTTAAAGCGAATGTATATTATCCTTACAAATTCAAAAATGTGATAGGAAGTATCTCCACTTATTAAAATCTCTTAATTATTCACATCACACCTCTGAAATTGAATAAAAACTCTCATGAAAAGCTACCAAATAAAGGCACTCTTACCGACGAATTCAGTCCCATCCGGAACATGTCACTTTATTCCATTTTAATGTCCTTTTATTATTGCCTGGTTACCCGAATGAGGTATATAGGTATATTTTTACATTCGCATATATGTACCAACAAATATAACAAGAGTTCCATATACCACAGAAAACCGTAAAGTACTTCCATTTCTGCTGGTTATATGGACTTAGTCATGAGAATTTACAACGCGTACTGAATACTGTATAGAACCGCTGTAACCTCAATAAATTTTGATTTGCATAAAAGTGAAAATGTTAGTTCCATTGCATAAAATGTCGTCGTCCCTCGGAAATCGTTTTTGAAAGTGGAGAGGAAGCTCTCGAGTGCGAGGTTTTTGTTTTGTTTGTGTTTTTTTTATTGCGACCTATAACAGTACGGACCCGTAGCATTTTCTGATTGTGACAAATTACCATCCCAATGAAAGTTTTGCGTTTCCGTTGTTATCTAACACATTTTTCTAGATAAATACAATGAAATCTAACTAAATTACAGGCAATATCCTAGCAATAAATTCACTTCGGAAATGTTCTTACCTCGGTCGTGGTAGAAATTCCATTTTATTTATTAGTTTTACTAAACAGACACTTCAGAAAAATCAATAGATGGAGCGCTGTTCAATGGAGTGATTCTATGGCGTCATTAAAATTGAGTGCATGGCATACGACAGTATTTGCAACCGACTATAAAGGTTTCAACAACGCCTGTGCAATTTTGCTCCATTTGTATTCATAAGTCCCGTAAAGAAGAAACACTTTTACGATTGCCGCGGAAGTATTACGAACGTAATAAAACAATAAATGTACATGAATATATGTATATTTTGGAGATGAAAATTCCCCGTGTGGAATCTCGGACACAGAGACGTAAAATTATGCAATTGCAACCATAACCTATAAAGCGTACTTAATGAAATTTTTTTTCGTTTTGTCTTAACTCTATCAGGCTTGATTATCATAGAGGATTTTCTGAGATTAACCTTCCTGATAGATTAACCTTTGACAATTAGTACACAATGAAAAAATATATACCTAATCAAAATACCGAAAACAGAATCGCTAAAATTCAAAATCAAAAGTAACAAAATCTCTAATGCATTTCATTGTCTCTTCCCCCTTTATCATTTCGTTGTCTCTTCCTCCTTTATATTATGGATTGGCGAGGTTTTTTTTTATCCGATCGCTTAATACGGGTTTTATTATATAGCGTTACATCTGAAGCTTACCGTCCCAAGGCTATGTTATATCTCTAACTCTTTCTTTACTTAATTTCCATTAATGAACTGCTTAACTTTACATTCAACCCCCACCCCCACCCATAATATAATATAAAAAAAAGTCTCTTGTTCATTCTTATTTAATTTTTTTCTCTATATTTACAGAGCAAGCCGCGCACATCCTTTTACCCTTCAAAATACTTTCAGCCCTACAATTAAAATTGCGCAATGCTTAACAACTCGATTTTAAAGTTTTTTCAATATTAGTATGATTTTGAAATTGATAAGGTGTGTTTATAGCAGTGCGGTTTTTTTTCACTACAAACTCCTTTTTTTTTATATTATTAAGCCAAGCTCAGGGGATACCCTATGATGCAAAGCACAGCGTGGCAGGAAGGAGATAGGGAAAGGTATAAGGGATATGAGGAGAGCGGCGGAGGTGCCGAGCCCTTACACTTTCGCAGGTTGTTTGCCGGAGGAAAGACAGAAGATGGTAGACTGTTCCACATTCGCACAGTTCGGGATAAGAAAGCATCACGGAATTTTAGTGTACGGCCGAAGGTAATTTGAAGGGTAAAAGGATGAGCGCGGGATGCAGCGCGAGTATTGCCTCCAGGAACTATTCTACAAGGGATCAGACTAGATATTTCATCAGAACATTGACCATGCATATAGCGATAAAGGAGCGAAAGGCATCCAACATTGCGACGGTGCTCGAGCGAGTCGATATGACGAGTAATTGCCACATCGCCAATGAGCTTGCAGGCTCTCTTTTGGACAATATCCAATGAAGCTAAGGCTGTGCGACCAGCCCCGGCCCAGATATGGGAATTGTATTCCATTCTAGGTCTGATGTAGGACTTGTAGAGGAGCGCTATATTTGATGGGCTGAAATATTTCTTACACCTTTTCAAAAAACCAAGACATTTTGATGCTTCTTTGGCAACCGAGAAGAAGTGATCTGTCCAGCTTAACTTACTGGAAATATTAATGCCAAGAATTCTTAGTGACGGTGAATCAGAAATTAATGCTCCATCAAACGAAACGGGAGTGGTTAAGTGATGGTCTTGTTTTAATGAGATGAGACAGCTTTGGGTCTTAGGTGCATTGAATTCGACGCAATTCACTTTGCCCCAAGCGAGAATATTGTCAAGATCGTTATTCAATGATCTAATCATGCAGTCTCGTTTAACACATGTGGCGTTCCCTCTGGAATCCGCAAGGGTGTCAAAGGAGTATGCGAAATCAAGGGTACTGTCATCAGCACAGCTATGGGTAGGATTAAAAGTAAGGGAAAGCAGATGATTAATGAAGATTAGAAATAGAGTCGCAGAAATAACAGAGCCCTGGGGGACACCGGCATTAATAGGATGAGGTTCAGATATAACGCCATCTAATACAACATGTATTTGGCGACTAGATAAAAAACTTTCAATCCATAATAGAAGAGGAGGGGAAAGACCAAGTGCTTTGAGTTTGTCTAAAAGGGCTGGATGCCAGACTCTATCAAAGGCCTTTGAAATATCTAGAGCAACGATTTTGGACTCACCAAAATTGTGAGGACTACGATTCCAACGTTCCGTAAGAAAAGTCAGCAAGTCTCCCGATGAGCGATGGCGATCGTTGATGAGCTGATTGGTTTCCAGATACTTCATTAATTTGGAGTTAATGATAGATTCAAAAACCTTTGAAAGAATCGAAGTGATTGCAATTGGTCGATAATTTGAGGGATCGCTACCCTCTCCTTTCTTAGGAATAGGCTGAACGTGAGCTAGTTTCCAAGCAGTTGGAAATTTTTCTGTCGAATAGGACAGGTAGAATATTTTGCGCAGAGGTTTAGCCAAGGATGAGGCATAGCTTTTAATTAATAGGGGCGAGAAACCATCAGGTCCTGCGGCTTTAGAGACGTTGATACCATTAAGGACCTTGAACACATCTCTCGTACGGATGTGTATTGGCTCTTGTACACATCCGCACGGGGGATGCACATCGAGAGTATGCCATGGTGATGGGCGATAAATTGTGAATTTCCATGATTCAACATTAGTCCACTATTATTGGACCATGTAAATATCCTATATAAATCGGAATTTATTTGAGTTATTCAGTCCTCAAGGAGACCGATGAACAATCGCATCACGAACCAACATCGGAAAATCGTTCAAAAACAAGCTGAGTAGTAAAGACGCAGGATAGACCCTTGAGGAATACCCTGCTTTACGTACAAAGAAGGAGAGAACGAAATCCACTTTTACTCGCTGGCTACGTCCCGATAAAAAATTTTCATTCGTCCCTTTTATGTAAGAATACATATAATGGCCAACACTATGAAAAATTTGGAGAAGTATAGTAGCACCACGGTCGTGAATTTACCTGGTAGTTCTTCTTATGTATGTGAAGATTTTTAAGCTGGCGTCTATTCACATAAGCCAGGACTTGTTTGTACATGATTTTGGGTAAGACTTTGGAAAAAAAAACAGAAAATTAAATGAATGAGAATCAGAAGAAGACATTGAATAAATAACTAATAACGAAACGGCATATTGGGTGAAAACCTAAGCCACTCGGCGAAATGTATTAGCGTGATGTGTTTGGATTTGTTTCGTCATGTGAGTAATGAAATCATGAAATTTTGAAGAGGGACATTTTTTTTAATCCAAATTACTACGTAAAATAAACAAATTTTTAGCTCCGCTTTACTTTCAAATAATATTTCTTGGCGTTGTCTATAATAATTTAATGCACTTGTCACCATTCAATTGTAACCAAACAAACCGGCATTGGAAATTGTTAAATTTTTTGCCATGACTATTTATTTTTCTAAATATTTCACTTTTATATTACTTAAAACACTATAATTTAGTAGTAAAACTATTAAACTTGCTAAAAAATCCCTTCCCACTTTTAATTAGCTATTTATCACAAAATCTCTAAAGCAAACCCGAACTTTCTTTTCATGAAATCTGAAATGTCAAAAATCAAGCAGAATTGTCTGCTCAATGGGTCTGACTGTCATTGAATTGCTTACACACGTACACTGTATTCGCTTCCTTATTAATTATTTATTCAATGGAAGAAAATTGTGGAGAAGAATTTTTTCGAATACGTACATATAACCGCAGCTTCTTTCCAATAGCTTGAAACTGTTGATGAAATAAAACATGTATTACATAGATAATGTACTTAGCAATAACAGAGAATACAAGGTTTGTGGATTGGGGTGAAATATCATCTAGACCAATTGTATCAGGTTTGAAGGAATAATTAATTAAGATAAAGTAATTGATGTCGAGTCCCTAAAAGGAAAAGAAAACTGGGTTTAATTGAAAGCCTGAGTTCCTTCAGAGTCCTGATTGCAGAGTTTAGTCCCTCTGGTCCTATTGCTGTGAATAGCAAGAAATGCATTTAATGAATCAAGGATAAGGGTGCAATGAGCAGCAGGACCCTTACCATATACTCTCAAAGGTTCCGCCATTGTGTCTTGCAGTCTAGAATAGTGTTAAAGTTTGGAGCTAAAGTATTCTCATTTTGTGAGTTTTAAAGCAGTATTCTAAGTTATACGCAAGCTTATATAATATCCGAGGCTCATGCGTCATGCCATTGTACAGATATTCAAACTCAGGGATAAGTGGTTGCACTCTAACTTAATACTATGTACAAATATTGGATGAATTATATCTAGCTTTTAATGGAACATATATAAAAAAATGGCATTTGATTGACATGAAGAGTATCTAAATTTATTTCTCTTTTTATGAATACGGATATGTTTCTAAGGTTTTGGTTGTTATAACGCAGTAGATCAAAGGAACTGCACTATTTTATTAAATGTTGGCGATAAACAGTCGGCACGATAGCAAAAATTCTAACTGCATATATAATTCCATCGAGAGATTTTGGTCCTGAAACTGGGCATATTTCTCTGAAGTTGTTCCTTTTCTGCTTTTGAGCTACCACTTTTGTCATTATACCTTGAATTTCCCTTACAAAGTGATTCTAATTTTGGAACAATCGTTGTTTTTTGCATAATCTTTTACAAACACATTCAAAGGAATTATACTTCCAATTTGTGCCATGCGGGATCATAACTGTGAATTGTGGGGGTTTTTTTTGATATAGTGAAATTCTCTGTAAAAAATCTTCACGACCACATCCCTAAAAGTAATATACTTTCGAATTTCGAACAACCAATAGTAAGCGCCTTTTATTTTTCGATTTAAGTTATAAGTCAATTTCACACTACCTTTCTTTGATTGTAATGTTGTCGCATTATTTTTTCTATAGATAAAGGAAAGCACTGGTACTTCAACATCTGGCTTTTTCGACTAGAGATTTTTTGTATTATGTATTTTGACTTCTAGTCTAGAGATATCACCATGGATTTTATGTAGAGATTTTATTTTTAGGGTATATGTACCAGACCTTTCTTCCTTTCCTTTCTACCTGTCTTTTTGACGCCTCCTTCTATTTAAGGTACCCGGAGAAGAGATTATTTTATTCATTGACAAGGTTGAAGGCAATACTTTTACCATATTCTTCGTAGAGCAATTCCTTCGGGGGAAAATTGACCATTTCCATTGATCATAGTTACATTTCTGTACGTGGAAGGTCTTTCTGCTCAGCATGAATATTGATAGTTAATCTTGATGTTCTATTTCACCTATTTTATGCGAGTTTTTCATTAAGTTTCATAACTAGATTCTATTCAAGTTTTCCATCAGTTTGGAAAGTAGCTGATGTTTAGCCAATAGAATCAAGAATAAAGAGAGTCAACCGATTTTTTAAACTGTAGATCAATTGCCCTTAGTACTTCTACTATTTTTTATCGATGTCCCATTTTTTTCTATATTAAAATTTTCATCAATTTTAATTGGTTTAATAACATTTCTACATATCTGATAGTATCACTAGAAATACCATTGAATACTTGGGATTTTACATAGATGAAAGAAATATTTTGCTTCATCAAATTCAAGCCTAGATTTGCATACACTTAATTTCAACATATTCGTTGTATGCCTTAGACAAAATTAAAGTGTTGACACACATTGTTACTTCAAATATAAATAAATAAATGGAGCACTCACGAAACACTTAATGTCTTTCACTCGTGTATTGCTACTTCGATGGATATTGTTCTGATAAAATCTGTAGCTGGATTTCTAATTACAAGAGATTCGTAAGTAAAACACTGTAGATGTGGAATAGTTTAATATATTCTGCTTTCCAACCATTTGTGATCAAGATTTGTTCAAACGAGGCACGCACCATCAACTTATAAAATCAACCCAAAGCCAGATATGGGTGAAAAAATGTGAAATTTCTAAAGGATGGAAAATTATGGTACATCATACCCTATGGTTTTTGACATCTTCAACAACCTCGGGAAGGTCGGTTATAACCAAACTAAATAGAAGGTATCAGAGAACGGAACCCTGCGGCACATCTCAGAGCACAGGTATCATGAATGAAAAATCATTACCAAGGTTTGATGAATAATACGCGTTAGTCAAGTAATGAATCAGTTCTGTTTGCCCATTTCTATAGTGTTTTTGAAAATATATCTATTGGTAATGAGTTAAGGTGATACTTGGGGAGCGTGAATTCGTAAATGCCAGACAGTGTGGTGGGTTTTCCATATTTTATGCTCTCTTTTTAGCGGAAGATTAAAAACCAATGGTGCTTATAATGTAGCTCTAAACAATTTTTTTTTTACTGATATAACGGCTCGAAAGATGTTAGTCACCGCTTTTGATCGTCAATCGTTAGATTTAAGTTTTGACATCCAAGCTTCATGAAAATTTATTTAACGTTTCACTTGACAAACAAAACATCTCGATATGGTAGAGAAAAGATGACCCAACCCAACAAGAATTTTCAAATTCAAAAAAAGTTACACACGATGACAGCTTAGAAACCTTAAAAACGATTAAACTAAACTATAATAAATTATAAGCTGACAACTGTAGAGTTTAAATTCGTAATAATTAATTTTCTCCTCGACACCCAAGCTCCATAACTTCATTTTTCATAAATACGTAATGTGACCCCTGGGATATATGTTGTATAGTGTGGGTAATATTTATTTAAGCATGCAACAATATTGTCGACAAAATTTGCTCTGATTTTCCAGTCATAATTATAAAATTATGTTTCGGACGGCACTATATTTACTCGGCCAGCATTTGTATACATCCTGTACGAATAATTTTCATTCGTAAGCAGCAGCAATTTTCATTAAAGTCGGAACGAAAAAAAAGCCAGACCTACCATTTCCTGGCTTCATAATTTAATTAAAAACTAAAACTGACGGCGTTGACAGAAATTTCACCTCGGAAACCATAAAAGCGTCATAACTTCAGGCCGGATCTGCAGGAAAATGAAAATTAAGGAAAAAATCAATGTGCAACTGACGGATAAAATATTTCACGTTTTATAGTATTGCATTCGCCTTTCGTAGAGTTTTTATCTTAATCTCCTCAATTTCATTTAAAATCAGATATTAAAGAGGTCTTTTACATATCACTAATTTTTCTCTTTTTTCTTGCTATTTCAGGTGTGCGGTAATGCGCTTAGGGGGCGCCCCCGGTGGCGGAGACCCCCTAACAATGAGCGCAGCGGGAAACGATTATGCAGAACTTTGCGATTTAGGTCCATCACGCTGGAGTTCACGTGGCTACCATCCACCGCACAGTTCATTACATCATCATACCTCCTCAGGAGTTCCGGGTGGACCATCAGGAGCATCAGTATCTGGAGGAGGTCATCTACGATCGAACAGTTTCGAAGCCGAAGATATTGGTGGAGCTGGCGGTGTAGGTCCATCAGTAATTGGTGGCAGTGGCCCATATGGTATAAGTGCTCGTATAGGAAACAGTACAAGTTCGCTACGTGGTCGATCGGGCCTTTATTATTCACCTCCAGGTACATCGTATACAATTGTAGAAAGGCCTCATTCTCCGCACTATTACTACAATACAGCTGGGGTACCATCAAAAGGTGGCTCACTTCCTGGCCGTGGTTCTTATCTAAGTTCGTCTTCATCAAGTCATATACCTGGTTCACTGCAAGTTGGTACAGGTGGAAGCAGTTCGCTAGCAGGTGCAGGAGGTTCTGGTACAGTGCCAAATTCAACAAGACACAATGGAAAGAAACGACCTATTTCGCCCGAACAAGTTATTCGAATGTTCGGTGCAACAACCTCATCTTCAGTTCCTACAAGTTATCACTATAGCAATGGCACAAGGGATAGAGGGCGACGGAGTCCGGCGAGTAGCCCACCATCAACAACACATCAGGTAAGATATGTTTTTTTAATAATTTTTCGAATTCTCTTATATATCCGATATTGGGTCACAACTGATAGCTATCTACCCGATATTAATTCATGCAACATCATTCGTTTACAATTATTTCTTTATTTGTTGGATCGAGGGCCTCCTTTGCATTACAATTTAGTTATATGATTTTTTTTTTAATTCTGGATGTAAGGAGCTCTTATATTTACAAAGTTTTTCATGAGTGGTGTTATGATTTGGATGAAATTTCATATATCCCCACAATAAAGCCGTATTGTTTGGACATTCGATGCCATTTTATCACAGAGATCTAACTGAAGTTCAATATATAGCATAGCTGAGAAACACTAGTCCTTGACTTTGGGTCCGAACACTTTTTTGAAGAAGTTCGGACAGTCGGCAATAGTGATAACTTCTACACTTGGAGTTAGTTTAAAGGATTCGTATTAGTAGTTCAGTAGATCAGTAGATTGAGTTGAGTGAAATTATATGGATTCATGAACGTCGTATTATTTTTGGATGAATTTTATGCCGATGAAGCTTTTTTCATTTCTGAGTCCTAGCTTGATCGTCTTAATAATTCCCAACTTAACACTAGATCTATCCAACGAATTCTAAGCATGCGATTACACCCATCTAAAATAGTCTGCCAGGAATGGGCTATAAATTGAGTAATCCTCCACGATTTGCAGGCATTTAGTAAAAATGCTTCCAGATTTGAGTTAAACCAGTCGGGCTGTGAAAAGTGGATTCTCGATTTGCCTCTACGAAAACCGACATCTGCTTAAGTAGCGCTTCTAGTTCTGGTAATGACGCTACCGAGGTAAGAGAAATTCTTAAAACCTCCGCGTTGTTATTCTTTAGTGTGGTGCAGGTTGAGTTGACTGTAGGAGGAGATAGAATCTTTCGAAAAAACTGAAGATTACCTCGATGGGCACATCTTCCAAATATTTGCTTATAACTTTTGATTGTTATTGTTGATAGCACTTAGGGAGGTCATTTTGGAAAGGGGACATAATGCGCAAATTTTTTCATAGTTTTGCCAAGTTCGTGCAATGGTGATATTTCGAATAAATGTACATACACTGAAGCACGACAAAAATTTTGGTGAAATAAAAAATTCTAGAGAAAACTGTTTTTTTTTAAATAATTGAAAGCACAATTATAACTAATTATGCATTCTTAGAAAGGCTAATATGTGTTCTTTTAAATAAAGTTTGAACGTCACAATCCATTAATTACAATAGAACTTATAACGAAATTACTCTGCAAAGGTATGCAAAATCTCGAAAATCGATATTATCAATTTACTCGAAAACCAATCGGAGTTCGATATAAAAGCATCTAGACTTTTTTGACCCAAATGACCTCTACTTTCATCCCCTTAAAGGATTAAAGACATTTGCGGAACACCCTGTATAAAGAAAAATGCCGATATCTGATTGAAAACAAACTGATTAATTTATTGAACTTGTTTCTCTTTATATTTACAATTTATTTAAAATAATTCTTGCTAATCTAGCATTTCCTCACTGCCGCAAGTCGTGCTTGAAAATTATGGAATTTGCTGACGGTGAGGAAATGAGCGTGTGAAATTAGCGAAGAATTCACATATGGAGAAATGAATTTTGTGCATATCCAACAAATTAATTGAATGGAATGTAATAACCTGTAAGGATGTGTGACCATAAATTTGTTGGATATGCATGTACAATGACCTTAAATTATTTTAATTCTAAGATTGTTCATTCTCCTCTCCGTTGAACACTCGTTCAACTTAGTTAGATCTGCTAGACGCGATTTGGACTTCTTAGTTGTGGCATAGGTTTTTCCACCCTTGGGTTGCAATACCTTGTTCTAGATGTCCATCCAAGATATACTTCTATGACAATGATGAGGCTCAGAGCGAGATAAATTACACCCATATGATGAGTCGCGTCCATGTAAGTCTGGTGTGGCAGGACCGATAGGTTTAGCGACTTAAGTTGTTTTTGAAGATTTCTAATGATCCAACTTTGCCTTGATATCGAGGGCCATCAGCTAGCGTTATTGGTCTCTGCTCGGGAGCTATGTTCTCGTAGAACAGACCGAGCTTCGTATATGAAGTTTTCGAGTTACTTTAATATATTTGGTGGCCATGTATGGTAACGTAGTCCTCCTTTATTACACAATTTGGGTTGATTTTTAGAAGACCAGAGTTATTCAAGATGATTGGGAACACTACACCATCACAGACTAGGTTAATTAAGGTTTTCAACCTTAGAGCAAATATTCATTCATTAGTGTTCGACAATTGTATCCAAATGGGTTGTTCTTGTACTTCAGTTAGTTTACATTGTGGTAGGACTGGGTTGTTGTTGTCTAGTTCGATCTCGCATGCGCTTATGTTGGCTCCTTTATGATATATTGGATGGAGCTGGTTGCAGCGATGGCGTGAACCTTCAAACGCTATGCATGAGTACAGGTCTTGCTCTTTTAGGGGATAGTGTTCATTGCGATGCAGAGTTACTACCAAGTAAGGAGAATATGATTCTATTGCAATGAATGAATTGTTGATACAAATAGGTATTGGTATCACCTTAAATAGGTCGAAATTCTATCCATTTATCAGTGGCACCATTATTTGAAATATGACATGGTCATTAACAATTCCAGCCTTGGCCGTCATTATGTGATATAATTCTAACACAATCTCTTGATTAATCGGAAGCCGGAAGTTTAGTGGTAAATTGTTCCGAATTTTCATAATTTCTTGCCTTAGCTGTTTACGGATAATAACAGCGGGTTTATTTTTCCATGGCGAGTGTCTGTAAGTACTTCAATAATTGCTGATTGAAATCGTTGAAGGTTGTGAAGACGAATGACATTTGGATTGCCAATGAACTGAATAAATGCTGGATATTGGTTTGTTGACCTTGTTCGTCTTCGTTATTTATTCTGCCGATTATTTGACGTATTTAATCATCTATTGCCTTGAACTGCTCTTCTTTCGTAGCTTAGTCGTGTTTGATGATGTTTATGGTTGAATCGATTACAGATGTTTGATTTTTCAAGAGTCCTAGGAGATGTTGTTCATTCTCCTGAACCGAACTTATTGTTCTAGACATTTCTTCTGCATATTGGGAATCGAGAACGCCGAACAATGCGTTCGCTATCTTACCGACGACGTTGATTGCCCCTCTTTTTTGTCTGTCTAGGAGATGTTGTTGCGATATTAATTCATTCTCTTTATTTAAGGATATGCTCAAATTGGTGAACTAATTGTAGGCACGACCCCTTGTTAGTTATAATTAATTGTTGTAATGCTATAGTTCCATTTTTTAGTGTGCTGATTTCCATCCAATAAGGCTGCAAATCGTAGTATACTATCAGCTTCCACTCAGTTGTTATCAGGTTTATTGTTCCGAAATTTTCAAGTTGGGTCTTAAATTGGGTAACTTCAACAGGATTTCCTTTTATAACTGGAAGTACGAGGCAGGCAAGCAATAATGTTACTATTGAGCTACCTAGCGATGATCGTACTCTTTTTCTAGGTGACTGATTCGTGGTGGTGGAATTTTCCGCAAATTCTGGTCTATACTGCGCCGTTTTGGAGGAGGCTGTTTAATGTGTTCCTCTTGATCTGTTAGGAATTCACTTGTATAATCTTCTTCACATGGAGGGGCAAGCTTATTGATTGCACGTTGTAATACATTCGTTGAATTGCACACGTCGGCTACCCGTGCTCGGCCGTCGTCGCCCTTGTTCATTACTGGTGCATTGTCTTCTTTTATCACAACTATTGTCCCTGGCTTCTCATCTTGGGATGCTTGCTTCCACTTGAGACGATGTTGAAGCTCATGCAAGTATTCGACTGACCAACGTTTCTAGAATTGCTGCTTGAGGTGAGATACTGCATTCCAGTGTCTCAATAGGTTGGCGTTAGTAGGTTTCGCTTGAGCATCTACTGGGGTGGTTAATCGTTCTCCTACTGAAAAGTGCCCAGGAGTGAGTGCTGTGAGATCATTTGGATCTGAAGACATTACCATTAGAGGACGCGATTAAGGATTGCTTCTATTTATACAATTGCAGTTTCCAATTCTTCATATGTGAGCGATGCTGATAAAATGCTTCGTTGCAGCAAGTGTTTGGCTGACTTGACTGCGGCCTCTCACAACCCACCGAAGTGAGGGACTCTTTGTGGAATGAAATGAAAATTGAGATTCTTGTTGCTACAAAATGATGTTATTTTCTTCTGAGCTGGGTCTGAATATATCTCATCATGCAGTTCTGCTAATTGATTTTTTGCGCCTACAAAATTTGTGGTGTTATCACAGAATAGATTTCTACACTGTGCCCTTCTTTTCTACCAATAAACCGTTTTAATGCTCCAATGAAAGCGTCGAATGAAAGGTGCTCACTACTTCCAGGTGTAGAGCCTTTGTGGCAAAGCAACAAAACACTGCCATATAGGCTCTATGCGGTCGCTTTCCTCTTATTTTGTAGTGAACCCAGAGAGAACCACAGATATCAACGCCTGAGTTGATGAATGGCCGGGTTGGTTGAACTCTGAATGGTAGTAGTGTTATATAGCCAAAATTACCTGAAAAGGGTTTATTTTAAAAATCATAAAATATTCTGAAAAGAAATTAAATTTAAATCTTCATAAGCTAACCAGGCCTAAAACCGCGGTTGGCTTATCTCTCGCGCATATGAAGAAAGTTGCATCAACAATTTCTTCAACATTCAAAATAACAAAAATATTTTCCCACAAAACGACTTGGGAAAAATTAAAGTTTTAAGTTTCATCCTAAGTCGTTTCGATAGAAAAAAGCCCCACGACAAATCTTCCCTTCAGTAGATTTGCCGTAAATACGATATGTATGTACCTATATACATGCATATCGGGCGTATGAAAGTTTACGTCGGTGAAGACTGAAACGATCAAGTCTTCACCGAAAATGCTCTTATCAGCAAATTGTCGCGAGCTGCATACATTGTGGGCGCAACAATGTATGCACGATAGCAAGACGATGGTTTGATATTTATGAAAATATCAAATTTCATTGCAACCATGGTCCGCCGCGCTAATTGTGGGCATGTTAAAACATGTCCAGTGAAAATAATTTTCTCAGGATAGGTATGCTAATTAAATATTCTCCTATCCTGAACAAGAAGACTTCAGATTAGAAATTTCAAAGTCAAGTACAGTCTGTTTTAGAACTTCGATCGGCGTGGTCACAATTCAAAAAATGTCGGATTCGGCTAATAAGGTTTTCCTGTGAAAAAGAAAAAGTTTTATAGTCGGTCGGTCTTCTCGCGGTTGTCTTAATTTTAATCTTGGTTAAGTACTTTCAGTAGAGGGAAACTAATTAAGTAAGAATGTGAATAAAATTGAAAGTGTAAGAGAAGAATGTAACAACAGAAGGAAGTGTTATTAAATAGGAAGATAATAAATGCTGACAGAGTTAACATAAAAAAAGGTGTTTTGGTACAAAAATAGTGCTATCCAGGATTGTTGATAAAAAAGGATTAACAGAAGCAGGTAGGGTGCTTATTGAATTGCACTACAATTGGGACTTGAGGTTACCCCGTATAAAATATATAACAGTAGGTTGCCTATCATTTGTGTTGGCAATTGTAGTTTGCTTCTTGCGCATTTGCCGCAATGTCGTACTAGAGCACGCGCGAGGGTCTTTCGTTTAATAGGTCAAAACCGCTGTCTTCTTTTGGATAGTACCCCTATTTGCCAACGTGGTAGCTTTCCCGATGCATATCGACCATTAAGAATGTGGTTAATTCCTGTATGTAGGGCAGCAACATAGGATGTTTTGCGTCATATGAAAGGATGGAAGCGTCCAAACGACCTCCTATTCGTAAGATACCTCCATCGTCTAAAAACGGCGACAGAGTGGCCAATGAGCTTGTTTTGTTAACCTCATTGTATCGTTGTAGATGAGGAATATCTTCCTTGAATTCTTTTTCTTGCATTTTACCTACGTTTAAGATTAATGAATCATCCATATCTTTAGCAGTAAGTGACCTACCCTTCATGAGTTTATCACCTAGTCCTTTATTTCTTTTGATAAATCGTAGAATATATCCAAACACCTGTTGTAGCTTGCGAAAGGAGTTCTTGTGATTTATCTTATGTATAAAGTGTATTGGACTGTCTTCATCTTCCATTGATACAGTAACAGGAAAGGCCGATGCCTTTCTTTCTTCGTTACACTAAGCACTCTTTTTATAAGGCGGGGGCCATTTGCATTCGTTTCCATGTAGGTGTCGAGGGCCGTTGATCTAAAGATTGCAGGTTTTTAACTTCTCTGTGTTGATTCCTCTGGACAGATAATCAACAGGATTTTCTTCGAATGTTACGTATCTCCATTGTTCGGGGATTGAAGCTGCTTGAATGGCTGTAATTATTTTCGCTACAAAGGTCTGGAACGAAGTGGATGTAGCCTTTATCCAGGCGAGCGTGATCTCTGAATCAGTCCAGACGTAACTAGGTGTTTCTCTGAAGTTCAAGTCTCCTTTTACTCGGGCAATTAATGCTGCGGCTAACTTGGCAGCATATAGCTCTAGCCGTAGGAGGCTTACCTTTTTCGTTGTAGCGACTCTTGATTTTGCACATAGAAAATTGAGTTCACTATTGATAGAGCGCACATATATAACGGCGCCATATACCTTTTCAAAAGCATACACAAATCCATGGAGTTGTATTGATCTCGGTGCTTCAGTTGAGAGGACATATCTTGAAAACTGTATATTTTTCAGTGTTTTCAGACTGTCCCGAAACATAGTCCATTTCGGGTAACGTTCGATGGGAAGAGCGGCGTCTCAGTCAAGTTTAAGCATACACAATTCCTGAAGGGATATTTTAGCAGTAAATATAATGGACGCCAAATCCCAAGGCAATAACCGAGCAATTTCTGATGCGACTATCCTTTTCGCTACCTAATTAGTCAAATCCCAATTCCTTCTCATACAAAACTTATCTGTATTTGTCATCCATGTTAGGCCGAGCATATTAACAGAGACGTCCTTTTCATCCTGTTTGTAGTATTTCGCTTCCAACTGGATATTTGGTTGCATCTATTTGAGCTAACCGTTGAAGACATTTAATGGCTAAGTCCGGTGCCAGTACATAGATGGAGTGGTATTTTCTATCTTTTTCTTGTATCCTTACTTGCCGATAAATTTTTTGTATATCTGCTGTAAATACATAACGTGGCAAGCGAAACCGAAGAAGTGTGGTAAATAGCTCATTCTGGATTGTTGGACCTTTGTGTAAAATGTCATTTAAAGAAATGTTTGTGGAAGTTTAAATCATCGTAGGGCAATGTCTCTTGACTGTCCAATGGTGCTTGAGTCTCCCGCAAATGGTAGGCGTACAATAAATCGTCCAATTTCGTCCCGTTGAAACGTTTGGTTGAAGTGTGCTTCGCATTGTTTTTCTGAGAGCATGAAGCTTTTTCTTGGTACTTCTTCCGCTTCCTCAATCTTCCAGAATCCTTCGATGGCCTTGTCTAAATCTACCTCAGAATCTGTGGATGCTCCACAAGTTGCCACAGCTGCCGTTGTGTCACTAATCTTGCCAGCTACGATCCAACCAAAGACAGTGTTGTGTAAGGTTGGCAGATTTGGTCCCAAACTGATTTGTCCAATAGATAGAAGCTCAAGATAAAACTTGGTTCCGAGGAGAAGGTCAATGCGATCTGGCTGATCGAATGCTGGATCGGCTAGTGCAATATTCTGTGGTATTTCCAAGGTGATGTGTACATGGTTGACTTCGTTGATTTAAAATCATATGAGTGAGGACAAAGGCCTCCAATCTGGTAGAAAACCCATTTATTCTATAGTTCAATGTGGCACTTATTCTCTTCTGTGTGTGCTGCTTTTCACTTCCAATGCCTTTATGTACAATGATTCTTGCGTTGGGTTCACATCTATCCTTTTAACAAGTTTTGTGAGCCTGAATCAAGGACGGCACGGCATTCTATTTCCTTACCACTGTCACTCACTAATTCAACTCGTGCAGTACTCAGAAGTACATGATCCAGCTTTTCTTTGTTTTTGTAGGCAGTTAAAGCAAGTGGCTTATCGCTTATCACGATGTTAACTGAAGGAGAAGGGATGAATTCCTTAGGTCTTAATTGATGATCTGCTGGCTTGTTAAATACCTTCGGAGGTTCAGTCCTTTGAGTTTGGTCTATGTGCACTAGGGTGTTATGCCACTTAGCGCATCTGGTGCATCCTCTGAGGGTACAAGTCGAAATCGAATGACCTGGCTTTAGACAATTAATGCACAGGTTGTATTTACATAGTAAATTTAGCCTGCAGCTAGGTGACATTCGTAGGAATCTACTGGAGTGAAACAGTTGATGGTTATCACTGCATGATACACATGTTTGATTTGATGATATAGTTGATGTTAGAGTTTTCGTTGAACCCTGTATTTTGTTACAATCGTCTGGACCCTTGCTCTTATGACCCATTGCTTCAAGAGATCGAAAGCGAGTTTCAAGAAATGCCAGAAATTCCTTAAGTGATTGAATCTCCTTTGGCTTGGCTAACGATTATTCGTAAAGTTGGTGTGTGGTCTTATCCACTTTTTTGATGGCAGTGGAGCATGGCCTTGTTTTTTCTATTATTGCAGATAATTCGATTAGATGGCGATGCACAATGTCTTCTAGCTGAATATAGCCTTTGGTATCATAACCCACTGTGGCGGGGTCCTCTACTAGCTCCCATATGGTGCTGTTTTGGTCTTCCACTTGGAACCAGTAGTGCTGAATTGTCTTGACTTTTAACTCGAAGAAGGACTGTGAATGTTGGTTAGTGTCCAAATTCTCGAGTGCGGCTAATAAGCGATAAAGTGACTGAATTATCACTCTTTGTCTTCTCATTATTCTGGTCATCTCTGATAATATCTTAGTAGATTCAGGTAAATTGCTTGCTACCAAGGGCTTGTACATGACTCCTTTGGAAGCTACTTTTGTGGTTGATGTATTGGTCAATTGGTTTTGTTGTATATCGTTGGCCATTGAAAATAGTGGTTCTTCAGATGTTTGACTATTTGCGTCTTTCTTCAACATATGGTTCATAAATTGAGCCGTCGTTTCATAGCATCCCGTTGTGAAGTATGGATGAATTATAGGCGGAGAAGGCAGATTTCTGATTTCTTCGTCGATCTTCTCGAAAAGCGACCCGGCTGCTTCTAGACGACGAAGTCTCTTTTCATAGTAAGTTGCTGTTGTTTTCCTATCGACTGAATCTTTATCGTAGTTAATAGTGACTTGTTTCAATCCCTTCGCATATTCCTTTTGCTCAGCAGCTAGATGCTCCATATCTCTGGATTGGGTACCCTTTGACATGTTTCTTCTTGTAGAATTCTTGTAGATTGTAGCAAGCCGAAATCTCAGAAATTATGGTTGATGTATTAACTGTGATTCAAGTGTTACACTTAAATCACGTCGGGGTCACCAAAAATGTGAAATTCTTTTATTTCATGTATATGAAGACGCAGTCAAGGTTTTAAACCCTGGCTGTTATTTGATGGCGTGTACGCGGTACATAAACCACTACACCAGAAAAATAGTCTGAAAATAACGGGTTAAATATATATAGAAAAATGCCGATATCTGATTGAAGACAAACTGACTAATTTATTGATCTTGTTCCTCTTTATATTTACAATATATCTAAAATAATTCTTGCTAATCTATCATTTCCTCACTGCCGCAATTCGTGCTTGAAAATTATGGAATTTGCTGACGGTGAGGAAATGAGCGTGTGAAATTAGCGAAGAATTCACATATGGAGAAATGAATTTTGTGCATATCCAACAAATTGATTGAATGGAATGTAATAACCTGTAAGTATGTGCTGACAATAAATTTGTTGAATATGCACGTACAATGACCTTAAATTATTTTAATTCTAAGATTGTTCAATAGATATCTGAACAAACTTAATGTACCCCCTATATTTTCATCTAAGGTCGAAAAACGTGTAGTAGCTTCTATTTTTAACTGCGACGAATGAGTGGTGTTTGCATAAAATAGTGTGTTAGACTCGTCGTTATTTTTTGTTTTTAGAAACTAGGCTAGCCATAACATGTTTTTAACTATCCCATTTAAAGAACCTGGTTGTAATATAAGACTGAAAGAAACATTTTGGACAAACATCTAATTGTTTTATATCATAATCAATCGAAGATTTGCAAATATAATAAAAGAAAAAAAAGTACATAAAAAAGCATAATTTAAGGCTGGTAACGACATACCACTTCATACAAGTACTCTCCCGTATTTTACAATGGATTGTAAAATTTTACACTGTAGGTATGCTGCAAGCTTTGTATACTATGTATATTGTAAATTGAAGTTTTATTATTTATGTTTACTTTCCGTTAATTTGTTTTGAAAATAAGAATTTTCAATGGTGTTTCATTTCGCACTAATGCGTTTTTGCAACATTTTTAATTATCAACACTAACCCCAAAAGATTTATGTTCGATGTTGATGAATTGAAAGGACTTAAAAGTTAATGCCAAGTTGAGGCGTGTATGTGCTACTTGATAAGTTGATCAACTAATTGATCAATTTGAGGTTGATCAACTAATTGAAGCGTGTATGGGCCGCTTAAGGTGGACTCCGGTTTGAGTTCAATTTCTTGCTTTATTGCTTACGTCTGTAATATAAATCTAAAATGCTTAAAGTAAGAATGACATCGCCCTGAAACACAATTTTAATTTTTTAGCCAGCTTGAGCTTTGTTGACAATGGGCGCGTTCACTGCCACTTTGGTAGCGTAGTCGTTGTCGTAGTGTAGTTCTGTCAAACCGACTACAATCGACTATCCTCCTGAGCGTAGTCGAGTGTAGTCGACTATTTGGTACATTCAAAGTGCGGAGTGAACGATAGTCGTAGTCAAGCGTAGTCGTTTACTGTCAAAATTGGCGCAGTGAACGCTCGGTAGTGACTCGTAGTCGACAAAAAGTCACTATTTCGGTGGCAGTGAACGCGCCCAATGTAAATCAGTGTAGAAAAACACAATTAGAGCTTTGACGTTTTTCTTAGCTTTAAGCCGACTTGAAATTTGATCAAATTATAAATTTGAAGTCGAATAGCTGCCAATTTAAGGGAATTTTAAACACTGCCTGCTGTGCGAGTGTCAAACATCAGATGTGTTTAGATGTGGTTGGCTTTTGTTGACATATTTTTTGAGACAGTTGAGAAGTAAGCAGCTACCAAAAATATTATTTTTTAAATATAATTGGTACATCTCGAAAACTATAAAAAAAAAGCATAAATTTATCGTACTTTTGGAAAATCGGATGCATTTCTGTCTTCCCTTAATGTCAGTCAGTAATAAAAGCTCTCACTATAAACAAGTTAAAGTTGCAAATGCCAAAATAATCAGTTGCGCTCAATTTTTCGGCTTTTCAGTCGGCTTTAGAAGAAAGTTGGCTATAAAGCTGGCTGAAAAGCTCCAATTGTGTTTCAGGCTTACATCTAGCTAAAAGATTACACACGTACTGACTAGTGGCTATCGTTGTTCACGTACTACCACTATTGTCAGCCCGGCGAGAGCAGGGTGCCTTTCTATTTCATACGTACTAGCCTTAGATATGTATTTATACAATAGCGTGCTAAGAATTATTTCTCAAAATATTAAATGTATTTTTTTTATATGAATATAAGCGTCCAAGAGAAAACACTAACTACCCTTCTTATGTCCTTGTACCTTTCTGTGTCAAAGGGTGGGTTATCGATGTAGTTATTATCTCTGTCATCGTCAGGAAGGACATCAGAGTTCAAACCTTTGTAGAATATCTTTGAGATTTTAAACATTCTGATTTTTCTAGTGAAAAACAGATAATTTGCAAGATAAGTGGATAATAAGTACTCAGTCCAGTTTTGAAAATAGAAATTTTTTCCGCAATTAACTACATAAAAAAAACAAGATTTTACAGGCGCGCTCCTTGAAACCTCTGTCCGGTTTTCGGAAGACTCAGTATAAGAGTATTGCTTCATAAAGCTCATATAATGATCGCACTCCAAGTCAGAATGGCCACGAATATGAAAAATGATTTTGATAATGTACAAACGTCCGTTTTTGGTGAGTAAATAATGCAAAATACTTATGAACGTAAAATTCTTATATTGGCCAGTGAATGAGTCGCAAGATACAGCGAGAGAAAATGATTGAACATAGGCCAATTTCGTCGGTTATTTTTATTGTTATAGACTCGTTAGAACATCATCTGTTGGGATGAAAGGATGTGGATATTAAAACTTACAAAGTTTTGTTAACGTCTATAATAGACGTAATTGGTCGTAACATTTGGATAATGTATTTTTGTTTTCGAATATCAATGGTAACACTTTTGTAATGTATATATTATACATATCATGTAATCTTAATTAATCATTTATAATATTGTAATAATATACACATCTGTACAAGCATATATACATACAGCATGTAAAAGAAAAAAAAGCACATCTCAAAACAGCATGAGTAAACTCACAAGTATGCGCATGTTCATCTACACACATATGTCATATTATCTTGCGAGCATGCAATATGAGACATAAGCATGATTTGTAAAAAGAAAACATTTTCAATACTTCCGACAAATTAATAAAGTAAAATCAATTAAAAAGAATCAGCAATTTTATACAATTTATATATATATCATTATTCGAATAATTTTTCAATCAAATAACGATTTTTTAAAAAATCGAATAAAAAATTATTCGAATAAATTTTTATTTGATTATCAATTTATTTTAAGTTATTCGCAAATAATTATTTGTTATTCGATTATGAATATATGTTTTCTTGTGTCCACTAGTTTCAATTTCAAATAATTAAGTCTTGGTACACGCATTTCTTTTCGCAAGGTGTCTCGTTACTTAATTTAATTTAAAGTTTAAGAGAAATTCAATAATTTTGTTCAATTAAGTATTTGTGAAGCTTTTGAAGAAAATAATTGGGTTTCATTACCTAAATATGGAATCTATATCTACTCAAGGGTCGCATAAGGATATAAGCACAAACCCATTTTTTTTTTATTTAATTGACTCTAAGATTATTTTAAGTAATGAAACCCAATTAATTTACTTCAAAAGATTCAAAAATATTTAATTGAATCAAATTATTAAATTCCTCTTAAACTTTAAATTAAATTGAGTAACGAAACACCTTGCGAAAACAAATGCGTATACCAAGAATTAATTACTTGAAATTGGAACTACTGGACGCCAGAAAACATACTGTTACGAGCATGGCCTTAGTTGGTTATTTAAAACACAATATTGCGGATTAATTCAAAAGTTCTTTCTTTATTTAACTTTACTGTTTACTCTTACAAACAATTATCAAATCAACTCTTTATAGTTATCGCTAAATAGTTTGCTTCATTCACTTCACTGTCTGAAATAAGACTCGCCTCCTGGATGTGAGTAGCGCCGTATTTATACTCTACAAATTATCCTAGAACCTTCCTGAATATTCCGTTCTCCGAACCCATAGTTTACTAGGATGTCAGTAATCTAAAGTTGTTTCCATTTCCAAAAGATGTCGTTTGTATGACTTTGTGGCATGTAACACTACCCCTTCTTAAAATTCTTCGTCCCGAACAACATGTGATCCTCGGTCTTGATGCTCGCAGTATTTACACAAACGATCCAGGTGAACGATTTTCCTTTTCCTCTTGTGCCACACTGAATCCTGTAGAACGTTCCTTACGTCGTTTCGGGTTATACAGCCAAACGAGGTCTTCTTCATTGAATCCGGCGTATATCTACGACGAGTATTTACTGCTAATTTCGCTCTCTTGATCTCCTGCACATCGGCTAATTGTTGTATGAGCTCTGATATGTAGTCTTTTGGCAGCTTTTGTTCACCTCTTTGTGTATCAAACTTGAGGTCGCTAGGTAAACGCATCACCTAACCGAATCTGTACTTCCCCGGGGGTTAGTCCGGTCGTATTGTAAACAGCTGATATATAAGCTATTAGAAATATAGGGATATTTCGATCCCAATTGCACTGATTATAGTTTACAGCCTTCCTTAGATATTCGATTAATGTTCTGTTGAAGTACTCTTCCATGCTTTTATTTTTCTTTCGTCTCTTATCATCTTCATTATCATTGTCTTTGATTCCTTTGCCCTCAATTTTCTTGCCCTTTTTATCACTATTGTCATCCTTGCCGTTGCCGCCTTTGCGCTTCTTATCATCATCATCGTCACAGCCTTTGTCTTCACCTTTTCCGATCTTCATTATACCCTTACCATTGTCTTTTTCTTTCCTTCATTGTCCTCGTCTTTGGATTTCCTTCATTTCATCTTTTTACTGCTCTCATCGTAGCCATAACCGTCTTTGGATTTCTTTCCTGTCATCTTTTCCTTCCATCCGTCCGCAATGTTTCCATTCTGGATTGTATGAACGTTGCGAAAAGGCTTCTACATACATTTTCGTGGATGCGTCCTTTGCGGTGTGGGTTTTCAAAGTCGTGAGATTGTAGTCTAATCTTTCCACTAATAGCTTGCTCGGTAGCTCGCCATATTCTCCCTTTTTCATCTATTGATTGCATTGGTCCACGTTTCCTGCAGTTGTAGTCTACTACATTTCCAGCATCGAAGGAGTCCACGCGAAGGATTGATCTGCGAGTTTGCTGCCCAGCTCGATATCTTTGCCCTTCCTCTTTCCTCTCTCCTTCTGGCGCTTCCATTTGTCGGCGTTTTCTGCAATCCCTTTGGAAGTGTCCTGGTCTATTACAATTCCAGCATCGAAGAATCGGTGATGATTTCATTCCACTGCAAGTACATTCCTTCACCGAAATTTCTCTCACTTGTACTGCACTCCGAGAAGCGTGTCTGCCAGATTCATACGCTAATGCATAGGCTAGCGCTTATTCTGTTGACTTCTTTCCTACTAGCCTTAGCGCTTGTTGTAAATTTTGGTCTGCAATAGCGTTCACAAATGCTTCTGTTGCCACTTCATTAAGGAAATCAGCATTTGCGGTAGAGTATGAAAGATAAGCTAATCTTGCCACATCAGCCTGCAGTTGATGTAATGATTCTCCATGCTTTTGAATCATGTTGCGTAACTGTAGGCGATATACTTGCTGCATGTGTTCATCTCCATAACGTAACTCTATTGCCTGTACTAATTAAGTATAATCACGTTGCCTTCTATCGGTATAGTTTGTAATAGCTCTGATGCAGAACCTCGAAGTGCTAATACCTGCATGATTCCACCCATTTACTTATGCCACGAATTTTGTCCATCGAATATTGGAGGTTTCATTCTGCCTGCACCGGATATTTCATTTCCTTCGTGTCGAGGTTGTCGATGCTTTATCCTCTCCAAATCTGCTTCAGCGTTTTCAAGTTGCTCGGTGACGTTTTGTTGAACTTCCGAAACCTTTTGCTGAAATTCCTGCTCAATTCCTTCAATTTTCAAATTTTGTTCTTCTAAGGAACTTTGTAGAAAATTTTTCTGATCCTCCAAACGAGTTTCTAGACAATTCTCTAGAGTACGATTTGATTAATTTATCATCTTTGCCCAACTGAAATAGAAACACAACACTTTGCCCTATAAACTACAGTGACGGGTTCTTCGGGGACTCTTCAAACTTTTGATTACAATGATTGGTGTTTTCTCCGAGAAGGGCAGCATATTTCGGATCTACACCTTAAAAGTAAACAGATGGCACCCTTAGCTCATTTTCTACCCAAAATACGATTATAGAGGTTTTGTAAAAGCTGCATGCTAAAGGTTGTCGTAGTAAGATTACACGATTTTACAAAGATGATTACATTTTCATACTGTTGATGAGTAGGTTTTCTTTTCCCAAAATGTACCTAGTACCTACTTCAAATTAATGATTATTTTTGTTAGCAATATCTATTTTTCTTCAATTTCAGTGTCATTAATTATTTTATTATTTACGTGTCACTTTAACAAATCTAAAGAAAAAACAAAAACGGTCGAAAAAAAGAAGAAAAATTTGATTTACAAACTTAATTCATTCAGAATGTTTTCTATTCGATAATCCGCTGCATGTTCAAACACGAAATTTTACATCCAGGTATAATTGAATTTTGTTTACGAGTTTGTGAAAATTAGGAAAAAATTTAGTTATAGAAAACTTCCTCGCTGCACTAATTACTATCGTTCGTTATATAAATTTATTTAATTGAGTTTTCAGTAAATTTAAAAACAAAAAATTTACTATTCGCTGCAGTCATAATTCATTTATTGTTAGATGAACGCTAGAAAAGTCAACAGGATTTCCATGTACTTTGCTCAGAGTTCATTTTGCCCATAGTAATTATATTTGCTCACTAAATGTCCTTCTCCCTTTCTAGTTTGTCTTAATTAACTTGTTCCACCCACTAAAAAACTTTATGCAATTTCTCGATAAATCCTAAAAGTTTCCCCATTTTTTTTCTACTTTCAGATCTACAGAGATCATGATCGGGATCGTAGTGCAACAAATATCCATGAGCTATCAACAAGAACGGTGACGATGTCGAGAGATCAACAGCCCGACGGAAGTCACGGATTCGGAATATGTGTCAAGGGTGGCAAAGACTCAGGTGGGTTAATCTAATTACTCTTGCACTTGATGAAGGTAAAATATGTGTCGGAGCATGCCATCCAGAGTAATCCTTCCACGAAACATACAGAATTTAGGTTAACACGAGTATTGTGCAAATTTATAATGGAACTGAAGTGCTTCTTATTTCCTTGTATCTACGTGATAGGATTAATATTCTGACTGACTTAGATAGATACTATAAAGCGTAGGTGAAGGATGAAAATCGTTTTAATATTTTATCCATAGATGAAAATTGAGTTGTGATTCCCTATATATGATTGCGATGATGCGTGACACAATCTCATTTTTAGTATGAAATATTGTATACCTATTCGGGGAAAATTATTGGAAAATCTGCGATTTTGAATACTTTTCCATTTTCTTCCATTTGCACATAGATTGTATTAAGTCAGAAATATAATGGAAGTATTTGGGCGGATATGTAGGTACATGTCAAAGTGGGTTAGTGGTGGTTTCCATTCAAGTATACAACGACGTCGAAAGAGGTGAATTTAAAAAAAAAAATTTTTTGTGATGGAAATGTCTTTTAGGATAAAATACATGTTGAACTTACAAGATTCAATGCTAAAAATGAATCTTTGCACAAAGGGTACCTGGAGTTTAGTCATTACACATTTGTTTTAAGCAGATGTGAAGGAACTTGTTAATCTCAATCAGATATTAATTGCGAATTTAGTTCACAGCTGCGTTAACCGGCCTACAAATAATTAATTTCGTTGGCAAACCAAATTGATGATATGTAGTTAATTAATTTCGTTGGCAAACCAAATTGCTGATATGTAGTTAACATGTTGGTGTCAAAGTTGAAAATGTTGGGATTTGTTCTTAACTAACATCTAAAGTTGATGGAATGATTGGAGTAAAATCAATTTTATTTTTATTTTTGTCGGAATCGTGTAATATCTTTCAATCAAATTTTATTTGTAGCATGTGTATCAAAGTTGCCAATCTAGTAGACGAGCTTTATTTGAAATCAAAATAGCGACGATTTCAGGCAATGGAATTTGAATAGGCTATTTTCAAGTGTTTAAATGAGTTACGAAATAGAATGTTAAAGCGGAGCCTTGAAGAAAATATGGCGCCATCTTGGATGCAGTGTTTCGAAAAAAAACTCTCTCGGTACAAAAGTGTTTGGCTTGTCGAGGTCTATCAAGAGGGCAACTAAAATGTTCCTCTACTCATTAAAAAAAAATAGTCTGTCTTTTAAAAACCTCTGTTCGGATTCTCTCCAATTCTATCAAGTATCGCACTTACGTTTGTCGTATTACCTCGCCAAAGCACGGAAGGGGCCGTGCCGTGGGATCGAATTTGTCGTGTTTTGCTCCGACAGGGTTAAACCTATTCAAATTTCCTGCATTAAGCTCAGGTGTGTCGTTATCCGGTATGGCTTGTTTGGCTCCGTAAGGGTTGACTACGTAGAGGTTAAATAAAATGGAATGAATCGATATGATAAGTTATTGCCAAATCGCCGATGAGCTTGAAGGCTCTCATTTGGATAATATACAATGAAGCTGAAGCTATGCGACCAGCCTTGTCCCATATATTGGTTTTGTATTCCATTCGAGGTCTGATATAGTTGTAGATGAGCACTAGATTTTATGGACTGATATATTTGTTACACCTTTTCAGATATGTAAGTCATTTCGATGCTTCTTTGGCCACATAGAAGATGCGATCTGCCCAGCTTAACTTACTGATAATATTAATGCGTAGAATGGTGAAAAAACGGTGTATTGTAAATCAGTCCTTCATCGAAAGAAACGTGCAGAAAAGTGATGATCTTGTTTTATAGAGATGAGACAGCTTTGGGTCTTAGATGCATTGAATTATACGGGATTTCCATTGCCCTAAGCGAGGAAGTTACCGAGGTCGTTATTCAATCTAATCATGCAATCTCGTTTGACAGATGTGGTATTCACTCTGGAGTTCGCAAGAGTTTAAAGAGTAAGCGCAATCAAGGGTACTGTCATCGAGATAGCGAAACGTCATCTAATACGACCCATATTAGGCGACCAGATAAAAGATTTTCTATCCATAATAGAAGACGGGGGAAGAGACCAAGTGCTTTAAGTTTGGCTAAAAAGACTGGATGTCAGACTCTATTAAAGACCAATGATTTTGGACTCACACAAATTGTGAAAACTATGGTTCCAATGTTCCGTAAGAAAAGTGGGAACGTCTTCAGATGAGCGCCCTGTCTGAAAGCCATATGGAAGCCATACTGGCGATCGTTGATGAGTCTTTGAAATTCTTCCGGGGAAAAACGAAGAAATAAGGTACAGAACAGCCGATCGCTTATACCGTCATCGTCAAATTAACAAGAGCTCTTTATTCTGCCAAGTTGTCTTTTTTCTTTCTTCCTCATATTAACTTCTTTTGGGAGCAGCAGGCTTCTAGATAGCCTCTTTACTTTGTTATCAGTCCATTTCAGTGGCGGATCTACGGGGCGCGGGGGCACCTACCCCGCTGAAGACAATTAAAAATAAAAATACAGTAGATCTTCTGAAATTTTCCTAACAAAGTGATTCACTTCGCAGTAAATCTATTCTACTGCACTATTTGTGAAAACCAAAAAAAATATCTGGAAGCGTTCAATTTGATAAGTTTAAAAAAAACACGAAGTGCTGATACCTGTAAAATTCGTGTTCATGAGCGTGACTTTTCTCGGTGTGTTTGAACAGAGCCTATTCAGGTAAAATCAATGGAAGGTTTGTTTTAATTGATAAGTCGTTGATGTAAAGACGGCAAGAAGTTTATTTTGGGATAATTTTTTTATTATTATATCTTTAAATGTGTAATAGTTTTACCAGAATACTTAGCCCATCAAACGTTAAATAAAAACAAAATAAAACTGCTGATTGGGAAATTTTCAATCAGTATCTTAGAGAAATTGATTGGTCGGTTTGTTTTGCTTCAAGGGATGTTGATGAATGCACATTAGAATTTAGTAATATTCTAAGTCTTGGCATCCGTATTTCTACAGCAAATCTCAACAACAGTAAAATTTCTCTTAGCTTAACGCTAAGTGCAAACAATCAATAAAAGCGAAAGATGGAGAATAGAAGAATTTTAAGAAATTTTAATTTTAACGATTCTCAATTAAATCATAAATACAAGAGGAAACAACAACCGTCTCCTCCGGGGTTTGAAACTGTGACCTTCCGCTTTGCGGGCGACTGCTCTTACTTCTGGGATAAGGAGACAGATGCTTTCCCTCTTGTATCTGTCTCGTTCGGTCAGAGGTAAGAGCAGTTGCCCGGAAAGAGGATGGTCCCGGTTTCATACTCCGGACGAGGGGTTGTTTTTTCTCCTTGTATTTATGACTTAATTTAGAATCGTTACAACTAAAAGTTCTTAAAATTCTTCTATTCTCCATCTATGACCGATTCTAAAAATTGTGAGTTCCATTCATGCATGGGAAAAATAAATAAAAGCGAAAGAGTCTGTTTTCCGCACCTATCAATTGCATCCTTATCCAGAACTGAAACAAGTCTACAAGACTGCAGAAAGGAGAGGGTAGTGATACCTCAATTGCAATCACTTTGATTCTTTCAAAGATTTTTTAATCTATCATTAACTCCAAAATAATGAAATATCTGGAAATCAATGAACTCATCGCCAATTTGTCTTTCGGACTTCTTACGGAACGTTGGAACCGTGACCTTCACAAATCGTTGACCTACATATTTCAAAGGCCTTTGATAGAGTCTCTTCTAGCCAAACTGAAAGCACTTGGTATCTCCCCTGCTTTTCTATTATGGATTCAAAGAATTTACTCTGTTTGCTAATACGGGTTGTGCTAGAGGGCTCTCATCAGAGCTTCACCCTATAAATACCGGTGTGCCCGAGGGCTCTGTAATCTCTACGTCTCTCTTCCTAATTTTCGTTAATCATATGCTTTCCCTTACTTTCAATCCCACCCATGGTTTTGCCGATGACAGTACTCTTACTCCATTGATATTTTTCCAGACTCCAGAGGGAATGCCAGATGTGTTAAACTAGATTGGATGAGTAAATCATTGAATAACGTCCTTGGGGCAAAGCGAATCACATCGAATACAATACTTACATCTAAGTCCCAAAGCTGACCCATCACTTTCAAAGAAGGTCATAATTTCATAATTTTTTCACTTCCGTTTCTTTTGAAGGAGCACTGATTTACGATACACCGCCTTTATACATTCTTGTCATTAACATTTCGATTACGTTAAGCTGGACTGATCATTGTTTCTCTGTTGCTAAAGAAGCTTCCAAATGTTTCTGATTTCTGAGAAGGTGTAAGAAATATTTCAGCCCATCGAATCTAGTGCTCCTCTATAAGTCCTACATCTGACATAAAATTGAATATTATCCCCACATCTGGATCCGGGCTAGTCGCACAGCCTTAGCTTCATTGGATATTGTTCAAAAGAGAGCCTTCGAGTTCATTGGCAATGTGGCAATAACTTGTGATACCTTCTCACTCGAACACCACCGCTTTGTTCGCTCCCTTGTCGCTACATGCAAGGTCAATGTTCTGATAAAATATCTACTCTGATACCTTGTAGAATTATTCCTGCATACAGTACTCGCGCAGCAAACCGCACAGATCCATTTTCCATTTAAATTATTTTCGGCCGTACAGTAAAATTCTGCCATGCTTTTATATCTGAACTGTCCGAATGTGGAACAGTCTACCATCTTCTGTCTTTCCTCCGGCATACAATCTGCAAAAGTTTAAGTGTCACATTTCCATGAAGTTATATTCGTAGAAGGTATGTATTGCATCTGTTCTGTGACTGCTATTTTAAATAGACGTAATGTATATACGTAGCGCTTTAATTCCTGTATTTTGCAGTTAAAATTTATAATGAACTCATGAATTCGATCAAAATATATATATTCTTATTTTTACTAACTAAACCGTCAGTTACAAATCAAATCAAAATAAATAATTTAACACCTCGTTTGACCTTTCGGAGTGGCAAAAGTTGAACGTTGAACAACTCCCTTCGTTGCGATTCGTAGCCACTCGCCTATCTGTTGGACCCGTATTTTTAAAATGATATATATCGTGCCTTTGATGTTTGCGAGTGGTGGCGAGTGTCTCTGAACTTTTGACCTGTTTCTAGTTTATACCGTTTTTAAACCATAGTTGCGCCCCCTCCCTCACAGGAATCCTGGATCCGCCACTGGTCTGTTTTGGAGGCTTTGCTTCAGTTTCTTGAATCGTTTTATTCAGTATACTAGATTCGTTTGTAGTAGGCTATCCCAATGATAAGACTGCCATCTGTCGCATATTAGGAAAAGTGACTTTGTTCCGAAAAGCTTTTTGTTGTTGTTATAAATGCCTCACGTTGAAAGCATGAAAAGTTCAAATTCCCGCATATGTTTTCGGTTTCCCTGGAATACATACTCTGGTGATACTAAAGCTTTGGGGAGAGAGAAATTTTTGATAGATAGGCATATAGTAGTAGGTAATATGGGAGAAGAGAAGTTATAAAAGTTGAAAGGAGTTTGGATAGGAGGAAAAGATTAGAATAGTGTCGAGGTTGGACTTAACCCCGGGGGACGGTACATAAGTAGCTAGTATGCTTACCAGCTGAGCTAATAAGGTCACATTCAGCTGAAAAGCGCTACTTGCTAATATATTTCACACCGTAACTTCCAATAAATCTATCCAGTACCTATATGAACTGAAGTAATTCCTGTCTTGTCCATATTTCAAATATAGTGCGCTATGTTTGACTAGGACTTATTTCAGAAGTGCGAAATTTTTGTTGACATTTGCCCGTTTGGAACTCGTTTTATATACTAGACTTAGCGCTTTCAGTTTACTTATGGGTAATTGTCGATGGCGGTTGAGAAATAAGGTTTGCCATGCAAATATTCCACGGAATTTTAAGTTTCAAGTTCAAGTTTGTTGGCGCGATGAAATTAACCAGGCGTTTAGCTTTATGGTCTAAAATCTGTACTGAAAAAAAATATATATATATATATTTTTAATGATGCTGTGTAGAGTGCATGTGTTTCAAAAATTACTAGTGTTTCTTACTATAATATGCACTTCTTAACTATATATACACCAATAGTTAGTGTGATCACATCAGTAATCTGTTTTATGCCATCTGCATTTCCTTGGTTTTTTTTTATTAAGTCGCTCAATGTCATTCTCCGAACTCCGCTTTTTCCGTGCTCATCTTACTCTTTTTATCACAAGAACTGAAGAAAGTCAGTCACTTTCGGTTTACTGGGTCCTTCATTTTGTGGTAGGATGACTATACAATATTCTTGCAATTAAGGTCAGAAAAATGCCTATAAATAAGTTGGGGCACTCTTAGTTTTTATTTGTAAACATCAATGCAGATCGTGTTGTCAGCGTAATGTGTAACGTGTAACGAAGACCTCACTGCAGCCCCAAAAGGGGCCGCCCGCATAGATGTTTACACAACACAACTACACATTTTCACCGGAAATAGAATGACTTCAACGAATTTTTTTGTCTATATGACAAAATTACCAAATTAACGAAACTAAACGGTTTTAGCAAGTCTACACAAAAATAAAAAAATAAAACATTTTTTTTAATTTAAAATTAAAAGTTTTATAAATTTTGTTAATAATTAAATAATAAAAAAAGGAAAAAACCATCAATTTAATTCTGTACTCTTACCAGGTGTAGGTGTATATATTTCAAGGATAGAAGAAGGTTCTGTAGCGGAACGTGCTGGCCTGCGTCCTGGTGATACAATCCTAGAAGTTAATGGAACACCATTTACTTCAATTAGTCACGAAGAGGCGTTAAAGGTAATTTTGTTGCATGATAGTCTAATCTATCTTTCATTTTTCAATTAACCTTGATATTTCCCTTCCTCTAATGTAAAAGTTCGAAAAAAAGTAGTTGATTGAAATTTTCATGAATATAATTCAAATTATTGGGTGTTTTTCATAAAAAAAAAAACATAAGAAAAAATAAAATTAATAAATTATTTTCAATCAACCTTGATAATAATTTTCTTAAAAGTTTTCTGAAATTATTTCAAATCGCATATTTTTGTTTTGATCTTTCATTTACGTAAAATATTTATTGATCAAAATCAACTTTCTATTTCTCTTCATTGGCTTGAATTCGACTTTTACATATTTGTCCGAGTTTAGTTTGTTTTTAATCTATGTAAAAATTGTTCTTTTTTTAAATTACCAAGCGTCACTTCTCCAACTTTTTTTCGCGCTTTCGCTTGTTTAATTTATCGTATTAGAATCGTTTTGAAAATTGTGCAATCTGATTAATCTGATTACATATGAAGTCATAAAGATAATATCTAGTATGTACATTCATAGTACATACAATTTTTTTTTGGTTTTATATTTACTTAAATCGTATGTGACGGTTTCCTTTTGGTTGTTCTCGCGGGTTCAGAGGGATACAGATTACAAGAAATCAAAATCATAAATTTACTTATTATTTATTTGATTGGTAAAGCATATAAGATATATACATTTTTTTAATACAAAATAGTTTCGGAACATATAGGAGGACAAACATATACGATAAGAAAATGACAGTAAAAAATAAAAATATTTAAAATCTTAAATTAAAATTCAAAGTCAAAACCCTAGTAAAATTATTAAACCAGATTTACTACTATAAAATAATCCTGTTAAAATTCTACAGGAACGAGAAAAATCAAAAAGAAACTTAAAAAAAGAAGAAAAAAAAATTAAGAAATTAAATAATAAGAAAAGAGACTAAAATTAAAAAATTATAGCAAAGCTACGCAAAATAAAAAAATTTAAAAATTATGAAAAGTTATAATAATAACATCAATAGGAAAAATTATAATTAAATGTATGTATGGACCTTCATGAACCTTATATGTACCGACAGATCGCGCGTTCTGATAACTTAGAGGAAAACTATTCCAGAGACTGTCCATTTAGAGAGGATAAGAGACTTCCATAATAAATTCATGAAAACAAGATATTATCACATTCTTATTACGTTCCGAAACTGTTCGTTGGACAGCAAATAGATAATACGGCTTGTTTATACGTGATTGGTTATAAAAGTGATTAGTCCTTAATGCTCGACATAATTTGGGAGTGAGCCTGGGCACCCTTTGCAATTTTATATGGTAAGTTAAAGCATGGCCGAACCTGCGAATTCCCTAAAAGAACAAGGTAACTTCCGTCTTTCGAAGACAAATGCTATAAAGTCTACGGTAAATAAAATTGATAAAAGCAAAGTAAGGTAGAATTAGGGCTTTTCATTTCAATAAATAATTAGTCAGCGGGAAACCAGATAAACCTTGTTAATAATTAACTTTATGTTATTGCAGTATTTCAAACGTTGGTTAAAAAAAAATAAAAAAAATTGTAATTTTAGCTACCTAAATCGTCATTAATGTGAGCAATATAGTCCTCAAATTGACCTTCAAGTCTGTTTAGGTAGATCTGTACATCGTCAGCATATATGTGTACGCTGACGTCTCGTATGATATGAGAGAAATCAATTATGAATAATCTAAATAACAAATAGCCCCTAGTATTGAGCCCTGCAGGACGTCGGACAAAGAGGGACGATTAGAAAATAACTGATGAGAGAGATAGCGGAGGGACTGAAATCAACGCAGCAATTGAATTTCTGAAGCAAGATCTTAAGATCAACGATCGAAACGCGGCCATTCATTACATAATTCTTCGTAATATATAAAATAAACATATCAAGCTTTAGATAACTTTTAGACCAATATCACACGAGCTTCAAAATTACCGCGCATCATATTGCCTGCGTGACATGATGCGTCAAGATCAAAAGCTCGTTGTTATCACACAAGATTCAAAATAACCACGGGTCTTGATGAAAAACTCATTGTTGTTACAGCAACATAATTTTACTCGATCCATACAAAATTATGTTGCTTTTTTCAATTCGATTTTTAGCTTGATTTTATCTTTTGATCAAAATGAGTCTTCAAAATAATGTCCTATTTTTATATTATGTTGTAAAACTTTTAAAAAGGAAAAGAATTTTCAGTTGCATCTACTAAACTGCTGAAAATATTTCTATTTAAAACATCCTAAATTGAAGCAATTTGCAGAAATGGGGTCTAAATGACGCGTGCTCTATGTGAATAATTCGATCGGAATAAAAAAAAATAAGTTTTATTGAAAAATGTAATATAATGGAGATTAACACCAATAGTGATATATGTATTTTTATATAGTTAATATTGTTTTTTTTATAATGTGCTGTAAAACGACCTCGTAATAACGACATGTTTTGTTTTTAATAACATACACATACGTTAAAATTGAGTGAAACCATTTACAACCGGAGATAGTTTACGGCGCTGTCTTGTTGGATTCCAGTCCTGAGTGTTACCATTGGCTAGTGAATTCCCACTGCCATCTTTAAAAGGAAGAGATCAATGACGCCCCAAAATGATTTTTTTTAATCGTTTGAAGGGGCTACTTTCAAGGACTGAAAAAAAACCAAAATTTTTGGTGAATTGCGAAGAAAGATATAGCCCCAAATGTACAAAAAATACCTCTGCCCCCCCCCCCCCCCTCCCCTTCACCGCTTAATTTCTGAGGCTAACAGTTTAATATTATCAACATTAGTAGGAATTGAGTCATAGATAACAGAAAAACTGCAGCTTTTTCGTCAGTTTCATACTTGCTGGAAAAATTTTTTTTTCTTGTGTTAACTTATAATACAACCTCTTATTAAAAAGATCAAATCTTGCAAAATTACATTATTCAGTCATCATAAGTAAATTTGGATTAGATTTAAATATACTTAAATGCGGTCGATCGACTGTTCGTTGATAAAGTTCTGGAATGGAACTTGAATTGGGCGAGCCCGGCTCGCTCTTAACCGAATTCTTTTGGTTTATCATCACTTCACAAATATATTGTCGACTATAAATAATTTCAATTCTGTGGAAAACAACTTTTGAGTTTTTGATGAAACTTTATATAAAAACGCGTAAAAAACTCAATTACTGAGCAGTATGATGAACAAAAGTGTTTGGCTCTTGTTGTATTACGTTGCATTCGTATGCTTTGAATACTTTCGTGAGAGGTCATAATATCATAGAATTGTTTGCCACAGCACCAAATTTCTCGGTGAAAATTTTGATTATCAGCAATACGATTTCACCCGAATTCTTCGCATGACGTTTATTATACGAATTATAATTTCGTGTTGAGTAGAAATATTTTATAGAAGAGGAAAAATGATAATAACAGTAAAATAATATAATGTAATCAGATTAAATTAGATAATGCAAAAGTAATGCTCGTTTTATACTTTGCGCTTCTTTCATATTCTTGCTTCTTTACCACTTTCAACAATTTAAATGTTGTCAAGTTATATACTATTGAAATAATTGTTACAAATCCATTATTAGCCATGACTTATTTTCTTACATATGTATAACAAATAAGATTACCAACAAAATATAAGAATAATTTAATAAACATGTTATACTACGGTAATACAATGCAATGAATGCAAAGAAAAAATTGGCAATAGAAATTAATTTTATTTTATTCCATATTTTTATTATTAACTTTTGATTTTCTTATTTTTTGATATATAGTCAGTAAATACCCTTTTTTTATTTGTTATATTTTTTTTAAATTATTATTTATAATTTTTACATTATTTTCATTGTGTATGGTTTTCGATAGAAACCCACCCACCTTATAGGAGGGAAGTGATGATTTTTTTCACATTTCTTTAAACAACCAGTTTCGTACACTTATTGATGTATAAATACACTTTCAATGTGAATTTTAATATTGCAATATTCAAATATCTTGCATCCAAATATATTTTTTTGTATCTTTTTTTCTTTCAAAATAAAAGTAGCAATTTGTGCATCTAAAAAAAAAAAATATTTCTATGTGTATTTTTAAGCACTGTCCTTTTGCAACGAACTTTTATTTTATATACTTTTATAACTTCTGTATATGCGTTTTGATAAAATCGACTTTCGGCTTTCTTCTATAGAAAATTTTACGAAAAGAAAAAATATTTATATAAATGTTAGTTAAAATTTTTATTTTTATATTTTTTTCATGAATTGTGGGCATTTTAACATTCGGTATTTCGATTTATCAAAACTAAAGCAAATAAATGAATGTTCAATAAAACCGTTCAATAAAACCGTTCAATAAGTACATTATACTTTTAGCCAAAAAAGATTGCGGATAACCGCTTCCTATTATTCCATGTTGTTGCAAGTCACTTTCAACTTACTCCATGTGTGCTTCTGATACCTACTTTCAGAAAGCACAATATTTACACAAATTAAATATTAATTCGCGTATTTAATTCATTATGAAAGGAAGTAAAAAGAAATTAAAATGTGCCAGATAAAAACTTTATAGTGCGGATGAGTAATCAATTCCTTTTTTGGAGGGGCCAGCAAGTCAAAGATTAAGACTATAATTTTCTTACAAATTTTCCGTGTGTAGTTTCCTTGAGTCACCTGCACTAGATAAATTCATTCCTGTGATTGGCATATATTCTCTGAGTCATATCAATAAATCCAATATTCGTCAGTCACCTATTAGAGTGTTGAACAGCGCTTTTGCCCAGCCTTGGTTGAATTTGTTGAGAGTTTTTGTTTTGCTTCACTTTTTCCACTTTTGGGCATAAATCCTCCTGACTATCAGATGTGCATGCAGAATTGTTTTTAATCGGGTGGCAGGTATATGCCCACAAATGATTTCATATAGGTACTTGTGGGTGCACCAGTTGTCCATAAAATTTCAATAGTTTTTGGATCAATGACAGTGGATTGACTACCTTCACGTCTTTCACCAAACTGCGCCTATGTGAGAACTCATTAAACCTTCACTCTACATGAGAGCACTGTTGTCGAGGCAATAAATCTTTAAAATCATCAAAAATTTATCTTGAAAATTTTCTTAGCGAAATTTATTTTTGTTTAGTATGCAGATAAAATAAAGCACACAAATTTTGTTTGAATTGTCAATAAAAATTTCAAAGAATCAGAAAATAAAACGACACCTTACAAGAAATAACTTGATGACTGTAAGGCTTTGTTTTGACTGCTTTTAATTTATGTTAATTTGTGTACGTTAATTCGGAATGCATTTAGCTATTACTTCGGTTCCCATCTCTAGAGAAGCGCAAAAAATTTCGTGGGGTGCTTGGCAGCATTGAGACATAACTGTTTTCTGGATAGTCCTAGTGGTGGTACCTACTGTTAACATCTTTCATATCAACTAGTTATTGGCAAAGGTTAGGAGTGATTGTTGCATCATTTTAACTGCAGCATCGTCTAGGATCGCTGCCACACCTCTGTAAGAAGGCTTAACTAATCACATTGCCTTCCAAATTCCTGACACTCTTATGCATATAACTAGAAACCTCTTTATGAATGATTTGAAAATAGAGCAATATAGCAGAAATGTTGATACGCTACAAGCTTATTGCTTGAGATGAGAGCACTTTGACGGGTTTCGCTACAAGCTTATTGCTTGAGATGAGTGCACTTTGGCGGGTTTCGCAGGACTAAATAGTACCTGAAAAATATCAGATGAAATGATAGAAGTTATTGTATTATTGGTAGGTGACGGTTATTTTCGACAGATGTTACCTGTAGTGCTAGCAGAAACACGAGAAGATTTGGAATAAGTGGAAGTGAAAACCATTGGAGATCTAATAACCAGAATATATCCCAAGCCTTCTGTTCTGGCTAGTAAGAATATCGAGGCTACTATTATACATAAATGATATTTTATTTAAATCGTTCGAAGGGATAGAAATGAATTTGGGAGATTCTATGGTATACTGTATTTATTATCCAGTGGAATTTCTGAACATTTTCAAGCCTCCTGATCTTCCACCTCACAAACTCATTGTCAGTGTGGGTACTCTAGTTATGCTGCTACGGAACTTTAGTATACCATCGAAATATCGGTATATTTGTACCATTCATACCTTTGATACCATCTGAATTTGCCTTCGACTGTAAAATACTATCGTTTCTCCTCAAGGTCTAACTTTGCAATGACTATTAACAAGTTTTAGGGATAGTCACTAAGTCGATTTGGGAGAGGACTGTTCCTTCCGTGATCAATTTTACATAGCCTGCTCTACAAACAAACCTCCAATAAGAGGTACTGTAACATACTGTGAGATGGTAGGAGATTTGTAGGCTCTTTTACATACCTCACTTTCTATTTAATAGCAAGCGGTTAACTAAGTGACTTAAGATTTTACATCAATTCTGAAATACACGTAGTTGTAGTAAACATTCATTATTATTATTTGTAGAGGCAATTTCACTAAAATGTACACAAAACTATTTTTTCGCTATAAATTTACAATAAAAAAGCGACAAATTAATTATGTATTTCGCTTTTATCAATTCGCTTGCTATAAAAGCAAACTTATTCTAAAAATGTGACAATTGTTATTAAACAGTCTACTGCAAAACTCACTCCTTCCCTCTACTGACCTTTATTATAAAGCAGATTAAAGCAGATGAAAATTAAAGAATAAGGGGCTATTTTTTATTAAAATAATGTTCACGATGAATTTCTAAAATAAAATTTTACAATTAATTTGTCTTGTTGCATGCTTTAAGATGCAGTGTACAGTTTGCCCATCCACTACTGACTTCATCCTTAGACTTTATACCACCATATGGGAAAACCTATCCTTCATATAATTTTACTGTTGCAACAGTCCTACAATTTCAGGCTTCTATGCAAGCACATTCCAACGCTACATGAATGAAACTCTTGTACAAATTACTTTCAGTTTAGTTAACATGCAAAGTGCAAAATGACTGCACAGAGTCTTTTCTGTCATGTTCAGAGTAGGTATACAGAATTTAGTAAGCAATTCATAACAGTCCTTTTGAGGGAAAACAATCCTGTATATCTTAGAGAACAAAAAACAAAATGTTACATACATATTTACATATTCACCAACATTTTAGATTGGAAATGATAGGAATGTTATATAACCACTCCTGCACAATAGCATCACTGCCAACGCACTGCAATTCGAGTGGCTTAGTGCAGCATTTTTTTTTTATTCACAGCTCTTTCAGTTCTGTTCTGCCGTATTTTATTCAAGTTAATTTTGTTAATTTTTTCTTTTGATTTTGTCATAATTTTTATACTTTTCTTTTTTGTTAATTTTTTTTTAATTTTTGTCTATTTCCCTCTCTTGTTTCTTCTATTGCCACATTTTTTTCTTACGCAGAGGTGTGTGCAGATATTGAAATCGTCACGTCAAATCAGTATGACGGTTAGGGCGCCACCAACATTGAATTCAACTGGCCCACTGCATGGTTTTGGACCACCTTCGAGAGATCCAACTTATGCATCAACAGCACCAATCATACTACCACCGCATTCGTCCTCGTTAACATCATCATCACAGCAACAACCACCGGGTGTCGGTGGAGGCCCTGGGTCACCACCGTTTCGACAAACATGTTCCTGGATGGATCGTCAAGGGCGACCAGCCTCTCCACCTATGGAGTATGGTGGCCGACGTAGCGATAGGAGAGATAGGTTAGTAAAACTATACAATTTTGTTATATATATCCATATTTAATCCTGTAGTCGGTGACACGTTTTCCTTCCAAAGAATCCTGTCCACAACCCGGCCATCCTGTAAATATATATATTTTTAGCACACTATTGAATGGCTCTAGATTACCTTAAAATAAGTTCGGTTGTTTGTTATTTATTCCATAATTGCTGAAATATTGTCAACCATTAAATTACGGTTACTGGAAAACATATGACCATGGACAGGTATTCTATCGTAAATTGAGTTTTGTTGGGCAATAAGGAGGTCACGAAAAATTATATTCACCTATGTAACTTATGCGGAATAAATGTTTTGGGCAGAGGGATGTGTTATGAAAAGCTATGTAATCTTTTTGGATATTAGGATAGTGGCTGTGTGCGGCAGGTAGTGCTACATTCAAAAGAAACAGACTAGTTAATGTTTCACCATATGAAATAATTAGAAATAATTACTTTGCAAGTGAATTTCCTACTATGCTATGAATATGAATATTTCTGAAGGCTACAATTCATTTTAAATGCTGGACTGCATAGATTTAGTACCTCGTCCAGTAAAATATAATACTTTTCAAAGTTTTTGTTTGAAAGAGACTTGCTTATCGTTATCTCATTCTTATTATCTTCCAAGCTCTACAATTTTATTAATCTACTATGTAAATTTTTAACTAACATCACGTTTTTTCCAAAAAAATAAATGTCAATTTCTCTGATATAAAGGGAAAGTCAGTTTAATTTCCCCAAATCGATGGAACATTCAATGGATGTAGGTATTTGTCAGCAGGCAGCGTATATAGTACGTAAAATTCCTGAAATGTTAAGCTTTCTCGCACAAAAGGAAGACAACATTAAATAAATTAGGTATTATTCTACATTTGGATGTACCTACATTTTAGGGATAAAAACGTACTCCACTTTTTCCAAATGGAACTTTAATAAATCTTATTAAAAATACCTAAGCTAGTGGCACAAATTGTAACCATTCACGTTAGGGAAACATTTTTTACTGTGTGAGATTCAGTAGATTTTAATTATAATAACCCAGCAAACATAGCGAAGAAATATTGAGGTCGGGCACTGACATGTATATAAATGGACTGACTGATCTCCTGTTACGTGTGGCACCAGTTTTGAATTCAGAAAGTATTCTCTTACTGTCAATGCTACCAACTGTCGTAAACTGGCGCTATATTTGAATAATTTGGGAATTTGCTTATATGCATGTCAGTGGTATTTACCAAATTTTAATTATATATTATATTATTATATTTACCAAATTATAAAATTTAATTATATTATAAGGAACTGTTTTGGTAGGAAAGTTTTGATTACCAAGTTGCCAGTTCTGTAAATACTGCTGAACTTTAAGCAATTTTTCGTTCCTAATCTTTACAGTTCAGAGGGAGAGTATGCTTTCACGGAAAGAGACAGGAATACGAAAGTGGTGCCATTTGATTTCATGCATTTTTGGTTCAACGAGCAGTTCGTTTATATACATGTCAGTGGGGTTGGGTGATCTAGCACTGCAATTGTATTTGTAAATCCTAGTGATTTAAACCAAATATTCGAATCTGGCTTCTTATAACTTAAATGGTTCGACCTCTAATGTTAATGATTACCCCATTTATATTTTAAGTACACTAGATCCTTTTGATGAGCTTGTTTTTATTCAAGTTAGTGAGATAGACGTTTTTTTTGCTGTTATGTCTGTGAAATTTAACACTGGTGAACTGGATGATCTGCATCCCAAATTTATAAAAGTTCTTCTGCCTATAATGCTCCCAAGTCTCACCTATTTTTTTCAACAGTAACATTTTAACATCTACGATCCCTCGTGTTTGGAAGTATTCTCAAATAATGTTCATCCACAAGAAGTCTTATGGTTTAACGGAGTATCGTCCATTTTTCCATCGTTCCATTTTTCTTTTTCTGTCTAAAGCCTTTAAAAAACCGGGCATACCCAAATCAGCAGTTTTTTTTAGATAAGGAGAACCGCTTATCTAATATTCAATCAGGCCTTAGATCCAAGAGGATGCTGTACTATAGCATTATATAACAGATGATATTAGGAAACCATTTGATAACGATAAATTAACAGCGCTCATCCTCCTTGATCTTTCCAAGGCCTTTGACGCGGTTGACAACGTATTGCTTTTAAGTAAACTGGCTTTAAATTCATTTTTTAAAATTCTACATGCACGTTGATTTCGTCTTACCTTAGCGGACGTCAACAGAGTATGTTCTGTTCTAATTATGTTTCTGGCTTCCTACCTTTACGGAGTGTAAACCCATAGGACTCCATTCTGGTATCCTTATTATTCACTATATTTTAGAAAGGGTGAATACCATATTTGTGTATGCACATGATATTCAACTTATATTTCTATGCTTTTGGGATTGTTGGCGGATGCTATATATGCCGTATGAACGAAGTATTAATAATTCCTTGAGCTTAAATGTCTCAAAATGTAAGATTATTGTGACCCATAAAGTGAATACACTTCTTGCTCTCGGAATATTATCGTGCACAATATAATCCTTTATTATTCATAGTAATACCGTAAAGAATCTTGGAATAATCTTTGATCGTATACTTTAAACTGGACCGATCACATAAATGTACTTGCCTGCAAGGCGTATGGGACTCTACGTAAACTTTCTGTCACCGCACCTTTACTCCTGTTAATAGGCGGATTATGTTAGCTAAATCGTTGATTGTTCCTCTTATGTCGGCACGACAATTCCGCTTTTTTCCAGAGATTTCTCCATTTTTCTGATTTCGCAGTTACAATGAAATGAGACAGCATGAGTCTACACTTCGAATTTACTGCGAGATAAATTCCTTATCTCTGAGGAAGATTTAAATAACTCATTACTTACTGCTAATGCTAAAAACAAAAATAATTGATTTGTTTAGTGGCATTTGCTGACTTGTTTGGTCTAGTGTTTATCTGGAAAAGTGATATAATTAAAGGTGCAATGAAGTGATCAAAAAAATAATGTCCACGGACTTTATGTCCCACTTAAAATGAATTAATGTCTATTTCCATGGCTCTAATTAAATGTCCATAAAAGCTCGCTTTGCGAGAATCGGCTTAGGAGGAGTCAGTACCAAGATTGGCAAGTTTCATACATTTTTCAATACGAATTTCTGGCAAACTATTTGTAGCAGAATAATGAGATATACCTTAAATCAAAGATAACGAAGAGGTCTAGTAACTAACGTCGGGAAATAAAACAAAAATTGTATTGTGAAAAATATTAGGACTATTCCCTAAATTTAAGACACGTTTTTCTTTAAAAATAAATGTAATTTTCTACGATAGAAAGGGAAAATCAGTTTAATTTCCCCAAATCAATAGAACTCTCTTGGATATTAGGAAGAGAACATTCAACGAATTAGGTATTATGCTACATTTTTTATGGAAATATATTTTCGCTAATATAATTCACACATTGTTCTTGAAAACAAGTCATATATTGTTTTTCAATATTTTGTTTAAGCGTGCCAAGCGTACCAACATAACTTCCATACTACTTAGTAGTATGGACCATAACAAATGAGCTATTCAGTTCATTCTTATGTTTTTTAAAAGGGGTGGTCTTCTATTACCATCAGCTAAAGTGAAGAGTGGTGCGGTGCTATCACCTATTCCCTACATTTGAGGGAATATTCCCTAAATTTTAAGTAATAGTCCCTAAATTTGAGGGAAACAAAAACAAAACAACAATTTAAAACTCCCTATATTTTAGGGGATGTTCCCTACATTTTAGGGAATATTCCCTAAAATGTAGGGAAAAAAATAAAAAACAAATATGAAAATTCCGTACATTTTAGGCAATATTCCCTAAATTTTAGGAAAAAAAACAATAATTCCCTACATTTGAGCCTAATCTTAGTTTTCCAAGGTGGAGCTTTCCCTAATCTTATCGACAAATGCCTAACCTGTGTGGCACAAATTGTTGCCACGCATTTTAGGGAATTATTTTTTACTGTGTAAGTATTCTCATTTCTTTAGATTGTGACTATTTTAGAAAGATAAAGCATAGATCTAGTGAATAAAGTCGAGTTTTTTCATATTTGGTTACGTTTTTTATAAGTATTTGGCTCTCATAATATTCTTGTTTTCTCTCCCAATATTTCACCGACGAGAAATTGTAATATTTCATTGAAAGTTGTTGAAATACAAACTGAAATAGTATATGTAACAATTATGTGCAAAATAAGTTTTGGGTTTCTGTCTTTTACGCCAGATGTCTTTAATGTGGTCTATGGTCTAGGTCGAGGCTAATTTTATATGAATTTTCTCACTTTCAGGACACAAGCCTACGTAGAGTAAATCTTATTGCTTAAAGGCCCGCTGGTATCTAGGTTGAAACTTTTCCTGAGTACTAATTCCTCTTAAGATACGAGAATAGTTCGCTTCTCTTAAAACATAAGAAATAATAAAGACGACTAATACAAATACTTTGTTCGCATTTACTTCGTTTTTAACACAGTTTTCGGTTCGTCTTAAGCTCTAAAGAAATTCGGTATCGAAAGAGTATCTCGAGTTGATATGTAGAGAACCATGTTCCTTTTACCACCCTGGTAATTTATTTTCCTTTCGGTATCGAATTCATTCTCGAAGTTTTAGTCAGAGATTACGATTTACTCGCAAATCATTTCAAACATGTGTGAAAGGGTGGATCAAATAAGGTAATTTTTCGTATAGGAGTAAATGAAAAACACTGCTCATATGTTGTAGAAAATTCTGCTTAAATTCGATGAACCTAGTACCTTCCTGTGGGGTTGAAGAGTTACGTGCAATAGAAATGCATAAGTGACATCTATTGGAATTGGAAACTTCTTGTAGAATGAGCGCGGGCACTAAACAATTTTAGGTTCACTAAACAATTTTAGGATAATCGGATAATCGGAGTGTTTCTGGAGTGGAATCTGCGAGAAGGCTCTAGGGAATTTGTATAGTTTAAATACAGCATTTGGCAGCGTGACTTAAACAATAAAGTGAAAACAAGTCAAGATAGATAAATAGGCGATGGTTTGCGATAATTTGATACTGATAATTTGAATAGAACTTCTAATTAATTGTTTATGAGTAAAAGTAAACAGTAGAATGAAATTAAAAGAGCTTTCGAATTATATCTGAAATATTGAATTTTGAATAACGAGCAAAAATCACGCACGCTACAATATTAAATAAACTGATAACAAAATTAGCTAAAATGTTTGCTGGGAAGCCCTAATAACAGAAACAGTGTTATTCTTGTTGTGTTAGAGCTAGTTTACACATTGAAGCAAAGCTATGTACCAATGTTAGTTAACATCTTGTTGCCATGATATTTTCATGTTTCGAATTTAATTGCAATTTATCGTCGGAGAGTACTACATATAACTAGCAATTCATATTACATACACGGTGGAGATATGCTGTAAACCATTGATTTTATTTATAAATAGATGTGGCTAGAATTATTTACGTCTTAGAAAGGAGATGACTCTACTTGCACAAAATATGCTAGAAACTTTTATTTAATGGTGCAAATAAAATTTTTCATCATATAATGTAAAAATGCTAAAAAAACAGAAATAAAAATTAATATCTACTCATTGAAAATTCTTTTATTCCAAGTTACGCTCAAACAAATCTTGCGACTTGTGCATGGCCAAAACCCTCGAGAATACTTCACAAGCCATGAAACAGACTCCCTCCCTACCACATGCGAGGCCCAGCGTAGTCCTTACATTCTAAAATATTTGCAGTGTTCTTATGTAAAATTGACAAAAGATTGATTTGAATAGCTCCTCCGCCCTAAACTACTATTCATACAGAAAAACGGTGTTGTGATAATCTTAAGCTTGCTTTCTTATCTTCTGAACCGAATAAAATTTTTATACCTTTCCTAACAAAGTTATTTAAAAAAAATTATCTTAACCAAATGACTACGATTCCTCAAACAAAAATTCTCAGCTGAGTAATCATTATAATGTTGCTCTGCCGTCATGGGATGCCGTGGGCTGATGATATCGAATGTAGCTGCCTACAGATTCGGACTACGGCTGCACATATACACATGCTTTTGTTACTCAGCTGAGAGGTATTGAGCGTAAAATGGTAAGGTTACTTTGTAATCAAAACTATTTAATTATTTTGTTAAGTAAGGTATATAGTAAGTGTAGCCTTTGGTAAGGTAAGGAACCAAGCTTTAAATTACTAGATGACCATTTTCCTGTATGGATAGTAGTTTAGGCTCTATGGCATATATAAAGTCAATGTTTGGCACTTTCCATAACCATCAATATAGAGCATTTTAGAGTACGGACTCCGAACGCACACATATAGATTTCTGTTTCATGGCTTGGGATGTATTCACGAGGGTTTTGGCATGGCCCACTCGTTTGATTTACATGGGCATGTGTAGCGAATGTCGGAACTTGAGTTGAGAGAGCACGAATTATGATTTCACCCTCTTGAGAATGAGCTGCAATTTAGCACGTTTTTTTTAATATATTGAATTCCCATGTAACTGTAAACTTAATCGAAAAGTGTATTCAAAGTATTCCCACTTCAGTTTACAAATGTTTCTTGACTGAATATACACTTTTTATGAGCCAGAAATAAACTTGGTGTCAAAGCATAATTTAGTGCTTGTAAAACTTTTAGTTGTTTTTGTTTTCTTAAGTACATAGGTATCTGCAAATGTAGTGTGTTGTGAAATATCCCACTTTTTAAAAGAACGCAGATTAAAGCGACACATCAGCTCTGAGTAAACTAGACGTATGGAGAAGCTTCGCTAGGAAACTTATATTCTTTGTGTTGCCAATAAATCCTTGATGTCACAGTATCCTGATAAGGCTGACACAATTGGATTTTCTCAGTTCGACATTAGCACGTTGGTACTGTCTTTACTTTGTTGTCTGACTAGGGAAGGAAGAAGACAGAGATGTTTTTATTATTAAATACTGTTTATAGATTCTCAAATGTAGTGTGGGATAATTGTTTGTCTGGAAAAGTGTAGCACCCTTCCCCAAGATCGGTGATGATCTGAACCTTGGACTGTCGCTCCAAATTTCAATCGCAGCAATTTTGAACCAATCCATATATCCTCTGAGTAGCTGGAATGATAAGAGAGATTTGTCGATCGGAACTCATTTCCTGTTCAAGAATTTTTCCCAGAGTCATTCCCATCGAAGTGTGCAAAGGTTTCTCCCTAACACTGGCTTCCGCACCGTCTACCTCCAAGTACAAATGGGTTTTCAGTGCTGATATCTGTGACGTGACACCAGTAATGCTTAAGCACACTATACTTTGTATATTGTCATTTTCGCGTTGCTAATCGCTCTATGCTACCATGTTATTTCCTCATATATTATATTGCCTTCGTTTTCGTTCTTATGATAGCCGTACAAATCCAATACATAGTCATCCATCTTCGGTTCGATTCGACAATAGGAAACCATTCCAACCTCAAAATTTTGCAGGCAATTTTATGGTAAAGAAAAAATCAACATAACAAAGTTCATTCTCCTCCCCATTATCTGCTCCGTTCTTCATAGATGTTCAATATTAAGGTCTATACAAACGAACAAGGCTCCTGTCCTGTGTAGGTCTTCCTTTGAGTCTTTTTCGCTTTTATTGAAATTTTCGCTGTAAAATTTTAAAATTTTCGAAATGTATTTATAAAAAAAATATTCACTTTTCATCCTTTCAGAATAAGACGTGTAGAATTGTGTATAGAGCCGGGACAATCTCTTGGCCTTATGATACGTGGGGGTGTAGAATATGGCCTAGGAATTTTTATAACTGGTGTAGATAAAGATAGTGTTGCCGACCGGGCTGGCCTCATGGTCGGAGATGAAATTCTCGAAGTGAATGGTCAATCATTTCTAGATGTAACACACGATGAGGCCGTTAGTCAGTTAAAGTACCACAAACGTATGTCATTGGTGGTACGTGATGTCGGTAAAGTTCCACATTCCTGCACCTCCATTGAACCGGAACCATGGGATGCATACAGCCCGACTGGGACAAGGTAAGTGGAATCATCAATTTATGTAAATTTTTCAAAACAAAATATCTCATCCTATTGAAATTCTATAGTAGGACGAGAAGAAAATGTCCGATATCAGCCATGGTTGAGGAGAAAGCACGTTCCTTACTGCCTAGACATCAATTCGCAAGTCTTTCGTATTATATAGCCGAATATGGTTCGAAAGCAATGACCATAGATGCCTTTGTTGCCGTCTTATTAGAAATGTTAGATACACCAGAAAAAGTAATTGTAGATATAAGAATTTCAGTAAAATTCACGCAGCCTTATGATAAACTTTTCTTTTATGTTATTATTTCAGCACACCTTAGTAACTGAAATTCGTGAATTGGTTTTTCCAGAGGATCGAACGAGATACGACGAACTAGTGTACAGAAGGGACCGGGATGCATATAGTATAGAAAGGCATAGGGTAAGTAAGTTATTCTGACTCTCAACTAACTATCTACATTCACAACTGAAATTACTGCCATTGGTGAAGTGCTAATGATATAGCTGTAAAAGTTGAAAGCTTCCCTACAATTTGGAAAAAAATTACCAATTCGTCCTAATCTTTAGACTTCTTAACTTGGATTTATTCCTTTAATGAAAATTACATGAAAACGTGAGCTTTTCATACATAATAAGTAATTACATGATTTCTTGTCAAAAATGCGATTTAAGAGAGACGCACGGAAAAATGGAAGGTTTTAGCACGCGATACTTTGTGCAGCAATCCTTTGCTAGAGGTAGCAAGCAGTCTTGTTCCCAACTGGCCCTAATTATGGTCTGAAATGTAATCTTTTCGTGATAGTTATCAAGTCACGTAAATTCGTTTTTTTGTTTTTTTTTTATATTAATTAATTATTTTTTCTTGTCTACTTTTATGTTTAGTTTTGTAGCTAATACTGCGCTTGAAATCCGAACATTATTAGAAATTTTCAAATGAACTATTAGTCCGTGCTAGCGTCTTACTGTTTCACTTTTTTTTTATTAATCTTTACATTCGAAAGAGCAATTACTTAGATTAGATATTACTATATTGTGTACTAGAAGAATGCATAATGCCGATCAACCTACTCACCATGAAATAGTTAATTACTTTAATCGGACAGAAGGATTGTTATAGAGGGGGTCCCCTCCGGCTGAGATATCTTTTTTGAGCATTTGGTTGACTTCGAATTTTCAGCTCGATCGATTTTTACTACATTTGATGGTGATGAGCTTGAAGCGAGCTTCTATTATCAGTAATGACACTGACAATGACGCTGCATTATCTTCTCACAAATCTAAAAAAAACGTGACTATGACATTGCTTAGTCGCTTTTCTCCCCATATAATGTTGCAAATTCCAGATCTCAGTAACTGATAGGATAAGAATATACCTTGTATAGACGGTTTCTCATTTTTTCAATAGGACTGGTGGAGATAACGGCACAGCGTCATATATAATGACTACTCAGCTGAGAGCTTTTGTTTGAGGAATCGTAGTCATTTGGTTCAGAAAAATGTTTTTAAATAATTTTGTTAGGAAAGGCATAAAAATCTTATTTCGGTTCGGAATATAAGAAAGCAAGCTTAAGATTATCGGAACACCATTTTTCTGTATTTAAAAGTTTAAGGCGGAGGAGTCATTCAAATCAAACTTTTATCAGTTTTACATAAGAACACTGTAAATATTTTAGAATGTTAGTACTCCGTTGGGGCTCTCATGTGGTAGTAGAACCTACTCTGTTTCATAGCTTGTGAAGCATTCTCGAGGGTTTTGAGTAAATCCATATTTTACATGTCAGTGGTGTGCACCAATAGGTTTTCGCAGATGTGCATGCATTGATAACTGGCAAGTCGATCGTCCATAAAACGATTGGCATATACCACTCTTCCCCTTAATCGGTAGTTAGATATATGGTTATCTAACTGATCGACACCTCCCATATACATATTGTACACTTCAAAATGTAAGGCTGGCGGTACATCTACTTTTGTTTTGCTCTTTATGCCTATACCTTTTCACGTGGGATATATAGGATTGACGCCATGACTTTTAGATAGCATATTAACTACCTGTTTGTCTTTCGCCGGTTTGGGTCATCATTCTCCTCATCACCGGAGTCTTCATCTGTACTGTAACTGACTACAGGAGGTGCAATTAGTATCTCATCAGGACAAGGTACATTTTCTCCTAAATTTTCAGGGACTTCGTAAATTTTCGCAACGGGGAAACTTTCTGCTCCTAAGTGTTGATTAAATTGGAGACGTACGTTTTCGCAACATCAATAAAACAGCAAAGAAAATGTAATTAACGTCCAATCACGGCTTTAAAAATACAACTAAACTAAAGGACTTCGATTAGGAAGAACCAATATACTGAAACTTTGCATTAAAAAAGCCAGACTAACCTGGCAGTCATTTCACGATGGTTAATGTTATCACACTAGCGATAAACTCACAACTGATTTCAGAGCAGAGTACTTTTGCAGCTACATTCTTTTTGCCACGAAAGCAATAATTTTTTATTTTATCTAAAAATTCTGTACAAAAAGATCAGCATCCTTATCCCACGATGGTTATCCAGAGAGGATCTCCCAGCAGCATTGTAGCTGTTGGTCAAGTTGATTTTACTGAATTTAGCAAAACTTTCATCGAATACTAACTTACAAACTTACCATTCTTAAGATTTGCTACCTTTTTTATTGTTGCTTGTCTGGCCCAATTCAACAATCATATTTTCGTAACCGTATTTCTACGAAAATTAATAACCCTTTGGGGTGCCGCAGGGTAGCCATCTTGATCACTTATTATTTATTTACATTAAAAAATTTAAGAATTTTCAAAATCATTATTATATGATAGTTTCCACAATGAATAAAAAAGAAAAACAAATTCGTTTTTAAAAACTTTTCTTTTCATATACTCAATTCTAACTTAAAAACACAACTAAATAAAGAAAAATTTAATAATACATACTTTCCCTTTGTTTTAATTAAATTCCAGCGGAAAGGAGATCCAATTCATGGACATGATATTCCGGTAAGCTACAAAAAACATAATTTTCTTTTTAAACTTTTTTACTTAAAATTAATATTTATGTGTGTACTTTTTTCTCTTTTACTTTATTGTGTAGATGCGTGTCGATGTATTATACAACTTGCATGCAAGATATCATTAAATAAAATTGCATAAATGTTAAAAAATGAACAAATTGTTTTTTCAAATATTTCTCAGTAGAACCAGTTTTTCCTATAACAAAGTCCTCGTGCCGTAAATAAAAAACGAAAAAAAAATTATAAAAAAAGAACAAAACAAAAACTGAAATTATTTTGAAAAAATGTCCGCAAATAAAATTCTTAAATATCGAATGTCAATTTTTTATGCTTATTATTAATATTTTATATTTTTGTTTTTGTTTTTATTAATAATCATAAAAATTTAATATTAAAATTGAAAAATTTCTTTTTTAAACACTTGCTCACAGTTGTAATATTTATATGTCTCACATGATTTATTCATTTCATATAATGCACAAAAAAAAATCGTAGACTAATTCGAAATTTAAAAAATAATAATTATTTAATTAATTAATAACAAGTTTTTCCGTGGTTAGTTATACAATTCGCGCATTTCGAAAAAAAAGACAAAACGTAAAGAAAAGACTATTTTTTATAGTGCTTAGAATATCTACAAGTCATTCTTCTGTGCTTTTCAGGTCTTGACCTTTTTTTGCAATCTGCCATTTCAAACTTTTTATCTTTCCACCTATCAATTGAATCTGCATGATCATTTTAGAATGACTATACTTAGCTGAATTAAAGATCTTATGATATTTGCTTAATGATACGAATTTCATCACTTTAATGAACGATGAAATACAAATTTACTAAAGGTAGGCAATCATTGGCTAAAAATAGTTTTATGATTAATAGAAGACTCATCAAAGCAATTGAATAAGAAAATAAAACTGATCGCTGCTAATAATCAACTGAAACTATGTTTTCTTGTTAGTTACAGTAAATCAAATAATAATAAAAATGGAAACGAGCCAAACTTAAGCTCTGACACAAAGAAATAAATCTTGCATGGATGTGGTGAAAGTTCGAATTATTCAAAATATGATTGGTAGGTTCAGAAATCAATGGTCGTATAAACGCCCAGGTAGAATGGGCTGGGATCGAGGTAATTGAATTCGTAATATATGGATTGGCTATTATATGAAAAAAGAATGAAAAAAAACGGATAAGACGGAGTGACGAAAAGAGTGTAGCGCCATAATATGGAATGATTTTTTTTTATATTTTTCAATTTTCCATCTTCCTCTAAATCAAGTGGATAATTTGGTGGGGTGCTGTGTTAGAACCACTCTGGTTTTAGCTATAACTTTAAAAAGAATTCTGAAAATTTGTTGCAATTTGGCCGAGATATTGGGTGGTGGTCTCCCAGTAGCACACTTCAGCGTGCAGTAAATAAATTAGAAATGAATTGAAGGAACCTTGCAACGGTCTTTCGTTAATTACTCCCAAATCAAAAAAATTATAATTTGCGTCTTTTTTTAAATAAAACATAATAAATTATAGCTTATTTTATGTGGAGGATAGTGCCATAAATGTTACAAAATATGACCGAAATATGGCGTTTAATGTACTGTAACTCGGTGAAGAGTATGTTACGAAAATCATCGTAGATTGGGTAATAATAATTGAATCAAAATTTTCTGAAATTAATTTTTTTTTTAATAAATAGAGTTTGAGATTAAGCCTGTCCAGGTAATCTTCATTAGTAATTTTTTCCAAAACTTGATTTGAAAATGAGTTAATGGAAAAGACCCCACCTGAAAATGGGCATATTTTCAACTGGCGATTGTTGAAAATCCGTAAGTTGGAGAAATCGGTTGTATTAGATAGTTCTTCAAAACTCACCAGGTATGCAGACGAGAGAAGAACTGTGATGATATGTTGAAGATATGTGCTGTCCCATGAGGTAAAAAGTGTGAAAAATGATAGACCATATTATTTTCGGAAAAAAAGTATACTGCTCAATTACACTCGGCGAGATCTTTAATTTGATATATAGCATGCCATATTGGAGGCACTCCCTGTGGAGGTTCTTACCCCTGCGGGGTTTCTTACCCCTTCTGAAAGTACCCCAATTAAAAAAAATTCTTCAACGATTTGTAGCCGGCAATTAGCTGAGCCAAACTCAGAATACTGTTTTTCGATCGGACTTAACCATACCGAGCAATCCCCGTTCTAAGGTGCGAAAATCTAGTGCTCCAGTTGAAATAGAAAAAAGGGAGGTACTTAAAAAGAAATATGAGGATCGAAGGATGTCCAGATTTAAGAAATACGTTTATTGTTTAGAAAGATTTTAAATCAGTCGCGCGTCCCGTGTTGTGTCGAATACAAATCTAGTACACTTTCGAAAAGCTAGTACAAATTTGTGAAAATCTCGCCCTCAAAATAAACAGAAGTACCCACACCCCTATGCTGCTAGGTCAAATTGCTGAGCTATAGCGAATATTCCGTAAAAAAGGCATCACCCCTCTAATTTCCCCCACCATCAAGATCGAAATTAAAAATTGCCTATAACTACACCGTATTTATCTAGGACCATTTTAAAAATCATTCCGATTAGACGACTGATGGCTTGGAAGTTTTTGCGCCTACCAGTTTTTTTCATAAGTATAGGAATTTTCCATCTTAGTATCCTCCTAACTCCCCGCCCCCGCTGCGTTCTCCGGGAAATTGCAACCATTTCTTATTTAGGCTTCAGTTAATATATTAATCAACTTTCTACGATCTTGAGTTTGAGAAAATAATTTCGTATTTCGATTTATCACCCCTCCATTGCTCGACCCCGACCCCAAAAAACAAACTATCAAACTCAACCGAAAGTTGAGCCCCACCCAATAGAATATTTACATTAAGCTTGGATTTTGTTTTATTTTTTCAATTATCTGATTTATTGCGCGCAGTAATTCGAGTGTTTCAGCCCATGGGATCTCCAACGTTCTCCTAAAATATTTACAGGAATATCGTCATCATCGTCAATGATTTCATTTTCCAACATTTAAAAACCATGTCATTATCAAGCAGTGGCTAGGCTCAGGTCACCGTCTTTTGCATTAAATGTTTTTGTATGCACTCTTCAAGATGTAAACTTTTTGGAAGAATTGTTGAAAAAGGCTACTTACATAAAAGCTTTTTTGTTCCCCTTATGTTCACGCCTAACATGGTATATAACCACTTTTCGCATATCAATTCGTTTGCAGGGAGAGAAGAAGCAATGTAAAACAAAACTAGAATGGTTGTTATTGGTAGTCCTCGGGAGCTCAGAAACTCTCTAACCCAATTAGAACTCATTAGTGAGAAATGAATTGGAATACAAAACACTTACCTGAGGTACAATCACTAACGATTTAACCTTATGTGACCCGGTGTCTCATTGGTGCTGTGAAAAAATTTGATTCTTTCTTTTTCGTCGGATTTTCGTTCGGAAACGATTTTTTCTTGCATTGAGACATCGGGTAGAAATTTCCAGCAAAAAAAAACCTGCCTTTTCCGTGCTGAATTATTTCTAGCATGTTGCATTTATATCGTGCGCCTTCTATTCTAGGAAGCTGAAAATGTGTCAAACAATTGTTTTTTTTTGGAACGGTATATGTGTTGCTGAGAACTTTTAAAATTTTCTGTTTTTTTCTTGCTATGCTCAGATTTCGCCATCATATACTTCTCGGCAATGAACATTAAGCTTATTTACTTGATTAGTTCCTTAAGTACCTACTTAGCACACTAAATCTAAGAAAAACTTGCTTTTTCTGCGACCTGTCTCAGTATAATAAGACGAACTAGCTAAACTTGCCTGTTCTTAGAACGGGATTCTCTCTTAAATTAAAAACTTTTTTTTTTAAATTTTTTAAGTTTCTTTTTGTTCATTTATTTTTTAGTTTTTTAATTTTTTTAATGTTAAGTATTCATTAAAAAAAAAGGTATGCTGGGATTCGAACGCCTCAGACAGAGTTTATATGAAAAAGATCTTTCCTTCACGAATTATTTTGACTTATTGCCGTACGAATAAATACATGTCTAAAATTACTAGAAAAATGTCGTTAGTGTGTTCACGATCTTTCTCGTTTCTTAAAGAAAATTTATTCACGCTATCGAGCAATCGAAAGATCACCTTGCAGCAGTTTACATTGTAACATTTTCGATTTATGTTTTTCGGATGGAAAATCCATTTTGCTTTAAAAATTTGAACAAAAGCTCCATTGGGCGGTATAAATGAATGTCTTGGAACTGTAAATAAAAATTCCATGATATTTACATATATACGCAAGAGATTTCACATCCAACCAATATATTAGGCATGTATGTCTATCATAATAGAGTTTTTGTTCTGGAGTCTCGCAGCCCGCACATATAAATCTTATACTTTTTACTGAATTTGGAAAAATAGAATTCACTAAAAAATGGTAAACATTTAAAGCAGTTTTATTGGCATCTTTTGGCTTTTCGCCTTCTGTTCATAAATTAAAAAAAGTCTATTATACGGATTAAGTAACAAGTTGAGAATATCCTTTCATAATAGAATCCTTTCGCAATGCCAAAATTCTGAAGGTAAATTTGTCTCGTATAATACGCCACCTGTTGTTATTTTCGGCAGAAGCATGTAATCCTGGATGTTGCACAAGATCCATCCTTTGCTATATTGTAAATAATTCCGGATAAGATTAAGTGCCTACTGCCTCAGTAGTTTTGCAATAAGTAGTTAAATAATTTTTTAAAGTTATTTAAAATTTAAATTTTTCTTTTGTTTCATAACACTCCGACAGGTGGCTTGTGGGGGTTTCTGATTATATTAAAATATCTATTCAAATCGTTTCCAAATATATATTTTATAAAAAAAAATATATATATACATATATATATATAAAATACGCCTTTTTTTAAAATAAAGAATAAAAAATAAAATGTATGTGAGCAGGGTTGGGATCGAACGGTAAGGGTGGTGGGAGAGAAGTGCGTTAGAAGTTGGGAGTGGTGGTGGGATTCCGATGGGGGTGCAAATAGATGGTGAGGTTGAAATGGAATAGGGTGCTAGAAATTTGAAAAGGGTTGGCGGAAATTTGAGGGACGTGCGAGGGGGAAGCATCTATATGAGGGGAGAAGCGGCTTGGAAACGAAGAAAAGATGGAGATACGAAGGTAGCGTGGTAAAGGAAGAAGATATAGCAAGAAAGAGAGATGAAAGAAGAAAAAGAGTTTAGGGGAAAATATGAGAGGGTATCAATTAAAAATAATATATAAATAAAAAAAATATGATGGGGAAAGTCATGTTGAGTATACTTCGCTGATAAAGTACTGTAATTGATTAAACTGCATAAATTCATAACTCGTAACTCTTTAAGAAACAACATACTCAAAATAATTACAAAATAAAACACTTATCCCAATAAAACAGTGAATTCAAATTAACTCGCCATAAATAGTTCATTTTTGTATGTACTTAAATCTGTCGATGAATGTGCGAATCTGATAGAATTAATATGAGACCCAAGAATTATCCAAAAATAATTTTAAGTTGAATTAGGCCATAGGTTACAAAATCCGTTCGTCATCTCAGAGTTGTCATTTTGAATTTGTAAATTTCGACTAAAAGTTCGTAATTCACGACTCCGAACACACAATTTTGCGTCGATACTTATCGTAAATGAAAAAGTTTCTCTGCCGTTTTGAATATCGAAATTTTGATTTTAAAAAAATTATAGAATGACAAAATTTGTCCAGCATCTTGAATGTTTATTATATAAAAGTGTTAAAGTGTATTGCCACGGAACCATGCCAATTTTTAAGTTGACCGAAAGCAGACGGAATTTAAATTACAAGATTTTCTTACATACTTAGAATAAAAGATAAAATGTGCCGTGGAGTTGGAGTATGGATCCAGAGGTACATACAAAAAAATTATAAATTTTTCTACTTGATTTTGGTACTATTTCTTTCCCAAAGATTAAAGTTAAAGTTAAAAAAAGGGGCGACTTGGCCCTGCGAACACCACGACCAGAGTTGATGTATTGTGTCTTAAGCTAAATTGGTTAGGCTAAGTTTAGCTTCTTTATAAGCTCGATTATTGCCTTCCAAATTTATTTGGAGTGGTAAATGCTTCTCCACATATTATGTGAATATATATCACAAAGCGAATTATCTCGTTGCGGAGTTCGATAATCCAGTCCAGTCCGATTCATGTGAATAAGGTATTTATTATACCTTTCCTGGGATGTTAGTATAGAACTCATTTCCACTTAAACATTCAACAAATGTTGCTTGTTAAGTTTGTGCATCTGTAGTGAACAGGGGAGGGGGGTATTCCTTCGCTTGCCTCATATCAACTGTCTTCCAATTTTTGTACTTTCCGCCTTAAAGTGAGTTTTTGCCCGGTTTTAGGCAGATGGTCCGCTTTTCCATTTCCGTCCACTTCTTTGTAACTTACAATACTCTTCTTACATACCTCATAAAGTTACTTTTAGTGTAAACCCTTCAAATGTTTTAAGAAATACTTAATTCGTTACCCGTCTTGTGTCGGATGAAGATGTTACAAGATGGTCGTTATAAAACATGCTTGTACAATGAAATCTAAAATTTCTAAATACGACACAACGCAGATTTATGCACTAAAATGTATGACGACCTTCAAAAAGGGTCTTCAGACTTCTCAAGAACGGTGATAATCTGAAGTGTCCCGATCTTGAAAATATTCTTGTTTATAATATATTTTGGTGGAGAACGGAAAAAATCACAAATTGCCCTTATCGCAAAGGGACGCACGCTCCAAACTATTCTCATTTATTTTGAAACACCCTGTATATCACTTAAACTATACTGAACATGTATAATTCACTGGGAAAGTGTATTTACAAAATTATATCTTCTCTCTTTCTTTTTAAATGTTATTTATATTTCCTCTTTCTCTTAATTCATGTTTGAAATTTTTGTTGACTTGACAATTTTTTTATGTGCAAATTATTCGAAGAAAAAGTACGACGTACCTTTCCTGACAATTCTTACAAATATCTGCACATCCGATTTTGATCATTATTCATTTTCGTTATAAAGTAATTTATTGATGGATAAACTCTTTTTTCTCTTTCCTTATCTCCGTTTTATTTTTAATAAACTGCACTGGATTAAGGTTTCTTAAAAAAAAAATCTCCTGCTTGACTACTATAAATTCATTCAGAAAATTGAAACATTCGTTCAATGGATTTTTCTGCATTATTCCCTTCTGAACCTATGTAGGTAAGATAATACGTAAATATTCAATATATATGAATATGGAAATGATAACAAGAAGGGGAATTCAATAATAATGAAAAACTCTAATTGTGGTATGGCAGAACCAACCTCCTTTTTATACCCGCATACTTAGAGAGCTGAAATTTTGTACACGGAAAAGTAAAATTAAGTTCGAAAATGAGACAAATCGGTCAACTCCTTCGTGGAGTTGCCATATCAAAATTTAGTTTTCCGCTATATATTTGGACACTGCCTGAGAACGCGTCGACGTAGACAGCTGAAATTTCGTACATGATGTTTTTACTACATTAGCAAATAAAATGTCAAAAATGGACTAAATCGGGCAACTCTTTCTTGGTGTTGCCATATAAAAATTTAGGTTTTTTACGTATACATTGAAAACCATCAGTCCAAGACATTTTTATTGTACTAAAAACTTCTGCAGAATACGAAATCCTTATAATAATTTTTTCTGTGCGACAAACCGTTCTAGAAATATATGCGAAAAACAACTTCAAAATCAAACTTGAATAGATTGGTGACCATACGAAATTTAAGACTGGGGTATCATAAGAATTGGTCTTAGACCAATTCTAGCTTTTTTTCTTGTTTTAACTGATTTTCATTTTTTTGTTCCGGATCTTATAGCTTTTTATACCCTAGATGAAATGTATATGGTATACTAAGTTTGCCATTCCGTTTGTAAAGCACAGAAATAATGCTAGTAGAGATAACTGGTTTGAACACCCACGCATAATACTAAAAGTTATTTTGATTTTTGCATGTCCATCTCTCCGTCTGTCCGTCCTCACAATAACTCGAGAAGGGTGTACTTACAGTACTCAAATTTTGTACACGGGCTTTTATAAAAAAAAGTAAATTTTGGTTCGATAATCGGACCAATCGGGCACTCCTTCCTAAGGTTGCCATATAAAAATTTCGCTTTTCACTATATATATTTGGGCACTGCCTGAGAACGCGTCAACGTAGAGGGCTGAAATTTGTTACATGGTGTTTACATAGTAGTAGTAAATAAATGTTCAAAAATTAAATTAATCGGGTAACTCGTTCTTGGTGTTGCCATATAAAACGTCTATTTTGAACTATATATTTGGACACTGCCTGAGAACGTGTCGACTTCAAAGGCGGTATAATAGGGTATAATATTATTGGTCTTAGACCAATTATAACTTTTTCTGTTGTTTCTTAGGCCCTTTGCTTACTCTAGCGCATAGGTTTCTTCAACTGACATTTCTATAATATTAATTGATTAGAATTTGTTCAATTAAACAAACAAACACCTTAAAAATAATAACTTAATTCTCATCGCTGTCGGCGTACATATGAGTACATAGTTAATGGGTAGAAACGTAATTAAAAAACAACGAGTATTTTATATCACTTTCGGAATATTCAGACTTTTAAACCAACAACTTTGGATCTATTACAACTGATCAGGTTTTTAATATTGAATTAAATTTACTTACTACTAAACAGAATAGGGAAAGGAGTGTGCGGAAGAATCAGTTTTAAAAGCCTGCCGGAAAAGGTCGTCGTCGAACTCTTACTGCTTCAGGTATTGCAATTTCCGGTTTAAAACACTCTAATATTGTGGCATTTATGACTTTACTGTCAATTTATTGGTTTGAATTAATTTAAAATTAAAAGATATTGGCGAACCTTCAAGTTTGTGGAGATTTAGTAGTGCTGGTCGGACGTAAATCTTCTGAAATTGTGTTTTCCGAAAAAACTATAACAACTTGTTCATGATGTTCATGATTTTGCCAGGGTTTGACAACATCCATTCATTCGTGGCGATGCGGTATATGGATAGACCATACAGCACCACATTAAGAGGATGCAACTTCCCACTGGGAAAAAAAGCAACGCTCTAAGAAACCTCCTGAAATGCTTCCCTGGCAGTTCTCAGAGTTTCTTTTCCATATCCCACGCCGTTCATTGCTTTTTTTTAAACAGGCATGTCCGCAGAGGCATGCGCTGCATTGTTGTGCTTAAGACGCGTTTTAGGAGGTATGATAAATGATGGGTGAAGATGTTTTTTCAAGGTGTCTTTCAAAACTGAACTTTTTGAATAACCATCAAAGTGCTTCTTCCTTAACATCATAAAAGGATTTCAAGACTGTTTCCTGAGAATATCAGTAAGGTACTTGTGCCGGCTCATAATTATTTGTGGTATTCAATTTTATTAAGTTGATTGAATAAGCCAATAATCTCAATTTTATTCTCACTTTAATGCAAGAACCAGGGGCGTATCGAGGGCGGAAATGAACGCCCCCCCCCACACACTCCGAGTGTCAGTTTTTTTTTTCAAGGAACTATGAGCAAATGTATGATTTGTTAAGCTTTCATGATTTTTGAATCCCTGATCCCGTTAGGATCTCAAGTTGAAATTTTGACATGTTATAGTGGAAATAAATTAATAAAATTAAAAGTACGCCTTCAGGGATATTTAAGGATAACGGTTATAATTTTTATCCTTGATATCCCTTTTCCCATATATTTTTTAGGTGGCATTTTTCTTAAATAGCCTGAAATCCTATCTTTCAATTTGCAAATCTGCCATATTTCTTTAATCTTGCAGGAATAGCAAAATATCTATAAATTTCTAAAGAAGATGACCAGGACAACATATTTTCGAAATTTGCGAAATACGCATTGTGTAGGGAACATTTTTAATTCGTATTTTTGTTTTCGCAAGCCCTCTAAGTATGTAAAATTAGTGGTTATGGTCATGTCACACATGTTGCATATTTGATATGGAATGACCCATATACCTCCGAGGACGTTGCGGCACCAACGTCTATATTGCGTCCACTTTCTGCCGCAGATTTGTGCATTTGTGTATATTGATTTTTCGCGTTTCGCTGTCACTGTAATTTACGTCCAAACACTGATATGTCAAAACGGCTCAAATTGCGTGGATTGTAAATAAATAAATAAAATGGCTTTATGTCCATATCAACATTTTAGCAAATAAAACTTGAAATTCAATATCCTCAAAAAATGGGTGCTTAGTGCTCAGATGAGCTCAGAGCGCGACTTTAGAGTCCTATCTTCAGACCTCTTTTTGACTTAGGACACATATGGTCCCATCGAAAGCCAAATCCTGGTTGTGCTACTGACAGGAACTTCAAGCAGATTACTTCTAATTACTTTAAACTTCACATTTAGATTCGTGGAAAATTAGTTGAAATTATCCTTTGTTGCACTTCTGCTGGAGCTCTTCATATAATCTTCTATAGAGCTTCCAAGTTGCTTATTTTTATGAATAGATCAGTCAATAATCTGCTAAAGGGCTGCCAAATGATGGCTAGGGAAGCGCTGGTTTTTGGTCTCAATGGGTTATAACTGCAATAGGGCGGTAATGTTTTAATGATTTAATGATCCTTAATTTCACAATCCAACTATAGTTATCCATTAACTCCTCTACAATTCTAAATAAAATAATACCATTGTACACCTCGGAGCTTACAGGGGTGATCTGAATCTAAACAAGCGCATGGATATTTTTAAAAAAAGACAATTTTATGTTGCAAATAATTTATTGAACTCAAAATTTATTCGTTATAATAACAGTTCCTAATAACAAAATATAATTCATAAAAAACAAAAATCTCTTAAAAACCATGCGTCATCATAATCGCTACTTCCTTCAAGTTTTTTTTAACACACTGGACAAATGTAATGAGCGAGCTGTAAACTGATGTATTTTTCTCACTTTCCCCAGAAGTTCTGACTTTTTCGTCTTTTGGTGCAGAAAGCAAGATCTCTTCTTGTGTTGCTCCCATCAGAAGTAGCTGAGATGTGGGCTCTCTCAGACCTTTAACACTCTCTGTTGAAAATGCTTTCAACTTTTTAGAGTCTTCTGCACATATGCTATTTTTGCAATTACCTTAAGCTACACGAGATATGGAAACATTATTTCAAAAGGGTAATTTTCTATATTCAGGTAACTATTCGCTTGGGCTTATCATGCGCACGTATGCTCTGCGGGATCAAAATCAAAGCTGGATTTGTTTCAGGCTTAAGTACTTCAAAAAATAGTCTATGGCCTGCACAAAAGGACTGACTTTTCAGCCATCCTACCTGCTAGGTGAGCTAGACCATATGCTCCAGGGCATTAGTCAACATGTGGTCTTTAAAGCTAATTCTGTGCCATCAGCAGCATTTAAAAAAAAAATCATATTATTCACACCAACATAGAATAGAATTGAATAGAATAATGTATTTACTTAAGCGGACAAGATCTTTTGATTTTTCGCTGTCTATAGGATGTTTCCTCCATGGTGATCAATAGAGCAGAAGTTGATAGCTACTCACTTAGCCAAACAAAAAATTGTATGCCAGGTGAACCGATTCGGAGTTATAGGGTGATTAAGAAAAAAAAACTAATTTTTCACAGAACAGCCTGTATCTTAAAAAGTGCATAGCGTAACTGGAAGCTCATTGTATGCACAACTTCATGATGGCGTTTCCAACGACTGCCTCGTACCCCTCTCCTCTCAGGAGTTATGCGGGCCTGAACCAAAAATTTCCGATTTTCATAACTTTTTTTAAGTTTGACCTCTTTATTTTACAAAAACGTGATTAATATAACTTTTTTTATTAAAACTGTAAGTTAAATTGACATATTACACCCTATGTGCGAACTGTAGCTGTTAAAGCGTTATTAGCTATTAAAGCTCTTAACATATTCACAAAGCTATTCTCAAATCTATTCTCAAAGATAATTTGTTCCCTTAGTGACTGAAAACAAGTTAATTAAAAAAATTATCGGCTAATTTCGGTATGACCTGGGTAGGTTTTGAGCTCATAACTCTTTAACGCCTGCAGAGAGAGCATATGGTATACTAGGTCAAATTGAAGTGGAGAGTCCACAGTTTAGAGTTTTTATAAAAAAAATTATATGAACCACCTTTTTGTAAAATAAAGAGGTCAAATTCCTGACATGTGGATGTACGCCCTGCACTTTTTAAGATACAGATTGTTTTGTGAAAACTATCTTTTTTTCTAATCGCCATGTAACTCTAAAATGGTTCGTAGAAATTGAAAAAGGTGTTCAGGTTTTCTGCGAAGATCTTCACATAATATATTAAATTCGCCAGACTTTAACCGGTTTTTATTTATTTTAAAAATTACTAGACCTTTCCGTTTTCTTGCTAAAGTCAATCTCTTTAACCGCTCATCGTTCGCCAATCTGCGAGCGGCCTAATATTTAAGCAACGTAGAAAAAAGTAATTGACGATGTAAATTAAAACACCTTTTCTGTCTGAGAAAAGAATTTACGACTTTAGAACTTCTTTGTTCAAAATGCAGTTATTTAGAAACAAAATAAAAATTCTTTAGAACTATGGAAATGTTTAAAACTAAACTTTTCTCAGGCACAAAGCTGATCTTTTGCAAAAAGATAAAATTCTAATGACGAAAAAACTCGTCGGATTAAGCAAATTAGATTGAAATTATTGTTACGAGCGTGGCCTTAGTTCGTTATTTAAAACACAATATTTCGGATATAATTCAAAAGTTCTTTCTTTATTTAACTTTACTGTTTACTCTCACAAATTCACAAACAATTATCAAATCAACTCTTTATAGTTATCGCTAGTATTGTACTTCTAATCATCGCAATCCAAATAGTTTACTGCGTTCACTTCACTGTCTGAAATAAGACTCGCCTCCTGGATGTGTGTAGCGCCGTATTTATACTCTACAAATTATCCTAGAACCTTCTTGAATATTCCATTCTCCGAGCCCAATGTTTACTAAGATGTCACTAATCTAAAGTTGTTTCCGTTTCCAAGAGATGTTTCTTGTGTCACTTCGTAGCTCGTAACACTGCCCCCTTCTTAAAATTGTTCGTCCGAACAACAGGTGGTCCACGGTCTTGATGTTCGTAGTATTTACACAAACGATCCAGGTGAAAGATTTTCCATTTACATTTTGTACCACGCTGAATCCTGTATACTACGTCATTAATTCTAGTTACCACTGAATACGGTCCTTCCCACTGTGGTTGTAATTTTGGAGAACGTCCCTCACGTCGTTTCGGGCTGTACAGCCAAACAAGGTCACCCTCATTAGTACGTAAGTCATAGCGGGTCTTCATCCGATCGACATTTACTGCTAATTTTGCTCTCGTTTCCTCGTGCACATCAGCTAATCGTGGTCTAAGCTCCGATACATAATCGGCTGGTAAGTTTTGCTCGCCTCTGGGTGTACCAAACTTGAGGTCGCTTGGTAAACGCATCTCCCTTCCCAATACGACCTTAGCTGGAGTTTGTCCGGTAGTGTTGTGAACAGCTGATCGATAAGCCATTAGGAACACGGGAATATGCCGATCCCAATCGCGTTGATGACAATTGACTACTTTCTTTAGATGCTCGACCCTACCAACAAACTTCTGCCCCCCAAAGTTGGCTTATACAAGTTTTCCGACTGCTCAGCAAGAGAGCTGATGCGACTAGTCGCTGTTTGATTTCTAGACTCTCTACGAATAGCTTGCTCCCTGGCTCCGCATCTTTGGCATACTTTTCTGTTCCCCTCTTCTTGTGATTCCATTCGTCGGCATTTTCTGCAGTCCCTTTGGAGGTGTCCTGGTCTATTGCAATTCCAGCATCGAAGAATACCAGGTGATGGAGTGCTCGGTGATGACTGCATTCTGTTGCAAGTACATTCCTCCACCGAAATTTCTCTCACTCGTACTGGACTTCGAGAAGCTTGTCCGGCAGATTCATATGCTAGCGCTTCTGCTGTTGACTTCTTTCCTGTTAGCCTTAGAGCTTGTTGTAAATTTTGGTCTACAATAGCGTTCACAAATGCTTCTGTTGCCACTTCATTAAGGAACTCTGCATTTACGCTAGAGTACGAAAGATAAGCTAATCTTTCCACATCAGCCTGTAGTTGTTGTAAAGACTCGCCATGCTTTTGAATCCTGTTGTGTAATTGCAGGCGATATACTTGCTACATGTGGTCATTTCCATAGCGTAATTCTATCACCTGTACTAATTAAGTGTAATCACGTTGCCTTCAATCGACTTAGTTTGTAATAGCTCTGACAAAGAACCTCGAAGTGCTAAAACCAGAGCTGTAGCTTTGTCTCCATCATTCCATCCATTTACTTCGGAAGCTGCCTCAAATTGTCTCTTGAAAATATGCCACGAATTTTGTCCGTCAAATATTGGGAGTTTCATTCTGCGTGCACCGGATATTTCAATACCTTCGTGCAGAGGTTTTCGATGCTTCATTCTCTCCAAATCCGCTTTAAAGTTGTCAAGCTTCTCCGTAACATTTTGTTGCACTTCCGATACTTGTTATTGAACTTCCAACACTTCCTGCTGGATTCCATCAACTTTCATATTTTGTTCGTCTAGTGAATTTTGAAGAAAATTTTTTTGTTCTTCCAAACAGGTTTCTAGACATTTCTGCATAGAACTCTTTTGTTTATCCCAACGGGCTTCTAGAGAATTCTTTTGTTCTTCTAAACATGCTTGCAGAGAATTCTTCTGAACCTCTGCTCATCTAAACGGGATTCCAGACAATTCTTTTGTTCGTCCAAACGCGCCTCTAGAGAATTTTTTTGTTCCCCCAGAGATTTCTTCTGCTTATCTAAACGGGATTCAAGAGAATTCTTTTCTTCCTCATTAGCATTCTTTTGTTCCTCCAAGAAAGATTGCTTTTGTTCCTCCAACAAAGATTGCTTTTGTTCCTCCAACAAAGATTGCTTTTGTTCCTAAAGAACATTCTTCATCTGCAGAGCTGAAAGCTGCATTTTGGCCATTAAAGTACCCAAAAGCTGTTCTATGTTCATCGAAGGATATCTTCAGCTTTTAGCTTCTTCTTCGAAAACAAATGTCTTAGGATTCTTTTCTTCCTCTATCAAGGCTTGTCGTAGTCTCTCGACTAGAACATTCTTTAAACCTGTCGTTTACAATGACCGCTTCCCCAACTCTACTTTCATTTCCTGTATGCATATATCTGACACCAGTTGCTACGAGCGTGGCCTTAGTTCGTTATTTAAAATACAATATTTCGGAATTAATTCAAAAGTTCTCTCTTTATTTAACTTTACTGTTTACTCTCACAAACTCACAACCAATTATCAAATCAACTCTTTAGTTATCGCTTGTACTGTAATTATCGCAAACCAAATAATTTACTGCATTCACTTTACTGGCTGAAATAAGACTCGCCTCCTGGATGTGAGAAGCCATATTAATACTTCCACTCCCCGAACCTAAAGTATTCTAAGATGTCACTAACCTAAAGTTGTTTCCATTTCCATCAGATGTCGCTTGTGTCACTTTGTAGCGCGTAACATTATTAACAAATAGAATATATCATTTGTAGTACAGAAGACAACATGAAAATTAGTTCGAAATTACACATAATTAGCTACATAATTGTGCAACATTAAATTTGAGGCATAACATTAATTTACTAAAAACTAGAACTAAAGTTAGTTAAACTAAAATAGTGTACATATATAGATTTAGGAATAGACTTTATATCCATTAGCTTATGAGTATGTAAAAAAAAATAGCTGAAACATTATATATCCAAGTTGAGCTTTAAAAACTATGTTTAGTGGCATTATTGATTTCTAAAAGAGTCTGTTGGATCTTGTTCGCTGTATGTTATCCAGTAAACGATTCCATAAACTTATGCCCTGGATGAAGCTTTTATTTCTAAATTCCTAGGCCATAATTGTCCAATTGAAACTATTTGCATTTCAGAGAAAGCTTTTATTCACATATTCATTTTACCTGAAAGAAATGATAAAATGATAAAATTTTTAAAATCGATATTCAAAGTTTTTCCATTTTTCTCCAATAAATTGTTTTACGCTTATTAGCAGAGAATGCACTAAATACCACTTCTACCTAATTTTCCTAGTACTTCCATATAATTTGACCAGCTCAAAGTGTTTACTATTTCAGTGAAAACCATCAGATTGAAATTAGGTGACCTATGTGATCAGGGTATCCAGCTCAGCCCTATCAATCAATTTAATGTGGGTGTTCTTTGTTCAGAAATATTCTATATTAAGAAGAATTAGCCCCCGTGTAACTTGAATCAAATGAAGCTTTCTTAAAAAAAAAATTGTTAAGAGAATTTTTCTTTAGTATGCCATGCCACATCTAGTTCCTGTGCCATCTATGGTATGTGGTAACAAAGAATCAATAGTTTAGCTATTATAGTTATTATTTTCAAACAAACAGTCTTCTCTTGATCTGGAACGATTCGGCAGAAATTTTTTATTTGCTTTGATTGATGGTGTCCAATTTTGTTTAATTACATTTACTGATTCTCTTAATGATATTAGCTTAATCGATCTATAGAATTTATCAGAAGATGGCCAAAAATTTTAATATATTTAAGGAGTACTAAAAATATAGCAACACTGTATAGTCAGGCAAATGGATTTCATTGTTATTGAATTTTATTTTATATATTTTCTTATTTGCGAACGTAAAACAATAACTTTTTCTCGTTAAGATCGAGAGCTGGTTAAATTTATTTGATTTCAACAATTGCAGTTTTTATTTGACATCGAGGTGGCGTTTTTTTTTCATACCCACATTATTAGATTATTTTATGAAATGATATTTCAGGAATAGTTGTTTAATTAACTGCACTTAATCGATGTATTATTCTAGTAATTTAATCAGCAATAAAGCAAGCTTTCCCACATTAGCTATCTTATTACAATGAAGTAGATAATATTTTTAGCAATACACTTGACCAAATATTTCCTTCCTCTATTTCAATTTTGAGCAGGTTACCTATTTGTCAACACGAAAGTGTTCAATAAATCTATGGCCTCTAGTGAGATTTGATGCCAGGATCTCTTGCTTGCTATACTTGAGCTACCTTGATCTTAGAGCTGGGTGATATCTGAGTCAGTCAAAGTCATGATCGTTGTGACCTGGCTTCTAGTTTATGCAAGGGCGTCTACAATATAATCATATTTCTTTAAAATAGGACAGATGAGATTTGAATAACAGTAATTAAGCATAACAATCGACCTCATCTTTTTAAATAAGCAAACAATACTGAGTTTTCTGAATCTCTCACCTTAAGCCACAAGAACAACTGTAACTGCTCAATATCGACTTCTTTTCCGTTTGATATCTTTCCTTTGCCACCGACCGTACCAACTATTCACCTTTTTAATATACCAAGATTTTTCCATTTGATGCCTTTCAGACACATAGTTTCCATTGTTAAATAAATTCATATCCGTTCATACTATAAAAATGAGAATGAACATGGATCCTTCCTAGCTTCGGCAAATTAGTTAAAATTTAGATAAAGTTTTGCCAAGCGCTTTGATACGATGCCTAATTAATTTAACGCAGTTTAATGAAATTCTCTAACCTTAAGCCAGTTATAAGTTAGAAAAATACCAGTATAATTTAACATAAGTTTTCCATTTCCATATAAAAATGTTTGCCCTAGCCAACTTGGGAAATTTTCCAATAGTTTTTTCTTTCAGTATGGATATTGTGCCTATTATATCTTCACCAATATTCGGGTTTTAGAACTCTTTTTTTCTAATTATAAGGGTTTTCCAGGTACCATTTGATAACTAACATTATGGTGATTATTGATTTGGAATTCCAGATATTAAATAGAAAAAATGTGATAGTTATTTTTTTAAGACTAATTTTGGCGGTACCCTAGATAAATATCGATACATATCTCTTTTGAAAATATTTTCGTTAGATTGTTAAAATAATTTATTAATTTTTGGATCAGTTCGTTGGACGGTAAAACTGCCATATGTTCCAGAAAAGTACATTGAGTACATTAAAACGGTTAGTCCAAGTGCTACATAAAAACCCAAAATGGGGAAGCATTTTCCGGATTTAATCTATTTTTTAAATTGCACCTGAAATCTCAATGTAATTACTGTAAACAAAATTTTATGTGTCTGTGTTAACAGGCTCTCAACAAGTATAGTCCAGTCATTTGGTAGTTCGACCTGGAAAGTTTTCCGGGATGCTTGAAAATTGTTATTTTTATAGATTTCAACGTGCTCTTTCCGAATTTTCACTTTGCCACCTCATATCTTTCCCGCTTGCGCGGCCATATTGGCAATATTTCCTTTCCGATTCATGTTTCAGCGTACGAGCGCCACAATATCTACTCCAACACGCGTATTGATAGTAGGCCGGCTTTTCAACGCGTAGTAAAATAGTTTCCGTTAATATATGAAATACGCGCATTGGCGTAGTTTAATTTATTATATAACTATTTTCAGCGTAAAATGAGTTGGAAAGGAGATATTGCAAAAAAAAAAAACTGTTTTTGGGCCCCATTTTTCAAAATGGCGACGCGACCGGCAAGGATACGAGGTGGCAAAGTGAAAGCTCGGAAAGTGCATGTCGAAATCTATAAAAATACCAATTTTTAAAACTCCCGGAAAACTTTCCAGGTAACCCCTTTTTTGAGCACCAAATCACTGGACTAGTGCTCAAATATAAACTACGTACAAAATTTGAATTTTCTTTGGAAACCCTACAAAGGAGTTCTCCGCTTTCAGACACCTTCGAGCTTACATGTCCTATTTTTATAGGAAGACTGCCTATAAAATTTCAGTTCCCTAAGCGATTGAATGCACACTCGAGATCTCCCAATAAGCAATTCGAATGGAATTCTGGTCGTTTTCCTTGTCATTTGTGACGAATTTACCTGGAAATCCGTGCTAGTTGCGCACGAATTTCCGCATCTTTGGCCGAAGGGAACTGCGTCGAGATTCCAAGCCTTTGATTGTATTGGTAGATGGAGTTGAACGTGGAAATCTATCAGATTTCCATATTTTTTCCATGTTATTTTTGCATGGAATTTCCAGACTTTTCCGTGGCATTTCTATATGGAATTTCTAGAGATTTCAAAGCTTTTTCTACATTTTTTAATTAAACAGAGGAACATAAATAATTTGTAGGATGCAAAGCAGTAGAAAAAGTTTCGAAAGTATAGAGAAAATAATCCGACTGCTATGACTTCAATCCTTGCAAAATGTTAAAATAGAGCTTGATAAATTCGGAACAAAGTTTGACAGGTTTAGCGTTTTGTATGAATTAAAGTCATGGCACCTTGAGTATTATCTGTATACTTTCAAAACTTTTTCTTCTGCTATGCACTCTACAATTCGCAATCGCCTGTGTTTTACAGAAAACTTCACGGAACCAAAAGAACATAATACAAGGCATTAACAATTTTTCATATACCTCCAACACATCTGTAAAGCTGAAAATGGGCTTCAGTAGCGTGTAAAACCAACTGTGTGTGAGGATGTCGTAACTTTTTTTCCACTGGAATTCCGTGCGAAAATTGCACATATGGAATTTTTGCTTATTGGGCTCGTATGGATGGAGAGATGAACAGTTAGACAGACGGATAAGCACACAAAAATATATTTTCGATTTTCCAATTTTGTATCTCCTACGAACTGTAAATTTTTAAATCTGCAGAAGAGATCATTTTGAGTATATAAGGATGCTGCCCTATTATTATTTTTTTTAAATTTTTCTCATTTTCCTTAAGTTGTATTTTCAGAAACCCTTTTTAATGGTACTTTAATAGTATTTGACGGTAATCTTAGTACATTTGTATAGTTTGAAGCCATCTGTAACATGAATGCGTTCGATGTTCATATTCCTCAAGAGTCGCATGGCTGTCATTGTTTACGTCTGTATACAGGGCTCCTGGTAAATAAGTAGGATGGAATATTACAATGGAATGCTTTGAATTTCCTGATTAAAGTTTGGCTCTGCGAATATACGAATACGAAATATTTTCAAATATAAATTCGAGGGAGAAGGAGTAATTTTGAAGGGGTCATGAGACAGTCCTAGGAATCCATTGGCATAATCCATCCTACTTATTCACCGAACACCCTGTATATTATTGCATTCCGGTAACTTATATGCAGATTTTCTATGACTAGGATTTCTACTTAAAAATAGTTTTGTAGAATTTCAGAGTATACTGCATTTTTGCCTTGATTCTTCTATACACCATAAGAATAACTTAAGAACGAACGCTTTAAGTCAGTTAGGGAGCATTGATAGCTGTACGTGGCCCTCGGATAACATCTACGCTAGTGGGGGGATTGCAGGTGGTCTGTGGATAAGCTGCGTCTCGATAGCACGCAGCATACCTGGAAACATGGGGATCTTAGGGAATGAGAGGGCGGACCTGCCAGCCAGGCTCGACTCTAGTTCTCCCTTCCTTGGATCAGATCCTTCTGTAGGCATTGCCACCACGGTGATCTGCTCTCTCATTAAAGCTGATATTCGTCTGAAGAATCAGCAGCAATGGGCGAACCTGAGCCCTTGCGGGTGTACAAACGTTTGTCTTGATGAGCCCAAAAAGAATTTCACTGACCTTCTCTTGGAGATCGAAAGAAAACAATGCAGAACTGGGAGTAGTTATTCTATGCCGGTTCTGCGACACCCTTTTAGCTTCCAGGATTTCGCCACAGATGGCGCCACCGTCTCTAGGTGGGTTGAGTCCATACTAAATGTGGGTCTGTGTCTTGGATGTACGGGTTTATGTCTTGGATGTTGGGGATACGAGACCAATTTGGGTGATACGAGACCACTTTTAGCACTCTCCAGCATAAGAAAATAGCATAGGATTTCGAATTTGTTTCTGAAGTTCGCTTATTTTTCATCTCGAGTCTTGGGGATACGAGACCACTTTGGGGATACGAGACCACTTTGGGGATACGAGACCACTTTTAGCACTCTCCAGCATAGGGAATTAACATAGGATTTCGATTTTGTTTCTGTAGTTCGCTTATTTTTCATCTCGGACTCGTAGCCTCTAAGTTGACATTAAGTTTTTCATCTCGAGTTTTGGGGATACGAGATCACTTTCAGTACTATGCAGCAACTGCGCCCTAGCGGCATTAGCCGATACTACCAGCATGCTGCGGTGTGTCCAGACTGTACTGGTTTATGTCTTGGATGCACCATTGAGTCTTGACTGCACCTTAGCAGGATTAACCGGTACTACCAGCATGATCCTGGATTTGTCATTTGGTTTTGACTGCGCCCTAGCGGCATTAGCCCGTACTACCAGCATGCTCTGGTACTACGGTTTTCTTGGGTGTGAGTGTGTGTGTGTGGGTGTCATTTGGTCTTGACTACACCCTAACGGCATTAGCCGATACTTCCAGCATGCTCCGGCACTACGGCTTTGGATGTGTGGTACGATTGTTTTGAATATGTGAAGTTTTTTCCTTCACTTTTGGCCCACACGCGGCAGCATGCTACGGTTTTCGGAAGTTTTTAGCTTCACTTTTGCCCACACGTGGCAGTATGCTACGGTTTTCTGTGCCCACACGTAGCAGCATGCTACGGTTTTCTTGGATGTGTGAAGTTTTTTGCTTCACTTGGCATGTTCCGGTACTACGGTTTTCTTAGATAGATATGTGGTGCACCTAAATGTAGGCTCTTTTATTATGATTTTTCTTTAGCGCCTAAATGTAGGCTTTTTGTTTTGAACTACTGTTATAGTTAATAGCGGGAAATTTTTGTTAATGCCATTGGATTCTAGATTCTAGATAGGGAGGGGGGGGGGGTAATGAAATTTTCATCAGAAATCCTCTACGGGCTCTGGTTTTCGAGATATTAGCGTATTTATAATTCAAGTTATTTTTGCTCAAGGAAATGGATTCTTGACGGTGTGGGGTGCGAGGCGGAGCGAAATTTTCATCAGAAATCGTCCGGTTTTCGAGATATTAGCAACATTTGTTCGGGCGCAAACGCCATTTCTTGAGTAAGGTTCCCTAGCGGCCTTAGCCGGAACTACCAGCATGCCTTGGTTTTGCTTTTATTAGCGGGAGAGTTCTAGATATCAGCATGACGTCACCATGGTTTTGCTGTTTTCAAATGCTGCACGTTTTCTTAGCAGGGAAGTTGTAGATATCACAACATGACATCACCTTTGCTTGATGTTTTCTCAGCAAATTAATATTATTGGGTTTAGGGGGTGCGTGTATTGAAAAGTCACAGTTGCTCTTTCGAGTGCAAACACCATTTCTTGAGTAAGGTTCCCTAGCGGAATTAGCTGGTACTTCATATGTTGTTCACCTTGAGGGAAAGAAAGGTTCCCTAGCGGCATTAGCAGGTACTACCACCATGCCTTGGATTTGCTGTTTTCTTTTATTAGTGGGGAGGTTGTAGATATCAGAATGATGTCATTTTGGTTTTGCTGTTTTCAAGTGGTGTGCCTAAATAAGTTTTCTTAGCGGGGAAGTTGCAGATATAAAGATCATTCGAATTTCACAACATGATATCACCTTGGCATGATGTTTTCTTAGCAAATTATTATTATTGGGTCTTGGGGGTGCGTGCATTAAAAGTCACAGTTGCTCTTTCGAGTGCAAACACCATTTCTTGAGCAAGGTCCCCTGGTGGCATTAGCCGGTACTACATCATCTCGGGCTTGGGGATACGATATCACTTTGCGGATAGGTACTCGAGGTTGGCTGAGAGCTTTAGTGCCAATATCTGATGCTATGACTAGGATTGTCTGGGGTGTGTTGGATTTGGCTATGTTTCCTGTACCAAGGCTTGGGTAGAATGTGTGCGGCTTAAGTAGTTGTTTACTTTAGTACAAGTACCTGTGGTATGTTGGGCTGGCTACTTGGTGGCTGAGGAAACGTTACCTAAGGCGTGGATGGATGTGTGCAGCTGTGTATTTATGTGGATAAGAAATGTTGTGAGATTCCCTAAGTGAATTAGTGTAATTAGTATAAGTAATAAAACAAGTTAACCCTAGAATATTTTTTGTCCATGCCAATAGTATTAGTACTAGGGGAGTAACATTTTCATCAGAAATCCTCTACGGGCTATGGATCGAAATATTAGCGATCTTACCTTCTCAGGTGTAAATAATATTAGTAGCTCAAAAACAAAAAAAAACAATAACAATTATAACCTAAGTTGTGGATTAAAGATTTGGTGATATTAATCTGTCGGTGTCTTTTATAAACAAGATAGCACCATGTCATGATATATCTAAAAATAGATCAGGCAAAGCTGATTGGAGCGAATGTTGGTAGATATGTTCACTTAGATAAACAATGGAAATGTAAATGTAAATGACTCATTTAGCTCTTCAGGTGGAATGCTTCTAATTTGATTCCTTGCATAAACAAATTCGCATAGTCCAGTAAAGTAAACAATTTCGCAGTCGAATAATGTAAACAAATTCGCACAGCAGCCGAGTACAGTAAACAAATTGAGCGATTTATGTTTTTTTTTAATGTAAGATTCCCAATTTCTTTAGCTGAAAACAACAACTGATATTAATCTGTAGGATATGATGTCTTGGATGAGTAGTGGAAGTTATAATTGAAAATTTCTTTTGCTGAAAAAAACAACAACAACAACTATAACGTCAGTTGTGGTCTGTTGGTGTCTTTTATCTGATCATGTTGTGATATTCGATGTGTAAAAATTGATCACGGCTGCTTGGGATGGTAAGACACATGAAATCATTAGAAGTAATGGAAATTAAAGCATTAGAAAAGATAGCCAGGTGGCTGGTAATTTGATATCTTGTGTAAACAAATATAGCCGCGTAAACCAGACAAATTGAGCGATTAATGTTTTTTTTGTATCAAGGAGTTTGTATTGAAAAGTCTTACATTTTATGAAGAATTTGTTTTTTATTTTCAATAAAATTTCTCAATCAGTCACACTGTTATGAGATTTGATTAATCCCCGATATCATAGTTCACATGAAGCTGATAAGAATATGATAATTATTATATACTCATACTATTGGAGTGATCACAATATTTTCTTACCATTAGGTTGAGAGTGGGTTTAATTAAATGTTTTGATGAAAGAAGGTGGTGTTATGATAATAATGTAGTATGATATCTTGTCTTAGATGAGTAATGGAAGTTGTTTGGGAGCTGTGAGTAAGGAATAAAAACCTTATCAGCAAGGTCGCTTCATATTTATCTGTCTAAAGTATCATCCAAATGGTGTTGTATGAAGGAAGACAAACTGATAATTCTTCAAGCCCATAGTGAAGACCGTGGTGGAGGTTGAGAGTGGGTGCTGTAAGTTGTGGATTAAATAGAAAGTTATGATGGATGGTTTTTGACATAATATTAATCTAGTAGGATATGAAAGCTTCAGTGAAGAGCGTGGAAGAGGAGAGTGTTATTTGTTTACCTTTAAATCTTAAGGTTTATACTTTTAGCCTCCAGCAAGAATGTTTTCTTTCAGTTGACTAGGTGACTAGATCAGAACGTGTTGATTTCATGTTCATAATTTCATCTTGTGGTGAGCATATGAAGGTAGCAGATTTTTTTATAAATCAAGCAGGTATGCTGTTATGAGATTTGATTGACTCCTATATCTAAAAAATAGTTCACATGAAGCTGATACACTGTTGAGGCAGGTACATTGTTTACTTACCATTAAGTTGAGAGTGGGTTAAATTAAAAGCTTTGATAGAAGAAGGCTGTGTTATGATATTAATGTAGTATGATATGTTGTCTGAGGTGAGTAGTGGAAGTTGTATGGGAGCTGTGAATAAGCAGTAAAATCCTAATCTCGCTTGTTATTTATCTCCTCTAAAGTATCACCCGAATGGAATGAAGGAAGAGATAATTGATAATTCTCCAAGTCCATACTGAAGATCGTAGTAGGGGGTTTAGAGTAGGTACTGTAAGTTATGTATTAAGTTAAAAGTTTTGATGGATAGTATTTGGTATTTATATCCTCGAAATAGTGTTGTACGAGTATCAGGAAGGACGGAAAAAAAAGTTGATAATGCTTCAAGTTCAATAGTGAAGACCTCGATGTTGAGAGTGGGTATTTGGAATGATATAAGTCTGGTAGGATATGGAAGTATTATTTATTCATCTTGAAATCTTACCATGAAAGTAGGTTGGGAGTTGATTAAATTATAAGTTTTACTGAAGGTTGAGTTATTAAATTAGTATAGTATAATATGTTGCCTTCCTGATACTCGTACAACACCATTTCGAGGAGATAAATACCAAATACCATCCATCAACAATTTTAACTAAATACATAACTTACAGTACCTACTCTAAACCTCCTACTACGATCTTCAGTATGGACTTGGAGAATTATCAATTATTTCTTCCATCATTCCATTCGGGTGATACTATAACACAGCCTTCTTCTATCAAAGCTTTTAATTTAACCCACTCTCAACTTAATGGTAAGTAAACAATGTACCTGCCTCAACAGTGTATCAGCTTCATGTGAACTATTTTTTAGATATAGGAGTCAATCAAATCTCATAACAGCATACCCGCTTGATTTATAAAAAAATCTGCTACCTTCATATGCTCACCACAAGATGAAATTATGAACATGAAATCAACACGTTCTTTTCTAGTCACCTAGTCAACTGAAAGAAAACATTCTTGCTGGAGGCTAAAAGTATAAACCTTAAGATTTAAAGGTAAACAAATAACACTCTCCTCTTCCACGCTCTTCACTGAAGCTTTCATATCCTACTAGATTAATATTATGTCAAAAACCATCCATCAAAACTTTCTATTTAATCCACAACTTACAGCACCCACTCTCAACCTCCACCACGGTCTTCACTATGGGCTTGAAGAATTATCAGTTTGTCTTCCTTCATACAACACCATTTGGATGATACTTTAGACAGATAAATATGAAGCGACCTTGCTGATAAGGTTTTTATTCCTTACTCACAGCTCCCAAACAACTTCCATTACTCATCTAAGACAAGATATCATACTACATTAATATCATAACACCACCTTCTTTCATCAAAACATTTAATTAAACCCACTCTCAACCTAATGGTAAGAAAATATTGTGATCACTCCAATAGTATGAGTATATAATAATTATCATATTCTTATCAGCTTCATGTGAACTATGATATCGGGGATTAATCAAATCTCATAACAGTGTGACTGATTGAGAAATTTTATTGAAAATAAAAAACAAATTCTTCACAAAATGTAAGACTTTCAATACAAACTCCTTGATACAAAAAAAACATTAATCGCTCAATTTGTCTGGTTTACGCGGCTATATTTGTTTACACAAGATAATCAAATTACCAGCCACCTGGCTATCTTTTCTAATGCTTTAATTTCCATTACTTCTAATGATTTCATGTGTCTTACCATCCCAAGCAGCCGTGATCAATTTTTACACATCGAATATCACAACATGATCAGATAAAAGACACCAACAGACCACAACTGACGTTATAGTTGTTGTTGTTGTTTTTTTCAGCAAAAGAAATTTTCAATTATAACTTCCACTACTCATCCAAGACATCATATCCTACAGATTAATATCAGTTGTTGTTTTCAGCTAAAGAAATTGGGAATCTTACATTAAAAAAAAACATAAATCGCTCAATTTGTTTACTGTACTCGGCTGCTGTGCGAATTTGTTTACATTATTCGACTGCGAAACTGTTTACTTTACTGGACTGTGCAAATTTGTTTATGGAAGGAATCAAATTAGAAGCATTCCACCTGAAGAGCACAATTAGGCATTTACTAATTTCCATTACTTATCTAAGTGAACATGTCTACCAACAATCGCTCCAATCAGCTTTTTCCTGATCTATTTTTAGATATATCATCACATGGTGCAATCTTGTTTATAAAAGACACCGACAGATTAATATCACCAAATCTTTAATCCACAACTTAGGTTATAATTGTTATTGTTTTTTTTTTGTTTTTGAGCTACTAATATTATTTACACCTGAGAAGGTAAGATCGCTAATATTTCGATCCATAGCCCGTAGAGGATTTCTGATGAAAATGTTACTCCCCTAGTACTAATACTATTGGCATGGACAAAAAATATTCTAGGGTTAACTTGAATTATTACTTATACTAATTACACTAATTCACTTAGGGAATCTCACAACATTTCTTATCCACATAAATACACAGCTGCACACATCCATCCACGCCTTAGGTAACGTTTCCTCAGCCACCAAGTAGCACAGCCCAACATACCACAGGCACTCATACTAAAGTAAACAACTAACAACAAACTCAATCTGACAAGTATACAGCCCCGATATAAGTTCGCTTAGGGGATTTCACATCATTACTTAAGAAGCACACATTCTACCCAAGCCTTGGTACAGGTAACGTAGCCCAATCCAACACACCCCAGACAATCCTAGTCATAGCATCAGATATTGCCACTAAAGCTCTCAGCCAACCTCGAGTACCTATCCGCAAAGTGATATCGTATCCCCAAGCCCGAGATGATGTAGTACCGGCTAATGCCACCAGGGGACCTTGCTCAAGAAATGGTGTTTGCACTCGAAAGAGCAACTATGACTTTTCAATGCACGCACCCCCAAGACCCAATAATAATAATTTGCTAAGCAAACATCATGCCAAGGTGATATCATGTTGTGAAATTCGGATGATCTTGATATCTACAACTTCCCCGCTAAGAAAACTTATTTAGGCACACCACTTGAAAACAGCAAAACCAAGATGACATCATTCTGATATCTACAACCTCCCCACTAATAAAAGAAAACAGCAAATCCAAGGCATGGTGGTAGTACCTGCTAATGCCGCTAGGGAACCTTACTTCCCTCTAGGTGAACAACATATGAAGTACCGGCTAATTCCGCTAGGGAACCTTACTCAAGAAATGGTGTTTGCACTCGAAAGAGCAACTCTGACTTTTCAATACACGCACCCCCTAAACCCAATAATATTAATTTGCTGAGAAAACATCAAGCAAAGGTGATGTCATGTTGTGATATCTACAACTTCCCTGCTAAGAAAACGTGCAGCATTTGAAAACAGCAAAACCATGGTGACGTCATGCTGATATCTAGAACTCTCCCGCTAATAAAAGCAAAACCAAGGCATGCTGGTAGTTCCGGCTAAGGCCGCTAGGGAACCTTACTCAAGAAATGGCGTTTGCGCCCGAACAAATGTTGCTAATATCTCGAAAACCGGACGATTTCTGATGAAAATTTCGTTCCGCCTACCACCACACAACCTCAAGAATCCATTTCCATGAGCAAAAATAACTTGAATTATAAATACGCTAATATCTCGAAAACCAGAGCCCGTAGAGGATTTCTGATGAAAATTTCATTACCCCCCCCCCCCCCCCCCACATACCCTCCATCTAGAATCCATTGGCATTAACAAAAATTTCCCACTATTAACTATAGCTATTAGTTCAAAACAAAAAGCCTACATTTAGGCGCTCAAGAAAAATCATAATAAAAAAACCTACATTTAGGTGCACCACATATCTATCTAAGAAAAGCGTAGTACCGGAACATGCCAAGTGAAGCAAAAAACTTCACACATCCAAGAAAACCGTAGCATGGTGCCACGTGTGGGTAAAAGTGAAGCAAAAAAACTTCCCAAAACCGTAGCATGCTGCCACGTGTGGGCCAAAATTGAAGCAAAAAACTTCACATATCCAAGAGAATCGTACACACATCCAAAGCCGTAGTACCGGAGCATGCCGGTAGTATCAGGTAATGCCGTTAGGGTGTAGTCAAGACCAAATGACACACACACACACACCCAAGAAAACCGTAGTACCGGAGCATGCTGGTAGTACCGGCTAATGCCGCTAGGGCGCAGTCAAGACCAAATGACGAATCCAGGAGCATGCTGGTAGTACCGGTTAACCCCGCTAGGGTGCAGTCAAGACTCAATGGTGCATCCAAGACATTAACCAGTACAGTCAAGACACACCGGAGCATGCTGGTAGTATCGGCTAATGCCGCTAGTTGCTGCATAGTACTGAAAGTTATCTCGTATCCCCAAAACTCGAGATGAAAAACTTAATGTCAACTTAGAGGCTACGAGTCCGAGATGAAAAATAAGCGAACTACAGAAACAAAATCGAAATCCTATGTTAATTCCCTATGCTGGAGAGTGCTAAAAGTGGTCTCGTATCCCCAAAGTGGTCTCGTATCCCCAAGACTCGAGATGAAAAAATAAGCGAGCTTCAGAAACAAATTCGAAATCCTATGCTATTTCCCTATTCAGGAGAGTGCTAAAAGTGGTCTCGTATCCCCCAAATTGGTCTCGTATCCCCAACATGCAAGACATAAACCCATACATCCAAGACACAAACCCACGTTTGGTATGGAGTCAACCCACCTTACGACGGTGGCGCCATATCTGGCGAAATACTGGAAGCTAAAAGGGTGTCGCAGAACCGGCATAGAATAACTACTACTGGGGTTGGAATCATTACTGGCCACATCTTGTTTAACGCTTATATAAGAAATATGGGAGTTGAGGACAGCCGCGGGTCATTGTCCTACCTGGAAGGAGAGTCTGAAACCATCTAACACTTTCTGTGATATTGTCCGGATTTTCATCGGGGCAGGCTGGATACGCTTGGGTCTACCTTGGTCCTATTTGTGGATGAGCTGAAAAGCTTAACTGAACTAGACGTGATGGCTGCATTAATTGGACAGGAAGATTTTCTTGAGAGGTTTTTTTTCAGGTTAGTACAATGGGTCGCTTTGGTCGCCATGCTTGGGATCTTTCTGGCTAAAAAAAAGGAACCATGTCGGTCATAAATAATGTCTTCAAAAGTGGCCATTATATAACAATCTTTTGATTCCCTTAAAAAAATTTAAATAAACAGCCTCATTTCCTGGCAGTTTGATGCTACAAATAATTAATCAGATAGGAGCAGCGTCATATTTTGTAAAGAGATGAATAGAAAGTCACTCCAATATCTGTTCTTAAGCGAGAGAAGTACATGTTTTTGTAACTTTGATTGTGCCATTTTTCTTTAATTTCCATCCACCACATTAACGTCGGAACAACCTTATTATTGGATTCGGAGCGCATTTCCTAACAAAGGGTCTTCACCACATATAAAATATCAAAATGGGTTTTTGTATTGTATTCTGGACAATATCTGTATGTATGATAATAAGTGAGTTTCTGGTCAAGGATATTTGAATATTTTTGTAAACTTTATATTGCCGTTACATCCAAAACGAGTCTCCTTAAATTATTGCAAAAGAAATGATAGTGGACTTGCGCTTGTCATTAAATAGCTAGTAAAACTAAATTATGCATATATTTCTTATCTAACCGGATACTTATGTACAGGCTGATTTTGATTAATTCCGAACTAAAACAGAAGGTGATAGCAGATATTGATAAGAACAACTAATTTAATAGGAGAGTGGAGAGGCGGAGTTGAAATGGGTCGTTGTGTAGGTAGAACAAACTTGCAATTATATTTGAATTAATCTATACTTCCTAAATAATAAACCCTCTTGATGATTTAAAATTAAAAAAAACTACAGAAAACGTAACATGAATTGCATTTTGGGTACTGAGCGTGATAGGTTCTTTTGGATTATAAACTGGTGCTGATGACGCGTTCTTTTTATGAAAATGGCTGTCAGCTAAATAAAATCCCTAGACATTGTTTATCCATAATTTTGAAACGTAGAGGAGTAGACAAAAAAGTAGTTATATATGTATACTACTGGAAGTTCAAAGATCTAGAAATTTTTCGATCGTCATAGTAGTGAATATCATTCTTTAGGAGTTTAAGGGTGATTCATGAAATATGTTTGATGAAAAAATATTTAACTACTCTTCGCTCTAAAACGAAGCATTTTGCTTCCATACTCCTCTTTATCGGATGCAATGTTTGTTCCTTGATTGAATTGATCCAGAACTATCGGGTGTATCTCAAATAGCAGAGTTTTTGACACTTGCATATAATGTATTATAGATTTAGTCTACATACAATGCTTAAGATTAACACCTACTTTGGAGAAAACAAAATTCCCAATGTAGCAACACTGGAACATATTCTCATCTAAATAGGTATGTATACCATTTGAATGGCTTAACTATACAGGGTGTTTCTCACTACGAGGTCAATAGAGCGGGAGGTGATAGTACTCACCTAGACGAACCAAAAACTGTATGGCAGGGGGGGGGGGCATATCAACGGTTTAGGAGTTACAGGGTGATTAAGAAAAAAAAACTAGTTTTTCACAAAATACCCTGTATCTTAAAAACTACAGGGCGTACGGTCACAGTTAACAGCTCATTGTATGGAGAGTTTCATGGCCTTTATAACGACTGCTCAATCAGCACCACTACCCTCTCCCATTGTTGTCTAAACTAAAAATTTCGGATTTTCTTATCTTTTTTATCAATTTAACCTCTATTATTTTTGAAAAAAAAAACGTTAACATAACCTTTTTTTATAAAAACTGTAAGCTGTAGACTCTTCTCTTTAATTTGACCCATTACACCCCGTGTGTTAACTGTAGCCGTTAAACAGTTATTAACTCATCACCTATTTCGGGCAGACCGAAATTTGACGATATTTTTTTAAATGACGTGCTAAGGGAACAAATTATTGTTGAGAATTGGTTTGAAAATAGGTTTGAGAATAAGTTTAGAGCTAATTACTCTTAAAGGGCTTCAGATAGCACACTGGGTGTAATAAGTTAACTTACAATTTACAATTTTTATAAAAAAAGTTATGTTAACGATCTTTTTCAAAAATAATAGAGGTTAAATTAAAAAAAAAGGTAAGAAAATCCGAAATTTTTAGTTTAGACAACCATAATTCTTGATGGGAGAGGAGTGTGGTGCTGATTGAGCAGTCGTTGGAAAGGCCATGCAGTTCTACATGCAATGAGCTCTTAACTGTGACCATACACCCTGTAGTTTTTAAGAAATAGGGTGTTTTGTGAAAAAATAGATTTTTTTCTTAATCACCCTGTAACTCCTAAACGGTTGATAATGCCCCCCCCCCCCCCCCCCCTGCCATACAAGTTTTGGTTCGTCTAGGTGAGTACTATCACCTCCCGCTCTATTGACCTCTTAGTGGGAAACACCCTGTATATCTAAGAAATTATCAAATATCTGTTCTTGAACAGTTTTTCCTCTCCCCAAGTGATTCTCATCAACGAAAAATTGTATCACAGTGCTGCATACTAGCGGCGCAACAATTTGAAAATAAAAAAATAAACTTTATCAATAAAAATTAAAAATTAAAAACAAAAAACATAGCCTCATTAAATCGTAAGTATTGAAATTTTCTGCTTTCTAATAAGTACGCCAATATTCTTTTAAAATCATTTCGCTGATTCCACTAAATTAGAGCACGCACGTAAAGCACCTTTAAAAATGCCGAGCCTTTTTTAACACTTTTGCAAATTTCGCAATGAAAACTTCACACCAAATCTATAGTTGTAATATTACTATAGTATATATACATATATATAAAAAAAATCTTTTATCAGTTTCCAAAATCGTCACACAATATTTTTTCCTTTCAAGTAGTACGTAAAATTCGTTTCAACAAAACAAAAAAATTGATTGACATGTTCATTATCATGTCCAATAATAATCACCCCACCCCCTTAGGTATCTGATGTCGATTTGGAAGTTATTGAAGCAACTGGACGTAGTCCTTCATCAGATTCAGGTCTCGGATTGACAGTACCGGATATTAGAAATCGGTAGAGCTTTTCTTTATAATACCTTAAAAAAAAAGATCCTCTTCAAAAGCACAACCTTCATATATTTTTTCTCTTATTTTTTTTAACGCAACTTACAAAAAACAAAAAACTTTTTTGATAATTCGATAATCGCTTGATTTTGATATACAAAAATTATCGATTTTCGAATTTCGAAATATGTACAATCAAAATGAACCGCATACATATAGACCTGCTTGCCCATTACCATATCGACCACTATCGGCTGGCCCAGTATTACATCGCCATTATCATCACTCATCATTGCGTCATCTGGGAGGATCACAGAGCCGTCTGACACCTACAAAAACGGTTGGTACAAACACCCCCACACGGGTTGGTCTCGGAAGGGGTAACAAAACAGATGAGTCCTTGGCTGGCGATAAAAAGGTGATTAAAATCATCAAATATTTTTTAAATTTTTGGTTTTATTTTTTTCCCCGCCCTTCTTCCAAAGTTGGTTTAAAAATTGACATTCGAAATTGAATTTATTGTTTCGTTGCCGTTTATGTTGTTGTTGTTTTTCTTTTTACTTCTCGAAATGTTTCCTTTTTCGTATTGTTTTCGATGTGAATTTCTGTTTTGTACGATTCTGTTTATTTGTGGAAATCATAGATGTCTCTACGTGTGATGTTGTCTGCAAACATTTTTCGTGTTTTATTAATGTTGTGTTTTTTTCTCTGTTGATGTTGAAATTTGACAGGAGTACAACTGCGATGAGCCAAGATCGAGAAGAGGTAGTGAAACTCAAATACCAAGAAGTGAATACGAGCAAGATTCGGTGAGTAGACAAATTTTTTATAACAACTTTTATTCTATGTGGTTATTTAAGAAATTTGTATTTTGTTTGATGTCAGGGTAGGGTAGATATGATAATGAATAGCTTTCAGCAAATTTCTATGAATACGCAGTTAAATAGAGGAACGAATACAATTATATAGTCTAATAAATATATTTTTATGTAGAAGTGTGACAATCACTACTCTCTGCTCAAGTCTCACATGATTATTGACACTAGCTAATATTATCAGATCTGAGTTTAGTAAAAAAATGTCAAATTATAAACTGATTGCATTTATGAAACAACTACGCATATACGTACTTAAATTTGTCAATAGGCATGATTGCTGGTATTGTATTAATTTAATCATAATTATATTAGCTTAAATGGGGTTACCATCGGAAAAAAAACTTACGATTTCTGGTATCAATTTTGAATTTGTAGGCGATTTCCATAAGGATTTCCTGCTAATAATACCTTCCAAAATTATCTTGTCATCCATACCCGTGGATGAGCCAGAATAGTTGCCTTTACAATCATAATCTCGAGGGCCAACACATTTTGAAAATGCCCGATTGCATACAAAGCAACATTTCTTTTTGACATTCATCTATAAAATCTTAAATGATTGTTTTTTATTTATTTATACAAAACCATTACAATTTTTATCAAAAATACTGTCTTGTTTTCAATGGCAATTACACTACTGTTTTTATTTTTTTCCATCCCTCTTCCAGGCAGCTAGTGCTTTTATAAGAAAGTGGTTGAAAATTTGTTTGCCTGAATGCACAATTATTGTTTATTATGAAAATACCGTATTATGATTTACTTATTATCAGCCATTACTACTGATAAGTTTATGGGTGTTTGTACTAGGACATTTAGTATATAACACACAATTTAATCTCAAGATCACTAATGTGATCCTTTACTTTTCTTGTTAAGATGTGAAGATAAGGAGAATTGTTGACCTCTGTTGGTAGGCCATTGTACACATCACTAAAAGTTACTATCAGTCCTCTGCGTAACCTTTCCGTTTTTGCTGTGGCCTTTATTACCACATTTCTTCGTCTTGTGTTGTGTGTATGAAGTTAAGCAGCCGTGGTCAGCTTGAAGTTTGTTTTGATTAGCTTGTTCATCAGTTTGTACAAATTGAGCCTTTTGCATCATAATTATCTGATTAAAACTTAGATTGTAATATTTGTTGAAGTTAGCCATGGGATGTTATATAGTGATTTGATTGCTCTGTTCATAATTTTTTGAACCTTGTGTGCTAGAAATTTTGAGCATTGTGAAGAACTAAATATGTTATATTTAATGTACGATAGTATATGTGCATTGTATATCAGGTTTGCCGTTTGACTTCTTAAGGTGATATTCATTCTTTTGATGGCCCCAGTAAAGGAATAATCATATTTATTTTGGAATTTATATGAATGCTCCAATTTAATTTTTCGTCAAGGGTAAGTGCAAGATATTTTATTTCCTTAGCTCTCTATAGCTTAGTAGTACCAATATTTATTTGAGGGCTTATATCTTTCTTATTGTGCTGTCTAGAGATCATAAATTTTGTTTTGTTTTCGTTTAATGACAGATTGTTCCCTTCAGATGTGATACTCTCCCTTTAGCCCTGCATTCTGTATGTTGTTGAAATATAGCAAGTAGAGATTTGGACCTAATATAGAACTTTGAGGTACACTGGTGCGAAGAATTTCAGGGTCACTATGGAATTTATGTATTCTAGTATATAGTCTTCTCCCACATAGCTTTCAATAAATTTATTGGCGACACCTCTTATGCCCAGTTCATCTAGGAACGTAAGGAGGAGGCGATGATCAACCGCATCGAATGCCTTCCCCAGATCGACAAAAACTGCCTCAACATACAAACCCTTGTAAAGGTGCTGGTTTATAATATTCATTGTCTTAGAAGTTGCCGACAATGTTCCGTTATTTTCTTGGAATTCGAATTGTTTTGGATCATAACCACCCATTCTATTAATAAAATTTCTAATTATCTTTTCAATTACTTTTTCAAAAAATTTCCCTATTGTACTCAGTATCGCTTAGGTCTATAGTTGCACATGTCTTTTTTATCTCCTTCCTTATAGATGGGTATTATTTCAGTTTCTTTCAAACTGTTTGGGTAATTCCCCGTATGTAAAGCTTGGTTGACCAGACAAGATATGATGGGACTTATTATGTCAGCAGCAACCAAGAGGTCTGTTGTGGAGACACCGTCCAGTCCAGGCGCTGAGTAAATAAAAGCCAATGATAGAAGCAGTACATGTTAGTTAACGTTATAAAGGATCAAGGGTCCCCTTTGGAACCAGCGTTCAAGGTTGATTCGATATCCGTGTAGTGACTTATAAGATTAGTGACTACTTCTTTCAAAAACCGAAAAATTTTCAAACATAAATTTGAGAGGGAAGTAGTGATTTTAGGGAGAGAAATCTCAAGAAAAGTGTCACGAGGCACCCAAGGAATACATTGACATACTTAATTTTACTCAATTTTGGTTCAAAGTTTTCTGAATTACTTACATACATATATTTAAAAAAATAATTCCATGCAAACTTTAAGCAGTTCAAACTTCTCCTTTCTACAACTTCACCAAAACTCATTAAGGATTACAATAAAAAATTAAAAAAGAAAAGAAATATCAAGACTGCGAATTTTGAGATATTGAAGAATATGCTTGGAAGCAAATTTTCAAAAAACGGAGCTTTATTAATTTTTGTCGCAAGCTTCAAAGTTTCCCAAAATAAGTAACGTTTATTTCATGGAGATGCGATTAGTACATTCCGAAATATCAATTTTTAAAGTTACACCTACTAAGCAAAAATTGCCACTTTTTTCAAATTTCAAAATACCGTATCATATATGATCATAAATAAAAGGAAATTTTTTGTCAGAAAAACACTACTTACAGTATAACCAATCTTCTTGTGAAATTTCATCAAAATTAAAGATAGTTCATTCCAAATTTGCGCAAAATATTTCGTTGTCATATATACAAATTTACATACCTAGCAACATTCTGTTTTCATTTCTTTATTTCATAATTATTGCAACGACTTTCACTTTATACCTATGATTAAATAATGTGTAGTCACAACTACGTTACCTAAAAGCAGAATAGAACTGCCAAACAAATTTGTAGCTTACTTAAACTTAATGCAGAAATTGGACAGTTAAAGACTTTCTGCCCATGCAAGCTGCAGACAGCAAAGCTTTTAAAACAAGTGAAAGCTTTCCAAAAGCACATCATTCCATCTCACGGTGACGAAACGAATTAAATACTCCAAATTGTATGCAAAATACTTATATAAAAACAAAACTATTTAGTCTTTACCACGGTTAACGACTTTATTTCCTTTATCATTATACTATAAAATTTCAAAATAAACATAAAAAGGTTCAATCTTTGTTACAAATTCAAGTTTCATTGCAATAATATCATAATTTTGGTTGTTATTCCATTCTTAAAATAGCACCTTTCAAACGAAAATATATTAGTAGCCTAGATTTTTACTGCTTTTCCGTCACTTTCTCTTTCACTTCAAGGTCTTCCATACTCAAGTACAAATTTATCAACTTGGTATATCAAGTACGTTATTATGTACCAAACACTGCAAATTACATAAATTGTAGAGTTTTCTATTGCTAATTACATACATCCAAGATCCCGATTTCTTTTTTTTTACATGTCATTACCTAACTTTATGCTTTTCTCTAACTATGTGCAATTTTGATCATGATAACATGCACAGATTTGACGCAAAGTTATACTCACTTTTCATATTTATTCAGATTTCAGTGCTGACTCCCCTTGACTGCATTATTTTTCAAGAGCTTTTTGATCAAATAAACCTATCGTTTCATGCAAAAGAGTTAAAAGCTTTGGAAATTTTGAAGATTGTAAAACTTTAAGCTTTCAGTCTTTCTCCCTAACTTATCGTCTGAGTTGAAACATTTGTACAACATTTGGACAGAGACATGTGAGAAAGCTTTTGAAAACTCGGAATTATTATTAACACAAAATAAATTTCTTGAAATGTTCGATCTCAGCAAGCCCACCATTGTATCTCTTGACTCAAGTCCATATGGAGTAGTGGCTAAACTCTCTCACGTAGTCAATAGTGAAGAACGTCCGGTAATGTTCGCATCAAGTACTTTATTTCCAGCTGAAAAATCATATTCACAACGACACCGTGAGGGCTTACCAATTATGTTCGCGGTAAACAAATTTCACAAATATACTATTGTTACGGGCGTGGCCTTAGTACGTTATTTAAAAACACAATATTTCAGATATAATTCAAAAGTTCTTTCTTTTTTTAACTTTAGTGTTTACTCTCATAAATTCATAAATAATTATCAAATCTCTTTATAGTTATCGCTAGTACTGTACTTCTAATTATTGCAATCCAAGTAGTTTACTTCGTTCACTTCACTGTCTGAAATAATACTGCCTCCTGCATGTGAGTAGCGCCGTATTTATACTCTTCAAATTATCCTAGAACCTTCCTGAATATTCCGTTCTCCAAACCCAGTTTACTAGGATGTCACTACCCTAAAGTTGTTTCCATTTCCAATAGATGTCGCTTGTATCACTTTGTGGCGCGTAACACTATATATGGGAAAAGTTTTACACCCTAGTACTGATCATCAAGCGCTTCAGAAAATATACGAATCCTAACAAGAAAAACATGCCTCCTACGCTTAGCAAGGTTAGGGCGTACAGTTTCGGTACACGGAAAAAAGAGAATTGTAAACGTATACACCGACGACGGTAATCGCTAACATTTCTCTGGTTAAATATCAACTAACCATGATTTGATGTGCTATCTACATATCTCCTGGGTTTTTCTAAAATGTTTTATTTACACCTGAATTATTACAAAAACGTATTCGTTGTTTAAGTAACATTTCAGTTAAATGTTTTTTATACCAATGTTGTGTTAATAGTATATCCATATTGTAAATCAATCGAACACTGATATGTTAAATAAACATATTCCTCGTTAATGACACAACTCACGAACAATAAAAATTTGTATAAGATACAATTTCATTGTCATAATTACAAAAGTGATGTGTATATAACATTTTCTATATAAATGATACAATAAATTAGAAATATAAATGTGTATGAAATACACTTAAATTGTCATATTAAAGTGATTTATAATTATTTTGTTGATATAATATTTTCTAAGTAAGTGAAACAATGACGTAGAAATAAAAATTTGTATATGATACACCTTCATTGTCACATTTAGGAAAGTGATGTATATTATATTATTTATTTTATAATATTCAACGCCAAAAATTTGCCTTTAATCGCTTTTCTTTGCTTTTTTCGGGTCTTACGAGCTTCGATGTGAATAGAATTTTACACTCAGTACCATTACTCAACTCAATTGCTGCTGAAATAAAATTTACTAAAATGCTACACTACAATAGACAACACATATTTTCATATTTTATTCTTTATTTGAACAATTGTATAATAAAACATTAATATTAATTTTGTACATATGTAATATGGGACATGAGTATCATAGAAAGATTTATTAAAATTAAGTTGCATATATACTATATATTTTTTAATCATAAATTCTTAATCCTTCTTACTAAATTATACACAGGTTTAAATTTAATGAGGTAATTCTTTCAGTTCCTACATTTTGAGATGATCAATGGCGAAATTTTCTCCTATAATTGTTTCCATTTTGGTACTACTTATTTTGCACGACAATTACTTTTACTTTATATCTTTTATTGTGTATGGCTTATTATATATTATAGAATTTTTTATATTTATTATATTTTTGTTATCACACGTTGTTGTTATGGCACGACAAAGTTACTTTAAATTATGACGACGATTTATTTCACGACTGCACTTCTACTGTCTGACACTAAACTGATGCCTGCAACTACAGAACCATTTAACCACATAAGCAAACTAACAACAACAAACGATGTTAACATTTAAAATCACTTTCATCACTGCTACTGTTCAATTAATCGAAGTATAATCAAATTGTAGATACTACAACTTGTTAGCATTTTTAACAAATGTTCACATACATCAAGAACACACACAAGGAACTATAGTAAATTTGAAACTAATTTGGAAGTTGCATTTACAACACGTTTTAAACTGAACATTTTCGATGTTTTTATGTTCAATTACATTTCCTGTAAAATTCTAAAAAAAATGAGGGCTTCCTTACATCAGGTAAAGGCCGCGTATAGAGAATACATGATATTCTCATTAAATGTGCTGTGGCGTAATTTCATCCAGAGACGACCTTGTATTCTCGAGGTATCGTTGATTTTATATTGGAGCGAGGCATTGCTAGCTTACCCTTTGGTTACGTCATCAAGTCGAGGCATCGTCGATTTTATTATTCTAGCGGGACATTGCTGGCTTACATGGCTAGCTAATTTATTCAAATAGACAACATTGTGAGGTTATGTTTGTTGCTGGTGCGAAATTAAGATAAGAAAACGACTTCGGACAGGTTATCTTCGTCTTCATCTCATTCTTATAATAACTGAACTTGTTGTGCAACGTCTCTGGTTGTCGAAATCGAAGACGAAGACTTAGATTCCAACAGGGCCCTCAGCGTACTTTAATATTTAAATGTTTTTTATTTATCAATAAAAAATTACCTTCTAATATGAATTCAGTTATAAGTACATATTTTTCTGTATAAAAATGAATCTATTTAGCGAAATACCTTTGAGTGAACTTTTTTATTGATAATTTGCCGATAAAAAGTGATATATAGTATTTCACTTTTAACATAATCTCTACTGGAATCTTTATTATTATTCTATTAAATGAGACAATGACGTAATATTGGGTAGGTAGTAATAATATAAAATTTGCAAATTCAAGTTAAATGTTTTTATTATTTCTGTCATATTCAGTACAATTTACCAAAACTGTGTACAATGTACAAATTTGTAGTCAAATAAGATTTAAAAGAAATGTGTTACAACAAACAATTTAGTGTTGTGATAACATTTTCATTATTTTTAATACATTTTATATACATTTAAAATATATTGCCAAAACATTGAATATGTGAGCAGCAATGCTGGAGCTACTATTTCGGTTATTTTGAATACACCTATTATGTTTATCTAACAAATATCCAGAAACATTTGCAAATTGTACTATTCACAATTCCCTTTTTTCCGTGTAGAAGTCATTATATGGAGCTTGCACGCATTCTGTATGTGTGCCAAAGAGGTAGTGTTCCGTGATAACTGTAATAATATTACGCATATTCCAGTTCTTTCTCGGCAGAAATTCAGTCTTGCCAGGACATATCACAGGCCACAGACCTGTTGAAATCACGCATGTGGTCAGTTGTTCCCATCTTTGATTTGTCAGGCTTGTACATCCACAATCCTCTTTACTGATTCTAGAGGTCGACCTATAGATTCCTCCACTAAACATATATTCATAGTGGAATCGCTTCTGGGCAGAGCATCAGCTGGCTCGTTTCCAGGTATGTTTCTGTAATCAGGGACCCAAAAACGAATAACTCCGTGGTTAGCATCCTGTTTCCCGAGCTATGACAGCGACATTCTTGGGCTATACGTGATCTAATGGTACTCGAGTCCATACCTTCGATTGCATCTTTACTGTAAATACAAATCTGATAACTGGATCATTTGGTACATCATAATTTGTTTCCAGCAGGCCTGCTGCTTTGTTAATAGCCAAAACGTCCGCTTGCTTGGAACACACTACAGTAGTCCGGTAGGAGCTACGATTCCTGAATTTGAGAGAAGACCCAGGGCGCCCCTAGGCGGTTAACAAAGTCAGGGCCGCTTTTTTAAATAATTGAATAAAACTAAAATGTTGCCGTTATTTTTCATTTATCTATTAGAAAATAAACAAGCATGCTTAGAAATATCACAAATAACTACGAAATTATACATATGTAAATAAAGTTCGTTACGTGTAAGCATACGCTCCGTGTATCATTATGAGAAAGTAAAACTTTCAAACTCAAGTTCTCGTAACCAGAACCACGTCTTTGTTCTGCAATCAACCTGTCGATAATGACGTTGCAAACGTTAACTCAATATAATCAATGTAATCCGTATCTCAACCATCTAAGAATGAGAATGGTTGCACGATTTTATGTCTAGGGGCCTAAAACTGATAAAGAATAGATATAGAAAACTAAACTACGAGTATGTAGTCGATTGCGAAGAATGTCAAAAAATTCAAAAATTTTAAAAATGAAGTCTACATCCAGTTGATCTGTATTTGTTACACTTTGTTCAACAGTTACAAAAAGAAACCTGATATGTTTCATCAAAGTGATGCTTTTCCGATTAATAATTTTTTTTTGTAAATTATTTTCCTTCGAAATCTACTAAGAGAAGCATTTGTTTTATACAGAAAATATTCCTGTTGGGGGTAGTTTTTTTCAAAAGCATATCTAGTTGTTAAGAGTTATCCGAAAGATAACCGATAACCGATTGCCGCATACCTTTCGACGAACTGTATCTGCTGCCATCATAATAATTTTTTTTAGATCATATCCAGCGATATGGTGCTTTCATGATACATAAGGTACAGCCAGATAATTGTGCGGCTAAACGTAGAGATCCTTCTCGACCCATTCGTTTATTTGGAAACTTTTTATTAACAAATGCTCGTAATGTCCTTGCATAACAAGTTGGTGCAACATCTAACATAATTGAAACGACATACAAATTCTAAAAGTGGAAGCGCATCCAAAAACTCTAAAAACTCCAGATAGTTTTTGCTATTTACTATTGTTGGAGGAGTAAATTTATTTTCTACAAAGCTTGCTCAATGGCCATTTGTTTATTTTGAACTGCCCTTGAAACTGTCATCACATGGCCACATTCGGATTTTCCCTTAACTAGTAGTCCTGGTTTTGGATATTTAAAATACCTGCTCTTACATATGGACACAAGATATTTTGTAAAATGGATTAACATTCCCCAATACAGCTAGCAAATTCAATTCTTGATCTAAAAGCAGCATTTTCTAATGTATGACCTCTTTGGAAATGATAAGGTTGTCATATAGACAATGCCTCTGTGATTATTAGAACTAAAGTTATGATTTTTTTAAATATAATTCAGCAGACAAAAAAGTCGGTAAATTTACCGAATTTCAAAGTCCTTCACTTCAGGAAATATAAATCGCAGACAAAAAAATTATTTGTATTCTTATATCATAAATTAGTGATGGTTGTGTTAGGAAGGTGCAATTATAATTCTTTCTGAGTACAGTTGAATGAACACACAATTGGGTTACGTTAGCTTAGGTAAGAGGGGTGCCGCAAAATGACTAGCCTGTATCACTTATACCTCTAGTGGGTCCATTTCTCCCCTATGCCTCATAGAATAATCTTTCAAGCCGCCCCGGGTACATTCTGCTGCCCTTAGGAAACTCTGGATATCTCTAAGACTCTTTACTTAGATCCATCCTGCTTTTCTCAGAAAACTCAGGATATATCTGAGTTCTTTACTTTGCAGCTCCCCATACTTGAAAAGAAGTAGCTACCCAATAGCCTACTTCCTTTATTCAGCAAAGCAGGGTATTCGCAAAGCACGTGTTCTACGGACTCGATTTCCTCCGAATCCTTACAGCGCCTGCAGAAATCGTTCGCCGCTATTCTCAATCTTCTAGCGAGGTCCGCTATGGCCCAGTGACCCGTAATTACCCCTAATGACCCCTACTAGATTTCTGGTATTTGTTCTGCTGCCATAGAGCAGCGCCATTGTATTTTTCCTGTTTCGCAATACGGCAGGTATCCCTGCTGGTCGGGAAGATCACCCTTTGATAGGCGCTCCTGATGATTTCCTCTTTTATTGCTCCAATTGGATCCTCACATAAGCTACCGCTGCAGAGCTATCGAATTCAGAACCTTCTTTGACCAATTCATCAACCATCTGGTTGCCTGAGATATCCATATGGCCAGGTACCCAGCATAGGGTCACCTTGTGCCTTATAGTCAATTCCTTAAGACTGATGTTGCATAACTGCACCAATTCTGATTTTACCAGTACAGTATCCAGCGCATTGGTGGCTTCCTGGTTATCAGTATATATGCAGATGTGCCGTAAGGGCTGTCTGGACTTGGACACCAATGTTGCCGCCTGATAAATCGCTATGAGCTCTACCTGAAAAACACTGCATTTGTCAGGCAGTCTATAAGACTTATGCCACTGGAGATCTTATCTTGAGACGATTCGTAAAAATAGAAAGATCGGATGTTACGACCATCTCTTTCCCATCCTAGTCACTCTTGGTGGGTATCATTTGCATTGACACTCCATAAAAATCAGGATGGGTACTTGGTAGTCTGTTTTCCCGTCAATCACTACAGTCTATCTTCTGGAGTATATTGGAGTAACTAAAACTCCCCTCCATCCACCCCCGCCCTCAGCCTGGCAGCATTAATTGCCGTAACACCTATGCAATAGACGTCCAGCGGCAATAAGTCAAGAATAACCCCGAGACACCCAGTTATTCCCATACATGCCGGTCCCTGGATTTTTGACAGCACATCTATATTACATTTCTTCGTCAGTGTCGTCCACCAGTCCTTTGAGCCGTAGCAGAGGATAGACTGTGTGCATCCAACGTACCACCCTGGGTTTTAATCCCCAGTTTCTATCAAATATTCTCTTGCACGTGTAGAAGGCAACACTGGTCTTTCACGCCTTTTTCTAGATTAACCTTCCAGATCACACACAAATACTTTCCAGAGACCTGAAAACGAAAAATGAACAAACTTCGAAGACAGGGGATCGAACATGGAGACGCTCTTGTTTTGAAATGCATGACTGCGTAGTCCGGAGACCAAAAAAGTCTCTGGAAATTTTGTCTCTTTAGAGATTTTTTGCGTCGGTAAAACGTATACAGGGGTCTCTGAGTCTCCTCCAGATATCGAAAAAGTGATCTTTGGAGGCAAAAGTCTTTGGTCGTGTGGTTTCAGCATTATGAATTTTAGTGTGATACTCTACTCATTTCGGTCATGATGCGACCATGTAAATAAAATGTTAAATAACGTTTATGGTGCCCTACAAAAACTCGGGATTTCGGGATATCTATCTCCTCTCCACTGTTGCTAAACTTAGGATACATAGTAAAAACCTTGATTATACAGCATTTAATATGGAAGCCTTGTTTTCCCGGCGGTAGAACATAATTCTTCTCCTAAATTGAATGTGCGTTTAGCTGTTTCATTCATTTCGTTTATGAGTTTTGACGATATGATCATGTAAGTCCATACCGAAACGTACTTCTGGGTTGCTCCCTAAAGATGTATCTGCTCTTTAAGGCTGTAATATTTTTACATAAGGACGCGCAAACATGACTATCTATGGGAACATATCCACTTGTTCAATCTTCAAGACATTTACATATGTAAATATAATTATACCACGCTTTTTAACGTTGAAATTGAACATTCGTAGAATATGGAATATTCTCCCAGTTGCGATTCAATGTACGTGGATGGTTGGTGCATTCCAGAAGAAACTAGTCTACATTTCAGCAATACCTTTGATTATAGAAACTAGTAGTAGATATGCAAACTTGGAAAGTAACAGATGTGCCATTAGCAAACGTGATGACGCTGAATTTGCTTATACCGTATTTTTCGAATTTTTCGTAAGGTTTTAAGATTTGCTTCGAACAGATCCCAGTCATTGTTCTTGGTTGTTGATATTGGTTCCAATACAATTATATACAACGGAAAGTACAAACACAGACTGCGGCCAAATATGCTTTGATGTTAAACAAAAATACCGTGTGGAAATTATGGTGCTTGACAAAATTCAAGCTTGCTTCATAGCTTGTTTTGTATTCTGAGGATTACGAATGGCTGTGGCTGTTTGCATATAGTGCGGTATTCAATTTGTGTGTTATTTCTCTTAGAGATTAAGTTTATGATTCCCATTTTCAGTTAAAATATTTATTACTGCGATGGTCTGTAAATCTATGATTGATAATACATATTACTATTTTTTTGGCGACTGATTTTATTTTTCTGACTATTATACTGCGGTTATTTTAAGTTAGTACGATTTCCATCCGTTGACTAAATTGTTTTTGTTTTAAATTTAATCCATTTGCAACTGAATTCCCTGTTATTTTTGTTGGCACTTATCTGCGTCATATTGTACTTAAATATATATATATGTTATATTTATTTCCATTTTAAATATATGTCGCGTTCTTGTCTATGCTGGAACGTATATTCTTACTATTCTTCCGTAAGTTTCTATAATATTCCAAAGACAATCGAATCGAAAATCGGTTTGGCTGAAACATTCTGAGGATATTATGTACCTTCAGTTTAGTATTATTTCAACTGATAACCTTCGGTTTTGGAACAACATTTTTACGAAAAATATATTAAAATATTTACAGGAGAAAAGTACTAAACCAAGCACTCCTGGGCGTAAATAAGTACCTTGCTGTGATAAAAAAAATCCTACATGTGTGTATTGCAGTTGCCCCCGAAAATCTGAAAGATTATATATATGTGTATATATGTATGTATATTATATTTGCTACGAAAGAAAGCACTTCAAATGAAAAAACAAAGCTTGGTGCTTTTGATGCCTTTTAGTAAGTTGATGGGATTGCATCTTCATTTGTGAGGAAATTTATATGGGTCACAAATAAATTGGTTATATACCTACATATAAAAAAAATGAAACCAACAATTTTATGAGCACAAATCTTCCATTTTAGCATTCTAAATCTTCGGAATATACCAAATTTAAATTTAAATTAAGAATTTAAGAAAATTTTGCGATAAATATTCTGCAATACAAATACGTGTCTTCCTTCTTCTCCCGCTCTTATGAATGATACTTGACCTTCGAAATATCATTTCGAAAATAATCATTACGAAGAACTGTCGCATGTTTAAATGTCCATTCGATACTAACATCGTCATCTATTAGTTTAATGACTCTATGGAGTTTGTATACCTCTCTACTCTCTATCTAAGAGATTGTTAATCTTGTTGTACAATCCATGTGATATGATGAATAAGTATGAATACGGGTGTGTATCTAGTAGTTCTACTGTTCCAATGCACTGAATCTGAAAAATATTCATAAAAGTTACTTTAAAAACAGTTATTTCTTACCGTTGTTTGTGGAATGCCAGTACGTCTGCTTATTTCCCTTACACCTATTCTTGGCTTAGATGACGTCTCTCAAAAGCTGTCCACTTAATGCTAATCAATATGCATACCAATTTGGAAAATCTTTCGAGGACGCTCTCAACAGTCTGCTAGAGACTATCGAGAAGCCTCACACGAAAAGAATGCCCATGGGGTTTTATCGCCACTTCTATGGCTCTTAGGTAAGGATGAACTATTACATTTACTCCAAGAGGCCGGCTTTAATACCCAAGGGTACGCTGATGACATTGTGACCTACGTGAAAGGAAAGTTTGAATCAGCTTTACCCGAGGTTATGCAAACTACCGTCAACATCGTTACCAGATGGTGCCAGAGCATGAGACTATCAACAAACCGAGGCAAAACAGTACTAGTTCCCTTTACTAGGAAAAGGAGTCTCCAGATCCCATCTCCTAAGTTATATGAAATTGCAATAGAATAGTCCAAAGAAGCAAAATATCTAGGGGTAATGCTAGGCAGAAAGCTCATCTGGAATCCCCACCTTAAAATGATAACTAAGAAAGCCATGTGGACATTCACACATGTCACAGGCTTTTCGGGAAACAGGAGTGTGAACCCCAAGATGACCTTATGGATCTTCCAGAGCATAGTCAGACCCATACTTTCTTACGGGGCGAACGTCTGGTGGCGTAAAACATTGCAGGCAACCACCAGAAGAAGCCTTAATAAGTTGCAAAGTAGAAAAAAAATGGCATGTTTAGGCGTCATGGCATTTATAACGGTCTCCAATTTCATACACAGCAGAGATGACATTTAAATCACAGTAGCCGTACAAAAAAGCATACGTGCACAATGAAGCGAGGTTATATCAAGAACTGGGCGAGTAGGTAAAGGCAGAAATACATCCAAGCAAGCCTCAGGCCTGGCCTCTCTCAGGATTCCTCGCAACTCGCCTGAAGGCTTGCCTCAGAGAATTGAAAACAAAATGATACCACCGGGCTAGGTGCTGTCATTGTAATTTTGATAGTATACCTGTTTACAGAAGTAGGCCTTAGAGATAAAATTTTCAACATTGAGCAAAGCATGCCTTGAGGCTAGCTGCTGGCTTGGTTTTGTGTTGCATCATTTAAAAACCCGTGTTGGAAATTTTGACAACGCCGCGAGGAAGGCTCAAGGCCTGTATGTGTTTCTGCCATAATTTAGACATAAAGATAAAATGCTTGAAGTAGGGCCATCTATCGTAGATGGGTAGAATTAACTGACGAGTCGACACATTGCGAGCAATCTATGCGTACGTCGGACATATTCATCGATTTTGGTTACATGTCGATGATAAGTATCGCATAAGCTGATGGAAAGATAATGGACAGTTCGTGTTCGAATTGCTTTTTCGTTTCTATGCTGGTATGTTTTGGAACCGATTTCAGGCAAGCTGATAACGGGAGATGAAAAAATGGATAACTATTGTTGTTAAAAAGGACCTCACTACAACCAGCCTAGAAATCTTGCACGAACTAATTCAATCCACCTGTCCATCAAAATGATCATTTACTTAACAAGATTAGAAGGATCCCATACATGCGCTTCTTCAACTCATAGAAATAGATTTCGAATTTTTGTATAAGCAAAGCATACAATAGTGAATAGGAACTTCATATTGTTAATGCATGATCACACTCGGCTTTTCGGGCTTAGGAAAACATGGGAAATCGGAGGAATATTTTGTATCAAAGGCGGTGGAGTTTTATTCAAGTGGAATAAATAAGCTATCAGAAAGATGAAGAATAGTAACAGAAGAATATATTTAGACGATGGAGAAAACAATGGTATCTCTAAAATAACACAACAAATATGTTTTCATTAAATATCCAACAGAATTTTCCGATCAACTTCTACGTCGAAGCAATAGCCTACCGAACTACTCGAAATTTTTTGACTATCACTTCTTCTCGTACCAATTATGTATGGATTCATCATCTGCGGAGGTTTCTACTTACGCTTTACATATGACAAAGATAAAACTTCAGAAATATTTTTATTCTTTGATGAAATCTTTGTCTTTATGTTCTATAAAGTTTTATATACTCTTGAATCCATTTTGATAATATGGAGTCGACACCTTTCCGGAGTTCCCTTAGGTGCAAGGCTTCCACCATTGATTGAAATGTCAATCCGGATGTTTTATCCTTCATAAAACAGAATAAAGAAGTCTTAAGGTACCAAGGCTGGGGTGGTATGATGATTTCGCTCTCCTGGTCATTTTGCTGGTACTTTTTGAAAACTATACGCCAAATATTCATATACCATTCAGTATTGATCATACCACGATCATTTATTGGAATTGTGTATGGGTCATACGTCCGAAGAATAAGATATGTTGTGGTCGCTTTGAGGAATTGCATTAGTTTCTTACCACTGCTTCACTTTGGTTTATTTGTTATTATCTGAGAAGATCGTATGCTACCTTAGTTGTTACTTGATTTCTAGCTCTTAGCAGTAAACTCTAGTTTCGTGACCTATCATAAATCGAACACTTTTGCCCAGTCTTGGTTGAATTTTTAGACCATGTTTTTGTGATTAGTTAATTCGTTCCTTCTTTGAAGCCTCAGTTAAATTATGTGGCATCCATAAAATAAGCATAAATTTTCATGACGCAACGGTCAGATGTTCATTTCGAACTGTTTTATTCGGCATGGATATGTTTAAGGCTCTGAAGGCTCACCGATAGTACTCAACCAGGATATACCGTATAGCTTCGCTACGATGGTTTTTGGGTCGACGATAGTGGCAGGACGTCCACATTGGAACTAATTGAATGGCCAAAAATGATTTATCGTCGAATAATTGTTGTCGAATCATATAAAAATATGGTTTGAAAATGTTTGCATGTTAATTTATATTGTTGCCGAAATTGCTTTTTTCGTTCGCATGGATAAGGACAACCACGTTTTTTTTAATCTATCAAATCTGTCAAAATATATAAAACTTCATAAATAGCGACACCTTTCAGGAACTAGCCTAACAGGAATTATAAAAAAAAATAAAACCTTAAAACATTATCGTCAATTTATTAAATAATAAAATGACCATTCTACGCACATTTTTTAACAACTGTCTACACATCTAAGGGTATCATGTATAGGTAATGTATACATATAAAATATTTGTTCAATCTTAATCTAACATTCTTGATCTATGTATGTATGTATAATTTATGTTAACTATGCAACTAATATTGGGAAACATTCTTCTCCCCTAAAGAAAATCTAAAGTTTTTCATGAAGTGCATGTCGGAGTTCCTCTGTAGCTGCCTGCAATTTCATGTTATGTCCTCCAGATGATTCATCATTGGTGCTCATATTATAATCTCTCGGCGGCTCATAATATGGTCGCCGCATGTGACGTGTTGAAGGTGGACTACCACCATATGAACCAAATTTTGGGCGGGGAATACGAAGTTGCTTAACATCTGTTAACCAAGTCTCCATGGCAATTTAGGAGGTACCTGTAAGATCGTAAAAATAAAAAAATTAATTAATTTAAAAATATTTCATTATTTTTTTAAATGATTTATGTAGCTTCAGTTTTGTATATTTGTTTGTGTCAAATCTGGCCATCGATTTTTCAACTACTACTACTTAACCAATTATCATGAAACTTCATACTCGAATTTCGTCCGTATAATAATACAACATTATGTAAACTCCGGGCTCCAACTCCTCAATACTGATCCTTCAGAGGTACTGCCCGCCTAAATCGTGAGAATTGAGAATTTGCCGGTTTTTAAGTGATATTATGGGAACCAAGTATAGACTGTCATTGAACTGTGGGCTACAATTCCTCAATTATAGTCCTACAGAGGTACCTCCTATACCGTGATACTTGAGAATGTGCTAATTTTAAAATCATTCTAAATGATTCATTGAACTCCAAAATTTAATTCGCACATTGCATTTCTTTGAATTCTCCCAAGTTAAGATTTCTGTATCATCCCGAGAACTGTGAGAAGGGTGGTTAAAGGAGATACATCACAAGGGGTGCACCATCCAAGCCAAGGTTTGAAGCGTGCCGAGGACTCTAGTATGGCATTAGGATATAAAAATAATATGTCATTAGCGCTTCACCCCCAAGGCTGGCCGCATCTTGTTGTATGTAGCCTTGCCACTCTGGAGGAGGGGCTGCGTTGTCATCATTTGGTTGGCCAATACTCGTGGAAAGAATATGGGAGATAAAACAAAAATAATTTTTTTATTTAAACACATTTAAAACACTATTAAACTAAATATAATATACACAAGCCCAAAAGTCGAGCTCCACTTCAGAGAAATCGCACTAAAAACTTAAAAATAGAATAGGTGATAAAGCTCAAGTTAAACGGTTTTCTTTTACGCTAGCTAAAGTTTCCCATTCAGAATGGGATTCTTTCCTTACTTTATAAAAAAAAATGTTTTTATTTTCTTATTTTTTTTCATTCAAAAAAAGCTATGCGCATCCGTCCGTATTACAGATAGAGTATGGACCTTTTATAACTCACAAATTATTAATACCTGCACTACGACCTATACCTTTCCTTCAATTCCAATTAGGAAGGTAACCAAAGTCTTTGCCATTCATAAATATCGACGCCCGTCTAATGTTCAGGATTTCAAGCATATTAGTATTCTGCCGATATTATCGAATCATTTAGAAAGACTGTTCGCTGATCAAATGAAACTTTTTATATCCAATGCTTATGTCCTTTCTATATCCAACTCGGGATTTCGTTTTAGACACAGTACTACATCCGCACTTCTCAATTTATGTAATGAATTTCGTATTTCTGCTGAAAAACATGAAGCTACTGTGCTTGTGCTTTTAGATTTGACTTCGTAAATTTCAGGAATTAATTCAAAAACTCTCCTATTACTTTTAGTTGAAAGCTATTTAGCTAATCGTCCTTAAAGAGCCATCTCTAATAGTCGTACATCTCATTTCGTAATACTTTTTTCATGTGTCCAACAGGGATCTATTCTGGGACTCTGTTCTGTATGGGCATTCAAGATATTGAGCTAAGTGTAACTAGAGCTTCTATTCAACTTTACGCCCATTATATCCCACTATGCCTGTCATCTAAGTTAAATAGGTTCCAACAATGTGTGGCCGACTATATGTACTTAATGAAGATATTTATAGTTTGGTCACATGGGCCAAAAGAAGTCAGTTGGTTGGCAATCCTTTCAAGTCCAAATCAATTGTAATTTATAAGAATTCTATCCTGTATGCCTCTGGTTCTGTTTAACAGAATCCCTATTAACTTTCAAGATACCGTTAATAATATTGGTATTATTTTCAATAAGGAACTAAAGTGAACTGAGCGTGTTAATGGCCTTACCGCTAATATCCACGGTGGCTTACGTTCATTGTTCTGCACAAAAAACTCATTATTAGTCTAATAATCCATCAACTTATGCAGATGTAGGTAGTCTATTGCCCACTCGACTATAGAAGCAGATTAAAACTGAATGTTGCTTATGTTATTATTGCGCTCGCTATGTTTATAGTATTATAAATGGAGTTCCCACAGTATTTGTATTTTGAACTGTACTTTGGAAAATTACCTTAAATGTCGTGTTTGCTTGTGCCTTTTCAAAATAATTCATAACTTTCTACTTGAATATCTCCTTGCTAAAATTAAATTTGTTGCATCTCTTCGCTCATGCCAACTTGCAGTTTTACGTCATTACATTGGTTTTAGTTCCAAGTGCTTTTTCATGTAAGGTATGAATGGCTCGTGTGATGCACATAAAAGGAATTCTAGAAAAGATCAGGCAAGCGATTTCGTCAAAGCAATATCCATAGAAGTAGCGATAAAAGAGAAGTAGACATCCGACATTACGCCGGCGCTCTAGAGATACAATAGTTGCTATTGATGATTTAGGCTGTGTCTAATGCAATGCGTCCAGCCCCTGTCCAAGTATTGGAATTATATTCTAATCTAGGCCTGATATTAGACTTGTAGATTTGAAAGTAAGAACTAGCAGATCATTAATAAAAATGAGGAAGAGAGAACACAACCTTGCGGTACACCGTCATGGATTATAAAACGGTAAGAACTAACTCCGTCCAATATAACTTGAATTGAACGGCGGGAGCGAAAGCTTTCAATCTATTTTAAGAAAAGAGGGTCTAGATCTAATGAAGTTTAGTTAAAAGAGCAGGATGCCAGACTCTATCGAAGGCCTTCGCGATATCTAATGCGATGATTTCAGATTCCCCAAAATTATGGAGATATTCTAGGATTAATATGAATTCAAATATAAATTTTGGTTTTAAATGTTTTATATTTTTTCTCTTTTTACATATTTTTTTTCATCTTATTGGTTGATTTATTCTTAAGAGTAAGCACAGGAAAACGAGTTTATAATAATGTGTGTTTTAAATAAAGAGCTTATTATTATTATTATGCTGATCCGTACTGGAATTTGAAAAGTCAGAGTTGAGGGTCAGGGAGACAGTTTTACTTAAGTCTGATCAAAACCCCTAATTACTTATTTATTCCGCTGACGCAGTGACCCAAAGTGGATCTCGACCTCCGATATTAGAGGACGTACCTACTCTTGGTACACATTTGTGACTCATAATATTTTCTAGTTTCCAATACATCATCTGATTTCAACTAAAACGTTTAACATAAAAGTCGTTTTATATCTATTTTATTTTACATATATCATCGTGGTTTAATTTTCCCATCGTAAAATATTTTATGAGTGAATATGTAATTCTTGTCTATGCATGTGTACTCATGTGATGGACCTTCAAGACCAATTAACCCACTCATGTGTATATAATGCATCCTGCTACTCCCTTCACAAAGTGCTCCTACTTGTCTTGTTTGCAGTCACTTTTATGTTTCCTTTAAAGCGCAATTACTATGTCGCATCGGTGTCCTGTCATTTGTGCGGATCTATGAGCCCGTAATGAGTATAGCAGACATTAGACAAAGTATAGTCAATGGACCATGTCCAGTCCATGTACAGCAATAGAGCTATAGTAAAGCTACTCAACGTAAAACAATCATACCTTTTACCTGCCGGTGTTTACGAGCTTTTACAAGCTACCTTGCTTTCCTTTCAAATCCGTGCACTCCAATGTATCTGCCGAACCGATTAGATTAAACTCGAGCATGCAACAATATTGCAGCGAACTACATGAAGCTTTCCCATAGTCATAGTCATGCATTTCCGCCGTCATTACTTAGCTGTTCACGACTTTCACGTACTGGCACTATACACATTAACTTACCTGGGTTGGATACTTGCTGGGCTGCCTATGGAAGCGTTCGTTTCGTCTTGGATAGCCAGTTGAACACCGATCACGGCCTGTCTGTTCAAGAGGAAAAACTTCAGGTTGATTGGATTGCTGGCCTGTGGCCTAAGGCACATTGTTTGCCTCTTTATGATTCGAGAAAATGATCAGCATGCCCTGGCAAGTTGTGGTTCCCTTTCTGAAGTGTGTTACTTACTAAGAATCTAACGGAGCTATGCCCTAGAAGTCAATCTCTTTTACCGTGTCTCTCGCTTATGTCGACTTAATGTCGACGAGCCCCGCCGAACATCGTCCAGACCAAGACCAACCAAAGCAAGTTACTGTTTTACCGTCTTTTGGAAAGTACCTGCTACAACGACAGGGCAAGTTCTTCGATATAATCGAATCTTTTTGGTCGGCTTTTATTCGGTGCCTCTATACAACAGTCCAGGAGAGACATAACTATGCTACAGAAGAAAAAGTGTATCAATTGTTCCGGATGTTGATAAAATTGCATCCAGACAGATACCATAGTATCAATGCTAAGTGCACTCGTAGATTTCTTTGCTTGCACAAGAATTGAACGAAATCATGGGAAGAAATTCTTGAAATTTCTCAAGATGTCGATGTCAGCTGGGTATTTGAATGAATGAATTGTAGATGGTTGAAAGTCCACACGATATTAACACATTTGGGTCAGTCGTGAGTATCTTCTTGCGAGTAATAAATTCGTGTTGACTGTAAAATGGTTTAATTTAGGCAAATTTTAACAATAGATTGAGGTTCTCCAATTTAGATATAAATAATAGACAAGAGAATTATGTACATTTGCAAGTAAAGAAAAATGGAGATTACAGGAAATAGCATATTATCGACTGTGTGATAAGTAACCCTTATCTGTTTGAAGAAACACTTTTTTATACCCGTATTATCGTCGAACTATAGGGTTAAAAATATCTGAGAGAGAATTCATAAACCGATAAATATTTTTAGTTAGATTTATTCAATCGAGGTTACATCTTATTCAGTGTAACGAGGTACACGAATTATCAACAATTGCAATACATACATCCAGTTGAGATTTAATCTAGTAAAATGACCTGGCCACTTTGAAGGTATAGTGAGTTTCACATCGAAAAACCTCTTATCAGTCATTCCACACGAAAACGATCAAAAAGGGCTTATTTTGGACCCGACCGTCACCGATTTGGCTGACACTTTAACAGTTTGTAGGGAATACCAAAATAGCTCACCGCGATAGCTACACATAGTTTTCGATGTAAACGCTCACACCAACGTGATAGATCACAGCGATACAAAGGATTTCTGCAGCGTTTAACCAGCGATTCATATGTCTATCGGAGCATGCACAATTTGAGTCATCTATACCGAGCTGTGAGATCAAAATGCATAGTGCAAATTCAAGTGGATGTTGCCAAATGAATTAAAATCATATAAAGGAATACCCAGTTTTAGATGATCTGCATTTAAAACATTATAAAAATAGTAGTAAAATGACAAAGTAGGGGTTGATATTGGCAAGGAGTTGAATGCAGGTTGAGTTAGCTTAAGGGTATTGATGACTTGGCCACTGCAACCCAGAGGACATCGCGACAAGAGTTGATTTATTGTATCCTTCCCTAGAGGCTAAATCTTGCATAGCATACAAGTGGGAAGTGGGGTTATAGACGTATGCAAAGTTAGCAACGTAAATTCGTCCGATTTGCCTCGGAACTATCTCATAATTTGTCGTAAAGTTGTCGTTAATTCATCGTGAAAACCATAAATTTGTCGTGTTCTTTTTTCGAAATGAAACTGGATGTTAAGTTAGCGCCTCAACTCACTAGAATTCGGCCAAACCTTATCGGATTGAAAATTTCACATCTTGGAATTTGTCGTGAAAAACATAAATTTCTCGTGTACTTTCGTTAATTTGTCGTGAAAAACATCAATTTATTGTGTCCATTTTTCTAAGGACTCGACAAATTTATGTTTTGCCCAACAAATTAAAAGATGTGAAATTTTCCAATCCGATAAAGTTTGGCCGAGTGTAAAACCGTCCATTTTTGAATAAGAATGCTCTAAATGTTGAGTATTATCGTTCTCATTTTCGGTTTATAAAAAAATATGTAGATCGTATGGGGCTTTGTTAATAGTTGTTACATGCTGTGTTGCAGTAGGATTGACAAAAATTCTCCATTTTGCGCCTAAACCGTTTTGTCGTTACAGTGTGGTTTAAAAAAGCAAGTTTTTCACAAAACACCCTGTATCTCAAAAAGTACAGAGCGTACGGTAACAGTTAAGAGCTCATTGTAGGCAGAGCTTCATGACCTTTTTAACGACTGCTCAATCAGCTGATCTTCGACGGCCAAAATTGCTGTCTGAAAAATTCATCTCGAAATTTAATTAAACGAATTGTCGTTAAATTGAATTTTTTATTTATTTGTGGATGCACGCCTATTAGGAGATCAGATGTCATTTATCTATTAAGAAAAAAGTAAAAACTATGAAATATTGCATGCCTACTTTCCTCCATCTACCGGTAGTTTTTCAAAACTCAAATCTTCAATCCACAGAACAATTTGTTCTCTCCAGTATATGTTAGTTCGAGAACAAGGTACACAAAAGTACACAGCTAGTATTATATCTCTTCTGTCGTCGGCATTTTATTCGAATGAATTTGGCGCTTTCGTTCAAATTCTGCGGTTCCGTGAAAACCCCCGCAAAAATTTGCAAATTTTAGGACTTTCCAAAAATAAAACAATGTATCGGGATTTTTACTTTTTACCGTCCCCGGTATGTGGGTACTTTTTGGAAAGGTTTCAGCGAGTATATTACCAAATATTAGTGAATATTTTTTCACTCTGCTTTTCGATCGATTTGGCTCCAAAAACGGTTATTTTTGAATTACTGAATCCATTTTTTATATCCTTTATATTAACTTCACCGCCGCATCCGCAAACTTATAAAGTCAAAATTGACCCACTTCGCGGTATCCAATCGAGTTGAAATTTTCCACATCGATTAGTCGTCGAGGATAATGCATTTTGGCATCACACACACATACACACCCACACACACGGTTTAAATAAATTTCAATCGCCTCGCATATAAAGGATTTATAGTGAAAAACTTTGTTTTTCCGGGTTGTTGCTTTTCTAGGCATATTAATCCTTGATTTATCTGCTATTTCAAAATCAAAATACAAAAAAGTGCTAGAGAGCAGATTCTCTCAGAAGTGAAATACTACTCAAAGATTAAATGAATTTGCTTGAGTTCAGAAAAGCTCTGATTTATATGCTCAATAGCGTTTCGCGTTTCGTTCCTCCAGATGAAGACCAAAAAATACATGGATCGAAGCGACAAAATAACTTTTATTCATCGCCAATATTGATACTCCTTACGAGCAAGTCGCTCACGATGCAAACTACAAAGTTGCAAGCAAAGAACATATTTGGGGGGCTCAAAGGCAAAGGGGTACAAGTAACTTTTTGTTAAAAATTGAGATAAGTTCATAAATGCAAACTAGATATACTCAAAATATTAGCTATCTTTAGCAGCCGTTATTTTAACAACTTACAAGTAAGTGTTTTTGTTCTTACAGGAAAGGGGGTTTAAGTGATTGCAAGGGATTAAATTATTTCCTTCTTACTAAAGCCAAAAACCACCGACGATTATTTTAACCACATCAAAAAATTATTAAGATATTCGAATTATTTTTATTATAATCGCAAAAAATTAAGACTTTAAACTGAATTTAGGATATCCAAAACTTTAAACTGTTATATCTCAAAAGTGTGAAAAGTGTACTTGTGCCCACCCCTTTGACTTTCTATTGTCTGAATTGCAAAGTAGGTATACATCTGTGCATTCGTAGGAATTCGGAATGTTTCTTCAAGTAGTATTAGCATTGCTATTTGCAATGACATTTTATATAAAACCTTATATTTTTGTCTCAGACAAGAAATATCCAGATAACGACAGCTGTATACTAACGACGTGATGAGAAGAGTTAGTAGCAAACCTCAATAACTCATGCGTACGCTCCAAAAAATTTTGTGAAAAAATTTCAATTTGGGCAAGAATTAATATTTTTATTAGAATTTGAATCGACCATATCTTTTCAGAATTCGTGTGCATTACTGACGGAACAAGTTGTGTCTGGGCAACTAGACATTTTTATGAATGCAGTTAGCCATATATTTTTTCGTAAGAATTTACTGAACCTTTTCCTTATCCATACATTAAGGCGACAATAGTCCAAATGATATGAATATAAATGTTCAAACTAAAAAATTCAAACGACAATAACAATCATCAAGATCGAAACAGAAAAACTATTGGCGGGTACATTAGGAGTATAGTATAGATATCTTCACTTTTCGGTGTACGAATTTTCTGCGTTATTCGTAGTTCACATGGCATGAGAATATTGTATAAAATCGACAATTCACTTGATGACATAACCAAAGGGTAAGCTAGCGATACCTGAAGTCCTAGATATTTTCTGTTAGAAACTTACTGGGAATTTTTCTTTAGAGTTTTTATGTATTATTGGAGGCTGCTTGGGCCACTAGGAATTTTTATGACCGTAGACATAAGCAGTAAACATTAACTTTTAGACCTTAAATCGTATGGTATACTAAGTTTGTCATTCCGTTTATAAGGGAGTATATGTATAGAAATAAAGATTCATTTTTCTGTCTGAGGAACCTTTCTACAAATACGAAAAACCACTTCAAAATCAAACTTGCACAGACCATACGAAATTACATCCGGCATTCATCTAGGATATCATAATAATTTTTACCTGTTTTGTTTTTTTTAAATTACAGAAATTTTTTCAGCAGAATTTTTCACTTTGTGTCGACCTCCAATAATGCAAAATAAATTTAAAGAAAAAATTGAGGGCTTCGTTAACTGACAAACGAATTGTTATAATTTTTATTTCTGATTAACTAAATATGCAGAAAAAATATATTTTACACTATGTCAAAGCAATCAAATTAGATTTATTTGGGATTCGGTATAAGTACCCAACCGGAAATGGGAGTATAATTCGATGCATCCGAAAGGCCTCTTAAAGGGTGTAAGGAGTGCTATCCATTGGTTCACCTTTCATTGTATTTAACACGGCGATGTCGTTAGAAAGGAGCAGTACTCCAACATTCTATATTTATTGCTTTCCTAGGACTATACTTCTTCAGATAAGTATAAAACGAGCATTGCATATTTTCATTCTAAAATTATTTCTCCTCTATGCCATTCTCAGGGAGGGCTCGCAATATTTCACGCTGGGTAGAGATAGTTTTAATGTAATACAGAAAAGATTTTGGAGATCTATTACAATCTAAAATCCATCTAATTTTTCTAAAATCTATGCCGGGTATCTTTAGTGCAAGAAATTCGAAAGAAATATGCTCGATTAAAAACCTAAAACAAAAATGAATTATTGACTAAATTGAAAAATATTTTTACCGGCCTGATCCACACGAATCAATCGAAAAAATATACAATTTGTTTCGTTGGTTTGACTACCATGGCTATCCATGTACACTCAAATGTACGTCTCTCACCGACCACATCTCTTCAGACAGGTAACAATTTTTTACCGTAAAGTGTTTCTATGACCCATATGACTAATATTCATCACTAAAAAAACATTTCCAATTTAAGATGGGTAGTGAAAGGGTTAAGTTTGTCAAAATAAAATTTTTGAATTCTTGAAAGCTTATTTCTAAAAAATTCCAGAATTTTTATATTTTCCAAAATTGTTTTATATGTTAGGAAACTCCTCTGGAGAGCACCATCATCAACAATCAGCAACAATTTGTACATAAATGTTGAAAGTAATTTCTTATTAATATTATTAATTTTGTTATTTGTTATTAAATTTTTCCCATATAATGTGATATATCAAAATATCTTAATTTGAAGTGTGTCGATTTGTGCGAAAAGCTTATGTAATATTTATATTACTAAAAACGTTTTTCATAAGATCTTTGAACAAATTTTTGAAAAAACTCCGTCAAAACCTAGTTATAAGTTTGGAACTTGAGGGAATATTTATTTTATTACTATGTTGCCGAACTTAAGAATGAGTACCATGTACTTATAAGAAAAACAAGCGAGGGTTATTAATTTAATCTTTGTTAATGGCATTAATCAAATTGCAAGATCCATCAAATAATTTCTCATAATGTGAAATGTACCATAAAAATTCTGTGACACCAATAAGTGTTTTTTCAAGAGGATCATAACTTAATATTAATTTTAAAAATGTTACACAATTTCGTTGATTATTTGCCCAATAAAAAGCTAGATTTTTATAGCTTTCACTCACCTTTTCGTTGTTTTATGCCTTTCCGAAAATTTTGCAATCATGCATTGAATTAATATGCGAAGCAGATTTTTTGTGGCATATAATAGCAACACTCAACTGATTTAAATCATTACATGTAGTCAAACGCTGATGTCTATTGATTTTGCAAATAATATCCAATAATCAACAAAATAATTTATATTCAGTCAGACATCCCCACAGACAATTAACCTATTAACCTTTGCATAATTATTTACCTGAAAATGGTGCACTTTTTTTTTATGTTTAGAAGAGACTTTCATGATTTGTTTGTAAATTTGTTTGTCCACATTTCCCCCTTAATATACCCCCCCCCCCCCCTGGAAAGATGAAGATTAAGCAGGCGCATTTACGGCGTGGCATATAAAAAGTTGGAAGCGATGGAGTGGAAATTTTCGAGGAAAAATAAAAAAGGAACGTTTCCTACCTGTTGTGCTGGTAGGAGTTTCGAAATTTTTTTACAAAATCTTCAATTTAGTAAAACGGATTTTCGATATTCGAAAAATTCCGAGAGTTGTGAATAATAAATATGTATAATGTGTTAAAATTTCATCGAAATGGGTTCATAATTACCAAAATTCTGATCATTTCAAATTTTTGGTACATAAACACTTTGATAAAACTCATTAAAAATTTGTGTTGGCTAATAGCATTTCTAAAGTTGTCTTAGCGTTTAATATTTTATATCAAACGATTGTAATTTGACAAACAGATGTTTGAAAAACTGGGTTGGTGTCCACGCCCCACCTTAAAAGAGCCCCGCCTGCAAAAAGCTTATTTCTACGACGTATAAACGTTAATTAGATAAAGCGCATTAAAAACGGCTTCCCGATCGGACTCAGCCCTACCAAATTACGTGAATTCAAAAATTAAAGATTAAGTACTACATTTCGAACAGAAAACAGTTTAATACTAAAAGAAATAAGTATGGCCATCAAAGATCTCAAAGTCCAAATATTGCTCAAGTTTTTTAAAAAAGGTAGAAAATATACTGCCCACTCCCGGAACAAAGTTTGATCTAGTACATATTGAAAAACTAGTATTAATTCGAATCGGACTTGATCTTAGAAGAAGCTTAATTACTAACACCCCCTTTTACTGTGAGCAAAACAATAATACTAACAACATTTGAAGTTGACAAATATAAATATTATTTTTGAGTGTTTATTCAACTAAAATGTTTGTTCTCCAATTGAATTTACCCGCTTGACAAGGCTGAGGTTGATGGGAGAAATTTTTGACAGTCCTACAAAGTTTTCTGAAGGTCTAAACTAAAAACGACTCGAACTCTTTGAATCGTAAGCTGATGACTCCAGTATGTCAACAGAGCAAAAGCTTCGTACACCAATTTTTGAATCGATTGATCTTATTTTGTTTTAACTGACGTGGAGGTACGAAATATTGGAACAACTGTAAGAAGATTGTGGATACCTTTCCGGCGATCTTCTTAGAAAAATTGAAGTCGGGAGTCTGAGAAAAGCTTTCAATCAATTGATGACTATAGCTTCAAGAATCCTATCTACATAAATGTTGAATTTGCGTTGCGAGCTCAAATGGCTGAGTTATAAATAAAAAGTCCCTACTCCCTTAATTTTCCTCCCTACCCCTGAGCGGAATAAAAATAGGAAAGAATGGCCTGTGACATGCAGGGCTCAGTTTTCTAATAGAATTTCGAAACTCGAAATAAATCAGTTGGTAATCTTCAGAGAAAATAGGGAAAGTCTGTTTCATATGTACGCAGCATTCCCCTCATTTTTACGACTTCTAGCCCCTTAATTCCGCTTCGTCTCCACCAATCAAATTGAAAACTCTGTTAATAATTTAGTTAATATATGTCAATTACGACAACAGTAATTAGTTAACATTCTATGATGCTTAGTTGAAAAAATATAAGCGTTTTAAAATGAATATTTGAACCCCGCCGATCCGAGAGCTTACCTTTCCCCAAAAAATGAATACACCCAAAAGATGCCCAATAATGGGAACTACGTAAATATCAAGTTTGGTAAAAAAGAGTTTCTTCAAAATTATCCACTCCATTTTCGAAATTCGAATTCGAACCGCAATTGATTGAATTATTTTGATGGAGCAACCTAAAAAACTTCAGAACAGTTTTTGGATAAGTTTGGTTTCAGTCTCAGTTAAAATACCTTGAAGTCTTGTGTCTAAACTAAAACGCTTTAGTGGAAAGTTAATTTATATTTATCAAATTTTTCTATTATCTGTTGCGTTGCTTAAAGGTCCAGAGAATTAACATAAGGGGAAATCTTTTTAATTTTTCTCAGCAAAAATTTCTAATCAATAAGCTTCATTAATAAAATCCCAATAGGTTTCCGCACAGGACAGAAGATAAAGGAAAGACAGAACACGGAATTTCTGTACAGTAAGAATATCGACAAATAACTGATTAAAGTAAGCAAATTTATTTGTAAATAAACTCTCTAACTTAAGGACACAAACATGTTTCAGTGATGCAATTTGTCTGTCTTTATAGAAAATCAATAACATAACTGAATTGAAATGGAGAAATTACAAAATATTGCTCAGGTTAAATTGGTAAAATCACAACCGCAAACTGAAATTTTCCTGATCTTGATAGCTCACTTTTCGTGACGCCGACTACAAATCTTAATGCTAATCACCTTCAACCAGCATTGCCTACTCCTTAAACATAAAACCCTGTACAAACCTATATTTCTCTAAAAACGTGCCTTTCTCTAGTACAAATAACATAAATCAAATTTTTCACTGGATGAGGATACTGGGTGTCCCGAACTAGGATATCAATACTGTAGGAGAAAATGGATCTCAGGGAGAAACGAAAAACAGCTGTGGTAATTTGAAGTATTTTTACGCTACTTAAAACTTTATCAAGAAAAATACTTCCGAAAACTAGAGAGTTAGTAGGAAAAAGAAATGCATTATAGTACTCCTACGGAGGTGTACCTTGAGGCGTTTTTCTTATGCACACGTGCTCTTCTTCTGACCCTATATGAAGGAGTATCAAAAAGTCGAATCCCTTCATCAAAACTCAAAATTAGAAGGTCAAAAAAGTTTCTCGATTTTCCAGTTTCTCAACAGCGAATGTAGAATACCTGTCTTTCCATTTCTCTCCCCTAAACATGATAAGAATTCCTTCGCGATCATGTAAGCTGACGGACCAAGAAATTTGTGTATGTAAACAGTTTTTTTCTAACCTGTTTCGAAACGTTAGTTTTATCATGTAGCTCGCCATACGCCTTTCTTCCTAAGGGGATGCCCACTTTTCATTTAACTTAGGCCCGACATCAACAGATTTTAGAGATGTCTTAAACGGTTTTATTAACAATGTTTATTTCAATTAATCCGGAGAAATCTTTGGCGGTCGGATGAAGTCTGAGTGACTTTCTTGGGTGAAAAAGTGGGCTTTCCTATTTCTCGTGATTGCGCAGAATTGGTGAGTCGTGTAAAATAATTTGCTATTAAAAAATATTCCTAATAGACCACTAATGCCATGAACGAAATAACTTCAAAAATATATGCGAAATGTAGTAACTGGGTGTATGTGACCCAAGTGTATAAAAATGGATTGGATTTTCCAGTGGCAAAAACGTCCCAAGAAAGTTTTCTGAGCCGGGAAAAAGTACACCACCCGATAGTACTCAGCGAGAGCTTTAATTTGAAATGCAACATGCCGTATTGGATACACCCCCGCCGAGGGTTCCTACCTCACCCTTGCAGCGAAAAATTTTCTTCCACGAATGGTTGCTAGTAATGAGCTGAGTCGAACAGTGAAACCCGTTTCCGATCAGACATAAACGTACCAAGTTAGAGCCGATCTAAGGTGTGAAAAATCTAGTATATATGTACTTACTTCGAATAAAAATAGGGAAATACTAAAAAGTGAGTGTGGGGATGGCTATTTATTCGAGTATAGGAGTGTTGGAATTCAAACTTCTTTTCAGAGCCCAGGGAACTCGATTCTGTCCTGGATATTCCAAAATGTACTAGATCAAATTTGGGCCCCCGCTTTGGCCCCCCGCTTAATTGAAATAAAAATTGTTAATAAAATATGTTCAGAGTATCTCCTTTGGTGAGACAGTGGGATTCTCAAAGGCGCATTGAAAAACCAATTTGTTTAATAGAAAGGTTTTGTTCATTAGTTACATGGTTTATAAAATAAGGCGTCGGAGAAGGAGGCACGTGTCTCTTCATAAATTGCTCCAAGTTGCCCTTTTGCAGACCAATATTTTTTTTTAATTCGATGAAATAACTTTTATACAGTTTCCACTCGGACTATTATTATAGCGACGTGCAACAGCTTTAGGTAAAGATTAGCTCGTCAAACAGAAAGGCTGATATTGGTTCAGAATAGATTGGTTGTTATATAGAAGACTGCTGGTCATCATCTTCAAAATTGTTATAAATTCCTAATAACAACTCATCGCAGTTGATACATTCTAAAATAAATTATATTAGAAAGTGGCCCCTATTGGCGTCTGATTGATGATCTTTCTTGATTGATTATTTTTTTGTTTTTTGCCTTGAAACTGATCATGAAGTTGTCTCGAAATTACGTAGATAATTGATAAGTGGACTCTACTATAGCTAACGCTACTTTGTATAGTTTTTCCACTTTCATCATATATACATCATCATGATTACTTGCTTGTCATACATACATAAAACAACAGTAAGTACACAATCCTATTGTATCGTGCTCAAAAAAATTTCAATTTCACTATCGGATAATAATTTTATGCCTCCAAAGATGTATGTTCATTCAGATCGAAAAATGTCACCAGATGTGAAATCTTGTAAAGTATCACTTTTACCAGTTAGATTTATCGACACAATTCGTTGCTGTGCCAGTTGAACGCAGAAATGATCTGTGGTGGTGTACCATCTGACGTATCTGATCCAATTTTCACTCTTCCAGTCGGAGATAACCGATCAAGTTTCAATTATAATTAAGATCTTCGATCAAGCAACGTTGGCGCATGGCAGCAGTAGCAACAGCTGCTGTTGAAGACTTTCACTGATATCTGAGATTTTTCCATGAAGCATGTCGGAAGGAAGTTTGTTTAATTTTTTCTAGTTCGTTGATTTGTGGATTGTTTTTTGCAGACGATAAATTAGTGAAATTCCTTAATGTTCTTCTTACAGCTTAAAGATGGCAAAATTTACATTATCTTCATCGATTTATTTTTAATGAGTGAGGAGAAAGCATTTGTGACTACAATTATATGTATGTAGGAAACTGATTAAGATTGTAGACTATTTGTTAAATGCTGAACAATGGTATTTCCTGGTATAACGGTCACAAATTGGTTATCTTTATCAATGCAAGCGATCGTCATCCTCATTAGAGGATAAATACATTAAATGCCCCAAATGACCTTATTCCTCTTCGATTACTGACTCCCGATCAATGAGCCATCCCACACGAGTATTCTAGATGCAGCATACAGTTCTCTAGGGAGAGGTGGGAGGAAGCATCCTGCACCAGAAATACTCGTGTGGGATGGCAGATTAATTGAATTAGCTTAGCTAACTCACAAATTTTTCCTTAATTTTGCTACACAACTTGACGATTAGCCGAATACGAATTACCTCCTAGCTAACATGAACTCAAGATTCGAACTCCCTCTCTGTTCCTTTCTACTGTAGGTTAGGTATGCTAAAAATTCCAAAATCATTAAATCCATAGCTAAAATCTAATATTGCTTTTGTCACCTCTACAATAATCCCGGAGCCGGCATTTATTGAACAATGTGTAATATTTCCTGATATTCTGAGAATATAGCATTTCTTATTACCCTATCATAAATAATCTTTGCATTTTCCTGTGCTTGGCTGTAGCTACATATCTACACTGCCGATTTATCGCCAACTCGTCATCATGAAAGGGACCATAATGATCATGCCAGATGGAATTTGTTTGGCACTGACCATTACAATTCCGTATTTCCTGATGACGGACCAAAGAGGAACTTTATTTTCTTTATAAAATAAAGGCCCTCTTTGGCCCGTTGTGGAAGAATTTGTTGCATTAAGAAGCTCATCATAAGTCAGCAAAATACTGCTAATATTTGCTAATCTCGATAAGAGACTAAATTATTGAGGCGCCCACAACTAACCGTTGTTATAATTCTAAATGGTGTGCTTGAGCCGGCTTTAGCTATCTGATTAGATCTCTTATACGCCATAATGTCTTACTGCCTATTGCCATTCTATAAGAAAGCGAGAGCATTTCCGATTTGGATGAAACTTTCACAGTTTGTAAGGAGTACGAAATGCGGTGGTGATGAAGTCACAGCATCAAATCAAATATGACTTCGCGCGTATAAATGGCGAAAGTGGATTACAAAGACCGCAAGACAATACTGCTGATCTGGAGCGACATCAAATTATAAAAAAATCTACTCATAACTTCATAAACACTATAAACAGAAAATATTAATCCAATTTAACTAGATTTAGACAAGAAAATTTTGTACAATATTGCTACAGAAAGAGCAGCTCCACTTTTGACTTGAGAATCATCAATTCAATGTTGTTATCTACTTCTGCACGTTCATAATCCTTGATAGAAGGGAGATGTATTCATAAAAAAAAAGATCTAATCTTGACGCGCCAGATTCATTTGGAGAATTTTTTTAATATGATTCCCTATCTTCTTGGACTATATTTCATTAGATGGAACATGAAGTGTTACGACAGCGATGTTCTGAGGCGACTGGCGACTGACTTGTAATTTTTTTCCCAATAACTTCATGGGAGCAGACTCGGTCGGTCTTACAAATTGTTCCATCCAAGTAATATATAGATATCGGAACTATTGTTTCATGGAGACAACTAGCAAACAACAAACGAATCTCTCTGCTTTTTCACTTCTTGCCAATTTGAACTGATTTCTTTCAGACATTCGCATTGGCAGAAGATATTGTAAATATGGCCTCCAAGAACATAGTAGGCTTTGTAAGGGACCATAAGTTTGAATGAGCGCCGTCTGGGAAATTTAGGGGTAATGTCACAAAAGATCTTACAGATCGCGTTGACTAAATTATAGGGAACTCTGTTTCCATAGCCCCACCAGATAATAATAATAACTGATTTCTTTGCAGAAACAGCGGATAAATTTTGAATGAATCTTTTAATATTGGTTTCTTAAATCTATCATCCAGTTTTGTCGATATTCAGAAGGAAACCGGCAATCAAATCTCAAGCTGCTCTGCCTGTAGCAATATTGTACAAAATTTACTTGTCTAAATCTAATACCTTAGATATGAATATTTAACTAATGACTCATTAGACGATAATGATTCATTAGGCAAGTGCAGACACATAGCCATTTCTTGAATAAAGTTACAACAGTGAAGAAGCGAAATGGATCAAATTGTCGCAATATACCTAGTTTTTTTAATATTATTTTGCAAATTAACGATTTGGAAATGAAAAAAACATTATATTAAAAACCATTTTTATAATATAGCTTGAGCTTTGCATTTCTTCTTCTTATTTTTCAAATAGGCAGATCCACAGTGGACTTGCAGATTTATATTATATTACAAAATACATTCAGTTTTAGTATATTTTGCCTCATTAGTGTTCTAATGAAGGAAAAAACACTTCATTAGTGTAGATCATTGAGATCTGATTTTCGAGCCATAATTATGAATACTATGTGATAGACGACATCTTCATGAATGCTAAGTGCTAATGATTCATTAGATCGTGCTGTGTTCCTAAGGTATAAAACAATAAATGCCGATGCGTCACGACGATTAACAGGGGTCACGTCAATGGTCGTGCCGTATCGACATTTATAGTCTGTTCCCAAAATTAAGTCTGCAGGTTGTCTCGAGAATGGCCTGTCGGTCCGTTCTACCCACTCCAAAGCAAGTTTGCTCGAAAGTTCCTTTCAATCTTGGGTGAGTATTGTCAACTTATCAAATTGTTATGTTATTTAACCAGTCATCGTACCTATAAGTTGGGTAGGTTAAGCGTAAAAAATAGATTGATGATGTGTATGATGCCCAGATTTATTCCTCTTAGTTGCTGTCTGCCAGGGTGTTTGGCTCAAGGTTTTTGTCTGCCGATTCGTACATTATATAGAATTTTGATGATTTTCTGTAAATATTTATCTTTGTTCAAACCTTTATGATATAGTATAAGTTATACATATTTTTGCGCATCTTTATTGCCGTCTGCCACCACTTTCGCAACAGTCAAATTGTCAGTAATTTTTACGATTGAACATAAAATATTATTCTCTACTGTGACACTTAAAATCAGCCTTCATAATATCACGTATTTCAACTGATTTTTCTTGATCCTTCGCGGCCGTTGCGCCACGCCCTTCAATACTGGAAGCCAGTAGATTTGAAAGTATGATAAGATGGAAAATTTTGTTTATGAAATGACCTAAGTATTTTGGTCACCAACTGTCTCTCTAAGAACCGATTTTTCTGATTTAAATACCAAATGAAACTCAGTCCCTTATATTTGTCATAAAAAACGGTAACACCGAACGCTAACTTTTTTTCATTTGTTTCATTTTTTAATATAGTATTATTTAATACTGTAATTGGAGATCAGTAAAACAATTTTTGTATTTTTATTTTGGTGCCAGAAGCCTTATCTAGCCCTCTGCCAAAGATTGTGGTAGGACTTGGCTTGTGTATATAAACAACTCTCCTGCGATAGTTATCCAGTTTTCAACTGCATTTAACTTATATTGTAAGCCACTTACGACTCAATTACGTTGACGCAAACGATCATAAATATTTACGACGGATTTTAGTAGTGCACTTTATTGGAAACCATTGCTTTAAGTAGCCTAGAAAATTGTATTGAAATATCTAAATATTTTCCCATTCTTCCTTTCGAGAATACGACAAACTTAATAGAGGTCAATTTTGACTAATGTAATTAAATAATAGTAATTTTTAATAAATAATAAAACTCTTTTTTCAATTACTTTTTGAAAGAGTATGACAAATAATCTCATAAGTCTCATAAGGCCCTATATTCGCGATTTCGCCGATTTTCAAAGGTAGGTACTTTTCTAGACGTGGTTTAAAAAAATGACACATATATTCAGAAAATTTTGTTTACAGGTCATTTATGCACATGGTTAAGTATATGTAAAAAAAATCAGAAATATTAACAAATGGTGGAGATATAACATGATAAAGCAAAGTATTTTTTTTTCGCGAGTTATAATTACCTAATTAATATTTGACTTAAAAAAAAACTCCAAATTAATTAAAAGAACATTTATTAGACGATGTGAAAGAATTCGCAAAGTACAAAAGACTGCCTTTTACCTGTGTCGCAATTCTTTTCACAGATTTGCCTATTTCCCTGATTTTGCAGAAATTATAAGGTCTTAAACTTTATCGCCAGACATTGCGTAAGCACAATTCAAGTAAATATTTTATGTTTTAGCATTTACTTCCTGAATAATGAAATTAACAATAAAGAAATGAAAAATAGCTAGACTACTGACAATTACCTATGTATGATGGTTTAGGCTGGATATGTAACTCGCGCGCGTTGACGATGAAGGCTCTCGGAATCGATGTAGGTGTTGGAAAAAACATTAACATATTTATAATTGCGTAATGAATGTATCTTTACTGTGAACCAACAAAATTATATATAATAAAAATTCCAAACTTACCATTTTTTTAATAAATTTTCTGTCGGTATTTTATTTTTTATATTTATTTGTGTCACTGATATTTTTGTTTTTATGGTTCACACCATGGGTGATGATACCAAGAATACGTTGTAAAAATTTCAAAGCGATCTGAACCTGCGTTCAAGAGTTAGAACTTTCACAAGGTTGAAAAAAGTGAATCGTGAAAAAACGGCTTTGAAGTTGGCGGCCGTGCGCACCGCGCGCTATCTATTATAAATGAATCTTACCTTATTTAATAGCATCTTGCGGTATATATGGGGCCGTTACATTTACCGTTACACGATTCTATGTAGGCATAATAAATGAACAATAGCTCACCTATCCCCGTATAGCGCGGCGGGTTACCGACGCTACCGTCTCCTTCCAAGAAAATAAAAGTTTTTACACTCTAAATGCTATAACTTTAACAATTTTTGGAATTCTTCAATTCTGTACAGCTTAAAATATTCCTAACCGTTCAGGCTAATGGAATCAAAAATAACAAAAAAAATAAAAATTTTGATATTTTTCGCGTATATAAAACCCATAAGTCTAATTTATTCGCCCATAAAAGTATTTCTTAACATCTGAATTATTTTTTACATTATATTACAAAATATGAGAGTAGGATAAAAAAAATGTAAACACTTTAAAATTGCTCTCCTTAAGTTTTATTTTCTTGAAATTGCGTCAGTATCATTCCAGAAGGACAAAACTCCTACACTTCTCTCTGAGTATTCTATTGAAGTTTTTAGGATTACGAATGGCTTGAACTATAGCTGGAAATACAGAGAAAATGATTATGTTGCCTTCAAATGGGCTTTAGTAGTTTCCGGCATGGAATTGCTATCTTTTCGCTAGGAAAATAGTAATAAAGACAGACCAACTTAGATATGCGCATATTTTAATATTAAAGAGTACGAATCCTATGCTCAAAAACAGGAATCATAATGAAGAATGCAAATAGAAATACAAAGGAAGTTTGGAAAATTATAATTTCCCTATGGTAAAAAAGTTCATATTGTGGTTATCCATCGTAGTGGCATTCAACGTTAAGCCTCATAAAAAATTTTTAAATGCATTTTCTATGTACTATTCAGTCCGTCAACCATTTTATTTTTTGGCTGTTCATGTTATGATTCCGTTACTCTCTTCACTTTTTATTTATATATATGTATATGCAAATTACAAAAAAAAAACTTATTTTCGCAAAAATTGGATATATCAATATTTCTGGACAAAACTTTTTCTCATAACTACACCACAAAATTAATTAAAAAAAAAAAATGTGACTCTCATCCAGATATCCTCGTATAAGTGATCTCGAAAATTTAATGACACTCCTTCTGTTTTAATTATTTCTTTTAAGTATGTTTAAAAATCTTGAGGCCTATTTAGAAACGTCATACCCATACTGGCGCTTTTATAAATTGAATGCCGGAGTTTTCTTTAGTCTCATGATTCTGTGGATATTTGCAGCCATAGAATTGCGATTCGATTTGTGTTCCATATATGAAGGATATTTGTTTGTTTGCTTAACTTTTATTTGTTATTTAGCAATTCTAACAGTGGTAGTTTCTATTTGATTACGTGAGTCGTCTTTTTACACTAAAATATGACCGCAAATTAACAGATTATTTCACCAAAGTTTGGCATGTTTCAAATTTCAAAATTTTTTCGGAATTAAAGATAAATTTGACTTTGGATGTCCAACAGAAAAAAAACATTTGTGACTTTAAGAGGTTGACTAGACTTTCTCTGTGGTGGGGGAAGCTAGGTAGATGTTACGAATGGAAACCCTAAGTTTATGGCCAAATTTACGGTTTCTGATTTAACTGTTTATAATTTTAAAATGAAATTTGAAAGTAACTAGAATTAAGACCCATGTGTCACAGTCTAGGACTAAAAGTATACTCTAAACGCCAAAGACTCTTATGTAAAGGTTTGAGTAACGTACGTAAACCGATTAGAAAGATAGACAACAGCAACTTGTCGGTTGCTAATAACTGTTTTGAGACTGACGTCAGAAGAAAAGATGCGAATCTCTGTATAATCAAATTAAAACTTGCTTTTTCTTATAATAAGTATAGTACCAAAACCTTTATTGTAGGGAGATGCTCAATTCCTCAGTCACCATTTCTTTACAATAAATTCATAAGTTACAAACTTTCGGAGGAGAATACTTAATGTCCAGAAAACTTTAGATCTATGCGTAGAGAATGGCTAAGTTCACTGATACTGTGCAATAGTAAAATCAGGAGAAGAACTACAGAAGTATACAGCAATTAATTTGGAGAATGTGCGAATGCCTGGGTGGGTATGAATTTCCGATTTCAATATGCATTTGAAAATAAGTTGAGCCAAAAAATCTACAGGGGGAGTAGTGCGTAGTGTTTTGTGTCCTTCACTACGGTCATTTGGTTTTTCTTCCGAGGCAGACAAATTCATTAATTTTTTACTCTGCAGTCATATCTCTACATCCAGAACCTGAAATTTTGTAGACATCTTCCTTCGATAAAAAGAAAACTCACGTTAAAAAAACAGAAAAGAAAGAAATTGACCCACTAACTAGAACATTCATAACACCAATAAATTTCCAATCACCATTCCAGTCAGGTTATCTTCTTGGTCTAAAGTGTTTTGTGAGAGAGAATTTTGTAGTCAGCATAATCAAAAGTAAATTTTTTTGACCAATATATACATCAGTTCTACTAAAAATTGCGTTAGCGGAAGTCAATATAATAAAAACGACGGTTGTATAGAAGTTTTTCTTCCTAAAGTAGGGGGACGAAAGATTTCAAGAACGAAGGTCAAGTCGGTGCATTACGCTATCCTGCTAAGAAAAATAAGGAAAATAGAAAAGACCTCACACTAAAACCTTTCCCCTTCTCTTAATAAAGCGTATCAGGTCAAGGTGAGGTAATATTTTCATCTGATCTGCAGATAGGAGTGCAGCCACAAGAGTATCAATTCTGTGTCGAACAAAGACCGGACAAACGCCCAGAAAGTGTTCGATTGTTTCAGGCTCTTTTTCCACCAGACAAGATAGACACTCAGAGTTGTCAACAACTTCCATCATTATTATATGAGAGTTAAGCGAACTGTGGCCAGTTTTACTTTTTTCTCGTCCCAGCCCCAAGAGATTGAACTTCCATCAAGTTTCGTACAATTGCAAGTGCTGAGGTTTTCCCATCGCTGCTGATGCTTGGTACGAACATCCACTTTGAAGAGAGATTCTATCACTGAGGTGGCAAAAATGGATGCCTTTAGTCTACTGAGATCCCATGGTACTTTAGGATATGGAGCCCATGACACTTTAGGATATGGAGCCCTCCAAGATAAATTATTTTAATTATTTTCTAAACTACTTTGGGTTAGCAACAGGAATAACAACGGAAAATATAATCGCAAACACAAGACAGGAAACACACCGATTGCAAGTTCAAAAGTGAGTAATTTTAATTTTTAGCCTTGAAAAGAAAGATAACGTAAGTAAGTGGCGCTTAGAGATATCTCCATCCGAATGCCGTATTTAAATAAAGGGAAATTTCTGATCGTGCGAGTCGGTTTAGTTATTGTCTAATCAATTAATTGACGGGAATTACCTTAGAAGGCAGAGTTACAAGAAAACCAGCAATTATACAAATATTCTCTAATTGTCAAATAGGGTTTGGCTACTGAAAGTAGACTATGCAAAAATACGGAAAATTGAAACACTGGCAACTCTGTCACTATACATATAATGAAAATTATGCTTTTTAGTATGTTACTTTGGACGAAAATTTGTTGCTATGTATAGAATTTCGAACAAATCCCATGGTCTACTTTCAGTAGCCAAATTCTAATAGCTAAACTAAATTGTAGTAGATTATTTTATACTGGTTGAAAAATTGGTCATTGGTTTATCTAATATCACAGTGCCTAAGGGGCTCCATGGAACACGGGCCTCAGAGATATCAAGGCTGCCACGCTGTTTGAAAGGATAATAATGTCCTTTGCCTCGATTCTTTCATGCCTTTGCTGCCATTGGCGAAAACTTCAGCCTGGAAGATAGTGGTGAGCCCTATATAGAATTAATGCAAAATCTTAATTTTTTGCTAACGATAACTGGCCTACCTGTTGACATAGTTAACCTTCACGGTCTGACCACTTTTACGCATTTAAATTGAAAGCTTGCAGTTAGAAATTGTAAATTCCCTCATTTCCTCAAGTCAGAAGAGTAAAAATATATTGTTACTATATAGCGTCACTCATTTTGAGTGGCATAAGATGAGACTAACATACCTATACCTACATACATGGTCTGGCCAGACCAGAGGTTGTATTTAGGGCTACGACTCAATCAGAATCGAATCGAATGTGTAAAATTATAGAGGCAAACGCAATGGAAAAATAAGACGAAATTCCACGAATTTCAACAAGACAAACTCATATCGTATACCATTCGAACTAATTTTATAGGGGAGCAAATTGGTCTGGCCAGACCATGTCGTCTACTCTATTCTTATGGAAAGTGTCCTAGACAATAGATCTTTAGTCATAAATTAAAAAAAAAATTACCTTAAAGACTGGAAGGCGACAATGTAGATGGTGTTTCCAATTATCCATACAATCGGAATTTAAAATTTAACGAAGCCGTACTTCTTCAAAATCGTGCACCAAACATCAGGTTGCACATACAAATTAGGAATAATTGATTTCGTTTTTTTGTTTTTTTTTTTTTTTTTTATTTGCATAGTTACCAGTATAAATATTATTGTACCTTGACACATCTACCCTTTGATTTAATCGAGAGTACAAAAGATTTCGTAAAATTATTTATGCATGTAGCAAAAAATAAATAAATTCGATAGAGATTTAATTTTAAATCTTATAGGAGCAACAATCATTATTTTTTCATCTAATTCTGCATCTAATTATGCAGATAATGTGATAGGTAGATATACTCTCTGATAATTTTAATTCCGGTTATACACTCAATGAAAGAGGTTACAATCAATGTTGTAAGTATAACCCAAGCCTAATCCCATTAATAATAATCACAAGCATAAAATGGCCTTTATTCACGCATGTAACTTTCACACTTTGTATAATTTCCTCGATAATTTTCATCATTGGATCGAAGGTATCGAAGTAAGTCATCTCTTCTCCAAGGTAAAACTACTAGCCTAGAGTTCAATTTAAGTTTCTGATCACGTTCAAGTACTCAATCTACAATTTTCTACGGCCGAGCCGATATATACATACATAAAAGACCTCAAAAATTTTAAGGGTAACCTCAAAGTGTTCTTCTGTTTCTTCTCTATATTTTACTATGCGAGCGAGTACAACACATCTGAGTCTGCTAGATTTTATAGGTATGCATGTACTACAAAATTGCTGCTATTGAAGAGCTCCGCAAATCATGCATAACGTACCGCTATAAAACGCCATAAATTATGGGAGAACGAAAGCAAACAAGTTAAAAATATATTTTAATAGTAGAACTGCGTTCACTGGCTGCTCTATACTCAGGTAACTCAGGTGTCTCAGGTGCAGTTTAATGAATGCTGGATGAGCACGTCTCTACAACAGCCCAACCAACAATTGAAATGATGACGGTATAGAGTATAATGCAACCAGTGTAAAAAGATAATCAAAGAAGGCGCAAGAAGATGTCTCCCCCTTGCATGCAACTTTCGAGTGAAATCTTTATTTGTCCAGCTTTTATCAACTGCGGTCCCCATTGCAACCAAGTGAACAAATGACCCCATTTGAGGTTGCTGTTGCTTCTGTCGTCGGTCTCATGCGCACGGCATGTAATCATCTCATCATATTTTGTCGGTGAGAATTGTTCACATTAGTTAGCGGTGTATGAATAGTGGCTTAGTTCTACTCCTTAATTACACCAAGCGATGTGCATAGTTATCGGGAAAACAAGAAACAACGAAAACTCTGTACGCCACACAAATTTCAATCTTACGACGCGTTCGCCGCCACCACTTGCACTAGGTGTCTTAGAGCACACTTTTACGGCAACCGTAATTTGTGGCTGACAGCATTCTTTTCCTGGGTTTGGTCTATGTAGTTTCTTGAAAATTTTGTATCAGCAAAACACTGTTGCGCAATGCTCGTTTGTAATGTGAAAGCAGCACGTGTAATTAGGCGTGTCTAATGTTTGTGCAAAAGTTAAATTATTTAATGATAGTGTAATGTCGGTTCAATGGCAGCCCAGCAAAATTTTGAATTGAATATGGTTGCGCTTTCTTGAGCAAATGAGGGTGAAATGCTTATGTTGCTGCTGCGGCTATTTTCAACTCACTAAGAAAATTTCCTGCAGAAATATACATCATTTCCAGCTCGTATTGATTTTTAATTGGGTCTCGATGGGGTCTTATTTCCGATTGTAGCAATTTAATTGCAAAAATGCATTTAGTGCAGTTGTTCGGTCTGAGATCAATTACCAAATATAAGCTGATAATAAAAGGGGGTTTGTATATACCTAGCTACAAATCACCCTTGCAATTGGTGGTCATAAATGAAATATGTCATAGGTTGAAGTATTAGGAACACAAAATTGTTCGCGACGGTCGGGGGGGGGGGTGATTAAGAATAAAAAATAAGGTAGTATTTCCAAAAACACCTTGTAACTTCCTTGTTGTGGACCATATGAAAGTGATTTTTATAGCCCAGATGATAGTAAACTGGCTAAGCTTCCAAGGAATTAATGATATTATTCAAATTTATCTCAAAAGTGATTGCATGTAGGTAGGTACATGTGTAGCATCAAATGAAAGGTAACACTCTGAGGTAATGTGTAATAGGTTAAATTAAAGAGGAGACACTGGGCTTTCGAAATTTTGTAATATGGGAATATTTTTAAAAAAATAACCGGAAAATAAAAAAAAAAATACATCAAAATCAAAATTTTGAATTTGAAGCTTCATAAGTCTGGAGTGGGAGCGGTACGGGGGTCGTTTAAGTACCCTATACTTTTCAAGATTAAGGGCGTTTAATGAAAAAAGAGCATATTTTACTAATTACCCTGTAACTCAGTAGGTAGACTTCTCCCCAAGGAACATCGTTAAGACTTCAAGTGTCTGGAAATTTGGAATTTTTCCTATATTGCTCCTTTATAAATCTCGATCAACATTTAAATTCTCTTGTAGTTCTTAAAGAAATAACTTAACTGTTATATCTACATTTGTTGTTTTATATGAGTCTAAGTCCTAAGTCGTAATCCTTTATAATATTCCTACATCAGTATAGGGGAATTTAAATATGGGAGTACAGCTCTTGGGAAATTTGTTCATATATCAAGTCTCATATCAAAAATCAATCTCAAATCAATCCTTATATAAGAATACGGGGCATAAGTAATTTCACTGAGCATTTATTTTCGATATAAATGCTGATATAAGCAATTAGTATTTAATAAACTTTTATATAGCATTAAGGGAATCACTTGGCAATTGTGTTCCTAAATCAAACTAGGAGATGCTAAAGTATCATGTTGCGGATGTGCTTTCCTTGAATATGATAGACGATTTTAAAGTTGCAGACCCTCTGCATTTGATCGAATTAGCAATAACGAAAAGACTTCTAGTTGGGTATAGAGACGGAAATTTTTCTAATTCATACAAAGTGGTCTTCTCGAGATATATTTCCGAATGGTTTGCTCAAATGTAAAATGCCTTCCGAAATACATCGTGCATCTAGAAGACTTTAAAATCACACCACATTGGCCGATCGGAATTCTCATATATAAAGGAATGCTAATCACGAAATAAGAGCTTAAGTACTTGTTTCTGTCTTTTCTGTACTATGCTTATATAGCATTACAAATGCTATATCGAAATATCTATTCTCAACACACCAATTTACATCTTTATATAGGAATTTGTTACCTATAAGTTTATTCCTGCTTAGGTATCGAAGTCATGATAAGACATTTTTTCAGTTATATCAAGATTTTTAATCTTTAACGGAAAACTGAAATCCTATATCATCTCTTTTTTATGGACCCATTTCCAGTAGCCATATTTACTGATTATTTGGACGGCCATTTGTATTAAAAAATGATGCATTTTTTAGAGTTAAAAATTTACAAATTTACAAATTAACTTAGAAACATGAAAATAATGACATATTGATACATACATTTATAGAAAAATAGATAAATACACATTAGTTACATTGATTTGAGAGCCAAATGAACATCACTGTTTTTAACCATAGATAATTAAACTTTCTATTTATTTATTAATTTTGAGACGCTTTATTTTTTTCGATCTAGCGTGGTAGATACTAACAATAAAATTTTAATCTTTGTTAAATTTTATCATATGCCTCGTGAAAAATCAATTTTAATATTAAGAAATATATGTATAATATGTATAATGTAATCACGCATGTATAATAAGTACCAGATGAATATTAAATTTGCAGACCCAAATAGGATCTATTGTCTTTTAATGATTTTACGTTAGGATCACTTTCCTATATAGGATAATTTAGGAACAAGTAAGTTATCAATTAGTGACATATTTAATTCCTATATAAGTGAAGTAGACCAATTTAGTTGCATTTGTTGGAAAAAATTTCCTATTTCTGGCTTGAGAATATATAAGTATGTCTAAACGCGTAAATAGAGCCGTCAAAGGAATAAGAAGATTCTTTTTCCTTTTTCCTTCACTTCAGTACCTCTCTCCTTTGCAATGGATTTTCACAAATAAGACTGTTCACTTTCTTAGAAGCCCTGGCTCGGTAAATATGAATTACACTGTAGAACAATACACACGTACCAACTTATTATTCAGGCAGAATATTTGAATTCTGTAGGCAGATATACCGCGGAAGGGGGTCCAAGGCCAAGGGGGAACGTCCCTTTATAAGTACCTCTGACAAACCGTATAAGCGGTGGTAGAAATTTACGCGCGTAGTAAAATATTTTTTCGTTAATATACGAAGTACTCATGTTGGTTTGCGGCACTCGTATGCTAAAAATATTCATTTTATAAAAAAAAAGCAAAGAAACAGAAAGTTACTACATAAATTGTAGGAGATTTTCTCTAGTTTAATTTAATACATTCATCGTAAAATGAATTGGAAAGGAGATATTGTAAAAAAAAACTGTTTTTAGCGCTGCTTTTTCAATATGGCGACGCGAGTGATAAAAATACGAGGTGACAAAATGAAATTTCGAAATTTCGAAAAGAGCACTGCGAAATCTATAAAAATACCAATTTCAAAACTCCCGGTTCCAAGTAACCCACATTTTGAGCACAAAATGACTGTCCTAGATGGAGCTTTGCGAATATAACTCTAACACATTTTGCATTTCAGGGACAAGAGAACTTGCCTTCAAATTGATTAATGCACGCGGCGAGAAATGCAAACATCATGTAAGAGCGCACAAGCTCTTAATAAAACATCAAATTCAGACAGGTTAACTTCGTCTTCATCTAATTCTAATAATGGTTTAGCTTATTGTGTGACGTCACTGGCTGTTATAACAAGACGAAGACTTGGATTCAGGCAAGCCCTTAGTCTCATTGCTTTCTCTTCCCAAATTTGAAAAAAATGGTTCGTACGGAGTGACTTTTTAAATTGTACTGAATTAGGAGGAGGTCACCGCCTCCGCCGTAAATGAGAATTTGGCAAAATTAAAAACCCCTTAAATGTCTTTTAATTGCTTGACTTTCAAAATACTTTCTTAGATCTAAATAAAAAGGATGAGGAAATTCTATAATGACTACAGATCGCATTCCTCCTGCTAAGACTCAATCTTCTTTCATTGTACTTATTTGAAGCAATTCAAGGAACAGTTATATAAACTCTATACTAATTGCTCTAATTTTTTTTTTTGTTAAAAATTGCAAAAATAAAAGATGCCATCAGTGTTTATAAAATCTTTCACATTTGTTTTGTTTTTTTTATACCATACAAATCATGAAAGCTGCTTTCCTCATACCTCTGTAAAATTACAACCAGTTCAGTGAAAATATACAAAGAACCAGTTTAGAAAGGCCTAATTGGGCAAATTGCATAATGTGCCAATTATTTCAGCTTAATGCAATTATCTTACTGTCATCTGAGTAATCATACCACACAACGAAACGGTTACCCAATTTGTCACATTTCTGCAGAAATGGCTCTTGTCATCCGCAGCTTTTCGACTGCATTCGTAATTTTTATGGGACTTTAGAGAATCATTTCCATGCAATGAAAATTTTGCCTATACGAGCAGGAACAACTAAAATTTCCAATCGAACAGGAGCTATATGGATGGAGTTATTTTCGTTATGTAGCTTGTCCCGCCCATGCATGCTTATATAAAATGTTACCTGCAGAGAGATATATCGCCATCTGTGTTTATATATGTACTATATATATATTTATATTAGAATCATGGCTATAAATTTCAGGCACGTATACGACCCCATGGGGGTTGTTGATCCAGAATTCAGATACCTATAGTCATAGGCCTAGCCAACAGTATCTTTCGCTAAACTTCCACCTCCTTCGAGCTTACCTTTTTCGTTTTTTTTCGTACTTTATCTTTTTATTTTTTATTTGGGGATTAGAGACGATTTGATGTGCCACCATGAAATAGTATTCATTTCTGTTGGTTTTACCATCCTACCCAAATGTACGATTTTTATATTCGAAAAGTTGCTCTTTTATGTATTTCCAACGGTAATGAAGTTGCTTTGACCTGACTCCCCTGTAAAGTCTAGTGATCTTTATTAACAAGGTTCGTTGTCGCTTATCATCACCCACACGTTGATTATGGTATTGACACTGATTTCCGGATTTGTATGAATTTCATTAACATTTCAATTCCAGTTCTGGAAGATCAAAATTTTCGGTGATGTATTTATATATTCATATACACGCAGAAGAAACTTTTTTTAAAACTAAGAACAGTTATTCGAGATGATGACAATATCACCTAAATAATGATGATTTTGCTTTGGGGATATACGAGCAAATTATTTTCAATGGATTCGTTAAGTTGATTATTGTAGATTAATGCAAATTTATCACTCGACCATTTATGGTTAGTTTAGCCAAAAAAGTTTCAATAAATATTTCGCGGAAGAAGTAATAAAAGATTTTTTCATACTTTCCAAAACTAAAAATTTTTAATTAAAAGATTTTCTGTAGACAAATCAAGATAAAATGCACAGTGTAGAGACAGCATATATAGATAGTAATCGTTTTATTTTTTATTTTAATTAGATAAAAGTTTTTTGAAAAATTTATTACTAAGATAAATGATTTTAAGCAGAAATTTGTATTATTATTTTTTGGCACATTTTCTTTTTATTCCTAATTTGATCTGGGTGTATACTTTGTACAAAAATAGGGGAGGGGAGGCGAAATAGTTCAGCTGCGTAAGCTTAAACACTATAATAAAACAAATAAAATTTATTTAAAAATCTACGAAAAAAATTAAATTACTAAAGACAAAAATTAAATTAAAAGGCATTTTCCGTCGTCGTTGTTGTTGCGTTACTTTTCTGGATAATGTCAAGTGTGAGAACAATGTAAACGCTTTTGTCATTAGTGAACAGCAATCAAATAAGACTTAATTTAAATCCGCAAACTTAAAATCCCAAGAGGATATCATGAACATTTTGAGGTTAGGCTTTTATGCTTGGGGATTTTGTGTCTGAAGATTTGTCAATTTGAAGATTTTGTTTTGGCAATTTTGTATTTGGAGATTACATGGTTGTTGGGCAACATACATGTGTGCCTGATATAATGTGGGTTGAGCTTGAAATTGTCCATCCCTTTTACAAAATCTCCAATTTCTATATCCAGTATTTTAAAATATTCAATCTCAAGATATGGAAAAGGAATGTTTCGTCTTTACAACTCTCTTTTTCTCTATTTTGTTTTGGTTGTTACACTTAGAGTGTATGGATAGGTCATGTTTAGACAAAGTTGACAAACAAATTGTATGGGTGTGTATGTATTTATATATCATCCTGTAACTTGTGAATGGTACACCATATATGCCAGAAAGTAGAAAATTTATCTTTTGGGAATGAGCTTTTAAGTAATTTTCAAAAGATATGTCCAAGAAAAAGTGCAAAAAACTTAGAAAAGGTTACATTTTGGGTAGATGGTGTGGTGGTGTAATTTTAAAGCGATGATTTTGGGCTTCTTAAGTCCAGTATGAGAAATTGGTATTAATGACAAGTTTTTAATAAAAATAGCAGTTAAATAAAGAAAGTTAAAATTTCGAAATTTAAATTTTGTTTAGCCACAACTTCAAAACGGAGAGTAGGAGAGGATATTTATAGACCATTAGAATGGTCCAACGATTACCTACCAAATTTTAAAATCATCATTATAGGGTATAACTTTTACAAGTTACAGGGTGATCTATAAAAATATCCCAAATGTCTTTAAGCCCCGTTATCTCCTCCACCCATACAATTTTTTGTTTGTCTAAGCATGACCTATCCATAGCCTCCAGGTGTAACACTCAAGACGTTATAATACTGACTACTATGAAAAAGTTCTGTATTACTGTGATTTTAAGCATTTTGACATGAATAGTCTCGTTAGTTTTATTATCTTGGAATCACATTCTGGGTCTTCCTTCGGTGGAGGCTCAACTTGTGAAATTAGTTGAACTGACTGGTTATTTGTTTAATAAATATATACCACTAAAGGTATCCGTTTAATTATTATCCTTGATATTCCTGAGAAATTTGTTCTGTAATTGCCTCCTTTGACCCATAGGAGCTAAATTAGTTCTTTACAAAGAAATCTTGCTCGAATCTTTCGACCAGTGAACAATCGACTACATCATAGCTTTTGCTACACGATCAAAGTGTAAATTGCTTCTCATTCTACTATATTGACTATGTTGAACGGTATGAAGCTATACACTCTATCAAGTCCCTTGCTACTGATTTTGATGAACTTAATCTAATTTGAGAAGCTTACATTTCTTCACATATTCTGCACATTACATATGTCTTCTCATTTTCCAAAAATTAGGAAAGTGGCTAAGCTTTAAGTAATACTCAAAAAAGCATCTCCAATTGAATTAGCCAACTACCGACCAATTAGAATTCTTAGCTTTCTTGGTAAAATCTTGGAAAAAATTATGAAAACTCAGATTGTGGAATATACAGGGTGTTTCCTCCATGATGGTCAAGAGAGCAGGAGGTGATAGTAATCAGCTAGACAAACAAAAAATTGTACGGCAGGGGGCATATCAACCGTTCCGGAGTTACAGTGTGATTAAGAAAAAAAGCTAGTTTTTCACAAAATGCCCTGTATCTGAACAAGTGTAGCGCGTGCGGTCACAGTTAAAGGCTCACTGTATGCAGAACTTCATGGCCTTTCCAACGTCTGATCAACCCTCTCCTCTCAGAAGTTACTTGGGTCTAAACGAAAAATTTAGGATTTTCGTACCTTTTTTCTCTTATTTTAACCTGTTTTTTTTTTACAAAAAGGACGTTAGTATAACTCTTTTTTTTATAAAAGCTGTAAACAATGGACTCTCCTATTTAATTTGACCTATTATACTCTATGCTCTAACTGTAGCCATTAAAGAGTTATTATTTCTTAACCTATGACCTGAATTGGTTATGAGCTAATAACTTTTTAATGGCTACAGTTAGTACATAGCTGTAATAGCTCAAATTTAAAAGTCCACAGTTTACAGTTATTACAGAAAAAAGTTATGTTAACCAGCTTTTTCTAAAACAAAAAAGGGCAAACTAAAAAATAATCTATTAATCTATTGATAGAAATTCAGTCTGGCTTTCGTGAAAAACACAGCTAGTCAAGGTTTCTTCAGATTTGCGGCCGGCTCTTGATAAAATGATATTGGTGTGTTGGTACTTGTGGATTTCTCTAAAGCATTTGACAGTATTGTGCATTATAAACCGGATCATAAATTATTTTCGAACTTTTACTTTTCTCCGTCTGCTGCCAAGTTTATATTTCCTTTCGAACAGGTCTCAACAGGTGATTGTTAATGGGGTTACATCTTCCCTCATGCATTGGCCCAATGGTGTTCCACAAAGCTCAATGTTTGGACCTTTCCTTTTTAATATTATGCTATTAGTAATATGGAGTCGATGTTCAACTGTACCTTAGACTGGTTAGGTTACCGTGCTGCTAATACCCCACTTTACTTACGACGGCTTAATCTTCCCTAAACTCGACTCGGTTTGCAAACAAAAACTTGAAATTGCCTTCAATGATTGCAACGCCTTGTTGTCTGTCTACATATGTCTACACATATACGCTTTACAGATCATCGAATTTTGGCTGCTCCCTGGATCAGATACGTATAATATCATACACACGTATATGCTTGAGTATCTTTATAGCAATACAGAGTTTTTGAAATCCCAGACAGGACGTAATATCCTAATTATAATGTTTGTATTCATCCATTTTTTAAGGATCTTACTTTGTCCAGGCTGCTTGCCTTTGGAACTCACTTCCTACTAGTGTACACCGCGTAAGTTCTGTGAAATAATTTTAAAATCTTATTTGTAATATCCCGCCTTGATTTCCATACCATAATATGCGTTATCCAGTTGTGTTACATTTCTATTAATACTATTACTTTTAACTTTTTACTTAGTATATGTTGATTCTTTGCTTCTTTTTTAATCTTTAATTTATATTTTCTCGTTGTTTTATATTACTTAGTACGTAGATTACTGTTAAGTTTATTTATTTTTATCACCGCGATTATAATAAATTGTACTTAAATATGTATTGTGTACAATTTTATAAATAAATGAAATGGTAAATGGTGGCCAGGTGACTTTTTTTAGATATGGTATATACATATACATTTGCATATGTATGTACGTACACTCTACAAAATGATAAGCAATTTTATTATTATAAATCGAGACGATGAGCTTAAATTATTTACATTTTGATAATGTTTTGTAAAATTATTGGAGGGATGTGTAAAACACAAGAATAATCATGGCATGAAACGAAAAATTTGGAAAGAAACATACTTAAAAAAGTGTAAAAATATAGGATAACTAATTTTACACTTATAATACCTAAGGAACTTTCGTGAAAGAAGGGGTGATTTACTAAGTAAAGGCTTTATTACTTTGTTTCTTGCGATTCCGGATATGTATATACAATTATACATATATTATTTAATAGTTGCTGCAATGAAGACGGTTGGGTTTTCAGGCTGTTGACGGTATGCACAAACTGAATTTTTCAATAATTTAATGTTAAGAGTCTATCTGCCTGTAGAACTATTTGAAGTTGTAATCTAATTAATTTTTACATTAATTTTGGAATATTTGTATTATCTATTCTCTATAACTGCCCAATCCAAAAAAATACTGCACTATCTTTAACTGAATAAGGTCTGAGTTGCGTTGGGTATGATTACATATACTCCTCCTCTTGCTTAACAGCTCTGACTATTACAACAATTTGTATAATGGCATAAAAAGGTTGAACATTTTTTATACAATCCTTTTGGACCTTCCTCGTACGTGTTGAATATTCTGCAACAGTTCAACTTAAATATTTTTAGCCTGTGTGAACAATATCAGCACATTAATTTTTTTTTGTGTTTAGCTAAACAAAAGTCTTGGTAATGATAAAATTTCCTTTTTTCCTTATTCTCAGTGTTCTTTTCTCTAATACCAAAACAAAAAATCATTTGATAACATTAGTGATATTCGCTGTTAAATTCAACTCTGACTATATTGATATTAAGTTACTTTTAAAAAAACAAAAGAAATAAAAATTTATTGAACTTATCTGAATTTTGGTACCGTGTGAAAGTCAGAAACTAATAATCTAACATTATCTTCCACATTCCATATTCCAACTATAAGGCAGAGTAGAGTAAACCGGCTGTCGGAGTATTTATAGACTTCGGTAAAGTGTTCATCAGAATCAATCACACAACTATCATTCAACAACTTTTTGAAATCTAATTTCTATCTTTTTTGTAAATTGTTTATATTGCTATTAATTAGATCAAAAGCAAACATTCCTCCCCAAATTATTAAAAACCTACGGTATTCCTCAGCGCATGTCATCTTGGTCCACTGCATTTTCGTTTATATATCAACGATACTCAAATGGAATAAATATGGTCCTATTTAGATGTTCCATGTTATTTTAATTTACTTTGCTTAGAGATTTTCAAAACAGAAATTCCAAAATTGGCTCCTCAAATAGTTGAGTGAATTGCAATTCTTTTTCGCTACGTTAAATTATCATAAATTTTTAAAATTTCACATAACAGCACAATTCAGGAGCTATTATTTAGCAACAAATAACATTTCGCTGTATTTTTACATTAAATTAGTTAAATTGCATTTTTGTTAATTTGCCACATTTACACATTTATGCTGTCAGCAAAGTGAACACTTAAATGGTCGTGATTGCTCATAAAAATCCATAATTAAGTATCAAAGTTAAAAATGATGATGAAAACAAGAACAATTACAACTATAGTTACTGTAGAACATAAGTGGAAGTTTCTATTATAAATACGTTGGTAAGACATCATGGAGATTTTCAATACCTTCACATCGTACATCCAAGCCTCGGAGATGACTTGGAACTTTGTCTCATGTCGTAAAACTTCATATTTATTGAATTTCGGCTTAATATTTCAATTCAGACTTTCATGTCTAGCTTGATTTACAAATTAGTAACTTTACTGAGTTACATGTATTCTTGTCCCGTTTTGGATATTTGATGTCGGCGTATTTCAATACATAAATAATATATTTATATATAATTTATGTTTAGAGATTCAGAAAATGTTAATATTGAGTTTTATGGGAAATTGGAACAATTTCAATTTAATCTCATTACATTTCACATCAAAGTTTTCCTATTTAGGGTCCTTTATTCGGTGAGCTGTACTCATCAGTAAATAATCGCACCTTGGAACTAAAGCCATATCCAAGATTTAAAGGTTCTGATGGATTCTTGATCATTTTGGAGGTCTTACCTTACAAATGACATTTTACAGAGAGTCTCGAGGGACCACTTCTGTCTTTATTGAGCTGAGCTGTATGTAATGCTCTAGCAAATCCGGTGAAAACATTTTTTCAAAAATCACTTGATATTACTCGCTAGAGTTTGTTAATTAATTTGGGAGGGACTGGAAGAGAGTAAGGATTGGATATGTTTAGGGAGTTTTAGGAAGTTTAGGACTGGAAGATTCTTATATTGGCAGGATTTCTCTGAGACATTCTCGAGTTCTTGAGGGGTTTATTTGGGATTCCGCCCTGTGGTAATCCCTTTTAGTGTAATGCAAACTTATTCTATCGTGAGGTAGATGTTCTAGTGTCAAGCATTGCCAAAACAAGGGCTGATAAGTACTTGAAATTTGCTGGTAAGAGAAGATCTGGCAAGTTCTTTGTGAGTTTGTTTGCTAGATTGAACAGATACTCCTTAATAGGAGTTATGTTGGCTGACTCCTACAATACTGTGTTGAAAAAGTATTTTTCGTTGTCTCTTCTATGGAGAGTCCTGTTTAAGCTCTAAGAATCTTTCTGTCAAGCTTGCTAAAGCGTTCCATATAAGTGGGAGGAATTGAATGCCATATGGGAAGCAGTAAATTATGACAGGCTTTACTAGTTGCTTGTTGATCAGTAGTTTTGTTTGGTGGTCTTGCTCCTGGCGTTGATAAGTGCTGTATTTATACTCTACAAGTTCCCAGAACCTTCTCGCAGATTCCACTCTAGAAACAGAGATTCTCCGAACTAAAGTTGTTTACTGTCCGCACCTTATGACTCACGTTCCGCGAAGTTTCCATTTTCAATAGATGTCTTTTGTCGCTTCTTTCTATTGCACAAAACAATATTTAAGAAGGTTTTGGTCGGGTGAAAAATTACTTTCCTACGTTTGTCCAAAATTGTCCTGTACATCAAGTATGTATGTAGGTATTTGTTTGTAAAATGCCGATATTTCATTCGAATTAATATTTTGGAAATGCTCCATATATAGTTTTACAAAATTTCTTACAACTCGTAGAAATAAAGTCTTAAGTATATACTGAATACTTCCCGTTTATCCCGGGAAAATTGTGGTATCTATAGGAAAAGAATGGGATGTCTCTGGGTAATTTATGTTGTACCCACACAGCACAAATATGTCCATGGTATGTTAATGGGAAATCCTATTAGGATACATAAATTGTCCGGGGAAAATCCCGTCCGGTCCCAATTAACAATTTAGGATATCCCTGGCAGTGACAAATGTCCGTGGCTCGGATGTGCCTCGTAGATCCCATGCCCTTCCCACAGTATTTACTGTGGTTGTACTTATGCACAGTTAACGAGTTCAATGATGTAAAATTCAAGCTGCAAGCGTAGGGATTGTTGAAAATATTTTTTACGGGCAGGCATTTTTAAAAATAATAAACAGATAATCGCTGGAAAGAATATACTTGCACAAAACATAAATACGAAATTTTTAACACCTGCTAATGGAATTCCTACGACAAGATCACTAAAAACCACATTCTGAAATGTAACCAAAAAACTTTGCGAAAAAAAGAAGAAATTGCAGAAGCTAATAGAATTCTAATATAGCTACACGCACGTTGCTGACTTAAACAAGGCCTGAAACACAATTGGAGCTTTTCAGCTAGCTTTATCGAAAGCTTTATTCTAAAGCTGACTGAAAAGGCTGAATTAAACACAACTGGCGCGTTTTTGACATTTGCAACTTTAACTTGTTTATGTTGTGAGCTTTAATTAAGGAACGGCAGTTAATGCATCCGATTTTCCAAAATTACGTTAAATTCATGCTTTTTGGATAGTTTCGAGATGTACCAATTATATGTAAAAATAATAATGAGATTTCTTTATGTACCACAGGAACTGCTTATTTTTTACTCACTGTATAAGTTTTCTTCCATTTTAATATTTTTGGTAGCTGTTTACTTCTTAAATATGTCAACAGAAATCATTCTCATCTGATATTCGACATTCGCATAGTTGGCAACATTAAAAATTCCCTCAAGTTGGCAATCATTGGACTTGAAATTTGTAATTTGATCAAATCTCAAGCCAGCTTGAAGCTGGCAAAAAGCTAAAGCTCCAATTGTGTTCTTCTACATTGATCTTAATTGTCAACAAATCTCAAGCTGGCTGAAAAGCTCCAATTGTGTTTCAGGCCCAACGGAGTTCTCAAATGGCTTCCACCAGAGAGCCACGTGAACCACGACAATCAGAGAACACACGGATATTGAAGGAAACAATGCAGAATGGGAGTTGTTAACAGCCATGAGGGTCTGTCCTACCTGGAAGGAGTGCCAGGAACAACTGAACCTTTCTGTATGCTTGTCAGGCTTTTGCCCGACATAGACTGGATACGCTTGGGTCTGCCAACCTATCTGTGGAAGTGCTGTCTTGCCTCACCTGAGCTTCATTATGAGGTCCGGGTGTTGGTAGATGGTTGTGTTGAAAATTCCCTCCAAAATGGGAATTTCTGGGCATTTTCCCACAGATTATGATGCAATTTCCCACATTTTTTCCCTTGAACGATAAGCCATAGAAATACACTAGAAGGAACAACTAGAGTAATATTTCAGAACAAATTCATTTTTACTGATAACAATTTCAAATAAACTACATATCTAACAGTCAAGCAAAAAGCTCACTCATGAGAAAGCCTTCTTCCTCTATAAAAGTATGTTCGTGTTATTCGTATTCTTCATTACATTATATTAATTATATGTAGTACATATTCTGGAGAGTCCCTTTGGGAAAAAAAGCGCTCTAAAAAACTTCCTGAAGCGCTTTCCTAGAAGCTTGCTGCGCTTCCCATTCATTACTAGGCAGATGTAAGCATTTCATTGTTCTAAAGAAGCATTCCAGGAGGTATGCTATGATGGGCGACGAAGATTTTTGAAGATGTCTTCTGAAAAGCTTAATTTTGAATAATCCTCGCATCGCAGTGCTTCTTCCTTAATCTCATAAGAGACCTTCAGAAAAATTCAATTTATTGTGTAAAACTTAAGACAATATTTTTGTGTATAACTTTTCTTACGATTTTGTTCTAAGAGACACGATTATTCCCTTTTCCCTTTTACAATTTTTTGGGGGTGAAAATTCCCATAATATGGGAGAATTCCCTCAATCTACCAACATTGGCGAGGTTTTCATGAGTGGGCTTTTAGCAGGTTAGCACAATTGGCAGCCTTGGCCTCCGTGGGTATGAAAGGAAAAATTTGAGTTATAATCTGAAACTATTAACGCTAACTAAAACTTTTGATCAGCAAATAGAAAAATTAAAATTTTAGAACTATGTGTTACAGGAACAATGTTTCGAGAAAATATTTTAAAATACCACTGTTGGCATTAAAACCAAATTCAAGCTTTTAAAAGATTTTGAATTTGTTTCTAGTTTATGAAATATGTATTCATAAAAATATGGTTGAGTCGATAAAAAAATGTGCGATGATGATGGAGAAAATTTACATCCGTTCACTACATTCCCCCACGAGATCTGATTTAACGTGGGTTCCTTTACGTTTTCGAACCTTATACAGTCAGTAGTAATGGAACTGTATTGTACTATTAATGTTATTTTCTTAAATCTTTTGATCACAACCATTTTATAGAAATCAAAAATTACAATAGTAAGATTGTATGCAGTAAAAAATTCGCATTCATCATTAATACATAATAAACACAGTAAACAAATTTTCGATCTTAAAATCACATAGTAACAAAGAAATGCGAAATACGTACTTAAAAAATGCAGAAGAAAATTAAAATTTATAAAGAAAACAGTAAAATTTCGGGGTTTTGTATTCACTTGACAATAAAAATGAATAAATAAAAAAACAACGTAGCCAAAGAAACCATTGAAATTTTTATACAAAATCAATATTATTTTGCAATACAATACTACCGCCATGATCTTTTCCCTATTGAATAAAAATGAGTGCGATATGGATTCATTAAAAGAACCTTGAAAAAGGTCACAAGACTGGACCAATGCAAGACCAGTTATTGGGTACAAGCTGTCATTCGCCAAAATATTCACACATTTCCTGACTGGAAATCTGATTGAAATTGAACAGAGTTGAATTTCATCATTCGCGAACTATATCATTGGAAAACGGGAAATCATTAGGTAACAACTGGAGATTAGCAGGTATAATTAAATTCACTGCTTATAAATTCTACAATACAAATTTCGAAACAGTTTTGTGTTTTGGCGACACGTTAAGGTCACTACTGCATTGTGATCAAATATTAACATTTCGCACACTAAAATTAACCACAAGTATAGTGTGCTGGTGTTCTTATCAGATTTGAATCATTTTCTTATAAACATTTCATTGATACCTTCCTCTGATATCGAAGAATTTAATTAAAATTTTATATGCTTCACCTAAACCATGAGTAGCATGACAAATGACAAATCACTTACTATCAATAAGCAACGAACCGTTTAGTATACGAGAGGAGTTTCTGTGATTTCACAAGTTCGGTATGACGCAATGCCCGCCATAATTATACCTGAAGGCAAGTAAAACATGTCTGGAAAGAGAGTTGACCGCAATAGTTCAACTGGAACAAAGAATCACGTATGTTCTTGTCATGATTTTTCACCTTAGCTTACCGTTTCTTCTAAATTAACACGCGGTGGCGATAGCAAAATTTGGTCCAGAGAAGAAACGTTTGTAGTATATACCTACATATGTACGAACATTATATTTATATAGGTATGGATGGCAGCGAGATTTCTATCTTTTCAAGAAGAGCAGAGGTAGCTACATATGTATATACAAAGCTCCGACACACGATGAATAACTTTGTTACCTTAGCTACTTTCTAGTTTAATTCCTTCATCGTGCAGTTACATATATGTATGTGCGAATATATTTTTAATTAGCATTCGTCTCTGAAGTTAATTAATGAAGTTTTTCCAAGTATCGTTCGAAGAGGTGGAGTTAATTGTTTTTTTTTCTTCACTGTGTAATTTTACTATACGCTGAACAAGCGAAAATGTAGTTCCTTATAAAAAATAAAATACAACGAATGGGTGAGGACCCATGGGTATAATATGAAATATAAACTAAAGTGAAAATTTTCGTGTGAATTTTCGCTTGTTATTTTATTTTTAAGATAAATTTGTGAAAACAATTATGTTCGCATGAAATTGTCAAAAGCAAGGGTTTATATGTATTTTTTATACCAATTTCTGACTACAATTTTTCCTAGATTTTTTAGGACATTGCACATAAATGGAATAATAAGATGACGCGTAGAATTTCGTCGGCGTTTTGCTGATTGTTGACGTATACATACACCTTATTGTTTACAAAATTGCATGATCTAGGTGGCCAATTGACATCACCCTTTCCCTTATGTCGTAGTCTGGCCAAAACCTAATTGTTGCGAACGGTTTGGAATTGATGTTCTTGAATTTTCATGAAGTGAGGTAATGTTTTCAGTAGACACGATATGATAACTTCATCAATGAGTTAATGATGAGCTCTAGGATGAAGGTAAAATGATGAAATTTTGTCTAGATGTGGGACTAGCTCGTTATAAACTTTTCTTCGACATTATAAGCCTTTTCATGATCACTCGATGAGCACTTCGATGAGTTGTTGCATTATGCTGAGATAAGCAATGAGATAGTGAAAATAGTCACTGATACATTTGTCATTCAAGTCATGAAACGCTCACTCTATTATCATCAATAAATTCATAATGATGACATTGATATACGTATATGTAAATCAGTTATTATAATATCACACTATCCGGTTTTCCAGGAAAAGTACATATGCAATACTGAAACTCCTAAAAGATGAGTGATTTGCAATAGGAAATTTTTATTAAGCTTTTTTTTAATTCATGTTATTTTAAAAATTTAGGTGATTTTAGATTTTTTTCCGAAAATGTTATCCTTGCAATGCTTTTCTGACTGTAAGTAAGCTCATTTTGCTTACTGAACTGTCATTTTGATCTCGTTTAATTCGTATTACTACTGGATTTTATTTATAATAACTTTCTTTCAAAATAGCTTATATTTAAAGACAAGTAAAAAATTAACGATATAATTTCAAAAATTATTTTCGCTTTGAAAAATTATTTTCTTTGATTGTCAAAAATCTCCATTGTAACAAATTGCTCTATACCCACAAAAAATATTCCTAAACTGTTACATTTTAGATAAATTCAACGCTTTTAGTCTAGATCAAGTACTTTCTAAGATACGAAATTCAAAATATTTCAACTAAGCGCTTAAGCTCTTGCTTATTCGAGATATAGATCTAAGATTTATATAATAACATATTTCGCACTATTAATTTTAATCTGTCACTATAAAAGAAAATAATGTCGAACCTCACGTGTGAGTGGCCAATAACCTCTCCTATAAACATGAAAAGTAGAGAAGAAAATTCATAGTGAAGACAAAGCAAGCCGCACCAGAAATAGTAGAAGATCAACCATTACTCAAAACATAATAGCTTTTGTGTGTCATTTCCTAACCTTACATATATCGCGGCTTAAAGAAAAAATCTTGCATAGGTACAGAGTTCTCCATAGATAAAGGCTCATCGGAGCTTATCAGAAAGCTTCTCCCGCATTCAAAGTAGAGAAATTTAAACACTATATGTGCAATTTCCTGATGCAACAGTACTAGTTTACCTGGAACGAAGAAGAGGATTTTCGAAACCGATGAACATTTTCTATTAGAGCAGATTAATTTTGAATAAACGGACAATGGCATATATTATGCAATTAATCCTCAGCTGAGTGTTTTTGTTCTGGGAATCGTAGTATTTTTCTTTTTTTTAAATTTTGTTACGGAAGGTATACAAATTTGATAACAGTTGGGAAGATAAAAAACAAGCTTAAGATTATCAGAAGATAATTTTTCTGTATGAATAGTAGTGTTGGGCGCAGGATCTATTCAAATCAAACTTCTGTCAGTTTTACATAAGAACATTGCAAAAATTTTAGAATACTTAGGATTAAGTTAGGCTATCCTGTATTATTGAGAGAGTCTGTTTCATAAGGCTTGGGAAGTAGGTACTTTTCGATAGCTTTGACTCAGTCAAAATACCAAAATGTATTATTAAACCGTGCCGTGAACCAGTAAAGCGGGCTCATACAACTACATATAACAGTGATCTGATACTTCAATTAGATCTATCATAATTTTTTCTAACGAAATTATTAAATATTGCCTTAAACACGTCTGACCGGCAAAAGTCCTCTATTTTATGGAGAAATAATTTTATACTCTTTTCAGTAAATTTTGTTTTCTATCCGATGGTATAAGAATGAATATACCTTATCAAAAAAAAACATTAATTTATTTTAATTATGAAAATCCTTAATTTATTTTCCTCTTGGAAATTGATAAATATTTTTTAATTAAAAAAATTATGGAAGTCTTTTTGATGTATCAAATTGAAGTATCAGATCGCCTATTTACAAACGAAAATTCAACTCATAATACATATCTATTTAAGAATAAATTTTCTGAATCGGCCATACTTGTTAATCTTTGTATCATGGAGTTAAGCTATTACAACAAGCAGGTATATATATAGTACGTAGTAAAAACTCTCAATTAGACTTTACTTAAGGATTTCACATATGATACAATATCAATTTGTTATTCACTCAGTTTCTGAGAATTTTTATGAAAATTCAAGTGATGTTGTATATATGTAAATAAACCCATAAAATGAAAATTAAAATAAAAGATTGAGCATATTTTAGAAATCTTAAAAGGTTTACTATGTAAAGAAATATGCAACGCCCTTTTGCTTCAAGTGTAAACAATTCCACAAATTATTTCTAATTAATTCTACAGAAAATTCGCGGTTAGTTATTATTTCAAAAGGTGAGATTTAACTCTGATGTGAATTTATAATATCATAATTATTTTCCATGGCTTAGTGTAACCCGCAAACATAACTTCTGAGAGGCTATAAAAATTTATACTATTTCGTATAAAAATATTCGACACAATCCTCTTTGATAAGAAACAAAGAATATTTCAAGAACTTTATTTTAAATCAGTTTAGTACCTACTCTCTGTATAAATTATTTTCCAATTTCAGTTCGTGTAAAATGCTTCCTAAGTTTTTTTCAACAAATAAATACAAATCATAAATATCCAATTAAGTTTTCAATATGTGTAAAAATTTACGCTTTTATCAGTAGAATGATAAATTTATGTGCATACTTTTATCTATGTACATATATATATTGTAATATCAGCAATAGGAGTAATAAGTACTAACTAGCATGTTTTTTCTGTTTGTAATTTTTTTTAACTTAGCTAATTTAAATAATATTTATATAGATAATTTTCATGTTTAATAAATAAAGTGGATTTTAATTACAAAAACAAACTAAGTAATTATAGTCGAAAAAAATCTTTAGAATCTGAGATTAAATGTCTCTGAATTATGTATAAATTAAATGATAAAATACATTTTCCATCGCATTATAAATCTATGATTGTGCTGTAGAATGATAAAAAGCTGAACTTTCCAAATCCAAGTTAATTACCTAATACGAAATGTTTTTAGTTAAGAGTAACGAAGGGATTAAAGAAAGAAAACATGAGCTAAAAAAATTGTTGTGCAATGGGTGAGAGTAAAATATATTCTTCTTGGAGGTACTTCATATTTTGAGTTTCACCTTAAATCGTCTGACGGATACACACATTTAGGATGATTTTAAACTTTTTTCGATAACATTTTTACTTTTCTCAAAAAACACATATTCAATAAAAGTATTTCAAATCGAAGTTGAAAAGCACGAAGGCTCCAATTTATTCCAAAACGTAACTCTTTTTGCTTTTTTGTGCAATTTTTCTTAGGCATTAATAGAAGAAAATTGCTTCCCTTCAGGCATTTATACCAACATTTTTAAAATAGACAAAAATGTCATCCATCTTGCACATACCACTGGACCGCGGTATACAATTTTGGATTGTTGAGAGCGTCTATTTCATGGCTTGGAAAGCATATCCCGGAGGTTTTGATTGGTCATTGTCGTAAGTTGTATGGTATGAATATCAGAACAATACTAACAGTGGCAGTCAGTGTATGATTTTCGATACTATACGGATACAAGAATATTGTAAATATGAATAAAACCATAAATAAACATGTGCACTACTTAAAACTAGGCTTCTCAAACAAACGATGATCGTCAGAAGTGAAGATGATACAAATTGAAATGAGTTTGACGGCTGTCTTGCCCTTTTGTGTTTTAAAAATTATCGTTTTTTTTTTTTTTTTTTTTGTAAAAGCAAAATGTTCAGAAAGTCATATTTTGGAATTTAAATGTTGACTACCATAAACCTCAAATAGTTACCGTGATCAAAATTGTGCTCACCAAATTGAATGTTATAAGTTGTTTCGTGAGTTTACCCATTTTTGGTGTACTTTATCAAATTCGGACCAAAATAAATTAAAATCACAGCTAAAGTTAATTTAAGGCTTATTATGCATACGCAGTAGAGGGTGGTTTAATTAATGTGTAATATAAAAATATATTGGTAAATTTATAAAATTTCATTTCAGTTATCTAAGTATGTATGGTCTAAGAATGAAAATCTATAAATAGCTTATGTAGAATATATAAAACTTTTATAATCATTGTTTTTAATTGCGTGCACACTACGAAGAATATAGCTGTGTGAAAAATACTTTAAAATATCAACAAGGACTAGTTTGGTATTTATAAAGAAAAATCAGACTTTATTTTGATTAAAATATTTTTCTTCACGATGTATGTTTCGAAATAGTTTTCTCGCAGCTCATCATTTACGAAAATGTTTAGGTATTTAGTATTTATATAGTGGATGATAGTGATATGGAAAAATATAGTAAAAGTGAGTTTATTTTCTTCTCTTTCTCTAAGCTCCGTTTCAACAAACTCAGATTTTCGGAATATTAAATCAATTATTTTTTGTTTTATTTATACTATCTCTTAAGAATATTTATGTTAGACGAGTGTTTTCTTTTAATATTAGTCCAATACTCTTCGATTGGTCTTAGTTCCGGACAATTTAGAAGTACTACGGGTATGCATTGAGCATCGTAGCAATCTCTCGTTTTTTTTTTGTAGTGGCAAGTTGCTAAGTGCGACGAAAGGAAAGCTGACGCATCACGCTTTGTAAAGAATTGAAGAAGGCGCTGCTGAAGACACTCCTTAAGGTATACATCCGCGTTGATTGTGCCTGTTGTCACGAAAGGTGCTCATTTCTGGTCACACATACATACTTAACATACATTTATATTCTTTTAATTGGATGGACCGTAGCAGATGAAGTCCGAGCCTTATCAGACATATCTCTCAGCAGCAAGTTGGAATTCAGTCCGAAGTTGTCTATCTCTTTTTGGCAATTTTTGGTCTACCAAACCTGATTTCCTTCCTTGACCGGATTTTCTCTGGATACTACAAGATTACCTAAATTTACCGAGAACATTTTGAATGTTCGTCTTCGGTATTTTCATCTTTTTAGATAAGTCTCTTTAAGACATATTCGTATTTTCCATATGTGTGGAAATTAATTCTAATTTAGACGTACGTTCTTTTTGGCTGACTCATTCCACTTAATGTTTGCATTTAATGGATTGCAGTTATAAGTGCATACCTTTTTAGAGATGCAATCTTACCAGCGCTACCTAATTTTGTTTACCTGGCGATGAGTAATGGGAAGAATCAAAGCTTTCACGTTCTCAAAATCATTCCATAGGTTTGCTTTCTGTCTTATCCTGACATCAGTAAAATTGAATGCTGTCGGACTTGACAATTTGCAGCTTAAATTTATAAACATATGACTGCTTGTCATACTTCCTAACGTTACAAAATTCTTCAGAAATTTAACCGCTTGTTTATTGAAGAAATTACCAGCTTCCTAGGTAGAAAAAATCTTGTATTAAACTTCCTATCATGTTTTATGTTCAAACATAGCTATGCAGAAAGGCCTAGTTGAAAATAAGCAACTATAAATATACCGATAGTCATAAATTTATTATGTTTTTTCCTAAAAATTTCGATCACAATCTTGGACTAAAATAAGTAAAAAAGCTATGATTGGTCTAAAACCAGATCTTGTGATACCCTATATGAATGCCTTTATAAGAATTTTTCAGTACAATAAAAACGTCTACGACTGATCGTTTTCACAGTATACGTAAAAAACCTAAATTTTTATATGGCAACACCAAGAGCAGGTTGTTCGCTTTAACCCATTTTGAAACTATATTTACTGTTTTCATGAAAACACGGTGTACAGAATTTCAGCTCTCTACGTTGAGGCGTTCCCTGGCAGTGTCCAAATATATAGTGAAAAATGATGTTTTGGTATGGCAACCACACGAAGGGGTTACTCGATTTGTCCCATTTTCGAGCTCAAATTTACGTTTTTTAAAAAGCTCGTGTGCAAAATTTAGCTCTTCAAGTGCACGCATTCTCGAATTATCGTGAGTGCAGATAGGACAGACAGACAGACGGACGCACGGCCAGAAAGACGGCATGCAAAAATCAAAATAACTTTTAATATTACGGAGTGAAAACAAGGTTATAAAACTGGGCTAAATGGGCTAACTCCTTCTTGGTGTTGCCATATGCAAATTTAGGTCTTTTACATATACGATAAAAACGATCAGTCCTAGATGTTTTTATTGTACTGGGAAGTTCCTCAGAATATAAAATCCTATGAAATTGGCTATAATCATTTTTACTGTCCAACGAACTGTTCTTCTCTGTCATTACATCAGCTCAATGTCATGTCACACTAGTGATTTAAGAGATTTGATGATAATGATTAGATTATAAGGCATTGTTTGAAAATTTTCGTCTCTCTTATATTACATTATGTATAAACTTCCATTAAAATGGTAGCTATTCTGGGGATTTAGTATGAAAACTTGAAACGGAACTAAGTTCATTAATTTCCGTAAAGAAACAAATGTGTTTGGCATTGAGAAAGTAAATTACATAAAATATCATTAAATTTCGATAGTTATGCTGTGAACTGTGAGAGTACACACAAATGTACAAAACAACAAGAGATTTTAAAAACGTCGACGATTCACATTGTTTTAGCGCAGAGTCTCAGTAATTTAAATTTCTTGTGAAGATTATAGTTAGTCGGATTTCTGTCGGCGAAAGAATCTTCTTCCGGTAATAATTATTTAAGATTAGCTTTTTAATATCATTTTTTCGAAAATATGAAAATTTTAATGTTTTATAAAGCACGTAACAATTTTAAATATTTAAATATAACAGACACATTCACATAGTAATTTTATAATTACCGAAATTACAAGACATACTTTCGATGTCACGCAGAAAACTATGGGGTCAAGATTCGCGTAAACAAAGCAAAATAACCGATTTGCTTAAAGCCTTCTAAGTTGGAGCAACAACATTTATTGGAAATACTTCAAATGAATTGAATGTTTTAACTGTATTGTAGCTGATCATAATGGAAAATAATAGGGAAAGTATGGCATTGATTGGATACGTTCCCACATGAAAGTAAATGTTTCAGCGCTGAAACTATTGAAATTTTAGAGTTAGGCTAACGCTCCGGGCCTTCTGGAAGGGATTGAGTAGAGCAGTAATAATAAGAAAAACGACAAACTGCTACAGGAGGCAAAAGTAGCCTTGGATTTTGACGAGTTTATCGACGATGATCCCTTATTTATCATATACAGAGGAAAATTCGGATAATGGAATTTGAGAACTTTAACTTGCTAACATTTGATAGGATGAAGTGTTTAATAGGTGAACCGACTCATCTTTTCAGTTCAAGGACTCAACGAAATCAGATGGTATGATACAAAAATTCATATTATTTGCGCAAATGGAAAATCTTACTTATGATCTGATATGTCCACCAACATAACCACAGGGTCGGCGGGCGTAGCCATAATACTCAGAAGAATAATTGAAGTACTATTATCTTGTCGCAAGTATTCGAGAGTAATGCCTGATTAAGAACCAAATTGAAAAATATGACAATCATTTAGAGTTGTACTCCTACAAAAGAATGTGAAATGCAGGATGAATTTGAAGCAGGACATTGATATCATGCACAGAATATATTATTTTACAGATAGGCGACATGAATCGCTAAATTGGTTCCAACAATACCGGGACATGTAGCCATAGATTCAGAGACCTCGTAGATGACTTACGTAGTTTCAGCGAAATACGCTTGAGGATTGATGTGACAAGGAATGAACGGAGCATTTCAGTTAACAGATTCGGTGCCACTGTCTCTAATCCGAGACACTAAGTAGTTATTCGCCGACGGCGCCGACAAATCTCCTGTATATGAGAAAATATATATACATGAAATATATTGGTGTGGGGTATAAGTCCTATAATGAGATGGTGCCAGCGAACCTGTTAACCAGGCCTTAACGTAGATGACTTTTGGGACAGTACCAACAATTGGTGTTTGTATTTTTAAAAACTTCCTCTCAACTTCCTCAACGTGCATGCCCGCTAAAACGCCAACACAATTAAAAAATTGAGTAGAAGAACATTAGTTCCCAAATTGATTGTTGGAATAACTTTAGGTTACACTCAAGAGCGCCAGGAGCAATCAGTGAATAGCAGATTAAATCTGAAGAAATAAACAGAACGGTTTTGAAAAGCATCATTAACCCTTTACGGTAACCGTGGGTCAAATTGACCCATGCATTTACTTAGTGAAAAAAATAATTTTTTCGAAACTTCTTACTTATCAGATCATGCAGAGTACTTAAATTAACAATTGATCGAAAAATAAAATCGTTAAAAGCTGGATATAGATAAGATGGTTTAGGAATTGATCACATCAAACATCTTGTGTATTCAGATTTACATTTACATATCTAGGTTCTGTGGACTAAAGAACTGCCTTTAACGCCATTGATATGATTCAATCAAATATAGAATTGGTTATGTCTGATGCGAAGTTCCCCAAAAGATCACTAAATTGGTAAAGGTTTTTATAAAATATAAAAGTGCGGAATCCTTTATCTATCCGACAGGTTTATCACAAACACCAGACTTCATAATATTATTCCGACATAAGATAAAATGGGAGCTAGTAAATCATCTCAGCAATTTAAATTATGGCGAACATCTGTACACCAATGCCCGGTTTTGACCACCATTATTCCTGTATATCCATTCGAAGTGAAGAAATACGATTTAATACAAACTCCATCTTCGAAACTTACATAAATAATGCCAGATTAGAGGTACCTAATAATGGTTCGTCAGGAGAGGATATCAATTCCGGAATAAACAAATCAAAGAGCTCTTTCTCCCTGATATTGAACTCGAGTTGAACTCTAGTAAATCTTAGTAAATTATAAGTCAGGTGTTTTATTGCAATTTTAAATTAGCGGTGCTCAATAAATGCGAAACTAGGAAGATTACCCAATATTCACCATCTGTGAGCTTTTGTAATCGGAGGATGAATCCGATTTGAAGTCTTGTAACTGTAGAATCGTTTTAAATTATACTAAATTTTAGTACAAATGTAGTAGGTATGACAAGACAAACCAAAATGTCAAATTCAGATGGCTACTGACACTTTTGAGACTGTATTCTCAAAAATTTAACAGAAGTACGAATCGAACATGCGTAGAAAGAAGCCTTGGCAAATGTTTTTAATTGCTATGGAAATATTTTGCTGAAATTAAAATAGTTTTTGGCGCATACGAACTATATCAATACTGCTACAAAAACCGGTGAAAATTCTGAATTCGATTCAAGCGAATGTCACTACGCCAGAATCCTGTCGTGGGTCTCAAATTGAGAACTGCAGTGTATTCCTTATCACTGATGAAAAAATAAATAAAAGAAAAGTTGGATTGATCCCGACTAAAAGAACCTCCAAGGAGTCCGTCAACCAGCTGTGATCAAAAAGTACTTGGAGGAAATCAATTTTAACGTTCAGGCTCTAATATTGTTTAATTTGGGTACGTTTATATTGGAAGGTTTCAATATATCTAGTAATACTTTTTTTTGTAATAGTAGTAGCTACTTATGAGAAATTAACTTTCTGAGTTCTATATTTTTAGAGTATGCAAAAATAAAATTACATAGATAGATACCTTCTCAAGTTGCTGCTCTAAAAAAAATTCCCGTTAATATTCACGGTGTGCTGAGTTGCCACAAATTACCCAGAAGTGGTTATTTTCAATATTTACAACAATTTTTTTTGCCTTCAAGTGCACTTAAACACAATTTATGTTTATAAATCACTGCAATTTCTTTTTATTAACAATATTATAAAAAAAAGAAGAAAAAAAGAAACAGACACAATTAATCTCAAAGGTACAAACTTGCTTTGTTTGTTTGTTTGTTTTGTAATACTAAAAAAAATCTTCGAGTTAAGATAAACAACACTGCAGGAATGAACTATTAAATAAAAAACAAAAAAGCGCGACGCGTCCAATCTGATCGATCACTCCAAGTAAACTGAGCCTTGTCTGCTGGCTACCTCATCAAGTCCAGACCATGAGTCTCTGCTAGAGAAGCTTATGCTTGAATTGTTAAAGGCATAATGGTGGTAAGTGTTAAAGACTCCGGCAATCTTACTCGAGCAGAACCATAAGAGTGTTGTTATAGCGGACTATCAGTGGAAGCGCCGCGATCGTATATATATACATACATATATAGGCACAAAGTGCAATGAATACAGTCTGGACCCTAGGTGGGGAGTAAACGAGTGAAATTTTGTGAAATAATTTTTCAGAGTGCGTTTTGCGTGAGGAAAGCTCAAAGCTTATATATAAGCTTAAGACAACTTTTTGATCGTTCTTTGTTTTTTTTCCTCTTCTTCCATGATCAATACATAAACATAATGTGTAGTTTCTGCGGCATGGGTCTTATTTTTTTAGTTTTTTTGAAGAATTAATGAACGAAATAGAGAAAGAGTAAAGAAAAAAAAATAAAATAAAGTTCAATTTCATTCACTTATAATTTATGCTGGTTTTAATGACTCATCCGCTGGGAAAGGGATCAAGGTGAAAGAAATTTCGACTTTTACGTTGATTGTTTTTAAAATGTGCTCACTTTTAAGAAATCCGCCGACCGACCATTCAGTTAGAGATGACAAATTATGTATTCAATTAGGGATGACCCAATTTGGAAAGTCTTCAAATTATCAAACGCCCTGAGGTGACAGTATTTTATCAATTTTGAATCATATATGAATAATGAAGTCTATCACTTGTGAAGGAGTTTTATATTCGCCCCGAATAATGATCTCACCGATCTCCACTGATATTGAAATGAACCTATCCAAGGTGATCATGAAAAAAAACGTGCTAATGTAAAAATGATCCAAAGCCAGCGGTGGCAGTATTTCTATCCAACGCCAAAAAGTGTAATAATTTGCGGATGAAACATCAATCAAAATCAGAAACAATCGCAGTGGGATGACGAATCAATTTCATATTTCATTTTTATGAGCCTGTTGGAGGAATAAACTTTCATTTGTGTTTTGTCTGAAATTGATTTTGCATTTTCAACGCGTTTTTGTTTGTTTGTGTAAACAGAAATCTGCAAGAGTTCTTGACCGCATAATTTTTTTTTTGTTTATATGCTATTTGTTTTCTATTGACTTAGAACAGAAACATGAATCAAGGTTGAAAGAGGTTTTTTGTGTGCTATACGTAGAAATTATATTATTCATAGATTATGAATGACCAATGAAAATGAATGATGGATGGTTGAATTGATAAGATTTCAATTTAATAAATTTTGGAAAGACTTATTTATTATTTATCTGTCGAAATTCATAAGTTCTCGAAGGACAATTTTTGATTATATCAACCTAATGACCTTATGTAATACATGCTTTGCTTACTCTTCGGTTATAATGTAATCATTACTTTAGAGCTTCCTTAACCCTTAACCAACCACCTGTTGTAAAAGTACATTTTTATTGATTCTATCATGTGGTTGGTTAATAAATTATTAATCTCACCTTTTCCACAGTTCAAGTCTTAATTTGGTGGAATTTCTTTCATTGACACATTTATTTGTAAGCAGATTAGAGAAGAAGAAAATCGAATTAAATAAATGGATGTAAAAATTAAATAATCTATCACTATTTAGTCAGATTGCCATAATTGAATTGAACGACGAATTATAAGAAAAATAAAAAATACAATACCATAAAATTTTCAATCAAATGGATTTCGAAATTTTGAGATTAAAAAGTGGAAAGTTAGGTACTATATAGTCTTTGGCGAGATCGAGAGGTTCTTGTTGCAGTTATTTACTAAATATCATCGTACTTTTGAACTTATAAGGTGTTTCACAAATAAAACGATTTAAAAGTCGTCAATTCCTTTAACTTCTATGCGTGAGGTTTCATTTCCATTTCATTGAAAATTAATTTTATTTTGTTATGAACTTGTATTAGTTAATTTTTATTTTACAGAATTATTCCCGAGTCCTGAGTCGATATCAGCGTATTCATTTTTTTCGATTATTTTTCCAACGTAAACTAATTTCTAGATAAATTAATTGAAGTTATGCGACTGACAAAAAAGTGTGATTTTGGGATAGGAACGAAATGATGGTCACATCCGATATTTCTGGCTTTACGGATCCAAGTCGAGTTCGGGCACAAGGGCTAGAGTATAGTCCAGTTACTTGCCAGTTGCACAAGTCTTATAAACTGCCGAACAAACGAAGTATCCTTCAGGTAGACCTTACAGTGATTTATCAGCTGTCACTATTGGTATCTATGTGCAGAGAGTCGGTACAGCACATCTGACAGCCAGACAACCATTAAGACGTTCGATGCTGTGCTGGTAAATGCTAATTGGTACAGTTATGCGAAACCAGTCTTGAGATATTGACTACACAAAGTGACCATATTCTGGGTTCCTGGCGATAGGAATATGCAAGGTAACGGCATGACTGATGAGTTGGACAAAAAGGGCTCTAAAACTCTAAAATAGATAGCTCCGCTGCGGTAGCTAATATGGGGATCCCGATCGGAGCTTTAATAGAAGAGATAATCAGTGGTGTCTATAAGAAATCAAGCCTCCGGATGATCAACAGAGAAACCTGCCATAGTGCGAGGCAACTATAACCTCCATAAAATAAGAAGAAGACAAGAGGTTATTACGGGTCATTCAGACCATGCTAGTTGACTGGAAATATTGGCGAACGATTTCTGCAGCAGGAACTGTAAGGGCTCGGAGAAAATCGAGTTCGTCAAACACGAACTTTTCGATGATGAATAAAACAGGTAGACTTTTAGGTAGCTGCTGGTGTATTTCCTAGATTATAGCAACTTTCTCTTATCATTCCCTTATATAAGAAAGGAAACAACAACGATATTCTTAATTATCGGCCTGTCGCTAATTAATCTTGTATTATCAGGCTATTTCAAGCCCTAGCTTCTGACCTTATAACTTTTCATTGTAAAAACTTAATCGAGTTCCCAGCAAACATTACACAGCCAATGCGAATCACAAAAATATCACAAAGTGAAACAGTGAATTCAAATGAGATATGAAACCTCGAGCAGGAGCAAATTTTGACAAAATATTGTATCACATTGTTGTATCACTTCGAATTCACTTTGCCTTTCCTTTTCGATAAAATGTGATTAATTTAAATGTATCCAAGGTGAATATAATTATACTATGGTAACGTTAACTTTAACGATCCGAAAATCAAATTATTAACCTACCTATCTAATCCAGTCCCCTATAAATGTAGCCTCTCATTTTACCCTTAATTTGAATTAAATGTAATTTTACTTGCTCACCTTTTACAATTCATTGATAGAAACATAAACACCACAAATTTCTCTCTTCGCGCTAAAATACAAACTCAGAATGGAAAAATAGAACTAAAAACCTTGAAACTGTAAAATTCTCAGAAGTTTGGGCACAAAGAAGCACAAATGCACGTGTTTATGTAAGATAAAAAAGAGAACAGAATATATATTCGCGTACGTTTCGCTTTTATATCACTTCGATAACGTTAATAATTTGAAGCTCTTTCGCATTTACTCTGTTTCGCATTGTACAGCTTCATTGCCGCTTAAGTTTCGCTGTTGTGGACGTTCGCTGTTGAATATCAAATTCACCAATCTTGGCTTTCGTCCTCTCTTGGTTACGTAGTTATGGTCATACTTGTCTGACCGTACGCCGCGTGTTCTCTTTCGGGAAGTTTTCTCCACTGCATTTGGTGTTCCTGTCTGTCCACTCCTCTTTTATATTATATTAATGATGTAAGCTGAGTTTTGATTAAATCTAGCATTTTCTGGTATGCTGATGATGCCAAAAATATTCGTTTAACTTCGGATGAAAATGACTGTGCGCTTCCGATTGATTTAGCCCTTTTTCACGATTGGTGTTCTATTAATCTTCTTAATCTTCTTCCTTTGAGTATTAGTAAATGTATTACTATATCCTTTTCTAGAAAAAAGTGTCCCCTGCATTTTGATTATTCTGTAGATGAAATTTTATTGATTATACTTGACAAAACTAAAGGTTTGGGAGACATTTACATTTTTACTCACGTGCTTGTAATTTGTGTTTTTTTTTTATAACTCCGCGAATGAAGTGCGCTAGCTACGACCGCTATTGCTTTGACTGAATACACAGTCAAATTTAGTCAGCTTCTATGTCGATGTTTGCTTAGTTAATCGCAATGAGTCTACATACCCGTATAGTCAACTAACCGCGGTCTACTTACTTAGAGAGCTAAACTTTTGAACACAGACTTTTTTTTTTAAAAATAAGCAAATTTAAAATGGCACAAGTTGGGTAACTCCTTCGTTGGATTGCTATACAAAAATTTCGTTTTCCACTATATATTTCGACACTGCCTGAGAACGCATCAACTTTGTACATGGCATTCTTACAAAAATAGTAAATAAAATTTCACAATAGAACTAAATCGGGCAACTTCATCCTGGTGGTGTTATGTAAAAATTTTAGCTTTTTAGGTATCAATCAGTTTTAGACGATTTAACTGCATGTATACTGAAAATAAAATCCTATGAAATTCTGTATAATCACATTTACTGTCTAGAAATATATACGAAAACTACTTCAAAAATCAGACTTGCACAGAGAGGTGACCATATGAAATTACATGCGGGCATTCACCTGGTCATTCACTGGTCTTAGACCAGTTCTAGGTTTTTTACTTGTTATATATTGCATTTGCTTGGAGCTTGAAGGTACTAATTTGTAATTTATTGTAGGTAATCTGAATAAAAAGTAAGCCGTTATTAAGTTTTTTGTTATGTAATTGTAAAATAATCCCAATTATCCCTAAATATGGCATTTACAACCGCTTATGTACATAAATTGAAAGAAAAGTGGACCCAGGATTGATCCTTTTGGAATCCCTGTTTGAATTGAAAACCAAAACGAAAAGACCTATTTTTTGTATTCAATATAAATCTGAGATTTATCATCTAGGTATGAATAAATTATAAATTTGCAAATGAACTACAGATCGAATAATGCCAAATTGCTGTTTTTCTTTCCATACCAGATATATGTAGACATTTATAAACTTAAATAAATTAGTGATAGTAGATTTATAATTCATAAAGTCATGCTAAAAAGAGCACAAAAAATGTTTGCAACGGGTGTTCAGAAAATTTCTTGAAGTCAGGACTTCAAATATCACAGAAATACAGTCTATAGTTAGAAATGACATACTCGTTGCCTTTTTTGTATTAAAGAATAATAACAGAAAACGTTCACTAATTGGCAAAACACCATTGAGTAAAGATGAGTTAAATAAATAACAAAAAGTAGAAACGACGGACGAACCACAATGTTTTATGAGTGTTGATATCAGGACCACTCAAAAGACTAGCATCAACTATTTTTTAGATATGTATTTAAAGACATATCTGTTGTCAAACGGGTATAATCATTATGACTAATACCACAAAAAGCAATTAAAAGAAAAAAGGTTATATAAAAGATGAGTAGTTTCTAATGTATCAAATCATCACGTGTTTTATTGCAAAATTTAAAAAACACAAAGTATCCATTACAGTTTCATTTAAGGTTCACAAACTTCCAGAATACTTAAGATTTATGACATAAACCCGATTTCAATCTATGTACAAAATCATTATACGAGTTAGTCAATTAATTTCTTTATGGTAGATACTTTCGCGCTTGCTCACTCAATACGAAATAAAAGTGAAATTACCACATAAAAGTACTACTTTACGTACGGTACTGGTAAAATAGCGATAGGTACATATGACAGATCCAAGTCAGTGCAAGTACTCTATTTAAATATTTCTAGTCGGAAATACCTTGCGAAAATACGAATTAGTTAAGTAAGATAGGCGAAAAAAATTGCGATTCTGAAAAATGGAATTTTGTAATTTAATTGAGTTTTATCTTTTAAAGCGAATCAAGTAAAAGAAGGGAGTTTGTAAAAAGTGTTATTCATACATCAAGGTTTTGTTTTGTGTGACTTAATGACGAGTATATCAAGTATATACAACTACATATGTGCATACAATTTCGTACATCTCAATAAAAGGTAATCCTTACAGCCCTAAGCTATTTGGTAACCTCCGGTATTCATCATCTATCTACGTCCATGTCCATTCAGGGCTCAACAGCAACAACAAGAATAATTTGGAGTTGCAACAGAGTTGGCAACGATTCTTGTGTAGCCTACATATTCTACTAGGTAAACCAAAACTTCCATTAACTTTTCAAGCTGTAATTATACAATTATTTTGTTTAAAATGCACTCAAGCTGCTTTAACCCCAATAGTATTTCTACAATGAACCCACCTCTCTACTTCCCGCAATACATACATATCTCTCTACAGTAGACCTAAGTATTTCGTATCTATGAAAATGTTTGAAATTAACACGTTAATGACATCAGAAAGATAGTAGAATCTTACTTCATAGTATCATAGATGGCACATGTACTAGATGTCGCATGCAATATCAGAGGAGAGTATGCAAATTTTATATGACTGATGAGACATTCCGGAATAGACCTAAACATTTAAAGTGATTCATATTTTCTCGCATCTGCCACGTCGAGAAGATCGATCAAATTTTGTACCAAACTGCTGTTCAAGCAACATTTGCTCTCGGAATGATCTAAAACATGCTGTGGTCCATTGAGGAATGCACCACGCATCTCACAATCTGTATACTCCGCTCTGTGGCAGGATTCTGTGTGGGAGGGTCGTAGAGCATTGGGGGTTTTTCCTACGGAATTAGGGTGTAGAGTACAAAAATATAGGTGAACAATTTCTGGGGGACGGGCTTTTGGGGAAGGGGGTCGTACTACCCGTTATTGGCGGTTTCCAAAATACGTCATGTTTGGTATCAAATTAAAGAGGGAAGCACGGGAAATCGACTGGTGTAGTTTTTTTGATAATTTTAACGTCATAGCTGACTTTTTACCGCCGAAAGACGGATTTTTTGCACTTGGGTCATATTCGCCCCAGTTCCTATATTCTGCATACATTTCTTCCGTTCTTTGTTTTTCATCCATTAGTACTCTGTTGTGAACATTTTTCTCATAGATAGTGAATTTCCACGACTTACCAGTTCTTCATAATGATGAGTTGAAGATATGTTCATTTTTGTACCAAAAAACGGTCATTTTTTCATCTTAAGAAGGACTAAATCACGTCTTTTGCAATTATCTCCAAAACCATTTACCGGACTCAAAAACTAATTACATATCCAATTAGGGGCCAAAATCTCACATACAAGCTTTAACGTCCATATTTAATAGCATATTTTATAGCATCTGTTCTGTACTGGAAGACGACCAAATTGACCATTTTCGCGTGCTTTAAAAATTTTAGCGGGTACCTTGAGACACCAGAATCTATATTTCTCTGTAAGTATAGCAAAGATTTCCATAATTTGTTTTAGTAAATATAGCCAAGATATGCGGTGAGTCCATAATTTAATTTAAAAATTCCTAGGTACCTAGCGACCTTCACAAAACACAACAAAAACAGACAATACTGTCAGTTGAGAAATATTCTTCTTACTTCTCCAAAACTAAAACAGCCGAGTAGAAGACAGAGTTTAGTAGTTCTCAATACAAATTCCCCGAGTTACAGAATTTTGAGTGCAAAGTTAAGTGTCAAAAGAACTCTCATCTCCACAATTCTACACTCTCTGTGTTAGTGAATCCGGCCCCTGCTATACCACGCGATATCTAGTCCTTATTTCATCTATGATAGTAGGTAGTTAATACAAGAAGGTTGAACTCTGATTTATATTTTTACTAGCATTATTAGATTGCATTTTTAACAATTTTTATTTAAACTTTCCCAAATTTAATTATTTGCCTTTTATCAAATAATTGTGCTAAATATGAATTTTTCCTTCTTCTTTTCATTTTATTCAATCAGGACCAGGTAAGTTTACAAAAACAAAACAATTCTCTTACGTAAGTATATAAAATAAATTAGCATTTAAGTATATTCATAAGAAATAATAAGGTTACCATATTTACTTGGCAGCAATTTATATAAACAAAAGATTAAATTTAAGCTCCAGTTAGCACACGAAAAAGATTCAAATTTGTAAACAAAATTATTCCATCCGGTGCGACGATGACGACGACGATACGATAATTTTCGTACATAATTTGTTGCAATCACTATCGATTCATAGATAAGAAATGCAAATTTTCCTAGGTCCTATACTTTATATAAAACAAGTCAAAAGTAGCACACCATTGTAGTGCGTCTAAGTTCATAGTTCCAGAAACTGAAATACAAGTAAATGAAAATTGACAATCAAAAAATCTCTGACAAAGGAAATTAATTTCAATCAAAATGCTGTGAACATTTTTTAGCTTTTTTTTTAACGAACGGACGTTTTCTCATTTACATTGCTGTTAATTCAATCACTTCTTAATGATTATTTTTGAGTGACATCCCAGCACCGTTTGTCTCTTCAACTCATCGGACTAATCTCGTTAAGTATCTTCTCTTGTCTGCCCTGAAATTCATTGTTGCCTTAATTTTGTTGTTGTCGCCGTTTCCATGAATTTAATGGTTTTGAAATGACTGAACTTTCTCCGATTTAAGTTGTCTTTTTTTAGAGAATGACCTTTAGCGCATACTGATGACATGCAAATGTAATTATTGCAATTTCACACTTGTCTTTTTTTTTACTTTACTTGTGGTATTATTTCGAATCATCAATTTTCTCGTATTTCTTTGTTTTTTTTTCAATTGCGGAAATCATACTCAAGTAGCGTTTGACCATTATTAAGAAATTGATTATGACTAAAGGTGATATAAAATCCGTAATTATCGAAATAAAATAATTATTTGAAGTTCTTATAATTAAGAAGACATTATTAGAAAATTTTTTAATTATATTCGTAATAACAGCGGAGCTATAAGTAATAATTATTTATGGTTCTCCCACTTATTACTAGTAACTAACTATATTGGAAAAATAATGGAAGGCGTTTAGTAGGTACTTTATGTAGTTAAAGCCTATAACTTCAGTTAGATCGAAGCTGTCTCTTGCTTGCTTCTCCTACTACAATGAATCACAATGTTATGGCACAGTACAAGAAGTAGCAGTAGAAAAGTGTGAAACAATTTGCCAAAAATTTTGAAATTCCAATTTTTTATCTCCTTTGGGTAAATTACTCATTATGGGCAAATTTTCCCTAAGAGAATTCACAATAAGTCTGTTCAAAATTTGTCCTATAAGCAAGGGCGGATTTGATCACTTGGCCGCCCTAGGCCTATGGAAGATTGCCGCCCCCCTATTCCCTGTAAAACACGAAAAATTGAATGATCTATATCCAGTGAAGGGACCCCAGGCTAGAATTAGCGGAGTAGGCTAAAAATATTAACACTTTCCAACGAATTATTTTATTTAAAAAAACGAAAAAGTATAAAAATGTAATGAAATACCCACAACTACAAGAAAAAATCAAAAATCATTCAAACAGCAAAAAATTCCATTCAAATTAATAAGTTAATAAAACTCAGGGAACATAGGAACAACATTTCTTCGGATTTTACAAACATATGTATTACATAAATATAATCATTATTCATTTTTTTCACAAAAATAAGCAAGTTTTACCGCCCCCTAAATCTGCCGCCCTAGGCCCGGGCCTACTCGGCCTATAGGGAAATCCGCCCCTGCCTATAACTGCTTCTTTCATGCGATTTCAGTGTCAAAAATAGCATTGCTTTAGTCGATCTCTGTAATTATTTTATTCAAGATTTCAAAAGAAAAAGAATATTCAGACTCGAGTCCTTAATAATATATTATTACTTCTTCACTCGATATATGGATCGCTAGACTCTTGAATGTTTCTTCGAAATCAAAGAAATGTGGACTGGTTGTATATCTCAAACATCATCTATGAAGATGAATAGGAGAATACCCAGATGGGTGCCCTTGTGGAACTTCTGATTATTCAGTAGATAGAGCGGATAGAAATAGAAAATTGTTGCTCGCCATCTCTATAGTAAATAATGACAGCAACTTTTTCCTTACTATAGATATTGTTTTATTTCTTTAACAAATATTAGACCCTTTGATATGGCTTTGCTATACCTTTTTCTGCAATTTTCTAAGAAATCTTGAATGAATTTAATGTCCGCATATTTTTGCACTAAGCAAGTTTCACGAATACAGCTATATATTTTTTTTATATGTCAAGGCTGTCAAAATGTCAAAAGCTCTACTGAATAAAAATAGTATCGTGCAGAAAATAGCCTAACCGCAAAACTTAGTACAAAGCCTCATGTAAGATAAGTGAATACAATATGCCCACCCTAAAGATTTATTTGTTTGTTTTTTAACAAAATATTGTTAAATAAAAAACGGCAATTATGTATCGTGATAAAGTATACAACTTGTTTAGAACCAAGAAAAAAAATAATTGTAGCATAAAATTATTTGGAAATATTTTTTTTTACTTCATTTTTAATAAAATGTGTAAATGGCCATATTGGTAATATAACCATATATGAAAAACTATGAAATTATATTTTATTATAAGTTAGGTTATGTTTTTATCTAATATTTTACTGCAAAACAATCGCTTTTTACCACAATCTAAGCTTGAATACCGATGTATAGAGCACAAGATATTACAATACAATAGCGCTTCTTTTATTTCCTCTAAACTTTCATCATAAGTATTAGAACTGAATCTTAAAAAACGGATTTCGCTAACTCGATACTCGCTTCGCGTCATGTACTAAGCCGATTTTCAATTCAGATATAATACCTGTGATACACATAGGATAAATTTAACTGGGTATTTGAATTAACGTGCTTTTACTCTGTGTGTGTCGCCAAATGCACTGAGTATTCTGAAAATATCCCGAAAAACGAGCGAGTAATTTCGGGGCTTCTATATTCCCAAAATGACTGGCTAATTGCAATTACCTTGATAACAGCGCCATCTGGTTGTCGCTAGAAATATAAAATTTGTATATATTCAGCGATAAACAATGACAAAGAAAACAAAATATAATAGAAAAGTGACTATTCAAAATTATCATTTGCATCGCCTGCTGACGCAATTGAATTAATGCAATTATACATCCATACTAAACGTAAGACCTGCGCGGTACCATTTAAAAATACCACAATTTATGTGTATAAGGGGTCTCTAATAAACTAAATAACTCGATCACCCTGAAGCAAATACCCAGTTGAATTCACTCTATGTGTATCATAAGCATAACAACATAATGGCAAACTGTGCATATGACGTGTGCTGTCATTTTTTGTGAAATAACCAAACTACGGCCAGTGCATATATTGTATTCACCTACCTTATATGAAATACATAGAAATTGCAAATCAAAATTTTTATTTGTTTCTTTTTTTTTTAGAGATAGAAAGATTAATGCGATTTTTCATTAAGAAACTGCTTTTACTACCTTAAAGAACACCAACTAAGCAATTGTTAGAAACTGTCCCGCAAAATTTCTACGTATACACCCTCAAATGCCACTTCATGTACCTATTTAGAATTCTGGGCCCCTAAAATGAAAGCAAAGAAAAGAGAGCTTTCTGGAATGAAGAATGGTTAGAGCTTCCTCAGAAGCATCGAGCGCAGATTGAGCCGGGCTGCCAAAATAATGAAAACCTCTCACTAATTCTGATGAAAATTATAGAAACGGAAGAAAAGTGGTTATGAGCTTTTATGATAAATTGAACTACATCCTGGGGTAATGAAACTCTTTTAGAGATGATTAATGATTAATTCTAATTATACGTACCTATATATATATGGAATGCTCTCGCTGAACGCCAGTCCCTGGCGCAAGGCTGTTGGATCTTTGTTTTCACTTTCCAATTTCCAAGAGGAAGAAGACTTGTTGCACTACCTAACAATCTGCCAAATCATCCTCAGGAAATTCAAAGTCATAGCTTTTAAACGTAGCTCACAGAAGAGGAAGTTATGTCAGTTTTGAACGACAACGACTATGAAGCTGTATATAAATATTCCAAGCCTGAGAATACCGACAAATTCTGATTGAGCAGTTCAATTGTTAATTGTCACTTCTTACTGCTTCAAAGCTATAAAAGTATAAACTTTAATTAATAATATAATTAATCATTTGCTGTTCTTTTTCCATTATATTTTGCTTTCTTAAGTAGCTATTGACTTAATTTTGTATCTTTATTTTTGTTTATTCATAGTTTAATTTGGAACGGAAATAATATTTATGTATATGTATTGCCAACTCGACAAACAATCTCGGGGTCATTGTTGACATTAATTTAATAACGATATTATTTAAATGAATTATTGTGAAATTAACGTATTACTATTATATGTTTTTTCAACTTTATTTTACTCTGTTGTCATATGTTGGACATACAGAAAATTTAGTTTATTTTGTGGTACGCAGCACAACATTCATTTGTAAGAATTTTCTATAATTTTTCTGTGAAAAGTATTTTAGTTATATCTAGAAACGATTCTTACAAAGAAGTTAAATTTCAAGTCATACTATGAAAAATATATGAAATTAGCTGATTCGATCTGTTAAATATTAAGTAAAAGGAAATTTCAGTTTTTTTTTCTCGTCGTTGAAACGCGATCGACAAGACCAGAAATCAAAAACTTATGTGAAATTTAAATTTAACCTTTTTCAAGAGTTGCAAAATTATCAATTTTGTTATTGTTCTATTATTATATGGTTTAAGATCATTCCCAGCCGCCCATTTAAATCACTTTGAATTCATAGTGAATTCTTTTCGTGATATAACCAATATTCACATTAGCTTAATTTTTTTTGCTTTTCAATTTTCACGATTGTTCTAACTTTTTAATACAATTCTCTCAAATTTTGAAGACCATGTATTGGATGCAGCATTAATACCTAAGTTAAAGTTTCATTTCGGCACTGTGAAATTAGAGGAAGAAACTATATTAAATTCATCAAATTGATGAAATGAAATATGCGGAAATTTTATAGTTATGTACCTTCTAGAATTCAACGAAAAAACAATTTCTCCCATTATTGCTCTCAAGCATGGAATAAATAACTGATAAGGAAACGGCATATCGAGTGGAACCTTAAGCCACTCGCGAAAATTATTAGTGTGCTATATTTGTATTCGTTTCGTCATGGCAGTAGTGAAATCGTGATATTTGAAGATGGACATTTTTTATAATCCAAATTGCTGTGTAAAACAAATAAATCGTTATCACACGCCTTCCTTTAAGGAAAAGAAATATAGGGCTGCCATTGAAAAGAAGAAACCTTCTGACATTTATCGAATAAGTCACACATGATCTTAAACCATCTTAAACTTGAGTATATTTCTCTGTTTCTGTTATATATATTTGAAGAAAGTTTTCACAAATAATTATGAAACAAGATGATATTTTTTTAAATACATTCACTTGCCTAAAACACGATTTTCCGCAGGAATTTCGGTATATATTTCTGCAGCATTGCACCACACAATTCCTCACGTTAAATTAAAAAATTAACAATTTTTAATTTCGCAAAACATTGAACTCAATAAAATTATACACTTCAAGGATCCGGAACAACACAATTTCAAATATATAATATTTATTAAACTCATTAAATTTTACAAAGTTTCACTGAACTACATGAACGCTCAAGTGTTTACTTTTGGAAACGTCAGAGCAAGTTCAGCCAAGTTCAGTCTGGCTGTCAATGAGTGACTTATTCACGTAGACTGTATTCGCACGATATCCCGCTTCATTGTTAGTTATTTATTCTATGTTTTGAACTGATCGAGTACGATTAAGCTTAATTTCTGTGTACAATTGTACTACCACGGTGGCAGCGTTGCCAGAATTTCAAAATTTAATTCTTTAGTTAAAATTTCCGTGAAAATGTAGTTTTTTTTCTATTTTATATAACAATTTTACCGGAATTCACCGCATGGGTGATTTCAGTATCACTTCGCTTTACTATTCATTATGCAATAACTTACTGAAGTATTCCTGAACACATTTTTCATAAAGTGGTTTCAATATGACTTTACTTATGCACTTATCTCCCGATTAACCGTTTTGTTCAATATATCATAAATAGCAACATTATTCCATAAAGAAATTACTCCTTGTGAGGCGGCTCATGCCTACAATCTAAAAAAAACAGAACAAACTAAATTCTAATAACAAACATAATTTTGCAAAATAGGTAGCTAAACTTTAAAATTTTTCTTTTTAAAAGGGAAGCTATTTTAATCTTTCAAATGTTTTTTTTAGTACATTGGAATAATCCCTTATCAAAGTCTCTTAATTCTAAGGCTAGATGTGGACGAAAGAATAGGAGCTATAAATTATCTAGTTATTTCCAAGCAATTATTTTGAAAATGCTGTTTGACTTATAAAGTTCTATTGACATGGGGACTAAATTAAAAATGAAAAATGTTTTTTTTTGTCTTTGTTTAAAAATCTCTACTCAAGTCTTAAGAGGTAGCAGGTCAATTTTTGAATTTAGGCTACAATTCATTTTAATAGAGCATTGCGATTTAAATATTCTATTAACAAAGCGCAAATATCTTACTTCAAAGCGTAATCGGAAACTGTTCAACTCTCTTGAAATTGGTATAGAAAAATCTGCATATACCACAGTTTGTGTAACACCCGTCGAACTTCAAAATTACAACCAATTTTGCAATATCTTCACAAAAGCAGGTCAGCAAAGCACTAGGCAACTGAAATTCTTGCAGCATGCCGAGTATCTAGGAAATTTTTGGTTCGAATTTTCCATAGAATTGAATAATTGAACAATTGAGAAGTATCTGCATTTCGTAATGTTTGGTTATTACCTAGCCGATCGATTTTAACCGAATTTTTAGAAATTTTATCTGGTTGTCGAATTATTTCGCTGATTATGTAATTTTATATGTTTTCCCCTATATTACATATACAGGGTGTTTTCCACTAGGAGGCCAATAGAGCAGGAGGTGATAGTACTCACCTAGACGAAGCAAAAATGGTAAGGCGGGGGGGGGGGGGGTATATTAACCGTTTAGGAGTTACAGGTTGATAAAAAAAAGGGCTGGTTGACTAGTCGTTGGAAAGGCCATAAAGTTCTGCATATAATGAGCACTGTGACTGTACGCCCTGCAGTTTTTAAGATACAGGCTATTTTGTGGAAAACTATCTTTGTTTCTTAATCACCCTCTAACTCCTAAACGGTTGAAATTGTCCCCCCCCCCCCACCCCTGCCATACAATTTTTGGTTCGTCTAGGTGAGTACTATCACTTCCTGCTCTATTGACCTCCTAATGGGAAACACCGTGTATATAGTTGAACCATGTCTGATGGCTCTATGCATGATGCATTCGTTAAATAGGTACTTTTCGATATTTACAAATTTACGAGCTAAATTTAAATATACAGGGTGATTTGTAATTGGTGGTCATAAATGAAATAGGTGATAAGTTGAGGTATTAGTAACAAAAAATTGTACGGTAGGGAGGGGACAATTTCACACTTTCGGAGTTACAGGGCGATTAAAAATATATACTGGTTTTTCGCAAAAAATGCCGTAACTTCCTTGTTAAATAACTTTTATACATTTGTTTTTAGCTCAGGTTATAGTAAACAGTTTACGCTTTCCACGAAATGCCCAACCACCAACATTCCCCTCATGTCGCTAGTTATAGGACGTCAGACTCAAAAGATTGAGAAAAACATCCTAATCATCCTAATTTTTTTTAATTTTCAGGATTGTCCTGTCAAAAAGCCTGATATCCGTTACATTTTCTTGTACGATTCAGAGACTCCAGAATGTTACCTTTCATTTGATCCTACACTTAGATTTACCTACATGCAACCGTTTTTGCGATAAGCTATTTTCATCATACATAACTTCATTATTTTCATTGTTTTACTAATTTTGCGTGGAATTGTTTAAAATTAGACGTGATTTTTATCGTCAGTAGCAAAATTAATAAAATTATGTTGTTTATCTCAAAAACGGTTGCATGTAGGTAGATGTGTAGGATCCAATGAAATGTAACATTCTGAGGTTTCCAAATCTTACAAGAGAATCTAACTGTTATCAAGAATCCTGACGGAAAAATCATGAAAATTTAAAAAAATTAGGATTTTTTTTTTAATCTGATGTCCTATAAATAGCGGATTGAGAGAAGCGGAGAGACAGTTCGACATTGGAAAACTTCAACACTACACTTGTGTCATTTATGACCACCAATTAAAAATCACCCTGTATATCGGTGGTGTTTGGTTGAGATATAATATCTCCAAAAATAATATTTTCATTTACGATCGATTTTATACAGATGCATACAAAAGAATGTTTATAATATTTATTGGAATGAACTCAAAATATATCAGATAAAAATATAGAGCAAATACATACGTATAACTGATCTTAACAGAAAAATGCCAATTTTGAAGCTATCACATCTCAACAGAACACCACCGTTATTTAACATTACAACAAAAAATTAAAATAATTTTGTGAAGTTTTTTCTAATTGGTCTTTATAGTTTCATCAATGAAATGTAACACTTCATTCTAGTAGGTTCACATCCACCCTTTTATATAGGAATCGATTAAAAAAAATCGTATACAGATTGAGCTTATTAGAAACTTTTTAATTATGTTCGAAAAAATTTTCAACAAAATTACGAATTTTCGAAAATCATCTTCATTGTTTTGATTAACCCTCTAAGGGATGGCATAAATACACCCAGCGCATTATATCTTTTCCCACCCTCCTTTTATATAATATAAGATGTGAAAAATTTCTGTGTTGAGGAAAATAAAATTGATGAAAACTTTTTTTCTTCCGGTAGAAAATTAAGAAAATGAAGAGGAGGCGGAAGAAGTATGAACAAATTATATTCTTTTTTATTCTTTTTTATATTCGATTCTTGACATGATAGAAAAATCTCAATGGCTTTTCCAATAAAAAAACAAAGAATTGCAAAAGTAACTGAGAGTGAAATGGATATGGAGCTCCGAATGTCGAAACAGATCAAGATTAACGAGTAATCTTATATCTTATAAGCAATTTACCCGGTTCGAGAGGTTCGGTAATACATATTATATTTGGAAGTTACTGATATTTGATCAACAATTCCATGAACAAGTAAATACCCAATCTCTAAAGTAATCCGCGAACATTTATAATGCCGACAGAACCAAGAATATTGAAAACCTAGCACTTTTTAGCTTCCTATATTTCTTGGCAGCTCTTCGGAACTTAAAATTAAATGTTGAGGAACTGTGGTCACAGTAATTTCTAAGCATAAACGAACCAGAAAAGATTTTTTCCTACTTTATTTTTTCCATTTAATAATAAATTATAAATGAAGAAAGTGATAAAGTTGCACCTGTAAAAAATAAAAAAAGTACAAAAACAAACAAAAAATAATTAGCAATGGTTGAGCTTGGAGGAAATCACCATTTGACACATTAAAAACAAAATTCAAAAATACCTTGACAATCGCATCAGATTTCCATATCAAGCCAAAGAGCTCTATGTAAATGTCTGTTAATGGCTGGCTATGCTTTTGTAGCAGGAAAGCAAGATGCGTGCTTTCAAGTATTGTATGACGATAACGCGGTACATGGTCGAAACTCTGGTATCTGGAGTTCGATGCTAGCAAGCTGTGGTTATAAAACGGAAGAGCAGAATATTTCGCTCTATGTAGACAATAAAGAAAATTTCCTATCATCCAAATTCACATGCAAATGAAAATTCTAAAAGAAATTTTATAGCATGGATGCAGATAACTACACCTTTCACATTGCTTCATAATTCTTACAAATATAATCTAAGCAGAGTTCATTGAATGATTAATTGCAAAATCCATGATATGCTATTCAAAATAGTTTATAACATCAAGTTATTCACGATATAGAACCATGTGTTCATGCCTTTCTATTTTTAGAGGTTAAAGAAATAATGGAAACCCACATTAATAGCTCTATACATCGATTTTTCTCATAATTAACTATTTCTACAAAATCTTTTTAATTTGAGTTAAATAAAAGTGGACCAAGAATTTATCCTTATAGAATCCCGCAATTTAGAAATCCTTGCCATTTTGTTCTTTTTAATAAGTGCAACAGATGATAAAGAATGCAGGTTAAGCAACCTAGAATAAGTCTTTGGAGAATCCATGACGCTAAGATGCTAATTTAGTCAGATCTAGGGATTTGCAATTAGTTAGAAAAAAGTGGTTTCTATTATTACCCGATTTCGACTGTATTAATATTGTATTAGCTTCTAAGTACGTATTTCAGAATCTGCTGGTACATAAACTTTTCCGGAATACTTCGAAAATTTCTGCATAGAGCTTTATGGACAAAAATTTGTATCCAATGGTAATACTTTCGAAGTCTTCCAACATTCAATAAATAGAAAGATAGTCAACGGTAAGATAAGTTTTAATTATCGGAACAGTATATCATCTAGAATTACCGATTCTAAAACAATGACTTGCACTACATCCACGCATTAAAATTGAATTCATTAATCAAATTGCTAAAACGTGTCTAATGGATCCTGAAAAACTGATGGTGCGTTACAAAAGTAAACATGCTTTTGACGTATTAACCGAGGTGAAGCTATTATTTAGAGGATCAAAGTCGATATTACACAATGTATTCCTATATAGGTAATCTATAGATATATCCATTGATTCCTGATAGGAAAATCAGTATTCATTTTTGTCTTCATTTCTTGATGATAACTACATATATGGCCAGAGTCGTATTGCGAATTATCAAAAATCATCAATTTTACGTGTATCGTGCATGCTCAAATTTTCATCTACTTATATTAAGACCCGCCGTACACTAAAAGTTGTCCACCTTTTAAGACAGGCGAACAATATAAAACTATTGAAAATGAATTGCTCACGTACTACAGTTCAACACTCATGGTTTTCTTTCCACTGAGATGACAAGTTTAAAAGAAGCATCATTACATTTTACAGAATTTATTTTTTGGTGGTACAATAACATTATCATTACTATGAAATAAAAATGTATGTGAAAAAGTTAATTGTTTTGGTGGTGTAAATAATTATTAATCCACAGATTTACCCAGGGTTTATGAAATTTTTTATCATCGACAAAATTCTGTCTAGCTCAGGTAAGAACCAAAATATGTTTTGTTCCCCATTTTCTTAGTATAATCCTATAATGTAGGAGAAATGCCATAAAAAGTATGATAAGGTGGGCGAACAATTATCGTGGTGAAAAAAAGGAGAAGAAGAAGTGGCTAGAAAAACATGTGAAAAAATGCGCGAAGGATTTTTCTGCAACTTCATGAACACAAAAGGATAAAGCTTGACTGTATCTCAAAAATAAACAAAAGCTTGCACAAAAGAATTCTTTCTTTGTTACAATTGTAAAAGACCCAGTGGAGATTATCCAAACGTTAAAATCACGGCTCCTCCCAACATTTTAAATAAGATTTTGAAAACAATTAAGATTAAAAAAAATATCACAAAATGTTCATTCAAAAAACTGTCTTGCAATTAGTTTGATAGTTGAAATACACAATGCAATAAAAAAGGCGGAAGGTGCACCACAGCTAAAAACCTCGCTTTAAGTGATGCAAAAGGGTCAGCTGTGACGTCTGTAGTTTATGTAATTTTTTTACCTGAGAAAGTTAAAAAACGGGGTAAGTTGGTGAAAACGCCTTATAACCCATTGTCCCAAAAGAAGAGAACGCGAATAGAATATATCTTTTCCATTCAAAATAATCTGTCAGATGGAATATTAAATAACATTAAATAACCAACGATGTAGAATGGCGCAGTTATCAATGTACTTCCACATAAATTTACTGACATGCTAACAAAACATGGAGTGAACTATACTCTTAAGTACTGTCTCGAACACATGTTAAACAATAGAACTGTCTTTGCTAATCTGTGCGGGGAAGATTGAGTGAAAAGAGTCCTCATCGTTGTATTTTAACACTTTTATTATTATGAATTTTTATTATAGATGATCTCTTAGTAACACTCACCCGGCTGGGTTACAAAACGATATGCTACGCAAACGACCTGATGATTTTAGTTACGGGTAGATACGGGACAGAACTCTGCGAATTTGTGCAAAGCGAGATCCTATTTCGGACTGGGAATCAATCCACTAAAAACTGATCTCTGCCTTTTTACTAAGAAAAGTCGTCAATTGGCTCTACACGTTTGGAGCTAAAGCGCGCAGTAAAAAGTAAAAAAGATTAACTAGAGCAATCAAAGCTTTTAGAGCCTTCGCAATATGTCGCAGAGCTATAGGGAAAAAATGGGGTCTTAATCCGTGGATAATCATACACTAGCTCCGATCCATTCAAACCATGGCTCTGCGATGTGGTGGAAAACTTGGATTTCGCCAATCATCGTAAGATATTGAAAAAGGACTGTGCGTCTTTAGTGTAAGCAGTGTCCACTAGCATTCGGACCCTTGAGGTAGCTCTGAACTTATACCCCGAGAAAATTTACATCAAGAATGAAGCATCAATCGCAGCGCTAAGACTGCATCTTAACCAGAGCTGGATTCACCCGGGAACAAAAGTCCACCGCAAATCCATCTTTGAATTTGTTCAGTCAGTCGTACGTGACATCAACAGAGACAGCGATCACATCCTTGACACTAAACTGAAGTACAACTTCAAATTCAAAATTTCATATAGGGCAGGTTGTGAATCACACTCTGCGGTTAACACACCCTTTTAACTACACAGATTATTCTTAAACGTAAGAAAACACCGGAGCAGGCGTTTTCTGTGAGGACCCTTATTTGGAAACCGTCACAGTTTTCTAGGCGCAGATAAAGGCCACCCTTGAGACGGGCAAGTATCTCCTGATATCAGATACTAACTAAAAACCAGAATATTGCCATTACCTAATCGAATAGCCAAGCTGAATAGCCATCCGCTCGGATAGCCAAGCTGAATAGCCACCCGCTTGGATAGCCACCCTGAATTTTGTCAGTGTAATGAGGAGATCGTCCGGCTATGATTTATGTACAATAGATCATAAATATACAGGATGAACTATTGGCATTGTTGTGGCCTAAGTTCTCGAGACTCCTTAGACTTCTCAATGGTTTTTTTTTAATCCACCCATCCAAGGTTGCGTGCAAAATTGTTTACACTGAAAAAAGATTAAGTTCCTCGTATAGTTCTTTAATCGCACCATCGGCGGAGTTATCAGGGCTGATAGTCCAAGCTTAATGTAATTCCAAAGTCTAAATATATAAGATGAAGATAGTATATGATCTAGAAAGCTCCCAAAACCTACTGATTATTCATGTTCTTTTCATATCGCTCATATTTATCAATCCTTATTTTTCTTTCTCTGTAGCTCCTCTTGAAGTTGGAGTTTTTGTATACTCACTACCATTTTGCTGGGATAATGACATAGACAGATATTGCATGTGAAATATCTTTACATGGTCTGTACTCCAAAGGAAATTTATGGATATTTATGAAGAAAAGATAATAACTTTAATACAATTCACTGGCCATAGTATTATCAAGACACTATCGAAAAATGATTTTCAATTATGCTTATCAAATTTAAGAATCAGCATCTGTTTGGAATTATATGGTTAATAAATTTCTTTAAAATCCCAAAATAGAAGCACTACACTCGTTGACACTAAGTTGAATTAAATAAAATAAAGTTGAATTAAATTAAATAAAAATACAGCGTACGAACATAGAACATCTAGTTACCTTACATCATATTTTGTTTAATATCGAAAAAAAAACATTGCAAAATATTTACTTCTATAGAAGGTACTTAGTCCTAGCTAGAATATATTTAACTTATATTTTACTTTTATAAATCGACGGTACTAAAATTTAATAATATTTTAACACTAGTTAGAGTTAGTGTAAAATTTAATATTTGTTTACTTACATTTATTTCTCATACCATTTCGATATCGTCTTTATAACAATAGTAGTAGGTAATTTAAATAGAAACTACTAAATTTTCTAGACTAGTTAAATATATAGTTCTAAAAATTAAATATAAAAACTTAGTTAACCCCATATAATTCATATGGGCCAATTTTTTGGTTTCTTTTTGTATTTTGTATTCCAGGGTGGATACCTAGATGGACTACGTTCACATTTGGGTGGTTTAACTCAACGTGTTAAATCTTGGTATTGGGGACGACCTCTTGTAAGTGCAATTGTATTTTTTTACCTAATTCATTTCACCTAACTTGTTTTTTTTTTTAATTGGAAAATCAAAAAAAAAAATGTTAAATTAAAACAATTCGAACATGACACGTCCTCACATATATAAATAGCATTGCAATTTTAATCACTTCCACACATAAAACGACTACTTTTACTAGTTAATTTTTAAAATAATTTTGAAAACTATTTAGTTGTAGTTTAAGTAGTTGTTTAAATTTCTCTTAGTGCAGTGATTTGTTTGAGTATTGAGTTCAACCGTTTTTGGCTTTTTTTCCTAGCGTTTGTTTTTTTTTTTTTTTTTTTTTTTAGTAAGTAGATCGAAATCACGCGTTTTATTAATGATAAGCAATGCACTTTAAAAAAAAAATTAGAAATAAATTTTATATTATGCCATTTGGAAATGTAGACATGTCCATTTGTATATAACACATTCTGCTGTAAATCTTTCTACGTATACATAATGTACATAAAATACTTTGGTACATACATTGATATATAGGTTATAGGTTACCTATAAGAAAAAGACGTTTATAAAATTCATCTATACATATACTTTTTCCTTTAGTGTTGACATTTTTCAAGAGACCTCTTTTGTCTAAATTAGACGAAAGCAATATTTTTTATATGTAATTAAAGTACGCATTCCAAATAGAACTTATTGATTTTTTATTTTGATGAATTTTAACTCTTTTGTGATTGAATGAAATGGTGGAATGGCTGAACTCAAAAAGTTACTTCTCTGCCCTCCAACAGCGAATATTTCCAATTAAACTTATACTAAAAGGATGGAAATTTCTTATCCTTTTATTTTTCACAAGATATTATAAATTCAATGAAAACATTGAAAAGTGCTTTTCTCGTAAAAAATTAAGAATTTCTTACGAATAATGATAAAATAACAATTTTTCGACCTTTTGTATAAGTTTAATTGGTATATTCGTTGTTGGAGGGTAGAATAGCGAGTTTTTTGGTGCAGCGTTTTCATTTTCGTCTTTCGACGTGCAAAAGGCTTTAATTTAGAGTAAAGTGATCAGTTCAAGAGTTAAAGGAGAAAGTTCTTATTAGAAAACTAAAAGCGAAATTTATGTTATTTTAAAATATTGCTTAACCCGTGAAAACGAAAGAAATATAGTGAGAGGAAGAGAAATATGCTGATACGCTGATAGCTTAACGAAAAAGAATAGGTTTAATGGATGAATCAAAAATATATTTTGGAACTGCACTTGAGCATGCTAATAACAAACAAAAGTCAACTTTTTAAATTCAAAGTGTGGCGGATATGAGATAAATACAAAACACTATAAATGTATTTATACAGTGAAGCGTGTTTCTGTCCTAATTTACAAGTGCTGAAACTGTATCATGGGAAAATTTGCTATGGCAAAATATCAAACGGATAAAAGAAAAACTGATAATGATTCCAAATTACCAATCCCTCCATGCCCTTTATATGTTCTAATCTTCTTGCCGACTAGTCGCCGAATGGATTTAGCTATTTAGCTTCTTGACCTAAGCCTAAGCCTATGAGCTGGTTCATCCTCCTCATCTATGTTCCATACAGCTGGCTTAGATAGATACACTCTAGTAAAGAAATCATGTTGAGTTCATCAATGCGCTCCTCATTAGGAATCTAATGACCATAAGGCATGTACTGGACCTAGATGGAAACAATGCCCAATCTGCAATGCATGGTTAAACCACGTCGTCAAAAGTAGAGTTAAAATTGCAAAATTTTAATTTTAATGAGCCATAACTTCAAAATGGAGGGGAGGAGGAGAAATGCTTATAAACCATTGGAAAGGTCCAATTATTATCTATCTAACACAATTTTATTATTATTTTATTATCATCAAAAGCTGTAACGTTCAGAAATGATAGTAACAGTAATCATCCACAGAAGAAATGAACAGATAACTATTTTGTGAATTATATCGTCAATTAGATTTTTGACATCGACGAAAAAGGGAGCAGACTGCATGCAGCATACGATTTGCTCGGACGCAGTATCCGTGTGTATCCACCAAAATGATAGTTTGCGAGTTGCGTGGGCATTGTGAGTCAGTTTCGTTTCGTTTCCTTCTTTCTGTAGGTACACTTTTGACGCAGTTTTCTTCAGCTTCCGAGAAGCTCACACGCTAAATACGTTGTGTTCCATTGAAGTAGTATACAGCTCGCGTGTTGGGCAACCTCCTGATACATACCCTTTTTGAGACAGACATTTCCTCGCGTCGTTTGTGTTTAACGTTTAACGATACTGGGAGGTTGCAAAAAAAAATTAGAAACTTGGCATTCTTCATTTATTTCCTTTGGAGAAGATACTGACAATAAGTAACTCCTTTGTTTTAAGACCATTCAATTCAAAAAAGTAAAAAAGAAAGTGTATGCTCTGAGCAGCTCTATAAAATAAATCTGCTTGTATTTTTCTACAATCCATTTATAAGCTATTAATTCTTTACTCACACAATTTTAAAGTATCTTTTTTTTTAAATTTTATTTAAACTAAGAAAGAATAGATATTTCATCATTTCTATCGAATAATCGAAGTACCTTGGTAGATACAGGTGAATGTCTATTAATTACGAAAACAAAAAACTTTGTCATGATTAAAACGTTTATGAAATAAATGTAAACTTATTTATTTAACTGCACTTCACTATTTAAAATATGTCGCTTCCAAGCAGAAAATACTATTGAAATTACTCTTTGAAATCTTCCTATGTTAAAAAATTCGTTTTGGGTTTTGCAGAGTAATGAACTTATCGGATTTTTTTCTTTTTAACTACGTATTCTGGGAGAATCAGTAGATACCATATTTGGATTTCCTATTATATCCTTCGGCACAGTTTGTACATGTTGGCATTAAGAACGAAAAATCAGGTTTATTTGACATATCGGAATCTACCCAAAATGCTGAAACACAATGGCGGTATGGGGCATCGGCATCAGCATTCATATCGGCATTGAAAATCACATATTATTTGATTCTGGCATCAGCATCAAACCAATGCGGATACTGTCATTGTGTCTAGCGGCACTACCTTACTTATGATTCTATGTCGATGCCACCATTGTATTTGGGCATTTAGTACTAAAGATTTAGTATGCGATCTTCATTATAGTAAGTCGTTCTAAGAGCATTCTGGTGAGCATTTGATAAGAGCATCAATGAGACTACCAACAAATGTTCCTCAAAACTCAGAGACTGGATCATTACTCTACAATGAATTTGTTAGTTTACAACTTTGTTTATTATAATTTGGAATTATACTGAGCTACCTAACGCACGTCCTCTATAAATTTTAGTTGGCCAATGAGTAGTAAATCTTTTGTTAAACAATTCTCCATCTGTTATTTATTTGTTTATGATATATATATATATATATGTCTCAACTTAATGGAGAGGCTTCGTTGCTGACAAAAAGCATTGCAAAAACAAAACACAATTTGAAGACTTACGTACGTAAAATAATATCTGCAGTATGGGAAAAAGAGAAAACATCAGAAAACTATTTCAATAGCATCAAGCTTAGAGATGCTTCGAATAAACCCAACAGTATTTCAATACAACCGTAAGATTCTACTGTATAGCGGGATAAAAGAATTATATAAACTCGAATAATAAATTTTCGGAAAAAAACATCATTACTGCGACATTGATACCAAAATCGACTTTTTCCTCCGAATGTATCGATTACATTAAAATCGATTTCATAGTCGATATATCTAAAATAATTTCGAAACACAACAGTGAAAATCTCTAGCATTATTTTAAATTAACTCCTTGGGCCATCCCCTGTCCTCTGTAGAGAAGAATACATTTTAATTGGGAACTGTTATTTTTATTATGTATTATGACTCTACATGACCCTACATAACTAACATTTATATTAAACACTGTTTTCAAATTCCTAACGATTTCATATCTATCCCTCTTTGTTACCAAATTATAATCATTTAACTAAAAAAAAACCTTTTGGTTACCGCTGATGGTGACGGTAAAAAACTCCATTATTTCGAAAAAAAAATGGTTATAATTTTACAACGAGGAGAAATAGAGGCGTGATAAACCGTTCGATGAAAGGCCCTTAGACTTTAATTATGTTTATAAAGTGCATTGTTATCAGGCTACCGGTTGAGAGGGGGGGGGGGCGGTTATAATAAAACCCTCTGTCAGATAAAACAACAACTTTAATTATGTTAATAAAGTGCATTGCTTCCTGTTGCATTGCTTGCTGATGGTGGAGGGGGGGGGCACTTTCATTATAAAAGACGCTGTAAAATAAAACAACAACTTTAATTATGTAAAATTGAGTTAATACTGAGCCTTCAAGGGGATAAATTGATACCAGTTTGTATTTGTTTTTATACAAAAACATTATTTCCATCATTTTGGCGCCTAAACTTATTATGCAAATATTTTCTCTTACTAACCTTTAGAGTGATTTCTTTTTACGTTCCTAAAGGGTATAGCATTTTTTTTTGTATATAAATATTTTGAAACATTCAAGCATTGATGTGGAACTGCCCCACTGGAAGCTGTGCTTGCAAGTATTAAAAGTTTTACGTTTTTGGAAAACAAAGCATTGGTTGACTTCAAAACTTAGTAGAGGAGAGTTTCGACATTTTATTCAGAGCTGTACATAAAGTTGATTTATTTCTTTGAAAATAAAACAATTCGTTTTATTCACAACAAAAACTGTTTTATAAAAATTTATTGAAATTTTTCAAAACTTTTGTATTAGGCCAGTCGCACGCTGAAACAGTTCGGGCAGAATTATATATGTATATATATCTATATTTGTGACAAATTATGAGTTTCGTTCTTCACATCTCCATGTTTAGAGTAAGACAAAGCTTCTTTGTGTACCGAAAAGTGACTCTTGATGCTAATTTATGCACAGTTGACTGATTTGTAGAATTAATGACTTTTAATTCACATATAAAATATAATTAACAGAATTATTAAAGCTTAGTAGCTCTAAGTAAGCTTTTAGTAAAATTTTGCCCAAAATTCAAAAAATTTTCCGAAACTTCTTCGAATTATTCTACTCCTAGGTAGTCTGTAGCCAAAACGATATTCAAAATAACTAAATTCGGTGTCTTAACACTGAAGAAAAAAAAGAATTTTTTAATAGGAAGTATTACGAAATACAAAGTTAACGAATCAGAAAAATTCAAATTTTGACTATAAATTAAACTGTAACCCCCCCTTAAAATTTGATACACTTTAAGTGAAACCATCTAGAACAGGGGTGGCCAACCTTTCAGCTTCCCTGGGCCGCATCGGAAGTAAACGAGTTATATTGGGCCACACATAAAATATACGAACCCTAAAGATAGCCAATGAATAAAAACGAGGAATATACATACATACTTAGTTAACAATTTTAAGTAATTAAGCTTCATTAATTCATAAATTTTTTATTATAAAATTTAAGAAATAGCAACAAGAAGTTGATGTGATATTTGACATTGTTTTTGAGACAATAATGCTTCGATATTTTGCGATCGAAGTTGATGCAACTCTCAGTGAGTTCTCAAGGTGCTCATATGTTATTTTGCTCCTATTTTTATTCTTTGTATCGTAAGCTTCAACTTAGAGAATAGTTGCTCACAAATGTAGGTGCTTCCAAATAGCGATGGCATGAATTGTGAAGCAAGGGGTACGTTTCTGTGGGAAGATAATTCTTATAAAAGTCCCGTAAAAAGAAATTATTAAATTTTTCATAAAAGTTGAAAATCAAATTGCAGCTCTAGCCATTTCATTTGAAAATTTGCTGGTAAGTTTATGTCGACTAAAAATTGAGTCGCAAATATGTCAAAATATTGATGATTATTTTGGAAATCTTGAAATCAGATTCCTGTATCAAATCGAAAATCAAGTTTGCATATTTTTCGTTACTCTCAGGAAAGTGTTTAGCCAACGTTTCAAAATACATAAAATTATTTGCTTGAATTTGTAACTACCATAGTTTCAGTTTCATTTCGAAATCCCCTATAGTTTGAGGCATAGTTGTTTTTCACTTTGAAGACGCAAATTTAGCTCATTGAAATGAGAAAAAGCAAAATCTGTGAGACTGTTTTCATCACCAAGTTCTAGCACAGATTTTATTCTTGATTTCATTTCACAAAACATAAAATCTTTTCAACATTTTACCCCGACTTAACCATCTTACTTCCGAAAAATTAAAAATGTTCTCAATTTCTTCAGTGTCAATTTGACTAAGTACAATTGCAATTCCCATGGAAATGTTATATAGATAAAGAAAATGTTTTATAAAATTAATTGAGAAAATATTTAAGTATATGAGTTTTGTTGGGCCGCATTCAAAGCCGTCCTGGGCCACATGCGGCCCGCGGGCCGCGGGTTGGACACGCCTGATCTAGAACTTTAGTAGCAAACTTTAAAGAAACAAAAACGAGAAGACGTTTTTTCTAATAAAAACCACCTTTTATTGCTCAATTACACGTTTGAAAAACACTACTTAAAGAAATTTCGCTAAATGCATTTCGGACTCATTTTTCCATCTTCAGTAGCTTCCTACTTGACTTTAAATGAAACTAGTATTATGGTATATGACTATATTTACAAGTACACTATCATTAGAAATGCAATCGTCAAAGTTGTCAGCAAAAAATACAACAACAAAAGTAAAAATAGCTCTACGGTGTTTTCCAGAAACTCTGTGAAATATTTAGTAGCAAACTTAATGTTTTTTAAGTTGATTCATCTACCAACGACGCTTGTAAGATTTTCCGCACTTTATTATTATTTTTTGTTGTGAGCCTTCGTTGCTAATTTTTCTTATACCTTTTGGATCCATTCTTTTTTCCGCTTTAGAATCGTCAGCCGTTTTGCTTTATTTTCTCTTTTTTTATTTTCCTCAATTCATGTAATGTAAGAGCACTGTGTTCATTGTCATTTTCATCCTTCTTCTTACAATCTTTAGAAGTTCTGATAAGTCTAATCTGTAAATTTCTAAATCCTGCCATAGCCAGAAGGATTCTAAACAAGTCTGCAAAATTTCACAAAACTGTTCTCCAAATTGCTTCCTGATAAAATCATTACTACCAGTTATAAAACGGATGTTTTGAGAAAAACCAACTTTTTTTTTAAGTTCAAAAGTCGATAGCGGTGTTTCACTTACATCAATCACTTCTTACATGTGTGCCTAAATTACACGTTGATTTCAACGATTGCATTTGATTTATTTTTTGATTGAAAATATTCGACCATGTCTCCCTTTTCGACTTGGTTGGCCTATTACATCCCATTTCAAATAAAGAGCATTTTTATGCAATCTACTTATTAGATTAAATGTTGCAATTCACATAATTTCTGTGAAACAAAAATTTACTCAAAATCAGTCATAGATATCTGTGGCCACTGTCAACTTATGATAACTCCAAAATTGAGAATTCTCTACAATAAATGTGATTCCGATTATTTTGACTTAGACTTTTTTGTCTACTCGTGATGATTCCATTTTCAAATAGAAAGCTATAATATAGCCGGTGCTCTAACTCAATTTTTAGTCATACCATTATCTGATGGCTATAAAGAAAAACTTTAAAATTTTGTGTTATCACTTTCTATCTTGTGGAATTAATTCGCGTATGGAATTATCTTCCTCTTAAAATTAAACCGCAGGCATTTTTAATGCATTTAAAAAATTATTAACTTCTCTTAGAATAAATAAATAGATTGGGGTTATATCGCTCACATGTGACATTTCGGACTGAAATTATCGTGTATTCCATTCATTAACTGTGTCCTATACAAATGTAGTATTGATGTTACATATCTCTTCTATAGGGTATGTCAAAGACTTAAGAACAATATAAACACAGGTTGCTCCAAAAGTTGTGAACATTATTTAAGAAACTGAAAGCAGAGATCGAGAAAAGCATGTGGTGGTTAACGAAGACTTTAAGACGCGGTAATTTATCCCCCGCACATATGCCATTTCGGAGAAAATGTAATTGAAGTAAGTAGAGATAATGATAAGTATACTTGTGAGCTCTATGTAGATAGTTGTACAAATATTGACATACTATGTATAACAAATCATTTTGCATAGTCAAAAAAACCGATGTCTTTGCAGTGATATGGCAGCTATTTGGAACCGTCGTAATGGTATGGTATTGTGATTCTCGTGAATGGCATTGCGCTACTGCCATGTTTATTTTCATGGACTACAAAAAAATATAAGAGTTTCTGTTGTCACAAACCGTTTAAATACCGTAATTTTTCCGACAAGTTTAATTAATTAGCCTGTAATTACGCCACGCCGGTCAGCCCTAAAATTATGATTTTCGTTTCTTAAATTTGTTAAATCAGTTAATTCGACTCTTTAAGGGTCGCCATACTTGTAACAAATGACTTGGATTTTTCTGTCATCATCTCCTGGTCTATTACTCGATTTAGCAAATTTTTGAAATTATATTTGAAGTTTTTATGGAAACTTTGTGTACAAAATTTGAGATCTCCACATCGACGAGCTCTCAGGAAGTTTGAAATAATTATATACTGAAAACCCAACGTTTTGTGTCGAAACACCAGGAAGAGGTTTCCCGATTTAGTCCATATAATTTTAATTTCTTTTCCTATTACTATGAAAACTCTATGCACCAAATTTCAGTTCCTTACAACGTTCTCAGGCAGTACCAAATATATAGTGAAAAACGAAATTTTTATATAGCAACCGTACGATGGATTAGTCCCATTTTCGAGCTTAAATTTAGTTTTTTATTTAAAAAGCCTGTAGGCAAAATTTCAATACTCTAAGTAAATATGTTCTCGAGTTATCGTGAAGATGGACAAACAGACAAACGGACGGACATATAGCGGACAGACGGACATGCAAAAATCAAAATAACTTTTAATATTATGTGCCGGTGTACAAGCAATTTTACTCTACTAGCATCATTTCTGTGGGTTACAAACGAAATGACAAACTTAGTATATCCTATAATTTTATCTAGGGTACAAAAATGGTCCCGAGCGAGTTGATCTTTTCTTTTTAGAAGTAATTGACAAAATGTTTGTAAAAAGGCGTGCCATGATCTAGCCACCTTATGCGACAAGATATCCCCGTAGGGGTTCAGAATATCCATTTACAATATTTTAAAAATTTTATCCCAACCTCGAAAGCAGTTGACAAATTTGCCGTAGTTTTAGGCGTATATTCTGACGTTTATTCATTGCAAATTCATTTTTGTTTATTTTGATGAAAAAGTAAATCAAAATGAATATGGTGAATATAAAAGTACGACAACTTTGTGGTGAAATATCAAAATATGTGACTAAAATAAGCAGTGTCCCAGAAAAAACTGGTCGGAAGTAAATATTAAAGAATGAATGAAAAAAAAACTAATAAATATAATGTTAATGTATAATTTTATTTTGTTATCATACTTTCAATCTTACCCATAATATAAATGAATAAAACAATTTTTTTTCTTGAGAAATCATGAACTTTTTTATTTATGCCCAACGTCAAGGCTTGCACAGTATCTTCTGTCACTTCTTCGGCTGATTTTTTCCATTTATTTTTAAATTGTTTGATATTCGCAGCTTTACATTTGGTCTTCTCTAAATGACAAGAGCCCAGTATTTTTCAATGGGACGAAGCTCAGGGCAATTAGGAGGATTCGCTAAATTGGGCCAAAAAAGAACAGAACTGTTATATCTTTCACTAAACGGCAGTAACCGCTTTTTTTAAACATTCTTTTACATAAATTTCACCGTTTATCGTCCCTGTTCTAACGAGAAAATCACTTTTTTCACCACAATTAGGTACAAATTGCCTGCCACACTAAATACTTCTGGAGAAATATTGATGTTTTCCTGACTTTAAACTTTTCTGAAACAGAACATCGTTGCTTTGCAACATAATATTCCTGTCCAGGTAACTGTGAAAAATCTGGCTTCACATATGTTTCATCGTCCATTAAATGTTTTAAGTCTCTTTCTTTCCTTATTCTTTGAACTGTAGATTGCGAGATCGCAGCTTTATCTGCCGCATCATGAACGGAAATGCTTGGCTTCGTCTTAAAAATCCTGATGACAGCAGCTTCCAAATTTTTATACATTGAGCCACGATTTCTTTCTGAACTTGGCTTTCTTTGTATTGTCAAAGTTTAATTTAATTTTTCAATACCGTTGGCTTAGTTACTTTACTTATACTTGGTCAAAATCAATTTTTCGAACTTACAACTATTTGCATTCCACAATCAATACTTACTCAACAACTAACAACAAATTTAATAACTTTCAAAGCTTAGTTAAATCTGTATCCAGAAAATAAAGTACCGTTAAATATTACACGCAAATATTACAGTTGCGGAGAAAATAAAAGGACCAAATTTTATCTGCGAGAGTCCTTATACGCCTAAGCTACGGCAAAGAGATCAGAATCACCCCCCAAGACTGTACATTTTGCAAGTCATCATTGAGTAATTTCTCCAAATTTTTACCCCTTTTTTCGGTGCGGCATATTACAGTGTTACGTGGCAGAGAAATGTTCATAATTAACAAACGAACTTCCTTCTTATTTTTGAAGTTATGAAAAAATCGTGCTCCAGTTTTGTACATAGATTCCTCGATCATTTCCCCATTATCGGAAAACTTCTTTGGTTTTATCAATAATTCGGTAATTTAAAAAAAAATGACAACACTGTTGCTTTTGATTTTGTGTCTGGATTCGTAAAAAAAGCAATTGCTATGCACATTAGGCAATTTTTAACTCACTTACTTAAATCTTCCGGATTTTACTGGCAATCGAAGAATCGATTTTAAAATGCTTTTCGACATTGTTATATTTTTTAGTGCTACACTTGAGTTACACACAAGACAAACTCAGTTGTCCTTGAACACCTCGAGAAAGAACTCCCCAGTAGGAATTTTAATGCTTACTACCGAATCGATTCTGTAATAACAATTTGTAAGCTTTAACCCTTACCAACCAAATTAAGAAATTAATTAGTTTACATTTTGATGTTTTAGCAAGGTAACTGCTTACTTGTCTCTCTACCTGTTACAAGCTACTTTGTTCATTACAAATAATACCTAAATCAACCATTTACCAGTAAGCTTTTACATAAATGAATCATGGTAAAATTTCTTCTTACAACTTTATAGTTATCTTAAGTTACTGTTCCTTAGAGAATATTTTAAAAATGCGCAGTCGTATTAAAAGAAATAATATTTTGTTCAATGATATTATAAGTGACAGCTAGAGTTGCCCGTTCTTAAAACAGCATTCCTTCTTAAGTGTGTGAAGTTCGTTTTTATTGCTTTTTATTTTTTTCAATTTTTCTAAATTTTTTTATTTTATTTTACTTTTTTAATTTTTTCAACCGTTTTTAATATTTTTTATTTTTTTAATATTATTTTATTTTTTTAATATACTTTTCATTCAAATAAAACTCATGCTGGGATTCGTCTTGCAAGAATTTGTAAAATTGTATATACAATTTGTTTGATAATTCACTATATGTCACGGTGAGAGGAACAAACAATTTTACACTTACAAAACACTTTTACTGGTAGTACTACACCTGTAAATTGGTAAACAATTATAAATATCATTATATTCAATTATCAATTCCTACTGGGCCTCTTCACTTTTCGCACTATCTGTGGTAGTATAAATGTTACTATTTTCACACTCAAACAACCTCGCCCGCTTGTCGTTACCCAGCAGAACATATCTGGATTCACGAAAATCTAATTACTGACTACATCGATGAACATAATAAAAATGTAATCGAAGAAAAAATCGCCTCATAATAATGCAGAAAATAACCAAACAAATGCTCTTTATCTCAAGTGACACGTAGCGTGCAAAAAGATTAAAAAGCAGACAATCATTCACTGAGAATGAATGCTGTAGAGTGTAGATAATACGGGGAATCACAGCTTAGATTTTTTAGTTTATGTTGAAAGTTTTACTGAAGTGTACTATTTTAGTAAAAGTTGGCGAATAGTTGCAATACAAAATTCCAGTTTTAGTAAAAGATACTTATAGCTCTAATGAAAAAAAGAACAAGATATTCAACTTACTAAATAATTAAATACGTCAAAAATACCACCCTCTCAGACAATACTGAAGTTCGAAGATAAGATGATGGTATAATTCAGGATTTATCTAAAACTTCGAGTGTAACTTTCAAAGAAAAATCGTGAGCGTGGCATCATGTTTACAAACCGCCTATAGAAATTTTTCTAGATCTATTACGAATATTACATTTTGTAATGAGTACCATTATGGCTACTGCCTATGGCACCGCAGTGTAAATGTAAGTGATGACATCAGTCAAAATGTAGCTATTGTAGCCATTTTCATTGATGAGAAAATTTATTCTTTCACCGATGATGTCGCTGCTGGGTATTAGTGCGTGAAAGAAAGAAAGAGAGAGCTAGATAGTCCTGGGTAGACGAGGCGGCAACACAGCGGGGAGAACTGGTTATTCATTATTCACGCCACGTGAGGCCCGGCGGAGTGGTGCAATTCCTTGAAAATGGAAATTTTTATAATTTTCGTTCAATTGATTTCTCTTCTTTTTATACTGATCTGGATCAGGGAAGATTGCCAATATATTTAACGTCATTAACGAAAACGATTATGTAAGGTTTTTAAAATAAAAATACTAGTTTCGGATGAGTTGCATTTCATTCCACTGAGGCTTCTTAACCAACTAACAAATATTAAATATTACACTATAAAAGATAATATGGAAACAGAGAGCGATAGCAGTTTTGTTGTTATAAATTTGATTTAGAATCACTAAAAATAAAAGTACTTAAAATTCTTCTTTCTCCATTAATTAAATTAGCTTTAAAATTAACGCTACAGTATGCTCTACCTAATGTATTCAATTCACTATTGTTGATTCCGTAATATCCTCTTGATGTTGGTGAGTCCAGTTGTGAAACTAAGCGTCGTGGTACATAAGCTTCTTTTTAAAGCTGATGGGACTTCCAGTATCAAGAACAGTCATTACCTTCATGGATACGGCTGCCCTCCGTGTTGCTTCACTGATGAATGAATAGCTATGTAAGTAAAAGATAGAAATCATTAGCCTTGTTAAGGAGCTCATATTGATTACTTCCGTCATCTGGTAATGTTTCTTCAGCGTTGAGCATAGTGTCCTGTACCATCATAACCGTCGATGATTGACGACAGTTTGTCGGGATATGTCCTTGTTGACCGCATCGAATACAAAATTACCTTCCCCTCTTCGGTTTAGGACAATTGCTGCTTAAGTGGTCAAATTCATTGCAGTTGAAAAATTTTATTCTACGCTGTGGTTCTTGCTGCACATATCTGGGCCTAGAATATGATGTTGATCGTGGAGATAAAACTTCAGAATTCGTGTACCTCTTCATTTTCTCATACTTCCTCAGTGCTTGTTTTAACTCTACAATATTGTGGGCGTTATATAGGAGTTGCTTGTTAACAGTCGAGTCTGGTATTCCTCGTATAATGTGAGACATGAGATCTTGTTCCTGGATATCGGAAAAAAATGGAGATTTCTTGCATTGCTATGTACATATTGCTGAAGTGTTTCCTCCCGTTTTCTCTTCCAACAACGTAAAGTATCGTGAATATCTGCTGCAGTGGCATGCTGGTGAAATTCCCTAATTAAGGCCGATTTTAAGTCCATCCATGATTTACAACATGAACACCTTAAGAATAATTTTGCTGTTCCTCTTAATAGTCGCTGGGCGTAGATGAACGATTTCTTTCATCCCATCCAAAACTTTGTTTTGAATCCTCAAAGCTCTGTATCCATCTCTGAATCAAGAAATTGTCGTCACTACTGAATGTCTGGAGAGGTTCTTCAACGCCTCTAAAACTACGTGAGGGTTGATGTGTAGCGGAATTTTCTTCTTCCTGTAATTTTTTCTTTAGCTAGGAAATTTCTAGCTTTTATTTCACCATTTCTCGTAGATCATCCAATTGCTGATCTAAATTTTGCACAGCTGAATTTTCCGGCGTCTCAGTATAACTGTTTTGTTCTTTACCGACACCGTTATTGTCTTCACTATCTTCCCTATTATTCCCTATTATTTGGAAAATATTGCAAATTTCTATTTCGGTTAAACTTCCTACTGTCTCTTCTAATCTTAACTGCAATTGATTTTTTAATCCGGTAGAAGCTTGTCCTATTTCGGATAATTTGTCTTTTAGCTGTTGGACAGTGGCCTTCTTGATAAATCAGGTTACACGTGCAGCCATGTCGGGGCAAATTATCTTAACATTTTTAAATATAGCAAAAATGTGATGCACGGACACAATCCTTTTTGAGGATAAAACACTTTTTCCACAAAAACCCCCGGCTTATTTTCTGATCATTAAAACTTTGTCTGATTCACTGAATCACGTTCGTTTAATGCTAATCTCCTTGCCGTCACCCTCTGTACGCTGGAGTGAAACACTGGTAGGTAATAAGTTTTTATCAGTTTAAAAAAAAATCTGTTGCGTACACCTATGCACCTATGCACTACACATATTTAAATGGAGCGATCCACCGATCAAATAATGAAATTTTCGGGAAAATATAAACTGCGCAACTTATCGCGAGTTCTTAGGAGCAAAAAGACATATCGGCCTAAATCAAAATAAATGTACGCTACCATTTTTTTTTTTAATAAAAATACTAGTTTCGGATGAGTTGTATTTTATTCCACTGAGGCCTCTTAACCAACTAACAAAAATCGCAGCACTTGTCTGATTCTACTCACTGTCTTAACGGTAGCTTAAAACAATTGGTCATACAAATATTAAATATAACACTACAAAAGATAATATGGAAACAGAGAACCATAGCAGCTAGCATAGATGTGTAGTACGGTAATGGAATATTGCTAGCCCTACGTACATACAGCACTACAATTTAAAAAAAAAATTGAACCAAAACTATTTTTCGTTTTTAACGTTGTGAGATAATTGAAGACGTGGCATTATTCCCATTTTCAAAACCATTCTTACTTAGGTTAGGTTAGAATGGTGACCATCGCGCGAATCCCTGCGATCAGCTTCACTTATACCATTTGCGGTCCATTTTGATACCACCTTATTGGAACCCTACCTGGGAAAGATACTTCAGATATAGGGGTGCGCTGAAATCAGCCACAAGAGTTAAGGAAGCTTACCAGGTCACCCAACTCCTTGTTTGCTAGCACACCCAATTCGCGGAAGAAATAGCTACCGAGCGCATTCCTCCAGTAGGTGCTGAACACTCTCAACCTCATTCTCATTCATACGTGCTCTGTGCATATTTACCAAAGAGGCCTTGCCTCACAATAACTGCTATAAGCGTTTATGCACATCATTACGATTCCTCCTTAGAAAAGATTTAGTTCTCCTAGGGCATATGGTCTATGCTATCCATCTGCGATTTGCCTGCTTACAGGCCTGTACGTGTAGAATCCTCTTCAGTGATTCTAGGGGCCTTCCGCTGGCAAATAGTCATATCGGAGCTCTTCTTGAACGGAGCATCAGTTGCCTCGTTTTCAGGTATATGTAGAGTAATCCTGTGGTAAGCACCCAGTTTCCCGAGCTCATAGCGACATCGTTGCACAAGTTGCGATCTAATGGTGTTCGCGTTCAGGCCTTGATTGCAGCTTGGCTGTCAATACATATCCTGATAACTCGATCATTGCATACAATATAAGTTACTCCCTGCAGCCTTGCTACTTCGCTAATAGCCAAAACCTCCGCCTGGAACACACTACAGTAGACCGGTAGGTGGTATGATTTCTGCATTAAAGGGAACGCTGAGTACACCCGGATCCCACCCCACCATCCATTTTGGAACTGTTTTTGAAGACGCACATATCAGAGTCTTTTATCATGCCATTTTCCTCTACTATTCTCCCATTTTTCTCTACTATGTAGGAATGCTAGTTGAGAATAATTTCTCAAAGTTTAATCTATGGACGATATAATCCGTGGCTCCCTATATACAATTCCCAGGACAGAACTTCAGTATTCTACTGTAGCCAAGGCCTGCTGTTGCCAAGCAGCCTGACTCTCTAAGGCTTAGTGCACGTTTTGCTGCTATACATTTCGCATGGATGTCAAGGGGCCGGAGCTGGAGTACGATCTCCATTGCTGCAGTTGGCATTGTACGAACACTTATGACACCTAGGCAAGTAGCGCTCTGTATTTTTGTAAGACTCTTCAGGTGCGTTAATTTCTCTAGAACATTCCACGGTGTACATCCAGTACAGAATGCGAGGGTATGTGCTCCAACTTTTACCAAATGTTTTCTTGCAGGTATAGAGTGCAATGGCCGCCTTTTTGATGCCCTCATTCACATTTATCCTCCAATATAACTTGGACTCTAGTATCACTCCTAGGTATTTGGCTTCAGTTTTAAATTCAAGAGTAATGCTACCCAGTTTTGAGGGAGGGAAGACGGAATAACTCTCCTCCGTATAAAGAGGACTAGTATGGTCTTTGTCCCAGACCACAATTCTTAGCCAAGTCAGGAAGCTTTTAAAAAACTCTGTGAGTTAGTTCACTAATCGTCGATAGGAACTTTCACGAGAGTATGATGGCTAAATCATCAGCATATGATACCGCTCTTGATCCAGACCAGAATTCCATTAACCAAAAGTCCAACTCCTTCTTGTGGAGTACCTCTAGAAACTCACTTACTAATTTTATTGCTTTCAAGTTCTGTGTATATCAGGCAGTTATTGAGCATTTACAGAATTCGAGACCTAGACCAACCACGGCATCCTGAATAGGCTCTGTTCTAATATTGTTAAAGGCTTCCTCGATATCGAGAAATGTACCTATAGTGTATTCTTTTTGATCGACTGATTTTTCAATGGTTCCTAATACGTCATGTAGCGCAGTTTCAACCAATTTACCTTTAAGGTATGCGTGCTGTAATCTCTAAATCTCACTTCCCCTGAGCAGGCCGTCCGTGGACGCCACTATCAACTTTTCAGAAGTCTCCAGAAGAAAGGATGTAAAACTGATGGATCTGAAGTCTCTACCAATCCTATGCCCCTACGGCCTGCCTTGAGAATGAAAATCACTTAAGTTTGCTTCCTGATGCAAAGAACATAAGATAGTAATAGGCAGCTCCTATAGATCATCACGAGCCCCGGAATTACAATGACTTATAGCTTCTGCATCACATATTAGTGCTATTATTTCGTAATTGTCTTAAAATTAATTTGTTTTGTAATATTTGAATAAATGGAAATAAACATGAAACGGTTAAGATTTCACTACATTTATTGGTTTTTAAATAATGCGAGCCCACACGTGCTCCACGACTCCTTCCTTTATTTATTTCTTTTTTGCTAAACTTCTCTCGCTATGGGTTTAACCAACTTGATATTTTTGGTTGGCTCAGTATAAAACAGTATACATAGTTAGTGTATAGAATCGATCCTAAAATTATTACAATTGCAGTTTATGCAAAATATTTTATAGAAAAAATCTAATAAAAAAAAAAATTGTATTTGGTTACAAAATTAAGACACTTAAGTAATCCCACTTTATTTATGTAGACCAGTCTGAGAAATTAATTTGGTTTCCATTTAGTTGGTTTATTCATAGAAAAGAAATAAAATTTCAAATTAGGTGTATCTAACTACATATGCTTGTATGTATATGACATTTTCATTTTGAATCAATATGTTGAAAATTAGCTTAAAGCTTTATTCCAATTCATTGTTAAAATCAAGAGTTTCTTGTTTTTAATTGGCTTTTCATTGAGCAAATGTGAATATCCGCGCATAGATTTCATTCACGTACCAACTGTTTTTCATGTGTGTTTATAATTATCAATTATTTTCTATTATTTTCTGCACTTTTTAAATATAATAATAATATAATATACACACAATAAATCTGAATCTGAATTCATACTTTTATTTATAAAATTGGAAAATAATTGAAGCGCTAATAAATATCAAATCAAATTGTAGCCGAAAAATTAAATGCAGAGAATGAGTTAACCCAAAATATACAAAATATAAAAAAAAATTAATTTAATTTACACCGTATAATACAATACAAATGGACAGATACCAAAATTAGAAAAGAAAAAAGAAAATCAATAATAACAAAATATGCGGAAAAAAATAGAATTGCACTAAAAGCATGAGTCACCACCCACTATGAAAACACGCTATTTCAAGCCACAAGAAAAAATAAAATCAAGGAAGGAACTGCCGACATATTAGTTTTCTTTTCTTTTTCTTCATTTTTACAATACTTATTACTTATATTCTCTTAGCTGTGTATTATGTGTATGCTTTGTTCTTTGTTCATTAATTTATAGTTAATTTAAATAAAAATTACAATTATTTACTAATTTCAGAAGGTAAGAGAAGAAGCTTATACAAAATAGAATAGTTGCGTATATTTGCATTCCAAAATCACATAAAATATTAAATTCTAGTCTAAAGTAGATTTAAGAATCTTCCTTAGATTTTATTGTACCGTAGAGTGCTACAGAGAAAATAATTAAAAAAAAAAATCTTATCCACAAAAATTATGTGAGAAATGCTTACATCAAGATAAAACCCAATACAAGTGTGTTTTCCTCAAATCAATTCACATGAATTGAATTACGCCAAATAAGCTCAGCGCGGTAATTCGATATGAGACTTTTAATTAGGAGGAAAAAAGTAATTCGATATCGGTTATCTACGTGCGCGCCCGGAACTCCTCTTCTTAGATAATAAAATGATTAATTTTCCTTAGTCTCGAACAAAGACTTCCTGCTGCCTTACATAAATTAGAGGGGAGTTAAAAGATATACTTTTATTGTTGGCAGTAGTTAAACTTGTGATGATCCATAATAATCGTGTGTAAGAAAATCATTTTTTTTTATCTATTTTTTTTTGCTTCTGCTGCGTGTATGGAATTCACAATTATACACGGTGGTGGTTGGCTTGGAACGAATTAGTTCCTGGAGTTGAATGGAAAATCTTTCGACTTTTTCTTCATAATATTTTCTTAATGACTCTCGTGAAATATCTCAATGCTACAGAATTATATGCCGACTATTAAAAGTAGATAAAATTATGACTCTGACCTAACAATAAGAAGTAAATTGAAAATTTTTCTACTTGAACTATTTTCATGAATTTTCGAGAGCGTTTTGTATTTTATTTTTGGTTTTTCTTCGTGTGAAAGTTTTATGTTGGCAGCCGATATGAAGGCATATAAAGAGTTGATAAAATTATTTGAAAAACCCCAATAATTATTATACGTTCATATCACTGTTGATATTATGGACTCTAAGCCTATCAAGGTAAAGCAAATCATGTTCGATGCAGTCTTTACATATGTCACAGTATGGAGATAATCACTGCACATGATTAGTTTTTTTTTTTTTAAGGCATAAACATTAAATTAAGTATCTTTAATCGGAGACCGTAGTTGACGTAATTTGAAGAATATGTGCTATAACCTTTGTAGACCTCAATGTTTATGAGTCATAGACCAGAACCACTTTGAAAGCGAGATTTCATACTAATAGACCACTTCCCGCTTCTTTAGGTGTCGTAGAAATCGTAGAAGAAACCGTACATCTTCTTCAATAAACTTTAAAGCGCCAAGGTAACAAAATTTGTAAATTTTTCTCTTTTCAGTATTCCAGGCAAAATCTGTTTCATATTTGAAGCATTAATTAGAATAATATTCGTCTTAATTAATTCCAGATTTTTTTTTCATTCTGGAAATTATCAAATTAAGTGCCGGTGACCAGCTATGATAAAATTCTACAATTTTCACTAGACTTATTTAAAATTTAGATCGTTATCTACTCCAAGAAAGGTTTTTTTTTATACGTTATATAAAACTTACTGACAGTATGGTCGTTCACTTTTCCAGTTCCGCCCACTTCTGGCTGTACAGGAATCCAAAGCAAGGATATGTTTTTGTACCTATACATCACCTGAAATTTCGTGTCACAGCTCCAAACTAGATTTTACGTAAAGTCTTGAGAAGACAGAGGCAGCAGGTTTGAGCAAATAAGATACTGAAATCCTTGCAGCCCTTTTTTGGGCTTTTCTGAACACCAACCTCTATGGCGTAGAGTTCCGCGTGAAGTGAAATGGGGAGTTCCACTTCGGGACCCATCTCCCCTGTACCTGTTTTCTTATCCTTCTTGCGTCCTGGATCCATCAGTATAACTTTTAATATGGATCTGCTCGAAGATGTTGAGATATCTCACTCTATAAGTAATGTGATCATCTGAACTTTTCCTTCGAAGTATACCAGCAGCTGCTTTCCTCTTGATAAAGACGATAAAGAGGTAGATTGGCTGTAAGCCGCCATTCTTGGCTTGCAGCCAATCTTCTTCTAATGCTCGTTGAGGATATAATGAAAATGCGCTAACAGCGACTAAACAGTCCATCCTTTAAAGTGCAAATGATCTTCTTGGTAGTTCTCTACAACATTTACACATACATTATACCTAAATAAACACTTACAAGCCAATTTTTAAAGTAAAGCTAAATTGAAAATTTGGATATACAAAATTATACAGGTATAGAATATTCTCTAAATGGGCAGAATTACAGTCTGCACATACAAATCAGTACCTATTTATGTAGTTCTAGGAAATTTCTTCAAATGCTGACCGATTATTATAAATATCTAAAACCATAGTTTCCGAATAATAATAACTTTAAAATACAGCGAGTTCTGACCGCGGATTTTTGAATATGGTATATTTTGAAGCATTTGGATTATATTTACATGCATAGTCATTCCTTTTTTTAATGTCATCTATGCATAAAATAAAAATTTTGAAATTAATTTTTTCTATAAATTGTAGATATTCAAAGTAAAACGAAAGTAATAAAATTATGCCTTCATTGTAGCATCATACATTCAAAGATTATATTATTATTAATATAACAAGTATAAACAGGAGGGGTCGGAGATCCGAATCCGTCCTCTAAACACTGTGATATGAAAGATCTTTTGTGCTATGCACCTGCAGTGTTGTCCAACCCACGTTCGCTCTTCTCAGCAAGGTTATTATCTCATAAGGGTCAGTTTTCGAGCATCTGGTGGGGTTGCAAAACTCTTACCCAATAATCGGAGTTTTTGAAGAGATAAATAGATGAGTCATCATAGTCCATGTAATATGAATACATTATGTAGTACCTAAATATTTCTCTCACAGAAAACAGCAAATGGTGACACCTATCATTTCAATTAAATTCCATCTTATATATAAAATTCTATTATCTTTTAATTAAAGATGACAAACGGGCTTCGATTGCATGAATTATGGTGACAATATTCCGGGAGAGAAAAAAAATAAACATAAATATACTTTTCCAAGAAAATTCACTTTAGACTTGCTTATTTTATGTACTAAAACCGGATTCAATTGAAATCGTAATCTGCAATTATGTATGGCTTGGGACAGTGAAATAGAAGACAGTCAACAACAACAACAACAACAGTAACAAAAAACACATCGTAACTATGGTCTTCTGTCGGTGTTTACTAGAATTGCACACGCTACTAAGTACACAGATAGACGACTTCACTCTCGATGCAAACCTGAATTTGTAATAATTTAAAAAGTGGAACAGAAATCTCCGGAAAACATAGACAAAGTAATTCGCGATGATGAGAAATAAATGTGTCGATAGTGAAGACGATCCTAAATGGGTTTAAGTTAATCCCCTCACTAGTAATAAGTGATCGTGACCATTAAGAATTTATTGAAAAAATTTAATAACAGCATGTGACAAGAATGGACATTAATTAACTGGTTTCCAGAGATCTCTTTACCTGTGTAGCTGAAGTATTACCAATGAAGAGAGATAATGCGATTTTACTGACACAGTTTTATAGGTTTATGAGGAAAAGCTGAAATTAAACTAATTTTATGTAATTACAAATTTCTGAGAGAAAAACGAGAATTAAATTCTGTACAATACAGATTTGGTGAAAGATTTTTCGTCTCCACAATATTTAAATATCTCAATAACGCTCATTTATGTCATGTTATTCTAGTGGAGACATATACATGTAGGAATTCTTAGACAAACGCGCTCTTCGTGATAAATTCAATTGATTTTATTTACTATGAACTAAACACTAACAATTTGATAAAACGAGTTAAATGGATACTATAATTATTGTGGCGGATGATTTGGGATCTGGTTTTCTCGTCTCACGATGGATGGTGTCCCCGTCTTTTGATATATGCGCTCGCAGCTGATTCTCCACTGTCATCTTCACTTCGCTCGCCGTCAGTTCAGTGGCTCGGTTAGGTTTACACTGTGTGTGTTGCGTTCAGTTCCTACAACTCGGCCCTCCTGATAGGTGTTCGCCTCGAACACGTGAATAGTCATGCCATCGGTCATCATCTAGATTCGTCTCATTTATTACATCTCTTTTCTCGGTGATGTCTTCTCTGGGTAAAGGCCTTCTTCTGGGATATCATCTTCATCGGGATTCGTTGCAGTAACACATCTGGGATTCGTCATCTTCGGCATCGTAGTGGTTTTTATAGTCTTTGTTAGGATCAAACTTCGTAATACGTCTAAAATCATCTTCGGTATCGTGTTGGTTTTTATCGTCTTTGTTAGGATCAAACTTCGTAATACGTCTAAAATCATCTTCGGCATCATATTGGTTTTTATCGTCTTCATCTGGGGTATCGTCTCCGTCAGGATGTTTTATTTTCGCGCCTCAGCAGCGCCATCTTCTTGGAAATCGCTGTGTACTTCTAAAACGTATTCAACTTGGTCATCTTGATCGTCTTCAGAGCTACTGTAGTTCTCCTCGTAGGTACTCCAGAGCTTCATGTTGTCGCAACTGACTGTGGTTTGCTTGGGTCCCTCGTGCTTACCAACTTTCTCCACGTCATACCTGTCATTTCTGCCAATTCTTGCTATCCTGTAACAACCTAGAAATTTCGGAAATATTTTAAGGACATTACCGAATTGAGTGCGCTTCACTACTACAAGATCTCCAATCTGGTACTTCACTGGCTTTCGCCTTTTCTTGTTAAAACTTTTGATGTTTTCTTCTTGGACTTCAAGTATTTTTGCCTTGGCTTGTTGACGCAGTTCTCGGCGTTCTTCATCAAATAAATCCAGGGTTTCTTCCTGTATGGCTTCTAAGATGCGGGCGTCTTCAGGGTTTCTCATCGTAGTTCCGAACATTACTTCGAAAGGTGATCTGCCAATACTTCTTTGAAATGTGGAGTTCAAATGACGTTGAACATTTCCTGCATACTTGAGCCATTCCTCGGGGTTTTGAACTGAAAGTTTGCTCAGTACTGATATTATCACCCTGTTGATTCTTTCAACCTGCCCATTGCCTCTGGGTACTCCAGTAGTTACTAAAGTGTGATGAACCTTCTCCTGCTTGCAATATTCTTTGAAGTCGTTGGAAGTAAACGCTGTCCCTCTGTCCGAGATTATGTGCTTGCTCCCTTCTGAAACTCGAGTTTGTTAACTACTTCGTTTGTCGATAGTGATTTGACTGGATAAATCCACGTGAATTTGCTAAATGCATCAATTACGGTAAAAATATAACGGTAGTTCTTCTTCGTAGCCGTGAGAGGACCGAGATGGTCGATGTGATAACATACTAGAGGATACTCTTCTTTTGGCAGTGGGTGCAACAAACCTTCTTGTTTGCCTGATTTCCTATCAGCGAGGATGCAAGGGATGCAATTTCTTCTGCAGCTCTCAATCTTCTCCTTTATCTTTGGGATACTGTATTCTCTCGTGAGAAGATCTTCCATTTTACGTTGACCGAAATGGCCTTGGTCATGCACGCTTTTAATAATTTCTCTCTGCATACCACTGGGGACACATAGTAATTTAACTCCATCTCTTTCTTTGTACAAGATTCCTTTTTCTAACAAATAGTCTTCAAATTGACTAGCTTCCAAGAGCTTTGCGATTACTCTTAAGTTTTCATCTTTCATCTGAGCTGCTTTTATTCTATCTAGCAATTCATTAGTGACGGTCATGGCAATAGGGCAGCGGCTTAATCAAAGTCCTGGAGATAGATAGCCCACCTGGCTATTCGTGGAGCGAGATCATCCTTTTCCATAGTCATCTTAAACGCTGCGCAGTCCGTGACTATCTTAAATTTAATTCCGAGCAGGTAGACTCTCATCTTTTGTAAAGCCGACACAATAGCAAGAACTTCGAGCTCATAGCTCGTGTATTTCTCTTGAGCTGGTGTAGTTTTTCGACTATGGTATGCTACTGGATGTAATTTGTTATCCTCGTAATTCCGTTGAAACAATACAGCGCCAAAACCTATTTTAGAGGCATCTGTATGAAGTTCGGTTTCGGAATCGGGACTACATATCTCTAAGGTAGGTCTCTGCGTTAATATTTCTTTAATTTTTTCAACAGCTTCTTTCTGTTGCTGGCCAAAATGAAACTTAGTTTCACGTCGGAGTAGATCTGTAAGTGGCTTCGCCGTTTGCGCATACTGGGGAATAAACTTCCCAAAATAGTCTGTTAGGCCCAAAAAACTTTGGAGTTTTTTCAAGTCTCTAGGCTCTGGAAACTTCTTAACTGCAGCTGTCTTCAGATATGACGGCCTAATATTGCCTGAAGATATCTCGTAACCGAGATATTCAATACGGTTACATAGAAATTGACACTTCTTCCATTTTATTCTTAAACCGTGTCTCGCGGCGACGTCCAGCGTTTCTGTCAAACGTCTCATAGCTTCCTCTTCATCATTAGCTAGCACTACGATGTCGTCCATGTATACTAGTACAAATTTCTTTTGTACTAGTGGGCGGAAAACTGTGTTAACATATTTCTGGAATATTGTGGGTGATGTACATAGCCCGAACGGCATTCTGAGGAACTCGTATTGTCCTGTTGGAGTAACAAAACTCGTATATTTCCGGCATTCTTCCGCTATAGGCACATGAAAAAACCCGTTTTCCAAATCCAGTGTTGAAAATAGTTTAGCTCCGTGTAGTGCATCTATCTGGTCCTCGATTAGTGGGAGTGGAAATCTGTCCCTTATTATTTGTTTATTTAACTTTCGGAAGTCAATGCATAGTCTTTTAGTGCCATCTTTTTTGTCGACTAGCACAACCGGACTCGAATATGGAGAGTTACTGGGTTGTATTATGCCATTCTTTAACCATTGGCTAATCTGCTCGTCAAGAATCCTTTTCTCAAGGGGAGCCATTCGTCTTGGCTTTGAAGCAACTGGTGTTTCATCCTTCAATATTATCTTCATCTCGAAATCTGACGGTGTTCTCTGTTGAGGTTCATAGTCTTTAATAAGACCTAATATTGCGTCTTCGTACTTGGAATTTCCTATGCACGGGGCGTCCGTATCATCAACGAAATAGCAGTGTGCCATATTTCCACAGTTCTTTGTAATTACCACTTGACGGTTTCTGAAGGAAATAATCGTGCAGTCGAGAATGTCGCGACCGACGATCATACCGATTTGTAGATACTTCTCGGATAATACGTGAACGTCTGTCTTGAATAGCTGGCCATCTACTTCAATTTCGGCTTTAAATGCGCCCAAAGTTTCTGTTGTGGAACATGATAACCCTCTTAACGTTGTCTGTCCTCCCGTTAGCGTAGGTGATCCTATTTTTATATATTCATCTGCTCGCAACAATGTTAAATCACTGCCAGTGTCTATTAATGCTAATACTCTTTTCGCGTTTAACAATACATCTTTACTTGCTGAGTTATTAGTTGAATTTGTTGCAAAATTGCTTTTACTTTGTTTACGTGGACAATTGGGTGCCTTGTGTCCAAATTCTGAACAGCTGAAACATTTTGGTCCTAGTGCTCGCTTTTTACAAGCATTTGACTTATGTCCCCTCAATCCGCAATTAAAACATATTTCACCTTTATCTCTGACTCGCAAAGGAGTCGATTCAATATGCTTCATCGGCTGATTTCTCTCCCTGAAACTACGATAAATATCTAGTTTAGATTTAAAATCTTTGTAGTTCGTTGCTCCATAGAGTAGGATTTTATTTTGTTGCACATCGTTGATACCGTCTATAGTATACTGTATGATAGATCCTTCATCTACGTGGCCCTTAGCACCGAGTTCTCTCATCTTTAAAAAATATTCGTATGCTGGTTCACCCCTGTACTGTTTTCTACTAGTCAGTCTTCGGTGTACGTCGGCGCTACTTATCCTTTCTGAAAACTCGTCTATTAGGAACTTTTTCAACTCTTGCCACGAATTTAAATCAGATTGAGATCTCACCGCTAACTTCGCTGACCCAGTTAAAAGCCTTGGAGAATACAATAACTTTTCTAAAGGCGACCAATTCAAAAGAGTAGCCACGCTCTCTACGTCTTGAATCCAAGTTTTTACGTCATAATCATCGCTTCCCGAAAACTCGGATAATGCATTAGATACATCCTGAAAAGACATCGTAGGTTGAACAGATCTATTTTGTCTTTCAGTGTCCCGCTCTGTGGTGTTTTCTGTACCCGCTCTTTGTGCCCCTAATCTATGTTCCCTCTGTTCTAAAACACTTTCCCGTCGGACAAGAGACGCTTCCCTTTCCAACATCATGTCATGCATTTCTTTTGTCAGTGTAAACAATTCCCGAACATTAGGTTCTACTGGCGTACTCGTTGACGCTTTGTCCATTTTTCTACCTTTGCCCATAATATGGAACAATATTTAATATGTGTACTTCAATTTAATTAGATCAATATAATAATTCAGTTTATTTAATATATAGTTATTTAATATTGGATATATATAATAAATATGGAAAATATATGTCATTAACTTATCTCTCAGGGTGTTATTAATGCCAAGGATAAAATGATTTCATTTGCCTCTACCGTCACTAATTATATGCAGGTCGTACTTTGGAATTCTGATATATGCAGCATGGAGTTACTCAATAGTGTTGTTGTATCAACTCCTTTTCACACTTATGATAAATAGTTCAGCCTACAGCTTTCAGAAAATTATTTCATAAAATGTCGGAGTTATTTGCCGTAACTATTTAATGTACTTTAAGGCAATACTCAACCCTGCATCTGCTTTGGAAGATTAATTGGGCGCCTACGCGTAGGCAATTAGAGTATACTTCCAGTTGGAATTATTGACATCAAAGATCAAAAGAAAAATTGCACTTTCGCTATATTTCACTCTATTGCTTTTCTGCTATTAAATTTACAAATTCCGTATATATAAAAAACTTTTGCATCACTGAATTCTGTGTATTTTATTATGTAGTTGTGCCCTCGTATGCTATCACTCGTTACTTCTTTTAGAAATCAGATTGGAATTCCTGTTTCACACTTCTTGGTGAACTTTGACTTCGTCTCGAATATCGTCGTTGAAATTACTGCCCAGCTAATTATACTAGATTATGTGAAATTTACCTCGTTACCTCTCACGTTTATTGCATTACCAGCAATTCCAGAAAATTCTGGTTCTCATCATTTGCCGTCGTTTTCCCACGTCGAAATTTAAGTCGTAACTTTAATGGCTTCTTAAATGTTGTCTTTTCCTATTAATTACTTCGATTAGGAGATTTGCTGAATCCCTCGCTGCGACACCATCCATCCCATCCGATCCTATCTGAATCCCGGACGAGCCCCCAAATTTTGTAGGAATTCTTAGGCAAACGCGCTCTTCGTGATAAATTCAATTGATTTTATTTACTATGAACTAAACACTAACAATTTGATAAAACGAGTTAAATGGATACTATAATTATTGTGGCGGATGATTTGGGATCTGGTTTTCTCGTCTCACGATGGATGGTGCCCCCGTCTTTTGATATATGCGCTCGCAGCTGATTCTCCACTGTCATCTTCACTTCGCTCGCCGTCAGTTCAGTGGCTCGGTTAGGTTTACACTGTGTGTGTTGCGTTCAGTTCCTACATTTTTTTTTTATATTCTTAAGCCAAGCTACCCTATGATGCAAAGCACAGCGTGGCAGGAAGGAGATAGGGAAAGGATTAAGGGATATGAGGAGAGCGGCGGAGTTGCCGATGTATGTCGCCCTTAAACTTTCGCAGGTTGTATGCCGGAGGAAAGACAGAAGATGGTAGACTGTTCCACATTCGCACAGTTCGGGATAAGAAAGCATCACGGAATTTTAGTGTACGGCCGAAGGTAATTTGAAGGGTAAAAGGATAAGCGCGAGATGCAGCGCGAGTATTGCGTGCAGGAACTATTCTGCAAGGGATCAGACTAGATATTTCATCAGAACATTGACCATGCATATAGCGATAAAGGAGCGAAAGGCATCCAACATTGCGACGGTGCTCGAGCGAGTCGATATGACGAGTAATTGCCACATCGCCAATGAGCTTACAGGCTCTCTTTTGGACAATATCCAATGAAGCTAAGGCTGTGCGAACAGCCCCGGCCCAGATATGGGAATTGTATTCCATTCTAGGTCTGATGTAGGACTTGTAGAGGAGCGCTATATTTGATGGGCTGAAATATTTCTTACACCTTTTCAAAAAACCAAGACATTTTGATGCTTCTTTGGCAACCGAGAAGATGTGATCTGTCCAGCTTAACTTACTGGAAATATTAATGCCAAGAATGCTTAGTAACGGTGAATCAGAAATTAATGCACCATCAAACGAAACGGGAGTGGTTAAGTGATGGTCTTGTTTTAATGAGATGAGACAGCTTTGGGTCTTAGATGCATTGAATTCGACGCGACTCACTTTGCCCCAAGTGAGAATATTGTCAAGATCGTTATTCAATGATCTAATCATGCAGTCTCGTTTAACACATGTGGCGTTGCCTCTGGAATCCGCAAGGGTGTCAAAGGAGTATGCGAAATCAAGGGTACTGTCATCAGCAAAGCTATGGATAGGATTAAAAGTAAGGGAAAGCAGATCATTAATGAAGATTAGAAATAGAGTCGGAGAAATAACAGAGCCCTGGGGGACACCGGCATTAATAGGAAGAGGTTCAGATATAACGCCATCTAATACAACACGTATTTGGCGACTAGATAAAAACTTTCAATCCATAATAGAAGAGGAGGGGAAAGACCAAGTGCTTTGAGTTTGGCTAAAAGGGCTGGATGCCAGACTCTATCAAAGGCCTTTGAAATATCTAGAGCAACGATTTTGGACTCACCAAAATTGTGAAGACTACGATTCCAACTTTCCGTAAGAAAAGTCAGCAAGTCTCCAGATGAGCGTCCGTGCCGGAAGCCGTATTGGCGATCGTTGATGAGCTGATTGGTTTCCAGATACTTCATTAATTTGGAGTTAATGATAGATTCAAAAAACTTTGAAAGAATCGAAGTGATTGCAATTGGTCGATAATTTGAGGGATCGCTACCCTCTCCTTTCTTGGGAATAGGCTGAACGTGAGCTAGTTTCCAAGCAGTTGGAAATTTTCCTGTCGAATAGGACAGGTAGAATAGTTTGCGCAGAGGTTTAGCCAAGGATGAGGCATAGCTTTTAATTAATAGGGGCGAGAAACCATCAGGGCCTGCGGCTTTAGAGACGTTGATTCCTTTAAGGACCTTGAACACATCTCTCGTACGGATGTGTAATGGCTCTTGTACACATCCGCACGGGGGATGCACGACAGGTGCCTGTGAAGTGGGTGGAAGAAAAGAATTTGATGCGAATCTAGCAGCCAAAATATTAGCTTTATCCAGGGGGTCAACAACCACTTCACCATTATTAAGTAGTGAAGGTATAGAGGAACTGCTGAAGTTGTTCCTGATGGTTTTGACCAGGGACCAGAAACCTTTACTACCTTTGCGGCTTGCCAAGATTCTTTGTCTAACATTCTGGTCAAAAAGAAATTTTTCTCTCTGGTTAATGGACTTGCAGGTGTTCCGTGCAGTCTTGTAGATTTCTTTCAGTTCTGGACAAGGATGCACTTGATAGGCGCGAAAAGCAGACTCTTTCGCTTTTATAGCTTGGTTGCACTTATCGTTAAACCAAGAGCGATTTTGCTGTTGTTGAGATCTGCTGTAAGAATACGGAATATATTCACGCATGCCTAGACTTAGTATGTTACTGAGTTCTAATGTGCATTCATCAGCAACCCTCGAAGCAAAACAGACCGACCAATCTATATCTCTAAGATACTGATTGAGACTTTCCCAATCAGCGTTCTTATAGTGCCAGAGAAGCCTACTTATAGGTGGAGAAGTAGGGCGGCGCAGAGTTGAGGTGATAAATTGAGCCGTGATTAGACAGTGGTCTGAATTACCAAGAGGGGAGCCGACTGAGATGGATATATATGGACATATATGTAAATGAATAAGAAAGGGCCCTCACATATTTAGCACTTACGCATGCGTACATGCTAGAGGCCCACGCAAAAAACAGTTTGCAAACTCCGATATCCAACATCGAAAAAGGATGATTGTTAGGCAAACTATCTGAAAATTGAATTGAATTTTTTAATTAGTTATGTTGTAATTCGATATATTTTTAGATAACTAAAATATCAATTGACATTCTGAATTGGAATTTTAATCGATTACACTTTTAGTTGGCCCAACCACTAAAATGGACACACCTTTGTCATCACCTAATGTGGGAAGAATTTGTTCGTTTGCAATAATGGTAAGCGCTGCGCATTATATGTAGTAGCTTCACTGATAATCTCTTTGATTATTGTATAATTCTAAAAGCAAATCTATACTATATTTTTAAAGTTTTGCAATTGAATATTTATTGAAAATATTTTTGTCTGTTATTTTAATTAAAAAAACAACTGTAATATAGGAAGAGGCCACAATACTAATCAATCGAAAATAGAATTGAATTGTTCAATGTGACTACATTTTAAATCGGAAAGAATATTAATTTTTCAAACGTGATATTCAATCGGCAGAAACAATTAATTTCATAATCGACTGAAATATTAATCAATTATACATTTTCAATCGCTAACCACAAAAACAAATTGTTAATAAAATATCTTGCTTCAACGTTTTTGAAGCAGCAATGACAGAATGTTGAATGTCCCAGTTATTTTGTTGCGATAAATCTTTGGAGCAATCAAAGGACGTGTTCCACAGAATTAATGATTATTAACAAAAAGTGTAAAGAAATGATTTCAACGTTACAATGGGTTAATAGATAAATTTAGTAGAATATTAATTAAATTGCACTTTAAAATTCAATCATTTATAGGTTTGAAATTGCATAGCGTAATTTAAAAATTTCATTGACATTGTTATTATACCATGATGAAATTTGGAATTATGCGTTTGATTCAAAGTTTTTAATGCTGAGTAAAAATTACGTTGCGAAAGTCCATCTGTTCATCTATACACTAGCTCTAGAACGGATTCTCAAATAGGGCTCCAATTTTGAATCTATTTGATATAAGCTTTTAAGAAAACATTGATATAAGCTTTAAGAAAATAGTTGGACTATATTCTCCATTTTTTCGCTGGGTCGCCATGACTACCTACACTCAGATATTAATATGGAGCTTTTATTTAACAATAGTTAAAATCCTCCCACTCTTTGGATAGACCGCCATATTTAATTTTTTATAAAAATCAGTATAGTTTTGTAATGAACGTGTCGAAATTTTTGGTATTTAGGTAATAATATGTAGTACTCTAATAAAAATTGAGGCTAAGCAAAATGAGTGCTTTGCTCGTAGTCAGAGCAAAGACGCAACTAATGAGCAAATGGTCGTGGAAATTAGAACGCTAGTTTAGAAGCAATAATTTAGTGGTTTATTTTTTTACTCTTTTAATAATATAAAAGATTTCGAAGCGAATTCAAATCTGATTTAAAACTGTTATAGAAATATAAAACCAACATTCAATAAATGCTCAATGTTTGACACTTGTTTAAATTGGCTTCCTATTTTATTGAGGTTTAGGGTTGGGATAACCTTGTTTCAGTTGATACTCAAAACAAGTTTTTTTCCAGTTGATACCCAGAATAAAGTGAGGTTTGTAATTCTTACTACACTCAATACCCACAATAAGAAACTTTATTTCAATCGATACCCGAAATAAAGTGGTTTTGTTAGTAATTTTCTTATTACAGCCGATTGTGGTTTATATTGCCGATGATTTTCGCAAGGCACCAAATAACGATTTCCGAAGGCGCATGGCAACAATAAATTGGCATAGCAATAAAACTTGACATAGCAACTGTACTTCTTTATTTGGTGTTTAAAGTGTTGCCATTTGAAAATTAATTTTTCCTAAATTAAAATTTTTTTGCCTACTCAATTTTATCGTAAATTTATAATAAATGTTAAACTATAAATATTTTAAGCACATTAATAATTTTTCAGCTTAAAAGTTATTATTATGTGCGAATGTAGTGTATACTGCCCATATGTAGTTGTTGTTGGCTGGCTCCGTTTCACTACGGAGTTGTTACAATTTAGACCTCTGGTATATTTTTTTTAGGACGGTATATACATGATGTATTGATATGCAAGTGTTTGTTTATATGCTAATATCAGGGTACTTATGAATCCTGAACAATGAGCATAATTACGGTAGGCACTGCTCTCCGTCTAGAGGTATCGTATATGTGCAAAATTTTAAATCTATAGATATGAGGTAGGTTTTCAAATAAAATTACAAAATTTTATCGTAATACGTAACTAACAAATGAAGTTCAAAACAAACAAATTCGTAATTTGATATCGCAAAAGCCCTCTTATACCGATTTTTAGTCAAATAAGACCATAATGGCAAAATATGTCTGCCATATTGGGCCGCCATCTTGAATTTCTAAAATTTGACCACAAATTCGTAATTCTATTTATAGTCCTATTCGACCTAAACCGATAAAATTTTTCTGCTACCTTGGAGCCGTCCGTCATATTGAATTTTTGTTATATTTATAAAATTTTAAAAGTTTATTTTTATCTAAGATGCGTAAATGTGTCAAATTTTAGCTCAAGGAGAAGAGAGGAAAATTAGCGTTTAAAGTTTTGAACAACGTTGTTTTACAAATCTTCAATTCTAATGAAATATATATACTTATTCTTTACCAAAAGAAATTCCCCGAATAAAATTCCAGAAAACTATTCAAAAATAATTTCAGCTCACTTCGATTATTATAATTTAATTTTAACAAGTTGCAGACATAGGTAAAATTTCATACTTTGAAGCTTCGGCAAATCGTTCATGATTCGAATTATTGAATTTCGCAGCTTCGCATCGCCTGCTTCAACAGCCTTAAGGCTGAATTACAATGGACGCAACGGAACGCAACTGAACGGAGAGAAATGTCAAACCGGTTTTCTTTGTATGCTTTTGAAATGGAGTTGCGCACAGTGGGCGGACGAAAACGCAGTCGTACGCAGCAAGTTTAATAAAATCTGAAATTAACGCAACTGAACGGATAAACATAACCTCAAATTAGCTTTGAGATCGTTTATTTTGTTCCATCAAGTGAAAATTTGTTGCGGTAAGTGTGTAATAAGCAGAGAGGAAATGGAATGAAAAAAGTTTTTTGGTTTTATCCATATTTGTTTATAAATTTTGGGTCAAACTTCACTGTCACTTTCAATTAACCATGCGTCCATTGTAAGCATCTAACCTTGACGTCCGTTTTACTGCGTAAATTTGACATTTCACACCGTTCAGTTGCGTTCCGTTGCGTCCATTGTAATTCAGCCTTTATTCTTAAAAAAAAAACTGCAATACTTTCAATTTTCGGATATATACTGGCTTCAATATATGTACATTTCGTTTCATTTTTGGAAAAGTTTTTTCTTTTTTTTTTATACACATAATGGGCCTATCTATTTTGACATATTATTTGAAAATGTTTACTTTTCTCAAACATTTCTTCTCGAAGGATTTTGATAAATGCAAAAAAAATCTGTGTTTTTGTGTCACGCGTCCTCTATATTTTTTAAATGAAAAAACAAAAACAAAATTTAGTTTAAAATTACCAATTTATTTGTTCAAAGTAATAAAATAAAAAATAAATATATTCCCTGACTACATATATGTATGTATATAGAAAAACTTCCGGTAATATGCAATACCATTTAGATTTGAGGCAATACCAAGTCTGATATAATTTAATATCCAAAAACCTATCGTATTACAATTAAGAGCTTCAAAGTAATGATTTGAAAAGATTACAAAATATTTAGCATCTATACAAAAACCTTAAAAATAAAAAAAAATATAATTTGGAGGATATTAAGAGATAGTCGGGTAATATATCCTTTATTACATACATGATTCGAATGGTTAGCCTCTCTCTTCATAGCGCTGTTCAAGGTTGAATCAACGGTTCTATTTTTCTTATTTCTGAAGTTTTCCAAGTACTAAAACTTTCCATATATTCACCTATTCTCATCAGTTTTGAGAGTTTGTTCAATGTGAATTCAATTGAAAAATTGCATGCTTGGTAATTCTCGACTATTTTTAATTTTAAAGAACGATCTCAAACAAAAATAGAATTTAACAACTTAACCGGACATAAAGAATACTTCTAATCATTATCTTTTTATTTTCTGCGCCAGAAGGTTTTCTTTTAACACTCGTGCTAAACTTTTCCAACAAAAAAAAAACCTTTTAAACACAAAATAATCTCAGGAGTTTCAGATAAGATGATATTCGTTGAAATGGATGATGGAAAGTTAAAAAAAGGCAAAAATTATAAGACGGGGGTGCGGGCCGAAAATAGTTCGATAAATTTTGAATAGACCTATTCCTAGAAATCTTGACGCCGAAGAGATAAGATATAGCTCGTTTTGTAAATAAATATCCCCACTTTAAGCTTACATTTTAATAATGTCCGTTAGTTACTCAGCTGTGGAAATAGTGCTCCAAAAACTACAAAAATTACACCTTTTTGTTTTAAAATTAAAATATTTTATGTTCAGAGCTTAATATCTCAGATAAATGTTCTTTAAATTTGTTTCTTTCTATAAATAAAAAAGAAAACGTTTTAAATGTCAAAATATTTTTCCCTTCAGAATTTGTACCGAAAATTGAAACACCCTTACAAGCGCCTTACAATATAAGATACTTAAAATTGCAAGTGCCGATAACAAGGCGCAAGATAACAGGCAATCAAAAGAATAAATTATTAAGATTCGAAGGATAAAGGACTACTAAAACGGAGCTGATAGCGCCTTCTTTGAAGATTTTTTTGATTCAATCCATTCGGAAATAACTGTTTTGTTTAAAATAACAGTGGTAAACAAATTAAATATATACAGGGTATTTCCAAATACAAATAATATTACGGCAACTCTAGGAACAATTCTGACTAATATAATTTAAGGTTGCAGGTAAGATAGATAAATTATAAAAACGATTAAAAAGCTCTGACCTCTCTTTATTATTTATCTAGAAAGTTTTTGTCTTATGTCTTCATGGGTAAGATTACTGTATTAGTGAAACGCAGAAATATTGATTTTCGGAATAATGTATTTAAAGAAAAACGCAATAATTAAATTTTTATTATCAACTATTAGTGATGTTTTCTTTTATCCTTGTTTCTTGCATCTAATATTAAATTTTGTTTGGAAAAATTTTCCCTAGTATAAAAGATGATCATTATGTTCATTCTATAGGACTGATTACTATGGTGATTCTGAACTTTTGTGATAAACATTCGTCATATATTTTTCACATATTTTGCCATTTTACCACAATTTGATTAATATACTTCGTTTTCAAAGACGACAAATTTATCAACTGCTTTCGAGGTTGTGTGAAAAGTGTTAAACTTACTTAACCACTTCTAATATTTATTTTAATGCAGTAGTTGGCAATTATTTTCAATATTTATAATCAACTTCACCGATATTTAAGAGTTTGAAGAACTTAGAAATGTTCTTACTAATTTTTCCGTTCGAAATAAAAAAAATATTTTCATGATGTTGCATTTCAAGAGTTTTCACAGTATCTGTACAGATAATTTAGTAAATTTATTTCTTTTCTTTCCGATGGAACTTCATTTACCTTCAAACAGGGTTTTTATAACACCTACAAACCACGACCATGACACTAAACCTAGTTAGTGAAATGGCACCAAAAGTTTGCACCTGCCATAAATGCAGAAGCAAAGCAAAACTGAAATTTCACGGAAACCATTTAATGTTTTTCCTCGCGATGGAACTTAATTCTTCTTTTAAATACAATTGACGTAGTACATGCTACCAGAAATTGACATATACAATTAGTCAGGACGATTGACCTTCGTAACATATTTCAATTTCACGAAATCAGTGAGATACATTGTACCTGAAGCGCTACAGGATCTCAATCTTAAAGTAATACTTTTCATTTGCAATACAAATCTGTCATTTTATATTCATTCTACGTCATCCAACTGGACTTGTTGAGTTTTCTAAATTCCATACGACAAAAGATTGAAATCAGCTTCCTGTATAACAGCATAATGTGCAAAGGTTTTTTTTATGTTTACTCCAATAAAAATGACTATGGCTATAAATTAAATTAAATTTGATTTTCAACTAAGAGTTATTTTGTTTTGTTACATTTGTATTTTTCAGGAAAAGAAGATGGTTAATTTCACTCCACTTTTATCTTATTCTTCTTTTCTAATTTTAAGTGTTTTTATAATTCAGAGATTTAAAAGTTTTTGCACAAGTAAAGTTTGAAAATGTTCGAAAATCAAAAAATTCTTCATCAAAACTTGTGCTTTTCCGAAAATTTTGATTTTTTGTTAACGTTTTCCCCTTTCGAATAAGATAAGTACGCACATAATACTGCCATATCGCCAAGTACAATTTAATTTATTTTTAATGATTTAAGTACAATTTCTAATAATAGAGGTTCAAGAGCTTTCGAAAACTCAAGTCAGAAATTTTGAAAAATTTATAGTCGGCCAAATGTTGCAAAAAGATTGGATATGAAACAGAATCGTATGATCTTTTGCTATTTTAATTTCTAGTTTTGGAAGTTGTTTATACAGTACTTGAGTTTGAGTTTCTCTTTAGCAAAATAAGCTCTTCAAATGTCGCATCAGATAATGATTGCCTTGGTGGAGCATTTACAAGATCTCAAAAGAAAATAAATGCTCCACAGGTACGGAGGAAGAGAGTGGGGTGTTGCACTTGATTACCAAACTTCTCAACCAAAAAAAAACAGATTAACTAATTCAGTTTATTAAAGAACTTAAAAATAAAAATCACTATAGGATGTCTGTAATTTAATGTTTTTTTTTTTTGGAAAATAGCATGACCGTTACTGTCCCTGCTACTAAACCTCTATTATTAGAAGGCGTTTTTAAATAACTTACAAGAGCTAAAGTACTTGGCGTTATGGCGGTATTTGAGGTAAGTGCGAAGTTTTGTATTTATATGGTACATAAATTTATATATGGGACTTATGAGTACCAGTATAAGTAGCTGGATTTGTATCCACACTATCGGGACTTGTACTTCAAAATTTTTTCAGTACCAGTACCGGGACTTGTACTCCTAAAAATTTTTGATATCTTCTTTAATTAAACTTTTTATATTCTCAGAATCTATCTATATCTGACAAGTTCTCAGTTTTGTAGAACATATTTTAATAAATTATCTTCCAAACAAATTCTAAACTCAATAATTAAAATATTCCAGGTCTAAAGTTATTTTATTTCATATGACTTTAGTCGTATCGTACTTAGTTATCATTCGCATTCATAAAATCCAACTATTCATACTACGAATACACACTTCCTTCACCTTTCACCTATATTTATCTTTGACGCTTCACCGTAATCTTAACTTATATGCATATCAATACCATATCCAGGTAATTTATGGATAAGAAATCAGCTCCTTCATCCTTATTCCTGTGGAGTTGGCTTAGAAGTGCAAATAGTTCGTTTAAGGATGTCAGTACACAATTTCCATATGAATGGTGCAAACGTCCATAAGTCTTCATTTCTAAGGTGGGTTCAAGAAAGATCCCCGATTTTATAATAAGAAAATTCAAGAAAAAAATTCTTGATAAAAGAACTGGATGTGCTAAGAGAACTTTATTTCAAAACCAACCCTTTTTGGATTCAATAATGCGAGGTTTAATATTGCGTCAGGAAAAGGATCAGAATACACAAGAACAGGGTAATCGAAGGTTGTTGAAATAGACTTCCGTTGCCAATATTCAGCCTTTGCAGAAAAACTCCTTAACCGTCACCGTCTATACTTCAATCACAGAATTTGCCCTTAGGGACAAAATCCTCATCGCATTTTCCAACCTCAAGACTCAATTTCCATCTCAAATAATTTTCACATCTTCTCCTTTGTACAAAAGCTGACATTTGAATTCTGAAGTGATTCCCTGGCAGTTATTAGAGTCGCCTTTGTTATATATCCCAGCCATATGTTATATTTTCTCTGTCAAAAGGACATGCGGGGGGGTAGGTATCTCCCCAAGGTTGGGAGTGTATTTGTACAAATTATTCTTGTTTTGGGCACGTTCAAGTAATATTTCCTGTTATTTTAGACAAATTGTTTGATGTTGATAGGCGTTCGGGTCGAAATTAGTTTTTAGAACCGAAACTGAAGTGTTGAGGTTATTAGATTATACTTAGTAAAATGTTTGCAACAAGGAATCAGTGTTACATGCGGTCTTGTGGGTTTAGTGCTAGGGCTAGCAATCAGAATTTTAATTACTTCAGTTCAGTAGCAACTACGTAAATTGATGATTGAATGCGAAATGGATAGAAAAAAAAATGTATTTAGTATATGAAACTGAAAATATTATAAAATCTAGAATTGAACTTGAAAAACATTTTAAAACAATTTTTTTTTTCAAAATTGCAAATTCGCAACTCGTTTCGATAATCAGGAAGAACTTTTCAATGTGGCTTATTCCCTTAGGCTTTCAGGAAACAACCCACAATGATGAGTACTCCCTGATAACTGGAACTCAAGAACTCAAAGTTTTCTATTGAATGTTGATTTTCATGACTTTAATGTTTATTAAATTTCACTCAATATCAACATCGGTGTACCACATGGTTCAATCTTTTGTCTTACTTCAACTGTATTCACAGTTTTGAAGCTGATAGCACCCTTGACTCATTCTACTCTGTTAATGAACTCTGATGGAAACGCTGTAGGTACGAATCACCACTACATGTTTAGTTCACTAAATAATTAATTTACGATAATAAATTACTACGGAAAAGGGTTGAGTTTTAGAATCAATAAAGCAACCACCAATATCTCGACTAATTGGCCTGTATCAGCCATAGCTTATTGTGAAACTGTATAGTAATGTTGATATTTCTAACGCTTATTTGCATGCCTAACCGTAAAGCGACCTATATCTCAACAAGTTATTCTAGAATTTGACCTTGATCAAGGCAGTTAATAGATTTTAACTTTAATATTAGATAACCATTACATAACTGGGACTATCTAATCTGGCCATAGTTTGAGTAAAACTGAGATATTTTTTGTTAGATGAACATAACTGACGTTACTGAAGTTCTTCCATTCAGAAATCATTGACACCATTAATAGTATTTTCTATTGACGCAATAACCGTTAAACAATTTATATTATACCTATATACAATTTATTTATTTTTTAGTAGGATAATACCTCAAAATTTTAATGATAAGAACAATCAAAGCCCAATTGAAAAAGGGCGTGACCATTATATGAATTTTGGATGGGTATGGGGTGTGTCCAGTGTTCAGATCCAATTTATGATTGGGAAAAGTTTCACAAGAAACTGAAAGCACACTTGAACGAACGACGATCATTACCGGTGTTGAGGAGATTTGTGTTGTGTTGATTTGAAGGAGATATAGTAAAGTCTTTACTCCTTGACAGGCAAAGCTGTCGTAAGCTAGCTTGAACTGTCTGTTGTTTAGTATATTCGGTCTAATAATGTATAAATATGACAAGGGAGTCATTTCTGGTTTGAGCACCCAAGTCCTGCGGAGAAACATCAGTCATATCCATGTTACCGCTGTAGCCTTTTCCAAAACTCTTTTTAAATAGGGATTTAAGTTACTCAATTCTCCGGCTGCTACGCATTTCTTTTATCCATTTTACCAGTCAAGATTCAACTCCTCATTTAGTGCAGCTACTAAGGAACTCGAAGGATTCAAAAGAGGTAGTCTCAAATGTTCCTTCAATAAAGGTGAAAAAGCATTTCGAAAGACCACCCCGAAATGGTTCGAAATATTACTGTATCACTAGTGAAAATGCATCGTATTTTATCAAGCCAAATGTCAAACCCTACCAGATCTAAAAAGAACAGGAGCTTACCTATGATGAAAGAAGTAGGCTTCATAAGACGAAAGAATTCAAAGGAATGGCCACCCATTCTCAGTTTGAAAATATTATTTTAATTGAGAAGAAAGCTTTCACAGTGATGCAACTGGTAAACAAACAAATAAAACCGGTCAAGGGTGAGTCGGGCTCAAGCAATCAAGGTTCGGTACCACAACTTTATCAACGAACGAACCTAATTCAAATATATTTGACAACTTTACCTGTGATATTGAAAAATCAATGAATTGTGTCACATTGTCCTGGAGCATTAGTAAATACTTTATAGGTTATTGTGTTCCCCTTTGGTTGGCTCTATATTTCATATGTTTTAAATAGAACGATATTGTCAAATTTCAATAATATTAGAACAGACAGACGCAAGAGTAATTTATAAAGGTTGCTCTTGATCTTATTAGTAAGTCTTGTCTTATAAGTTATCACAAAAAACTATGACTAAAAAGCGGTAGTTTTCTACTACTAACTACTAACAACCCTGATAATATCAAAATTTTAGAAAAATTTAGATAAATGTAGAAACTTAGAACATCAGGTAATAAGGTAACGGTGTTTTTCTCACTTTTGAGCTATATTTTATAACCAATTCACCACAAATTTTGAAGTCTTTGAAAGAAGATCTTTGAAACGATACTCCACACCATACACAAAAAAACATTTTTTAAGGGTCCCAATTACTCAACCCAATTAAAAAAACAAATCATAATTTTTAACTGTCGAAATGTATGCGCCCTAAAGACCTAACATTTTGCCAAATTTCAAATTCTTACGTTACTTCGTTTTCAAGAAAAATACCAGACGGAAATACGTTTGCGCTGATCATGACGCAATTACGTTTAGTGCGCAATTCCGTTACGCGGTTCCTTGGAAACCATCTCACCTAGTTTCTTTATTCTTCATTTTCTTGGAAACCAGGGCTTAAGAGTAATAATATGAGGGTTCCATTTTTGGCTTTTGAGATGCGAAACCTTAAAACCCATCTATCAATTTTGGGTTATTTTCATGTTTACTATGATGGACAGGGGCTGGAATAACTGCAACTGGTCATAATCAATTTGTTTTTGTGCATCAAGGAGTTAGTTATATTGAGTGAATGTGTGAAACGGTGGGCAGCCAAACCTTTTAAAAAAAATTATACGTTTTCCAGAAAGACTCTGCACCAAATCACAATGAAAATAGTTACGAAAAATCGCTCCAGTATTAATTTCTCCATCACTTTGGTGACCTTCCTCTTTGGATCTGATTTCAAAAGATTTTTGTATTTTGTTTAGTTTAATGAGCAATTTTAATTCTACAAAATAAGTAGAAAATGTCGTTTAGGTCGACCATCTGCGATTTTTTTAGTTTTGACCGCTAGCGGCACCAATGTTCGAGCGCGGAAAAACTTCTCTCATTGATAGCGACATTTTCGTGAAATTGCAGATTTGGAGCGTGAACGCAAAATATGTGCTGTGCACTAGTTGTTTGAAATTAAAAAAAAAATCTCTTTTTACCAGCAGTCAAAACCCTCGAGAAATACTTTTCCAAGCCATGAAACAGAAACCTATATGTGTGCGTGCGTAGTCCGTTTCCAAAAATGTTCTATATTGATACATATGGAAAAGTGCAAAACATTGACTTTAGATATGCTATAGAGCCTAAGCTACTATCCATACAGGAAAAAAGTCTTCTAATAATTTACAGCTTGGTTGCTTACCTTCTCAAAGGCTATACTTCCTATATACCTTACTTAACAAAATAATAAAATAGTTTTGATTACAAAGTAACCTTACCATTTTACGCTCAATACCTCTCAGCTGAGTAACAAATGCATGTGTGTTTGTGCAGACGTAGTCCGAATCTGTAGGCAGCTACATTCGATATCATCAACCCACGGCATACCATGACGGCACAGCGGCATTACAATTAGGGATGGATGATTGGCACATTTTAATGGAACAGTTCCAACCAGTTCCAAGTGTCAAAAGTACCTGTTCCAAAGTATCAGTTACAAGTCCCAATTTTGGTGCAAGTAATAAAAGGAGATTGTTTTTAGAATAGGGTCCACAATAGATGTGCTAAAAAAATTACAACAACTCTATATATTATGATTTTATTCTTCGGTGAAATTTTATTTTCCCAAAAAAATAATATTATACATTTAAATTCATTTAAGAAATCAACGCTCAAAATATTAAACTTGCAATACGGAAACTGAACCGAAAATTTAGATCTTAGTTTTTCTACGGCGGATAACTACAGAAAAAAAGTAAAATATAAATCACAGAAACATACCTGTAAATAAAAAACACATTTTCTTACATAAATTTTCCTAGAATTTGAAGATTATTTAAATTCATTTAAAAGGACTTTCGATTCCTGCTTCTATACAGATGCACGACTTGGTCCATTAGTAGAATTTAATGTAGCCCAAACCAACTGTATTGTATATATTGTATTTATTGTGTCATATGCTGTCACTGTTGCGTGATAGTTCTGTTTTTTCTGCCTGCGATGCATTTCAGTCACAAGCCAAGCCCCCATACCCTATGATATCGTACTCCTAACTTTCTGTTGCATAAAGTTAAAAGCGCTTGTATAGTGTAACTGTGTGAATGTATGGGCTGTATCAGTCAAAGATTTATTTGGAATTTATAAAGAACGTAATTGGGAAATATGAGACTTTGTATTGGTACTGTCACAGCTATTCTGAAATAGCAATATGAGACTATTTGGTATTGGTACTGTCATAGCTTTTCTGATAAAGTTGGAACAGGTACAGATTGGGACAGGGCTGTACCTGTTCCATAATAACAGGTTGTTCCAATTTTACTCATCTCTAATTACAATGATTACTCAGCTGAGAATTTTTGGTTGAGGAATCGTAGTCATTTTGTTAAGATAAATTTTTTCAAATAATTTTGTTAGGAAAGGTATGAAAATTTTATTACGGTGCGGAAGATAAGAAAGCAAGCTTAAGATTAACAGAACGCCTTTTTTCTGCATGAATAGTAGATTAGGGCGGAGGAGCTATTCAAATCAAACTTTTGTCACGTTTACATAAGAACACTGCAAATATTTTAGAATGTAAGGACTACGTTGGGCCTCGCATGTGGTAGGGAGGGAGTCTGTTTCATGGCTTGTGAAGTATTCTCGAGGGTTTTGCAGCAGTGAATACAGTCAGAAAGTGGGGAGAAAATAGGGAATCATCAAGATAAGCATTGTGAATGTGTTGCGTGACTCATACTTGAAAATAAACCTTCAATCCTGTAACATGTTTAGTTGGGGTGTCACGTGATGCGGCAATGGCGCTTGTCGTCAAGTTTGCCCACTTTGTGTAGTGTGGGTTGGTACACTGTGATTGTGTGCTTGGATGATGCCCAAAAAATGTCCAGCACCAATCCCAACGAAGCCCGGCAATAAAACAGCAGCTAAAGCCAAAAAAGCCCAGAAAAAGCCCTCTTCGGACAATGCAAGAAAGAAGTGCATTTGAAGTGTGTTTATAGAAAATATGATTAAAAAGCGCTGATTGGGATGAATGAACTTCGTATAAAATTGAACATATTCTTTATTGAGCCAGAAAGTTTTTATTAAATACTTTCGTAGTCTACCTTATTACACACAATTTCTAATCTAAAACAAAATTGTAAGAAAGCGTCTTGACAGTTGGTGATTTGTACAGGTAACTAGATTGGAAGCATAGCATGCTGATTTACATTTCTGATTTGGTTACCAAACAAAATGCGTCAATATAACGACATTTTCCGGAATGCGATTTCGAATAATGTGCCATTCAAATTTTGGTCAAAAAACAGAAAATTGCAATAAATTCAACTGTTTTTTTCATTAAATTAATTTTTCCAGGTCATCAATCATTTCAGCACATTTTTCGTCGACTGGCCAACCTTGACAGCATTTCACTTTTTTTTTAAATGCCTATATTTTTTCATATTTCAACAAATAAATTTGAAATGTTCAGCAAGACCGTTCCTTTTTCCCAGACCTTTCCAAAAATATGCTTGGATTGACTAAATTCGTTCGTAAACGAAAGTTATGGGCAGTCAAAAGGGTGTACAACCCTGATTATACTTATAACTTTGGATGGATTGACACAGATCTTCCAAAGAAATGCCTAAAATACCAAAAAGTGCTTTGTCGGTAACATGGAATGGCTTTAAGCGCAAATTGGACAAAATAACCTTTGTCAAGGCTATTAATATCCATCCAGCCAGACTCATAGAAAAATAGACCTGTATTATCCATCACACTACCGATTAAAATTAGGTCTTAGATTCTAAAATAACTCCATCTGCTAACTAACAGTTAAATACGTGGATTACATCCATTTACATTCTTCGGTCTCATAATATCTCAACCTCTTTATGCTTATACGCCCCCATAATACGTATAATTTGAATAATTTTGACATTTCCATGACGATAAGTAGAAGTAAAAACATTCAAGTTTAAATATTTAATTCTCCACCATTGCGTTTTTCTTTCCTCTGACAAAAACTCATGCATTTTCCGTACTCGAAAATTTATAGCATTCGCAAGAACTGGAGTAATCGGAATTATGTACACGGCTGACATCCTCTGATTCTTCAAACCGCAGGTAATGATCTGGAAAATATCTTGTGCTTCAGAAATCTGCCTTATTTAATCAATCAATCATTTTCCATTCCACCAGGCATATACGCTCAGATCTCTCAATTTAGATAAGATACATCTCAAGATTTCACTTTCCATTGAACTTGCAACTATCGTTAGTCCAGTCGTCGACTTGTAATTTTTGTACAGTTTAATTCGATATGGGAGCCCAATGTTATCCATCCGCGGTGCAAGTGAATTTAGAAGCAAGAATTATTCCTCGTTATTTCACTTCTTTTCCCTTTTGCTGGGTAATTGAGCGAAGACAAAGTACTTACGACAAGAGTAACGAGACACAGATGTGTGCGGGCAGATTATATCCCTGAGTATCTAGTAATTAATTTGCATATTTCAAGATAGAAATGGAAAACATTTTACTCGATTTTATATGTTTTTATCAGTGAAAGTGATCTGAACCGCAATGAAAGTAGAATTTGTTTATTTTTCATATCATGGAAATTTTTTAAGTTTAGACAAATGTTGGATAAAATTGGAGTTAGGTTTATGTGTGAAAATATAGAAAATTGTTTCTTGTATATGCAGTTTAACGGTTAGTAAAAAAACAGGTATTACCTGATAGATGGATACCTTATTTGACACTGAAATGACTAGAAACTAGTCAATAACTAATTTCTATTCAATTTCAATAAAATATCATTTTATTGATAATAATTTTACCATGTGCATGTTAACGTAAAATAGTTGATAGTCATTGCACCTAGAATCTTCTTTTTCAAAATTTGTTCAGTAGATTTTATACTCTAAATTAAATCTATACTAGAGTTTTCCATTTCTTTTGTAACGCATAGAAATAATGATGGTAGAGTAGAATGGGCACCCATGGATAATATTAAAAGTTATTTTGATTTATGTATATCCATCTCTCTGTCTGTATCTCTGTCTGTCTGTTTGTCTGTCTGTCTGTCCGTTCGCACGATAGCTCGAGAACACGTTGACTTATGGTGAATTCTTTTCACCTGAACTGAACCGTAACTCGTTCGGTTCCTAAACCTAAAGTGTTTTCTTCACCACACTGACACAGAACTAGCTCCGAACGTATGCTTTTTTCACATGGCTCTTTAACATCGTAACATCAAATTTTAATGGAACAAGAAACCGGTGCAGAAAGGTTTCTTGTTCCATTAAAATTTGATGTTACGATTCGGAACTAAACGTCAAATCAAAATTATTTGTAATCAAAGACTGAATGTGTGAATATTGTGTTGAAGTACAATTATTTTATTAAAGTTGTTTATTACTTTATTAAAATTTCGGGTATTCTACTTTCTTGCAATCTTTTCACGTTATCCCCTTTCGGGACAGGGCTAAGTTCGGTCTAGATCTGACAGCTTCTGATTCAGTTCAGTGCCTGTTCAGTTTTGTTGAAAAACATTCACCATTAGAGTGCAGAAATTTTGTACACCGGCTTTTTAAAAAAAAAAGTAAATTTAAGTTCGAAAATGGGACAAATCGGGTAACTCCTTCGTAGGGTTGCCATACAAAAATTTGGTTTTTCACTATATATTTTCTCACATTTTGTCGTGATGCCCAAAAATATTGCAAATATAAGTTCCAAAATGGACTAAATCATCGGGCAACTCTTTCTTTTAGTTGCAATACAAAACTTTGGTTTTTCACTGTATATTTGAATACTGCCTGAGAACGCGTCGACGTAGAGAACTGAAATTTTGTACACAGCGTTTTCATAAAAAAGTACATATAAAAAGTTCAAAAGTGAAACAAATTGTGCAACCCTTTTTTGGTGTTGTCATTAGATTAGAGATTAGATTTGTGGAGGGGTGCTCAGGAGTTTTCCTCGCATTCAAGGCATTCAATGAAAGATCTGTTGTGAATCCCTGTTCACTTTACTCCCTTTCTAGGATGAAGTCTCAGCCAAGCCCATTTTATATAGGTGATGCTTCAATGGGCAATGGCCTAAGAAGGACTCTGTAATCATTTTATTCTCCCTGCTATTTAAGAAAGTTCTAAGGTAACATTTTTAAGTGGCATAAAATGGTTCTGATCCGACAAAGGCTATTTCTGCTCCTTTTTTGGCTAGGCCGTCAGCAATTTGATTCCCCTTATGGCCCTCATTCCAGACCCAAATGAGGATAACTTACTTTTTGCTTTTAGATTTTTAATGGTTTGCAGACACTCCCAGGCTATCCTTGACTTAATAGTGAAGGATATTAAAGCCTTGAGAGCGGTTTGGCTATCCGAGATGATAGTGATGATTGATCCATTTATGGCTCTTTTAATGCAAGTATTGGCGACTTCTTCTATGGCTAATACCTCCGCCTGAAATACGGCAGGGGTAGATCCCAGGGCCTTTGGTATAGGGCATCTGGGGCCGTATACACCCAGTCCGACTCCACTGTTCATTTTGGTACCATCCTTGTTGGAAAAACGGTTTATTGGAATGCAATTGTTGTCGGTTTCCTAAAACCACGTCGAATGGTCTTTCAAAATGCACCTTGTATGATTATATATCAGATTTTGTCGACATTTGCTCGAAACTTATCTGTTCTAAGACACTTAAATGACCAACCAGATCACCTGAATTGAGCTGTTTCTCCTTTTGCAATCTGATAGATCTGGTGGTAATTGGTGTTGCCATACACAGGTTTGAATTTACACTTTTCTTAACTTTTGTATTTATCTAGAGTATAAAATTATTAGGCTTAAAGCAATTGTAAATTATTCTTCTGGTTTAGCAAAGCTTGGAGCTACTAATATAATATATATAATATTATATCCCCGCAGCAACATTTTGTCATCGTAATTCCGAAGAAACGGACCGAATCCGAAGTGTGGATAGAATCAAGAGCTCGTATTATATATACATATATCTTTTCCAGTTTTTTGCTTATTTTGATGTTTAACGAGCTGCACTCTTGTGAGGAAGGTTGCATTGCTCGTCGGATTTTCCAACTGATAAACCGACTAAGTTGATTATCATTTTTCAAATTGTTGTGTTGCGCCCTGATAGAGGGAATTTCTGAATTAAAAATTTTACAGTGAAGTTATGAGTGAAATAATAGTTCGCCAATACAGTTGGAGTTTGGTTTTAAAGTATCGAAAAATCTATCGCAAATCATCAGCTTTATTGGAAATAAACATTTTCTGTAGGAAATTTTTCGTGTCCATTTCGAGCCACGATTTACGGCCCAATGTGGATCACAATCGAATGAATCGTAATCGATCGAATTCGAACTATTGAGAGGAAATAAATTAAAATCAATACATTCAAAGACTCGGAAGATATTCTAAACTGAATTCGGCCATGCCTTCGGTACCAGCTCGAACCCAAAATTTTTCAATTACACTTACAATTCAGTTTAAACACGGCTTCTAATTCAGCCTCAGGCATTACCAATTAGAATCCAGTTCCTTCGAAATTGCTCTAAATTTAGTCTGATTGTATTCGTACCTGAGTCCATATTTTTGTGGTTGAGAGTTTAGCAGCAGTTCAACATGCTCAGGGTGCTCCTCCAAATATTCCACAGTTATCTCAAACTGTAGTAATTTTCTTTGTATGAAGTGAGGTTATAAACTATATATTGTAATAATGAAAATTTACATAATTAATATACAAAATCATTTATATCATGTATAAATTTGAAAAATTGTAATATATAAATCTAATGTCTTGAATTTTACTTACATTTTATAAAATTCGCTTGTACTATCACTGTCAACAAAAACTAACTGAAATTCTATCGAAATTATCGTCTGTTGAAAATATACCGACTATCGATAAATTGTTGAACTTTGAAATTTATTTTCGAAGCTGCAACATCTTGCCCCAGGCAGTATAACGCTATGAAATTTTTCACAGAATAAACTCTAGAAAAATAGTAATCTGTTGAAAAAAAAACGATTTCGAAATTTTTATTAAATTTGGCAAAATAATTTGAAAAGGAATAAACCTCTTCACAAACCAAAAACACATTTAAAAATGGAGCTCCACTTTGACAATGCAACTTACATAGCATCTCACTTCCTGCGGTATATTATGGCCTTCTACGTACAGGAATTTTACACCGATTACCCATTCCTGATTGCCATATGTATACGCTAGAGCCTAGTATGGAGTTCATGTAAAATGCGGCAATTGCATACAAATTTTAGCGATGGTAAAATAGCAAGCAATAATTTTACTGATGATTTTCTAGTGCAATACGGAATTCATCGGTAAAAAAGTGAAGATTCTTTCTTTATCAAATAGATGGCACTATAATTTCTCCACATCTTACTGAGCACTTTAATTCGGGAAGCATTAAATGTGACTGGTAAAATTTTGATATTCATATTTCTATGATGATTTTCAGATGTTTTCTTGATCGATTCAAGGGTCAACATTTTTTAATACAAATAAATTACTTTCCATTCTCCAAATTAACATACGTCGAAATTCTACCAGCGATTTTAATATGAAATATTTGGGGATTAGATTTACTATGCTCGAATTGGATTCTACGCTTTAAGGTAAAAAATCACAAGGGAAATTTACGAAATTTACTAGTAAAACTGATGTTTCCCTCTTTATAAATTAGATGGCACTCAATAAAATCTCCAGTGGCGACATGTTATAACTTCACATTGAAAGCGATCATCGAAGCGAAGATTTCGCTCTGGGGGTATGTTATAAGATTTTCGTTCGACGGCTATTTCCGAATTATTTCCCCTAGCACAAATGACATTTATAGATTCTTTTTCTAGTTGTTGATAAATTTTAATAATAATAAAATTGGAATTTATGAATTTTTCAACCGCAGTGGCTTTATTTGTGGAGGATAACGAAAATAACGAAGAAATAATTAATTACCGGGACAAAAGAAAATTTTTTAAGGCAGCTCTTTTATGTTATTGGATATGCCTAACAAAAAGTTCTTCCTTATTAATTTTTGAATTCAAGAAATATTTTTACAAGTTTTATAACTTCAAGTTTAAATTTGAATTAATATATAAAATCATTTATATTGAATAAATTTTAAAAAAATGTAACATATTTATGTAAGGATATACTTGTAAAAACAAAATACTTGAGCGCCACCTGTGAGTGGGATTAAGAAAAAAACAATAAATAGTTGATGGCCTGCCTGTATGTTGACAGCGGTCATGACTTTTTGAGGTAAGTCAAGCAAGGCAAAACTTGTTTTTCTGACAATTGAGAGTATAAGATCATTTTGCTTGAAATCGTTTGCTTGAATCGTTGTGAGCTCTTAATTCTAAAATATTTAAAAAGTAATCGGTGACATCGATTACATTTCAGAAGTGGGATGTGAATACCTGAGAAATCTGAATAATCTGTATCCATTGTTAAAGGAATGATGTTATTTTAAAATTGACTATGTACTGCCTTGAATTAATTGACAACTTGTTGTGGGAAATTTTTGTAAGGCTATTATATTCGAGTCGAATATATTGGCAGGATGATCGAGATGTAAGGATATACTTGTAACTTGTAAAAACAAAGTACTTGAGCGCCACCTGTAAGTGGGATTAAGAAAAAAGAATAAATACTTGATGGCCTGCCTATATGTTGACAGCACCCGGTCATGACTTTTTGTGGTATGTCATGAACAACAAAATTTGATTTTCCTGACACTTGAGAAAAGAAGATCATTGTGCTTGAGAAAAAATAAAGATTTTAAACTTGAATCGTTGTGTATTCTTAATTCTAAAATATTTATAAAGTAATCGGTGACATCGATTGCACATATAAATCTAATTTCTTAAATTTACATACATTTTTTAATCTTGGCTAGTGCTATCACTCTCAGCAAGACTCAGTGATATTTTAGCGAAATTATCGCCTCTCGAAAGTGTTACAACATACCGACTATCGATAAATTATCGAACGTCGAATCTTTCGAAGTTATAACATCTTGCCCCAGATTTATTGAAATGCCCAGGAAAATTTTGATATTTCTGTTTCCATGACAATTCGCACACTATTTTTTCTTCTGTTCTTAATAACAGATTAAATGTTGTTGAGTATGTAGAAAATAGTAATATGAATTACTTTTACTTCACAACAACGATGCAATAGATGTTAAGTTTGAGGTTCAGGCTGGCAGTTCAATGTTGGCTTTTGTTTCTTCAACAAGTAGTGGTTTGTTTTCAGCAACCAATAGGGGTGTGAAACCACTTCCAATAATAAGGCAAAATTTCTGAGGGTTACATAAGTATTTACCACGGACAGAAAATACAAGCTGCCAGAAATTATTCTTTTGTATGCTCTTGAGTTAAGCAAAAACATATGACGATATTGGCCACTTTAGGTAGGCGTAGGATGCTATAATAATATACAGACGTAAGCGTGGAGGTGCTTAATGTGGTTTTCAGTTTTTATTTTTATTTCAACCTACCAAAATGACAGGTCATTACTACCATGATAGGGAATCACCGACCGGATTGGCATAATCCTTAAATTAGATGACCCCGGATTTATTTTCCAATATTATTTTTACGTTCAGCATTACTTGATTTATTTTATTTGGTGGAAAATAATGAACTGCTAACTATATTTTCCACCATTCTCTCTCTCCAGGAGATTCCGTGTTCGTGGTAGTAATCTGCATAGCTCCTTGGGCAGTAAATATCTTTTCTGGTGCATAAAACATAGTTGTGCAAATGGCAACATGCAGCTATAGTCTTTTGTTTGTGATCCGGACAATAACAGATCGATACCTATGTAGGATAAAGTCGAGAATTCCTTGCAACCGATTTGCAACTAGTTTATGAAAAATTCTGATTAGTATCAATTTTCCTTGATGCTGGAACATTTTGACAGCGATTGTACACCAGACTTAAGATCGGTGTAAAAACACAATATTTCGATAGTTGACAGGCCTGGAAAAAAGCTTTTATTTATTTTCGAAATACTTGGTATCAAATACTCGAATAACAATAGTGATAAAAACCATCATCAGCCGATATTATTCTCGAAGACACTCTGTCGCTCGAGACTAATATTTATCCGCCATCGGACGATATTTTTGTGATGCAGATTATTTGGTGCCCCAAACTTTGATGGTTTTCTTACGTATATTATTGGAAAACATAAACGGAGATGACAGGAAGAATATGAGAGGAAAATCACTGCCATATCTCACACCACCCCATTATATCAGCGGGTCGTCCTTGATTTTTCATCTCGCCGCGGTTAAAAATATCTTATGAACGTACTTCCGTACTTTCCGGGGTCATTCTCATAATTCTCTTCCTCCCGGGTGGTGTGGAAATGAGTTTGCCAAATGCACCCCGAAGTCCAACTATTCCGGGCGAACTACGGGCTGCAGTATTCACACGAAACGAATCATAGAAAAACTGCATGTGGTAGCTTTTTTCAGAGCTATAACTTTGATGTTTTACATTTTTTTCATAGATATGGCCACTTACGAGAAAAAAATAGAAAAAAAATCAAATCAATTTCGGAGCATAATTTAAATTTTTACGTGAAATAATAAAATTAATTATATTGAAAGAACTTTTAAAATAAATAACTTTTGTAAATAAATTGCACTAAAAAGTATTTTTTTCTTTACCCAGTGATATACGCAAAAAAGTTTCACTGCAAACATTTCGAACATTTAAAGTCTCTGCAGATTATTGGGCAAAGCATTCCAAAGTCTAATGGCCTGAACAATGTAAGATCCTTCAAACTCAGTGGTGTAATATTGGGGCAGTTGAAATTTATATCCCCTATTGGAATTCAAAGGCTGAATTATATTGCGCAAATAAGAAGGTTAAGAAGAAAAAGCCAGTTTGTAGAGGAACATTAAAATCCGTCGCTCAAAGTAAGTCTTCAGCGAGCATCCTAGCAACGTAAAACTAAGATGAGAGACATGATCATATCTTCGTAGTCCAAAGATAAACCTAATGCAGTCATTAAATGCTACATTTAATTTTTTTAAGAATCGAGAATCAAACTTAGAAAATACAAGACAACCTTGACTAAAATATGGCAAGATCAGCGGTTTGACTGACAACGTAACTTGGGAGAAAGAATTCTAGCTGATAGCCAAAGACGACGCAAGATAGAATAGATTTAAGATAGAGTTAAATCGACATGGTCGCAGCATTTCATGTTAGAGTTTAAAAAAACGCCCAAATTACTGATTCTTGATACATGTGGGATAGTTAGGCCAATTATTTTGATAGATGGTAACGACAAAGTATCCAGTGGACCATGAGAGAAGGCAATGCGCTGAGAGTTGGCAGGATTTATATTGAGATTGTCGTTTAAGGCCCATTTACATATTTCAAGTCATCATTAACGCGGGCCGCACAGTCTTCAATGAGTCCGATAGGACGAGAAAGATAAATTTTGACATCATCGCCATAAATGTGTATTTTAGAACCACGAATCACCGAAGGTAAGTCGTTAATGTACAGACTGAAACACAGTGGCCCTAGGATAGATCCCTGTGGATCTCCACAGGTGAGATAAAGGAGATCAAAATGAATACCATTCTCAAGATTTACTTTTTTAGCTCTCTGGGTAAGAAAACTTTGCATTCGGTCGAAAGCGCTATTCGAGAAATTATAACGGCTGGATAGTTTATTTAGAAGCTTGCTGTGACAGACACTATCGAATGCTTTAGAAAAGACAAGAAGCAACAATATAGCTACCTCTTCCTTGTCGAGTGAAGAGCGAATATCGGAAGACACTTTTAGGAGAGCCGTTTCATAACTATATCCACGCCGACAGCCTGACTGGAGGTTGCTCAAAAATTCATTTTCTTGTAAGTGCTTCTGGATTTGATAAAATAAAAGGTTTTCAAATACCTTCGAAAGAAAACACAGCAAGCTAATAGGTCTGAAGTCGGAGGGGGATACAGCGTTAGGTTTTTTAGGTATAGGGACCATGTTAGCAATTTTTTATACACTGGGAAATACGGACTTAGCAATCAGCAGTGCAATCTACCCCACGAAAACAGAATCGAGAGGAAAACTCTGGAGCTAGATCGGGGTTTTAGGTGCTGGTATGTCACCATGCGGTAGAAGGCTTTCAACAAAATATGAAATAAGTTCATTCGGATTGATGTAATTTTCGGATTTTTCTTTGTCATAAACGTTGGCGCTACGAAGATTGTGCAATAGAGTTTTTGTGGGTATATTTAAATCAAATTTATTTTTATAGTATGCTCGCTTAACATTACGCATTTTTGAAATTACTTTATTTCGTAACGTAGTGTATGTAATGCGACTATCACTAGTCTTAAGTCTGCGATAACGAAAAAAAAAAATATATTCCCTCTCGGCGATCATTGACTGAATTTCTTGAGTAAACCATGAACAGTATTTCAGTTTAATAACCTTTTTAAGTAAAGGAACATGTCTATCATATAAATATGCTATTGAGTCGCTGATAAATTTAATTTGGGCATCCACAGAACAAAGGCCGTATACATGGTTCCATGATATCAAATCACAGTCAATTAATAGAGAATTCAAATCTGTACTGTTAAAGTTTCTAAAGTAATTATAAATGGGAATAACACTTAAACGGAGTTTTAGATTATAAGACATGAAAATAATATCGTGGTCCAAAATGCTGAGACATATTTGATTAAAGAAAAGAACCGAACGAGGGGTGCTAATTAAAAAAAAGATCCAAGAGAGATGGGTTAGTAGTATTAAAATAAGTTGGTGATGAATTCACTGCACTTAAATGCGCGAACTGCATCTCAGAAAAGAAAAGATCAGTATGAGCACAAACTTTTAAAATATTGACATTGAAGTCGCACCAACAATTTCGATTCATTTTAAGCTCACAAGCGAATCGCTACAGAGAGATTATGTCAAGTTGATAAGTCGAGAGTCATGTTCCTCTTCCTACGCTAGTAATCTGTTTTCCATTCGGTTTCGAGTTCGTGCTCGAAGCTTAAGGCAGAGAAAATGATTTACTCGCAAATCGCTTTTGAATCATTATGCTTGCAGAGCTACCAGCTATAAGTCAAGCAATGAATAGCATTCAGGATATTCCGACGAAGACCATAAATTCGTAATGTAGGATTCTGGCAAGGCCTGTACATTATTATTTGTTATAGCTAGATAACAGTGAAATATTTTTAATCTATGGGAAACTCCCTTTTAGAAAATCAATTTGGCTTTAATTTAATTAGTTTCCAAAACGTAATTTTCATATCGTTGTAAAGTTTGTTAATTACCTTTTGTTCTAAATCATAAAACCTGGATGTCAATGTACCTATTACGCAACGCGATTTTGTGGTGCTACTTTTTAACAAGAAAAATCGCATTTTCATATGGGTATGTACCTACTACAATTACTATGAATGCAACATTAAATTTTTTTTACTTGGCACATGATATGTTATGATATGATAAAAATAGCTAAAGCAACTTTTTTAAGCATTTAAGCATTTCGAGTTTTTAGAAATATCAACAAAATTTAAAGGAGATTTTTGGGTACTTGAGTCGAACTTCATTCCAAGAACTGAAACGAGACTTAGAGATGCTCTTCAAAGCTGTAAGGAATAAAAAATAAATTTTTTTATATCTGCTACAAAAGTTAGTTATAACTACTATTCGCCGACATATTATATCATCTAAATATGAATTACTTTTGCCACGATTTACGAACTGGTATGTTTTACACACTGAGCGAGCCGAGCAGGATTTGTTTCTTCAATTTCCGAAGTATGTACCTATCGTAAACAAAATAATCTTAGATGCGTGCGAAGCAATAGCACACAATTTCTTCAGCACTTCTTCCGATCTTCCCAAACACTTAGGAGCCATTGACGGAAATTCGAAAACATTATAACCATTTTTAAAATGAAACTAGACCATTTTCTTTTCAGATTATGCTGGTCGGTTTTCAAGTCAGTATAGCCAGTTTAAATTCCAAGAAGTCTATTTTCATCAAAATTTGTACAAATTTTCAACTCAAAAAAGTCTTCATTTTTAACTCTCGTCGCTGTTAGCAAACTCTAAAGCCACAAATGGAATATTAATTCGGTTATACGAAGATGGTTTTAATTGAAACTTGGACTAGTTTAAGTTAAAAATTTGGATTTTTTAATATTTTAACAGAAAATTATTATTTTATTAATACAAATGTGTTTATGTTTATGCCAAATATATATATATATTACGATATGACATAACGTGAAATAATTTTATAGATATTGCTATGGTTTTATTAAAGTCTTCTCAGAAACTATTTAAAAGAAAATAGTTTCCAAGTTTTATAAAGGTTCCAACGGTGCTTCAGGACAGCTAAATTGTTTTATAACTGCTGGCTCTTGGTACTGATTTGCTGTCGACAATAAACTACTTTATAATGGTACTCAATACAATTTTCCGAGGCCTTACGAAAGCGTTATACAGCTAAATAGCATCCACAGCCAAAGTATTTTAATGGGGTTCAGATAAATGGCATTGCAGACCATTATATAAGCAAGTAGCTCTCGAAGCTAAACAGTTTTATACCTAGGTCGGAAAGCATTCCTAACACTGCATTATAAAATATTTAGTGTCAAAAACAAAAAGCAAATCTTGTAACTTTTACAAAACAATTTAGCCACATGAATTCATTATAAAGTCTTTTTAAAACACAAATCCAATTTTCGCAACCAGAGTGGCCCAAAAACCAAAACTGCTTAAATGTCTGAATGCTGATTCAGAATTTGTTAGATAATGTAATTTTAAACGTCTATGCAAAATGTCAGTGAAACTCATTAATGCTTAGAGGTCCCTCAAATCGAAAATAGTGATTTTCTACCTGGTTTGGACTTTCAGGAAAACTGTTTCAACATTTTCATTAATAGTTCATTAGTTGAAGAATACATAGGAACGCGATTTCACATATTTCAATCAAAAGCAACTTATTTTTTTATAGATATTTTGATTTGAGCTCATTGCACGATAACCACATAGGGTGTAATAGTTCAAATTAAAAGGGGAGTCCACAGTTTACAGCTTTTTTTTACATATATTATTAAGCCAAGCTCTGGAGATACTCTATGATGCAAAGCACAGAATGGCAGGAAGGAAATAAGGAAAGGATTATGGAACATGAGGAGAGTGGTGCTGATGTATATCACTCTTAAACCTTCGCAGCTTGTACGCCGGAGGAATGACAGAAAGTGGTAGACTGTTCCACATTAGCACAGTTTTGGATAAAAAAAGCATTACGGCATTTTACAGTATGGGCGAAAGTAATTTTAAGGACAAAGGGATGTACGTGGTTTCCAGCGCGAGTATTGCGTGCAGGAATTATTCTTCAAGGGACCTGACTACATATTTCATCGGAACATTGACCATGCATGTAGCGATAAAGGAGGGGAAGTCTTTCAACATTGCCGTGAAGGTCGATCGAGTCGATATAATAAGTTATTGTCGCATCGCCAACGAGCTTGACGGATCTTTTCTGGACAATACCCAATGAAGCTAAAACTGCGCGACCACCCCAGCCCAGATTTAGGAATTATACTCCATTCTAGGTGCATGACTTGTAGAGGAGCGCTAGATTCGATGGGCTGAAGTATTTCTTACACCTTTTCAGAGATCCAAGATATTTCGATGCTTCTTTGGCAACAGAGAAGACGTGATCAGTCCAGCTTAACTTACTGGAAATATTAATGGCAAGAATTCATAAAGACGGTGTATCGTAAGTCAGTGCTCCATCAAATGAAACGGGAGTGGATGATCTTGTTTTAAAGAGATAAGACAGCTTTGGGTTTTAGATCCATTGAATTCGACTCGATTCATTTTTCCCCAAGCGAAGATATTTTCAAGATCGTTATTCAATTATCTAATCATGCAATCTCGTTTGAGAGATGTTGCATTCCTTCTAGAGTCCGCAAGAGTGTCAAAAGAGTAAGAGAAGCCAAGGGTACATTCTTCAGCGAGGCTATGGATGGGATTGAAAGTAGGAGAAAGCAGATCATTAATGAAAATTAAGAAGCGAGTCGGAGAGATAATGGAGCCCTGGGGTACACCAACATTTCTAGAATGAGGTTCAGATGTAACGCCATCTAATACGATCGGTAATAAGCAACTGCATATAAAACTTGCAACCCATAATAGAAGCGCAGAGGAGAGAACAAGTTCTTTAAGTTTGGTTAAAAGGGCGGGATGCCAGACTCGGTCGAACGCCTTGGAAACATCCGGAGCGTCCATTTTAGACTCAATAAAATTGTGAAGATTACCGTTATAAAGCTCTGTAAAAAAAGTCAGCAAAACTCCAGATGAGCGACCAGTCGGCAAACCGTATTGGCGTTCGTTGATGCGTTGATTAGTTTCTAGATCCTTCATTAATTTGTAGTAAATGATTAATTCAAAACCTTTGAAAGAATCGAAGTGATTGCAATTGGTCGATAATTTGAGGAATCGGTTCCCTCTCATTTTTTGGGAATAGGCTGAACGAACATGGGCTAGTTTCTAAGCAGTTGGAAATTTTCCTGTCGAATAAGACAATTACAATAATTTGCGCAGAAGTTTAACCAACGATGAGGCACAGTTCTAAATTAATAGAGGCGAGAAACCAGCAGGACTTGCGGCTTTAGAAACGTTGAGCTTCTTAAGGACCTCGAACACATCTCTCGAACGGATGTGTATTAGCTCTTGAACATAACCACACGGGAAATGCGTAACAGGTATCTGTGAAGTGGGTGGAAGATGAGAATTTGAAGCGAATCTAGCAGCCAAACTATTACCTTTATCCAAGAGTCAACAATCACTTCACCGTTGTTAATCAGTGAGGGTATTGAAGAACTCCTGAAGTTGTTCCTGATGGCTTTGACCAGGGACCAGAAACCTTTGCTGCCTTTGCAGCTTTCCGAGATTCTTTGTCTAACATTTCGGTCAAAAGGAAATTTTACTCTCTGGATACTAGACTTACAGGTTTCCCGTGCATTTTTGTAGACTTGTTTCAATTCTGGACATGGATGCAAATGATAGGTTCGAAATTCAGACTCTTTCGCTTTTATTGCTTGGTTGCACTTCTCGGTAAACCAAGAGCGATTTTGCAATTGTTGAGATCTGCTGTAGGAATACGGAATGAATTCACACGTGCCAAGACTTCGAATGTTACTTAGTTCTAATGTGCATTCATCAACATGCCTCGAAGCAAAACAGACCGACCAATCAATTTCTCTAAGATATCTCCATCAGCATCAAGAATTCGCGTAGGTGCATCCACTAGCTGCTGCAAATTAAAAGACTCATAGAAGAGTTCAACGAATCGGGCCGCAGGTTAGGTGCATCACTTGAATTCTAGCAGTGAAGAATATGGAAATAACTTTAAGTTTAGAAAATGCCGGACTTGAATTAAATGATTACTAAAATAGTGATAGTTAAGATAATTTAATTGTTGTGGGTTTACTAAGATTTTGAAAAACATCGGACTTCCCCGAATGATAGAAAGCAAGTAAAAGACAAATTGAGAAAAACTATGTTCGTGCGCGATGCTCGGCGCAGTTCTTGTACGACCGAAGCGGCACATTAGATTATAAACTTATCGTCGAATTGTATGTGCGACATACCATAACAACATGCGAGTTAAAATTACGACATCTTGAATGCAATAGCAAAATAAACTTAAGGACAAGTTATGAAGCAGATTTCCGACTGTTTTCCATTTAATTGTTATTAACTAGAACAGGAAAGAAAAAAAAATGACAAAAAAATCAAACTCTCTTTAAAAATTTTACGAATAAAGCCAAAAAAATTTGAGGGCGCAAATTACATGCAACGAAACAGGATTACAAATGATTCATTCTCTTAAATAAATGGGAAGGGCGCTTATTTCAGAGTTTGCTCTCCTATAATGATCACGCGCTTTTCTGACAGAACGGGACACAAATCAACCGGCCCAAATTGCCCCAGCCATGCTAATTATATTGATTTTCGGGATAAACTATCTCAAAAAATGCCAAGAAATGTATCCATACACCGAGGCTATGTTCCGTTAAAATTTTCCACCATTAACCACAAAGCATCATCAAGCCGCTAGTCGGAATCCTAACTGGTCTTCGTTGAGATTTGGAAATGATCCTAAGGTCATCAATATGAATCATGCAAATAATAACGCTAATCTATTTTCGCCACATGAAGTTATATCACTGACTAACGAATTAGGTAACAAACTTAAAACTTGCAAGGATAAATATGAACAATTTAATATAATCACTCTGTTAGCTCTAAAATATTTAAGTAATGCTCCATAATAATTTTAAGATAATCAGTTGGAATGCCAGAGGCATTAGAAATAAGTCAACTGATTTTTTTAATTTTATGCTCAAAAAAATATGGACGTAGCTATGTTTACAGAAACTGGTTTAAATTATAACATAACATTTTCGAATCGAATCCTAATTATTATTGTTTCAGGTTAAATAGAGAAAATTCTAGAGGTAGAGGAGTGGCACTAGTAATAAACAAAAAGTTAAATTCGCACCCCTTACCAATGGTTAGAGTCAGCGTAATTGAAGCCATAGGAGTTGAATTAAAAATGATCAATGGCATTTCTATGAAACTTGCTTGTGTTTATTTTCCAGGGGGTAGATGTAATACGAGAATTAAATATAATTTTAGATCAGACTTAATGAAATTGATTCGAATGCAAGGAAACGATATTATAGGTGGAGTGGGTCGTGTACGCGCAAATGGTTGGGGTAATGTCCTGAATGAGTTAAATCTAAGATATCCTTTTACCTAGAGCCAACTGATCCCACCTAGATTCCAACCTGTTTAAGAATCCCTCAACGTCCGATATTTTTCTAATAAACGTACCTGATCTAGTTTCACAACCACTGGTATTAAATGACAAGACAGGAAGCTGTACCACACTACATAGTAGATCTAATCTCTAAAAGAAACGTGGCTAGGAGAAATTGGTTACGTTATAGATTACCATCCTTTAAGACTGAGCTAAATCTATTAAATCATCTAGAGATAAAATCTCAGTACTGAGAAACCAAAAATGGAGCTCACTATTGCAAAATATGGAAAAATGTTCAAACCCTTTTTGGAACATAGCTAAATTTATTAAAAATAAACTGAAGTCTATACCTATTCTCAGAAATCATAGTAACACCTATATTACCAGCGGTGATAAAGCAGAACTTTTTTCCCAAAAATTTCCAGTAATTTTTAGAATCTCCTTAGATCTTAGTGATACTACGACAGCCAACTTGGTTGAAGCAGAAAAGCAACAATTAAGTTGCGCACACATCGAGATCGATCACTCATACTAAAATATCTTCATGCAAAGAAAGCGCCTGGGCATGATTCTATTCGTGGTTAAAGGGTCTTCCCAGAGCTATTTATCTAACATTTATAATAAATTGTTGCTTAAAGCTGCAGTACTTCCCGTCAGCGTGGAAGTTAACCAAGTCATTCCATTGCTAACGCCTGGAAAGCCACATGATGATCCTGCTAACTACCGTCCTCTTAGCCTATTGAATAATCTGTCAAAAATCTTAGAAAAGTCATCAAGAGGATAGTTTTAAGCTTTATTGATGATCATAACATCCTAACTGATCAACAATTTGGATTCAGAACAGGACATAATATAATAGAAGCGCTTGTGAGAATCGTCCAACATGTAAAAACCAATTTCAACCCAAAAAGTCTACAGGACTTTTATTGCTTGTTGTACAAGCAGCATTTAACTCGATATGGCACGATGCACTAATTTATAAGATGTCAAACCTTGGTTTCCCCGTTCATCTGGTTGCACTTGTCCGTGAATACTTGCGCGACCGAAAGCTCAAGGTATACATTGGCGCAGTATCCTCTAGTGATAAACAGGTCACTGCTGGTGTTCCTCAGGCATCTGTTCTGTAACCAATGTTTTATAACTTCTTCACTGCAGATTTCCCCACTATCACAAATTGTTATTCTTCGGTATTTGCGGACGATACAGCTATCTTTAGTTCCGATATAGACCCAACAAAAATTCAATCTAATCTTCAACAGGGACTTCATTCAGCTGCAAATTATTTCCACAAATGGAAAAATAAACTCCGACAAGATGAAATCCATTTTTTCACGCGAAAAAAAAAACTGCATACCTTCCAAGCGCCAACCTCATAGTAAACGACATTGATGTTCTATGGACTGACCATGTTAAGTATTTAGGTGTTACCCTTGACACGAAGCTTACTTACGCTAAACACATAACAGCAATTCTAAACAGAGTAAACATATTAATCAAAACATTGTATCCCTGAATTTGGAAAATAAACTTATCATTTCAAGAATATCTTTCAAGATGCAATGTTTTATGGGGCCCCGGTTTCGTCCTCTAGTGCACGAACTCAAATCAAAAAACTTCAAATTGCTCAGAATAAAATTTTAAAAATGATTCTTAATTTACCGTTCTGCTGCCTCACCTTAGAGTTACACACAATAGCTGCTGTAGAATTGGAAAGCATTAAAATAATCGAAATAGGTAATAAATTTTTTAAAAGATGTAGCTACACCGATAATATCCTTATATGATTTATGTCTAGCTAGTTAGTATATAGAGTAAGTAAGTACAGTTAACTTAAGTTAGTAGGTTTTTATCTTAGGATAGTTTGTTCAATGGAGTTTTGGCAAATTTTTTACCCTAAAAAATGTCGTTATAAATTACTATGCCCGTTAGTTTCTACTAATTATAAAAATTATTCTAGTTGAATGAATGAAATGTTCTAACACTATATTTAAAATTGTTGTCTCTTTTATAAACAAAATGTAAGAAATGCTCTAAATGAAATAAAACTGAAACTGCGTATGTAAATTGTAATAAGAACCTTAGAATACCATACGATTCTCGTAATCGTATATTGATCGCATCAAATTGTATTAAAACATTTTTGCGATTTTAATGACAGATTATTTTGGAGTGACAGAATTCTCGGAAAGTTGGCTACGCATAGAAAATTGTATGGTAAAACGCAGTGGCATTGAAAATTTTCACAAAACTCTTTTTGTTATAATAACACAAGATATATAAGTAGTTGAATCTTTTACACAAACTTCAACCACGATTTGCTTTTTCATTCTATTTTCTGTATTTAGTTAGCCTATTCGTTTGTCCGCAGTCACCTTACATGAGAATTCTGTATTAATGTAGTTATGTAGGTATTATGAACGAATTATGACACTATTTGCCATTTATAGCAAAGAGTGTCGTAATTCGGTCATTATAAGGCATGTAAAAATTATGCCGTCTATACTAGCCCTATGTTCGTAAGTCACAAGATATCATTATTATTATTAGTGAGACACAGATTTTCATTATAGATTATTTATTTACTGCCAATTTCTTGAATTCCAAATACAGTATATTAAATAAAACTTCAGGAATTTATGTTTCACTCTAAATTTTTTTCGATACCGTATAAAATGTTTTACTATTATTTTGTAATATGTGTTTTCAAAAGCCCAGTTTGATATATGTAGATATTGAAAAAATTATATTGATGTATGTGCTGAAGATAGACACCTCCCCCCCCCCCCCCTTACTAGCTCCCATTCAATTCCTACATGGTTCGTTTCTCATCATAATCTATTAATTATCTTAAGCCCTAGATACAATGAGCGCCACACGTTTTTGTTGTGGCGCCACCTTGTGGTGTTTATGATACAATGAGGGGGCCACGCGTTTTTTTATATTTGACTGTTCGAACTTAACTGACGTGTGTTGAGTCTTTTTGTAAAATTGTGAAGTGTTAAAAATTAATAACAAAAAATTAAGGATAATAAATAATTAAAGCACATATTCTTGCCTTTAAAGTTTATGAAAAAACTGAAAAGAGAAATATAAAATAAGAGAAGTGTCAATAATTCCAATTGTTCTCATCAAATTAAACAGGACACAAACGTAGATAGAAACAACGGGCCACAAAGTTTAATCAAATTGGCTTACATTGGATCAAGCTATTCAATAGTGGCGCGTAAAGAACGGGGTTCAATCTCATTCAACATTGTCATCATGCTAGAAATTAGTTCTTATAATCACTGTTAATTGTAATAGTTACTCCATTATTCATCTGAATCGTTTAAAGGAGAGCGTAAAAAAAAGGTTGAAATATAAGTAAGTATCGCAAAAAAATGATAAAATGAACTTTTCTAACTCTCGCTCGACTTTTCTAACTCTCGCTCGACCAGCTTTTCAACCTACACTAAAAGTTTCTCTTTATGTATAAAACTTTACTTTTGCGTGTGTGTTCAGTAGCGCTATTTTTTTATACATTTATTCAATGCTCCTGTAGATGTAGATGATGCAAAAAGTGCAACTCATGTTAAATTCGTTCATTCAATAACGCCTTTCTTTTAATTATCTCTCTTAATTAAAAGAAAGGCGTTATTAATGATACGGTTTGAATGAATCCTGGTTAAAGTTTTGTGCATATATTTCCCAATTCTATTCATCCTGGAACTGGAGCAGCAGTGGTTCGTTCATTTTTTTTTCCTTTTATACATTTAAAAGGAACGATATTTCCAGTTAGTTCTATCAATAATTAATTTATTTAAATTGTGGATATTCCTTTGGATTTAGTTAGCAGAATAAGAATATTAATTTCTATAACCAAAATAATTAAGTGAGGCCCATTTAAAAAAAAATCTGCTAGTAATGATACGGGCTATCAGATTTTTTCAAGACCAGAATGATTCCAACAGCAATGCTATCGCTCTGAAAATTTGAGTTTACTTACAATGGTAAAACATAACTCCAACTTGTGCTGCTAGCAATATGATCCTATATACATATATAAATAATATATTTGTAAATAACATGCACGAATTGTGCTGTGCATGATGAAATATTTTAACAAGTTTTGATGCATATTTCATGGAAAAACTAATTATTGTGCTTATATTCAAGAAATTCATTGTTTTTGACGTGGTTAGACATAGAAGCTCTGTTTGTTTATATTCATGTCCCGGAATGTATTTGGCTTCAACTGCAAATTCAACGACATTGTAGCTGAAGTAGATTTTTTTTATTTTTGTAAGAAAAGGTAGCTGCATGGGTTAAACAAAAATTCTCGAAATGATTGCTTGGATGACAAAATACGTATCATTAGTTCTTTGAAATATACCTACTGAGGTTTGTTCAAAATGTAAAATTAGTTTAAACATTTTCTAACTAAATTAAATTTTAGTCAATCACAGTTTAAAAATAAAATCGCTATCAAAATGTTTCTATTCAATCAATATATAGGTTTGCTACAAACTGTTAAATTGAAAATAAAAACGCGAAAAACTTTAATACCAATCTGATGAAACGAACCATAATTTATTCATATTTCATTTTAATTTTTTAATCCATTAATCGTAAAAGCGCATCCTGTTGTAATATGCCACGGATATAGTATCCTTATCAGTAAGCTGATTCCTTATCATAGCAAATAAAAACATTTCTAGAGGCTGAGACAGAGTTCAGAAATGGGAATAAAATATTGAAAGTGCAATGGAGAAACTACACAAATAGTCCAAGTGGGTGGAAAGGAATGAGCAAAATCTATTTATACCATTAGATGAAATTTTATAGGTGATACTATGTTTATCATTCCGTTTGTAATGGATAGAAATAATTATGGTAGAGCAAAATGGATTGGACACTGACGCATAATATTAAAAATTATTTTGACTTTCACATGTCCGTCTGTATGTTTGTTGGCCCTCACAATAACTCTAAAACACGTTTACTAAGAGAGTTGAAACATTGCACTTTAGTTAGAAAACCGGTAATCAAGTATGTACCTAATTCCTTTGTAGGGTTGCCATACAAAAATTTCGTTTTTCTCTATATATTTGGAGCCTGTCTATGAACGCATCGACGTAGAGAGCTGAAATTTCGTACACAGCGTTTTCATAACAATAGTAAATACAATTTTATAGATAGACTAAATCAAACAACTCGTTCATGGTGTTCCCATAAAAAAGATTTTTTTTTTCTGTGTATACTGTGAAAACGATCAGTCCTAGATGATTTTATTGTGCTGAAAAGCTCTTCAGGCCTGTCCCAAGTAATGGTTTCAATAGTGGTTATTGGTGTAAATGTTATTTAGCGGTTAGAGGTCAAAGCTTGGGACAATCTAATATTTAACTATTCTAGATATGCAATTAATTGTATAAAATGTACAAAACAACTTCCGTGGAAAAACTCTTTAAAAAAATAGAATTTAACAAAATATATTTAAAACTTTTTTTTACAAATAACCAAACATTATTTAATAAATTCTTATAATACTTGCTTCTTATAACATAATCGAAATAAAAAAGATTTTTCAAATTTTACATTATATTTTGTATTTTATATACATATTTTTCCCTTGCTGGAATCGACCCCGCAATTTGTAGAATCGGTCACAGATGGAACGAGCATTTTTTAGAAAAACTTTTATTTTTACGATTCTACGTCAAATTATTAAATACAAGGCAAAAGTCAAGCGCTTCGTCCGAGGTTTGAAGCCGGGACCTTCCGCTTTCCGGGCGATAGTTTTTACAACTGAGCTAGCGAAACAGATGGCTTTACCTCTTGTATTTATTAATATGTGTCTAGTCTATTAAGCCATGTTTTACTTTCAGCTGGCATTAATTAGTAATGATTCTTATACCATCTATGACCGATTCAACAAATTGCCAGTTCGATTCCCGCAAGGGAAAAGTAAATAAAATTGAAATTGATAATTTATTTGTGCGCTTTTATCATTCATTCCATATTTTGTATATATTTATCGATATTTATATATCCATCATTTAGAAATGTATTGGAAGAATAAATGACTGAAACTAAAACAACATCCAATTTTCATACCCTAAGAGGTAAAACTTATACGTTATTTTCAATAATTTTGAAATCGGTGTTTCCTATTTCTCGCAATTAATTTTCAATCAGTCAGCAAATCCAAAAATCGCAAAAAGTTCAAATGCCAAATCGTAAAAAAAAAAATAAAAATACACAGGTCTATAAGCCTAAAATACAAAAACTGAGAATCAGGAATAACTGTGTTTATTTATTCAAAATAATCTTCAAACTTGGTACTATTTAAGAATGGCACCCTGTTGTAATTATGTAATGCCCATTTAGATTTTTCAAAAGAACGAAATTATATAAGGTTTTAGCAGTGTCCATTTTTCTGTAAAGTAACTTAAAGTTAAAACCCTAATCTGATAAAAATTAGAAAATTAGAGAATTAGAGAAATTTATCCGTTATTATTCTGGCTCCGTCTACTCCCAACCTCCCCTCCCACACAAACTGTCAAAACAAACACGGAAAATTATGTGTAATTATATGCCAAACTGAAAAATATTCTCGACAATTTTACAACTTTATGAAAATTTTTGTATTGAAGAGCCCTAAAGTAGAAGAAAAGCTGCAGATAGATAATTAACCGATGGTTATCAATCACTCCTGAATTTATTGGAAAATCCTTACTATTTCTAAAAAATTAAGTTGATTTTAATGACGGTATGTGAAACTTTTACTGCAATTTCAGTAAGTGCAGTAAATTTGCTCCATTCGAAATTGAACCGAAATGTTGCAAATGGGTCGGGCCTTGATGCACTTAATTTATGTGACACCATAGCACATTTGACTCCATTTAATTAAAAACTAAGGCCTTAAGCAGACAATATGACTGAGGTGTTATCTTCAGGCTAAATACAAAGACTTATCAAATGTTTTTAAATCGCTTTGTGGTCGTACTTTTTACTTTGCACAAAGACAATATTTTATATAGTTGCAAAATGCAACATATTGGTGAATTAGGTCTCAGCTCAGGTCTAGATTGTATAATCGATTGACTAAATAATTAAAAAAAAAAACTTATTGAAAAAATTATTGGAATTATAGCGATAAATGAAGATAGTGCACATAATGTTACGAGCGCTATTCAAAACTCAATATTTCAAATATAATTCACTAGTTCTCTTTATTACACTCTACTGTTTACTTTTATCAAATTCACAACCAACCACAAGTCAACTCTATTTTAATTATCGCTAGTACTGTATCGCAATACAAATAATTTACTAAGTTCACTTTACTGTGTGAGACAAGACTTGCCCTGGCGGTGACAAGCGCTATATTTATACTCTTCAAAATACCTTCGCATTCCAGAAATATCGATTCTCCGAACATAAAGTTGTTTACTGTCTAAACCTAGATATCGTTTGTCTTAAAGTTGTTTGTATCCGAACCAATAGATGTTGTTCGTCCTTTCCAATTGGACATAATAATATGTTTCAACATAATATAAATCCTGCGTTGAAATTCATATTTTACACTAGTGTGGCTGAATTAATATTCTTTAATCTAATTTATATTTAATTTTTATCAAATCATGAAATTAAAATAAGAAACTGTATGAAAAACATAAGTCGAACAATATGTATCTACAAAACTATCTAAAAATATCCATTAAGGATATTTTTCATAAGAAATCATTAAGAATGAATTACACTGAACATTTTAAATCAAATAAACAAACCAATAAAATGTCTCTAGAAAAAAGAAGAGCATAAAGATAAAATATTTCATATTGAAAATATTGTGTCCTATTTAGAAATATAGATTATTTCTATTATTAACAACTAATACAAAGTACAGTGCAGTCGCTATTAATAGGAATAATGTATACATATTTTGAAGGGGGTACATTTACCTTATTTCCCCACCATCATAGTTTCTTTATACTAGTAGTTAAATTTTAGATGATGAAGTTGAGATCTTTCTTTTAGATCAGTACAGAATTTTATTCTGTTCAATGATGTTATAAATAGGCCGAGCACAACTCCCATCCGCTAGAACTTAATTTGCTTTTGCTGAAAATCTTATCTAAGATTTTGCTGAAAATCTTATCTAAGATTTTCTGTAATAATAATTACAAAGTGCATATAACTTATCTTACTTTTACAGGGTTGTCCAAATTATCTCAACCAAGATGTCTGTTGAGAATAGTCAAACTTGGATAGTGTTCCGACTATAAATGGTTTACACTCGGATATCTTCTGGTCTACCGTTCTTTTTTAGTAAAATAATATCTATCCTTTCCAAGGATGACTCATTATTTTGCAGCTCGCTTATACAAAGTTTACCTATTTTCCCCCTCAACTTGGTTGCTTGTTTATTCAGTTCGAAAATATTATTAAATTTTTACGCATGAATTATTTTTCTATTTTTTTTCTAAATAATTCGTTCTTTCCTTTATTCGACTTGTTTCTCTTATGTACATATGAATGTCATGCCTTATCTTTTTCTACAAATCTGTTTTTTAATTGTCTTTGAAATTTCAAGCTAAATTAAATTTTAATTATTGTACTTAGCTTACAATTTTCATGTTAAAAATTAAATGCAAAAGAAGTTCACGCAATGCGTAAAAAATCAGTCGTAAATCTTAAAAAAACCAAATCTAAAAAATTTTTTGCCCTACTGGGGCGCTTGTTTTATTATTAATTACCTAAAAATGTAGCACAGAGAAAAATAAAACCAAAGACGCCAAAATAAAGTACAATAAAATATATAGTAAAAAGTTTGATCGATAATACAGAACGAAAAATGGGCAAAGTGAGATTTGGGAGCAAGGTACTTCACCAATAGGTACCGAAGTCAACAAAAACAAGGTAACTCCCTTGAAAGCACGCTTAATTCTGGAAATTATTTTACTTCCATGTTTTAGTTCATTGCTTGCGTTTGCACCAAGCCCAACTTTTTATTTTTTACTGCTGTAATAAGCTAATAGAAAAAAAGAAAACAACACGATAATAACAAACCAAAACATAATTAAGAGTTAGTAAAGAAAATTGCATAGTTACCTAAATAAATATGGAAATTACCTAAATAAAATGAAATTTAATTTTCTTTTTATTCCATTTCTGCGCCCATTTTAGGAGTTGGCAACCAAATTATCTAGGAGTTTTGATATGAAAGAAGAAGGTGGCAGTTTACTGGGTGAAAAAGGAGTTAGAAGGCATCAGGTAAGTTGATTTCTTAATAATTTTTTCTTTTCCTACTTTCCTTCAATGTATGTATATTATCTTCAATCAATGAAACTAATATTGAACAGGAAGTTTGTTTGGGAGGGTTGTTTATGTTCTGAGTTTCTGGAAAAAAAATGTCCACTACATCTATCAATCAAGAATGACTACATATAATGGAAATTGATTGACTTTTCTAAATGGATGCTTCAAAGACTGCAAAGTGAGCATTCCAATAGAGAAAAGCCCAGGTAAATAGGCGGGTATCTTATGATTCTTATCAATCATATTATTATTAATGGATCCAGAAAAATTACTGCACCAATTAGATCATTTGTGATATTGATCGCAATTTATAGAGCCCCACTTGAGTTGATTGTCCTTTTTAAAGCCTATGGTTTTTGTGGTCTATCATATCTTCTGGCAATAAGAACACAATTACAGATATTTCAACCTTATGTGGCCAAGATCTTCCCAAGCAGAGAAGGTGGCACATTTCGTCGTCCACTTGACCCATATTTTTGAGATAGTATATTTCAGTAGGTACCTGGAGAATATCCCCTTAATTGATCTGCATATTTTTGTTCTCTGTTGCGAGTTCATAAGCTGTGTTCTTTTGTGTCCGCAGAACAGAGCAGAACAAGAGATACACAAAAAAAAGCCTCATACATTTTCATACAAAGATTTAAATGAAGCGAACAGTCCAAATAGTTCGTTTCAATCGACAGAACAATTTGCCCTCTCCAGTATATGGGAGTTCTAGAACAAGATACACAAAAAAATACAACTATAATAAATCTCGTCGCTTCTCGCTGGCCTGGAATGTTTTTCTAGCAAGAAGTTTTGGTTGACCCTGCCTTTCCAATACTTAACTTTCCCCACATGATGCATGACTAAATATTTATTGGTTAAAACTTCATAAGTAGTCTTTCAATAATTTACGAAAGTTTTACGAAATAACCCATTCCACGAGACAGGTACGTTAATTCAGTTCCTTAACGAAATTTTGCCAATCCCGAATCAGTCTATAGCAAATCTTAAACCTGGTCCTGCTTCTTGATGACATTGATGGCTTACTACTGAATCATCGTACACACCCTTAATGCAGCTTTAGCTTTTCAAAAGTGATCTATGACCTATTTGTAAAGGATTATGTGGTGCTGATTTCAGTTTCCATATTATTCTATGCTACAATAAAATACTAAACTTTAAGGTTTAAAATGTTACTACTTATAGAGTTGCATAGAGAAAGCAAAATCAGAAAAGAATACGGACACAGACACAGACAACATACAATTAGATAAGAAAATCTCCAAATAAACGCGAATCACTTTTTCAAAGCTCTTTAACTTTTTATTCAACCAAAGAAAGCTATCATTGCGAAGAACTTATACGGCATAATACAGCAAGAGAGAGTTAATGTATTGAGCTTTCTATTAGAGGGCCATTAGCTCGTTTTAATTCGATCGCTTTTTTGTGACTTTTTCACATCTAGATGTAAGTTGTCTCGGCTCGAAATGAGAAATTTTGTCGCACACCTTTTGCTTTTTTTCCTTCTTCACTCTTCTTGAAAGCATATAAGTAGGGCTTCCAGTCTCCATCATATTTTCTTATCCGAGGGCATGTTTCAGTCTCTTGAATCGTTTTTCTTTACTATGCTAGGAAGTCTGCAGTAGCTGCCATATCTTCTCTGGGGCTGATGGGCTGATGGAGCTTTTGCTCACATTGAAAGCCTCACAAATTCTTGCAACCCCACAAATGCTTTTCCGCTTCCCATGAGTCCTATATTCCTAGTGTGCTGTTGGAAGAGAGGTTAGAGGGTATTCTTGTTTGATAGAGGATTAGATAATATATGAGAAGAACGACTATAAAACTAGTAACAAAACTAGGTATGTGGAAAAGCGCAAAAAGTTATTGAGGTGGTACTCGATCCCACAATCCCTAGGCCATCCCGATAATCTTTCGCATTAACCGATGAATACATTTTCGCTGCGTTTGTGTATCATGAGTCTTGAGCTGTGAAAATCTACCACATTCTAATCCTATGAAAAATATACAGATGCTTACGACTTCGAATACATTGGCATCAGTTGCTAAACAAAGCCATCCTGTTTGAATCAAATTGAAACTTTGAAGCATGTGTGCGCTATTATTTCTTAAACTTATAAACTTGGCTCGCAACTTGCTCATAACACTTGATCGCGGTGAATGTGTTTCAACTCGTCGTGGTGAGCTTTGTGCTTTTTGTCATACTCCCCAGTACGAAAAATCATAGAAGTGCTAGAAGCAATAAAGGAGCACCACAGAATATCGGTTAAATTTCAGTACTATTCTAAGAGAACTCCAACGGGTGCAATATTATAGGAGTGGAAGTGAGATAGAGTTGAATTATCCCAGTATGACAAATGGCATCTATTCCTATTGGATGTAGTTATGAATCGATATGGGAATCAGAGCTTTGCGTGAAAATAACCGGACCCTTAATCGATTCAGGTTCGATTCCAAATAAATTGTTGGATCATCCTTCGTTATCATGTATATTTCGGCAAGTCGAATAAGTCGTCAATCAAAACAGAATTAATCCTTAGTAACAAGTTTGAAGTGAAAGTGGAATGAGGCAAGTGAAATATATGGGTTAGAAGCACAGAAGATATGAAAAGTCGTGGATTTTATTCAATTTTCAAATTATTTGAGTGAATGAGTGAATGAGCATTGATTCAGAAAATTATGTAAGCGTAAGAGTTGTTCTAAAAGCCGTATACAGTACTTTTTGCGAAAAACAAAAAAATTAGCCGGTGTACTAAAAAATACTTCATATATAATTTATTTATATTTTTTTACTACTGTGACGGATGCCCTATATGCATACTCAAAAATTAGCTCACACCTCATCGCAGTGTGCTTTAGTTACGATAAACAACAGAGTTATAAGAAAACTGGAGACGTTTCGATATACTGAATGATTGGTACAGAAGCATCAGCAAACATTTTTATGAAAATTGGTACGAGTGCTTAGAAACATGCAGAACCCATGCAAGTTCCATATAATGGCTTCTGAAGAAACTGTATGAACGAGGAGCTTGAGAGCGTTTAACCCCAACCTTGCTAAACATAGATGGAGTACCTACAACTAACTATTTTTTCTCGAATTTGGGAAATTAGCAGACAACCATCTGGGAGACCTTTTACGGTTCATTAACTCTTGTGGCTGATCTTAACGCACCCCCGAATTAAAGAATCATTTCTAGGTAAGGTCCCGATGAGGTGGCATGACTATCGATAGTCTAAGTGTGGCTGAAGAAGTTCTCATTTTAAGCTTCCATAGATCTCATCGAAGAATCACAGAGAGAAAATTCAAATTTTCTTTTCTCTCTTTCACCTCCCTAAGTGAGCACGCAGCGAATGTTTAGCTGGGGAAGCTTGGCTTGCAGAGTAGTGTGAAAACCTAAAACGTTACACAGTACACATTGCTATGATAACCAATTTAACCTTCATATTTTTTAGTATTGGTGGTGGTCCTAATTGTTGATCAAATTTTGCTATTAGTATTAGAGCTCAAAGTTTGAGCAAAGGGTATTATACTCCTTAATTGAGCTGTAAATTTTAACGTATTCTAAACTACCCTATGATAAACACTATTTGATGATTTCATCAATGAGTCATGAGTCCTTATATGAAAGTAATAATGAAATTTGCTCTCAACCAGGGACTAAACTCATTATACATTGTTCTTCAACATAATGAGCTTTTCCATGATCACTCGATCAACATTTCGATCAGATGTTACATTATGTTTGAGATAAGCAATGAGATATTGAAAATACTCACTGATACATTCGTCAATCAAATCATGATGAAATAACAGAAATTTGCACTGCTATTATTTTGAATAAATTCATAATGATGACATTAATATTTATGTAAATCAGTTATTTTAATATCACGCGATCATTTTAATTTTATTGTTCATCAGCATATTCTGAGTTGCATAAATTTTCGTTTTTGAAGACCAGCGTTGGCTCAGTTGATGGATGGGGGATTTATCAAAGATTTAAACGATCCTCAGAGAACCTGTCGTAAAAGGAGACCATTAACTGAAAAATCCTGAAGAAAACTGAAGGCTATCGTACAAACAAATGTATTAAAAAGATCACCTATTTCTACTCTTTGTTTCGCAAGGGATTAGAGGAGCTTTGAAAGTCTCATCGAAGGGCTCATCGGAACTTATTAGAAAACAGCACTCGCATTCATAGTAGAAATATTTATACATAGGTATATGAGCGATTTCCGATTTCCAGCGGGGAAAAGGGTTTTCGAAACCGGTGAACATTTTCTACTAGGGTATTGTAATCGAAATGACGATTTCAGCTTTAACATAAAAGAAATGCGAGGCTTCTTTCTACCCACATTTCAACCGATGGTTTTGTACATATTCAAGTCGAAATGAAACCCTGATATTATTAATATAGCTTTTGATAAAAATAGTAGTTAAATGAATAAAACTTAAATTAAAATTGCAAAATTTTTAAATTGTTGAACTATAACCTCAAAACAAATCGGAGGAGGAGAAAAATCAATTCTAATGGAAAGCTCCTAATAAATAAATTTTAAATCATCATCATCACAGATGTATCATTCATGAGTTATAGAGTGATTTATAAAATTGAAGGAAGCATGAAAACTTCTACCCAAATGATGCTTTTTATCTTTACGCCTCTCTCATATATTTTTTGTTTCTTCTGCATTACTGCATACTTAATTGACCTAATGCGCTCTGAAAGCATATAAAAAAAATAGAATGAAAGAAGTTTAAATGTTAAGAAAAAGGTAAATTTTATTTATATATTTTCTTTAAAATAAATTTCAGTCAATGCAAAGGTTATCAGCAGAACAGAATGGCTCAACGACTGACCAAACACATGAACACAATCCAAACGTCGTACCTGATCATAGAGGCAACTTACATATTACTGTTAAGAAAACTAAACCTATTTTAGGCATAGCTATTGAAGGCGGCGCTAACACTAAACATCCATTACCTAGGATAATAAATATTCATGTAAGTACCTCTTTATTAATTTTCATAGGAAATAATCACAAAAAATCAATCATTAATTATACCATTCACTTAATCCGATTATAAAGTCATACCTAAAAATAGGTCTGTGTGTCTACTTACTCGAAAATTCTTACGTAGATTCGAAAGATTTTATTAGGGCCGTTAATATTCGAAACTTCGAAGCTTCGGAAGAATATTCGACCTTCAAACGGAAAAAACTCGAAGCTATCATGCGACCGGTGTTCAACATTTGTAACGCTTTTTTATGCACTTCCTGTTGAGCTATTGAACTAAAATCAGGCACACTAACAGACAATACAGTTTTACAGCCCTAAATAATATAGAAATTAGATGGTGGCTACATGATGGCGGACGAATTTTTTTCATTAATAGTTCGATTCGATTCAAAATAACATCTCGGGGTTATGGGGGTCGCGGATTGCGAATTTTAGGGAAAATTTTAGAAATTCAATATGGTAGACAAATTTATCTATTTATTGTCCAATTTGGTATATAGGGGATTTGGAGTTGGGGATTACGGATTTTTGAACATAATTTAGAAATTTTTTTTATTTTCTTCACTTGTTAGCCGATTGACTTGAAGCTTAACATATATGTGTATGTGTATGATTCAAAGTTTGTTACGTTGTCCATCCGTTTGTTTGTTTTTCACCACCATTTCGGATTTTTGTTATATAAAATTTTAAAAGTCTGTTTTCATCGATATACTTAGTGAGCCAAATTTTTAATCAATACAGTACAAGTCGCTCACAGTTGTCTTCTGCCCGCAAAAATATGTTTTATGTAAACAAAAATTAATTTGGCTGGAAAAGCATCAAGGTGTTTATAACATATAGAAAATTAAGTCTTGATGAGCCTTCCGAAGAGAATTCAATAAATATTATCGAAGGCCTCCTTACATATCATGAAAGTGCTTGCTATATATTAAACCAGAAACAAATAAATGTTTTTTATTTTTTTCCTTGGATTGACACGAAGATAACTTTTATACTAGGGAAATTCGAATTTATTTTCATATTTTATTGAATTTCAAATAATTTTCTTAATTCGTTGTTATACCCTAGATGAAATCTATAGGGTATACTAAGTTTGTCATTCCGTTTGTAACACCTCGAAATAATAATGGTAGTGCAAAATGGATTGGACACCCACGCATAATATTAAAAGTTATTTTGATTTTTGCATGTCCGTCCCTCTATCCGTCCGTCTGTCCGTCCGTCTGTGCGTACGATAACTCGAGAACGCGTATACTTAGAGAGCTGAAATTTTATACCCGGACTTTAAAAAAAAGTAAAATTAAGCTCGGAAATGAGACAAATCGGGCAACTCCTTCGTGGGGTTGCCATACAAAACTTTCATTTTCTACTATATACTTGGACACTGCCTGAGAACACATCGATATAGAGAGCTGGTGTTTTCTTTGTACTAGCAAATAAAATTTTAAAAATGGACTAAATCGTGCAACTCCTTCTTGGTGTTGCCATATAAAAATTTAGGTTATTTACGTATACTGTGAAAACGATCAGTCCAAGACATTTTATTGTACTAAAAACTTCTTCAGCGAAATCCTATAAAATTGGTTATAATCATTTTTTCTGTCCGACAAACCATTCTAGAAATATATGCGAAAAGCCACTTCAAAAATCAAACTTATACAGAAGGGTGACAATACGAAATTTCATACGATATCATAAGAATTGGTCTTATACCAATTCTAGCTATTGTTCGTCCGGAGGAAGACTTTCGCCCACATACAGGATCTTATGGCCAAATTCTGGCACTCTATGGTCCTTGCATCGGTTATCCTATTTCTAAATCGACCTCCCGCAATAAAATCAGTAGTGAATTGATCGTGACTCTCATTTATGAACTCATCGGGACACTCATTGATATATTAGTTTATAAACTCATTGTAATATTCATTGATGTGCTAATTAATAAGCTGATCTTGACACTCATTATATACTTATCGACGTGCTCATCTAATAATCAAATATGCAGAATAGAGAAGCAAGGTATACATTTCTAAAAAAAAGTAAAAGAGTCAGATGTATGTACACTGTCTGCGAACAATGATTTTTTTCTTATTCTAACGCAAACAAATTTCATCATGACGTTCATCTAAGAACTCATGGCTAGCTCAGTGTTAAGCTCATCATATCTTATCTACCGTGGTAGCTCAACGAGAAAAGAGTGAAATTAACGTTAAAACTTTTGAGCCAGATTAGGTTTCCAATCTTATAATGAAATATATTTATATACTCTTATCATAACAAAGAGTTATAATACGCCTATTTCCCGAAAAACTCCTGAAAAGTGACACTTTTTAAACTATTCAAAAATAATTTCAAATCAGTCACACACACAACACAGCAGAGCCACAGGAAAACATTCATTCTTCGAAGTCTCCGACAAAACGATCATGCTTAAGAATTAAACAACCCTAGTTTTTACCCATAATGCATCTGTTAAATTCTGGGCATGCACAGATTTGACAGTTGTATACATTTACCCCTAAAACGAAGACAACATTTTTACATACTTACGATAAAGAGGATGCGTAAGTTTATTCTACTGAACAAAATTCTTTCAATTATCTGGGGTTAAATTTAAGGGATAATCTCTTTAAAAAACCACAGTAATTCTGCAGAATATTAAAAGACAAATACTATTTCTGGTTTTCTAATTTCGTCTACCACGAGATAACTTTACTCAAAAGTAAATAGATAGATCTTATATGACCAATAGCCATATAAAAAGCCAATGGTTTTTATATGCTTCTCTAGCGTCGCCATTCTTTACTTTCATCAACATTTAACTTCCTTGCGCGACACAGGGATAGGTTAGATGGATAGAAGTAGTGTTTCTTAGCAAGTTATATGCTATTTTAAGTGGGCTCCACAGCACTGAGGTGAATAGCACTTATATCAATCCTACAATTATTAGCCCTTAACCACGAAGTTTAATCCTGCAAAGATCAAACTAGTCCTCTTTACACCGAGGAGAGTTATTCTCACTTTAGCACCCACCACTGGGTAACATTACATAGTCCTGATTTTAGAACTGAAGTCAAATACCTAGGAGTGATACTAGACTCTAAATTAAATTGGAGATTAAATGTGAATGAGCTCGTCAAGAAGGCGGTTGGATGTACACCGCTGTCGAAAGACCTATCTTTACATATGAGGTCGTGGTGTGGTGGAATGCTCTTGAGAAAGCGACGCATCTGAAAAGACTTAATGAAATACAGAGAGCTGCCTGTTTAGGCATTAAAGAAGCTCTTCGAACTACACCAACGGCAGCAAAGCAGATTATGCTCCGGCTCCTGCGCCTCGACACCCATGGAAAATGTATAACTGCAAGGAGTGCACTAAGGCTTAAGCAGTCGAGCTACTGGTTAATAGCAGACATTGGTCACAGCAGAATACTGAATATCTATCCTGAAGATTACATTGTTCCAAGACAAGACTTTGAGAAAGTATTCTCAACTAGCATTCCTTTCAGAGAAGATTGGGATTGTAACAAATAACTCTAATATATTTCTCTTTACAGACGGTTCGAAAATGGATGTGGGAGTGGGAGCCGGGATGTTCTCCGTACTCCCTCAAATACAGGAATCATACCGCCTACCGGAACACTATAGTGTATTCCAGTCGGAAGTCCTGGCCATTTTCAAAGCAGCAATGCTGCTGCGTACAACTTATGGCGTACCTAGCGATCGAGTCATCAGGGTTTGTATTGAAAGCCAAGCACCACTAGATCGCGCCTAGTTCAACGGTGTCGCTGTGAGCGCGGAAAATGGATGCTAACCACAGAGTTATTCCCTGCTGGGTACCTCGTCGTCACAATGACATACCGAAACGAGGCAGCGGATAAAAGCATTTCATTGAACAGATCTCTTACGATAGGCAAAGACTCGTTGAATATGTAACATGGATCGCCATCTTTTTGAAATCAAGTCTCACTATTGTAACCCTTAAACTTTTGCAAAAAATGGTGCAAAAAATGGTGCAAAACATCGTGTAAAACATGTTCACATACTCAGAAGAATTGATGGCCACAGCGACCTGGGTTATATTAAAAAAAAAAAACAAAAGGTCGATGATCCCATAGGTCGACAGGGCTGCTCAAAGTGTTACCTTCAGTGAAAGCAGCGCCATCTGATGATTAGATCGAGGATTGCTCTGATGCCAGTAATAGGATCATTTAAATAAAAATGAGGTTCATCTAAGAATAAAATCTTATTGAAAGCGATCCAACATGGCCCTCTAAACCAAAAAAACGTTAATTGTACCTCGTATGATTGTATAAGCCGAGCTCATGTCGTACAGAAACTCCAAATTTAATCACATTAACTTTCACATAGGTTTCTCATGTTTCATCCTCAATCGGTTGGCTCGACACGGTTTTGAGTTTGTGCAATCTGTACTTAAACGAAACAAACATATTTTGGAAAACTCCAAATTACGGCAATTGAGAAAGGAGTACAAAAGGTCTTACAAATTCAAAAAAAGTCTCGACAATTTCAAAACAATCTTAAAGTCCGAAAATTGAAAAGTTCGAAGGTCTTAAAAGAAAATACTATGGGGAAAGTGGAGTCCAAAATAGCTTCCATGTAAAGTAAAATAATAACTCAAATTCGAAGAACTAACAATTTTACCAAATCTCAAAGGAATCTCAAAAAATTTAATGTCAAAAAAGTTCAAATTCAAAATCAAAACCAACAGCAACAAAATGTTAGAAATGGTAAAAATTCATATGCCTTATTTTTTAGTTTAGTTTTTACAGGTTACAAGAAGAGTAAATTTTTTTCTTTACAAAATGAGAGATCGTGAGTCCCTACACTGGCTTGGCCCCATTTATTATGGACAGATGTGATTTGCAACCCCAACTTTTTGGTTTCTTGTTGGTATTCAAAACATTTGACTAACCCCAAACAGTAGTCGTCCGTTGATATTATCTTCCGGGGCCCGCCGTTACTGAGTCTATCCATACCTTCCTATATCAGTGGACATTTGAGTGATATCGTATTCCAATAAAAAGAGATTGATTGAGAACATTGGGAATGTTTATCGATCTTTTTACTTTGATTGTCGTATAAATTCAACAGTTTTTAACCGATTTAAATTAAATTGTGTACGATACTATAAAAATGTGTACTGTAAGCATGAAAAGCTATTCCTTCTACGCTTGCGAAATAACTGTGCGTTTTCGATTAACAACTATAGGAAATCTCATAACAAAGATCATAACTTTGAATTTCTCGATAAGAAAATGCCTCTCAAGAAACTTAAGATCATGATTGCATAATGACTTTTTCATATAAATGAAATAGTTTTGAAAATTTTTTATATTATTTTTTATTCACATAAACAATTTCCTTTTAACAGGAGCATGGAGCAGCGTATGAAGCAGGCGGTCTAGAAGTTGGCCAACTAATCTTAGAAGTAGATGGTCATAAAGTGGAAGGAATGCACCACCAAGTAAATCTTCTTCATTATAAATTACTTATATACAATTCTTCTTCAATAAAGATTTTTTTTCTGTTTTTTTTTAGGACGTAGCACGCCTAATAGCTGAATGCTTTGCAAATCGTGACAAGGCTGACATTACATTTTTAGTTGTTGAAGCAAAAAAATCAAATTTAGAACCAAAACCAACAGCATTAATATTTCTGGAGGCCTAACACTTGCTTGCCCTGCCGGCTAGTGATCCCTTTATTACGGATGAAGAACCGGAGCAAGGGATCGACTTAACCACAATTTACCGCTTACACAGTCGTGAATAATAAAATCACGATAAAAAAGAAACAATTACAACAAAAGTGAAAAACAATCCAAAATTAAAATTGGTAAAATTCAGCAACAACCACCTGGATAATTTGGGTATCCGATCAGAAAAATTAAATTAATTACAAATGAATATCGCTTTTACGTTAATATTTTCTAAGTTTAATGTAAAATTATCGTTATTATTATTATTTTTTTTTCATTTTTATTTATTAATTAGAAAATAAAATAGAACAAAAAAGGGCGCTCGATGTAATTAATCTGAAATTTTTATAACATTTAATAAGACTCACAAGAATTTTTGTACAGAAGAACCGCCAAAACAAAACTTTTCTCATTTTCAAGACATATCAAAACCTCATCGCGCATTATTTAAATTTTTAATAAACAAAACTGTTAAATCAAATAGATACAGATGCAATCTGATCAAATTTTTTGAAAATTTCCGATTGATTACAGCCAATTTCCTCCTGTGACTGTTTGATATTAACATAGATATCGACGTATTACAATATGTTAACTTCACTGCCGTTATTAGTAATCTTAGAAACAAACCGTAGGTAACGTATTATAGGAGACTATTTTACTTTAGTTCATATTGAGAAACAGAATTTTCTATAAAAGGAATTTGCAAGGGTCTATTGTGAAGTAGTTTTGTGTGTAAAGTGTGACAAAACAGTGAATCGATGTAATTATTAAAGAGTACCGGCCCGAGATGACTATCCTGAAGGATACCTAAGATGTTAGTCATAAATCGACTCAGAGAACTGATATAGAACTCCCTACCAACAACAGTAGGTAAATATGCAGCCAATTTACTTACCAGCTTCAATAGCCGAGGCGCAGAGGTTGGAAAATTTAAATAGTTTTATCGTGGTGCACTTGCCCCAAAAATACTTTCAGTATATCAAGGCTTGAAATATTTCAAGAAAGCAATAATCGTTAAAAGCTTCGAGAATGTAAAGGACACAAAATATATAATTTAAATAACACAAACCAGAAACGAGAGTTGTCGTATCACATCTGTGTCGCCCCACGTCTAGATCTAAGATCCTTAAATAAGAGATCTTTTGATTTTGAGAAGAATCAGAATAATTGAAATATCCCATTCGTTGACTTAAAAATCTAGTCGAAACGGTTTAATAGATATCAGAATTTTGCTTTCAGTTGATAAATTTCGAGAGCTGCTTAGGTTCCTTTTATAAGGTGGCATGTAGCTCTTAGAAGAGGCTAACAATTCTGAATCAAAATGATTATCTTCATGTATTTAATATGTGAAAAAATAAGAATCACTCTTTAAGGATCGAACGACTTCGTAAATGTCAAATGATATGAATCAAAGTCTAGTACTTAAAGAGAAACTAAAATAAATTGATCAGCAAAATAACCAATAAGAAAAGTTAGATGAGCTTTCTGGAAAATATCTAGTTGAGGTTGCTACCGATTTCGTTACATTGAATAAATCAAAGTAGCCATCCAGGAACGACGAAGAATATAGAAGGAATAGTGAGAGTTATTAGGAATAGGATTTCATCCTGAGCATGTTGAAGGAGAAATTAGTCGGTTGTTAAGAGATCATCCACAATGTCACAATTGCGAGAACAAGGCAGCTCACAGGAATATAAGCCTATAGCAGTACAACGCATAACAGTTTAAAATTTCCATATTTTGGAATTTTGACAATATAATTAGCATAGAAAAGAGTAAAACGCGATTAGAATGTCGAGTTTCTTTAAGCTAAACATCTAGAATGATATATTCTCTCGAACTTTAGACCTCTTCGTCTAAAGATATAAAGATAATTTCGAGCAATCTTGGCAAAGAAATAGCTAAGCCCTTCAAAAGCTCACTTCCCTTTATTTTCTTTGCCAGATCCGCCAAGATCGTTGCTGTCTTATTATATCATCAAATAGACACTGTCGCCTTATATACTTTGAAAAATTTTTATTACGCGATTGATTTCTTAAATTTATTCCTACAAAAATTTTCTGTTGTATTCTCTTTACAAATTATTTAGAGTTCAGTTTTCTTAAAAAAATTGATGGAAAGTAGGTATAACACTTGACTAAATTATTATATGTACCTAGAATTTTTCATATATTTTACATTTAGATCCTCCTCTTTTGCCACCAATTGATGACTGTATTATCCTTGGTATGCAATATATGTATGACTATATTATGAGCGACTATACTGAAAGTTAAAACTATGATAACACTTATCTATTATTAATTTTATCATCTTGCATTTAATGACATCCTTTTCTAATTCTCTGTTAATAAGTGTCCACTAGAAATCATTTTAGGCAAATTGTTTGACTGTTCCAAAGGCATGCATTATTCTTAGGAAAATATTTTACTGACTTTTCCATGTTGCAGGAAGCTCCATCCTTTTCAAAAGCAAAATATTGTCCATTTAGGAAAACAATCTCTCAACTGTAGTAGCATTAGGATTACTTAGTAATGTACAAACGTCCAGTTTCTTTTGGGCAGATGCCAAACCAAGTAATCATTTTTGTAGGGTGTTCTAAAGTCGGTACTATGCCATCTATACATTAAAACTTTTTGTAGTATGCTTTCTGATGAATTACGCTTAATTACCAAGATTTTCAAAGGTGCTCTCATCATTAAGCCACATATGAAATAATAGACACATTTATGAAATTTAATGAAGTTAGAAATAAACGTAAAGCACTGCGACCACTGAGAGGACTTACTGTGCTAACCCTTCCATATCCTTAAAGCAGACCAATTCCCTTGAGTATGTTTACGAACGCTCGAACCTGGTTGTCCACAGATTGACGAGGATCTAACTGTGATTTACAAAAGACTACCATTCTAATCTTAACTATCGCCTAGCATTTACACAAAAATTGTAAAACATTCTTATCGGCCTCTATAGACAAATTATAAGAGGGTCAGTTGATAGTGACCGGTAATCAAACTAGTCCAAACTAAAAGAAAACTTTAATATGCATTCTGTTGCACCTTTGAGTTTCCTTGCCCTTCCATAGAAGGACTCACCATAAAACGCTTCGTATGCCTCTGTATCGCGATGCTCCTCCAGGAGTATCTTCTGCACAGAGTTATAGCTTTTCTTTATCTAACAAGTTCATCAGCTGCTTCGTTGCCAGTGAGACCTTGATGTCCCGGGATCCAAATCACGCTCACCCGATTGGATATACTCAGTTTTTCAAAGACACGTTAACATTTCCACACGAGCTTTGATCTCACCGCGGAAGATTAAATAGCCTTTAATTGCTGCCTGACTTCCCGAGATAATAAAGAAGCTCTTATTGCTAAAAGCAATATTTAGATTCTCGTAGTAGTAGGTCAGTATGCTCGATGATGTCCCTACTTACTCTTCCTTTATTAAATTAATTCTTAATACTTCTTACAAATGTTTCAGAAATATTTAGTATCCTTGAAATTTCTCGATTTGTTATGTAAATGTCTCTATCAATCATACAATCAAACCCTTCACTTTATGGATTTATGGCGATATCAGGGTGGCGTCTTGCCCATTTCATTTAACATTTTGTTAAATTTAATACAAAACTTATATATGTCCTTCGAATAAAAAAAAACTTTGCGAGCATACTTATTTAATTTTATTTTTTTCATCTTGGTGATTGACTTTATTTCCCAAAAAGTAGTAAAGTAGGTTGACAATATGAACACAAAAGTACTTCACAAAAAACCGTACTCAAAATTCTAAATAATATCAATATTAAGGAAAACTGTCTTCTACCAACAATCTCTCTCAAAAACAAAAACAAAACAAAAGGACATTAGTTTCCAAACACAAGTATAATTACCTACAAGTAGTATATTTGATTTTATAAGCAATTCAAAATGAAAGGTAATATAAACATTTAACCGAATTTTTTTACACGAGACTAACTGAAAAATATTTTTATTTTGTAAAAAGTAACCAAATATTAAGAAAACTAAAAATAAGAGAAGGCATCATTAGTAGTTAGAAAGTATAAATTCGAAAAAAATGATAATAATAAAAATAATTAAAAAAATAAATAAATAAAACACCAACAAAACATGTGAGATAAAAATTTTACGTGATTTCAACATTCAAAATTCATTAAAGAAGTAGGTAACAAGAGAAACATGCATATTTGGACTTTTATGAAAGGAAAATGCTGAAATGATAACATTTGTGTATTAGTAAGGAACTATATTATTACTTCTTCTGTATTTTTTGCGCTTCATTATATATATATAGTATATGTATATATATTTATTTTTAGCCAAAAAAAAAACATTAAAAATTTTGTATTTGATTTACAAAAATTAAAGAGCTATCATTAAAAAAACTTTTAGAATTTAATGTATTCGCGAATTACTTTGAAATTCATTATAATGTGTGCGGGAATTTATCTTTATCTTTACACATTTTAATATTTTATTTTTTTGCTCAAACTGTGACATCCATCCTAGCCGACAGGGTAAATGAAAATATTAAAACAAAGATAAATAAACACTGAGAAAACAAAATATTGAACAAACAAAAAGAACAAAAAACGCTATATCCCAGATATGCAAAAATATTTTGATATTGGAAGGATTTTTCGAGAAATAATAAAAACAAAAAAAATTACACTTATATGATATATGTATGTAAGAACATAATTATATTTCACCTTGTGCCAAATCAGATAAATTTTGTAAAACTGAGAATACTTTGTGATTTTTCAGAGCATACGAATTTATGTAAATAGTTGATTTATTTTAGCAATATGTTTTCCTTAAGGATTGTTTTCGAAATCCATAATGGTTTTGAATTTAATAGAGGGAGGAAAACCGTTAACCAATTATATACTTGTAGTAGAAATAAGAGCTATATCTCTTTTACAAGCTGTAAGCTACGATTATGTTGAGGATCGATTTATCTTGAATAAGATACATTTCAAATTTTGTTGCCGATATTAAATTTTTATTACTCATTGTCAAATATCACCCTAACTTGGGGAAATTCCTTGAAAAATACAGAAATTGAATTCCAGATGTTGATCTGAATTACAGAGTGAAATTACACACCTACTGTAATGCCTTAATTACACTTTCAGTTCATATCATCATCTCATCAAAGGGCTTCTACCATTTTTAAACGCCAGTGCAAATTAAAACCAATATCACCATTCAGTCCACAAAATGTCAATAATCTAATCTAAAAATCTTAAATTTGATATGATATTCGTATCCCTAAAAGGATCTCATAAGTCATAAAATTCTTTCGGAAATAGTCCTAAAAGGCATATAGAATTCAGTTTAAATAAAGCCAAAAGATTCTTAACTCTATTAGGTTTTCATATAGCCCAGTCAACAAAGTCTAAATAAAAGTATTAAATACTTCAGCTTTGAAATTTAACTGAGATGTCGATTGGGGCGTATACTATTGCGCAAAGTCTTCTAGGATCATCCCCATGTGATTTACATATTTTTTCACAACACTACGTCTATCTCAGGATCTTCTCAACAAATCCAATGGATTGTTTCTAGTCTTGGGATCAGCTTCCCAAAATTTCTTCCATACGATATAATGGTTACCTTGATCTCCATCACCGCCATTGCAGCTTTTACACATAGCTCTAAGGAAACTGAATTACCGACGAAATTCGTAATTTATCTTCATCTGCCCATCTGACATTTTCTTTCTGTTGTACTTTAAATATAGTTGTCTACTAGGACCCCGAGCTTCACAAACCACCCATCATTTACCGAGAGCTTTATTTCTCTCGATCATAGATTTTGCCAATTTCGATGTAAAAAATTAAATCCACAATCAAAAAAAGAGTTATATTCAGGTAAATTTGGACATCATCGGCATAAATACGAATTTCAGACTGCTTACTTTATGTCAGTCAAGTATCTGCAAAAAACTAGGGGACTGAAAATAGACCCCATAGTACCCCATAGTAAAGACAGCAAACCCAACATTATAAGTTGTTAATGTGGTCCACCAAAAAGGTTTCTAATTTTTTTTCGTGTATGTGGTTTAATATACCGGACTCGACTCTATTATAGTCCATCGACTTCAGTAATAAGCCCCGGTTGTTTTAGATTAGAAGAAAGCTAGAAAAAACGAGTACCCAATGTAATTTATATTCAATAATTCCCAGTTGCTTAAGCTCATTTAGGCTATATTATTCGTTTCATATCCAGAGCTCTATGGTATATACTTCCGCATGCAAGATGTTGCTGAGACCTTGTAACTAAACTAAAATCGTCTGTTATAGATCGTCCTTCATATGCCTAAAACTAAATATCCGTCCAGGGTCTACAAGCATAGGCAAAAAAATTACAAAAGATAAAAAATATCAATATTCTAAAAAACAAAGTCCCGAAAAATCATACAGCCCCCAAAAAGATCAAAACAAAATCCTTAAAAGTAAAATTTCCATCCAATTGGGAGTTTAACTAAAATCCCTAATTTTAAAATGCAGAACGGGTAAAGTAAGAAATCTCGAGGTATCAAAATTTCTAAATTAAGCAATTAAAAAAAAAGAAAAATGAAATCGTCGATGTTGAAAATGTCAACACAATTTTCAATAAACTCAACGTCCACGCTAACCCTTTTTTTTCAAAAATAACATTTTCAGTATTAAGCGGAATTCAAACGGTTTATGACACTTAATTTTCAGGATTTTCATTGCTCATGATTTCAAATTGTCGGAGATTTAGTTTATTCTCTTCCATCCATTGTATGCCAGATGTCTATCCTTTTCTAGTTGGGTTTCATTCTATTTGCACTTGAAAATTTTGAGAAGGACAATCATACGACGAAATAATAGCAGTTGCCAGAAATGCACCGTTGCAACGGCTACTGCCAGAATTGGATAGTATTTTATGTGTTTGCTTAAAAATCTGAGATGCGTTGCATATATATTGCTCCAAAGAGCCAGCGGCATGAAACTACTATGCGTTTTGCGCTTTTGCCGGACCATTTAAGCTGAGAACTCCCATTGAGCTTACTAACTACCATGACTCGTAAGACTGAATAAAGGCTGAACTACAATAGAAGTATACGTAAGTAACAGGCGTACACAAATTAACTTTAACTCGTGTGAGGGGAGCTTTCGTTAAGTATAAATATCAAATTTTCCGTAAGTATAGTGCGCTAAGAATCGCTCATTCCGTAAGAACGCGATGTGTCAAACAATTAAATTAATACTAAATGATTAAAAGTGCAATGTAAAAATTAAAATGGAATAAAAATGGTACTGCGAAATAATAGAAAGCACAAATCTTCAATTAAATCAACTTCCATTTGTTAATTTTTTCACTTTTACCACTTCTTAAAATTTAACACATAAAATGTCATTCCGGCACTGCGAATTAATAGAAGGCACAAATCTTCAATTACATCAACTTCCATTTGTTAATTTTTTCACTTTTACCACTTTTTAAAATTGAAAACATTAAGCATCAAGATAATAACTCTTACTGAATGTGATATATGTTTAGGCTAAGAGTATCAATTTTATGTAAGTAAACCTCAGTCTCGTTTAATTTCGTAAAGTTATTTACTTCTATTGTAGTTCAGTCTTAAATTTGCAAGCATTTTGTTCCCCTTTTTATTTTCTAAAATTTGTATGATATTGATTTGAAACCTTCGGCAAAATATTAGAAACTCTTCGGTTGAAAATGGTGCTGCGTTTTTTTTTTTCAATTCAAAAAACCTAAAAACCCAAAGGGGATAAAACCTTTTTCAAGCACAGATCAACTTTTATTATATTTCGTACATATGTTTTCCAAACATATTTGTAAATGTTACCGGCTACCGTCTAGGCATTGAAGACATAAAAGCGAGCTTTCGGTACAGAGCTGAAATTCGCTAGATTTGTACAGTTCGGTGTCCTAATTAATATTCCGAGTTTGCGACTTTGAGCGACAGGCGATCGCGCCGCATATTGTAAAAACGGTACCAAAAATCAGATTTTCGAGAATATCTTCTCTGCTGCCCCACCTAAGTTACAAATAGCTATTACAAAAGTTATAGAACATAAAATTTTCTGCAACTTTTGTAAGAAACATTTTTCAATTTGATGAATAGTTCAAGAATTACAGCGGAGTCAAACACAGCAATTGTTTTCACTTGCGTCTCTATAGAATTTGCCGAGTTTGACTTCACTATAACTCGTGAGTTATTCATCTGTTTGAAAAAAGTTTCTTACAAAAGTTGCAGAAAATTTCATGCTCTATGATTTTCGTATTCGGTATTTATAATTTAGGTTGGGCTGGAGAGAAGATATTCTCGCAAAACTGATTTTTGATACCGTTTTTCTAACATGGCGGCGCGAGCTGCAGGCGCACAAGGTTGCAAACTCAGAATATTAATTAAGACACCTACCCACTGTCTAGACTAGGAGCTGATTTTCCAAATTTGTTAATACTTTTCATGTTATAATTAACTTTTATAATAATAAAATTGAAACCCCTGTAACTTGAATAAAATTTATTGTAACACGTTTATTTTAACGCTAGAATGAAGATTGCGGTAATTTTTTCCACTAGCCCAAAAACCAGATAAATCCCGTTAGTAGTTTATTTGATAAAAATCAATTTGTAAACCTCTACCTTGATAAAAAGTGAATGACTTATTCGTTTTAATTCATCAAAGCTTTTCGTGGTGACGACAGAATCTAGTAGTCCGAGCAAATACTAGGTTGTGTATATACAAAAATTTTGAATAGTACTTTATAAGTATTATTAATAGGCATTACTAATTTGATTAGAACGAAAGCTCACGCTACTACTATATAGTCAAATTTTTGGAGCTCGAAATCGCGAGCTTTATTTTCTACCATTCAGCAGGTCTTCCAAGCTGGAAAATTCAAATGACTGGTATGACTACTATGTATATAGAGGCACTACAATATAGGGGCAAGTTTAAAGAGTATAAATCGAGTTAATTCAAAACACGGAAGAACTACAATCCTTAGAAATACATGTATGCACATATCTATATATGAAGAATTATTTATTATTTTTTCACTTCTAAACATAATCGGAAATCCTTTCAAAACTCTTCACCAGCTAATACTATTGAAACAAAAGCTTAAAAAAACGTAAAACAGCAAAAATATTTCGCAAACAAAATATTTTCTACAAAATCGGGAACTCTACGGATTCTTTTATATAATGGAGAGAAGCGTATTATAAAAATTAACACCTGAGAAAATTATGTAAATAGCACTTATAAGTTGTCGACTACATAATAAAATTACATAATTGTTGATTGCTATTGTACAATTACATGTATAATGTATGTATGTATGTTTATTTATTATAAAGCTAAACATGTGTATATTTATATATATATATAAATATACTCATAGATGTGTATATAAAATTATTATAAATTAATTTTAAGTAGCGCTGCACAGCTTTTTCAATTGTCTATTGTAGATATGTGTATAAAAATTCATTTATATAAATACTATACATACATAAAAGAAAAACAAAGTGAAGATAAACTAAGATTATTAAATTACTGTAAATGGCAGGTGAAATCAGCTTAATTTATATTATAATATAGTTATTGTTACAAAATTTAAATAAAAAGAAATGAAAAAAAAAGAAATAAACGGAAAAATATTACCGAAACAACACAAAATGGATATATATTTACAGAATGGTGCAAAATAATGAAAATGTGTTCGAAATTATTTGTATTTTTGTTGTAAATTTTTCATTTTCATAGTCATTTTGAAATTTATTACTACTAACTACTTACTACTACTACTAAAGAGCTATCAGGTAAATAAGTTAAACAAAAACCGAATGACTTTGTAAAATTATGATAAATTTTTCAGAGTCCTCCTTTCTTCTAAAAGCAACCGAACGATATTTTTTACGTTTGTTTTTTTATTTTTTTTTATATAATTTCAAAAAATGCTTCCCATAATAAGCAATTTACTTAGAAATTCTTTAAAACAAAGTATAAAATGGAGGTCTAGCAAAATATCAATTCTCATATTTTAATAACTTCAAAAAAATTTCTCAAAAGCAATATTCGCAGCAATTTCGTGAGTGACTGTAGAGGTGGAATTTCCTCACTCAATTTTAATGAAATGCCTAAAATGCACATAAAATTTCGTTTTAAGCTTTGCAAACTTGAGCTAGATATATCATTTTGTAATTTCTTCTTTTTATAGTTTAAAATTGCAAAATAAACTTTTGTTCCTTTTTTTTAGCTTGCATACACATTAGTTTCCGCTATTTGTAAGCCTAGAAAAAATCGATTTTACCATTTTGTTTTATTATTGGCATAATTGAGCAATTTGTATGTAAATAAATTTTTAAAGGCGGGAATATATTGTAAAAATGAGCTAACAAAAATTATGAAATAGAACAGAACATGCATAAAATGATATTTGTAATATAAAAAATAAATAAAAAAAGTTTATAAACATAAAATATTCTTTTGCTTTATAAAATTAATAGAATCACACTGAATGTATTTTACTTATACAGAGTGTCACGTAAGTGGTGTGAGACCTGAAGGCTATGGATAGGTCATACTTGGACGAGCAAAAAAGTGTATCGGTGTGGGAGCGGAGATAACGGGACCCAACAATATTTGGGTATGTTTTTTTAGATCACCCTGAACGTTACACCCTATGACGATGATTTAAACTTTGGTGGATAGATAATCGTTGGACCTTTCCAATTGTTTATAAATTTTTTCCTTCTTCCCTCCGTTCTGAAGTTATGGCTCAACAAATTTCAAATTTCGGAATTCTTAATCATTTTTCTATATTTAGCTACTAATTTGATCAAAATCACGTCATCAATATCAATTTTACATATTGGATTTGAGAAGCGTAAAACTTTAGCTTTAAAATAACCTACCACACTCTATACCGAAAATGTAACCCTTTCTGCGTTATTTGCACTTTTTCTTAACCATATTCGGCGAAAAATCCAGCGATTATCTATCCACCAAAGTTTAAATCATCGTCATAAAGTGTAACATATAGCAGTTACAGGGTTATCTATAAAAGCATACCCAAATATCTTTAATTCCCGGTATCTCGGAAACCGTTGACCTATCCATAGCCTTTGGGTATCACACCACTTACGGGACACTATGTATACTATAATTTTCCTATAATATATATATATTTTTTATTATTTTATTGACCGCCAAATTTCAACAAAACTTTGAAAACAATTTAAATTTTTGCATATTACCATTTTATGTTTTGATGGTTATTCTCAATGTTGTATTTTCAAGTTTATTTAGAAAAAAGAGTAATTATTGCATCATGAAATCAACAAAAACTGAATAGACTCATTGAACAAATAAAAAACAAACAAAACTTAAATAAATTGTTTATAAAAATTGAAGAAGGTTTTTTCCCAATAAATGCTTAACCTTATAAAGTTCCCAAAAAGTATACATAGAGAATTTGGATTACTTCATCTCAGAATTTTATTTCAAAATATTAATTAAGGTTTCGGTGCTAGATGAGATCCTTCAACATAGGCTTGTGAAAGTCCTTGACAAAACTGTTTGTGTTATAACTCACTAATTTTCGAGATAGATTCAAAAGCAAGTCCCATGAAATACTTTTCTTTCTCTCTATTTTAGTAATTTAGTTTAGTTTTTCCACATAATTTTCTTTTCTTATTCTCTATTAAAGGAGTCCGCCCTCTTCAATATCGTTGGCAAAAGCTATTTCTGACGAAACAAATTTATCGGCTATAGGCTTTTGCTTTTGCGGAGTTTTGTTTTAAATATTTTTGTCAACAATTTTGAGTAATGAACACTCGTTGGACACGAAATAATGAGGGGAATATAATTGTAATTTTTTTAATAGTAACTCCCACTGGTATTCGAGAAATGAAAAAAAACATATCTCGCGTAGTCCGGTACCCTGCATTACCATTTTTCTGTATTTTTTCAACTAATAAGTTTATCACAAAAATGAGAACGATGACAAACTTATTTTTGAGATCTGAAATTTTGAATGCGGCCTTTTATAAATTTAAATTCGAAAATCGGACAAATCAGGTAACCACTTAGAAATTTTGTACACGGCGTTTTCATTAAAATATAAATACAATTCCAAAAGTGGACTAAATTGGGCAACCCATTCATGATGTTCTCATATAAAAATTAAGGTATTTTAATTATTCTGTAAAACTAATTCTAAGTTTTTTTCTCGTTTTGGTCTATTTTATAAACTAGTGAGTGTATCGGCATAGACAAACTAATAACATACAAAGACTGGACACGTAGAACAAAAATATGCAACGCTTTTCTAGAATATAAACTTAACGATGCCTCGACGATGCCTCGACTTGGCACTTGATGACGTGCCCAAAGGGTAAGCCACCAATGCCTCGCTCAATACAAAATCACTGTTGCCTCGATCCGATGAAGAGAAGACCACAAGTTTTTTCTTAGTAATTTACTGGAAATTTCTTCCTTCGAATTTTTATGCATTCGCCGGGCCGAGAGCAGTGCCTCACTCGAATATAAAATCTAACAACGATGCCTCGACCACAATGCAGTAGAAATGATTTATCCCATAAGCGCAGTCGGAAGTTAAAAAAGAGTACATAGCACAGTATGATCATATTGTGTAATTGACACTTCCATTACCAGACGAGCTATAAATGAGAGTTAGAAACGGGTTAATTATGGAGTAATCTCAAGGATCATGTTGAGACACTGAAGAAGAATTTATCTAGCGGAAGGCGATTAGGAAACGTCCCTCAAGAACTCACTAGCTGCTGTCCTACATGAATTCAGAGAAGCACTACGCCTAGCATCATCAGGCATCCGATTCCAAATAATCGCCCCACGCAAGAAAATCTTTCACGCCGTACTGCGAAGGAACCCTGGGGAGGACAATCCTAAGTCTGTTAAGAGCACTTCAATTGAACCGACTAACAACGTAGCTAAGTAATAGGCTATGCCTAGCCTTAAAAATCAACATACTGCCGCGCAAGGGCCCCGATAATTGAAAATGGGGGATCAATCTGTCCTAGCAAGATCAACCTGAAGGGCATCATCCTGAATGGCTGAGAGATTTCTAAAAGTTCTCTATAGACTAGGAGTTTGACAACTGAAGTCGAAGGAAGCAAGAAGTAGTTCATGATCAGAAATGCCCGGACATTGACCACAAAAACCGGGTGAAAATTGGGAAATGGGATAAGTAGATCTATTGAGAATTATCACAATAAGAGCATTTCATCAGAACATTTCCCCTTCATTCGAGAATTTCTCTACAGGGTTAACCATATATATACGGAAGAAACCCAATGTTACAAAAAACTCATCAATATTGCCCAATAAGTGGGTCAGTTGCTATTTCACTTTACACAAGGGATTTCCCAATTATGTACAAGTAAAAATATCAGCACATGGGATTTCTCAACTTTGTGTGAAGTAAACAATAAGCGGCATACACTGACTGTGGGTTAGGTCAGGGTTAACCTAGTGCCAATATAATGCATGAAATTGGTCTCGTGCCGTGAGGTTTGTGTTTGTACAAAGAGCGGCGTATTTCCGTAAAAAAAGGTTGACACTACCAAGAATGTATCGCTTGGAAATAACAACGGAGAAAGTTGTTTCAGAAAACGGAAATAGAATTGGTTAACCATATGACCCATATAAGATAGCCTGACGTAGGAATCATGAATAAATTGGCGTTGGAATCACCGCGAAAATGCTTGAAATGCAATTTGATGCGCGTATTCACATTTGTCAATTTATTATATGTTTGTACGTTTGCACGTTATATGTATGTACGTATGCTCGTATGTTTTGCTTGCAAGAAATCATTTCCAAGTATGTACGTACGTACGTCTGTAAGACTCTTATTATGTATGTACGTAACAAGATTCTTATTATTCTTATATTGTATGTAAAATGACAATGATTCATTACGAGCGTTATACGTGTGTACATATAATGGAATAATAGTAAAGAAATGATGTATGTACCTAAGTGACAGGCACAACACCAGCATCACGACCAGTATCGCGAACAGCCAGGATCTCCCAGCTATCGTAAATGAACCGAAAAGAGACCCGTGATTTCATAGTATCAACCACATAGACAACAACACTAAAACCTCTATTAGCAGTCAGTTCTATCACGTCTATGTAGTCTATGTATGAGAAGTGGTGCCACTTGGTCCACGTCTCGCAAACCAAAAGAGCACTGACGTCACTAAGTTCCGCTAAGTGATTGATGTCAGTAATATTTTTAGGGGTAGATCTGGCATTAAAAGATAAGACATCAAAATTCTTAGACGGAGAGATACTGGATAAGTCGGCCTGAATTGGGAGATTATAGTGCGAACCGTTCATGGTGCTGGACATCTGCCACCGAAAAAATTAACAGCTATATTTAGTGACGACGATACCTTCAAAATCGTACATGTGTAAGATGCCACTGCTCTGTTCCGAGTGTACACTCTCTCCACTCGATTTTGTCTCTTGAGACCCAATGCAAGGTGGGGAAGATTGAGGTCTTGTGGAAAAAGATCCTCGTTGATGTAGATTCTGCATATAGATCCCTCCGGGTCAAAAGTATTTAATGTAAGAGGTTTAGACTTAAGCTGTAAAATCTTATGAAAACTTTGGGCAGAATTGGAATTTGTAGACCAAGTTTCGGCTGGAAAGGTGAGATATGCTCAACCTCCTCACAAAATTAGCTCTGCAGGTCAGTACTTTGCCGTACGTCAGAGCAGTGGGCAGATTACTGATTACGAGCGATCTTTTTTTTCTTTTTCTTTTTTATCAAAAATGCGCGACAGCACGACAAAATCAACTGAGTTATCACCAACTTTGGCGGCAGTTGATGTATAGCATCAGCTCTTTCAGTCAGATGTTGGAGCTGTGCCTTAGTATTAGAGTCAGAACTGTCACAAGGAGCTTGAACCGTATACGGAATTTATAAAGAACACTGACTAGGTTCCTGAATAAGGGGGGTGCGAGATGAGGTGGGATTTGTAGAATTTAATATTAAACTAAGAGTTAAAACCGATGCACTAACAGACAACAGAGGACACGCTACTTGCGGATCCACACCAACTAGAGGGAGGAAAATATCATTAATTCCATTAAGTCCATTAACGTTCCTATCCTTACTAATACTGATTATATTGCTACCTTTATACTTATTATTGCTCACACCAATCAGAGACTGTTTAATGGGAGCACGCAGAGAACTAGATTTATAAAAAAACATTGCAAGAATTAACCAGAGAAACTGAATAATCAAAAGAGATAAAGAGCAGATTCGTCGTAGATGCTTTTGAATTGCCACAGAGGACACAAGATTTATTGTCCGTATCAATAGTATGATTACTAGAATCAAAAGTAGACAGCCTTATTATTGAAAGGAGCGCCACAGACTTGTTTTGAGTTTGATACTACCGTTATCACTGGAGCAAGCTCAAGCTGGGCTTCGCAGGCAAGAGCAACTGATGCCTGCACCCTGACGAGTGCAATACAAAAGGAGATCCTTATATTGTTTATAGCAAGCATAAAAGGTGACATAGGAGATATCTCCACACAACACGTGATGCCACTTATTGCAGCACAAGCACAGGATCCACTCGACTTTCCTTTCTTTAGGATACTTCTTAGGAGGAACACCTTTGGAATTGCACGTGGCGCAGGGGATATCTTTCGGCTTTTACGTGTTGAGTTAGTATTATTATTATTATTTGTAACGCCCGGATTGACAATATATGATGGATTTTTATGTTTACGCAACTTAGTCTGCTTTGTCGGAGATTTCTTAGATGCAGTGCCAGCAGCACCCGCCAATCTAGAGGAACGTCTAGTCCTAGTTGCTGAACCAGTCAAAGGACCTGCAAGCCGAGAATGAAGACCGGGCATTCCAAAAGACCAATCAAATAGTCACTAGGAAAGTATAGTACTAGATGCGTTTGAAATCTAGTGTCACTATAGGACATCTACAGAACTGGTTAAAGTATGTATCACACAGATCAAACCAAATATTAAAAAAATGATTAAAATTTAATTGAAAATTAAGAGTATATAACCAGTGCGACAAAAAATCCACCGGACAAGGGAAGATATACAACCAAAATATCAAGATATTCCACAGTACTGTAGTTACTAACGCGACTTAAAAGGTGTGAATACGATATATAAGACTAAACTAACCTAAGATACCACAAAATATTACTTTAAACCATAATGAAAAATGCCGATAAGCCTATAGTAATATCAACCTTAAAAAATAAAGAAATAGAAATAGCAGTAGCCATACTGCAATAAGGGAATAAGTTATTAGTTAAGTATAATCAGAGGCTACCGTAGTAAAGATAAATTACTAGTTAAAGATTTGAAAAAAATTATATTTAAAAGAGAAAATATTATTATTAGATTGTTAATTAATAGTACGAAATTAATTAGATAGATTGGTAGTTGGCAAAATGTTAATAATAAGAATTATGAAATATGAAATAGGTTAAATATTAATTATGTTAAATGTAGAATAGTAAATTACAAAACATAGCTACCGCATGGTTAAATACCAAACATAGAGCCCGTTTAGACCATGCCATTTAGAACTAGTTTTACGTAACTCGACTTACGTAGAACTAATATGAAGTGGTGTAAATATGCCGCATTACGAAAAACTAGTCCTACTTTAATCCGGTATTTGATGCGATATTGATCAACAAATTTAGTATTAAAGGATAAGGAATTGTTTACAAACTTGAATGCGTTATATTCATTCATAGAGAGAATTGTTATTTTGTTTTAATGAAAATGAGTGGAATTAAGAAGGAAAAAAGTGCGACTGGTCAGAGGGAGGGACAAATTCTTTTATAGACTTTTGACTTATTGAAGAAAGTAATCCGTCCGTAATGGATGGTAAAAAAATTAGAAATTTTGAAAATTTAATTTTTTTCATATGCTCTATTCTCTGTTGTACAAAATTAAAATATTATTTCTCATTTTTCTCGTGAAGAAGTAGGCTTATCTGACAAATTTGACAACTGTCAACTGTGTGTCTAAAGTGCTTTTGAGGTTACAGCACCTATGAGGTGCGTTAAGAAGCTGAAAATGAGCTCTTCGAGCGATGGAGTTAAAGGAGGGGTGGATTTTCCCTCTAATTTATTTTCCAAGGATGATATAGAACGCATTGAAAAAAATGTAGAGGAAAATTACGCCACATGGCAAGCCGCGATTGATGGCGTGGGTGTGGTGAAAAATACCAGGTAAGGGGAGAAAAAAGATGGTTTCTTATTGTTGAAGTTGCGGGAAAAACCTTCAACAAGATTGTGAATCGCTACATTCATTTGGGATACAGAGCACATTTTGTAAACGAAGAAATAAATATTATAAGATGTTTCAATTGCCAGATGTATGGCCACATAGCGAGTAACTGCACGAACAAGATCTGTTGTGCAAAATGCGCAGGTGAGCACCATACGCAGGTATGTTCCTACAATATCCTCAGGTGTATAAATTGCGTTACATGGAAGTACCACAAGGAGATAAATCACAGTGCATTGAGCTATAATTGCGGAAAATACTTGGATCTAATTGGTAGAATGAGGGAAAGAATTGATTACGGCTCCGAGAGGCTAAATAACTAAAGGAAAACAACCTAAAAATATAAACTCACAGAATATGGATCTAAAAATACTATATGCCAACACAAGAAGCTTAAGAAATAAGTTAGAGGAGATCGAATTAATGATAACAGAGGTGGGACACGTGGATATTGTGATACTAGTGGAAACCTGGATTAAGCAAGATGAAATACATTACTACAATCTGCAAGGATTTACCCCGTTATTTAACTGTCGTAAATCTACTACGAGGGGGAAGGAACAGCGATATATATAAGAGATAACATAAAATTTGCAACCGAGCAAACTACGGAAATGTTATGCGAGCAATTCAATGTGATACCTATTATTATTGAGGATACAATTCCGAAATTAACAATTATCACAAACTATAAGCCGCCTGATTCTAACGGAGAACAATTTTTAGAAGTATTAGACTCTATATTATCTAAATATAAAAATTGTATGCTAATATCGGATACTAACATAAACCTGCTTAATGAGAACGAGGACACTAGGAAATACTTGGAACTTCTAACTAATAATAATGCAACAGTGCTGAACAAAATTGAAACGAAATACGCTACCAGAATTTCGGAGCATAGTTGCTCAATAATTGACCACGTAGTAACAACTCTCAATATGGAAAAATACCACTTTGAATTGGAACTCAAAGACTGGCCTCAACTGGATCATCGCATCATGATCGACGAGGGCATACTACAAGAGAAATTTCTTGAACAGCTGATCGATAGAAAGAGATTACCCACGAGAATATTACATCATTTGAAAAAATAAAATAAAAAAATGATTATAATATTTGAAAGAAAGAATTGCATGTAGCTTTAAGGAAATTGAGCATGTGTGTGACAAAGAGAAATATACTTGTTTTATGTGAAGTAGAAATGTTTACATTTTTCAATAACCAGGCACGGTGTTTTTACACACTGGTGAATAAGGATGTAGTGGTTCACTGTTGTGTTTTACACACTGGCGAATAAGGGTGTATTGAACAGCTGCTCAAGAAATTTCTCTTGTAGTATGCCCTCGTCGATCATGATTACTACGCTTATAAAGGCTTTAATAAGGAGAGCAAAAATGTCTAAAAGGAAAATAATAAGAATAAATACTGAATTTTTAAGAGCAAAGGTAAGATCTACTATTGATGTTTGCAAAAATCTAAACTTTGATAAACTTATCGATATAATTCAAAAAGCAAAACAGGAAGCAACTGATACCAGATTTATCAGAACTCGAGAAAATAACTGGATTACATTAGAGATAATAAGCCAAATAAAACAAAGAAACAACTTATATAAAAAAATCAAAGGGGGTTCAAATAATAATCCTCAACTAATACAAAACTATAAGAGGCTTAAGAATGATATCATCTGGAAAACAAGAAGAACAAAAATGTCCTTTGTGGAACAAAAAATGCAAAGAGCAGGAAGCGACTCAAAAAAGATGTGGACAACAATCAACGAAACAATACGTAATAGTAGTTCGAAAGGTAGAAACGGCAGTATAGAAGAACTAAAAGTTGAGAATAATATCCTGAGAGACAAACAACGAATTGCCAACCACATGAACAAACATTTTGTGAATGTTGGCCCCTCTCTTGTAAAAAGATTCGAGGACAAGTGCAATAACCCTTGCCAACCAACTAAAAATGCGACAAGGTCAAACTGCGTATTTATCAGGCCGGTGAGCGGTGCTAATGTGGAGGAGGTATTATCTCAGCTGAAAGAGGACACAGCACCAGGGTTAGATGGAATAAGAGCAAAGGACGTGAAGGATATGAAAGACATAATTACTGCGCCATTAACGAGAATAATAAATAATTGTATCGAAGATGCGGAATTTCCAGCTTGTCTGAAATCTACATGCATAGTGCCAATCTTCAAAGAAGGGGATAGAAGAGATCCAAATAACTACCGACCTATAGCGCTCCTCAATGTATTCAGTAAAATATATGAAAGACTAGTTCATAATCAACTAGTAGCATTTATACAAAGCACTGGTGGATTTGATAAAAAACAATATGGATTCCAAAAGCAAAGCAACACGACAGCTATTATGACTGATGTAATGGAGTTCATCAATAAAGAACTCGATACTGGTTATTATGTTGTCGGAGTATTTGTTGACTTGAAGAAGGCGTTTGACTCTGTGGATCATAATGTATTAATAGAAATATTATGCGAATTGGGGATTAGAGGAAAGGCAAGCCGATTACTAAGTAATTATCTGCAAGTAAGACAGTGTTGTACAAAAGTGGAAAACAGCTACAGTACTAATGAAGTGATGAATACTGAAGTCCCGCAGGGATCAATTTTAGGTCCGCTCCTCTACTCTCTGTACATCCAAAATTTAATGGAAGCTGGGCTGACGGCGGAATATTATATATATGCTGATGATATCCTTTTCCTGTACAAGGGGAAAAATGGAGATGATTACAGATTACAGAGAGAAATAAATGAGGACTTAATACGATACACATGATGGCTATATGGAAACAAACTTACAATAAATACATCGAAAACAAGCTATATGGTTTTTCAACAGAGAGGCAAGCAAAAGCTGGACATTGGACTGCAAGTGGAAGGAGAACTTATTAAACGAGTTGACTCAATAAAATATCTGGGAATGATAATGGATGATAAACTGACTTGGAATCAACACACTACATATGTGAGGAAAAAAGTGGCACCTCTTATAGGAATCATGAGGAGAAGAGATTTCTTTAATCACCACACAAGAATTCTAATCCACAATGCATTTATACTGCCAATAATTACTTACAATATAATTAATTGGTCACAATGTAGCAACAACTTACTAAAGTGCATGCATAGAGTATTAAACAAAGCCATAAAGTCCATATTTAATTTACATAGACTTACACCAACGCATGTGCTGTACGAATCGACAACGTTCCTAAGCTTAAAACAATTAATTTATGTGGAAAAAGCTAAAATGATATATAAGATACGAAATAAGTTGATAAAGTCGAACATAAACTTAATAGAGCATGGAGAAATAGGCACTGGGAAAAATCGCCCAAAGAAAAATCGCCCAAAAAACAGAAGTGAAAACTCGCCCAAAAATGTTGGGCAAGGATTCATTTTGAAGTAGAACCCATAACTGAAAGTAAAATAACATCCAAACGTCAATGAAATGAAACCCAATATGAAATGAAAAATAATCCAAAAATTATGGTCCAAATTACATTTTGAAATAAGGCCTAAAAAGGAAAAATGAAAGAAAACCCAAAAATATTCCAGAACGTTTTTATTCTTATAAAAGAATTGACTACCTAAATTATAGCTATTCCATTTTGGCTTCGGCAAAGTCGGTAAAGAAAAAAGTAAAATTTAAGAATTTTTAAAGGTTTTTAGTTATAAACTTGAATTGTTTTTGCCACAATTTGCCGACAAAATGGACATAAATAACCTTTAACTTAAATTTTCTTTTTTTAAAGCCCCTGTGCAAATCTTCAGCTCTTTAAATATAAGCGTTCCTTAGCTATCGTGAGAACGGACTCACGGACGGCCGGACAGACGAACAGACGCAAGTCTCAACTTGGGATAGTAATGGCTTTAAAGAAGAGAAATTTGTTCGTCAATAGAGGGCTGGTTATTTTTGAAAAAAAAATTACACTTTGCTGTGTTGTCTTTTATCCCGTAAAATTTTTGCATACATTTTTTTAAAGCTTTTTCATTTTCTTTCTAACAATGTTTTACTTGACAATTAACACAGATTTCTGGAGACCAAACATAAATTTCGTGTATACAATTTAAGAAGTGTCTCTAGAGACTTTTACTTATGCTCTTCAGAACCTAATTTTTTGATCTGAGACAAGAGTCTCTTGAAATGTAAACATTTTGGAGATTTTAGATTCTGTAAACCAGAGACTAAAGAGAAAGGCTTCTGACCATGTATAATTTTTTTTAACAATGTATAAAAATCAACACAATTAAAGTCTTTAAAATTAAATTTTGTTTTTTTTTTTTTATATGTATGTTCAGTGAGATTCTTACTTTCATCCACAGTTGAGAAATTATTAAAACACTCTCTCTTCGTTGGCATTATGAGCTGCAGGTTGAGGTTACATTCAGCATAAATTTTTAAATGCTTTCAAGGAAGTATAACTATGTTGGCCCATGGATCCTGGAAAATTATACATAAATAATCATTTAGCAAAGAATGAACTTCTTAAGATTCTATTGTTACAATTTCTTCATTATCTGTAGCCGCATATTCCTCAAATAAATCTTCGTGAGGTTCCATTTCTAGCAAAAATGGAACCAGCATCCATAGCACTTTGAATTAGGATATATAGCTTTCAATGATTTTTGCATTGCGATTTCGTAATCCGTAATAAAACTATGTGCTTCCAATTTAAATATGTTAGTACCAATATATTCAAATAGGTGTTTATAACATGACTCGGGTTTTCTATCCATCAATATAAACATTAGGGGCAATATATGAAAACCTAAGATAATTAGATAGACATAGTAAGAATTGATTAATACGACCGAGAAGATAAGCTCGGGGGGGGGGGGGGGCGACGAGCGCGCGACCCGTCGCGCGGGTGGCGGGGCGCCCCGGCCCGACCCGGACGCGCAACGCGGCGCCAGTTAGCGCGAAACAACGCCGGGAGCACATGATTGTGTGAAGCGGACCGAAAAAACATTGAAATTATTTTATGTATTATATTCATTATTTTCGTTTTATAAATAAAAGGTATAGGTAAAGGTATAGGTATACTTACTTTTAACATCACCATTATAAAAATGAAAAATGACCCAAAAATATTTTTTGGCTCATTCTTCATTTCAAAGTAATTTGACATTTTTTCATAGTGCATTTTAACCCAAGTATTTAAAATCATATATCGCCGAAAAAAATGAAAAATCGTCCAAAATTTTAGGTGATATTTCATTAGATGTTTCACCCATTTTTGTATGAAAGATTTTGGGCGATTTTTCACTTCTGTTTTTTGGGCGATTTTTCTTTGGGCGATTTTGCCCAGTGCCGGAGAAATACATAACCATGGAACACGATCACGTCAACATATACGCTTACCTTATGCTAGAACAGACAGAAAACTAAAGAGTTTGAAACATACAGCTGTACCCATTTACAATGGATTACCAGAAGCAATAAAAAATACAGAGCAAGTGCACAAGTTCAAGAAACTAATAAAGAATTATGCACAAGAAATGTTGCAATAGTATGATGTGTAAACTGATTACTATGTAACAAAGATAACTAGTCAATAAAAAAGGTAAAAGATGAAATATGGGAGAAGTGCTCTTCGCTAATACCAGCCCTTGGCTGTCTCTGCCCAAAAAAAAAGAAAACAAAAAAGAAATAATGAATAATCAGACTAGAGAGATGGAGAGAGTGGTGGAAAGGAGGATAGCTCTGTATGATAAAAAACACCAACATCAAGCAGCAAGAGGTGAATTGCACCAACACTAAACAACGGGTGTGGAAAAACACCCATATCAAACAACAGTTGACGAAAACTGATATTATCAAGCTACAAGCGGGGGAATTCGCCAAAACAAAACAACGAAGTATCCCGGGCTACCAACAGCAAAGCCAAGGGGGCTCGCGGACTCCTGGTCTGAATACTCCGTTAGACAGGAGCTCAAAGCTACATGCCCAAAACTCATCTATCATTAAGCCACCGCAGATTAATATAACACAAACGAGGACTTCATTGAATAGGATGCAAGACGAACTGTCAGGTAAGAACGGTTCCAATTCAAATAATTCCCATGGAGTTGCTACTATAGATATTTTAAAACAGGCTGCAGACGGCTTCTCAACAGTCCTGCAGAGGAGAAAAAGAAGCTCCGGGGAGGCAATATCCCTCGACAACAATATTAAGAAGCTGAAGAAGGTAACAACTTAGGACAGCCAAGTATACTAGACTATCAAGGTAGGGATCAAGTAGATCATAGTAAATCACTAAATTATAGTAAGAATGCAAATACAGATGTAAATAAGAATAGAGTGCCTAAAATGTGCCCGCCAATTTTTGTTTTTGGGGGAAACTCAAAATTACTCACGTCAATTATTAACGATAAATTATTAGAACTAGGGTTGAGCGAGGTTAAGTTCCACTTTGTCAACATAGATTACTTGAGGACTAAAGTGTTCGTCAGTCACGTGGGTCTGCATAGAGAGCTGCTGGCATTGTTCAGAGAATCGGCGGTGGATGCCTTCTCCTTCACTCCTAAGGAGGCGAGGAGGGCCTCAATATTGATTAGAGGGTTGGATGGGGATGTTGATATCGAGGGGGTGGGTGCGGACATTATGTCTCAAAGCCCGGAAGTAAAAATTTCCAAAATATATAGATTTTCCACACCCAATTCTAGAAAGATCGGTGTTCCTTTAAATATTTTTGTAGTTCAAGCAGAGTCAATAGAAGAAGTCAAAAAGCTACTAAACATTAGATACATTCTTCATCAGAGAATTTACTGTGAGAAGAAAAGATCAAATAATGTACTGAGATGTTTTAGGTGCCAACGATTTGGGCACACTAGAGAGTACTGTGGGTACACCCCGAGATGCGTGCTATGTGGGGACACGCACGACTCCGAGGTATGCCTAAGTCACGAAAAGGAAAAAAGGCCGCCACCAAGGTGTGCGAATTGCCAAGCAGGTGATCATCCAGCCAGTTATCAGGGATGTCCCGAGTACCAGAAGTATAAAACCAAGAGGGAAATAATTAAAAATAAAGCTAAGGAAAGGTCTACCGGTAGAACGCAATTAGTGAGTAGGGCAGTGAATAATAACAATTTTATGATTCCGAATGTTTCTTACGCAAGTGTCCTGAAAGATGGTACGGCTATGAATGCTAGGCAACCTAGATTAAAGGAGGGCAACGAACTCTTGGAGTTCATAAACGAATCACAGAAGCTATTTAACATGTCTTTTTCTCAATCTTATTAAGAACATCAGAGATTTCTGGTCGAAATATAAAGTTATTCAGTCCCCAGAGGAAAAAGCGTTAGCTTATCTAAATTTTACTGCCTCAATCTTAGGATGAATTGGCATGCGTCATTGAAAATAATATCCATCAATATAAATTTTCTTATTTCTCATGGAAAGCGACTTTCCCTTCTAGACATGTTAAAAGACATCAAGACATCAAACAAGACTTAATGACAGACACAGAGTGAATTTTCAAGGATACAATATGGTAAGAAATGACACAGGTAGAGGCACTGCCATATTCATGGCAAACGATATTGATTTTGAAAAAACTACATTTAATAGCGAGACTTTCTCTTCTTGTCTGGCGGAGGTCCCGTTCAAAGATCGGTTGGGTAATGCGAAAAGGCTACTAATAGGCAGCATATACATTCCCTGCAACGCGGGTCCTTCCTTAACAGAGGAACTAAACAAACTCCATTTAATCACTATGAAATATGACCTAACTATCTTACGCGGGGAATTTAACGCGAGACACTCTACTTGGGGTGACGTTCAGAATAATAGAAATGGAAACGCAATTGCCAACTGGCTAAACAGCGGCCCTTTCCTAAACTTAGACATATTAGCCCCCGGAAGCCCCACTTTTCCAAGATCGGCTTCAGTGCTGGACTTCTTCTTAATTTCAGCAGGCTTACTAGACGCATTCGACGGTGGTAATAGGCCGTCTTGTGTGACGGTCGCGTCCCCATCAGACCATTTTGGGCTGTTGGCTAACATTAATTTAGTTGACTTTACTCTCACCCCCAATGGCTAAGCGCAGGTATATAAGCTACGCGGAGACAGATTGGGTTGCTTTTCGGTTCGACCTTCACAATATTCTCAGTGGAGTTGAAATCCCAGAGGAAAGAATCCTGACAAATGACGATATAGACAATTATATAAAAGTTATTGCGACAAATATAAAGAACTGCACAGAAAGACATTCCAAAATTTTAAACGACAAGTATAATCATATCTCGAGAGAAACAATAAAATTAATTCATACAAGAAAGGCATGGCTAAAAAGCCAAAAGCGAATATTCCATAGGAACCTAAATAGAGTAAACGAGGAGTACAAGGAACTCAACGCGAGAATAAAGTGTCTAGGTCAAATTATCAGTCAGAGAGTCAAAATAGAACTGAACGAAGCGTTCAAAGAAAGGCTAAAAACATAAACCCCTCTCCTCAAGCGTTCAAGGAGATTGATCGTATTACGGGCAGAAAGGTCTTTGGCACAAACATTGCTAACAATAACTTAAGTCACCAAAACCGAGATTTAATTACCACAGCAGAAAAATTGGAGGCTTTCCAAAATTACTACACCGAATTATACTCAGAAAATAACCCAGCACAGGATAGGTCTCTTGAGATAAGGATTCCACAACGAAACTATGGGTCGAACCCTTTCACAATTTTCTGACGCAAATACAGCATCAGCACCGAGTACGAACAATGACATATTCACCACCCCTGAAAAAATAGCTGAATTTAGAGCTAGTCTAAAGAACAAAAAATCTAGCGGTCCCGATAACATTACGAACTACATTTTGCGCAAATGTCCTAAAATATTAGACATTAAGCTCACAGTCGTATTTAAACAATGCATTAACAATGGATACTTCCCCTCGGACTGGAAGAGAGCCCATTTAATTCCTATAGCAAAAAAAAGAAGCTCAAGGGAGATAAAAGACTTTAGACCAATAGCTCTTCTATCAAATATAGGGAAACTTTTCGAGCGAGCAATCGCAATAAATCTGGATAGCTTCTGCGAAGAACACGGCATAATTCCAAACAATCAGTTCGGTTTCAAAAAATCCCATTCCACTGACCATGCCGCCCTAACCCTGGTCAACGAAATTACACACAATCTCAGGAATAAAGCATGTACGGTGGGGCTAGATATTGATCTAGAAAAGGCCTTTGACGGAGTATGGCACAAAGGACTTGTGTTCAAACTCTTAGAAGTTGCGTGCCCACGGGGGATTGTCAGACTAATAGAAAGTTTTTTGAATAAATAGATTTACCTCAATTTCCATATCACACCAGACATCAAACTTAATTCAGGTCAACTCAGGGGCTCCGCAGGGATCAATACTGGGTCCAAAGCTTTTTAACATTTTCTTGCACGACTTTCCGCTTAGGAATTTTATAACAGATAGACCAGCAGCCATACTATATGCGGACGACACACTAATCCTAGCACATAATGAAAGGCCTCATCACGCAGTAACGGAAATCCAAAGGTTTATACCAGAACTGACCAAATATTATAAGAACTGGGGATTCAAGATAAACGAACAAAAGAGTGGCCTCATCTGCTTCCGCAACGCAAGTGGTTAGGGACATTACTCGGCAGTAAGAGAAAGCAAATACCTCTCGCTAAGAGTAAACGATAGGCAAATACCCCTGAAAGAGGAAATTAGGTACTTGGGAATTAATTTCCATAACAGGCTACGTTTTAACCCACACGCAAGGAAAGTACTAAACAAAGCTAAAGGTGCCACAGCTGTACTGAGGCCACTGCTTAACGCGAAAGCCCTATCCAGAGAAACAAAATTACTTATCTATAAGACACTAATCCGACCCATCATTAGTTATGGATCTTCATCCTGGTTTCAGATAACCCCCAACGTTGCCAATGAATTGGAAACGTTCGAGAGGAGGGTAATTAGACACTGCACAGGTAAATTCAGACAACCCGATAGTTACAAATGGTACTCAAACAAGTCCCTATACAGCGGGGCTAAAATCGCTCCGCTAATGACATATCTAATAAGTCTTTCAGAGAAAGTTCTCAAGAAGACGGAAGTTCACGAGAACCCAATAATTAGGAACATATGCAGTACAAACCAAAATGACTCATTATTAAGTGACAATTACTACCTGTCACCTATAAATATGCAGCACATAAACTCCAGTTCAGCTCTCTTGAGTAATCCCCCCTGTACCCGAGAGCACCCTTCTATAAGAAGGCATCCACAGCAAACTACAGAGGTTAAATAGCCCCGGTGGTGAATCGATAATAAACGTTTAAAATCTAATATAGAATAATTGTGTTAAAATGCTCAGCGCTCAATGGCATTCAAACGGATGACGACTATTGGTTAACTACTAATTGATCAACCAAATAATATTTTTCTTCATTTTTCTTCTTATTTCGCTTGATATTAATTCTATGAATTTTCAAGGCACAAGTGGTACCTGAACTTAATTATACTCATACTATTAGATATACCAGACTTATATTGGATAGACTGATGTAGAGTATTACACCGACTGAATAGTAGGTAAGGATTATAGTAACTAATGTTAATAGATTAGAAAATCAAAATAACATAGCGGCTTATCGATAGGTGTTAAGAACGAATTTTGAACTTTGAAGCGGGCACGGCCTAGAAATTTTTCTTTGTTAATTATTATTCGTTTAGAATACGGTCATACGTATAGAGCTTGAGCTCGTGTCAAAATAAGTTATATATTGTTAAGGTAGGGTTAGTGTCAGTAAGACAAAGTGAAATAAAGATACACCAGGAGCAAATGTATCAAAGATATAAATCAAAATCAGAGCTGTAATATAACTCAAATGTAATAAACTTAAGGTTAGTGTCCTGTGACATTAAACATAAAATGAAAATCGCGCTGTAAGCCAGGCAGCGATACATATTAATAGAATAAGAAGTCATGTAACAAACACCATCGTGAATAGTCTCAATAAATACTTTGACTTTGTGGACTAAACGGCAGCCGGATTTGTCCTACGTAAGCCGACTTACGTAAAACTAGTTCTAAGTAGCTGCGGTCTAAACGTACTCATAGCTTCAGCAATGAAATATTATTAAGCAAAAAAAAACACGCAGAGAAAACTCCCAGAAAGCGGGAGTTGAAGTCGGTGAAAAGCTGCAGAAGCACAATCCACAGCTTTCGAGTAATTGTGCGAAAAATGTGCACGCGCGCATAAAAGACAAAACCACAGAATTGGAGTTGAATACTTCCCACGGTGACACTAAATATATAAGGCGCAATTCCTTATCCACGAAATGTAAATATGTAATATGTAAATTTTTCCCAGGGAAGGGAAAAGAGCGGGAGTCCTGAGTTTCCAATATGAATAACTTAGTATATGAGCTAAATTCCTTATCCACTTTGCAAGCAAACCAAGATACAGGAGCTTGATTGAAAAGAATTGATTTAACTTTCTCTTATTTCAAAATGGCGCAGGACGCCAGGCCGGCGTTCAGAGCTCGTTCGAACCAAATAAAAACACAAAAGTTATCTACAACAGCAAAAGAGCAAAAAGTTCATATGCATTTGATGAAACGGGTTTCCTGAAATAGTTTAAACCAAAATTTGAATAATAAAACGCACAATAAACCAGAAATAAGACGAAATTCGCGGAGCCGCAGAATTAATTGACGCTACTTGCCAGTGTCTTCAAAATCTCGAGCATTACCGAACACTGAATCTGTCAATTCAGTATTGAACCTGATTGAAATTAACACGACTTGTGTGTACCGTAGAGCATTCCATTTAAGGTGGAATGCTGGCCTGATTCTGCTGCAGGTCTGAATCGTGGAGATTAGATCCTGTGGTCAGTCACGATGGTCAGACAGAGAGCAGGTAGTAGCGATCTCCTGTGCCAAACCGTCCGAGTACATTCACCCACAGTTAAGTAATGAAGGCAAAACAATGTGTGCATTCCGCATTTGAAAACATCTTGTTTTCACAACCAAGCTCGCGACGCCTAATCTATCTACATTGATTGGCAGACAGAGCATGCTTTCAGCAACCCATCGCCTTCTGCACCAAAAGGCGTCTATCGCTTTTGCTTGAAGAAGTCCTACAAAGCCTTTATCAAATGTTTCAGACTTAATCAAATATTTTATCACGATTGCCCTTCCCATTAAGGATAAAGGAAATAGTCGACTAAATACACTTAAATACTTCAGGCAAGTATTAGTCCATTGGAAGTCTCCCCACCTTGCAAACCACAGGCATTGACTCTTACTAAGGTTAATTTTTGCGCCTGCTATACATTCGTACTGCTTGAAAACAGCACAAGCGACCGGAAGAGATTCATCTCTTTTCACGAAAATAGAAAAGTCATTTGCATATGCCAACATAAGAGGACTGACATTGGTATATGGCAGACGAACTGAATATTCTCCGAGTATTCAATTCGCTGAATCTCTACACAGTTTCCCGACGATATCGACGAGCCACCTGGGCGGAAAATTAAAATCCTCGAGAGTAGTCAAGAGATACTCGTGCGAATCAGAAGGCTTTGTTGGTCCAATGAAATCATAGCCGTGTGTGAACCTGTCTGTTCATGGTAGGCAAACAATTAATGGATATTACGACCATACAATAGAACTGTTCGGGTGTATTATCGAAGCATCACTGAGCTAAGTATCGACCCTAATGCTTTGCAGACGATTTTGTTGTCCACATTGCATAGAGTTACTGGCCTCCGGTTTCCCATCCCCTGTAAATTTCCTTTCCTTGGAATCAAGCGCATAACAGATCTCCTTCAGCTAGAAGGAAAGTCTGAATGTATTTCCACCGCCGAATTGAAGACCTCTAAAAGGTCAGGAATTAATAAATTCCTGAAACGTATGAAGAATTCTGGAGCCAGGCCGTCATAACCGGGTGATGTGTGTCGCCTGTGATCCTTTGTCGCAGCGATCATATCCTCCAACGTGATCACTGCATCCAGGATCTCCTTACTCTCATCAGAAGAAGTCGGAATATTCTCAAGAAATTCACTAGAATTTAGAATAGACTACTGTAGTAGCCTCGAACATATTTTGATAACTGTTGTCCGTTATTCGACTTCACAAGAAGCAGTACGTCCTTTAGTTGCCTGGAAGAAGTATTCGGCTGGATTTTGCCTTCTCTCAATCATCGTGATTGGCTGCGTAGCACAAACTCTAAGCTTTATGAAGTACTCTGATTTCAACAGATAGTTGTTGAAAATCCAGTACTCAGTTCTCCTCTCATGTATGATATGGAGAGTTGCATTGGTGTACTTCCGCTTTTTCTTTGACTCCAGTTGATGGAGTTGAAGCTACGGAAGTATAAACTTTGGCCTTTCCAGCTCCCTATAAGAACAAGAATGCTGCAAATTTTCTCCCTAGGAATGTTTCTCATTCCCATCGAGACTTCATATTGACTACCAGTCAGGGGATGGTGCTACCACACGACTCGTAGTCACTGAAGATGGAGAGGTCAGTCTCATCCAATCCGATCAGCGCGCAGTCCGAAAAATGCTCAAGAAATGATTCCGCCTCTCTCACAACAACCTTCGAAATACGAGCTCTACTATCATCCTCCTCCGAGTGGGGCCGTTTAGGAAATACTGGCTTTGCTGGCTCTTCAGGAGGCATCATTACCTGGTCGACCCTGTTCTTCCTCCTAGTCCGCCCTCTTCTTTTCTGCTTGTCTGCTCGACTCCTCGTCTGAAGTAGCCATGCTGTTGCGTGCTGACACTGTGCCATTTACAGCCATAATTCTTTTACCTCGAGAATTACTTCAGCAGGTTGAGCGTTGGCAGAAGGTTATTTCTCCAGAGCTACTACTGTAGCAGTGCTTTTCTTCGAGAAAACCCTCTGTTCACCTTCTTCCCACTTCTCTTGGGGCAGTCAACAATTGCCATACCAAATGGCAAACATGAACTCTGCTTCGGTGCCCACGTCAATCCAGAGACCCTCCTCCCCAGTTTTAATTGGAATCCCATAAACGTTTCCATGAACCTTCCCAAATCTTCTTAGGAAACTTAGGAGGTCTTCATGGCTCGCTCGAATCGGAACCAGCGAAAATATAACTTTTGCGGGCTTTTCCTTGAGTAGAAACGGCACAAGGTGTCTACCCTCTACCTCGATACCCGTAAGCATAAGCTTGGTAGCACTCTCGATGATTGTGATATATACCTCAACCATTCCTCTAACTATTATTATCGTCATGGAGTAGCTGCTCACAGGAGATGGCCTGGAAGATTGCCTTCAGGTATGTGCTCAAGATGTATACCATAGCTCTCATCCTGCTACTTCTCTTCGAAGAAGCTCGGAAGACTCGCATTGGTCTTAGGCCGAGGAGTGATGCCCTTACCTAAAATTTCTTTTACGGAAACATTATTCGTGCTGCCACTTACCTGTTGTTGTGAAGCATGGAGCTGCTGCTGGTCTCACCGCTGGTACTGCTGTTCCTGATTTCTGCTTCTTCGAGGCTTTTGCCTTCGTAGAAAGGGGTGACCTCATTACAGACCAGTAGGTCTTAGTACTGAGGCCTTGGCGACTTCCACCAAGCTTGGGTTTGTCGCTTAGCTTGACTTAGTCATCGTTGTTACTGGAGCTGCAGCTAGTTGCAGTCCTCCGTCAGGATTTTGGCTGCAATCTTTGTTTACTTGTCTCTTGCCTTTTCTGTGGGTCCTTGATTTGTTTTGGAAGAAGAAGTTTTTGTGCTCTTCTTCCTCCTTCCATTTAAGATGATTATGATTCCCGGCAAAGATGCCTTATGGCTTATGTAATATAATAATATTTTTATATTTTAAAATATTTTCTTTTGTATGGTTTTACTTTTTAAAGTTAATTTAATTCAGCACTAAAATTTTTGCACGGTTGCTGTCATGTCAACGACGTAATTAAAATTGAGGAACTGTCACGAAATTTTCAGTTTTTCACAACTAATTTATGTAATTTTTTATTACTTTTGTGATTGTATTTTATGTAGCTCAATGCACTTTAACAATGTTAACTATATAATCAGTCCTTGTATAATTTTTTCTCCTTTTTTCTATTTTATCTTCCTATTTTTTTGTTCTCTTGTAATTCAACTTGACACCTCCGGTCAGTGTGTAAATAATAATAATAATAATAATAGCTACCAAGCGTACTCCTATATTTTGCAAGATAAGGGCATTCACACAGCAGGTGTTGAATACTGTCAACCTCATCCTCGTAAATAGAGCTTCTGCAAACCTGACTTTATGGTGCTTGCATGCGTTCCGCATGTTTACCAAAGAGGCAGTGTCCCGTGATAACTGCAATATGATTCCGCAATTTATTACTGTTCAAATTTTTTATCTCGTCGGATATAGCTGCCTTTAATTTCTCTTCATCTGCGATGCCAGCGTGCAGGCCTGTAAATCCAGAATGGTCTTCGCTGATTCTAGGATTTTTCGCTAAACATATATTCATAGCCGTACCCTTCCTGGTCAGAGCACTAACTGGCTCATTCCCTGGTACCCAGCAGCGAATAGCTCTATGGTTGGTACAAAGTATCCCAAGCTCACTATGACAATGCTGAACTAGGCGAGATGTAATGGTGTTCGAATCCAGACCTTTTATTGCAGCTTGGCTGATAATGTGAATCCTGATATCTCGATCGCTAGGTACGTTATAAGTTGTTTCTACCAGCCTTACTGCGTAGTCTGGTTACGATAGGATTATTGTATTTGAAAGGATGCTGAGTATACCCTGCCTTACACTCCTACATCCATTTTCAAACCATTTGTAAAGACATATATCAGAGTCTTTTCTCTAGCGTTTATCTTCCCACTCCTCTCTACGAGAAATGCCAGTCTAGAAACCTTTATCAAAATCAAGCCGTGGGAAAGTGCAAACCATGGCCCCCGTATACAATCCTCTGCTGTTATTCAGCAGACTATCAATATCATCAATACTTTACCAGCTACTTTTTAAGGTTTTGAAATGGAAATTTTGGTTTCCATCTGTAGTCTATATCGATCGATATTATCCCTTACTAATTCGAAACTAAGAATGATTAATATCCGAATGTTATGCTGTAATTACATATTAAGTCAATGTCTAAAGTGTATGGATCCTTGATGCAGCTCTGGCGATAACCTTATCAAGACATTAGTAATTCCTCTCAAACTTATTCTCAAAGATAATTGCTCTCTTGGGGCCGGATTCACTAACTCGGAGAGTTGTCGAGTTGTGGAGATGAGAGTTCTTTTGACACTTAATTCTCCACTCGGAATTCTGTATCTGTAACTTTGGGGAAATTTCTCAACTGACAGAATTGGGTGCTTTTGTACCTAGGATAAATTACGCTAAAATGGTCAAATTGGTCGTCTTCCAGTTCAGAAGATATGCTATAAAAAATTTAAATATGCACGTTAAAGCGTGTATGTAGGATGAAATCGCATTACATTTTGTATATTTTCAATAAATGGTTTTGGAGATAACTGCAAAAGAAGTGAATCAGTTCTTAAGATGAAAAATTGCCGTTTTTTGGTACAAACATGGACATATTTTCAACTCATCATTATAAAGAACTGGTAAGTTGTGGAAAGCCACTTTCCATGAGAAAAATGTTCACAACAGAGTACTAATGGATGTGAAACAAAGAACGGAACAAATATATGCAAAATATAGGAACTGGGGTGTATATGACCCAAATGCAAAAAATCTGTCTTTCGGCGGTAAAAAGTCAGTTATGAAGTTAAAATCATAAAAAAAAACTACATCACTCGGTTACCCGCCGCTCCCTCTTTAATTTGATACCAAACATGACGTATTTTGGACAACCCCCAATGGGGGGGTGGTACGACCTCCCATCCCCAAAAGCCCCTTCCCCCGAAATTTTTCACCTATATTTTTTTACTCTAGACCCTAAATCCGTAAAAAAAAATCCCAATGCTCTACGACCCTCCCACACAAAGCTAGCGGTCTTTCAATATTTCGATACTTCTCACTTTTCTTTAACTCCCCAAGTACTTTAGAGAATCTTGAATGGAGAGTTAGGGAGTTTTAATTGGGGAAAACGAAAACTCTCATCTCCCAAACTCTCCGTGCTACAGAATCCGGCCCTGGTGATTTCATTTAAAAATAACCGGCCAAGTACGAGTCGGACTCGCGCACGAAGGGTTCCGTACCATCGCACAAAATTTAACATATGTACTTTTTATTTATTTTTTCAAATGAGAGTAGGCGTCATGTGAAAAAATAATGCTGTCATTTGAAAAAATAATGCCTACTTATGGTAATAATAATGAATGAAAATAAAACGGGGAAAAAACGCCGAAAAAATCACGTTTCTTGTAAGGGGGGCCCCTTTGATTTTTAATTTTATTTTATTTTTATTATTTGTTGTTATATCGCCAATAGAAATACACGCTCTGTGAAAATTTCAACTGTCTACCTATTACGGTTAATGAGATACAGCCCAGATAATAATAAGATTGAGAATAAAATGAGGCAAAAAATGCCGAAAAAATCACATTTCTTGTATGGGGGCCACCTTTCATTTTTAAATTTATTTAATTTTTTATATTTGTTGTAATATCGCCAATAGAAATACACAGCCTGTAAAAATTTCAACTGTCTATCTATTACGGTTCATGACACGGACGGACAGCGAAGTCTTAGTAATAGGGTTCCCGTTGTACGGAACCCTAAAAATATCGTCTAATGTCGGTATGGCCGAAATAGGTTGTGAGTTAATAACTCCTTAACGGCTGCAGACAGTTCATTAGGTGTAATAGGTCAAGTTATGCAAAATTATGTAATTTGAAAGGTGAATGGAAGCATTCCTTATTCCTTACTTGGAAGGTGAACGGAAGCATTCCTTATTCCTTACTTGGAAGGTGAACGGAAGCATTCCTTATTCCTTACTTGGAAGGTGAAAGGAAGCATTCCTTATTCCTTACTTGGAAGGTGAAAGGAAGCATTCCTTATTACTTACTTGGAAGGTGAAAGGAAGCATTCCTTATTCCTTACTTGGAAGGTGAAAGGAAGCATTCCTTATTCCTTACTTGGAAGGTGAACGGAAGCATTCCTTATTCCATACTTGGAAGGTGAACGGAAGCATTCCTTATTCCTCACTTGGAAGGTGAAAGGAAGCATTCCTTATTCCTTACTTGGAAGGTGAACGGAAGCATTTCTTATTCCTTACTTGGAAGGAAGCATTCCTTATTCCTTACTTGGAAGGAAGCATTCCTTATCCTTACTTGGAAGGTGAAAGGAAGCATTCCTTATTCCTTACTTGGAAGGTGAACGGAAGCATTCCTTATTCCTTACTTGGAAGGCGAACGGAAGCATTCCTTATTCCTTACTTGGAAGGTGAAAGGAAGCATTCCTTATTCCTTACTTGGAAGGTGAAAGGAAGCATTCCTAATTCCTTACTTGGAAGGTGAACGGAAGCATTCCTTATTCCTTACTTGGAAGGTGAACGGAAGCATTCCTTATTCCTTACTTGGAAGGTGAAAGGAAGCATTCCTTATTCCTTACTTGGAAGGTGAACGGAAGCATTCCTTATTCCTTACTTGGAAGGTGAACGGAAGCATTCCTTATTCCTTACTTGGAAGGTGAAAGGAAGCATTCCTTATTCCTTACTTGGAAGGTGAAAGGAAGCATTCCTTATTCCTTACTTGGAAGGTGAACGGAAGCATTCCTTATTCCTTACTTGGAAGGTGAACGGAAGCATTCCTTATTCCTCACTTGGAAGGTGAAAGGAAGCATTCCTTATTCCTTACTTGGAAGGTGAACGGAAGCATTCCTTATTCCTTACTTGGAAGGTGTAAGGAAGCATTCGTTATTCCTTACTTGGAAGGTGAACGGAAGCATTCCTTATTCCTTACTTGGAAGGAAGCATTCCTTATTCCTTACTTGGAAGGAAGCATTCCTTATCCTTACTTGGAAGGTGAAAGGAAGCATTCCTTATTCCTTACTTGGAAGGTGAACGGAAGCATTCCTTATTCCTTACTTGGAAGGTGAACGGAAGCATTCCATATTCCTTTCTTGGAAGGTGAACGGAAGCATTCCTTATTACTTTCTTGGAAGGTGAACGGAAGCATTCCTTATTCCTTACTTGGAAGGTGAAAGGAAGCATTCCTTATTCCTTACTTGGAAGGTGAACGGAAGCATGCCTTATTCCCTACTTGGAAGGTGAACGGAAGCATTCCTTATCCCTTACTTGGAAGGTGAAAGAAAGCATTCCTTATTCCTTACTTGAAAGGTGAACGGAAGCATTCCTTATTCCTTACTTGGAAGGTGAACGGAAGCATTCCTTATTCCTTACTTGGAAGGTGAAAGGAAGCATTCCTTATTACTTACTTGGAAGGTGAACAGAAGCATTCCTTGTTCCTTACTTGGAAGGTGAAAGGAAGCATTCCTTACTACTTACTTGGAAGGTGAAAGGAAGCATTCCTTATTCCTTACTTGGAAGGTGAAAGGAAGCATTCCTTATTCCTTACTTGGAAGGTGAACGGAAGCATTCCTTATTCCTTACTTGGAAGGTGAACGGAAGCATTCCTTATTCCTCACTTGGAAGGTGAAAGGAAGCATTCCTTATTCCTTACTTGGAAGGTGAACGGAAGCATTCCTTATTCCTTACTTGGAAGGTGTAAGGAAGCATTCGTTATTCCTTACTTGGAAGGTGAACGGAAGCATTCCTTATTCCTTACTTGGAAGGAAGCATTCCTTATTCCTTACTTGGAAGGAAGCATTCCTTATCCTTACTTGGAAGGTGAAAGGAAGCATTCCTTATTCCTTACTTGGAAGGTGAACGGAAGCATTCCTTATTCCTTACTTGGAAGGTGAACGGAAGCATTCCATATTCCTTTCTTGGAAGGTGAACGGAAGCATTCCTTATTACTTTCTTGGAAGGTGAACGGAAGCATTCCTTATTCCTTACTTGGAAGGTGAAAGGAAGCATTCCTTATTCCTTACTTGGAAGGTGAACGGAAGCATGCCTTATTCCCTACTTGGAAGGTGAACGGAAGCATTCCTTATCCCTTACTTGGAAGGTGAAAGAAAGCATTCCTTATTCCTTACTTGAAAGGTGAACGGAAGCATTCCTTATTCCTTACTTGGAAGGTGAACGGAAGCATTCCTTATTCCTTACTTGGAAGGTGAAAGGAAGCATTCCTTATTACTTACTTGGAAGGTGAACAGAAGCATTCCTTGTTCCTTACTTGGAAGGTGAAAGGAAGCATTCCTTACTACTTACTTGGAAGGTGAACGGAAGCATTCCTTATTCCTTACTTGGAAGGTGAACGGAGGCATTCCTTATTCCTCACTTGGAAGGTGAAAGGAAGCATTCCTTATTCCTTACTTGGAAGGTGAACGGAAGCATTCCTTATCCCTTACTTGGAAGGTGAAAGGAAGCATTCGTTATTCCTTACTTGGAAGTTGAACGGAAGCATTCCTTATTCCTTACTTGGAAGGAAGCATTCCTTATTCCTTACTTGGAAGGTGAAAGGAAGCATTCCTTATTCCTTACTTGGAAGGTGAACGGAAGCATTCCTTATTCCCTACTTGGAAGGTGAACGGAAGCATTCCTTATCCCTTACTTGGAAGGTGAAAGAAAGCATTCCTTATTCCTTACTTGAAAGGTGAACGGAAGCATTCCTTATTCCTTACTTGGAAGGTGAAAGGAAGCATTCCTTATTCCTTACTTGGAAGGTGTACGGAAGCATTCCTTATTCCTTACTTGGAAGGTGAACGGAAGCATTCCTTATTCCTTACTTGGAAGGTGAAAGGAAGCATTCCTTATTCCTTACTTGGAAGGTGAACGGAAGCATTCCTTATTCCTTACTTGGAAGGTGAAAGGAAGCATTCCTTATTCCTTACTTGGAAGGTGAAAGGAAGCATTCCTTATTCCTTACTTGGAAGGTGAACGGAAGCATTCCTTATTCCTTACTTGGAAGGTGAACGGAAGCATTCCATATTCCTTTCTTGGAAGGTGAACGGAAGCATTCCTTATTACTTTCTTGGAAGGTGAACGGAAGCATTCCTTATTCCTTACTTGGAAGGTGAAAGGAAGCATTCCTTATTCCTTACTTGGAAGGTGAACGGAAGCATTCCTTATTCCCTACTTGGAAGGTGAACGGAAGCATTCCTTATCCCTTACTTGGAAGGTGAAAGAAAGCATTCCGTATTCCTTACTTGAAAGGTGAACGGAAGCATTCCTTATTCCTTACTTGGAAGGTGAACGGAAGCATTCCTTATTCCTTACTTGGAAGGTGAAAGGAAGCATTCCTTATTACTTACTTGGAAGGTGAACAGAAGCATTCCTTGTTCCTTACTTGGAAGGTGAAAGGAAGCATTCCTTATTACTTACTTGGAAGGTGAACGGAAGCATTCCTTATTCCTTACTTGGAAGGTGAACGGAAGCATTCCTTATTCCTCACTTGGAAGGTGAAAGGAAGCATTCCTTATTCCTTACTTGGAAGGTGAACGGAAGCATTCCTTATTCCTTACTTGGAAGGTGAAAGGAAGCATTCCTTATTCCTTACTTGGAAGGTGAACGGAAGCATTCCTTATTCCTCACTTGGAAGGTGAAAGGAAGCATTCCTTATTCCTCACTTGGAAGGTGAAAGGAAGCATTCCTTATTCCTTACTTGGAAGGTGAACGGAAGCATTCCTTATTCCTTACTTGGAAGGTGAAAGGAAGCATTCCTTATTCCTTACTTGGAAGGTGAACGGAAGCATTCCTTATTCCTCACTTGGAAGGTGAAAGGAAGCATTCCTTATTCCTTACTTGGAAGGTGAACGGAAGCATTCCTTATTCCTTACTTGGAAGGTGAACGGAAGCATTCCATATTCCTTTCTTGGAAGGTGAACGGAAGCATTCCTTATTACTTTCTTGGAAGGTGAACGGAAGCATTCCTTATTCCTTACTTGGAAGGTGAAAGGAAGCATTCCTTATTCCTTACTTGGAAGGTGAACGGAAGCATTCCTTATTCCCTACTTGGAAGGTGAACGGAAGCATTCCTTATCCCTTACTTGGAAGGTGAAAGAAAGCATTCCGTATTCCTTACTTGAAAGGTGAACGGAAGCATTCCTTATTCCTTACTTGGAAGGTGAACGGAAGCATTCCTTATTCCTTACTTGGAAGGTGAAAGGAAGCATTCCTTATTACTTACTTGGAAGGTGAACAGAAGCATTCCTTGTTCCTTACTTGGAAGGTGAAAGGAAGCATTCCTTATTCCTTACTTGGAAGGAAGCATTCCTTATTCCTTACTTGGAAGGAAGCATTCCTTATCCTTACTTGGAAGGTGAAAGGAAGCATTCCTTATTCCTTACTTGGAAGGTGAACGGAAGCATTCCTTATTCCTTACTTGGAAGGTGAACGGAAGCATTCCATATTCCTTTCTTGGAAGGTGAACGGAAGCATTCCTTATTACTTTCTTGGAAGGTGAACGGAAGCATTCCTTATTCCTTACTTGGAAGGTGAAAGGAAGCATTCCTTATTCCTTACTTGGAAGGTGAACGGAAGCATTCCTTATTCCCTACTTGGAAGGTGAACGGAAGCATTCCTTATCCCTTACTTGGAAGGTGAAAGAAAGCATTCCGTATTCCTTACTTGAAAGGTGAACGGAAGCATTCCTTATTCCTTACTTGGAAGGTGAACGGAAGCATTCCTTATTCCTTACTTGGAAGGTGAAAGGAAGCATTCCTTATTACTTACTTGGAAGGTGAACAGAAGCATTCCTTGTTCCTTACTTGGAAGGTGAAAGGAAGCATTCCTTATTCCTTACTTGGAAGGAAGCATTCCTTATTCCTTACTTGGAAGGAAGCATTCCTTATCCTTACTTGGAAGGTGAAAGGAAGCATTCCTTATTCCTTACTTGGAAGGTGAACGGAAGCATTCCTTATTCCTTACTTGGAAGGTGAACGGAAGCATTCCTTATTCCTTACTTGGAAGGTGAAAGGAAGCATTCCTTATTCCTTACTTGGAAGGTGAACGGAAGCATTCCTTATTCCTCACTTGGAAGGTGAAAGGAAGCATTCCTTATTCCTTACTTGGAAGGTGAACGGAAGCATTCCTTATTCCTTACTTGGAAGGTGAAAGGAAGCATTCGTTATTCTGTTGTATATCTTCCTTATATATATATACTGGGTACTCACTGAACGGTCGGTGCTTCAGGTGTCAATACCTTAGCAGCACCTTATCCTTTTTGCACTCACAAGAAACTCTCGGGCGCTGACACTTTCTCTGTAAATTCCCTTTTTAATATTACGGGCCTGTCCGACGCGTGGAGAGGGGAATAAAACACCTTTAATCTCGTTTTCTTTCTTTTGAACTTTACTCACTTTATAGCTATACACTGTCTTAATTTTTTATACACCGAATTAATGCACTATATAAAAATAACTATATATAATAATTTTGTAGCCTGTGCCATAAGACCAGCGGAAAACCCGAGGTTAATCTTTTTTCTTTCCAAACCAACCTGCCGTACCGAGACGTTAATTAGGAGCTTTTCTTTTCAAGCGTGACGATCCCGATCGCGTACAAAAATCAACTCAACTCTTGATCAAATTCATCGTGATCAAGAGCCATTGCTCAGGATAGAAAATGCTAAGTTGCATTTTCTTATCCTGAGAAAATTTTACTTTTTAATTCTGGACTTGTTCAAACATGTCCAGAATTATTCGCGTTGAACGATGGCTTCAAAAATGTAATCTTACACTTTTTAAAACATCAGCCACCGTTTGAAATCGCGACGCGCATATACATACAATGCATTTATGCGGCGCGCGTTTCTTATCGTAAAAGCTTTTTAATAATCTGTATGTACGTATGTACATACATATTGTATTTTTCGCTGCAAATCGTACTGAAGGTACGATTTGCCTTTTGATTTGTTTTTTAGTTAAATTGTTGAAATGACAAATTTTGCTGAAGGCAAAATTTGTCGTGGAAATTTTTAAGTAAAACGACTTGGGGTGTAAAATGAAACTTTTGTTTTTCCCAAGTCGTTTGATGGGAAAAATTTTATGACTTGTTTGGAATGTGAAGAAAATTGCTGATGCAATTTTCTTCACCCTTTTTGGACGATAAACTAATCATGTTTTGTGCATGATTAGTTTATTGAATTTTTATATTTTATGGTTTTTCTTTTATATGCCCAATTTTAGGTTTCTAGGTATATAGGGCTTATTAATTATTTGTTTTTTTCCTTTTTACCTGTTAGGCCCTAAGGTTTTATATACCTACCTATGGTACATATATGTACCTAGGTTTTTTATACATAACATTCCTTCCCCCTGAGAAAAAGAGAATTATTCTTTGAAGAGGAATAATTCTCAGGGGAAGTTGTTGTTGGTGCGTTTTTTGGTGGCTGGGTTTTGGTCGGTTTTCGGTTGAATTTTTACAGGAATATGCCTATATATATAATATGTATTTCTTATGGGAATATATATAATTTCTGCTAAGTCTAATGTCGTTTTAAAATTTTTTTTCTTATTTCTTCTACTAATTTAAGGTGCCATTTCCCATATATGATCTTAGTACATACATTTCTAGCCTATTTCTATTTAGTATAAACTGAGGTATTTATGTCTATGTGTTACTAGTTATTATGTATTTCTTCATGTTGCTAAATATTATTTACTTATTATTTTTATTATTATTATTTTTATGTAAATAAATTTCGGTTATATTTTTAAATTTTATTATCTTATGCCTTTCTTTCTTCTATTTATTATCTTATTTTTTAGCTTATTTAATTTATTATTTCTACTACTTTGCTATGTGCTACTTAGGTCTGTTAATTTTATTCTTAGATACTACCAAATAAATTTTATCCTTATTTATTCTTAATTTATTAATTTTATTAATTTATTTTCTAAGACCAGTGTAGTGAAGGGATAGTAGTTCCGCCAGTAACAAAAGGGTGAGACGGGGCCAACCAACGAGTATAGATCTTTTTGATTATACTACTTGTATAGATCTCGCTCTGTGGAGACTTTGAATACGTTTTAATTTTTCTTGGGGTGTTGCGTAAACCGGTTCCATAGGAACGTTTTCAGCTGTGGGCTGTTGTCTGCGTTTAGCAATCCATGCCATGAATGCCGGGACGATATATTTTGCTATTGCCACCACTGATACAATTAGCAACAAGAGTCCTGTCATTGATAGGGATGTAATAGAGAGTATATGAGGAATCTTAACTTTGGGTCCAAAGTGAAAATGGGTTTTTGTTGTCTTTGTAGCTTACATTCTATTGGTCTTTATTTTAATGTATGTATGTACCTTAAAGCTATTTAGATTCTATGGACACAATTTTATTCGTAGAAAGGTTTTAGGCGGTTGTTATGTACCGTCACCTCTCGTTTGCGAATTTTAATTGTTGTGTTTACTGAACTGGGGATGCCGGTTACCGTATAGGGTCCTACCCAAATCTGGGAGAGCTTATGTTTACGACTCTCGCTCTTGAGTAGAACCTTGTCTCCTCTGTGAAATGTCAGGGGACGTACAGCTTTGTCATAGTAATTTTTCGAGCGTTGTTTACTCATCAGAAGGTTTTTCCGTGCCATGGCGTAAGACTTTTGAAGCTTATACCTGAGAATATGGTAGTAGCTCTCGTGGTTATACACGGGTTCGGGGTCTCGCCTTAAGTTGGACGGAACGTCCGCTGTAAAGCCGTAGAGGCAGTCCATGGGAGTTAACTTTGTCCCTTCGTGTACACTGTTGTTGTACACGAAAGCAGCGGTTCGCAGATAACTATCCCATGACCTTGGATTTTCGTCCACTATAGTTCGTAGATATTCAATCAACGGTCTATGTGCACGTTCGAGTGCTCCATTTGATTGGGGATGATAAGCTGAGGTTTGCAGCTTATTTATCCTGAGGAGTTTGCATACCCTTTTGAATAGGTCACTCAGGAAATTACTTCCCTGATCGGTGACTATTCTTTTGGGAATGCGGTAGCGCGTGACGATTTCGTCGAAGAAAATTTGCGCTACCGTTATAGCTTCCCCATTTGGTATGGCGTACCAATCTACAAACTTCGTGAGTTTATCCTGAAACGTTAGTATGTATTTGTTTCCAGATTCAGTTTCCTCTAGTGGGCCGACTATATCTAGATAGATTTTGTCGAATGGTTGTTCCGCTATGTCTGTAATCACCATCGGCATTTTATACTGTGGTGAGGCCTTCATGGTTTGACATTTGGCACACCGCTTAATGTGCTTTTTGATGTCACTAAGCATGTGCCTCCACCAGTACTTTCTTCGAATCCGTTTATAGGTTTTTATCACTCCCTGATGGCCGCCAAAGAGAGAATCATGATAATCTTTTAAGATTAATTGAATCTCCTCTGGGCTTGTGATTACTTCAGGTGGACGAGCTTCGTCTATAATTGGTGGATTGGTACTAGGTGGACTGTCATGGTCTGCGGTCTCTTCTGGATGATGAGTTTGTTCTTCTTGTTCTATTAGTTTGGCCTGGCTGTCTGGATTTGTTCCACTTTCCTGAATGTTTCGTGTCTGGGCTCTTGTTACTGCATTGCATTGCAGACACTCCTTAAGGTCCGATGAGTGTTTTTCCTCCTCTATGTCCGAGTCCATTTGGTGGTGGACTATAGCTTCTACCGTGAAGGTTGTAGTTTCCTTGTCTTTGTTATTTTCCCGTGGAATGCGGCTTAAAGCGTCGGCATTCGTGTTGTACTTTCCGGGCTTATATTCAATTTTATAATTGAACTCGGAAAGTTTATGGTGAAATCTCACCAGACGGGATGTGGGGTCCTTAACATTGAAGACTCCCTTGAGTGGTTTGTGATCTGTATAGACCGTGAACTCTCGGCCTTGCAGATAACACCTGAAATTTTTAGTCGCCCAAACTATAGCCAGTAACTCTTTCTCAATCGTGGAATAGTTACGTTCGGCTTTGTTCAGGGTACGGCTGGCGTAGGCAATTGGCTGGTCACTTCCTACCTCTCCTTGAGAGAGAACTGCACCAAGAGCCTCGCTGCTGGCGTCGGTGGTAAGGTTAAAGGGTTTCGAAAAATCGGGATATATTAAGAGTGGAGGGGAAATTAAAGCGTTCTTAATGCTTTGAAATGCCTCTTGGCATTTCTCAGTCCACTTAAACTTTACATCCTTTCGGAGTAAGTTTGTTAGTGGACGTACTGTTTTCGAAAAATCGGGTATGAATTTTCTGTAGTAATTGGCAAGGCCCAAAAATGATTGTACTTGCCTTACTGTCTTAGGGATGGGGAAAGTTTGGACGCATGCCGTTTTGCTAGGGTCAGGTAGTGCTCCTTGGTTAGAACATTTGTGTCCTAAATACACTACCTCCCGCCTGAGAAATTGACATTTCTCAGGTTGAAGTTTCAGGTTATTTTCTCTTAACCTGTCAAAGACTTTTCGAAGCTTTTCGTTGTGGTCTGCCAGACTTTTTCCATAGATGACGATGTCATCTAAGTAGACGAAACATTCTAGGCCTTGTAGGCCAGTTAATATGAAATTCATTAAACGCTGAAATGTGGCCGGGGCTCCTTTGAGTCCGAACGGCATACGTTTGAATTCATAATGCCCGTAGTTGGTACTAAAAGCCGTTTTTGCTCGATCTTTCGGATCGACGAGTACCTGATGATAGCCATTGGCTAGGTCTAGGGTGGTGAAGTATCTTGAATGGCCCAGTTGATCGAGGATATCCTCAATCCGTGGTAGCGGGAAGGCGTCGCCAATCGTTTTTTCGTTCAACTTACGGAAATCAACGACGACACGCCACCTTTTCTCACCATCTGGTCCCGCTTTTTTGGGGACGACTAGCAGTGGCGAGTTCCATGGGCTTTTGCTGGGCTGGACAATGTCGTTGTCCAGCATTTCTCTGAGTTGCTCATTTATTACATTTCGCTGTGTCTCTGGTAACCGGTACATCTTTTGGTTAATAGGTGCTTGGTCTTGTACCAGAGGGATGTCATGGGTGATGGCATTGGTATGTGTAAGCCTGTCACCTTTTAAAAAGAATATGTCATCATATTCGTAACAGAGATTTGTTATTGAGGCTTTTTCCTCAGAATTTAAAGTTTCATCCAGACTGAGTTCTTGCTCTAGTCTGGTGAGGCGGGGATGAATACTGATGTCTTTTTGTTCGACATCGTTTGGGAACAGATATCGTATATGTTGTAGGGTGGCCTTCTGATCGGCGCTTATTGCCCTGTTTTTATTACTCTTAGTTCTAGACTTACTTAATGGTTTTATATTAATTATTTTACCTCTTAACCTACTTGTTTTATATATGAGAGGCGCTGGGCCAGGTGGATCTGCGGGAGTTGCTAACGGCAGACCTTTTGTATGCTGGCCAGCGCCTGACGTAGGGGTTTTCATGAGGGACCCGCAAGCGTCTTGGAGCAGTTTCTTACGACTGCTTAATTGACTGGGGCTCTTATGCCCTGTTTTCTTAATCTTAGATCTAATTATATTTTGATGCTCACCTTCGCCGTCATTTCGACTCATGGGATTCAAAGGATGGGCTGTTGTAATATTTTCGTCTGGCTCTCGTTTGATGGGGACGACAGTGTAGTCTTTAATGGGAACCAGATTTAGGTTCACGCTGTTTAGAACTACTTGTGTACTGCGTGTGTTGAGGATTCCGATAGGGACTGCCTATAACCCAGCTGAGAGTAAGCTGTTTGCTAAGAAGACTCCGTCGTCTATTTCTTTCGACAGACTGAGCATTTCTTCCTGCAACTGCAACGGAACTTTGACTACGATCTGAGACCTTGCTGGTACGCACACAGGTTCATTTAAGTTCACCTGATACTGTCCAGTCTTACGGGCCGGATCTTCGGTAATCAAGTCACCCTTATCGCGTTCTTGTAAGTCACAGCCGACTTCTTCTGACTGAGAAGCTTTGAGATCACTTCGGGTAGAAGGTGTATCCCCGTCGGGTTTAATATCTTCTACCAGTGTCTCTTTGTTGACTGTGTTTTGTGAACACGGGTTGTCCGATGCGGTTTCTAATGGAACAGCAAACTCTTCTGGATTGGTTTCCGTGCGAGGAAATCGCAGAACCTTGTTGGGTCCTTCAACATTACAATTTTTGGTTAGGAAATCATTTCCTAGTAAGCCGTCGTCAGAAATACCTGGGATGTTTTTTACCACCTGAAAGTTGCAAGGTAAGTTACTTTTTAGCATGAAGTTTCCTTGGCAACTTCCTAAGGTTTTTCCGGTGCCAAAGGGGCTTTGAAGCGTTAGTTTTTTATTGGGATTTATTAGCTCGCGAGATTTGAGAGCTTTTTTCTTAATTATACTGATCTCAGCGCCGGTGTCCACTATTAGCTGGGCCTGACCATTTAGACTTATGTCTAGAGGGAGTCTGGCGGTGGGCACACTAAAGTCGGGCGGCTGAGAAGACCCTTTTTTATTGCTGGTAGGGTTTATAGTCGAGCCGGGGAGTTTTGGGTCGACCCTTTGTCGTTTCCCTGCTTTTTATCATCCCACTTTTGCTTTTGTCGACATTCGTCGATCTTATGTCCACGGCGCCCACAAAAATCACATTTTTGTCTTATATTAAAGACTCTGGGGCCTTTTGTATTGCTTGGGTCTGACTGTGGGGGATTGCTAGGCGATCCTCGTGTGAAACGATTTGCAGACTGTGTTTGGTTGTTTCGACAGTCGCGAATGTCATGCCCGTAACTTCTACAGTTAGAGCAGAAGGGGGTGTTTTTGCGTTTAAGACACTCCGTGTAGGTGTGTCCCCGCTTCTGGCAGAAATTACAGGTGATGTTTTGTACCAGATTTTGTGTATCCGGTTGTCTAGATTCCCTTCGTGGAAATGGCGGGCGTAGTGGTTGAGCATGTACGTATGGGGGATTAAACTGTCGGGACTCTTGTGCTCGTGGTGATGCATACATGGGTGGCTGTGGTGCTTGATTGTAAGGAGTTCGGCTGAGGGCTCGAACTCGAAGACTTGGGTCTATTGGTGCCATTGGATATGGCTGCTGCGTTAGCGGCGTTTGGACGAAAACTGTGCCTGCTTGTAACTTTTCCATGTCTAAAGCCTTTTGTATCAGCTGCTCTAGATCATTTTCTACCAGAGTGGCATAGGTGGGGATTGTTCACCCCACTTTTGAAGGCATTCTTGGCGAAGTCCGCCAACTGTGTCTTCACAGCTGGGACTGCCGTTGCTCCGTACTTCAGTACCGCTGCCTCGTTGCAAAGCATCAGCAACTGCTTCACTCTTGTTGTGAAGGCAGTGAGAGTTTCCAACGGGTTTTGCCTCATTGTGATCAATTTGTTGACCAACTCTTGGTACGATTCTCGTGGTAAATAGGTTCTGTTCAGACGTTCCTCCACCTCACTAAAAGTAGTTGGAACGTCCGAAGCAAACAGCTGATAAGCATCGCCACGAAGTCTTGTGGGCAAGATATGTAGGAAGGCTGGTTTTTCTTCCTCACTTAAACAGTGTAAGGCCTGTTTGCAACAGCCAATAAATGTTTGTAGCTCACGACCTAGCTGTGGGGTATTTTCACCCGAAAACAGAGGAACTAGTTGTGCCGTGAGCTTGGCCACCTTTGCATAATCTACCATTGTGATTATCTTTTTATTTAAACTTTTGTAGGGTAGTCTACTGGTGCTTTGACGAGTTTCAGGGCTGGTTTCTGGACTAGAATCCGTGAAGGATACTTCTAGCCAGCCACTAAGGAGATTTTCTGCGGTTGTTTGGTCACCACTAATATCACTGACACTAGTATCACTATCAGCACTTACAACTACACTGGCTGTGGTCTTATCTATACCTAAAGAACGCGAAAGCCCGGCGAATTCGATAAGCTCCTGTTTGAATCGCTCTGTTTCTTTTTTGAATTTTTCGATTTGCGTCAGCCTCTGCTCTCTGCCTTGACTTAATCTGTGGTCAAGTGCGTCGCAGTGCGTGACAGTGAGCTTATCGGATTCACGTGCCTTCTCTAATAACTTATCTAAAAATTTATCTAGACTTACTTTAGATACAACTGTGGGCCCTGTTAAAACGGTGCCGCTTCGAAGGCGAACTCCTGTTGCTTCTTGCTGTGCTGGGTCGTCTTCTTGGGCGTTTTCTGTACCTTCCCGGAGGTGTTGGAGATTTTCACCTGGGGATTTCTCCGCGTCGGATGAAGGTATGTAGTCTAATCTCGTGCCTGTCTCAGGTGCCGGTGTCGAGCTTTCTCCTGACATATGCGTCCCGCGTTGTCCAAAAGGGGGGCTTCCAGCCTTCTTAGAGTACTCCCTTCTGGAATGCTTTTTGCTGCTAGGGGGGCTCCTGCCGTCTTAATTCCCTTGGCTGAGATTGAAAGGGGGGCTTTTGCCGACTTCGAGATCCCTTTCAATCCTGGAACGAAGTTACAATTTTCCGGTGCTTCTTTTTGCTGCTGGGGGGGCCCTAGGCCTACTTACTTCCCCTGGATATGGTTGAAAGGGGGGCTTAAAGCCTTCTTCGAAATCCCCTTCAACCCAGGAACGGTGATATCTTCCTTCTGGAGTTGGTTTTAAATGTGTGTCCGTTGTCCTGACTTCTTTTCGGCTGGGAATGAGCTTCTATTAGTGAGTCCAGGTCCCCTGATGATTTCGTTTCTTTTTCCACTCACTGGGGTGAACGCTTGCTCGCCTGGAGCAGTGGCGCCTATAGATGAGATCTACCCCGAGCGTTGGGGGTGACGTGGCCTTATAGTGTGGCTAGTGTCACAGGTTCCCCGTAGATTCGTGTAGGACCAAGGCTTTTCAAGCGTTTACGATCGTTTAACTTGATCAAGCTTCCTTGATCCTACCGGCTGCGCCAATTTTGTTGTATATCTTCCTTATATATATATACTGGGTACTCACTGAACGGTCGGTGCTTCAGGTGTCAATACCTTAGCAGCACCTTATCCTTTTTGCACTCACAAGAAACTCTCGGGCGCTGACACTTTCTCTGTAAATTCCCTTTTTAATATTACGGGCCTGTCCGACGCGTGGAGAGGGGAATAAAACACCTTTAATCTCGTTTTCTTTCTTTTGAACTTTACTCACTTTATAGCTATACACTGTCTTAATTTTTTATACACCGAATTAATGCACTATATAAAAATAACTATATATAATAATTTTTGTAGCCTGTGCCATAAGACCAGCGGAAAACCCGAGGTTAATCTTTTTTCTTTCCAAACCAACCTGCCGTACCGAGACGTTAATTAGGAGCTTTTCTTTTCAAGCGTGACGATCCCGATCGCGTACAAAAATCAACTCAACTCTTGATCAAATTCATCGTGATCAAGAGCCATTGCTCAGGATAGAAAATGCTAAGTTGCATTTTCTTATCCTGAGAAAATTTTACTTTTTAATTCTGGACTTGTTCAAACATGTCCAGAATTATTCGCGTTGAACGATGGCTTCAAAAATGTAATCTTACACTTTTTAAAACATCAGCCACCGTTTGAAATCGCGACGCGCATATACATACAATGCATTTATGCGGCGCGCGTTTCTTATCGTAAAAGCTTTTTAATAATCTGTATGTACGTATGTACATACATATTGTATTTTTCGCTGCAAATCGTACTGAAGGTACGATTTGACTTTTGATTTGTTTTTTAGTTAAATTGTTGAAATGACAAATTTTGCTGAAGGCAAAATTTGTCGTGGAAATTTTTAAGTAAAACGACTTGGGGTGTAAAATGAAACTTTCGTTTTTCCAAGTCGTTTGATGGGAAAAATTTTATGACTTGTTTGGAATGTGAAGAAAATTGCTGATGCAATTTTCTTCACCCTTTTTGGACGATAAACTAATCATGTTTTGTGCATGATTAGTTTATTGAATTTTTATATTTTATGGTTTTTCTTTTATATGCCCAATTTTAGGTTTCTAGGTATATAGGGCTTATTAATTATTTGTTTTTTTCCTTTTTACCTGTTAGGGCCCTAAGGTTTTATATACCTACCTATGGTACATATATGTACCTAGGTTTTTTATACATAACAATTCCTTACTTGGAAGTTGAACGGAAGCATTCCTTATTCCTTACTTGGAAGGAAGCATTCCTTATTCCTTACTTGGAAGGAAGCATTCCTTATCCTTACTTGGAAGGTGAAAGGAAGCATTCCTTATTCCTTACTTGGAAGGTGAAAGGAAGCATTCCTTATTCCTTACTTGGAAGGTGAACGGAAGCATTCCTTATTCCCTACTTGGAAGGTGAACGGAAGCATTCCTTATCCCTTACTTGGAAGGTGAAAGAAAGCATTCCTTATTCCTTACTTGAAAGGTGAACGGAAGCATTCCTTATTCCTTACTTGGAAGGTGAAAGGAAGCATTCCTTATTCCTTACTTGGAAGGTGAACGGAAGCATTCCTTATTCCTTACTTGGAAGGTGAACGGAAGCATTCCTTATTCCTTACTTGGAAGGTGAAAGGAAGCATTCCTTATTCCTTACTTGGAAGGTGAACGGAAGCATTCCTTATTCCTTACTTGGAAGGTGAAAGGAAGCATTCCTTATTCCTTACTTGGAAGGTGAAAGGAAGCATTCCTTATTCCTTACTTGGAAGGTGAACGGAAGCATTCCTTATTCCTTACTTGGAAGGTGAACGGAAGCATTCCATATTCCTTACTTGGAAGGTGAAAGGAAGCATTCCTTATTACTTTCTTGGAAGGTGAACGGAAGCATTCCTTATTCCTTACTTGGAAGGCGAAAGGAAGCATTCCTTATTCCTTACTTGGAAGGAGAACGGAAGCATTCCTTATTCCTTACTTGGAAGGTGAACGGAAGCATTCTTTATTCCCTTACTTGGAAGGTGAAAGGAAGCATTCCTTATTCCTTACTTGGAAGGAAGCATTCCTTATTCCTTACTTGGAAGGAAGCATTCCTTATCCTTACTTGGAAGGTGAAAGGAAGCATTCCTTATTCCTTACTTGGAAGGTGAACGGAAGCATTCCTTATTCCTTACTTGGAAGGTGAACGGAAGCATTCCTTATTCCTTACTTGGAAGGTGAAAGGAAGCATTCCTTATTCCTTACTTGGAAGGTGAAAGGAAGCATTCCTAATTCCTTACTTGGAAGGTGAAAGGAAGCATTCCTTATTCCTTACTTGGAAGGTGAACGGAAGCATTCCTTATTCCTTACTTGGAAGGTGAAAGGAAGCATTCCTTATTCCTTACTTGGAAGGTGAACGGAAGCATTCCTTATTCCTTACTTGGAAGGTGAACGGAAGCATTCGTTATTCCTTACTTGGAAGGTGAAAGGAAGCATTCCTTATTCCTTACTTGGAAGGTGAAAGGAAGCATTCCTTATTCCTTACTTGGAAGGTGAACGGAAGCATTCCTTATTCCTTACTTGGAAGGTGAACGGAAGCATTCCTTATTCCTTACTTGGAAGGTGAAAGGAAGCATTCCTTATTCCTTACTTGGAAGGTGAAAGGAAGCATTCCTTATTCCTTACTTGGAAGGTGAACGGAAGCATTCCTTATTCCTTACTTGGAAGGTGAAAGGAAGCATTCCTTATTCCTTACTTGGAAGGTGAAAGGAAGCATTTCTAATTCCTTACTTGGAAGGTGAAAGGAAGCATTCCTTATTCCTTACTTGGAAGGTGAACGGAAGCACTCGTTATTCCTTACTTGGAAGGTGAACGGAAGCATTCCTTATTCCATACTTGGAAGGTGAACGGAAGCATTCCTTATTCCTTACTTGGAAGGTGAAAGGAAGCATTCCTTATTCCTTACTTGGAAGGTGAAAGGAAGCATTCCTAATTCCTTACTTGGAAGGTGAAAGGAAGCATTCCTTATTCCTTACTTGGAAGGTGAACGGAAGCATTCCTTATTCCTTACTTGGAAGGTGAACGGAAGCATTCCTTATTCCTTACTTGGAAGGTGAACGGAAGCATTCCTTATTCCTTACTTGGAAGGTGAAAGGAAGCATTCCTTATTCCTTACTTGGAAGGTGAAAGGAAGCATTCCTTATTCCTTACTTGGAAGGTGAACGGAAGCATTCCTTATTCCTTACTTGGAAGGTGAACGGAAGCAT